>CM046874.1:610958571-613358571 GCA_025667525.1 Glebionis coronaria | reverse complement strand
TACTGTTTAAATAACTTCGTTAGTCTCATATATTCAAATCTGAAATATATAATGGTCAAATCATTTCCTGATATCGTAATATACTTTATTCCAACCACACTGTATTAATACTTCAATTTGTAAAATCCCTTCAATACTACATGCGACACTCTCATCACTCTAAGAATAATTAAATTCTCTGTTTAATATGAACAATTCATTCACCACTGGTCCTTGCGTTCTTAACACACTCTCTGATCTAATAGATGAAAAATTAGATAATCAAAATAACCGATTTTGTTTTTGTTTTTGTCCCACAAAAACATACATTTCTACTTTCTCATTTCTATTACCATTCTATTTCAAAATTTCCAACGATCTGTTGATCTTCTTTCTTTGATATTCCCTTTTCCATTAGTTTATTAATTCAATTCTAAGGTTCTTTCCATTCCATCCATTCTGCTTGTTGCTACCAATATTCCAATTATCTCAAAACTAAAGAGTCAATTCTCGATTACTTCAGAAACTTCATAAGCTCTTTTTCTTTTTCCTCTTACTAAATACTCACTAGTTGATAGTGACAGTCTCCACACTTATCCTTCATAATCTGAAACATACTTCATAATACAGAACTATAACATATCCCATCTAAAATTTACCGATTATTATTTCTCCTTCATCATTAATTCCTCTTCCTTTAAAATCCCCGAATGACATTTATACACAAGTCCTTCTTATTCTTATTTTCTTCATACTTGATTCCATACAAGTAATATTTCTCAATCCCAAAACAAATACCACAATGTCCAATCTCATGATCATATAAATCCCGTTACACTTCTTTATTCAAGTCAACACACTACTATTTCTTTCCTTTCCAATTGATATTATCCAAATATCATCATCGCAGCTTTATAATTCCTTCAGATTCCTCCAATACTAATTATACAGGCACAAAACTTCAATCTATCCTCAGCCTTCATACACAACTTCCTCAACTACAAAATCAGATCTCACAACCACAACTTAAATATATTCTCCATCTATACATCTACCTCCATTCATATATTTAAGTTCTTCTTTGTCAGTTGTATCCTTAGTTCAACAATCAGTGAAAACCTCCTGATAAACCTCCGATAATACTCAGCATACACAAAAGAATTGACAAGCTTTAGTCGGTTTCGTCAGTATTGACAAAGCCTCAATCGTTTCAATCTAGTCAGATTTTCACGATCACTTCAGCCATAGATTGTACATTCTAAAACATATATATTACTCCAACTAAAATTCTTATCCAAAGAATTTTACACACCATTCCTCCTTTTAATAACAATTTTCCAATTGTTAGGGAATACTTTTCTTTCCTTCAATCATCTATTCATCACACCGATCATTCACAGTCAATAATGGACACTGATTTCTGATGCTTAGTTTGTTCAACCCCACAGCAATCATCTTATTCACAAAACATCCAGCTTCTATCCTTACTTCCATTATTACTTCTCTAATGACTTTCCCTTCTAGTCGAATCAGATTATCCTTATTGTCTCATCTGCCAATCCTTACAATCAATCATATTACAATCCTCAACAGAATGCCATATAATAAAATATACAATCAGATTGCATAACTCCTATCAACAAGCTAACATAGGGCTTCCTTTTTCCCAAGACGACAGTGAACTCTACAATTCCGCAGAACAATCACATAGTATCCTCAAGTACTAACTCATCTTCTCATTCTTTTCCGACTACTACTAGTAAAGCGCACAGAAATTCGATTTATTGTAGTTTCCTACTACATACCTTCTCATCATTGACTAATAAAATTGTCGAATAGAAATTCCACTGATTACTCCCTGAAATCAGTACTCAATGTTCAACAACATTCCAATTTAATTCTTCCTACCTTTATTTATCATATCCTATGATATTCATCCTTGTCCCGGTTAACTTTCTCACCACTCTAGTTCAGTTGATTGCGCTATACTTCTTAATTTCATAAACTCAGAAAATATTTTCTTTAATATATATATATATATATATATATGTATATATATATATATATATATATATATATATATATATATATATATATATATATATATATATATATATATATATATATATATATATATATATATATATATATATATATATATATATATATATATATATATATATATATATATATATATATATATATATATATATATATATATATATATATATATATATATATTATTCTTCCGTCGGTGAATTTCTCATTTCAACCAATCGCAAATTCTCGTTGATTTCTCGTCCTCAGGTCTGCTAAAATCTAACATATTCAAATCTCAATATATCCTCAATAACGCCTTCAGAATTTAATACACCATCAATAACACTTTCAGAATTTCAATAAAATCCTAACTCAATGATTACCAGATAAGAACACACAAATTACTACATCTAAATCTCAATTCTTACCAGCATTTCCAAAATATAGGCTGTAATAGCAGCAACATTCCTTTCATATTGATTTTCCATTATCTGAATAATTCCTTTATTCAATCTCCTTTACCGAAATGAAAACATTTCATTACCACAGAAATACCAATTTTTATACCACATTCCTTGTCATTCCTTTAGGAGCTCGACCTCCAGCTAATCCGTACTTACATCAAGTAAATAGATAATTACTTAAGTGGTATAAAATATATGTGATCTACACATCATATGTAAAACCCGCATGCTTTTACCATGAATACTACCCTTAAGATCGTACGTACTAGATTAAAACTTTCCTAATATAGCATGATTACGATTACGTGTTAGGATTTTACGTATTACGTACGTGTTAGAACACAATAAGTATTTACTACGCACGAGCACGTATTAATTATTTGACAATAATTAATCACGAACATGCGATCATGAAATCATGAACGTAATTAAAATACGAACTATTATTAATTACGTATATATATTTATTACGAGCGTAAATAAATATATTAGATCACGATAATTACGTAACGAGAACACATAAAACGCGAACACAAATAATCACGAACGAATAACTAAACATCGAGACATAGAAAAAGGTACGGGTACCCCATGTGGGGCCCCCTACCCGCGGCTACAAGGAACAAATGGACCAGCCCATTTAAATTTTTACTAAAAGGAGGTTAAGGAAATAAACACTACTCATTATTGTTTTACAGAAGATTTTACAGAAAACCTAAAATCCTCCTCTCCTCCTTCTTTTTCTCTTTTGGCCGCCACCTTCAAAACACCAAAAGGGGGTGTTTGTTGATCTTGGATCTTGGAATTCTTGTTGGTGTTCGTGTTTGTTCATCGTTCTTTTGATCAACGTATTCGGTAAATCCTTTTAAACCTTTTTCTTTTGATTTCATCTTTTATTAATTAAGAACATGTTATGTTTTTTTATAAAACCTAATTAAATCATAGATCTAACATGAATTGGGTTTAAATAAAATCAAAAGTAATGTTTTAAGGGGTGTTTGTTTTGGCCGCAGCCTACACCGAACCCGAGAGGGTCTCGGTCTGGCCACTTGACCACCACCGAGACCATATGGTCCCAGTTGGTTGGTGTGGGTCCCACGGCAGCATCAAGACAAGGGTAACTCCGACTTGGTTCGGGGTATGGTGTTGATTTCATGTCTGGTTCATGGTTTTTAGTCTAGATCCGGTTCATGGTGTATGTTTAGTTTTTTTTATGATCTTATGTTAAAATTAAATTAATAACATGACATGATTAATTTAATAACATGACTTAGGTTATTTTAATTATTAATAATCATGAAATTAATTAACCTAAGTATTTTTATATTTTAGACTTATAATTAATTAATTATTTAAAAACCATGGTTATAATTAATTAATTAACATGACTTAGGTTATATTATTAATAAATAATAATACATGTTTTAACCTAAGTATTTAACTTTATTTAATTAAAAACATGTTATACTTTAATTAAATATTTTAACCTATAGTTTAATTTAATTACATGAAATAATTATTAAACTATACATTATATCATATGACTTAGAAAATAATCATGAAAACACTTAGGCTTATATACTTAGCTTATTTAACCAGCTTATTTCTAATTATGGAAACTTTCTATTTTTAGAAACTTAATTAAATAAGGCAGCTAATCTATTTATGGAAACCTTCTATTTTTAGAAACTTATTTATTTCAGGCAGCTAATCTATTTATGGAAACTTATTTAATTAAGGCAGCTGATCTATTTATGGAAACTTTCTATTTTTAGAAACTTATCTATTTTATGCAGTACTTTCTATTTTTGGAAACTTTCTATTTTTGGAAACTTTCTGTTTTTGGTAACTTTCTATTTTTGGAAACTTTCTATTTTTGGAAAATTTCTATTTTAGGAAACCTGCTATTTTTGGAAAGTTACTAATAATACACAGTAAGTATAATAATACATGAAAACCAGAAATACTTAATCAGATTAAACAAGAATATAAGATAAACACAGTTTAACGCTTTAAACAGTAACACATGGTAAGAACATATAAAATAAGCTAAGACATGACATAAAACCAGCTACGTATTTAGTAAGCGGATACTTATTCATGTATGTATTTATGTAGCACTAGTGATACGGAAGTAGGATTCCTCTCAGTTCATCTTCTTCGTTCACTGGACATAAGGTACGGATTCCCGTCCTTTCAGTATGGACATTCTTTCCTTATTAGGATTCCCCGTATGCAGCCAAATGTTTTCCCGTAGTATAAGTTACGTGTTTGATTTGCTTATGTTTAATTAAGAATACCTATAGCCATATACATGCATGACTAGTTTCACCTAGTTATGGAGGTACCATAACCATAACATTAGAGGCACTGATGTTATGACTTCACCACGGCGGAGTGATTGCTCGTGGCGTCCCTTCAGTTTCTGGCCATATATTTATATTTATCATGTGGGGCGTATGGGTGTATCCTAGTTACATGTTTTCAGTCAGGATTTCATGGTGAATGTGGTGTGTGCCTTGCATCCTTCACAAGGAGCTGATCCCTCCTACCCAAAAACCAGTATATTAAATTAGAGGCAGCCCCTCTAATTTGCATGATGAGGTCACCCCTCCAAGTATTCATGCACGGTGGATTTTCATGACCTATATTGGCTAATGGTAAAATATGACAAACAGTTTTTATAAGATAAACATAAGACTTTTCAAACTATTAAACCAGTTTTATCAAGACTTAACCAGGTTACTCGGGACTTAGTTTTCTTCCGCTGTTATATGTTATACGCTTATCCTATTCATGCTTTATTGTACATCCGTGCACTGAGCGTATTTGCTCAGTCGGTTTCCTTTTCTATGTTCACAAAACGGCAGGTACTCAGGGACGCTCGTAGACGCTAAGAGTACGTGCATATGGACTGGAAGCTTTCTAGCCTTCTTAACTTTATGCATTTCCTTTCTTATGATACATTTTCTATGGACATTGTTTAGTCCTTTTCCTTTATTATACTATGTTTGTGTGTGATGAGCTTTACTTTTGGACTACCGATGTTTGATTCGGTATTTTCCTTTTATGGTCAAGTAATGTTTAAACATTTTTCCTTGTATGCTTTGATGACATGCCATAATTGCATGTGACATTTCCATTATCAAAATGGGGTGTTACATCATACTTTCTTCTGCTTACCCGATTTATAATAACTGCTTGAATACCATCTCTTCTTATCTTAGACTATTAAATTCCAAGTTCACCTTCTGTTAGAGGAAATAAATTCCTATTCCTTATTGTCATTCGCAACAATACCATTCCTTTATCCTTTTCTGCCATACTTAATTTCGAATCAGAATCAATCTTTAAATTACCATCTCTTTTCGTCTAGTTAGACATTCCCAAATGACTATCGATATATTAAACATCCATCAGTTACTCGAACTTATCCATATAGTTGCACCTTTCCAATTACCATCAATAGTCGTACAACACTCTTCACCGCATCTCTTCTCATTCCTAATAATTCAACACACAGACATCCTTTTAAAACCTTGCAGAATAACAGCAGCATCTCCAACTGGAACAACAACATCTTTAATCTCAACAGCATCTTAAGGTTCAAAACAACAAGATTTTTAATCTCAGCAGCATCTCGTCTCTTCTCAGCACTATCAGCTTCAAACAATCTAACAACTATTCCCACAATCATATAATCTACCCTAATGGTTGGCAACCTTTGGAGACATATTTCAAGATACTCAGTCACTCAAACACAGGAATCCCTATTAATGACAGAAACATATCTCACTCAACTCTTTCCATGTTATCACATACGAAAGAGACTTAACAAGTATACACATCTAGAAAGAAAGAATAGGATCTTTTCATCAAGATATAACATGAATACTTCATACGCCAACAACACAATACTACCTAAATTCCACAATCATCTCAAAAGAAAGATAACAAAGACACATCCAAATACTAAAGGGTAATAGTAGATATCATCCATAAATCCGAGAAAATCGCAACAAAACCTTGTCGCTAATGCCACTTACCCTTACCATCCTAAACAATAACAATAATAATAATCCATCACAATACTACCTCACAACATCTAGGTAATCCAAATACAATACAACAATACATAAACTGAAATACAACAACAATCCATCACTACATCACTCCATAGGATGTGGTCCATCACTTTCTCCAACTTGGCTCGTTCTTGCTTCATCTTCAGCTGGTCCTAACTTGCAGCACCTCCCTTTTGGATCTAAATACGGTGGATCCCTAAATCCATACTTCAAAATTCCTCCTTGGCACGACGGATCTATCATATAATGAGTATTAGCATACACCTCACTATCCTGAAACTTCCAATGTGGCTCGAGATACGACCCAACATGATCTACATATTCACTTAACCTGCGAAGCCTATCTATCTCTTTCTGATACTTCTCAAAATCAGTCTCATAACTTGTCACTTCTACCCTAACCTCAGTTCTTCCAACCTCACTCTCAGTCAAATAATTATCACTATCAGATTCTACACCATTTTTCTTATCATTCGTATCATCCTCGTAATCTAACCATCCACCTGAAATCTTATGATCACCTACATACTGATTCTGCAAACTCCATTGACCTACAACAAATCCCCCTTTCTTGACGTAATATGGTATGTCAGACATTTTCTAAAATCACAGAAAATTCAAAAGTACATAAGGTCATTATTCAAAAATATATATGCAATGCATGGTCATGCAAATGCAAATGAATTACGTATGCAAAATATATATGTATGCGATGCAATGTAATGCAATGCAAATGATAATTATACAATATTCATAAAAATGAAATTATGGTGAAAGCACTCCACGTCCTTTCATTAATACCAATACCTCATTGCATTATTTACTTAATAAATACTCAAGAATTCACAACAATTATAAGGGATACATCTATAATAATAAAGCATAACAAAAATAAATAATCTTACCAGAGCCTTGCAGAGAAGTTGCGTTGCTTTTATAAAATACTTTCGACAACAAAGTTATAGTTTAGGACGTTTTTCAAAAATCTACCTAATTTGCTATAACTAAAAAGCTCTGGTTACAAATCTTTAACACCCCCAATTTACATTGCGCAGCGGAAAATACAAAATTGGGTGTTATTTACAAACTTCGTCTTACAACTCTTTAAATGACCCGAAAACAGTATATTTAAGAATAAATATGGAAATAATTTAAATCAATGTTTAAAACCTTCAATCCCGAGTAAAATCAATTTAAAATATTATCAGAGTAGCGTACAGGTTCCCCCTAGGATCTTAATCAAAACAACAAACCTTTTACCAAAATATTTGACCATTTACTATATGTTTACGACAATAGGGAAAGAAATCATGTTTTAGACCAAATTACTACAAAAGCAATTCTGCAATCCTTCTCCAGCAAGCTCCGAAATCACAACTTCAAGTACCTGAAATACATGCTTAAAATCATCAACACAAAGGTTGAGCAAGTCTATAGGTTTTACAAAACGTAATTGAACACATCGTAAAAATCATTCACAATTGTTTAATAGAATTGTGGCCATACAATCTATCAATCAGGTATCATATATAACAATAGTTATCGAATTGTATTAAGCTCATGACACCGACCCCTTAACTTAGTCACCCACGCCAAATGCCAGCATGACTAGAAAAATTACCAGTGCCCCTACTAGGGTATTAATTGCAAGAATACCAATTCTCATTCACGTAAAATTATCCTTCCCAGCGGGTTACTCAGCGTAAAGCCCTGGTCTCAGATAGGGTTGTCAGCCCAATAGTACTATTATTAGAATAAGAGGCTATTCCCAACTCGCAACATTAAGTCAGAAGATAGTTAACGGCTCATGAATTTAGGGTCTTATGCAATTAGGTACTTATACAATTCATTTCATCACAGGCAACATCGGGTCCAACAATTACTTATGACATGTGTTCATTTTACTTCAAATAGCATGTATCCCCCTCGCGGGTTTTAAAATCATTAAAACAAGTAGAAAGTGAGGCTATAGACTCACCTGAAGTAATAGCAGTAGTATGACGATCTTCGACGATAGTTGATGCCCGGTAAACACAAAAACCGCAACCTATCAAATAAGGCGCGTTCATCAATAATAACTCGAGTAAAATCCATACTTAGTAATATCAAACTCAAAATCATAAAATCAAAACCAATCCAAAATAAAAATAATACAAGTGCCCTTTTTATTTCATTTTATATATTTACTATTAGTTGACTCCTTCGATAAAAATCTGCCGGTACACACCAAATGTACAAGCTCGTTTACCCCACATAAACACGTCAAATTTTTATGATACTAATCAGTAACTTCACTTACTATATATAGAAAGCCCTGTTAAAAACTCATCAAAATATTTTACTTTTAAAGTTCCCTGCCCGACTCATCTTTGAACTACAAAAACCGGACAGTTTTACGTCAACAACACTTATAGTCTATTAACACATTTATTTTTCTCCGTTTATGAAACCGGCACTCAACTTTGAAAATAACTCGACATCCTCATACTTAACCTTAAAAATCAGTCCATGACACATTTGGAAATCCATTTTATAGTCCCCGAGATTCGATCCAAACATCGACAACAATTATATATTGTGTCGGTACTCGTCTCCCGGTACACAAAATAATCAAACTAACATAGCTTTTCGCTCGTTTGGAGCTACAAGTCCTACCTTATACCAAAACGAAGGTAAAAACATCCTCTACAACAATATCTAACTAGTTCATCTCAAACTTAAACTCATATTTTCAGAAAATTACTTTTAATAATCTGCTATAAATTACATTTTTAAATATCACCCAAAATCAATTTTTCACCATATTTTAACCTCATTTTTACCACTATAAGCATTCCTACATTACTAGTTCATATCATAACACCTTAAATCATCCTAGATGATCAAATCATAAAAACCAAACTCAAAAATATAAACATGCAATCAATAAAACATATACTTATGAACAAAAACACCTACATATAACAAGAATTTAAGATCAAACATCAAGAATTTCATCTAAAAATGGGTTTTATAAAAATGTTAATGCATATGGCTAAATTTCATACCAAAAGATGGAGAATGAAAAGTTAGGAATGGGTCTTCAATTAGTTTAGATGGATTCAACCTCAAAATTGAAAAATCTGGGGTGTTTGATGGTTGTGGGTTGATGGGAAGAAAAGGGAGGAGAGAGAGGAGAGAGATTTTATGGTGGTGGTGTGTTTGTATGTGTTTTTGTGTAAGAATTTTCCATTTTATATGAGAAAAGTTTAAGGTAGTTTTTGTCAATTGTGATTCTTTTGGACCAAAGTGCAAATACTTTGTTAAACAGCGGGAAATGACTACTAGTCACTTTTGAAAATTTTTACGGGTCTCGGGTTTCATAAAAATGCTTCTCAAAACTTAAAACGCACACAAAATATGATATTATATAGTTCCGGCACGACTTAATACGACATTAAAATAAAAACGTCAAAATATTAAACATCGACATGTTTAAAATAAAATGTAAAATTTCTCGGGCATCCGTCGATATGTCATCACTAATAATCCTCGTAACTCGTCAAAATGTAAAAACAAAATTTCAACACCAATTTACCAATCACATGAAAATCAACCTCGTCAAAAATTCCAAAAATATACGTAAAAATATAATTAAATAATGACCACGGTATTGGGTTGTTACATCTTCAGTCCAGACGAATTTCTCTCCTTTCCGCATTAGTTTGGTCAATGGTAGTGCTAAGCGGGAAAAGTTCTCCACGAACCTACGGTAATAGCCAGCTAAGCCTAAGAAACTGCGGACTTCCGTCGCTGATGTCGGATGTCATCGATGAAGATTCCTTCTACTGATACAATGTGACCTAAGAATGCCACCTTGTCTAACCAAAACTCACACTTGGAGAATTTAGCATACAACTGCTTCTGGCGAAGAATCTGTTGTACTGTACGAAGATGGTCTTCGTGTTCCTCCTTGGACTTTGAGAAAATCAGGATGTCATCGATGAAGACAATGACGAACTTGTCCAGAGATTCATGGAAGATTCTGTTCATCAAGTCCATGAACACTGCTGGAGCATTTGTCAGGCCGAATGGCATAACTACAAACTCGTAGTGGCCATAACGGGTACGAAAAGCAGTCTTGGCGATATCCTGCTCCTTGACCCATAGCTGATGATAGCCTGACGTAAGATCAATCTTGGAGAAGTGTTTGGCCCCTTGGAGTTGGTCAAACAGATCGTCTATACGTGGCAGTGGATACCTATTCCGGATAGTAAGCTTGTTAAGCTCGCGATAGTCTATGCAAAGACGCATACTGTCGTCCTTCTTCTTAACAAACAAGACCGGTGCGCCCCATGGAGATGCGCTCGGTCGAATGAAACCTCGTTCAAGAAGTTCTTGCAGTTGATCCTTCAGCTCCTTCAGCTCTATGGGAGCCATGCGATAAGGAGCCTTGGAGATTGGTTCAGCTCCTGGAATAAGCTTGATATTGAATTCCACTTCTCGTGCAGGTGGTATGCCCGGAAGTTCTTCTGGAAATACATCTTGGAATTCCGACACTATTGGTTGATCCTGAATTGATGGAGATTCAGCATCCATGTCGTGAACCATAGCTAGATAACCCTCGCAGCCATGTGACAGTATTGCACGCGCTTGCAGGGTAGATATGATTTGTACAGACGTCCGGGTACGAACCCGTTATGAATGTACTCTTGTGCATTAACATCACCGAAGATAACTTGATATGAATGGCAGTCTATGGTAGCATGATGTTTGGATAGCCAATCCATGCCCAAAATCATGTCGAAGTCATTCATGTCCAGCGGAAGTGCGTCAACAGGTCGAACCTTATCGTCAAATTCTAGAGGAAGACTCTTGTATACATGGGTGATTAATACAGAGTCCCTCAAAGGCGTGGAAATAGTAAGCCTATTCTCTAGTGGCATGGGGAGCATCCTAATGTTCTTAGCATAAGCAGTAGAAATAACCGAGTGAGTAGCACCCTTATCAAAAAGAACACATGCAGCTTGACCATACATATACAAGATTCCAGTGATGGTACCTGTAGACTTGTTGGCCTGGTATCGAGATGTCGTGTAGACACGCCCAGTGGTAGGAGGCGGCTTGGAATCAACATGTCCTGATGTGCCCTCCATCTCGCCCTTTTGGCAATCCTTCATGATATGGCCAGGAAGACCACACTTGAAGCATGCGTCAGTGTTACGACGACATGGCCCTGGGTGCCTACGGTGGCAAGTAGAGCAAAGAGAATGACTAAATCCTCCAGCAGGTGCTCTGGCTGGCTGGGAACCAGTGATAGCTGGACGGCTAGGCTGTGAACCTCTCTGGTTCTGGTCCCTACCGTTTCCATGGATCCTGCTGCCGTTGGAGTGTCTAGCATTGTTACGGTAATTATCATTACCGCCACGCCTATACGTAGCAGAACGGTCGTTAGACTGACTGTTTCCCTTGGGCTGATGAGGCTGCTGCTGAGTAGCCGGCTGAGACCGGTCCCTAGTTTTCTGCCTCTTGTCGGGTCTCTCAGCTTCCCCGAACTCATCTCTCTCCTGCAGCATCTCCAGCTTACGTGCTGCATCGGCCACTTGTGCTACAGTGTTGAACGTAGCACACACCAGATTGTTTGCGACCGATGTGCGAAGAGCCCACCTAAAGTGGTGTGCCTGCTCTTCAGGATTACCTGCTGCCGCACCAAGGAAACTAGCTAAGCGAAGAAAGTGCTGCATAAACTCGTTTCTATTCTCGCCAGCTCTCTGTCGAATCCCATGGTACTCCCTCTTGAGCTTGTCTTGCTCAGCTTTGGGAAAGAACTGCTCCATCACCCTGTCCTTGAACTGAGCCCAAGTCAAACCAGCAACACTCGTCACCTCCCTCAGACTGCATCAATGCTAACCACCAATTTAGCACATCGCCTTCGAACCGATAGCATGCCAACCTCGCCTTGTATGCGGGGTCACAACCCATAGAATTGAAAATCTTCTCGATGTGAGCCAACCAGCTTTCAGCATCACTGGGGCTATCTGTTTTCTCAAAAGCTCAAGGACGGAGCTTGTTGAATCTCTCTAGCCATACTGCCAATGTCACTGGAGGAGGAGGAGGAGGTGCCTGATTATGCTGCTGATTATTGGCAGCTTGAACCTCAGCCCTGATGTCATTCCTCAGTTGTGGAAGCAAAGCTTGTATTGCAGCTTGGATTGCAGTATTAAGTTGTTCCTGTTCGCGTGTGAGAACCATCTGACAGTATAACATAAAACATATGATTAAACAGATCAAAACATAAAATATATATACATGAAAAATTTTTTTACCAAAATTTCATGAGAAAAATTTTATGCACGAAAATTTTGTGTATGAATGCATGATGCAGTTTTATGAAAACTTTTATATGCTCGAGAGTGAACGCCTATGGTCAGTTCACCCAAAATAAAAGACATGGCGAGGGGACGCCTATGGGTCGGTCCCAAATTTAAAAGTTTCGATAAAACACATGCGACTAAATAGGGCCAGTCCTGTACCAACCATTACTTAGTCATAAACCTACGACAATGACATATATATGTATGCATAAAAATGATGAATGCATGAAAACGACTGTCAGTTCTAGGAAGACCATAGTGACTACCCACTAATCACAAGTCATATTTTGAGAGCCTACAGGTCGAAGCCTTGGCTCTGATACCATAATTGTAACACCCCATTTTGATAATGGAATGTCACGCGTAATTATGACGTGTCATCAAAGCATACAAGGAAAAATGTCTAAACATTACATGACCATAAAAGGAAAATACCGGAATCAAACATCGGTAGTCTAAAAGTAAAGCTCATCACACACAAACATAAGTACTGTAAAGGAAAGGACTAAACAGTTTCCATAGCAGAGTATCAAAGTAAAGATAATGCATAAAGTAAAGAAAGGCTAGAAAGCTTCCAGTCCATATGCACGTACGCTTAAAGTCTACGAACGTCCCTGAGTACCTGCCGTTTTGGGAACATAGAAAAGGAATACGGCTGAGCAATACGCTCAGTGCACAGATGTACAATAAAGCATGAATAGGATAAACATATAACATATAACAGCGGAAGAAACTAAGTCCCAAATAACCTGGTTAAGTCTTGGTAAAACTGGTTTTATAGTTTGAAAAGCCCTATGTTTATCTTATAAAAACTGTTTAACATGTTCTACCATTAGCCAATATAGGTCATGAAAATCCACCGTGCATGAATACTTGGAGGGGTGACCTCATCATGCAAATTAGAAGGGCAGCCTCTAGTTTAATATACTGGTTTTGGGTAGGAGGGATCAGCTCCTTGTGAAGGATACAAGGCACACACCACATTCACACTAAGTAATCTGCTGAAAACATGTAACTAGGATGCACCCATACACCCCACATGATAAATATAATAATATGGCCAAAAGCTGAAGGGACGCCACGAGCAATCACTCCGCCGTGGTGAAGTCATAACATCAGTGCCTCTAATGTTATGGTTATGGTACCTACATAACTAGGTGAAACTGGTCATGCATGTATATGGCTATAGGTATTATAAATTAAACATAAGCAAGTCAAACATATAAACTTATACTACGGGAAAACATTTGGCTGCATACGGGGAATCCTAATAAGGAAAGAATGTCCATATTGAAAGGACGGGAATCCGTACCTTATGTCCAGTGAACGAAGAAGATGAACTGAGGAGAATCCTACTTCGGTATCACTAATGCTACATAAATACATACGTGAATAAGTATCTGACTACTAAGTACGTAACTGGTTTTATATCATGTCTTAGCTTATTTTATATGTGCATATCATGTTTTACTTTTTAAAGCCTTAAACTGTGTTTATCTTATATTTTGTCCATTCTGATTAAGTATTTCTTGTATTTCATGTATTATTATACTTACTGTATAATAATAAGTAACTTTCCAAAAATAGCAGGTTTCCTAAAATAGAAAGTTTCCAAAAATAGAAAGTTACAAAAAATAGAAAGTTTCCAAAAACAGAAAGTTTCCAAAAATAGAAAGTTTCCAAAAATAGAATGTTTCCAAAAATAGAATTACTGCCTGAATTAAATAAGTTTCAAAAAATAGAAAGTTTCCATAAATAGATTAGCTGCCTTAATTAAATAAGTTTCTAAAAATAGAAAGTTTCCATAATTAGATATAAGCTGGTTAAATAAGCTAAGTATATAAGCATAAGTGTTTTTCTGATTATTTTCTAAATCATAATGATATAATGTATAGTTTATTAATTATTACATGTAATTTAAATAAACTATAGATTAAAAGTATTTAATTAAATATATCATGTTCTTAATTAAATAAAGTTAAATACTTAGGTTAAAATATGTATTATTATTTATTAATAATATAACCTATGTCATGTTAATTAATTAATTATAACTATGGTTTTTAATAATTAATTAATTATTAAGTCTAGAAAATATAAAATACTTAGGTTAATAATTCCATAATTCTAATAATTAAATTATAACCTAAGTCATGTTTATTAAATTAATCATGTCATATTTATTAATTTAATTTTAACATATGATTATATATAAGAAAAATAATCTTAACATAAACCGTGAACCAGATCTTGACTAGAAACCATGAACCGGACATGAAATCGACACCACACCCCAAACCACTTCGGGGTTCCCTTTGGTTTGCTGCTGCCGTGGGACCCACACCACCAAACTGGGACCATATGGTCTCGGTGGTGGTTTATTAGCCAAATCGAGACCCCCTTGGGGTTCGGTTTAGGCGCCGACCAAACAAACACCCCCAAAAACATCCTTTTTGATTTACCCAATAACCATTTACATGATTGATTTATGTTTTTAATTAGGTTTTTTAAAACATCATGTTCTTAATTAATTTTATTAGATCAAATCAAAAAGAAAAAGGATTAAAAGGATATACCGAATGCGTGGATCTAACGAGGATGAACACACACGAACACACGTACAATATTCAAGATCAAAATCAAAACGAACACCCCCTTTTCTTGTGTTGTATGCGGCGGCCAAAGAGCAGGAAGGAGAAAGGAGGAAAACTTTTTAGGTTTTTTAATGTTTCTTCTGTAAAGTGAAAAGTGAAAACAAGTTTTACCTTAACCCCCTTTCATTGTAAAAATTGATGGGCTTGGCCCATGGTGTTGGTGTAGCTGCGGGTAGGGGGGCCACATGCGGTACCCGTACCGTTTTCCGTGTCTCATTGTTTAAGTGTTCGTTCGTGTTTATTTGTGTTCGTGTTTTATGTGTTCTCGTTAAATATTTACCGTGACCTAATATATTTATTCACGCTCGTAATAAATATATATACATAATTAATATAGTTCGTGATTTAATTACGTTCATGATTTCATGATCGCATGTTCGTGATTAATTATTGTTAAATAATTATTGCGTGTTCGTGCGTAATAAATACTTATCGTGTTGTAACACGTACGTAATACGTAAAATCCTAACATGTAAACGTAATCATACTATAAAAGGAAAGTTTTACCTAATACGTACGATCTTAAGGGTACTATTCATGGTAAAAGCATGCGGGTTTTACATCTGTTGAGGTAGATGATACACCTGAAAATAATAGATATGCTGAAGGAATGAAGGCAGTTCCTCCACCAGTATCTGGAATTTTCATGTCCCCTTGTAATGATACTAGTATAGAGTTAGAAGATTGTTGGAAATACGTTTTTACGTATTTATAAAGGATCGGTCGCTCCAACGATATATTAATGTAATAGGCTCGTGATCTAGTTGTTATCATATAGTCCATATAGCCCACATGTAGGGTGGGCTATATATATACCCCTCCTAGCATGTTAGGAGGGGTTGGTGATTCATTATTCTAATTAATTCCATTTCACTTTCTCTCTCTACCTCTCTTTTCTCTCCTTTCTCTCTCTACACCCTCATCTTCTTTCTTCTTCTCCATTCTATTTCAATAGATAATCCTAACCTTACCAAAACCTAAGAAAAAGTAGACCTTCAATTGGTATCAGAGCCATGGTTGAATATTAGGATTTGCATATTTTTTATCTTTTGATTTGGTGATAAAAATCTTTTCTTTCTAAAATCTTTTCTAATATTTTTGGTGTCACGTATTTTTTAGAATCAATTTTTTAGATCTATCAATTTTTTTAAAATAATCAGTTTTCTTTCAATTTAATCTTTGAAAATCAAAAGTATTAATTTTTTATTTTTTTTATTTTTATTTATATTTTTTATTTTTCTTATCATTTTTCTTATCCTGTCAAACAGTTTATTTATCTGATCATCAGTATTTTCTATAATCTTTTATTAATTTTGTTGGTTTTTTCATTTGTCCCATTGTCCCATTGTCCAAATCTCGTCATCCAATCAATCAGTTTTTGATTTTTTCCGAACGAAAGATTTTTTCCGAGTGAACAATATATTCCGAACGAAAGTGTTTATTCCGGATCAACCAGTTATTCCGGATCAACCAGTTATTCCGGATCAACCAGTTATTTCGGATCAACCAGTTATTCCGGACCAACCAGTTATTCCGGATCAACCAGTTATTCCGGATCAACCAGTTATTCCGGATCAACCAGTTATTCCGGATCAACCAGTTATTCTGGATCAACCAGTTATTCCGGATCAATCATTATTCCGCATGAACTGTTGAATGAACTAAAGACGATTCAAATATAACGGGAATTTAAAGACTCAACAGATTCAAACGCAACAGTCTCAACAACAACAACACTCATTTTTTCTTAGACCCTCACCCTCACCCTCACAACCTCGACACCATTCAAAAACAACTTTAGGCAGAAACCCTCACCTCTCGTAACACCCTCACCTCTCGTAACACCACTCTCGACTCCCCTAAACAATCACCCTCTCACCTTAACACTCTCGACTCATTTCTTTTTTAGACCCTCGTCAGACTCGACTCCTCACACTCGAACACGCACCCTCGACAGACTCCCTCTCATTCTCTCAACATTCGACACAACAACCTCACTCGTATCGACTCAACAAGAAAACCACACTCAGTATTTTTAATCGACTTAAATATCAAAATAAGACTCAAAACATAATCAATACCAAGATCTCAGATCTCAGATTCAACTCATCTTGTACTCTTTAAAGATATTTCGAGTTTTTGAAACTAATTTTATCATAGATCTTATGTGAGAAGATCAATCCTTCTTTTTAATTTTCGAAAATAACGATAGATTTATAACAATTGTGTTATAATCATTCATCTTTGTTTCGATTGTAAAGAAGAAATCAACCAAAACCCGACATGCAATCACAGTTATGTCATTAGTCTACGAAATTAAAGAAGATGTATAACAGTTTTGTTATAATCTTTCTTTCTTTCGATTAAAAGACTCGAACAATCACACCAAAACCTACCCGAGACCCTAGTGGATCTTGAAGCTTCTGTCTCTTTAAACCTTCTTAGTGCCTTTCATTTAATGTGATGATCATCTAGCAATATCGGATAACGAATTTTGGTTGGTGATGATTGAAGTTTTGATGGCTATCATTGATTGAATGAATATTTTCCTATGATTTTGGATCTGTGATCATGCTGCGTTTCCGTTTGATGATGAGATTGAATTTTTTGTTGGCTGTCTTTGCTTGAGGAAAGAGAGAGATAGAATAGAAGAAAGGACGGAGGAAACAAGATTGGGATTTTTTTGGAGAAGAGAGAGATTGAATGAGAGAGATAAATGAGTGAATTGGGTTTCTGTGTAATCTAGTCAAAGAAGGACTCGGGTATAGGTGGGAAATAGGTGGGTTGATAACACGTGTGTGGTGATTTTTCAATACACGATTTGGTGGATTCTACACGTTCCTTTTCTTTTTCTTTTTTTTGTCACCGTTTACTTTTATTTAAAGAAAGTCTTTTGTATTATAATTAGCAATTGTAAGATTTTGTGGGACAAGTTATATTTACAGCAGACTTTTATTTTTTATAAACATCAAATTTTTTATTGTTATTATTTTCTATTTTTAGTTAAGTTAATTTTTTTAGTTAAGTGGTAAAATCTTTGACGGGTTAAAAGTTTTTGTGGCCGGATTTGAAGTAAAAAGTGACGAGTCAAAGTGACGGGATTTATTTTTTTAGTGGCTACAGATTTTTGATCGAGTTTATTTTATCTACGTTTGAGCCGACAAGAAACTCACGAATCTTTCGTTGGTTTTGTCATATTCCGTGAATTTCTGTTTCTAAATTTATTCACGAACTGCAAAATCGCGAAAGCAACCACAAAATTCAATGGATTTTTTGAAGTCGACATCAAACGAGGGAGAATCGCATAATTTGCAAAACAAAGTTAGAGAACGTGGCATTACTTCATTTCGAATGCTTCAGTCTCATCTTGTCACTCTTTCATCGATTCAAGGAGGGAGCGAATTTGCGACAATCTTTGGTCAAGATCGTCATATATTCATCGACTCAATATTCAACACTTTGACCCAACTCGCCGAGCAACTCAACAATGAAAACTTTAATCACTCTGCATCGGCACTTGCATATAAGACTCTTGTGACACAACTCACGCCTTTCCTCCAATTCAATATCATCAAGTTTGAAAGTTCAGTGATTTGCCAATCATTTCTTTGAGATACACATACCGAGCTTCGAGTTTTCCGTGATACAATATTGAAACTCATGACATCGGTCTCGTCTTCGATTCATGAAAGATCTCGACTTCAGCAAATGTATGATAATGGAGTGCAAGAATCTATGATGCAGATGCAAGAGGAGAATGGTCATACGGTTGAGAACTTGGAGCCTAACAATGGCAAGAGCACGGAATCAGGAGGACAACATGATACCAGTGTCACGTCAGGGAATGTTCACGAGATCCCTCTTGATGACAACTTACCCGTTTATGACGAAGAGCCTGCAAACATGGTACAATGTAATGTTGTTTATGATGTATATGCTGATGATATGCCGCATATTGCTCATTCTGAACTTAATTATGACAAACATCGGATGGAAAAGAGTGATAGCAATACCACTTCTGATTCATCCGACGTAAGTCATAATGGGGGAGAGATTGTTCAGAATGCTATAGTACATCATGATAAATGCTTTATAACTGCTTCGTTAACTGATTCTGATTCCAAGATTAAAGAGCTCGAAACGATTGTAGCTCAACAATCAAAAGATCTTGAGGATGCCAAACTTGAATTTTCTAAGAAAACGGACAAATTTGAAACATACTTTGAAAAACTTGAAAAGTCAAACGTTGTTCTTGAAAGAAAATTAGATCAAAAAGTTTTAGATTCTAAAGGTGAAAAGGATAATCTTTTGAAACAAATTCAGTTACTAGAGTCTAAATTGGCATCCCAAGATGAATTGCTCAAAGGGAATGAGACCTTAAAAGCTCAAGTACAAGAAAAGGTCTTTGCTATAGCTGCGTTTAAAAACAAATTGAGGAAAACCAAAGGAACTAGTGTGGACACTAAGCTTGAAAAACCATCAATCTTGGGGAAACCACCTACAAATCAGTTCGTCAGACAACGACTGTCAAACAACCTACTGCATTTAGATCCGAGCGACCACAATCCTCGAGACCGTGGTTTGCCTCCCAAGTTGATTCGGCTCATTTTCCTAGACCAGTCACTCCAGCAACTAGGCCCAATGTGATCAAAACAGCGTTAGCAAGATCTAATCAGATGATTGCCCCTAGTTTCCCTAAAAATACCAAGACCACGTCTAGAACTAGTTCAAATGACGTTTGCCATACTGGTCTTAGGGAAGCTAAGCAAAAGACACATGTAAGAGATATCAATGTCAAACCTAGTCAGAAGCCTTCTAGATTACCCAACACTGCTAACCGTAGCATGTCATCTCCTAGGAGCATCGATCAATCATCTAGGAATTACTCGGACATTAAATATGCTACTTGTAAAACATGTAGAAAATGTGTCTTTACGGCAAATCATGATTCTTGTGTCAAGAAATTACTTGATGAGGTGAACTCCCGTGCTAGACTTAAAACCCAGTGGATAGCTAAAATCAAACCCTTTGGTAAAGTTTGGCGCCCCACTGGTAGAACTTTCACTCTTGTAGGAAACGAGTGCCCTTTAACTAGGATAGTCTCCGATTCTACTAAGCCTACTAGGGAGGAAACTGATAAAGATGATACTTCACTTAAACCTAAACTTAAGGTTTTCTATAAAAGGAAACGTTTTCCAGCTAAGATAAGTGAATCATCTACTCAGGTCATCTCTGACACAAGTAAAGCCAACCGTGAACCCCCACGTGCTTCTAAAATAGATATCGCTAACCCATGAAAAAGTATACAAACTCCTAATGAGAATGCAGGTACCAAAGTTGATGTTCCAAAAGAACGAAGCGGTCCAATCATTGTATACCGTTCAACTAAGGATACTCTTAGAGTTTGGTTGCTGAAGAAGCAGATATCGGAGAAACTAGTGTCTCAGGGAATTCATGGTTAAGCTTATCAACAAATGGCGTATAATCACATTACAGTTTATGCCCCGTTCTTCAAAGGCATGAAAGTTTATCACCGGTGATAAACTTATCCCTAAAACGAGAAATTAAATTTTCTCGGACACGAGCTTCCGTTAAAACTATTCAAAAGTTTTAAGCTCGTGTATAAAGGCTCATCGTTAAATGTCAGACGATGACCCGTTCGTCAATTAAAAGGAAAGTTTATCGCCGATGATGAACTTATCCTTACAACGAGAAATTATTTTTTCTCGGGCATGAGCTAATAATAAAAACATTCAAAGTTTTTAAGCTCATGCACAATGGCTCACAGTTAAATGACAGATTGTGACCCGAACTTCAAATAAAGGAAAGTTTATCATTAATGATAACTTATCCTCATAACGAGAAATTAACCTTTCTCGGTCATGAGCTTGTATTAAAACATTCGAAGTTTTAAGCTCAGAAAGGAAAGTGTATCTTTTAATTAAGAGAACTTTTCCTCATCACGAGAAATTAACCTTTCTCGGTCATGAGCTTTCCGGTAAAACAGTCAAAGTTTTCAAGCTCATGAAAACGACTTCTAAGTAAATGTCAGCTTAGGACTCGTCCATCAGATAAAAGGAAAGTTTATCGCCGATGGTAACTTATCCTTAACAACGGGAAGTTTACAACTTCTCGGACTTGAGCTCGTTTTGTAAGATATTCAACATCTTAAGCTCAAGTAACTGTTTTTCAAAACGATGAAAACAATTTTTCAAGAATTTTTCAAAAGTTTTTTTCTAAATCTTTCAAAATTGTGTGTTCAAAATGTTTTGATAAAAAGAGCATGTCTTCTGGAATCGATAATATTTACGAACCTAGAAATGTCATTCAATAATGACACGGGATTGTAAATAAAATTCGAGCAGAAGTTTAAAAGATTTAAAACATGCTCAAAACGGTTTGCTATTATTTCAGATAGTAACCCGCTTTTCACTTTGAAGTCAAGCATTTCACTGGAAAGCTTTGACTTCAGAATCCGAAGTTATCAACTCCACAATACGAAGTTCGGTGCAATTGATATCTACATACTAGACGATGTGACTACTCAAACGACGACTACAGCTCTTTAAGTAGAACACGAGTCAACAATTGATGGGGAGCAATTGTCAAGCGTTCAGATTATTCGATGCCGAAAGTGCCAATGTTCACAAGTTGGTGTCAAGAAAACGATATCAAATTGTCCATGTGGTGTAAAGGAGAAGATAATTTCAGAAGTTACGAGGAAGACCAACATTCGTGAACAAGAACCATGTGCTTCTTTCATATGATGTTCTCCATCATACAGGTCCAACCTCGTAAATTGCTAATCTTGTGAACACATTGTAAAACCCGCATGCTTTTACCATGCATAGTACCCGTAGGATCGTACGTACTAGTTAAAAACTTTCCTAATATAGCATGATTACGATTACGTGTTAGGAGTTTACGTATTACGTACGTGTTAGAACACGATAAGTATTTTATATGCACGATCACGTAATAATTATTGCTAAATAATTAATCACGAACATGCGATCACGAAATCACGAACGTAATTAAAACACGAGCTATTATTAATTACGTATATATATTTATTACGAGCGTAATTAAATATATTAGTTTATGGTATTTACGTAACGAGAACATTTAAAATACGAACATAATTAAACACAAACGAATGACTAAATAACGAGACACGAAACGAGGTACGGGAACCCCACGGGGGGGGGGGGGGGGGGGGGGGGTCCCTACCCGCGGCCAAACAAGGGTAATGGGCCAAGCCCATTACCAATTTTTACTAAAAGGGGGTTAATTAGTTTTTACTACTCAAAATCACTTTACAGAAGATTTCAAGAAAAACCTAAAATCTCTCTTCCTCCTCCTCTTTGTGCCGCCACCTACACATCACCATACAAGGTGATTCATTGATCTTGGATCTTGAAGATTTGTTGTTTGTTCGTGTTTGTTCTTCATTCCCTTGATCCACGAATACGGTAAAACCTTTTTAAACCTTTTCTTCTAATATAATCTTTTTAATTAATTATGAACATGTGATGTTTTCATAAAAACACATTAATTAATCATAGATCTAACATGTTTTAATGATTAAATAAATCAACGGGTCGATTAAAGGGTGTTTTGTTTTGGGCCGCAGGCTGCAACCGACCCCAAGGGGGTTTCGGTTTGCTTAGCCGACCACCACCAAGACCTGATGGTCTTGGTTGGTGCGTGTGGGTCCCACGGCAGCAAGGGGTACCCCGATTTGGTTCGGGGTACGGTGTCGATTCATGTCCGGTTCATGTTTTTATGCTTAGATTCGGTTCATGGTTATGTTAGTTTTTTTTATGTTATGAACTTATGTTAAAATTATATTAATAAAGATGTAATTAATTTAATAACATGACTTAGGTTAATTAATTATTAAAAATCATGAAATTATTTTAACCTAAGTATTTATATTATTAAGACTTATAATTAATTAATTATTTTAAAAACCATGGATATAATTAATTAATTAACATGACTTAGGTTATATTATTAATATTTATTAATACATATTTTAACCTAAGTATTTAATATATTTAATTAAAATATGTTATACTTTAATTAAATATTATAACCTATAGTTTAATCAAATTACATTAAATAATTATTAAACTATATAATATATCATATGACTTAGAAAATAATCATGAAAAACACTTAGGCTTATTTACTTAGCTTATTTAACCAGCTTATTTCTAATTATGGAAACTTTCTATTTTTAGAAACTTAATTAAATAAGGCAGCTAATTTATTTATGGAAACCAGCTATTTTTAGAAACTTATTTATTTAAGGCAGCTAATCTATCTATGGAAACTTATTTAATTAAGGCAACTAATCTATTTATGGAAACTTACTATTTTTAGAAACTTATCTATTTTAAGCAGTAAATCTATTTTTGGAAACTTTCTATTTTTGGAAACTTTCTATTTTTGGAAACTTTCTATTTTTGGAAACTTTCTATTTTTGGAAACTTTCTATTTTTGGTAACTTTTTATTTTTGGAAACTTTCTATTTTAGGAAACCTGCTATTTTTGGAAAGTTACTTATTATTACACAGTAAGTATAATAACACATGAAATACCAGAAATACTTAATCAGATTAAACAGAATATAAGATTTAATACAGTTTAAGGCTTTAAACAGTAAAACATAATAAGAACACATAAAATAAGCTAAGACAGGACATAAAACCAGTTATGTATTTAGTAAGCAGATACTTATTTCATGTACGTATTTATGTAGCGTTAGTGATTCAGAAGTAGGATTCTCGCAGTTCATCTTTCTCGTTCACTGGACATAAGGTACGGATTCCCGTCCTTTCAGTATGGACATTCTTTCCTTATTAGGATTCCCCGTATGCAGCCAACTGTTTTCCCGTAGTATAAGCATGAGTTTGATTGCTTATGTTTAGATATGATTACCTATAGCCATATACATGCATGACCAGTTTCACCTAGTTATGGAGGTACCATAACCATAATACTAGAGGCACTGATGTTATGACTTCACCATGGCGGAGTGATTGCTCGTGGCATCCCTTCAACTTTTGGCCATTTATTTATATTTATCATGTGGGGCGTATGGGTGCATCCTAGTTACACGTTTTATTCAGGATTACATGTTGAATGTGGTGTGTGCCTTGCATCCTTCACAAGGAGCTGATCCCTCCTACCCATAAAACCAGTATATTAAATTAGAGGCAGCCCCTCTAATTTGCATGATGAGGTCACCCCTCCAATTATTCATGCACGGTGGATTTTCATGACCTATATTGGCTAATGGTAAAATATGACAAACAGTTTTTATAAGATAAACATAAGACTTTCAAACTATATAACCAGTTTTATTAAGACCTAATCAGGTTAGTCGGGACTTAGTTTCTTCCGCTGTTACTATGTTATACGCTTATCCTATTCATGCTTTATTGTACATCCGTGCACTGAGCGTATTTGCTCAGCCGTTTTCCTTTTCTATGTTCCCAAAACGGCAGGTACTCAGGGACGCTCGTAGACACTAATAGTACGTGCATATGGACTGGAAGCTGTCTAGCCTTCTTTACATTATGCATTTCCTTTCTTTATGATACTTATGCTTTGGACATTGTTTAGTCCTTTTTCTTTACTATACTATGTTTATGTGTGATGAGCTTACTTTTGGACTACCGATGTTTGATTTCGGTATTTTCCTTTTTATATGGTCAAGTAATGTTTAGACATTTTACCTTGTATTCTTTGATGACACGCCATAATTACTGTGATATTTCCATTTCCAAAATGGGGTGTTACAATTATGGTATCAGAGCCAAGGCTTCGACCTGTAGGCTCTCAAATATGACCTGTGATTAGTGGGTAGTCACTACGGTCTTCCTAGAACTGATAGTTGTTTTCATGCATTCATCATTTTTAAGCATACATATACATGTCATTGTTGCAGGGTTTTTGACTAAGTAATGGTTGGTACAGGACTGGCCCTATTTAGTCGCATGTGGTTTATCGAAACTTTTAGATTTGGGACCGACCCATAGGTGTCCCTTCGCTATGTCTTTTGTTTTGGGTGAACTGACCAGAGGCGTTCACTCTTGAGCATACAAAAGTTTTCATTAAACTGCATCATGCATTCATACACAAAATTTTCTTGCATAAAATTTTTCTCGTGAAATTTTAGTATAAATTTTTTTTTCATGTATATATTTATATTTTATGTTTTGATCTGTTTATTCATATGTTTTATGTTATACTGTCAGATGGTTCTCACACGCGAACAGGAGCAGCTCAATGCTGCAATTCAGGCTGCCATGCAAGCCTTGCTTCCTCAACTGAGGAATGACATTCGGGCTGAAGTTCAAGCTGCCAACAATCAGCAGCACAATCAGCCACCTCCTCCTCCTCCTCCTCCAGTGACATTAGCAGTATGACTGGAGAGATTCAACAAGCTCCGCCCTCGAGCTTTTGAGAAGACAGATAGCCCCAGCGATGCTGAAAGCTGGTTGGCTCACATCGAGAAGATTTTCAACGCTATGGGCTGTGACCCCGCATACAAGGCGAGGTTGGCATGCTATCGGTTCGAAGGCGATGTACTCAACTGGTGGTTAGCATTGATGCAATCCGACGGTGGTGATGAGTGGTTTGCTGGTTTGACGTGGGCTCAGTTCAAGGACAGGGTGATTGAGCAGTTCTTTCCCACGGCTGAGTAGGACAAGCTCAAGAGAGAGTACCATGGGATCCGACAGAGAGCTGGGGAGAATAGCAACGAGTTTATGCAGCGCTTTCTTCGCTTGACTGGTTTCCTTGGTGCGGCAGCAGGTACTCCTGAAGAGCAGGCACATCACTTCAGATGGGCTCTTCGCACATCGGTCGCAAACAATCTGGTGTGTGCTACGTTCAACACTGTAGCACAAGTGGCCGATGCAGCACGAAAACTGGAGATGCTGCAGGAGAGGGATGAGTTCGGGGAAGCTGAAAGACCCGACAAGAGGTAAACCTTCGTATTCAAGCGGTGACCAATCCATACACTTTCCATATGTCGATTATTCATCTCTTTAACTGTATCTTCCAGGCAGAAAACTGGGGACCGGTCCCAGCCGGCTACTCAGCAGCAGCCTTATCAGCCCAAGGGAAACGGTCACACTAACGACCGTTCTGCTACGGATAGGCGTGGCGGTAATAACAATTACCGTAACAACGCCGGGCACTCCAGCACAGCAGGTCCTAATACTTACGAAATTCCTTATGATTTATGTTATAACTCATATTCTGACACTTTATCAACTTCTACCAGGAACCATGGAAACGGTAGGGACCAGAACCAGAGAGGTTCACAGCCTAGCCGTCCAGCTATCACTGGTATTCAATCTTATGATTATCCGCTTCGTCCTTTGTACCCAACTATTATGTCTCATGTAAAATGTTTTTTTTATCAGGTCCTCAGCCAGCCAGAGCACCTGCTGGAGGATACACTCATCCTCTTTGCTCTACTTGCCACCGTAGGCACCCAGGACCATGTCGCCGTAATACTGATGCGTGCTTCAAGTGTGGTCTTCCTGGCCATATTATGAAGGATTGCCGTAAAGGCGAGATGGAGGGTACATCGGGACATGCTGATACCAAGCCGCCTCCTACTGCCGGGCGTGTCTACACGACATCTCGAGACCAGGCCAACAAGTCTACAGGTACCATCACTGGAATCTTGTATATGTATGGTCGCGCTGCATGTGTTCTTTTCGATACGGGTGCTACTCACTCGGTTATTTATACTGCTTATGCTAAGAACATTAGGATGCCTCCCTTGCCACTAGAAAATAGGCTTACTATTTCCACGCCTTTGAGGGACTCTGTATTAATCACCCATGTATACAAGGGTCTTCCCCTAGAATTTGATGATAAGGTTCGACCTGTCGACGTACTTCCGCTGGACATGAATGACTTCGACATGATTTTGGGCATGGATTGGCTATCCAAGTATCATGCTACCATAGACTGCCCTTCATATCGAGTTATCTTCGGTGATGTCAATGCACCAGAGTACATTCATAATGGGTTCATACCCGGACGGTCTGTACAAGTCATATCCACCCTGCAAGCGCGTGCACTACTGTCACATGACTGCGAGGGTTATCTAGCTACGGTTCACGACATGGATGCTGAATCTCCATCGATTCAGGATCAACCAATAGTGTCAGAATTCCAAGATGTGTTTCCAGCAGAACTTCCGGGCATACCACCTGCACGAGAAGTGGAATTCAGTATCGAGCTGGTTCTAGGAGCTGAACCAATCTCCAAGGCTCCTTATCGCATGGCTCCCATAGAGCTGAAGGAGCTAAAGGATCAACTGCAAGAACTTCTTGAGCGAGGTTTCATTCGACCAAGCGCATCTACATGGGGCGCACCGGTCTTATTTGTTAAGAAGAAGGACGACAGTATGCGTCTTTGCATAGACTATCGCGAGCTCAACAAGATTACCATTCGTAATAGGTATCCACTACCACGCATTGACGATCTGTTTGACCAACTCCAAGGGGCCAAACACTTCTCCAAGATCGATCTTAGGTTAGGCTATAATCAACTACGGGTCAAGGAGCAGGACATCGCTAAGACTGCTTTTCGTACCCGTTATGGCCACTACGAGTTTGTAGTTATGCCATTTGGCCTGACAAATGCTCCAGCAGTGTTCATGGATCTAATGAACAGAATCTTCCATGAATTTCTGGACAAGTTCGTCATTGTCTTCATCGATGACATCCTGATTTTCTCAAAGTCCAAGGAGGAACACGAAGACCATCTTCGTACAGTACTACAGATTCTTCGCCAGAAGCAGCTGTATGCTAAATTCTCCAAGTGTGAGTTCTGGTTAGACAAGGTGGCATTCTTAGGTCACACTGTATCAGCAGAAGGAATCACTATAGACCCAGCGAAGGTTGAAGCCATTACTAAGTGGCCAAGACCGACATCAGCGACGGAAGTCCGCAGTTTCTTAGGCTTATCTGGCTATTACCGTAGGTTCGTGGAGAACTTTTCCCGCCTAGCACTACCATTGACCAAACTGATGCGGAAAGGGGAGAAATTCGTCTGGACTGAAGATCGAGAGAAGAGCTTTGAAGACCTGAAGCAGAAGCTAGTATCTGCACCTATTCTTACTCTACCATCTGGTACGGGTGGATTTCAAATCTACAGCGATGCGTCAGGGAAGGGACTTGGCTGTGTTCTCATGCAACATGGGAAAGTGATCGCGTACGCTTCACGGCAGCTTAAGCCTTATGAAGAAAATTATCCCACGCACGATCTGGAACTTGCTGCAGTCGTGTTTGCATTGAAGATATGGAGGCACTACTTATATGGAGAATCATGTGACATTTTCACGGACCACAAGAGCTTGAAGTATATCTTCACTCAGCGTGAATTGAACATGAGACAGAGGAGATGGTTAGAGCTGTTGAAGGATTATGACATTAATCTACAGTATCATCCCGGAAAGGCAAATGTAGTAGCAGATGCTCTTAGCAGGAAGTCCGGAATGATCAACGGCATTAAAATCGAAGAGGAAGTCATCAGAGACTTGGAGCGACTAGACATCAAGATCATGGTACGCAGACAGCACGGTTACTGGGCTAATCTTAGAGTAGAACCCGAGTTACTATCTAAGATCAAGGAAGCTCAGAAAGATGATGGGGAAATCTGGGTGATAGTACAAAATTTGGAGAAGCAGACGGAATTCAGAGTAGATGCAGATGGTATCGTATGGCAGGGCACTAGACTTTGTGTTCCTGATGACCAAGAACTCCGGGAAGCTTTGTTAGCTGAAGCTCATAGCTCCCCATTCTCGATACATCCTGGTTCAACTAAAATGTACCATGACATCAAGCAGTACTTTTGGTGGAGTGGTATGAAACAGGATGTGACCACTTACGTCTCCAAATGTCTTACCTGCCAGCAGGTTAAGATCGAGCATCAGCGATCTGGCGGTCTCCTTCAACCGTTAGATATTCCAGAGTGGAAGTGGGACAAAATCACCATGGATTTTGTTACCGGTCTTCCGCCTACCAAAAGGAAGCACGATGCAATTTGGGTTATCGTTGATCGACTTACCAAATCAGCTCATTTCTTACCGATCCGCAAGGAAGATCCGGTAAGTAAACTCGCAGATACGTATAGACGAGAGATCATGAGACTCCACGGTGCACCATCCACCATCGTCTCAGACAGGGATCCTCGATTCACTTCGCGTTTTTGGAAAAGTCTGCAGAAAGCTTGGGGTACACAACTTAAGCTTAGCACGGCGTTTCATCCTCAAACAGACGGACAGTCGGAGCGAACAATTCAGACATTGGAGGATATGTTGAGGTCATGTGCGTTGGAATGGACGGGTGATTGGGACGAATATATCTGTTTGGTGGAGTTTGCATACAACAACAGCTGGCACGCAAGCATCAAATATGCTCCATTTGAAATGTTGTATGGCAGAAAGTGTCGCGCCCCAATCTGCTGGGATCAGGTTGGGGAGCGAACACTCAAAGGACCGGAAATCATAGAGATGACAAATGAGAAGATCGCAGTAGCTAGGCAGAAAAGTCAGGAGGCACGATCACGTCAAAAGAGTTACGCCGATAAGCATCGTAGGGATTTACACTTTAACGTAGGAGATCACGTCTTCCTTAAAGTTTTGCCGGCACGTGGTGTTAGACGCTTCGGGATTAAAGGGAAGCTCAGTCCTCGTTTCATCGGACCGTTTGATATCATTGAACGAGTCGGTGAAGTATCTTACCAATTGGCGTTACATCTGCAGCTTTCGCACGTACACAATGTGTTTCATGTGTCCTTACTCAGAGGGTACCAATATCATCCCCTTCACATGGTTCAGTATCCACTGGAACAGATACGTGAAGATCTCACTTTTATAGAAGAACCCGAACGAGTTCTTGACAGACAAGAACGAGTCATGAGAAAGAAGACGATTCCATTCGTCAAAATTCTATGGAGGGATCATACAGAGCGGGAAGCCACTTGGGAAACGGAGGAGTCTATCCGGGCATCTTACTCTCATTTCATATTTTGAATTCGGGTATGTTCTTCTTTTCCAGTTTACTTTATCTATAATTCGGGGACGAATTATTCTTTTTAGGGGGGAAGAGTTGTAAAACCCGCATGCTTTTACCATGCATAGTACCCGTAGGATCGTACGTACTAGTTAAAAACTTTCCTAATATAGCATGATTACGATTACGTGTTAGGAGTTTACGTATTACGTACGTGTTAGAACACGATAAGTATTTTATATGCACGATCACGTAATAATTATTGCTAAATAATTAATCACGAACATGCGATCACGAAATCACGAACGTAATTAAAACACGAGCTATTATTAATTACGTATATATATTTATTACGAGCGTAATTAAATATATTAGTTTATGGTATTTACGTAACGAGAACATTTAAAATACGAACATAATTAAACACAAACGAATGACTAAATAACGAGACACGAAACGAGATACGGGAACCCCATGGGGGGTCCCTACCCGCGGCCAAACAAGGTTAATGGGCCAAGCCCATTAACAATTTTTACTAAAAGGGGGTTAATTAGTTTTTACTACTCAAAATCACTTTACAGAAGATTTCAAGAAAAACCTAAAATCTCTCTTCCTCCTCCTCTTTGTGCCGCCACCTACAAATCACCATACAAGGTGATTCATTGATCTTGGATCTTGAAGATTTGTTGTTTGTTCGTGTTTGTTCTTCATTCCCTTAATCCACGAATACGGTAAAACCTTTTTAAACCTTTTCTTCTAATTTAATCTTTTTAATTAATTATGAACATGTGAGGTTTTCATAAAAACACATTAATTAATCATAGATCTAACATGTTTTAATGATTAAATAAATCAAAGGGTCGATTAAGGGGTGTTTTGTTTTGGGCCGCAGGCTGCAACTGACCCAAAGGGGGTTTCGGCTTGCTTAGCCGACCACCACCAAGACCTGTTGGTCTTGGTTGGTGCATGTGGGTCCCACGGCAGCAAGGGGTACCCCGATTTGGTTCGGGGTACGGTGTCGATTCATGTCCGGTTCATGTTTTTAAGCTTAGATCCGGTTCATGGTTATGTTAGTTTTTTTTATGTTATCAACTTATGTTAAAATTAAATTAATAAAGATGTAATTAATTTAATAACATGACTTAGGTTAATTAATTATTAAAAATCATGAAATTATTTTAACCTAAGTATTTATATTATTAAGACTTATAATTAATTAATTATTTTAAAAACCATGGATATAATTAATTAAATAACATGACTTAGGTTATATTATTAATATTTAATAATACATATTTTAACCTAAGTATTTAATATATTTAATTAAAACATGTTATACTTTAATTAAATATTATAACCTATAGTTTAATCAAATTACATGAAATAATTATTAAACTATATAATATATCATATGACTTAGAAAATAATCATGAAAAACACTTAGGCTTATTTACTTAGCTTATTTAACCAGCTTATTTCTAATTATGGAAACTTTCTATTTTTAGAAACTTAATTAAATAAGGCAGCTAATTTATTTATGAAAACCAGCTATTTTTAGAAACTTATTTATTTAAGGCAGCTAATCTATTTATGGAAACTTATTTAATTAAGGCAGCCCAATCTATTTATGGAAACTTTCTATTTTTAGAAACTTATCTATTTTAAGCAGTAAATCTATTTTTGGAAACTTTCTATTTTTGGAAAATTTCTATTTTTGGAAACTTTCTATTTTTGGAAACTTTTTATTTTTGGAAACTTTCTATTTTTGGTAACTTTCTATTTTGAAAACTTTCTATTTTAGGAAACCTGCTATTTTAGGAAAGTTACTTATTATTACACAGTAAGTATAATAACACATGAAATACCAGAAATACTTAATCAGATTAAACAGAATATAAGATTTAATACAGTTTAAGGCTTTAAACAGTAAAACATAATAAGAACACATAAAATAAGCTAAGACAGGACATAAAACCAGTTATGTATTTAGTAAGCGGATACTTATTTCATGTACGTATTTATGTAGCGTTAGTGATTCAGAAGTAGGATTCTCGCAGTTCATCTTTCTCGTTCACTGAACATAAGGTACGGATTCCCGTCCTTTCAGTATGGACATTCTTTCCTTATTAGGATTCCCCGTATGCAGCCAACTGTTTTCCCGTAGTATAAGTATGAGTTTGATTGCTTATGTTTAGATATGATTACCTATAGCCATATGCATGACCAGTTTCACCTAGTTATGGAGGTACCATAACCATAACATTAGAGGCACTGATGTTATGACTTCACCACGGCGGAGTGATTAATCGTGGCGTCCCTTCAGCTTTTGGCCATTTATTTATATTTATCATGTGGGGCGTATGGGTGCATCCTAGTTACACGTTTTATTCAGGATTACATGGTGAATGTGGTGTGTGCCTTGCATCCTTCACAAGGAGCTGATCCCTCCTACCCATAAAACCAGTATATTAAATTAGAGGCAGCCCCTCTAATTTGCATGATGAGGTCACCCCTCCAATTATTCATGCACGGTGGATTTTCATGACCTATATTGGCTAATGGTAAAATATGACAAACAGTTTTTATAAGATAAACATAAGACTTTCAAACTATATAACCAGTTTTATTAAGACCTAATCAGGTTACTCGGGACTTAGTTTCTTCCGCTGTTACTATGTTATACGCTTATCCTATTCATGCTTTATTGTACATCTGTGCACTGAGCGTATTTGCTCAGCCATTTTCCTTTTCTATGTTCCCAAAACGGCAGGTACTCAGGGACGCTCGTAGACACTAAGAGTACGTGCATATGGACTGGAAGCTGCCTAGCCTTCTTTACATTATGCATTTCCTTTCTTTATGATACTTATGCTTTGGACATTGTTCAGTCCTTTTTCTTTACTATACTATGTTTGTGTGTGATGAGCTTACTTTTGGACTATCGATGTTTGATTCCGCTATTTTCCTTTTTAAATGGTCAAGTAATGTTTAGACATTTTACCTTGTATGCTTTGATGACACGCCATAATTACTGTGATATTTCCATTTCCAAAATGGGGTGTTACATACATTATCATATATGATCTTTGCACGTGATAAATACCTTACACTTGTGTTTAAAAGGTATTTAATTTACGTTTCAAGTACACCCTCATTAATTTGAGGGGGAGCTTGTGTAATTCATGAAGATAATTGGATTTGCATTTTTCTTCCCAAATTTTCTTAAAATGCTATTAAATCAATTGATATTAAAAACATCGATTGGGTTAATATTTTTAATATGGGGGAGAAAATGTGATTTAATATGGGAAATGATTAATCACAAATGGTTTGACTTAACGTGTTAGCTCATCCCGACATGTGCGAAATGTTTTCGAATATCGTGGCATATGTTAAGGGGGAGAAAAATGGATTTGCACTTCAAAATGGATTTCATGGTGACATACACTTACCCAAAACATCTCTATTAACGACGGTGAAGATTGTGGTGACATAAGGATGGTAGGATAGGTTAAAGTCCAATGATTTCTCTAGAACCGGAGGAATCTTCCCAAGGACATTCCATAGCTAGAAATAGTAGTCCTTAGGAAAGATGGAGAAAGATTGTGAACGTAGCTGAATGCCGACCAAGTACTTAAGTTAGCACTGGAAAAAACACAACAAGGTGCTAGTGATGACGTATTGGTAAGCATTGAAGGGGTTGAAGAATGAAAAAGAATTGTAAAGATAAAGGGTGTAAAGAAAGAAGCCCTCCTTACAACCTTAGGCAGAAACCGGGTCAATTCATATGCTATTGAGATCATTTGTTAATGATTCTTGATATTGAAAAAAGACATCATGGACCCAGTGATGCAATGCACAACCCTTCCCAGCTAACTCAAATATCTCTCAAAAGGTATTTGTTTTAATCACATGGAGATCAACATGTTATCTATTGGTTTATTCACTCCGAATAGACTGATATTGAATAGGTGGCACTCCTCTCCAGCCTCCGATCACTAAAATCCAAAATGCACGATCGAGTCTAGAGCCATTTGAGATTATCAAATATCTCATTAGGACACACTGTCATATTTCCTTGCTTCCTCACACACTGTGAAAAGTAAGAAAGATCTTAAGAGTCGTACGCAAAATCTTCATGATCTTGCCTGAACATCTGAGTAATACGAAAGTATTTACAATGAAGATGGAAATCCTTCTTGAGCGAATATCAAAAAGCTCATGGTAGATAACTTGTGCGATTATTTATGAATCAAACTTGTGATAACTAGAAAGCAACAGTGGTTTAATTCTTAAATGAATTTAAACACGTTCCAGGCCTCTACGCAATATCTTAGTGATCTTGCCAGAACACTCAGAGTGATACCTTAGTGTTCACAGTGATGAGTGGAAATACTTCTAGTGTTAACCTCAAACAGCACTTGGTAGGTAACTTGCAAGATTCTATACGAATCAAGCTCGTGACAACTGGAAAGCAACGATGGTGCAGTTCTTAATTGAACTTCACTTGTTACAGGAACATGAATTGACGGATTGAAATCATGCGGATATTATTATCCAAATGATTCACTCTTTATGTTCGTAGTCAGCTTTGGACGATCGAATAAAGAGAACGGGTTTACCCGCGAAATCTTGTCAAGGAGGTTCTTTACTGAAACTACCTGCCACAAGTACGATATTTAATATCGTCCAACGGTCTTCACCGACTGGAGGTATATTGATACCGAATTAGAATGAAATGTTCAAGGCCATTTCGTCCGTGTATATGGTTTCTTGCTAACTGTCTTATGCAGTGTAACAAGAAGGTGGCATTGCGGTGTACAATCCAGAAGAAGTCGTCACCACATGCTTATACTACATATAATTAGTACTTCAACAAATTCATGAAAGTCTGAAGGTCAAGTCTTCCGCTGTATCAAACTCTGAAGATTTCAATAATTTAAAGGTATAAGTATGTGGAACATGAAGTCACAAAGAGGCGAATGTCACAAGTGACGAATGCACAAGGTCAAGGCAAGAAAACATGCTCAAGACTTAAGTCAAAGATCACGTCAAGCATATTCACAAGAACAAGATCGAAGACTCAAGCATAGATGCTAGGTTTAAGATTTTGTAAAAAGATGTGACCTCCCTTAGGGGGAGATTGTTGGAAATACATTTTTCCCAATAAAGTCTCGGTCACATCTTAGTTAGCATAGATCACGAGATATAGAATATTTAGAACTTTGTTTCTTGGAGCGACCTCCCTTAGGGGGAGATTGTTGGAAATACGTTTTTACGTATTTATGAAGGATCGCTCGCTCCAACGATATATTAATGTAATGGGCTCGTGATCTAGTTATTATCATATAGTCCATATAGCCCACATGTAGGGTGGGCTATATATATACCCCTCCTAGCATGTTAGGAGGGGTTGGTGATTCATTATTCTAATTAATTCCATTTCACTTTCTCTCTCTACCTCTCTTTTCTCTCCTTTCTCTCTCTACACCCTCATCTTCTTCCTTCTTCTCCATTCCATTTCAATAGATAATCCTAACCTTACCAAGTCCTAAGAAAAAGTAGACCTTCAAAGATCCTAAGATTAATAATGTCTTTAACTCTAGTACTGTGTCTCAAGAAAATATTGATGTGACCAAGAACATTGTTTATCCACCTTTAATGAACAACTTTGTTTATAAGGAATCTAAGACTAGTTCTGCTTCCAAGCAGGTAAAAACTCCTAGCAAGATATTGGAAAACAATGAACAACATACTAAAACCAAAAGGGCTGGGCTAGGTTTTGAAAAAGTAAAGTCAAAACAACCTTTTGGGTCTTCTTTAAGAAGAAAAGGATGTTATGTTTGTGGTAGTCTAAGTCATTTTATCAAAGACTGTACATTACATGAAGATAAAATTGTGAAACAGAAGGCTACACAAAGGGTCATGAAAAACTGTAGTGTGAAAAATGCACAGGGTAATAGGAAACAGAAACTTAAAGATGACAAACCTAAGTTTGATCACACAAGGGTAGTTAAACAGGTTAAAAATAATCCTACCAAATGTTTTGTTCCTAGGGCATTACTTATGAAGCAAGGACTTGTATCCTTAAAGTCTGGTAAACCAAGTACCGGCAAGCCTAAATTTACAAGTACTGCTAGACCAAACTCAAGTACTGCTGGTTTAAAGTCTGAAAAACCAATGTTCTCCAAGACTTCTAATAAAGTTTTTAAAAAAGTTAAAGCACCTAGAAGTAAGGACAAGAACAAACCAGTACAAATGTGGGTTCCTAAAAGAGATATACCATATGTTAAAGCAAGTACCACTAAATCAGTACTTAAGTCAAAGAAGTCAAAGCACATAGAGTCACTCTATGAATTTGACTACATAAATGAAACCATGAAGTATAAGAGTAAAAGTAGCATTACTGGGAATGCTTCAGTACAAACTCTGAAATGTGTAGGTCCCACAAGATCCGAGCCAAATGTGGCTTGGGTCCCTGTTAAAAACTAATAAGTTTTATTTGTGTGAAGGGGCATCTCATTAATGAATTAAAAGATAAAGGAATTATAGACAGTGGATGCTAAAGACACATGACAGGGAACAAAGATTTTCTTGCTGAATTTGAAGAATTCAGAGGAGGTCCAGTAGCCTTTGGGGGTAGCAAAGGTAGAATCACTGGCAAAGGGAAAATCACCATAGGAAAGTTGGAATTTGAAGATGTCTTCTTTGTAAAAGAATTAAATGAGTTCAATCTCTTTTCTGTATCACAAATGTGTGATAAGAAGAACAAGGTGTTATTCACTGACAAAGACTGCTTGGTGTTGTCCAAAGACTTTGAGATGCCCAAGGAATCTCAAATACTGCTTAAAGTACCCAGGCAAGAAAATATGTACACCTTTAATCTTCATACTATTACTCCAACAGGTGGTATTACATGTTTGCTAGCTAAGGCTTCTTTAGATGAGTCAAACTTATGGCATAGAAGGTTAGGTCATGTGAATTTCAAGAATCTTAATAGATTGGTAAAAAGGAATTTGGTTAGAGGTCTACCAAACAAATCTTTTCAAAATGATTTCACATGTGCTGCTTGTCAAAACGGAAAACAACATAGAGCCTCTTGTAAGACCAAGACTGTAAACACTGTGACAAAACCTTTGCATCTCTTGCATATGGATTTATTTGGTCCAGTTTCTATCAGAAGCATTAGCCATAAGACCTTTTGTCTAGTCATAACTAATGATTATAGTAGATTCAGTTGGGTTTTCTTTTTAGCCTTTAAAAGTGAAACAAGTGAATTACTAAAGGATTTTATCACTTTAGTTGAAAAGCAGTTCACTAACAGGTTTTAATCATTAGGACTGATAATGGAACAGAATTTAAGAATGCTGATTTTGATGAATTCTGTAGGTCTAAAGGAATTAATAGGCAATTTAGTAATCCTAGAACTCTACGGCAGAATGGAGTAGCTGAAAGGAAAAATAGGACATTAATTGAGGCTGCTAGAACTATGATGGCTAATTCACTTTTGCCAAATACCTTTTGGGCAGAAGCAATCAATACTGCATGCTATGTGTTAAATAGAGTCCTATTAACTAAGCCTCAAAACAAAACACCTTATGAACTCTTGACTAATGTAAAGCCTAACATAAGTCATTTAAAGCCTTTTGGGTGTCATGTGTCCATACTAAATACTCTAGATTATTTGGGAAAGTTTGATGGAAAGTCTGATCCAGGATATCTTGTAGGATATTAATTGCAAAGTAAAGCATATAGGGTTTATAATTTGGCAACTAAGAAAGTTGAAGAAAATGCTCATGTCAATTTCTTAGAAAATAAACCCAATGTATCAGGAATAGGTTATGCTTGGATGTTTGATTTAGACTATCTAACTAACTCCATGGATTGTTACTCTTTGCAAAAGGATTGTCAAACTAACAATGCAGGTGAGGAGTGAAGTGCAACTAATGCAGGTACTCAAGAAGATGTTTCTTCATCAGATGAAGATGTTCACATCTATGTGCCAAACATGCCTACTGTTACTCCGATGTCTGCAACTCCCAAGAAGGAAACCATGCCATCAAATGATGATCAAGCCTCCCAGGAGCTTCAAAGGCTTCAAGATCAAGAAAAGAATGCTACATCTGCTAATAAGCATTCAGGAGAAGAATATTTTGAGTCACAACACTCAGTGGTAGATACTATACCTAGCGGTACTTCATCTGCAAGTACTGCTAAGTCAAAATCTGTTAAGTCTGTTGACTCACTAGAAGAGATTTTGCAAGCATTGGACGATGAAGACGTATATGCCAGTCCAGCTGAAGGAATATTCTCCAAAGCTTCCTATGATGAGCAGGGGGCAGTAACTGATTTCAACAATTTGGAAACAGAAATTCCAGTCAGTTCTATTCCCACTCATAAAGTCAACAACAACCATCCTACTACACAGATTATTGGTGATCCAAAATCTGCTGAACAAACCAGAAGGAAACTGCAAACCAATATTGAAACTCATGCACTAGTGAGTTATGTCAAACAACAGCAGAGAACAAATCATAATGATACTCAACATTGTTTGTTTGCCTTTTCTTATCTCAAGTAGAGCCCAAAAATATCTCTCAGGCTCTTGATGAAGAAAGTTGGGTGGATGTCATGCAAGAAGAATTAACTCAATTTGAGCTACAAAAGGTTTGGATTCTTGTGGATCTTCCCTCAGGTAAAAGAGTAATTGGAACATGATGGGTCTTCAAGAACAAGAAGGATGAAAGAGGGGTTGTTGTGAGGAACAAGGTAAGACTTGTTGCTCAAGGCTACAGACAGGAAGAAGGGATAGACTATGATGAGGTTTTTGCACCAGTGGCAAGGATAGAAGCCATTAGGTTATTTTTGGCCTTTGCATCATATATGGGATTTATAGTTCATCAAATGGATGTGAAAAGTGCCTTTCTATATGGTACTATTTCAGAGGAGGTATATGTCTCACAACCTCCAGGTTTTGTAGATCCTAAATTCCCCAATAGAGTCTACGAAGTTATCAAAGCACTTTATGGTCTGCATCAAGCTCCAAGGGCCTGGTATGCAACTTTATCCAACTTTCTGCTAGAACATGGATATAGGAGAGGGACCATTGACAAAACTCTGTTCATCAAGAAAAATGCCAAAGACATTATTCTAGTTCAAGTCTATGTTGATGACATCATTTTTGGTTCTACCAAGAAGACATGGTGTGAAGAGTTTGAAACTTTGATGAAAGGAAGATTTCAAATGAGTTCTATGGGAGAACTAACTTTCTTTTTAGGACTACAAGTCAAACAAAGGAAAGATGGAATATTTATCAGCCAAGATAAATATGTTGCTGAAATCTTAAAGAAATTTTCATGTATGGATACAAGGAGTACAAGCACACCTTTTGAAGCCAAGAAATCTTTATCAAAAGATGAAAATGGAGAAGATATTGATATTCATCTCTATAGGTCAATGATTGGTTCATTGATGTATCTTACTGCTTCAAGACTAGATATAATGTTTGCTGTGTGTGCCTGTTCAAGATTCCAAGTTCATCCAAAGGTGTCACATCTATATGTTGTGAAGAAGATTTTTAAATATCTTAAAAGTCAACCTAATTTAGGATTATGGTATCCTAGAGATTCCACCTTTGAATTGGAAGCTTACTCAGATAGTGATTATGCTGGAGCAAATCATGATAGGAAATCCACAACAGGAGGTTGTCAATTCCTAGGCAGAAGACTCATATCATGGCAGTGTAAGAAGCAAACCATTGTTGCTACTTCTACAACTGAAGCTGAATATGTAGCTGCTGCTCATTGCTGTGGACAAGTACTTTGGATTCAAAATCAATTGTTGGCTATGGGTTCAATTTCATGAACACCAAGATTTACATTGATAATGAAAGTACTATATGCATTGTCAAGAATCCAGTATTTCACTCCAAGACTAAGCATATTGAAATAAGACATCACTTTATAAGAGATGCTTATGACAGAAAGCTTATTCAAGTCTTGAAGATTCATACAGACAACAATGTAGCTAATTTGTTGACCAAGGCATTTGATGCTAAGAGATTCGAATTCCTGGTGACACACATTGGTATGCTCAACCAATAACATGCTGCATATGTTGAGGGGAGGTAATAGCTGTACAAGTTTTATAAAAATTTTATTGTATAGTCTATGCTTTATGTTTTTGATGTTATTGCAGGTTTATAGAAAAAGATAAAAGAGGTAACATGTGTAGTGGAAAGCATGAACTGGTCAAAATTGTGAGGTACCGTTGTCACTCCAAGTACCGCTAGCACAAAACCAAGTACCGCTTATGTTCCATGTACCGCTACATGTCCGTTGTACCGTTAAGGGTCTCTTTTGTAAATTTGGTGGTTTCTTCGCGCTTGGGTTTGTTATTTACTTAAATACTTACCCCAATTACACAATTGATTCACCTAATCTTTTATTTTTCACTCTTGATTCTATAACATTCTCTCTAATCTTTCGATCATCAAAAATACTAATGGTTGCCTTACAAGTAATCTCTAAGCATAATTTAGTTGCGAATCTTGCTACGAATGATGACTCACTTGGTTTCCATGAGATGCTTGGTTTCCTATCTCGAAGTCATGTTCGCTTCGCACTCACTGTAAGTCCAGTTGTCTCTATACCCATTGTTGAACAATTTTGGGATACTACTGTTTTAGGTACTCGTTTTGATCAACCTTGCATTAAGGCTAAGGTAAATCATAGGAATATATATGTCACTGAAGTACTTCTACGTGCAAGTTTGAGACTTAATGATGAAAATGGACTTAGTATGCTTAATAATACAGAGATTCATGATGGCCTTGCAGCCATGGGCTTTGGAGGTGGTAGGGAAAGTCTTACTTTCTTTAAAGCATTATTTTCACCTCAATGGAAATTGCTTTTTCATGCTATTATTCACTGTTTAAGTTCAAAAAGTACATCTTTTGATCAAATACCTGCTGCATTAGTATCTGCTGGTATTTGTCTAGCAAATAACAGGGTTTTTAATTTTTCAAAATTAATTTTTGAAGGCATGACTAGGAATTTGGAAGGGACTAAGAAGTTTTTAATGTATCCTAGATTCATTCAGGCTTTAGTTAGTGACCAAATACCTAACCTACCAGCATTAACTGATACATGGGATGTTCCTTCATTCACAAAGAGAACCTTCTCTTTCTTGAACAAACAAGGCAATGCCTTTACAGGAACAATAACACCATTGTTTGCTCATATGTTAGCCCAACCTGGCAATCAAGAAGGTGAGGAACCTAGCAATGCTAGTGCTTCTCAGCAAACTCCTTCTCACCAGAGCTCCCACTCTCTAGAAGATTCACAATCTTCTTCTCACAATGTTGGTATTCCACCAAACACTGATGAGATGATCCACACACCTGCTGCTTCTATTGCTGCTAATGGTTCACCACAAGCACAAGCACCAGAGGTGGTGGATGTTGCAAATTTAACTGCTTTGTGTACAAGTTTGTCCCAACAGGTACAAGTGTTGCAGAAAGATAAGCTTGTTCAAGACAAGAAAATTGCTGAATTGGAAGCTAGCCTACTCAAGTTAAGGAACAAAGTGTCATCTTGGATAAGGCAATATAGATCTGTTCAGACATCTGCAATCAGGAAGCAAAGTTTCAGGAACCTCAAGAAAAGGCAACTGAATGCAACCAAACATGGGAGGAATATTGAAGAACAGGGAAGGAATAATGAAGAACAACCACCTTCTTATGATAATCAAACAAGGATCTCTGGAAATGACATCAATTTTGAATTGGATGAAGATGTCATAGGGACTTTTAAAGATGGAACTGGTTTAGAGACTGGTGTGGATGGACCTTCAGATATGGAGATTCAACAGCAAGACCCACAACCTACTCCAGAAGAACCACAAGTTCAAGAACAAATTCAAGAACAAGTTCAAGAAAAGTTGGTAAATCAACCAGAGGAGCCACAAGTTGCAGAAACATTGGCAACTCAGCCAGAACCATCAGTTCAATCACCGCCTCAAGCAAATTGGAATGCTTTCTATGAGAAGTTGGAGGAAATTTCTAATCAGTTTCCTGATCCATCATCACAAAGCAATAAATCAGATAAGACTGAAGAAGTGCAAGTTGATATGATGGCTTATATGGAAGATAAAGCATCTGGGGAAACACAAGTGATTGAAGAAACAAGTGTGTCTAATACTGGTAAAGTCAACTTTGTTGAAGATCTAAGTACTGCTAAGCCAACTGCAAGTACTGCTGACATTGTTGAAGACCCAAGTACTGCTAAGCCAATTGCAAGTATTGCTAAGCCAATTACAAGTATCGCTGGTGATCATCCTTCAGTGGAACGTCAAAGTTCATTTGGAGAAAATGAGACTTTAGCCAAATTGCTGCTTGATCTAAAGAATAATTTAGTTGAGAAGACTAAGCAAGCAGAAGTGGAGAAAAAGACACAACAAGAAGTTCTTGCCTCAAAGGATAAAATTCAAGGTAAGAAAGTTCAAGCTTCACACCCTACAAAAGGTATAGTCATTCAACATTTAGCTAATGAAGAAGTAGCTGCCAAACTGAAGAAGAAGCTACCTAAGATAAATCCAAAGGATAAGGGAAGAAGCAATTATTGTCAGAATCTGAAGATGAAAGTGATTCGGATGATGATATAAACAAAGTCATGTACAGATTTAATCAAATTGACCATGATGAGTAATTTACTTATAGAATGCAAGCACAAATTCGTGAAGATGAATTACAGGAAGAGCTTGCAGCAAAGCAAAATTTGTTAGAAGCTAAAAGGATACAGCAAGAATGGAACATACAACAGTATGACAGGATTCAAGCTGAGATACATGCAAGGGAGCTTCTTGCAGACTCATTGATAGCTGAAGAAAAAGATGCATATGATGAAGAAGAAAAATCAAGATTGATTGATGATCTGGTAAGGGAGCAACAAAGATTCTTCGTAGAAAAGAGAAGGAAAGAAAAGATTAAGCCTCCAACTACTATGCAGATTAGAAATCAAATGATGAAATTTATAAAGAAAGTAAAAGGATTTACTCATATTCAGCTGGTCAAGAAAACTTTTGAAGAAATCAAGACTTTGTATGAGAAAAGTAAGAGGACTGAATTGAATTTTGTTGAGATTGGATCTGAAGCAGACAAGAAAGCTGTTGAAGAATTCAAGAAACGTCTACAACAACAAAGAAAATTTGGTAGTACTCCTAGATTTGAGCCAAATACTGCTGGAGCTACAAGTACATCTCCACCTATCAAGACCACTTATGTGAGGAAGAACAGAAAGGAGGAAGTAAGTTCAAGAGAGGAATAGACTGCTCAAAGGATGAATACAGGAGTTGAAACTCAAGGAATTACTCAGACTGAAAATGTACAAGCAGTACATACACAGTCAACAGTACATACAACAGTACATACTGAGGAAACGGTACATACAAGCTTGGAAGAGGGTTCAACAGAACTTGAAGGAATTTCCAAGAGTGTTAAAAGGAAAAGATCAACAAAGCTAAAGAAGAAAGCTAAGAGAGCTAAAACTACAGCAGAAGATAGTGATGATGATGAGAGCTTAAGGAAGTACTTGAAGATTGTGAACTTTGAAGATCAATGTTTTGATACAGAGACTTTTGGAAAAGAGCATTGATGTGTCGAGATGTGTATAGTGATAATTTGATATTACGTTATGGGGTAAATTAAAAAATTACCTTTAGGAAAAAGTAATAGTCTAATAATACCAATGACGAATTCAATTAAACAAGTGAGTGAATCAAGTTCGTTGTACACGAAGATCTTATGAATTTAAGACGTTTTGCTTTGATTTGGACAATTGATGTGAATTGGTTTTCGGTTTTTAAACTAAAATTAAAATCTACCAATTTTAAACTATTTAAAAATATCCTAAAGTGCATGAATCGTAAACCCCGCTATTTTAAAAATCTACAAACAATTAATTATTTAAAAATTAACACTATTTAAAAATTAAACTAATTAAAAATCTATAAAAATAAATCTATTTAATAACTTTTAATCTATTTAAAAAAATCTAATTAAACTTTTTAAAACTAATTTACTTTAATACAAATTACTTAAAACAAATTTATTTAAAAACTATTTTATATTTAATTATTAAAATCTAATTATAAAAAATAACTAAGTAAACTTTTAAATAAAAACATTTTTTTTATTTATTTATTTTATTTTATTTATTATTATTTAAATTTATTTTTATTTGACTAAAATAAACTTTAACAAAAACATTTTTCAAAAAGTAAAAAAAATGAAAGTAAAGTGAATCGAAAATTACTTTTATTAAATCTGCCAAACTAAAATTATATAATATTAACTAATCTGAAAGTAATAAAACCACAAAGGCTAGTTAGCCCAGATGGTTAACACACTTGGCTGTGAACATGGGGGTCTCGAGTTCGAGCCCCATAAGTGACATATTTTTTTGGAATTGATTTCTCTTGACAGATGAATGAAAGAAATGTCTCAGGAGAGACTTTTGGTGAGCTTATTAACTAAAAGCTGTAGGAAACAACTTTTGAGCTTATCAATCAATTGAACTAATAAGCTTATACTTGAACAATTAACGGAGCTCGAAAACTCAAATCAACTGATCTTATAAAAATCAGTTCCAACAAGATATCAGCAACTAATCTATTCAAACAAACAAGCTAAAACTTAGCTGAATAAAACTGAAATCAAAGTTCAACTCATGCAGCATTAAACACAAGCAAATAGCATTAAAAACCAAAACTCAATCTAAAATCAGTTTAAATCATTTAAACAGATAACAGTTCTGTTAACCAAAAATTAAAAAAAACAGATGACAGTTCAATCCTTAACCAGTAACCCTCAATAACGAATACTCATAACATTCTAAAACTGGAATAGAAATCCTATGAGAACGTCACACAAGCAGTAACAAGTTTCACTTTAAATCATTCAAGGAGATTAGCAGATTCATTCACTCAGTTAAACTACATTCGCAGCTATTTGGAACTTGAATAACCGAAAACCCCAATGACCACAAATGAGACAGATTTGAACCAACATTCAGCAAAACAAATTAGTTAAGACCTAGAAAATCTAAAAACAATCTATTAAACACGAAACAAAACTGCATTAGCTTAATCCTAACATCAAATTAATTCAAATGGTAACATAAGTGACCATGGCAGTACATAACATCAGCAAGTGAAACCAAAACCGTGAACAAGCAAGACTTAAATTCAATTAAATCTAAATCAAACGAACATCAGTTTAATCATCACTTAAGCATATATAACGAAAACTCATAATCAGATTAACATAACATCATATCTAAACTAAAAGCTTGAAATTAAAAAGGAATCGAACCTTTTGTAGCAAACCGTTGAGAAGTAAGTTATGCTGAACAACCTAGTGAACCGGAATCAAAACCTCCATTAACCTCCATTAATCGACATACGAACCACCCTCACCATATTCAATCGAACCAAATTAATCTTTACTGCTTGTGAATACTTTCCAGTAGGGAAAGTATTTTATCCAATTTTTACTCACATCATTCAAAATAAGCTATTATTTAGCTTTTTCAAACAACTTTTATATTATCAAAACCTAAAGCAGAATCAAGGACAATTAAGATTAAACGAGAAATTAAGACACGATTAAATCAAAATACTTTTATTATTAAACGAAAATCGTACAATACTTTTGAAAAGAAATACAACAATTACCCTATACTAATTTAAGCATGATAACATTAAGTAAAAATTAAGGGATGAAAAATACAAGTAAATTGGGGGTTTTTATAGCCACCCCCGAGGCTTGCTGAGGAGGATATTCGGATCTCTTTTGGAATATTCCATTCTGATTTCAGCCCTTGATCTTTATCTCTCTCATCTTTGTTGAATCGGATGGTGGATATAACACTACTAGCACACGGATTGCCAACGTGGCATCCGTGTGTGCTAGTTGTGTTTCTTCTAAGCTTCCTGATTGGAGGATGATAAAAAATGAGGTGTATCATCCTGTAGTCTTTTGCCACGTAGCTCTTGCTCTACCCATCCTATCTTCCTATAATTTAGGGGAATTAATTCCCACACACGTGAATTGCACGTGAATTGCACGTGAGAGTAAAAGCCCCTTGATTGATTGACTTTTTACTGGTTTAGGGTTTTTAGAACAGTAACTAGGGTTACTGGTTTTGGGGAAAGATGGGATGAAAGAGATAATAACATAGGGGGTAACGATTTGGTTTTTATTTATTATATGAGAGAAAGTGGGTGAGAATTATATTAAAGTGATTGGGACGGTTGGGTGTGGGGATAAAACAAAAGAGTAAAAAAAACGTGTGAAAAAAAATATAATGAGTGAGTGGTTTACGTTTATAAAAACGTATTGATGGGACCAAACCCTGAAAAGCCCAATACTTTTACACCATTCGTTTTATAATTTTGGAAATTTGGGCTTTTGGCCCAAAACTAATATAATCCACCCGTGTGTTAAAACTTCCATATTGGGCCAGGATTTGGGCCTATTCCAAAAATTATTCATCTCATGTCCAATATTGGGCTTTTAAGCCCAAATGCTCCAATGTGGGACCCACTTGGCCCATAAACTCGATAAATGATAAAATCCGCTAAAGTCGAGCTCGATTTTGGCTTCTTTGATCTTTTTCTTCATTCTTGTGTCAATTTTTGCCGGTTTTCGCGAACTTGGTACCTACACACATTCAAACAAGAAAACAACATATCCAAGGCATATTTGATACACTTTGTGCAATATTTCATTGTTTTAAGCTACAAATGATATGAGTAATTACACTCATATCAAATTCCCCCATGCTAAGCAATTGACGTGTCCTCACGCAATGATAAAATAAAACACTAACTACACCATTATTCAACTATTGACATTTTATTTTGCAAAGACATAATGTATTGCTTTCATTATTGAAAAATAACTTTAAGGATCATAAAACTCAAATAGATTCATCGTCCTCGACTTTTCACTTTTCCATGCCAAGTACAAAAACAAGATCATTGTTATTATAAGTTGGTAGACTAACACGAATTCATGTGGGCCAATTATTCACTTAGACTCCCTTATTCCTAGGTGTATCTCTTATATTTTATTGTTGTGTTGAATGATCACAAGGATGCATTGTTGACTTATTACGATAATTTATTAGGCCGAAAATAAAGTGAACGATTTAATCAATAGTTAGCTATAGGACAAAATGTTTTAAAACTGCTTCTCGGGCCCTCACAAAGTTCATATCTTGGCATAACTTGCTTCGCGATTTGAGACCTTTCTCGGACCGATATTTGGCAGCGACTTTATACTTCAAACCTTGAGAGACGTTCATGAAATAATGGTCTTCTCTTCATATAGGAATTTCTTCACTTGAAGTTTTGAGAGATTCATACTTGGACCACGACTTCTTCATTTTTGTCCAATCTTTATTTGGGATTTTGATATACAATGATCCGCCTCCTTTTTGGACTTGGCTTCATTTATCCTCATACCTTATTATGGTCTTTTTGGATAGACTTCTCCATGACTTTTGGGGAGTATTTGCTTTTCGTCGTGTGTCTCGATCCTTCATATTGATTTTCGATAAATTATTCTTCACATCACTTGAGATCTTTAGCAATAAAACATAGCCCTCATGTCTTGTTAGGACCTTTTTGGACTTGCCAATCTTCGCATCCCCGCTTCAATAAGTTATTCCTTGGCTATGAACTCTAATCCATACCGAGCAACTTTAAACGATCTTGGGCTAGAAGCTAAGTAACTTTTCAAATCGTTCAACCTTATTTATTGCAATTAAATTTATTAACAAGCGATGGGAGAATAGGCTCATAATTAACTCACATAAATTCCCGAAAGAATACCAAACTTATAATTGGCTCTATCATCTCTTGTTCTCCATATTGTAAAATTTCAAAAATGTGAAATCAATGGATACTTAGCCTATTAAATCAAAGTTTTGGCTTTTCAAGTCATCTATAGGATCTTGCATCTTCTTATACTTTTTCAAGTTTTAGAATTTGCGTTTTAAAGTTCCCTTGATAAACGACTTTCTAGAATCAATTATAGGAGCTTGCGAAAAGTTCTTGTTCTTAACTCGTATGAATTAAGACTTTCGCGTTTTAAAGCTCCCTATATAATAGCCTAGCAAAACTTAATTCAAATACGTTAAGGAAAAGCTAAGGTTAAAAACCGAGTCGAGTCAAAAACTATTCTTATTTTCACCAACGGAAAGCCTACATTTGTGTCAAAAGCACTTATTTTATTTATTAAAACTTAAAAAATAACACTAAAAATTTAAAATTTTATTGAAAAATGAGAAAAACAATACGTTTAGACATGACAAAAGCAATTGCAAGCGATTATATCGATTGACTCCCCCATGCTAAAACCAAACATTGTCCTCAATGTTTCTTAGCTCAAGAGTAACACCCCCTTGCTAAAACACGAAGAGTCTAATGCAAAATCCTAGCATGGAAAGAGCACGCAAATCTATAAGCCGTTTATTAATTATGCCTCAAGATAAAACGTTAGTCAATAATAATCAAGGGTAAAGAGTGTGCCCCTTTTTGGCATTCAAAGAATGGAAGATCAAGTGGACCGGCAAAGGCCGAACACGAGAATCTTCAAAAATAAGGGTCGTACCTAAGATTCACAACACAACAAGACACGAGCACGAGCTTGAAAGATCAAGCCTTATTAGTGTTAGAAAATAGAAAGAAGATAGAATGTATGGGACTCCCCCACAAGGCACCTCGTTTTTGTTCACCGAGTCATGAGCTCGACTCGATCCCCGCATTCATTGGTCCTTAGGGAAAGTTTGAAAATCCGGGACAACCTCCGTAGGTATGTCCCCTCCAAAGTAATGTTTCACACGATGACCATTCACCTTAAAGTTAGGCCCGTCTTTTTGAGCTAGCTCAACGGTGCCATAAGGGAAAACTTGTGCAATGGTGAATGGTCCGGACCAACGGGATTTAAGCTTGCCCGAGAAAATCTTAAGTCTAGAGTTGAATAAGAGGACTTGATCACCAACATTGAAAATGCGGTTTTTGATCTTAGAGTCATGAATTCTCTTAGTCTTCTCTTTATAGATCAAAGAATTTTCATAAGCTTGATCCCTTAATTCACTTAGTTCATTCAATTGAACCTTGCGATGATCACCCGCGGTCCTCAAATCAAAGTTACAATGCTTAAGAGCCCAATACGCCTTATGTTCGAGTTCAATTGGCAAATGGCATGCTTTTCCGTAGACCAACCTAAATTGTGTACAACCAATTGGCGTCTTGTAAGCCGTACGGAAAGCCCACAATGCATCGTCCAATTTATCCAACCATGAAGTGCGATTTTCTCCAATAGAACTCTCCAAAATCCTTTTAAGAGCACGGTTTGAAACCTCCACTTGACCACTCGTTTGAGGGTGATAAGCCGTAGAAAGTCAATGAGTGACACCATATTTCTTTAGAACTTTTTCAAATTGTTCATTACAAAAATGTGTCCCACGATCACTTATAATAGCCCGCGGAGTTCCAAACCTAGCAAAGAGTTGTTTCAAAAATTTCACCACAACTTGAGCATCATTCGTGGGCAAAGCCTTAGCTTCGACCCATTTAAACAAATAGTCCACGGCTACGAGAATGTATTTATTTTCTTTCGATGATGGAAACGGCCCCATAAAATCGATCCCCCACATGTCAAAGATTTCATAAACTTGGATAATGTTTTGAGGCATTTCATCCCTTTGTGAGTTCTTTCCTTGACGTTGACAAGCATCACAAGTCTTGATCAAGTCTTGGGCATCACGATATATGGAAGGCCAAAAGAATCCGGCATCAAAGACTTTCTTCGCGGTGGCGTTAGCACCATGATATCCCCCGGTGGGTCCCTCATGACAAGATTTAAGGATATCTTGAGCTTCTTTGCCAAACACGCACCTACGAATCACTTGATCCGCGCACACACGAAACAAATAGGGGTCGTCCCAAAAGTAATAGGAAATATCCTTGAAAAACTTTCGTTTTTGTTGGGACGACATACCCTTGATCACAAACTTCCCCGCATGGTAATTTGCGATGTCCGCAAACCATGGGGTACTATCATCACCACGAAAAGCAATCATACCAAGCGTCTCGAGAGGAAATGTTTCATTGATTTCCTTGTTCTCTCGATCGCTTTGGTGAGGATTCTCAAGTCGAGATAAATGATCGGCCGCGAGATTCTCGGCTCCTTTTTTGTCTAGAATTTTGACATTAAATTCTTGAAGGAGGAGATTCCACCAGAGCAACCTCGGCTTAGCATCTTGTTTATTAAGAAGATATTTGATAGCCGAGTGGTCCGTATACACTATGGGTTGAGACAAGACAAGATATGGTCTAAACTTTTCAAAAGCATACACAACGGCAAGTAACTCCTTTTCCGTTGTAGTGTACTTTGTTTGAGCATCCGTCATAGTCTTACTTGCATAGTGTATAGGCAAGAAGTGTTTTAACTTACGTTGCCCCAAAACCGCACCTACCGCATAATCACTGGCATCACACATAATTTCAAAAGGTAGATCCCAATCCGGGGCAACTAAGATTGGAGATTCGGTTAACTTCTTTTTAAGCATCTCAAAGGCTTGAATACACTCATCCGAAAAGATGAAAGGAGTCTCTTTTTCCAAAAGATGGGTCATAGGCCGAGCTATCTTAGAGAAGTCTTGTATAAAACGACGATAGAAGCCGGCATGGCTGAGAAAACTCCTTACTCCCTTAACGGTGGTGGGTGGAGGCAATTTGGCAATCACGTCGATTTTAGCCCTATCAACCTCAATACCGGCCTTAGAGATCTTATGACCTAACACAATTCCCTCTTTGCACATGAAGTGACATTTTTCATAATTAAGCACAAGATTAGTTTCCTCACAACGTTGCAACATTCTTTCAAGGTTAGAGAGACATGAAGTGAAAGATTCCCCAAAAACCGAAAAGTCGTCCATGAAGACTTCCATGGTTTTCTCGATCATATCATGGAAAATGGCCATCATGCACCTTTGGAACGTCCCCGGAGCATTGCATAGTCCAAAAGGCATGCGACGATAGGCAAATGTTCCATAAGGACAAGTGAATGTGGTCTTTTCTTGATCACGGGGGTCAATGGGGATTTGGAAATAGCCGGAAAATCCATCCAAAAAGCAATAGAATTCATTCTCCGCTAGTCTCTCTAACATTTGATCCATAAAAGGTAATGGAAAATGATCCTTCCTAGTGGCATCATTAAGTTTCCTATAATCATTACAAACACGCCAACCGGTCACAAGTCTAGTAGGAATCAATTCATTATCCTCATTAGTAACAACCGTCATTCCTCCTTTCTTTGGAACACAATGCACGGGGCTAACCCATGGACTATCCGAGATAGGGTAGATCATTCCGGAGTCTAGAAGTTTAGTAACTTCCTTTTTGATCACCTCATGAATCTTTGGATTGACCCTTCTTTGATTTTGGATAGCGGGTTTATAATCATCCTCCATTAGAATTTTATGAGTACAAAATTTGGGATCTATACCCTTAATGTCGGAGATTTTCCATGCAATGGCCGTTTATGTTTCTTAAGCACTTTGATAAGTTCATCCTTTTCGTTTTCCTTTAATCCCTTAGCAATAATCACCGGTAACTTATCCGTTCCTTCAAGAAAAGCATACTCTAAATGAGTGGGTAATTCCTTAAGTTCTAATTCGGGTGCTTCCTCAATAGATGTTTTCACTTTAGTCTCATTTTCATTCACAACTTTTAGTTCCATAGGTGGTGATTCAAAAGGATCCAAATTCAACAATTTTTCAATCAACGCAATATCTCCCTCGGGATCAAAATTCTCAAAATCAAACTCACTAGGATCAAATGGTGTGCTAAGGTAATCATCAATTTCCTTCTCGATTTTTGAATAACCATTATTCTCAAGCTCTTCAAGAACGAAGTCACCTCCCTCAAATGGAGTGAGTGGAGGCTTAGCCGAAGAGATAATAGGATTCGATGAAGTGGGATTGCCACTTTTAGAAGTATCTGAAAAACGAAGCATATCTTGCGAAACCTCTTCGCTAGCAACATCAATCACATCGACTTGATTGATTGATTCCTCGTCGTCTTCGGAAGAAAACTTCGAGATGTTACCAAAATTAAGAGTGATACTTTCATCATCAAAACGTAGAGTCAACTTTCCCTCTCTCATGTCAACTAAAGAACTAGCCGTATTTAAAAACGGTCTTCCCAAAATAAGAGGCACACGAGAATTTTCCGGATAATCACAAATTACAAAATCCGCCAGAAAAATTAGATTTCCTACTTTGACTAATACGTCCTCGGCTATACCTTTTGGAAAGGTGATCGATCGATCCGCTAGCTCGATAGTCATCTTAGTAGGTGAAAGCTCGGGAAGTGATAACCTTTTCCATACGGAAAGAGGCATCAAGTTAATGCTAGCGCCTAGATCGGCTTATGTTAAGCATTCTTCCATATTAGGGAAATCACATGGTATCAAAAATTGACCGGGGTCTCCAAGCTTTTTGAGAAACTTTTTAGAGAGAACCGCGGAACAACTTTCATTCAAGGATTTAGACACTTCAACTAATTTCTCCTTATCGTTCATCAACCTTTTAATTGTCGAAGCAAACTTAGGCATGCTAAGCAGTGCATCCGCGAAACTAAGATTAATATACATTTTCTCAAACACATCAAGAAACGTAGAAACTTGAGCATTGGTCTTTTCGCGGAGCTTCTCTTTGGTAAGTCTCGAAGGGTAGGGTAGTGTGGGTTTAGTCTTCGGAAGCTCGGGTTCCGGAATAGGCAATTGGTCTACCTTTGGTGGAATAGGAATTTCCTTTTCTTTAACCACCTCGGGTTCTTGCTCCACTTCCCTCACCGGAGAGGTACTCACACGTGGAAGCAAAGGTCCGTCTAAAGCTTTCCCACTACGTGTGGTTATAGCTTTCATCTCACCCTTCGGGTTTGGAATGGTGTTACTAGGTAAGCAACCCGAAGACGAGGAAGGTTTGGTCATAAAAGATTCAAACATCGAAAGCAATTTATTTTGACCTTGTTCCATACTTTGTTGCATACGATTTTGACTTTGCTAAAACATTTGCTCAAATCTTTGTTCAATTCTTTGTTGATTAAGCTCAATCTTATTGTTTTTCCCTTTAATCGTGTTTTGAAACTCATTTTTCAAAGTTTCCATTTGTCCTTGAATGTTGTTTTGAAAAGCTTTCAAATTTGCCTCATTCGTTTTCATGTAGCTTGACAAATCATTTTGATTATTCCCTTGAAAACCTTGATTGTTTTGATTAGCATTAAACCCATTTCCTTGATTGAAAATCCCTTGGTTACCACGGTTAAAATTATTCCCATTGTTTCCATTGTTGTACCTATTTTGAACCAGTGGAAAACCCGGTGGAGCAACATGATTTTGACGAGGAATGACCGTTGGAGCCATAAGTTCCCGTCGCGGCAAAAGCACTAGCTTGATCAAACCCCGTGTTTAAACAAGCATAATTAGGATGTGCTCCACCACATGATACACAAACATTCTCAACCATATTAATCGATCCATGAGGATTCTTCCTAAACTCATTCAAAAGCGTGTCAATCTTAGAGTCCAATCTAGCAATCTCGATATTAGATGAATTCACATTGGAAACAGCCGGTGTGTTTCGTGAATATTGTGCTCTAGACTTATCCTCAATTATTCTCCACGCGTCTCTCGGAGTTTTTCTTAAAAGATTACCACCCGCTGCGGCATTTAAAGAATCTTGTTCAATCATATTTAGCCCATTATAGAAAGTATTAATTTGATGCAATTCCGAGAAACCGTGGTGTGGACATTGTCTCAACAAATCTTTAAATATTTCCCATGCAACCCCAAACGATTCATGCACTTTTTGTTCAAATCTAGTGATCTCATTCTTAAAGTGTGTTGTTTTGGACGGTGGAAAGAAATAATTCATGAATTTAGACACTAAATCATCCCATGTTAAGATCGAACCGGTGGTTCTTTCTCATACCAAAGCTTAGCATTACCCTCGAGCGAGTACGGAAAAAGCATGAGCTTAATCACGTCATTTGGCACATCTCTAAACTTGAGAGTCGAGGTAATTCGATTAAAATTCCGAATGTGAGAATGCGGGCTATCGGTCTCATTGCCTCGAAATTGGTCGGCACGAATGAGCGATAAAAGACCCGTCTTAATCTCAAAATGATCCGCCAAAATAGCTGGCACAACCATTGCTTCCCCATACCCTTCGGTGGGTGCACGGAGCAATTCCTCCATTGTTCGGTTATCGGCCATCTCTACAACAATAGGTGGAAGCTCGGGTTCCACTATTCGTTGTTGACGATTTCTATTTCTACGAGGAATATTTTCAAGCCTATTAAAATCAATCACAAGACGAGAAGAACCTAATTACATGCACTACAAAGACGAGAATTTAGAGGATTGAAGAAAAGAATTTAGACAAGAAGAAGATTATTTTTGATATTTTATTTGGTATTGCTCAATCAATAATGATCGATAAAAAACAAGGAATAAGGATAACTACTATGGAAGTAAATTACCCTCGGTCGACTTTGAAACGATAGGTGAAAACCTAAACGTCTCGAGGTTCAATAAGTAAACAACAAAAATAAGATTTATTACTACTTGAGTCGGCAAACCAATAATAGGTTTTCCCTCTCAATATACGCACAAGCAAGCGGGGAAACGAGGTGGCACAAAGCACTTAAAAACCTTTTTCCTTAGACGGCCTTTTATAGCACGTCGCCTTATACCCACCTTATAGTTTGTATAAATCGAATTCAAACTTCTTATTAGTATTTATCTATTTTGCCTTTTATTTTTGTTTTGGATTCGACTACAATAGCTAGGTGATGAAATCCCAACTAAGGCCTTATTTGAAAGATATGTAAATTTTTGTGCTACGTAATACAATATATTATTCACAAAAAACGAGAAAATCGATACATACTATATAATAGAAAAATAACAAAATTTTCCGAGGACGCAAAGGGTCTTCAAATCAACGATCAACAAATCTCAACAAAAGCGAATCGTACACAAGATCCCCGGCAGCGGCGCCAAAATTTTTGATGTGTCGAGATGTGTATAGTGATAATTTGATATTACGTTACAGGGTAAATTAGAAAATTGCCTTTAGGAAAAAGTAATAGTCTAATAATACCAATGACGAATTCAATTAAACACGTGAGTGAATCAAGTTCGTTGTACACGAAGATCTTATGAATTTGAGACGTTTTGCTTTGATTTGGACAATTGATGTGAATTGGTTTTTGGTTTTTAAACTAAAATTAAAATCTACCAATTTTAAACTATTTAAAAATATTCTAAAGTGCATGAATCGTAAACCCCGCTATTTTAAAAATCTACAAACAATTAATTATTTAAAAATTAACACTATTTAAAAATTAAACTAATTAAAAATCTATAAAAATAAATCTATTTAATAACTTTTAATCTATTTAAAAAAATCTAATTAAACTTTTTAAAACTAATTTACTTTAATACAAATTACTTAAAACAAATTTATTTAAAAACTATTTTATATTTAATTATTAAAATCTAATTATAAAAATTAACTAAGTAAACTTTTAAATAAAAACATTTTTTTTTATTTATTTTATTTTATTTATTATTATTTAAATTTATTTTTATTTGACTAAAATAAACTTTAACAAAAACATTTTTCAAAAAGTAAAAAAAATGAAAGTAAAGTGAATCGAAAATTACTTTTATTAAATCTGCCAAACTACAATTATATAATATTAACTAATCTGAAAGTAATAAAACCACAAAGGCTAGTTAGCCCAGATGGTTAACACACTTGGCTGTGAACATGGGGGTCTCGAGTTTGATCCCCATAAGTGACATATCTTTTTGGAATTGATTTCTCTTGACAGATGAATGAAAGAAATGTCTCAGGAGAGACTTTTGGTGAGCTTATTAACTAAAAGCTGTAGGAAACAGCTTTTGAGCTTATCAATCAATTGAACTAATAAGCTTATACTTGAACAATTAACAGAGCTCGAAAACTCAAATCAACTGATCTTATAAAAATCAGTTCCAACAGATATCAGCAACTAATCTATTCAAACAAACAAGCTAAAACTTAGCTGAATAAAACTGAAATCAAAGTTCAACTTATGCAGCATTAAACACAAGCAAATAGCATTAAAAACCAAAACTCAATCTAAAATCAGTTTAAATCATTTAAACAGATAACAGTTCTGTTAACCAAAAATTAAAAAAAACAGATGACAGTTCAATCCTTAACCAGTAACCCTCAATAACGAATACTCATAACATTCTAAAACTGGAATAGAAATCCTATGAGAACGTCACACAAGCAGTAACAAGTTTCACTTTAAATCATTCATGGAGATTAGCAGATTCATTCACTCAGTTAAACTACATTCGCAGCTATTTGGAACTTGAATAACCGAAAACCCCAATGACCACAAATGAGACAAATTTGAACCAACATTCATCAAAACAAATTAGTTAAGACCTATAAAATCTAAAAACAATCTATTAAACACGAAACAAAACTGCATTAGCTTAATCCTAACATCAAATTAATTCAAATGGTAACATAAGTGACCATGGCAGTACATAACATCAGCAAGTGAAACCAAAACCGTGAACAAGCAAGACTTAAATTCAATTAAATCTAAATCAAACGAACATCAGTTTAATCATCACTTAAGCATATATAACGAAAACTCATAATCAGATTAACATAACATCATATCTAAACTAAAAGCTTAAAATTAAAAAGGAATCGAACCTTTTGTAGCAAACCGTTGAGAAGTAAGTTGTGTTGAACAACCTAGTGAACCGAAATCAAAACCTCCATTAACCTTCATTAATCGACATACGAACCACCATCACCATATTCAATCGAACCAAATTAATCTTTACTGCTTGTGAATACTTTCCAGTAGGGAAAGTATTTTATCCAATTTTTACTCACATTATTCAAAATAAGCTATTATTTAGCTTTTTCAAACAACTTTTATATTATCAAAAGTTAAAGCAGAATCAAGGATAATTAAGATTAAACGAGAAATTAAGACACGATTAAATCAAAATACTTTTATTATTAAACGAAAATCGTACAATACTTTTGAAAAGAAATACAACAATTACCCTATACTAATTTAAGCATGATAACATTAAGTAAAAATTAAGGGATGAAAAATACAAGTAAATTGGGGGTTTTTATAGCCACCCCCGAGGCTTGCCGAGGAGGATATTCGGATCTCTTTTGGAATATTCCATTCTGATTTCAGCCCTTGATCTTTATCTCTCTCATCTTTGTTGAATCGGATGGTGGATATAACACTACTAGCACACGGATTGCCAACGTGGCATCCGTGTGTGCTAGTTGTGTTTCTTCTAAGCTTCCTGATTGGAGGATGATAAAAAATGAGGTGTATCATCCTGTAGTCTTTTGCCACGTAGCTCTTGCTCTACCCATCCTCTCTTCCTATAATTTGGGGGAAATAATTCCCACACACGTGAATTGCACGTGAGAGTAAAAGCCCCTTGATTAATTGACGTTTTACTGGTTTAGGGTTTTTAGAACAGTAACTAGGGTTACTGGTTTTGGGGAAAGATGGGATGAAAGAGATAATAACATAGGGGGTAACGATTTGGTTTTTATTTATTATATGAGAGAAAGTGGGTGAGAATTATATTAAAGTGATTGGGACGGTTGGGTGTGGGGATAAAACAAAAGAGTAAAAAAAACGTGTGAAAAAAATATAATGAGTGAGTGGTTTACGTTTATAAAAACGTATTGATGGGACCAAACCCTGAAAAGCCCAATACTTTTACACCATTCGTTTTATAATTTTGGAAATTTGGGCTTTTGGCCCAAAACTAATATAATCCATCCGTGTGTTAAAACTTCCATATTGGGCCAGGATTTGGGGTTGTTCCAAAAATTATTCATCTCATGTCCAATATTGGGCTTTTAAGCCCAAATGCTCCAATGTGGGACCCACTTGGCCCATAAACTCGATAAATGATAAAATCCGCTAAAGTCGAGCTTGATTTTGGCTTCTTTGATCTTTTTCTTCATTCTTGTGTCAATTTTTGCCGGTTTTCGCGAACTTGGTACCTACACAAATTCAAACAAGAAAACAACATATCCAAGGCATATTTGATACATTTTGTGCAATATTTCATTGTTTTAAGCTACAAATGATATGAGTAATTACACTTATATCAAGCATCCATTGTTAAGTGGATTTACTCTACAGATCAAGGACTTGAAGCTCATGGAATTCAAAGATCTGATGGCAAAAAAAGGATATTCAGACTTTTGGAAGATATTCTTCACATTATGGATAGACAAGATATTCAAGATCTTGTAAGGTTAGTTGAAGAAGCCAGTGCAGGTAAAACTAAAGTATCACTATTATATAGGGAATTTCTCTTTATGTATGAGCCACACAAATGTGATCAAGAAATGTTGAAGGAATTAGAGAATCAGGTCCCTAGTTACTAGAGATATTACAGGTCATGTGGATTGCATATTTTGGATGTATATGATGTTACATATTATATGCTGCAAGAGAAGACTTATCCCTTCAAAAGGAAATTATTGGAAAGGATGTTAGAACAACAATTGGAAGTTACAAAAGAATTTGCTGATGCTTTGGAGTTGATCAGAATGGTTAAACAACAAATCAAGGATTTGAAAGATGAGGAAGAAGCTGAGAAAGAATCTTAAGTGTTTGACTTTCAGTCACACTTCATAAATGGTTCTCAGTTCACCATGTCTAACACACATAAGAACTGGCTAGTCCATATGCAAACGGTTTGTGGTAAAGACTTATCAAATCCGTTGAAAGCTGATAGTTTGCTAAAAACTATATGGTTCTAACTCACCTTGTTTCGAGACAAAGAGTTAGCTAGTCCTAGACAAACGGTACTAGGTAAAGACTTCATCAAATCCGTTGATGGTTGACAATTTACCAAAAATTGTAAGGTTTTCATTACACCTTATTCTTTGTGAATAAAGTATTGGCTATTCCAGAGTGTACGGCTAACTGGTAAAGAATTTATCAAATCCGTTGATAGCTGGTGATTTGCTAAAAATCATGAAGCCAATACAGATTGGTGTTTGTTGTTAACTGTTTTATTTCAGGTATGAAGATTGCAGACAAAGAAGTATTAAAAGATATAATACTTAGAAGGTTTTGTTATCATCAAATCAAGTGGAAGATTTATGATCAAGAATTCAAGGACTAAACTCAAGAAGACAAATACTGATGCTGCAAAGATGAATGAATGTTTAGAAGACACAAGAAGATCATATTTTGAAGACAAAGATGATGCTCATAATGTTTGAAGATTATCTTATCAGAAGAAGATCTACATATGAAGTGTTTGGCTACATTCAGTTGGATACAAATACAAATTACCAAGTTCAATCCAAGGATGAAGGAAAGACTGAAGACATGTATTTCTAATACATCCAGTACAAGATAAACAAGAAGACAACAAGTTATCATTTCTTGTTTAGGGGAGGATTGTTGGGAATTATTTGTTAAGTGTCAAGTACCGTTAGTATATTCCAAGTACTGTTAGTGTTATGTAAGTACTGTTAGTGTTAACGCGGTACATAGTAAGTACTGCTACTTATAAATTAAGTACTGCTATATTGATTAGGACGAATATATCTTTGTATAAGATATGTCATAGTTATAGTTAGAGTATATCTTATGAGATATATCTAAATAGTTAGAATATTGATAATGTATCATCTGTGATATAGTTATCTTTATAGAATATTCTAAAGTTTCTAGGGTTTCTTACTCTATAAAAGGAACATAGGTACAATGTCTTTTATGTACCTCATTCAAGTTGATTAATAAGAGAATCGAATAGTTAAAAGTAATTCTTTTCTTCTGTGCTTTATAAGTTAGATTCCGCATAACTTATTTGGTGTTAAGTAAGAGTGCTCAAAGTGTTTTGGTTTGATTACAAACTATTATACTAATTCTTAACAGAATATAGATCCAACCAAAGGGATCAACATACCTTAAAAACTTAGACCGGGAACCACCTTACATCTAAAAAAGAGAAGAGAGTGAGGAAAATAGAGTAAAAAAAACGGCTGAAACCAAATCAAAAATTCTGACGTCAATGGTGGTTTTGTGGTTCCTGTGTTTTGTTAAAGAAGATGGCCCAACACACAAGATTCTTTTTTATTTTAAAACCTTTATTTTTTATAATGTTTTGTTTTAACCCCTACACTATATCACATACTCATTTTGGTAACTTACAACTTTTCACAAGATGTCAAAATGGCATGTATATGAAATTTATACCTTTGAGCTTTTTATATGTCACATATAAGTTAGTAATAAATCTACCGCAGTTAATTATAAACAACTTGAATACTTGTTGCTTAAAATATTGTGTTTGTGTTTCCGTTTATGGACGTAATTGTGCTAAGCTGGAATGTCCTGACCCGACCCGATTTAACACGTCGACTGTCCAATTGATTGACATGTTGATTTTATCACGTTTATAAAGAACCACCTTGGTTTTACGGCTGGCTCCGCCACTGATGACACACTAGGTAAATATTTGTGTCTATATGCCATATTTCTGAAAAATAATACGAGGTTGCTAATGAATCTATTTTACGTGTTTGTGTTTCATTGTAATGCAGTTTTCAAGTCGACAAAATACCCGAAAGTTGGGGAGGAAATGTTGGTGGACAAGGAAGAGATGGTAAACATGTTGAAATATATTGAAAATATAAGGGGGTAAAATAAAAATATATCACGGATATCTAGAATAACAAAAAGGAATATTTTTTGCATTTTTTAATAAAAAAGTATTGTACTTAGTTGAGCATTTTTGGGTTGAGCACTGTCAGTTGAGCATTTTATGGTTAGTTGATCACTTGTTGTTGAGCACTTGTGACTGAAAAGTTGAGCATTTGTGGTGGTGACCAAATATATCAAAAATCTTTTGGCTTGACCATCCACTGGATGTCAAGTGCTCAACTTGACCAAAAATCCCAAGATTTAGACCCTAATACCCTACATGTTTGATTAGTTAACGAGACACATGGTTAATTTTGTACATGGTTAATTTTGTACACAGTAGCAATGAATTAAAAGCTCACTGGTAATATTTGACTTGATATAAATTTTAACATAAACCCTTAGTTTCGCATGTACTCAATCAACCAATCACAAACACTCATTTTTATCATGTAACAAAAAAACTCATTTTTAAAAAATTAATTATTTCACAAACCGTTCATCGTTACGTAAAATAAAACATATCATCGCGATGAGAATTAAATCATCTATCTATCGAGGGGCACATGCATATACTTTAGTAGAATTTTTTTCCGACTTTTTTATAAGTCACGTCTGAGAGAATTATATATGATTCGTCACGAAACATATATGATTTTCAGAAAATCATATATTATTCATATCACGATCATATATGATTTTCTGAAAATCATATATGATTCTTGACGAATCATATATAATTCTCTCATACGTGACTTAAGAAAAAAGTCGAAAAAAAGTTCGTCGAAAGTATATACATGTGCCCCTCGATAGAAAGATGATTTAATTCTCGTTGTAATAGTGTATTTTTTTCGTTTGACGATTTACCGTTTGTGAGATATTTAATTTTTAAAAAGTGGTGGGAAGTGAGTTTTTTTTTAAAATTGATGATTATAATTGGTTTAATAGGTCTATGCTAATTTAAGGATGTACATATAATTAGTTATGGAGAATTATAAATAAGAGTAGCTGTATTCATTTTAATTGAATTGATGTAGTATACACAAATGTTACTAAAGTTTGGTAAAAAATTCGATTTGGTTACTAAAGTTTAAAACATAACAGATAGGTTACCCAAGTATACGAGTTTGTGTTTTGAGTTACCGAATGTTTATAAATGCTGCACTCCTGTTACTCCGTTGAGGGGCTACCGGTTGAGAGCCGGTTTCAATTGACACATTGGATAGTAATGGGTCCCACCCCTACTCTAATCTACCTGTTGAATGTCAGTTGTACCTACTAACTTAAAGCAACCATCTATCTGCTAACCAATACTTTAGAACTCGAAACATTGATCAAAGTCCTACCCAGATACTGAATGTTTGTTTGGATCGAAAGTAAAGTTTTTCATCTTCCAACATTGTTGGTTTAACATTGTTAAATACCTGAAAAAAAGTTCATGTACATCAGAATCAAAACATCTAAAACAGACATCTCTATTAGTATCATCACTCACAACCCAGTTCCGATTAGTCAATTTAATTCAATAGGGTTCAATGGTGTCAAAGAGTTGATCCGGCAACGGTGGCGAAAACGGATGAGTTAACAGCGGCAGGTCTAAAGGATCTAGAGAAAGAGAGTTGCCATCACCGGATAAGTTTAGATTACGGAACGGTAGATTAATCTCGTCTAAAGATTATTTATTGTGAATAACTACAACAAATGTATCCTAACTCGTATCCACAATAAATATCAACGGTCAACTCAAGATCTGAATATAAAAAGAACAAGATCTCAGGTTTCGAAATAGACAATTATTGATCAAATCAACAAGAAACCCATCATCAAAATTGTCTATTTCGAAAGATCAATAACTAAAAAGATCATAAAAACCCCATCTTTGATCTTTGAAAACCGAAACCCAAAATTACCTACCTGGTTCTTATTCTTCTTTTTTCCCAGATGACAACAAAACAAAAATGGTGCTCTTATTTCGAATTGATTAAATCGTTGAAAACAATGTCTTAATTTTAGTGGTGTTTAATATCATTTAGGGGTGATTTGTATGTTGAAAAAAACATGGTAAAGGGGTTGTAAAAGACAGTTTGATGAACAGGGGCAGCAAAAGAGAGTGTGATATTATGAGAGGTAGTAACAAAAATACAATTATAATTATAATAGGAAAAAGGAAGATAATAAATGGAAGGATATTTCGTTATTCTACGTTACTAATACGAGGGTATTTTGATTTTTTTATTACTACTATCAGTTAAACCAACGGTCAACAAAAAAGAATTTATGTTGACTGCCACGTAGGCTATTAACCGGTAACAAAAGGTAAAAACTTATTGAGTAATTTATGTAACGGGTAAACCAAACTTGAGTAACCTATCTGTTAGGTTTTAAACTTTAGTAACCAAATCGAATTTTTTGTCAAACTTTAGTAACATTTGTGTATATTAACCCTATTAGGTATGAGAAATTAAGATGTTAAAGTGATGTTGAGTAATGGTGGTGAATGTGGCAATGAAGGGGTGTTTATGATGTTTTGGAGAAGAAATATGAAGAAAAAGATAAAACTATCTCTTTAGTAACTGTCAAAGTTTAACGAATGTTAGGTTAAAGTAAGAAAATGAACCCAAACCTAAAAACCAGTGAAGTCACTTGCACTTTCGAAGACCGATAACTAAAAGTGCAATTTAGACAAACCACATATATGATTTATGCATTCTACTCTAGATTAAGTATAAAAATAATGATATTATATGTTAGGTTAGGTTGAGTTGTTGATAAATTATAAAAAGGTTGAAGTTGTTTGTATATATTGTTTGTATAGATGGAAAAATAAGAAAAAAAATATTTTAATAAGAGATTTGATTGTGAATAAACATAATCTTAGAGACCTACAAAGATTTGATTGTGAAAAAATATTTTAATAAGATTTATACTTTATCTACAAAAAATTATATTAGCTAATATATTCTATTAATTACATTATAGCGCGAGTTATACTTTATCTACAAAAATAATACTAGCTAATATATTCTATTAATTACATTATAGTGCGAGGTCATTTTTATCGAGATTCATTTTTTTACTCTTAATAATACATATGGATTTTTATTATTATATTTAAATTAAATGTTTATTAATGGTTTTATTGGTTATATATCATAGTATGATGAGAGATATTAAAAGTGTATATATGTTTTTATATTAGCGAACGAAAAGATATTTATGATACAGACGAAATACGGTCTTATAATACATGTATCTAGTGACTTAAGACAATAAAAATCCATATACATCTACTTATTTAACTAATGTTATGAAAATACATATGTATTTTATGAATAAAAAAACACAATTCGATATATTTATTTAATTCTAAAAATAACTTTATATATTACGTGATGATACTACGAAGAGAGAATAATATTACGAAAGATACCCCTCCCCTCACTTTTAACGCGCACTTCTTTGATGAGCAAAGAGTAAAAATAATCAATTTCCATTCGCTTCGAGAAGAGTTAGCGTTCATGTACTAGTTCTAACATGCCTTTTCAATACCAAATTCATCACGTTTTTGTGTTATACATTATACATCATATTCGGCTTTGATGCCACGTTTCAGCATGACATTGGGTCCCTTGTCAATTTAGCATCGTGCAAACAAGTAATTCGTCATCTTTGCACCGATCAAAGTCATGGGAAAATGTAGTATACTGTTTTGAAATTAGTATATCATATCATTGACATTGCACCTGCAATCATTAATTAAAGAACATATATCATATGATATCTATAAATACACTACAAAGTTAGATAAAAAGAACATCCATAATCACAAAGATAGAAGCAAGTACCACAAGATTCGCTTCGGCTTCCATTGTGCTATTGTTGTCAGTGATCGCAATGCTTGCTTCCGCGAATGCCCACACTGGTTATGGAAAATCACAGCTCGAGGTACCAAAACCCGATGCACCAAAAGAACATGTCACATACGAGAAGACCAAGCCTAAGTTACCAACAAAGCCCGTTGTACCAAAGAAGGAATATGTCACGTACGAGAAGAGCAAGCCTAAACTACCAACAAAGCCCGTTGTGCCAAAGGAGAAACACGAATCCTATGAAAAAAACTATCCTAAGCTACCAACAAAGCCCGTTGTACCAAAAAACGAACACGAATCCTATGAAAAACCCAACCCTAAGTTACCAACAAAACCCGTGCTACCAAAAGGGCAATATGGTTCATACCCAACAAAGCCCGTAGTACCGAAACCGGAAAACAAAACCTACGGTAAGGGCTATCCTAAGACACCAAAGGTGCTAGAGCGTCCAAAGAAGATAGCTGTTCAAGGGCTTATCTACTGTAAATACGGTTCTAAACTCCTCCCACTCCAGGGTATGCACATTTTTTTGTGATACTTGAGCTAATAAGCTGATAAGTAAAAAGCTATAACATGCAATGCAAAGTATTTTTGTAGTTGCTATCATATTTAATAGTTGCTAGTTTATATACATTCATATAGTGTAACTTTTCTATTCATGCAAATTAACAATAAAATTATTACATGAAAACAGGAGCAACCGCGAAAGTGACTTGCTTGGCAGTGCGCAAGAACGGATATGAATCAGCACCATTTTCATTCTCGAGTACTCCAGCAAACAAAATGGGTTACTTCTTGGCCAAAATACCAACATCAAAGTTCATTAAAGATGATATCTGGGAAATAACCGAGTGCAAGTGTTTCCTAGAGTACTCACCATGGACTAGTTGCAAGAATGCCGAAGACACCAACGGAGGAATTAAGGGTGCCCCTCTTGTATTTTCTCGTCATCTCGACTCCAATGGATTCTGTTTGTCATCAGTTGGCCCGTTTATCTTCAACCCTGGACAGGAGTCTTTGCCCAAGGAAGGTTACTAGTCGCACATATCGATCACATTATCTAGCAATGTTTTGTTTTTTCACCAAACATAAAAAGTTGTTTTTGTATTGATTCTGTAAGTTGTTGTACGATTTTGTTTTGCGATGAGGTTTCTATACCACTATATGCATGATTAATTATTTTTCACCATATCTCTAAGAGTTGCAATCTTGTTCAGTTCTTGTCTTACTGACTTCTCTATAAATGAATACGGAGTAGTAAATTAGTAGTACTGTTACGATGAGAAAAATTGAATGATTATTTATCAAACATTCAATAGAAAAATTACTACTCCGTATATGATTAAGATGACAATATGCGGTAGTGTGGCCGACGATGACCACATATGTTACTGTATATGATTAAGAAGAATCAAGCAATTAGCAAATGATATTTATGTGGACTTCCGAAAATCTCTTTCATGCAGCTTGGCAACATATATTGTTTGGTCGAGATTTTTATTAAGATGGTTTTATGACATCTACTAGTCAATGGACTGGTACAAACATGGAGTATCATTTTGGCCCTACTAAATTTCTTGGATGGAGGCTACAATATTGATAAAGAATGTACTTTTGTACGTTATTAGTGGTATACTTGGTCATTGTAGTAAAATCATTAGCGATCATATTTACTTATTTAGGTTAGCGACATTTGATTGTAATGAATTGGTTGACAGGGAAAAATCCCATAAACATTTAATTTAGCATAAACTTAACCAACCAATCACAATCATCCATTTTTATTATGTAACAAAAAAATTCATTTTTTAAAAATTAAATATGTCACAAACCGTTTATCGTTACGTAAAACAAAACATATCATCGCGACGAGAATTAAATCATCTGTCTATCGAGGGGCACATGTATATACTTTCGACGAACTTTTTTTTCGACTTTTTTTCTTAAGTCACGTCTGGAGAGAATCATATATGATTCGTCACGAAACATATATGATTCTCAGAAAATCATATATGATTCATATCACGAATCATATATGGTTCACTGAAAATCATATATGATTCGTGACGAATCATATATGATTCTCTCCAGACGTGACTTAAGAAAAAAAAGTCGAAAAAAAGTTCGTCGAAAGTATATACATATGCCCCTCGATAGATAGATGATTTAATTCTCGTCAAAATTGTGTATTTTTTTTCGTTTGACGATTTACCGTTTGCGAGATATTTAATTTTTTAAAAAGTGGTGGGAAGTGAGTTTTTAAAAAAATAGATGATTATGGTTGGATAGGTTTATGTTAATTTAAGTGTCTATATAGATCTTAACTCTTGGTTGACATATGTATTAAATTAGAATTATTATATGTGCAGTTGGAACAAACAAATGATTCGAAGGGTTTACGAAAGAGCAATTGCCAATATTCTCCCTACCAACAAAGCTATGTGCACAAGATATTTAAAGGTAAAAGATTTTTTTGATAAATTTCGTTACTTTAAAAATATTAATTATAAATAATGTATATAAATAATGTAAGTGAATCCTTTACCACGTCCATTGTATAAGTAATTTATTTTTATTTAATAATTATAAGAGTTAACTGCACTTTTGGTCCAAAAATTCAAATAGTTTCGATTTTGATCCAAAAGTAAATTATTCCTTCACTTTTGGTCCAAAAATGAAAAAATAGCTTATCAAAAGTGGACCAAAAGTGGAGAAATAGTTTCGATTTTGGACCAAAGTGGAGAAACAGTTTAAATTTGGACCAAAAGTGAAAAAATAGTTTACCTTTTAGACCAAAATCGAAACTATTTGAGTTTTTGGACCAAAATTGAAGACGGAACCAAACCACAAGGACAAAAAATGTAGTTAACTCTAATTATAATTTACATAGTACGTAAAAATAAACGGGTAATAAGTTGTGTCGCTAACCCTTTTTGTATAAAAAAACAAATTTATTAAATACAATGTTTGTGAATTTAGGTGTAGGTAACCAACTTCTATCACGAATGAGCATATAGAACAAGACAATAAAGTCGCACAAAAATAATGAATGCTAAAAAAAATTACGTTTACGGACCTTCATTACAAAATTATCAACTATAAACTAGAAATTGTTTGGTATATACTGGTCATCAATAGGTTGTAATCTTCATCAATATTAATTTAGTAAAAGGCTTTTTATTGTTCCTACAGATTATGAGTCTCATATCTTAGACGTTTCAGCAACTAGAAATTTTTCTATAATATTATCCACAAGTTCAATTACATTCTCATCATTTTGCTCACCTGAAAGATCACCCTATTCCTATAACCGGATTTGATTAATCATCCACAAGAGTAATTTTCCCTTCAACAACCTTCTTTTCAATCTTGTCAGTTTTATCTATAATAAGGGTATAACTAGTGTCCGTAAAAGTATCCGAGTCGAACTCAAATCATCATCATTTTCAGAATTAAGCACTTCAAAATGATTTGAGTTACTAACCTCTTTACTAGGCATTGCGCCTCGATTTTTACCGCCACTAGTATAGGAATTCTTCTAATGGACCATTTTGTATTCCTTATTATTACGCATAAAGTTCACCTTAGGACCAACTGATACACCCTTAGCAGGTTGCTTAGGCTTCTTAACACTCCTTACCCCATCTGATATCGTAATCTTAGGACAGTAATCAACAAATAATCCTTGCAACTCGAACATGGATGAGGTATCCATTCGTATTCAGCCCTGGTAGTGTTTAAGTAGAAGCACCGCCTTTAAGTCTAGGCACAACCACCACAATAGTATCCTTCAACTCTGCATCAGCACGAATCTCAAATGCTCAGTCATTGCTCTAGCATAGCGTAACCTACCTCATGACTGCTTACACCTATTAGAAGTATAAGATTCCAGCATGAACAGAGTACTAAGTTTTGTAGCAATTTCACTTAAACCATCAAAACTAAACCCCGTTATAGAGACACCATGCAATTTAACACAAACCAAAATATTGCCAACATCCCCTTTAAGTATATTCATATCCGAGTCGGGTTATTTCAGATAACCAATGACCAGTTCAAGCATAACATTCACACCCTCCAAAGAGTTAAATTGGAAGAAAAATAAATCGGTAAATGAGTTAAGCATTGATTTAACCAATCCAAGTTTACTCAAAGTGTTCTCAACATAATTAACAACAACGGGGTATACCACCTGTTTACAAAAGAAGAAACCATCTACAGAATTGGCATACTTTTCATTAGTTACACAAATAGAATTCAACACGACCGTAACCTCAACCCATCTGCCTTTGGTGTTACCAAGATACGAAATCTATAACAGTTATTACTCGGTTCACTAGTAAATACGTTAGCAAATGACATACCTAACACATGACGTCTAATCCTTTTGAACATTTACAACATCCGTTATACTAGTATCCCAATCAACCATTAAAGGTTGTACCCTATGAGTCACATGATTATCCCTCATTAAACTCTTCTCCAACTCTCCTGGATCCAAAAAACCAGCCTTCATTCATAACACATGCAAACATAATAAACCAATGGAGCACACCACAAGCACGTCTTGAAGGTAATGGGATCCAACACAAACCCTAAGGCCTATGTGACTCGAACGAAGAAGAGTACTAATCACAGAAAATAACGCATGAAGGTGATGAACATATATTAATCCACTGAATTCAAAAAGCCGAGATGTAAAACCTTAAAACACGATTGAGAAAAAAATCATAATCGAACAAATTAAAACCTTACAAGTAAACTGAAATATCAAATCTAGTAAACATATAGGATTAGTAAGATCTAATCATACTATTTAACAACACCGATTCTTGAATAGATTAGAAGACGAGTTTGTAAAGTTGATTTAGGGTAGAGAATAAGGTCGCCACATGAATCGTACTTTTAGAGTTCCGAAGGGGTTATTGCTCTTACTCTCGAGAATTCTATTGCGACATGTTTGAAGCTAATCCCTCGTAAAGAGTTCCTTTTTTCTAAAATGTGTTTACTTGAAGCTCGCTTGAAATTAAGCAGTCAAATCTTTCCCGAGAAAGCAATTGGTCGTCATCTTAAACATTGAGATAAAAGTTATTTTGCATGCTTGTTTTTTACTACATATCAAAAAAGAAATCCTCCCCTTTCATTTATTTATAATATAATGATGAAAATTAACTTAAAATAAAAAAAAATACGAAAGGACTAAAATTATAAAAATATACAAAAATTGTGAAAAAAGATGAAAGAATTAAATTTCTAAAATATGACGAAATATTAGTTATCACCAGTTGTAAAATAAATGAAATATCATTGGTGATATTTTTATTATTAGTGAGTAGTGACAATTAATATTTTGACATATTTACAACTTTATTCATTCTACCGTATTTTTACAACTTTTTTACTTTTTGACAGTTTTTGTCATTTTTTGTGTTTTTTTATGTGATCTGATTTTGGTAATTTTAGTCATTTTGGTGTGTTTTTTCGTTAACTTTTGCTCTTATGCTTTTGGTTTAACCTATTCACCAAAAGTACATGACTTGGAGCTACGGCTTGGTAACATAGCATCGTGCAAACAAGTATAATCCACTATCTTAGCACCTATTAAAGTCATGGGAAAATCTTAGCATATTGTTCTAAATTAAATAATCATTGAACCAATTATTAATCATACATATTATGATATCTATAAATACGGTACAAAGGTAGACATCAATATCACATAAACAAACATTCGATATCTTCATCCATAATCATAAACATGGAAGCAAGTACCACAAAATTCGCTTCGGCTTCCATTGTGCTATTGTTGTCAGTGATCGCAATGCTTGCTTCCGCGAATGCCGACACTGGTTATGGAAAATCACAGCTCGAGGTACCAAAACCTGATACACCAAAAGAACACGTCACATACAAGAAGACCAAGCCAAAGCTACCAACAAAGCCCGTTGTACCAAAGAAGGAATATGTCACGTACGAGAAGACCAAACCTAAGCTACCAACAAAGCCCGTCGTGCGAAAGGAGAAACATGAATCCTATGAAAAGAACTATATATCCCAAGCTACCAACAAATCCCGTTGTACCGAAAAAAGAACACGTATCCTATGAAAAACCCAACCCGAAGTTACCAACAAATTCCGTGCTACCAAAAGGGCAATATGGTTCATACACAACAAAGCCAGTAGTACCGAAGCCGGAAAACAAAACCTACGGTAAGGGCTATCCTAAGGTACCAAAGGCGCTAGAGCATCCAAAGAACATAGTTGTTCAAGGGCTTATCTACTGTAAATATGGTGCTAAACTCCTCCCACTCAAAGGTATGCACATTTTTTTGTGATACTTGAGCTAATAAGCTGATAAGTAAAAAACTATAACATGCAATACAAAGTATTTTTGTAGTTACTATCATATTTAATACATGCTAGTTTATATAAATTCATGTAGTCTTGCTTTTATTATATGAAAACAGGAGCAACCGCGAAAGTGACTTGCTTGGCAGTGCGCAAGAACGGATATGAATCAGCACCATTTTCGTTTTCGAGTACCCCAGCAAACAAAATGGGTTACTTCTTGGCCAAAATACCAACATCAAAGTTCGTAAAAGACGATACCTGGGAGATAACCGAGTGCAAGGCTTTCCTCGAATACTCACCATGGATTAGTTGCAAGAATGCCGAAGAAACCAACGGAGGAATTAAGGGTGCTCCTCTTGTATTTTTCTCGTCATCTCGACTCCAATGGATTATGTTTGTCATCAGTTGGCCCGTTTATCTTCAACCCCGGACAGGAGTCTTTGCCCAAGGAAGGTTACTAGTCGTACGTATAGATCACGTTATCTAGCAATGTTTTTGTTTTTTCACCAAACATAAAATGATGTTTGTGTATTAATTCTGTAATTTGTTGTACGATTTGTTTTGCGATGAGGTTTCTATATGCATGATTATTTCTTTTTCACCATAAATGAGTACGGAGTAGTAAATTAGTACTGTTACAATGGCGTCCCAAATCGAGTGAACATAATTCGATACTTCAACGTATTTGCCAATAATCAAATCCACCTCGTTACCTACCACTTTTTTTAATAGATCATCAAATTGTATATGTGTGTACTGTTGGAATGTAATTGGTGCCCTTAACATTAATTTTTTTTAGATCGACAATTTATTAAGATACTATACTAGCAAGGAGCTAGAGATTAAAAAAGTACAAGAGAAGGATTTTTGAACCAACCATAGCTTTAAATCTAAATGAACACCAATAAAAAGACCTAAAAACTATGTCATCAAATAGCGATGCCTTCAAAAGAGTAGAAGCCTCGAAAAGAGCTTGTTCCGGTAAGTCCAAATATGCCACCACATAACGTAGAAGATACCATCGATGAGGTTTTTATGCTTTGATTGAAGCCTCAATGTCGATAACCAAGTACACCATGTATCTTAATCGCAACCAATTATTACAATTTATATTCTTTTGAGAATTATTCTCAAACTTAAAATACAAGTAAAATAAGCCTATCAATAAATACGAAAGCCTATAGGCTTGTACAAAGTATAGTCTAATACTCCCTCGTTGTTTGAGTGGGAGATGACCGAACACTCAAACTGATACAAAATTCTTCAAAAAGCGTAGACGGTAGTTCTTTGATGAAAATGTCAACATACTGGTAACGAGATGGTACATGAAGAACACGAACATGACCACGAGTAACCATATTACGAATAAAGTGTATATCAATTTCAGTGTGTTTGATCCGTCAGTGCTAAACATGATTAGGAGTCAAATATATAACACTAACATTGTCACAATAAACAAGAGTGACATATAATAATGGTTTATGAAGCTCTCGATTACACTACTACAAAAAGTCTCATAGAAACTGGTCAAAATGGCCCATGAATAGTGGTTTTGGACCCACTCTCCTACGGGGGTATCTCTTTGATCGAAATATATCAAAACCGGTTATGAAACCTATCTCTATTAGAAGCATCGACACTGGTTCTCTCCCTAAAGATCAGTCTCCATATAAAAATAAACAAACATGTTTTTATTGAAAATGGACATTGGTTCTCTTGCAACCTGTCTTTATAGAAACATCCGACCTGTTTTTATATAGAGTAAAAATATATGTTTTTATTGTAAAATCAATCTTTTTTCAATCTCTATTATTAAAAAAATTAGAATTTTTTAATAAATTCCAAAATATACAAATTTGATTAGCAAAAATATAAAAAAATAAAAATAAAGCAAATATATATAAAGTGAATAATACCATGAACTAAATCTGTGAATAATGTCGTCAACACAATATCATCAACATAAATAAATAAATATGCAACCACAAAACCATGCTGATATATGAACAAGGACGTATTGATCCCAAACTTAGATCGATTTAGCTTTATGTATACGAGATTAGATCAAGTAATACACTTAGAGAAACCTTTGTATATGTGTATGATAATCTAAGTGTTATGCGGAATTAACACTTAAACAAGAACACAATGATATAAACAAACTTTCACTTTGATTAATGATATCAAACTTGCTTACAATGAAAGTAGTTTACGAATGAAAACTTATATATTGAACATTAACCTAAAGGTCTTCTTTTATAGACATAAGAAGCCTTGTATAATAATCTACGTATCAGCTATTCTAGGTAAAGATAAATATAGAAAATACATTGTTGTTCCTATCTTTACTAGAAGTAATCTAGAATACAATAAACGCGTAGAGTATATCTTCCCATCAGTGTTTGTCTTCAATGTATCAACGCTTGACTTTATCTTGTCAACGCTTGAGCTGTCAGCGTTTGTTTTGCTCCTGTCAACGCTTGTTTTACTCTTGTCAGCGCTCAAATAGATTGGCTATAATTTATTCCCAACAATCCTCCCCTAAACTTGATATCTACTCCAGTGATCAAGTTTCTGAATAAACATTAAGAACTAGGAGGAATCTTACAAACCTTCTCATATTGGTAATAAATAAATCTGATCAAGTCTTTTGCCACATCACTTGAATAATCAATTTCCAGCTGAGTGTTCTTCATCCTCTCCAAGATATCCTTGGACATGAAATACTGACCATCCACAAGTAGATACTCGACAAACTTTGTAGAACTCAAATAATAAACACCAGCAGCTGAATACAATCTCCATTGAAGACCACTGAGATCATCTTCAAGATCCTTCCAAATAGCAGGATCCTCATCTTTTGGTCCACACATTCTCTTGAATGTGGACCACAGTCTTATTCCATTGGCTGAAGTTGGTGCTTCAGCCTCATACTTGGCCTCTAACAACCTCCATAGGTCTACCAAGTCTTCTCTATCACAACTTGCAAACAAAAATATAAGGGTGGTAAAAGTGTGCACCTCTTTTCCATACCTGCCAATCTTCCAAAATCCACATTCATCTTCTTCATAGCTCACAATTGGATTTCTGGAATCTAGTGGTAACACTTGTACCATATCTGAAGCTTCTAATAGTGAGAGCTTGAGGCTCTTTCTTATGACAGCTTCACTTGGATGTAATGGATCCATATCTTTGGGAAACTCAAGAGAAAATCCCTTTTTCACTGGTCTGGGAACAAACATTGCTTTCTTGAGCTCCATTTCCTTTGCAAGTTCTTCTTTTCTTTCATCAGAAAGAAGTCTTAGAGTGTTTGCTTCCTGCACTCTAACCCAAATGGGATAAGCTCTACATTCCAACTCATCAAATGTCAATGCCTTCAATTTATGATAAGTCCACCCTGTTCCATGACACCTGAGCAACATGCAGTACAACTCCCTTCTATCCCTTTTCAATCTGAGAGAATATTGTTTGCCTTGTGTTTCAAAATAACCTGGCAATCCTTTTGTACTCTAAGAAGAATCTCCAAACCCCATATCTGATCTGAAATGGTCAAGTGTGGATTCTCCATACATCTTTCTTCCCAAGCATGATACATTTGAACCACCTCTGGCATATCAAAATCAACCTGCAATTTCAACTCTCTCAATTTCTCCTTGGCCAACTCATCTCCATACTCAAGTCTTTCTGGCTGTTCTATGATCATAACACTTGAGTCTGAGCTAACTGCATCACTTCCTTCTTGCTCTTCTGAAGTGACAACAAATGGTGAATCTTTCACCTCCTTTCTGTCTTGTTCCATAATTTGTGCAGCCAACTTTCTATCAAACTCAATTTGAGCTGCATTCTTTGGAACAACCTCTTCTACCATAATACCCTTACCCTTATCTAATGGATCAATTTTTGGTAAGGTAGATGGTGATACCTGTGAAGAAACTTCTTTAATGATGGATGATGACTGGGATACATCACCCTCATTTTCAGGTCTATCAACGCTCACTTTTGCTCTATCAGCGCCCAAAATACTCATGTCAGCGTCCAAATTCTCTTTGTCAACGCTCAAATTTCCTGCCTCAGTGCCTTTTGCAATTTCCTCCAACATGGCTGTAAATGATAAATTTAAGTTTGTAGGAGAGACTAGAGACGTATCAAAACCTGTCTGTTTCTTCAAACTTGTTAGGGCCTCAGCAACATCCAAAGATTGACCATCATGGCTGCCCTTATCACTCACATTTATTTGATCATCCTCCCCTTTGGAAGATTCCTCCATCCCTCTCCTGGCACTAGCAGTCTCCAAAATAACAATCCTCTCCCTCAATTTCTTGAGTTCAAGGCCTTGTGTGCTGACAACTTGTACCAAGTCTGCATTTTGCTTTTGCAAGCTCATGCAGACTGTCGTCAATTCCATTAGGGTCATTGGTTCCAATCTGCCCTCTTCTAAAATGGGTATTTGACCTCCCAAGTCAGATTCATTGGGCATGGATGAGGTCTTAATGATGGTGGGACTGCCATGGCCAGCTTCTAAGCCAGAACCAATAGTCCCAGCCTCATCCATAGCACCAACCACACTTGTGGTGGTGGTTCTCTCTGCTACATGGCTAGGACCACTAGAGGAGAACACTCTAGTAGTCCTTTGGCGTTTTTTTAACCTATATTGTGTTGGTGGAGATGATGATGTGGATTGGGTGGATGTGGGTTGGTTAAGGGGTGTTTGGGTCTGTGAAGGTTGTGTGTCAACGTTTGAAATAGGCACATCAACGCCAACATTTAACGTGTCAACGTCGAAGGGTTCTTGGTCAATTTGCATATGTTGTGGTCAAGGTAATGGTTCAGGTATTGGGTCAATTTGAGGTTGGGGGTCAGGTTGGGGTTGAGCTGCTGTAATGACAGCAAGCATAGCTTGGGTTAAGGGTAGGTCACGATGTGGGGGTGAGTTCATCTTCATAAAAATTGCTTTCTTTTGCACAGGGATCTCACAAAAATCATTATGATCCCTTGTGAAGTAACCTTGGTCATCAAAAACCATTTGTAAAAATCTGGGATATGCTAAAGTCATTTTGCTCCCTTTATTTTTACACATGCCCTCAAAAATCATTTGGGAATAATTAAATTTTTGCCAGTAGCAATACACACAATAGCACTAGCAATAGATCTATTGATCTCATTGTGTGTAGTGCACTTGGGACTCAAACATTGTAGGAGGACATGTATGAGGTACTTCCAGGCTGGAGGAAACTCCTGTTTATGATATTTATTTAAAGTTCCTTGAGCAGGAAAAGGATAACCCAAAGCCCTTAGTCCTTGTTCTATTTCACTTATGGGAAGGGTGGTTATACCATCAGCATCATCAAGATGCAAAGCTTCGCGTACCAAAGCTTCAGTAACCACCCAAGGTCTCCCATGAACAATAGAAGATAATGTAGTCACTCTATTAACTGTTGAGGAACTGACAGTGTTCCAAAACTGTTTAATATGTGTGACAGGAATGAGTGGTGCATGAGAAAGAGCATACCTAATGGGGGATGCGTTCAAATACGCCACCATTTGTGTGTATTGGGGAAACAGAGTATCATCAGCTTCAAGATACGCGATCATGTTGTGTTGACTTCTGAACCCCAATTCCAAATCGGATGGTCGAAACTTTGGTGCCATTGTTGAAAGCTGTTAAAAATGAGTGATGAAGATGAAGTTGATAAGATAAAATTGTGTTAGACAAGAATAATAGGTACCCTGTTTAAAAATAGGAGCCAAATATATAGGAGAAGAAAATGCATGTGATTGGCCCAAAAAGAGGCAAATATTTTTCAAAACACAATCATGAAAATATTGAAAAAGAATAATTTTATCTCATGCATTAAATGAGGTTTATCTGCTCCCAAAATTACGGCCTAAAAATATGTCAAAAAGTAACAACTGGGTAGGTCCCATTGAGTGTCAACGGTCAAAAATAACCTATCAACGCCCAACGGCTATATTCTTGTCAACGTTTGCCATAGCCATGTCAGCATCTAAATTGGTCACAACAACGCTTGGAAAAATACTTGTCAGCGTCCAAAAATAAAAATGTTTAAAAATGAAAAATGACCTTAACAAAGTAATTTATCCTAGAGAAGATAACCAAAAAAGCTGATAATTATTATAGGGCGGCAAGCACTGTCCAGTTATGCACACTTGCTTATGCAAGATAGACATAACAGTCCTCTAGTGTCCCTTGCTAACCAAAACTCTTAACAACTAAGTTACCTTATAAAATTCCTTGTTACTCCCAGGTAAATCCCATAACAAAATCATTGCCAAGTCTCCCAACAGACCACAACCAATTCTAGGCCAAAAATGTCTTGGCAGCATGCATAGTATATCAACTTTGCATGCTACAGTGACTCATGATTTAGTAAAACTAACTCATACTCACCTGTGGACACAATCTAGAATTGTGATAAGAGTATCATATGGATACCCAATCATCCTAAAGGTTCCTAAAACCTCCCCTTAAACTATGATACATAAGTTGCTAAAAACATGCATGAACATAAAAAATTTATGTCAAGATAGGAATTAAAAATTCCAACCATCATCCATAAACAAAAACATGCCCAAATGCTTCTCCATTGATCCATAAGCAACTCTGTATCTAATGGTATACTGCTAACACCACCTGCACATTTAGATTGAAAACCATAAAACTAACATTGTTGCTGACAATGCCCCGATAACACATAACAGCGTTGAGGGAAGCTTTGTCAGCGTTAGACAATTATATTGCTGACAACGTCACAAAAACACTTATCAACGTTCAAGCAACCTTTGTCAGTGTTAGAAAAATATAGTGGAAAATCTAAATCTTCAAAAAGACCAATAACAATGCATCATCATGTACATGCTTTTACAAAAAGACACCAAAACACATATTATGTGAGATTGATCATTCCAATACTTGTTACCAAGTATTGAAACCTCCCAGCATCAAAAGGTTTAGTTAGTAAATCTGACACATTTTCTTCTGTGTCAACCCTATCTGGTTGTATTAAACCCTTTTCAAAACAATCTCTTATAAAATGGTGTCTAATTTCTATGTGTTTAGTTTTAGAATGATGTACAGGATTCTTAATAATGCATAAAGTACTGTTATTGTCAACAAATATCTTGGTATGCATGAAATTATACCCATAGTCTAACAGCTGGTTCTGAATCCACAAAACTTGTCCACAACAAGCAGCTGCAGCTACATACTCAGCTTCAGTTGTAGAATTAGCCACCACTGTTTGTTTCTTGCATTGCCAAGATATCAACCTGCTCCCAAGAAACTGACATCCACCAGTTGTGGATTTCCTATCAAATTTATCACCTCCATAGTCACTGTCTGAATATGCAATCAGCTCCAATGGCGAATCCTTTGGGTACCACAAACCAAGACTAGGATAGCATCTTAGGTACCTAAAGATCCTCTTCACAGCATAAAAGTGACATTCTTTGGGAGTTACTTGATAGCGTGCACAAGCACACACAGCAAACATGATGTCAGGTCTGGAGGCTGTAAGGTGCATCAATGATCCAATCATGGATCTATAGTGTCTGACATCAACATCTTTCCCATCTCCAATCTTTCCCCAAGGGTGTTCTCTATCCATAGGAGTAGTATCCCTCTTTTCATGTGGAGAAAAGCCTAACTTCTTCAAGATCTCAGCCACATATTTATCCTGGGAGATGAAGATACCATCTTCTTTCTGCTGAACCTGTAAACCAAGAAAGAAGTTCATCTCCCCCATAGCACTCATCTTGAATTTGTTTGTCATAAGCTTGGAGAAATCCTCACTCATCTTTGGATCAGTAGACCCAAAAATGATGTCATCCACATAGACCTGGACAAGCAACACATCCTTGCCTTTCTTCTTTGTAAATAGTGTCTGATCTATGGTGCCCCTCTTGAATCCATTGTCCACCAAATAAGTAGACAAAGTACCATACCATGCTCTAGGGGCTTGATGAAGTCCATACATAGCCTTTTTGACTCTATACACCTTGTCTGGATTCTCTGGATCCTCAAAACCAGGAGGTTGCATCACATATACCTCCTCAATAATTGTACCATAGAGGAAGGCACTCTTGACATCCATTTGATAGACAGTGAATCCCATTAGGATGCATAGGCTAAAAAGATCCTAATAGCTTCAATCCTTGCAACTGGTGCAAAGACTTCCTCATAGTCTATCCCATCCTCTTGTGTATAACCCTGAGCCACTAACCTTGCCTTGTTTCTGACCATAATTCCTCTTTCATCTCTCTTGTTTCTTAAAACCCATCTTGTCCCTATAGGTCTGACATATCTGGGACAATCAACCAGCTCCCAAACATCCTGAATTGCAAATTGATGAAGCTCATCCTGCATTGCTTCCACCCAACTTGGTTCTTTGAGAGCATCAAATATCTTCTTGGGTTCCTTTTGTGACAGAAAACAGGCAAACAAACATGCTTGCACAAGAGGGGTATCAACCTTCTTGTGTATATTGGCAATAAACCCACCAAGACCTTGTTGAGATCTTCTAGTCTGAACAGGAGTCATAATATCACCAATGATTTGAGAAGTTGGGTGATTCTTCATAGTATAAGTGAGAACTCCTCCTTCAAAAAGTCTGGTGTCCTCAACCTCATTCTCCATGTTGCCAATATCTTCTTCATCAGACTCTCTTTCATCTACATGGGGATGAACTTCTTCATATAAATTAGAAGGTTCACCTTGTTCAAAAGTGGAAGAGAAAAGATGTGCAAAAGTGTTGTCAACGCCTGAATCTTTGTTGTCAGCGCTTGGGCTAACAACGCTTGAACTGTTGTTGTCAACGTCTGAGCCATCAACGTCTGAATTGGTCTTGTCAGCGCTGGATTTGCCTTTGTAAGCGCCTGAAGGACCATGCATGTTTGTATCTGGTGGTACTTGGGAACCACCATTATCTTTACCAGCAGCAGCAGCAGCAGCAAAAGCATCTGTCCAAATGGGAATTGTAACATATTCTTGGATAAGAGATGACTTCTCTGCTTGTGATCCAACCTTCTCATGAACCTGTGTACCTGAAACATCAACAACTTGTTCTTCCATAACATTTGAAGTTACCTTCACAATGTCTGGATTAGTGACAGGCATATAATTTAAAGTTCTAGATAAAGGTTCCAAGTCAAACAACCAATTTGGACCACTTTCAGGATCACTAGGTTTATTCTCTAAAAACCTAACATGTACTCTTTCAAGAATACGTTTTTCTTCTTTAAGATAAACCCTATATCCATTGCTCTGCACTGAATACCCCATGAAGTAGCCTTCATCACCTTTTGCACTAAATTTACCTAAGGCATCACTAGTATCTAAAACTACTACATGACAACCAAAAGGTCTAAGAAAGCCAATATTAGGTTTTCTACCCCAAAGTAACTCATAAGGTGTTTTGTTCTGAATTTTGTTAACCAATGCTCTATTTTGAACATAACAAGCTGTATTAATAGCCTCAACCCAAAAGGCTATAGGAAAATGAGCATCAGCCAACATGGTTCTGGCTGCTTCAATTAGGGTTCTATTTTTCCTCTCAGCAACCCCATTTTGCTGTGGGGTTCTGGCAACACTAAATTGCCTAGTAATTCCTTTCCTGGCACAGAAATCATCTAACTTTTTATTCCTAAATTCACCACCATTATCACTCCTAAGTATTTTAACTTCATTGCCAGATTTCTTCTCAATCTGAGTGATAAAATCAATTAAAGTATCAGCTGTGTCACTCTTCATAGCTAGAAAGAATGTCCAAGTAAACCTAGAAAAGTCATCTGTTATAACAAAGCAGTAGGACTTACCATTCAAACTTTCTATATTGGTTGGACCAAAGAGGTCCATATGAAGCAAATGAAGAGGTCTAGTACTAGAGTACACATGTTTGGACTTGAATGAGACCTTGTGCTGTTTGCCTTTAAGGCATGCAACACAAGAGTGGTCATTGTGGAAGGCCTTCTCAGGCAAACCATCAACCAAGCCAAGTCTCACAAGCCTGTTTATATTCTTAAAATTTATGTGCCCTAGTCTCATGTGCCATAAATTACTCTCATCTACTGAAGCTTTAGCATAAAAACAAGACATATTGTTATTCATTCTAATCCCATTCAGATTCACATTGTATATGTCTTTATGCCTAGGTGTTCTATATTCAATATATTTCTCATCAGGGATCTTATAATCCTTGCTTAACACCAAACATTCAGTATCAGTAAACAAAACTTTATTTTTGTTATCACAAACTTGTGATACACTAAAAAGATTGTAATCAAGTTCTTTTACCAGAAATACGTTCTCAAAACGCAAGTTCTTGGTGAGAAGGGTTCCTTTGCCTGTGATAGTACCATATCCGCCTCCAAAGTAAACCTTATCACCATCCTTAATGGGAGTGAAGTTTGTGAGATAATCTTCCTTCCCTGTCATGTGCCTTGAGCATCCACTATCCCAATATCCATAATCATTGACTTGTTTTTGAATGCCCTGCACATAAAGAAAACAAATTAGTTTTCTTTGGGAACCCAAGCCTTAGAAGACTTGGATTCATCTGGTTGTTCAATAAGAACATACTTAGTTCTCACAACAACCCCATTTTCATCCTTCTTAGGATGAAATACCCATTTAACCCCAATAGGTTTTGTAATGACCTTTGAAATGTAATTAAATCTGTTGTAGGTCATTGAAATCCCATTATCATTAGGGTTTTGATCTTTCTTTGGTCTCCATGTCAAGCTTGAAGAAGCTTTAGACCCCTTACCATGTGGTTGCAAATATTTAGGTCTGGTCACGTTTCTGTCAGCGTTGGAATTGGTCTTGTCAATGCTGAAATTACCCTTGTCAGCGTTGAACCTAGGGTTTGCTACAGAAACCCATTGCCTATTCGACCAAGTGTTTGTCTTTTGAAATGGTCTTTGTCCATGAGTGTTAGACCCTCTAGTGAAGAATGGGGCAGGTCTAACAACTTGTGGACTTTGCTGCACACAAGGTTTGGGTCTGACAACGTTTGACTTTCTAACAACGTTGACTTTGTTCCTGTCAGCGCTGAATTTGTTCCTGTCAGCGCTGACTTTGGGAGCGTTGACACACTTATATGCTAAATGTGAAAAGCTACCACAAGTGTAACAGGCTTTTCTAGACACAACCCTAGGTCTAGAAGAGAAGAAGCCTGTTCCATCATTGCTAACTTGGCTCTTAGGTGACCTAGTATTCCTATACATCTCTGCATACTTAATGCTAGGTTTTCTAACAGTGTTTGAGCCAACAGCGTTTGAGCCAAGGTCAACAGCTTTACCAGTGATTGGGTTTGTAACCTTAATGGGAGTTGACTCATTAGGACTTTCACATAGCAAGCCACCCTTAACAAATAATGTAGGGTTAGCTTTCTTCCATTCATTCAGGTCAGTCAACTTTTGTTGATACTCTTCAACTGGAGTGACAACTCTTGGTGGAGGAATGAATTCCTCCTCTTGGAGTTCTGGAAAACCAGTCCAAGATAGGTCCTTTTGTTGGAAACCATAGAAGTCACCAGCTGGTAGTGGAACCACATAGTAGTCTTGCATCCCAATCCCAGTCATGTCCTTAGGATCCCTTTGTTTACTCACACATTCTCCTAGGGTTTGTGTTGCCTTATCAAATCTCTGGATTTTAAGGCCAACATTATCTTTGTTTTTAATGGCTTCATCTAATTTAGCCTGTAACTCACCATTAACCCTTTCCATGATGTTTCTAATATCCATACTAGCATTTAACTCATGTTTTAAGATATTTATTTTATCTTTTAAGTCAAATTCCATTTTCTTGTATTCAGAAACTGTCTTCTCAGTTTCAGTGAGAGCTAGTTGGTAATTAGACAGTTTGCATCTTTCAGTACTCATATCATCTAATAATCTTAACACCTCTTTGTTAAGTCTCTCAGTATTTAACCTACAACCTTTACTACAAAAAGCATCATCGTATACCTCATTATCAGATGAAGAGGAGGAGTGTGCCATTGGAGCATATTCAACATGCTCTTCTTCTTTAATTTCAGCAACCAAAGCTTTATCCTCTTCCACATCCTTAGCCAGATAGCTCCAATCCCATCCCATTCCATCAATTCCTTGAACTGCAACCATGGCCTTAGGATCCTGAGCTTTAACAATTTGACTTGAGGGTTTACCAGCATCAGATCTTCTAGGAGATCTGCATTCCCTCATGAAGTTCCCCATACGATGACAGTTGTAGCATTCAACTTTGGATTTGTCAAATCCAGCTGTGTCCTTTGCATTGAAGGTCATCTTCTTCTTAAACCTTCTGTTCCACCTGTTTGCTCTTATACTAGCAAGAGCCATGTTCCACTTAATGTCCATCTCTTCCAAGTGCTCATCACTTATCTGCTCAAGGTCCTCATATGTAATTACTGAACCATTGGGCAAAGAAGCAATATAAGCACATACAGTATCCAGATCCAAACCAGCAGGTTTAACTCTTGGTGAGTCACTTTTGAATGTGTCAGCGTCTGAAAAGGAGACGTTGACAGGACATGTTCCAGCGCTGACACATGATGATCCAGTAACTGGATGCATGTAAGAGTCCTTCTGATTGAATTGACCTTCACTATGAGAAAAGAAGGCCATGTTACTGCTGGTGGACTTACTTCCATGCTCTAAAAGAGTTTCATCTTCCAACAGCCTCAGTTTGTTGTAGATATCATCAAACGTGGAACTTTTGTGAGTATTATTGGCAAGAATAGATCTTGCCTCAATCTTCCACGCCTCACCAAGACTTTTAAGAAAAGTAGCATTGATGTCAACATCACCAAGTTGTGTCCGCATGAAGTACAATTTGCTTGTAATATCAAGCAATCTGCTTCTCACACTACTGAGATTTTCATTGGGTTGAGCCTTGAAGACAGCATAATCATGCATGAGTTGCTTCTTCTTCTCTTCCTTAGTATCTTCATTGCCACCATATGCAACTTCAAGAGCTGCCCAAAGGTCCTTAGCAGATTCATAACCTCTGTATTTATGCTGGTTCTCTTGTCCCAAAGAGAGTTTCAGAATATTTAGGGTTTTCATATCAACCCTTTTCTTTGCTATGTCTTCAGCAGACACAGCTCTACCATCATCAGGTTTTTCCTTCTTGTCTGCTTCTGAACATCCAGCAACAGCTGTTCTTGTAGTAATGGCATTAGCAATCTTTTGAGCCTTATTGAATGTGTTTCCATATTCAATAATCTCCCAGAGTGTGTAGTCATAGATCCCCAGGTATTTTTCAAAGTTGAATTTCCACAATTCAAAGTTGGTTGCATCAAGCATGGGAATCTTGATGTTTGGTAAAGGTGAGGAGGAGGAGGTTATTTCTGGAGTTGACATGATGTTGTTAGGGTTTTTGAGAAAATTAGGGTTTTGGTGATTTTTAGGGTTCTTGTGTTCTTTAAGATCAAAAGTTCCTCAACAAGCTCTGATACCACTTATTGATCCCAAACTTAGATCGATTTAGCTTTATGTATACGAGATTAGATCAAGTAATACACTTAGAGAAACCTTTGTATATGTTTATGATAATCTAAGTGTTATGCGGAAATAACACTTAAACACGAACACAATGATATAAACAAACTTTCACTTTGATTAATGATATCAAACTTGCTTATAACGAAAGTAGTTTACGAATGAAAACTTATATATTGAACATTAACCTAAAGGTCTTCTTTTATAGACATAAGAAGCCTTGTACAATAATCTACGTATCAGCTATTCTAGGTAAAGATAAATATAGAAAATACATTTTTGTTCCTATCTTTACTAGAAGTAATCTAGAATACAATAAACGCGTAGAGTATATCTTCCCATCAGTGCTTGTCTTCAATGTATCAACGCTTGACTTTATCTTGTCAACGCTTGAGCTGTCAGCGTTTGTTTTGCTTCTGTCAACGCTTGTTTTACTCTTGTCAGCGCTCAAGTAGATTGGCTATATTTTATTCCCAACAGGACGAGTCACAACGATTCGAAGAAAAACCAATCTTGTGGGCATAACCTGCAAAAGGTTAAAACCAAGCACGGGTTACTTGATTCAAACAATATAAAGATCTAGTTAATCGACACACATGATCGTAAAACAGAGCATCCACGAAACTTGGTGGCTGATACATATACACAGCCTCAAAAAGGTCGCTGTTAATAAATGAATTCTTAAACATCAAGGTGATGAATAGGCCAATTCCAAGACAAAGCAAGACTCACAACAATATGAATGGCAGCTAGTTTAACAACCGGACTAAAAGTATCATCACAATCAACGCCAAATTACTGACTACTCGCATTAGCCACTAAACGAGCGATGTACCTACTTAATAAGACATAATCATGATATAACAACTATATAGACCGAACTACATTAATGCTTTGTAGTTTCAGAATAAGAAGCCAAATAATGTTTTTAATTAAAGCATTCTATTCATCACAGGATCAAATAAGGCAACTGATGGAGACTTACGAAGAGGAGAGATATGAGATACATGACCTTGATAATGAGGATTGGTGAGCATATGATGAGTTTGGGTTGGGGTTATGGGCAGTAGGTTGGGCCACGGGTGGGCAAATAGTTTTAGTTGTAGGAGGTTAGGTTGCGGGTGGATTGGCTTGCTGTGCATAGGATTGGCCAATGGGATGGGGTAGAGTGGGTCGGGGACGGTGTAGGCCCGATAGGGGTGTTGGTCTCATTTTGAGTAGAGTGAGTGTTGGGGTTGGGCACGGTATTAGTTAGGTGATGGTTGGTGTTGTTGTGAATAACCTGTCGGGTGATAAGAGAAGGTGTGGTATCTAGGAATGTGTAAGATGGTGGGTTATGAATGTTAACGTACCATACGGAATTGAAGTTCATCAAATGTAACATGACGATAAAGGTTGATTTTGTTGGTAGAGAGGTCAAGGCATCGATACCCGGGTGATAAGCCAGATATCCCCAAAATATACAAGGAGTTTCACATTGTCCTAGCTTATGAGGTGAATCGAGATGTGTGAGTAGTGAGGTTGTTTCTTAAATAATTGGTACACAGTGTTTCATTTTGAATGGCGGAAGAGGGGAGAAGATTAAGTAGGCGACCATATATAGGGACTCTACCAAAAAGGTTGGCAGGAGGTGAGCTTGGAAGAGAAGAGTGCGGATAACATTATTGATTGTACGTATCATTCCTCCCGATTTCCCATTCAGTTGTGAGGTTTTAGGGCAAGAAACCTTATTGAATGTCATTTTGAGTAAACAGATTATCCGGTTGGTGTTTTCAAACTCACCATCATAATCACACTGAAAAGTTGTAATGTCACACTTGAATTGATTATTTACATACGAATGAAAATTTAGCAATTTTTGAAACACTTCATATTTAGTACGTAAAGGATAAATCAACAGATAATGAAAGTAGTGATCAAGAAATGACACATAATATTTAAAACCACGAGAACTAACAATAGGAGAATTTCAAATATCTGAGTGAATTATCTCAAAACAACGAGTAACAATGGAATCTAAATTAGAGAACAGAAGTCTCACATGTTTGCCAAGCTGGAAAGCGTGACAAATATGAGAAGACTTCTCTTTATTACCAGAAATAAGCCAAAGAAATAACGTAACACTTTTTCACCGGGATGCCCGAGCAGTTAGTGCCATTTAGAATAACTAACACAAAGCAAAGCATGGGGAGTAGGAGAAGGATGTTTGATGGGATAGAGATCTCCTGAACTATCACATCTGAGTAGTATATGACGGATCAAGAAAAACTTGACAAAGAAACCAAATGCATCAAATTCAATCGTACAATTATTGTAACACCCCACTTGGATAAGTGGACCGTTACGTGTATTTATGGCGTGTCATCAAAACATAAGGTAAATGTACTAAACATTAAATGACCATAACGGATATACCGGAATCAAACATCGGTAATCCAACCTAAGCTCAAAACATGAAAAATAAAATACTAAAAGAAAGGACTAAACAATGTCCAAATAAGCAGAACAATGTAAGTGCATAAAATAAGAAGTCTGGATAGCTTCCATCTCAAATGCACGTGCTCTTAGAATCCTAAAAGCGTCCTGGTGTACCTGCCTTTAGAACATGAAAGGAACTACGGCTGAGCATAAAGCTCAGTGAACGGATATAAAGCATGATAAGAAATTACTGAAATGAAACAGATGATAAAATACTGAAGCTGTAAGACTGATAAGTAAAGTTGCAGCAGAAATCTGTGTATAATCTGTAAAGGCTGATTTATAAATAATAAAGCTGAACTGTTATCTGTTTAATCTGAAAACATGCATTCACTGTATTTTAATTGCCAAGAGCTTATATAGGTCATGTGTTGTAACAACGTTGCATGAATAATTGGAGGGGTGACCTCGTCATGCTGTAGAGGGGTGACCTCTAAATAACTGTGCTGGGTGGAGGGATCAGCTCCAATGTGAAGGATGTAGAGCACACACCACATTCACCTGCTAAACTGTAAACTGTAGCCTAGGATGCATCCATACGCCCCACTAATGATACTGATAAAATGGCCAAGCTGAGCTGAGTGGGACGATGCAGGATATCACTCTCCTGCATGTGAGTCACGACACCGGTGCCTCTAGTGTCGTGGTTACGGTACCTCCGTAACTAGTACATAACTGGTCATGCTTGTATATAATGCTCAGGCAATTTATTTAATTATTAATCATGATTACTGATAAGCTTAAACACATACTGGGGAAAACATTTGGCTGCAGACGGGGAATCCTAATCATGCATAGAAAAGAAAATCCTTACTGAAAGGACGGAAAATCCGTACCTCTAGTCCAGTAACTGACTGAATGGAAGACTGAACGAATACTACTCGGGCTTCACGCGTGCTACATGAATAAAGGACGCGAATAAGTGATCTGATCTTTATTTATTTATTTCTGAAATTCTGTACGTATTTTAACTGATTAATCTAATCTTATAAAAAAATTCCTTCTAATATGTTAATGACCTACTAATAATTATGATACCAACGTGTTCCAACGTTATTCAATACTATAATAATTAACTCGTTAATACATAAGATTTCTAATTAGAAAGTTTCTAAAACAATATAATTTATATAATAAATTTATACCCTTTTAAAATATTAAAACTATTTTAATTTAATCATTTAAATACAATTTAAAACATTTATAAAACAAGTAATAAAAAGGTATAATATAATATCTTCATTTTTAATGTTTAACTACATTTCGAGCCTACCGAGATACCCCTTCTCGGTCGCACTAAAACAATTAAACAAACTAGATAAAACCTGCCCATATGAATTAGCGACAGAAAAACTGTCACTAAAAATTGTCGCTAAAAGCTGAGTTTTAAAAACTGTCTAGAAACAATTCTGCGACAGAAATAATCATCACAAAACTGTCGCTAATTCTAAAACAAAACTCCTTTTATTTCCTGATTAAAAGTTCCCACTGCTCTTATTAAGTTCCCACTGTTCTAATCACAGTTCCCACTGCTTGTTCTGTTTTTACAACCAAACGCACCCTTATTTTCAGAAACTACTAAACGCACCCTGTTACTAGTCCCAAACACCCCTACTGCTCACTGTTTATGAACCGAAACCCCCTGATGGCTTGTGGTTCGAGGCTGGCAATACAAGGGACCACCGAGACCTTAAAGGTCTCGGCTGTGAAGATCAAAAACCCCACTACCGTCCCTTTTGGGTCGCGGCTGGCCAAACAGAAACGCACACCATACCGAGACATTTAAGTCTCGGTTAAACACCAAAACCCGACTGTTAATTCTATATAACATGAATACGATCTAACCATGTGTTCTAGATTAGGGGTGTTATAATTCACGACTTATGAAAGAAAAGAAACGGGTGTTTACCTTACTTGATGATAAGGATAGTAACAATACGAATCGAATTAATAGAAATATCAAATCTGACTTTTTTTTTTTTGTTCTTTCCCAGCCGGCGGCTTCCCAGCACCCAAACCCTAATCCTTATTTTTTTTCTTTACTGATTGGCGACAAAGGGGTGGGGTTCCCCCGTTTGTTTTTTTTTTTTAAAGAAATGGGTCGGGCCCTATAGCCCATTTGTTTCTTTCTTTTTCTCTTAAAACCGCCAGCCACCACAATGCTATACTTTTTTTTATTAGTTATCATGTATTTAAATGTTCGGGTTCCGTGACTTAATTTCTCGTGTTGAAAAACTTTGAACGTATTAGTTATTAACTGAATAACTAGCATTTACGTGATGTTTGAATTAATTACAACTATTTATTGTCTGAATAAATAAATTTTTTATTACGTTAGTTAAATTCGTGACTGCGTAAAATTAATGTTCTTGTATTTTAAGGCGGGTTTTACAACTCTTCCCCTCTAAAAAAAATAATTCGTCCCCGAATTAAGGATACGACCATACTGGGTTTTACAATTTCTTCCCCTCTAAAAGGAGAATTTCGTCCTCGAATTAAAGGTAATAAGCTGATGAAGTTATAAGAACTGAAAGAACACGTAGACTGAAAAGACAATTAAGCTGAAGGATGAATTGTCTTCTAATTAAGACATAATACTGCTGATAGGTATAAACCTGACATGACTGAAATTATCATGTAACGTGACATAGCTGAAGAGAACATGAAACGTGACATGACTGAAAGAACTTAACTGGATTTATTGAAGGAAAGGGGATGAGAGGTCCGGATGGACTCCTCTGTTTCGAGTGGCCTCCCGCTCGAAACGATTCCTTCAAAGGTCTAAACATAATAAAAAAATCTTGGTCCTGATGACCCTTTCCTGATGATGCTGAATACTTTCAGGTTCCATACTTAAGATGGATTTTCTGAACCTGAATGAATAAACTATAGCATGTAGTATACATGAAACGGTACGTACAATTATCCTGAAAAGATAACATTTCTCTCTCTGAGCAAGCTGTTGAGAATATATATAGGGACAAACTACGTGAACAATTGTGAACATGCTAAGTGAGCAATTGTGAACGTGGTTCATAATTATATGAGGAGCGCTGGCATGGAATTAGAATATGATAAGTGAATCATACTGTGAACGTGATACTAGAACATATCATGAACGTATGCTGACTGAGGAAAGAATGCCAAGCGATACGGCCTGAGGTGTGAAACGTCTGACTGGTTATGGAATAGTTGTGCTAAACATGAGTCTGATTTCCCAAGCTTTCTGTAACCTTAGTCGGTAATAAACTAAGAAACGTGTATCATGAAATGGCATACGAACTTGAACGTGAACAATGTTATGAATGCTAACGTGAGCTTAAATCATGAGATAGCATAAAAGATGAACTGAAACAGCATCATACTGCGAATGAGACGTAAACGTGAAAGCAAAAATAAACATGAACTTAAAGTGGGCGTAAACATACACTTGATCGTGAACATGAATTCTGTCTGATATGATGGTCGATGGAATGCCTTGAATTCGTACGATTTACTGTTGGATTTCAAAATTTTCTGCAGATCCGTACTGCGTAATCCTTCCGGATGGAAGGAAACGCGTAGGTTGATTACATGGTCAACAATCACTTAGATAGTGTTATGCTTTTCTGAGTCTGTGGTAATCTGATAAAAATCTCCATGGAGTCTTGTCTTCTTCCGGTCCAGAATTTCTACTGGTAGTAATAACTCAAGAGTATGACGACGTTCTATCTTGAACCTGTTGGAATGGAAGTTATTAGATATGAACATAGATGCCTCAACGTGTTATACTGTGTCTATCAAAATTCTGCCTGGAATTTTGGTACATTCTGGTGGAATTTCGTTCATAGGCGTCAGTTGGGACCATCAGGTGATGGCCTTCACCTTCGCAGGATTGTCTGAAATTTCTTTCTGCTAAAATAGGGTGGCTCAGAAGTGCCACTCAGTTCAGGCGAATTTTATATCTGGAAAGTTGTGTATAAAATTTACTCCTATTGACGATTTGTGCAACTGTGAGAAGATGAGTCTCATGTTCTCCTCTAGCATTGGGCAGATCAGACTGTGATCAATGAATATACTGATGATATCGCCTAAGACTTATAGAAAAATTTTATTCATGATTTCATAATATAACTGGAGCATTAGGGAGCTCAAAAGTATAAAATTAAAATTTTTAGAGAGACTGTAATATGTGCAACATCAGTCTGGAAACGTCATGTTCTTTCTCTCACCACTGATGGTAGCACGATCGGAAATTGGTTCTAGAAAGTGTTTAAGACATCGTAGCAGATTCGATAAACCTGCTATTTATGGAATGAGCATTGATTAAGAATGGTGATCATGTCAACTGTTTTAGTGGTCGATACATGATCTAATGTTACCGGCCTTCTTCCTGATAGACAGAAACGACACACTTCCTGGTGGTACGCCATGGCGAATTAAGCCTCGTTCTGGTAATTCTTGCAGCAATTGCTGCAACTCTTTTAACTTAGCTTAAGCCCTGTGATCAAGAGTTCTGAAAACAGGTTCTGTTCTTGAGACTAGCTCGATGTTAAATTTCTGTCTCGTGGTTAGGAAGGAATTTCTTGAAAACTTTCTGAAATTATATCTGGAACTCTAGAATAATCTGCTGATCATGAATTTAAGGAATTTCAGAAGTGAATTAATAACAGGTAGGTAAAAGTCTTCGTAGCTATGGACTGATAGTCACGCGCTTGTGAGGCAGAGATAATTCGTGCTGATTTTCTGACCGAAAGTATAATGAATATATTTGGAATTTAGTAAGACGGATCTCGTCGTTAGCTGAAAATAAGGCTTTAATAAATATGGTGATACTGTTGAGTCCTTTCTGGCTGAGAGGTAGGTAAATATCTGATTTACATAAAGCTGACATAGGAATACGTAGAGTAACGTGGCGACTTCCACTGAGTGGGTTCGTCTGTAACCTCACATAATGATTACCGTGTGTTTAATCTGAATATTAATCTAGTGGTGGTGACTGAATTTTAATGATCTGATTCATGCGTGGCATAATAGAACGAGTATACCCCTTTCTGAAAGATACCCTGAATTACTGAGGGTCTTGCTTGGAACATACTGGAATTAGGAGCTCGGACTCGTACTCTGAGAAGATATTCGTATGACTTGTATCATGACTGGTGCCCTGATATGTGTCCTCCGAAATGATACCTGAGAACTATGTCTTGACTGATGTCTTGGCACGTGTTTTAATCGATGAATATGAACAAGGCTGAACAATTTTGGTAACTGCTAGGATTGGCGGACCGGTTAGACTGCTGACCTCTGTATTTCTGGTCACGTCCGTGCCGGAGTTCTGATGGTTACTGACTGATTAATTATAAGTACGATGGTTGTCACTACTGCTTTACCTGTCACTTTCCTGACGGTCGTTATCATGACCGTGATTCATGTAACTATTCTGCTGAGTGGCCGGCTGAGTTCCGGTTCCTACTCTTTGAATATACGGTTGGCTGAGTGGAGTGTGACATCTAACTGAGAAGGTAAAAGTATGTAATGGAATGGTAGTGTCTGATGGTTGAAATTTTGTCTTGACATAAAGTTCAAATTTATAGTTTTCGTTCTTGCTCTGCGGTGTATTTATAGTATAACAGCATCAGCATCAGCATCCTGAGAAATCTCCAAAGTATCGGCAGCATCAGCAATTTCGAGGTCTTCAAAGTGTTCGCAGCATCAGCATCTGGTAAAATCTTCAACTCACGAGCAGCATCAGCACCTGGTAAAATATCGACAAGTGGAAACGCCCGAGATGATTGAGGATCGATTAGCAATATCCATGGAGTAGGGTACCTGGTGTACACCTGGACTACTGTACATGAAGTACAAAATGAATATTGCACATGAAGCATATCGAGACATTGTACGTGGAGTACACATGTATCACTGTACAAGGAGTATAACTGAGGCACTATACAGAGGGTCCATATAGACTACTGTTCATGGCACTGGTGGGAATTTAATTGGATGGTCGATACTGGTGTCGCTTGTCTGACGTGATCTAGGAAATAAATTGATTTAAACGGTAGTAAACTGGTCTGAAATAAGTAACATGATAGCCTGTAATTCCTGCGCCGACTTACTGCTAGTTATATCAAGACTGAAAGTATGATATAATCGTAGTCCTAACAGTGGTCAGGATGAAGCATGATTAATAAAGGCCAATCCTGATTTATCATGAAAACGGTTTTACTGAAATTCTTTTTGTGTCTTAGCATGGAGACATTTATCATTATACTGAACATAAAACCCTCGTATGGAGACATGAAACTGACACAGCGTGAAAGCGATATCAACTTGGGATTGTACGAACTGGATTGTTATAAAGACTATAAAAGTATGATCAACTGTGGTTTAACATCAACTGATGTGGATGGCTATGGTTCAATCCACAGAATTTAAGGAACAAAACATATGACTAAGTATGGGCGATTCTGGTTCAATCCATGCTTGTCAAAATTTTCTGAGAACTGTCATGTATAGAAATTTATAATCTGGGACTAAATATGGATGGTTGTAGTCCAATCCATACTTGTCAAAATTTATAGAATGTCATGATATGAGCAAAGGTAAACAACTGTGGATCTGTTCACAAAACATCATTCGACTGAATAGCATGAAATTTTGACCTGAAAAATGGTGAGCGTTTATGTGCTGGTTCACCAAGTAATATTCGACTGAAAACATGAATCTGACATGAGTAAGGATGAACGACTATGGTCAGTTCATCTATACAAAAATCTGAACAGACAAGGGTGAACGCCTATGGTCAGTTCACCAAAACGAAAATTCGTTAAAAAGCACATGCGACTAAATATAGCCAGTTCTATACCAACCTTTTACTTAGTCAAAAACTTTAAGAAAACCGACTGATAACTAAAGAAAACTGACTGATAATTGCATGAGAAACATGAAAGATAACAACGCCAAAATCTGGGAAGTTCCCGGTGACTACCCACTAGTCACAGGTCAAGTTTTAGAGCCTACAGGTCGAACCTATATCTCTGATACCATAATTGTAACACCCCACTTGGATAAGTGGACCGTTACGTGTATTTATGGCGTGTCATCAAAGCATAAGGTAAATGTACTAAACATTAAATGACCATAACGGATATACCGGAATCAAACATCGGTAATCCAACCTAAGCTCAAAACATGAAAAATAAAATACTAAAAGAAAGGACTAAACAATGTCCAAATAAGCAGAACAATGTAAGTGCATAAAATAAGAAGTCTGGATAGCTTCCATCTCAAATGCAGTGCTCTTAGAATCCTAAAAGCGTCCTGGTGTACCTGCCGTTAGAACATGAAAGGAACTACGGCTGAGCATAAAGCTCAGTGAACGGATATAAAGCATGATAAGAAATTACTGAAATGAAACAGATGATAAAATACTGAAGCTGTAAGACTGATAAGTAAAGTTGCAGCAGAAATCTGTGTATAATCTGTAAAGGCTGATTTATAAATAATAAAGCTGAACTGTTATCTGTTTAATCTGAAAACATGCATTCACTGTATTTTAATTGCCAAGAGCTTATATAGGTCATGTGTTGTAACAACGTTGCATGAATAATTGGAGGGGTGACCTCGTCATGCTGTAGAGGGGTGACCTCTAAATAACTGTGCTGGGTGGAGGGATCAGCTCCAATGTGAAGGATGTAGAGCACACACCACATTCACCTGCTAAACTGTAAACTGTAGCCTAGGATGCATCCATACGCCCCACTAATGATACTGATAAAATGGCCAAGCTGAGCTGAGTGGGACGATGCAGGATATCACTCTCCTGCATGTGAGTCACGACACCGGTGCCTCTAGTGTCGTGGTTACAGTACCTCCGTAACTAGTACATAACTGGTCATGCTTGTATATAATGCTCAGGCAATTTATTTAATTATTAATCATGATTACTGATAAGCTTAAACACATACTGGGGAAAACATTTGGCTGCAGACGGGGAATCCTAATCATGCATAGAAAAGAAAATCCTTACTGAAAGGACGGAAAATCCGTACCTCTAGTCCAGTAACTGACTGAATGGAAGACTGAACGAATACTACTCGGGCTTCACGCGTGCTACATGAATAAAGGACGCGAATAAGTGATCTAATCTTTATTTATTTATTTCTGAAATTCTGTACGTATTTTAACTGATTAATCTGATCTTATAAAAAAATTCCTTCTAATATGTTAATGACCTACTAATAATTATGATACCAACGTGTTCCAACGTTATTCAATACTATAATAATTAACTCGTTAATACATAAGATTTCTAATTAGAAAGTTTCTAAAACAATATAATTTATATAATAAATTTTATACCCTTTTAAAATATTAAAACTATTTTAATTTAATCATTTAAATACAATTTAAAACATTTATAAAACAAGTAATAAAAAGGTATAATATAATATCTTCATTTTTAATGTTTAACTACATTCCGAGCCTACCGAGATACCCCTTCTCGGTCGCACTAAAACAATTAAACAAACTAGATAAAATCTGCCTATATGAATTAGCGACAGAAAAACTGTCACTAAAAATTGTCGCTAAAAGCTGAGTTTTAAAAACTGTCTAGAAACAATTCTGCGACAGAAATAATCATCACAAAACTGTCGCTAATTCTAAAACAAAACTCCTTTTATTTCCTGATTAAAAGTTCCCACTGCTCTTATTAAGTTCCCACTGTTCTAATCACAGTTCCCACTGCTTGTTCTGTTTTTACAACCAAACGCACCCTTATTTTCAGAAACTACCAAACGCACCCTGTTACTAGTCCCAAACACCCCTGCTGCTCACTGTTTATGAACCGAAACCCCCTGATGGCTTGTGGTTCGAGGCTGGCAATACAAGGGACCACCGAGACCTTAAAGGTCTCGGCTGTGAAGATCAAAAACCCCACTGCCGTCCCTTTTGGGTCGCGGCTGGCCAAACAGAAACGCACACCATACCGAGACATTTAAGTCTCGGTTAAACACCAAAACCCGACTGTTAATTATATATAACATGAATACGATCTAACCATGTGTTCTAGATTAGGGGTGTTATAATTCACGACTTATGAAAGAAAAGAAACGGGTGTTTACCTTACTTGATGATATGGATAGTAACAATACGAATCGAATTAATAGAAATATCAAATCTGACTTTTTTTTTTTTTTTTTGTTCTTTCCCAGCCGGCGGCTTCCCAGCACCCAAACCCTAATCCTTATTTTTTTCTTTACTGATTGGCGACAAAGGGGTGGGGTTCCCCCGTTTGTTTTTTTTTTAAAGAAATGGGTCGGGCCCTATAGCCCATTTGTTTCTTTCTTTTTCTCTTAAAACCGCCAGCCACCACAATGCTATACTTTTTTTATTAGTTATCATGTATTTAAATGTTCGGGTTCCGTGACTTAATTTCTCGTGTTGAAAAACTTTGAACGTATTAGTTATTAACTGAATAACTAGCATTTACGTGATGTTTGAATTAATTACAACTATTTATTGTCTGAATAAATAAATTTTTATTACGTTAGTTAAATTCGTGACTGCGTAAAATTAATGTTCTTGTATTTTAAGGCGGGTTTTACAATTATTATCGCTAGTTTATTGACGAACATAAATAATATTTTTGATTATATTGGGGGTGACTAGAACATTATCTAAGTATATATGACGATTAAGTGCAGGTAAAATGTTATGGCTAGTGTTGGTAACGCGTATAAATTTATCATCGACGGATACAAGCATTTATTATAAACAATATTTAAATTACTTATATGTGAAAACATGTTTTGTGCAACAAACATTTGAAGATGCTAACGTCCTTTACTAAAACTATATATAGTCTTTAAAGAAAACAATTCAAGAGCGTAAATAAAAACAGTATCTTAAAAAAAAGCAGAACTTATAAGATGCACTTTCGAGAAACCAAAAATTCACAAACTAACTCAAAAACTAGAGTGATAATGATAAACTTTTATTCGCAATTGAAATCTTTAGGGAAATGAAAATTGGAACCTATTCAGCATATTAGATATCATATAAAAACTTTCTAAAAAGGTTTGTGTGTTCAACTTACAGCCTAAAGACGAACGACAAGCTTCCGTCATTGACTGGGCTTGGTAACATAAAACCCAAACCTTCTACTCCTAAACCAGCAGGTCCCATAAAAATAGGCCTGCCCAATCCGAAGTAAACTTCATGAACTGGAAACCTAGACCAGCTGGTTATCCCAAGATTCGCCAATATATTGGTTTGGAAAATCCCACTAGTCAGAGCCTTTAGATCGGGCTGTAGTTCCGAATAGTCTATTGTTGATCTTAGATAATCACTGTTCCTCATCACTAATGCGTCGTGGATTTTACTCGCAGCATACCAACTAGGTTACACTGAATTTCGCCTGCTACTGCTATAGGAGCGGTTGTAAACACAACATTCCCTAAGTAGCCTGCTGGTAAATTAGGTTGAAAGCGGGTCCGCCCATCGGTGGCAATGTAAAGTCTGGTTTCCTGATCATCTGCCAACCCACGGACTTTACACATGCACTTCCAAATATGACCAGAGAGCAACTCAAAAGTGCTGAGATTTATTGTGTTCCCATCTTGTTTTGATTTCACTTTGAGCATATCGAGTTGCTTACGTGTTATCTTAAAATTTGAGGCCACTATTTCATTTGCTTCGGTTTCATGTGACGATCATTTCATCGGTGGAGGGGGCTTGTATTAACGTGCTCAAAGACAGGCTGTGGTGGATCTCGAGCACGGAGAACGGTTCTGTCAATGAAAGGATGTGGTACAGTGAGATCAACGCCTCAAGCCATTTTTGACCATGTTTTGATAAAGTGCATTGTAGAAAACTCGTCCGTAACATAATTGTTGGGAATAAAATGTAGCCAGTCCACTTGAGCGCTGACAAGAGGAAAACAAGCGTTGATAGGAAGAAAACAAACGCTGACAGATCAAGCGTTAACAAGAAGAAGTCAAGCGTTGATAGGTTGAAGACAAGCACTGATAGGAAGATATGGTCTACGCGTATTTTGTTTCTAGTAAAGATAAGTTCAACATTGTATTTTCTATAATTATCTTTACCTAGAATAGTTGATACATAGACTCTTGTACAAGGCTTCTTATGTCTATAAAAGAAGACCTTTAGGTTATGTTTGAATATAAGTTTTCATACGTTAAACACTTTCATTGTAAGCAAGTTTGTTATTATCAATCAAGTGAAAGTTTGTTTTACATCTTTGTGTGTTCTTGTTTAAGTGTTAATTCCGCATAATAATTAGATTACTTTATACATAAACAAAGTTTCTCTACATGTATAAATTGATCTAATCTCGTATACACAAGCTTAATCAATCTAAGTTTGGGATCAACAAGTGGTATCAGAGCTTGTTGAGAAACTTTTGATCTTAAAGAACACAAGAACCCAAAAATCACCAAAACCCTAAATTTCACAAAACCTAAAAACATCATGTCCACTCCAAAAGCAACCTCCTCCTCCTCAAACCACAACATCAAGATTCCCATGCTTGATGCAAACAATTTTGAGCTGTGGAAGTTCAACATTGAGCAATATCTGGGGATCTATGACTACACTCTCTGGGAGATTATTGAATATGGAAACACATTCAATAAAGCTGAAAAGATTGCTAATGCCATTGCTACAAGATCAGCTGTTCAAGGATGTTCAAAAGAGGATAAGAAAGAAAAACATGATGATGGTAGAGCTGTGTCTACTGAAGACATAGCAAAGAAAAGGGTTGATATGAAAACCCTAAACATTCTGAAACTCTCCTTGAGACAAGAAAATCAGCACAACTACAGAGGTTATGAGTCTGCAAAAGACCTTTGGGCAGCCCTTGAAGTTGTATATGGTGGTAATGCTGATACTAAGGAAGAGAAGAAGAAGCAACTCATGCATGAGTATGCTGTTTTTAAGGCTCAACCTAGTGAGAAGCTTAGCAGTGTGAGAAGCAGACTGCTTGACATTACAAGCAAGCTGTCCTTCATGGGGACACAAGTTGGTGATGTTGACATTATTGCCACTTTTCTTAAAAGCCTTGGTGATGCGTGGAAGATTGAGGCAAGATCTATACTTGCCAATAACACTCACAAAAGTTCTACTTTTGATGATATCTACAACAAACTGAGGCTGTTGGAGAATGAAACTCTTTTGGAGCATGGAAGTAAGTCTACCAATAGTAACATGGCCTTCTTCTCACATAGTGAAGGTCAATTTGATTAGAAGGACTCATACATGCACCCAGTTACTGGATCAACATGTGTCAACGCTGGATCATACCCTATCAACGCCTCACATTCAGACGTTGACACACACAAAGTTGACTCACCAAGAGTTAAGCCTGCTGGTTTGGATCTGGATACTGTGTGTGCATACATTGCTTCATTGCCCAATGGTTCAGTGATTACATATGAGGACCTTGAGCAAATAAGTGATGAGCACTTGGAGGAGATGGATATAAAGTGGAACATGGCTCTTGCAAGTATAAGAGCAAACAGGTGGAATAGAAGGTTTAAGAAGAAGATGACCTTTAATGCAAAGGACACTGCTGGATTTGATAAATCCAAGGTGGAGTGCTACAATTGTCATCGTATGGGGCACTTTATGAGGGAATGCAGATCTCCAAGAAGATCTGATGCTGGAAAACCCTCAAGCCAAATTGTTAAGGCTCAGGATCCTAAGGCCATGGTAGCAGTGCAAGAAATTGATGGTATTGGATGGGACTGGAGCTATTTGGCTAAGGATGGGGAAAAGGATAAAGCTTTGGTTGCTGAGATAGAAGAAGAAGAGCATGTTCAATATGCTCTCATGGCACACTCCTCCTCTTCATCAGATAATGAGGTATACGATGATGCTTTTTGTAGTAAGGGTTGTCGTTTAAATACTGAAAAACTTAACAAATAGGTTTTAAGATTGTTAAGTGATGTGAGTACTGAGAGATGCAAGTTGTCTAACTATCAAATTGCTCTCACTCAAACTGAAAAGACAGTTGAGGAGTATAAGAAAATGGAGCTTGACCTAAAAGATAAAATAAATATCTTAAAACATGAGTTAAATGCTAGTAATGATGTTAGAAACATCATGGAAAGGGTCAATGCTGAATTACAGGCTAAGTTAGATGAGGCTATCAAGAATAAGGATAATGTTGACCTTAAAATTCAGAGATTTGATAAGGCCTCACAAACCCTAGGAGAATGTGTTAACAAACAGAGGGATCCTAAGGACATGACTGGGATTAGGATGAAAGACTATACTGTTGTTCCACCACCAGCTGGGGACTTCTATGGTGTCCAAAGAAAGGACTTATCTTGGACTGGTTTTCTAGAACTCCAAGAAGAGGAATTTAATCCTCCACCAAGATTCCTTACCCCAGTTGAAGAGTATAGGCAAAAGTTGACTGACTTGAATGAATGGAAGAAAGCCAACCCTACCTTATTTGTCAAGGGTGGCATGCTTTGTGATAGTCCAAATGAGTCAACCCCTATTAAAGTAATAAACCCAATCACTGGCAAGAATGTTGACCTTGGCTCAAACACTGTTAGAAAACCTAGCATTAAGTATGCAGAAATGTATAGGAATACTAGGTCACCTAAAAGCCAAGTTAGTGATAATGGAACAGGCTTCTTCTCTTCTAGACCTAGAGTTGTGTCTAGAAAAGCTTGTTACACTTGTGGTAGCTTCTCACATTTAGCATATAAGTGTGTCAACGCTTCCAAGGTCAACGCTGTTAAAAGGTCAAACATTGTCAGACCCAAAACTTTTGTGGAGCAAAGTCCACAAGTTGTTAGACCAGCCCCATTCTTCACTAAAAGGTCTAACTCTCATGGACAAAGACCATTTCAGAAGACCAATACTTGGTCTAATAGGCAATGGGTTTCTGTAGCAAACCCTAGGTTCAACGCTGCCAAGGGTAATTTCAGCGTTGACAAGACCAAATCCAACGCTGACAAAAACGTTTCCAGACCTAAATATTTGCAACCACAGGGTAAGGGGTCTAAAGCTTCTTCTAGCTTGACATGGAGACCTAAGAAATATCAAAACCCTAATTCTAATGGGATTTCTATGACCTGCAACAGATTTAGTTATATTTCAAAGGTCATTACAAAACCAATTGGGGTTAACTGGGTGTTTCATCCAAAAAGGGATGAACAAGGGGTTGTTATGAGAACTAAGTCTGTTCTTGTTGAACAACCAGATGAATCCAAGTCTGCTCAGGCTTGGGTTCCCAAAGAAAACTAATTTGTTTTCTTTATGTGCAGGGCATTCAAAAACAGGTAAATGATTATGGCTATTGCGATAGTGGATGCTCTAGGCACATGACTAGGAAGGAATATTATCTGACAAACTTCACTCCCATTAAGGATGGTGATAAGGTTTACTTTGGAGGCGGATATGGAACTATCACAGGCAAAGGAACTCTTCTCACCAAGAACTTGCGTTTTGAAAACGTGTTTCTAGTAAAAGAACTCGATTACAATCTTTTTAGTGTATCACAAGTTTGTGATAACAAAAATAAGGTTCTTTTTACTGATACTGAATGCTTGGTGTTGAGCAAGGATTTTAAAATTCCAGATGAGAAATATATTGACTATAGAACACCTAGGCATAAGGACATTTATAATGTGAATCTTAATAGGATTAGGATGAATAATAATATGTCATGTTTTTATGCTAAAGTTTCAGTTGATGAGAGTAATCTATGGCACAGGAGACTAGGGCACATAAACTTCAAAAATATAAACAGACTTGTGACACTTGGCTTGGTTGATGGTTTGCCTGAAAAGGCTTTCCACAATGACCACTCTTGTGTTGCATTCCTTAAAGGCAAGCAGCACAAGGTCTCATTTAAGTCTAAACAGGTGCACTCTAGTTCTAAACCACTTCACTTGCTGCATATGGACCTGTTTGGTCCAAGTAATATAGAGAGTTTGAATGGTAAATCATACTGCTTTGTCATCACAGATGACTTTTCTAGGTTTACTTGGACTTTCTTTTTAGTTATGAAAAGTGACAATGCTGATACTTTAATTGATTTTATTAATCAGATTGAGAAGAAAACTGGTAATGAAGTTAAAATGCTTAGGAGTGATAATGGTGGTGAGTTTAGAAATAAACTGTTGGATGATTTTTGTGCCAAGAAAGGGATTACTAGGCAGTTTAGTGTTGCCAGAATCCCACAGCAAAATAGGGTTGCTGAGAGAAAGAATAGAACCCTAATTGAAGCAGCTAGGACTATGTTGGTTGATGCTCACTTTCCCATAGCTTTTTGGGCTGAGGCTGTGAATACAGCTTGTTACGTTCAGAATAGAGCATTGGTCAACAAGATACAAAACAAAACACCTTATGAGTTACTTTGGGGAAGGAAACCTAATATTGGTTTTCTTAAACCTTTTGGTTGTCATGTAGTTGTGTTAGATACTAGTGATGCCTTAGGTAAATTTAGTGCTAAAGGTGACGAAGGCTATTTCATGGGTTATTCAGTGCAGAGCAAGGGATATAGGGTTTACCTTAAGAAGGAAAAACGTATACTTGAGAAAGTACATGTTAGGTTTTTAGAGAGTAAACCTAGTGATCCTAAAAGTGGTCGAAATTGGTTGTTTGACTTGGAACCTCTATCTAGGACTTTGAATTATATGCATGTTACTAATCCAGACATTGTGAAGGTAACTTCAAATGTTGTGGAAGAACCAGTTGTTGATGTTTCAGGTACACAGGTTAATGAAGAGGTTGGATCACAAGCAGACAAGTCATCTCCCATACAAGAGTATGTTACTATTCCCATATGGATAGATGCTTTTGCTGCCGTTGGAAAAGAAAATGGTGGTCCCCAAGTATCACCAGTTAACAACATGCATGGTCCTTCAGGCGCTGACAAAGGAAAATCTGACGCTGACAGGACAAATTCAGGCGTTGATGGCTCAAACGTTGACAACACCAATTCAGGCGTTGATGGATCAAACGCTGACAACCTTGGTTCAGGCGTTGACAACTCTTTTGAGCATATCTTCTCTTCCAATTTTGAACAAGGTAAACCTTCAAATATACATGAAGAGGTTCATAGAAATATTGATGGAAGAGAGTCTGAAGAAGATATTGGCAACTTGTAGGATGAGATTGAAGACAACAGACTTTTTGAGGGAGGAGTTCTCACTTCTACTATGAAGAATCACCCCACTTCTCAAATTATTGGGGATATCATGACTCCTGTTCAGACTAGAAGATCTCATCAGAGTCTTGGTGGATTTATTGCCAATATACACAAGAAGGTTGATACCCCTCTTGTTCAAGCATGTTTGTTTGCCTGTTTTCTGTCACAACAGGAACCCAAGAAGATCTTTGATGCTCTCAAAGAACCAAGTTGGGTGGAAGCAATGCAGGATGAGCTTCGCCAATTTGCTATTCAGGATGTTTGGGAGCTAGTTGATTGTCCCAGATATGTCAGACCTGTTGGGACAAGATGGGTTCTAAGAAAAAAGAAAGATGAAAGAGGCATTGTGGTCAGAAACAAGGCACGTTTAGTGGCTCAGGGATATACACAAGAGGAAGGGATAGACTATGAGGAGGTCTTTGCACCAGTTGCAAGGATTGAGGCTATAAGGATATTTCTAGCCTATGCTTCCTGCATGGGCTTCACTATCTATCAAATGGATGTGACGAGTGCTTTCTTATATGGCACAATTGTTGAGGAGGTATATGTTATGCAACCTCCTGGTTTTGAAGATCCAGAGAATCCAGACAAGGTGTATAGAGTCAAGAAAGCTACGTATGGACTTCATCAAGCCCCAAGAGAATGGTATGGTACATTGTCCACCTATCTGGTGGAAAATGGATTCAAAAGGGGCACCATAGACCAGACATTATTTACAAAGAAGGCTGGTAAGGATGTATTACTTGTTCAGGTTTATGTTGATGATATCATCTTTGGTTCCACCAATCCAAAGATGAGTGAAGACTTTTCCAAGCTTATGACAGACAAATTCAAGATGAGTGCAATGGGGGAGATGAACTTCTTTCTAGGGTTACAAGTTCAGCAGAAAGAAGATGGTATCTTCATCTCTCAAGATAAGTATGTAGCAGAGATCTTGAAGAAGTTTGGCTTTTCTCCACATGAAAAGAGGGCTACTACTCCTATGGATAGAGAACACCCTTGGGGAAAAGTTGGAGATGGAAAAGATGTGGATGTCAGGCACTATAGATCAATGATTGGTTCATTGATGTATCTCACAGCCTCAAGACCTGACATCATGTTTGCTTTGTGTGCATGTGCATGCCATCAAGTGACTCCCAAAGAATGTCACCTTTATGCTGTCAAGAGAATCTTTAGGTACCTTAGATGTTATCTAGATCTTGGCTTGTGGTACCTAAAAGATTCACCATTGGAGCTTATTACATATTCAGACAGTGACTATGGTGGTGATAAGTTTGATAGAAAATCCACAATTGGTGGATGTCAGTTTCTTGGGAGTCAGTTGATATCTTGGCAATGCAAGAAACAAACAGTGGTGGCCAATTCTACAACTGAAGCAGAGTATGTTGCTGCAGCTGCTTGTTGTGGACAAGTCTTATGGATTCAGAACCAGCTGTTGGATTATGGGTATAATTTCATGCATACCAAGATTTTTGTTGACAATAACAGCACTTTATGCATTATTAAGAATCTTGTACATCATTCTAAAACAAAACACATAGAAATTAGACATCATTTTATAAGAGATTGTTTTGAAAAGGGTTTTGATACAATCAGATAGGGTTGACACAGAAGAAAATGTGTCTGATTTATTAACTAAACCTTTTGATGCTGGAAGGTTCCAATACTTGGTAACAAGTATTGGAATGATCAATCTCACTCAATATGTGTTTTGGGGTCTTATTGTAAAAGTATGTACAGGATAATGCATTGTTATTGGTCTTTTTGAAGTTAGATTTTCAACTATATTTTTCTAACGCTGACAAAGGTTACCTTAACGCTGACAAGTGTTATCGTGGCGTTGTCAGCAACAATGTTAGTTTTGTGGTTTTTAATCTAAGTGTGCAGGTGGTGTTAGCATTGTACCATTGGATACATAGTTGCTTATGGATCCTTGGAGAACTATTTGAGCATGTTTTTATTTATGGATGATGGTTGGAATATTTATATTCCTATCTTGACATAAATTTTTATGTTCATGCATATTATTGGGCAACATATGTATCACGGTTTAAGGGGAGGTTTTAGGAACCTTTATGACTTTTGGGTATTCTTATAATACTCTTATCACAATTCTAGATTGTGTCCACAGGTGAGTATGAGTTAGTTTTACTAAATCATGAGGCACTGTAGCATGCAAAGTTGATATACTATGCATGCTGCCAAGACATTTTTGGCCTAGAATTGGTTGTGGTCTGTTGGGAGACTTGGGAATGATTTTATCATGGGTTTTACCTGGGAGTTACAAGGAATTTTATGAGATAACTTAGTTGTTACGAGTTTTGGTTAGCAAGGGACACTAGAGGACTGTTATGTCTATCTTGCATAAGCAAGTGTGCATAACTGGACAGTGCTTGCCGCCCTATAATAATTATCAACTTATAGGTTATTTTCACTAGGATAAATTACTTTGTTAAGGTCCTTTTTCATTTTTATTACTTTTATTTTTGGACGCTGACAAGTATTTTACCAAGCGTTGTTATAACCAATTTAGACGCTGACATGGCTTTGGCAAACATTGACAAGAATATAGCCGTTGGGCATTGATGGGTTATTTTTGACCGTTGACACTCATTGGGACCTACCCAGTTGTTATTTTTGACGAATTTTGGGGGCGTAATTTTGAGAGCAGATAACTTTTAATTAATGCATGAGATAACTTATTTTCTTTTCAATATTTTCATCATTATATTTTGAAAATAGTTGCCTCATTTTTTACCAATCACATACATCTATCTCTCCTATATATTTGGCTCCTATTTTTAAACAGGGTACCTCATATTCTTGTCTAACAATTTTCTCCTATAATTCATCTTTCTAAATCATTCACAAACAGCTTTCTTCTACAATGGCACCAAAATTTAAACCAAGTGATTTGGTACTGGGATTCAGGAGTCAACACAACATGATTGCATATTTGGACGCTGATGACACTCTGTTCCCCAATACACCCAGATGGTGGCGTATTTGAATGCATCCCTGATGTAGGTTTTTCGTACACGTTTTAGGAAAAACGCGTATGAGTGGCAAGTATTAATCGGCACGCTTAGGAAAAACGCGAAGACGAATAAATTCCAAGTTCGTTCTCGAAGGAAGTGTGTGGATTAATGTGCCAATTATATAAAATCAAGTTTGGATTAGTGACGTTTTTGGTTTAGAAGAGAAAAAGTAAAGACGAGTTACGACTACGATTATACTACGACGTATTGACGTAAAACGAAGACGTAATTACGTAAAACGCGACAAAATTAAAAACTAAACCTAAAAATTAATTAAAAGATTAAACTAAGTCTAAAATAATATAAATAAGAATAAAAATCCAATAAATATATTTTAAAACCTTTTATTAATTAAATATTCAATTTTAAATGCTAATTAAAGCCCTAAAATTAAAAATAATTAACAAAAAGTCCAAAATATTATTTTATTGAACAAATAACTCACTTATATTATTTAAAGACTAAAAAGTATTTTTCCTAAATTTTCAAACCTATTTTTCTATTTTTAAAACACTAAAAACTGTTTTTAAACTAAAATAATCATAAAAAATAATAAAATAATGCCAAAAATAATTTGACAATTTTAAAAATCCTAATTTATACTATTGAATAGTAGAAAAATGAAAAAGTTTGAAAAATGTAATATTTTTCACTAAAAGACAAAACTGATATTAATTAAACCTTAATTAAACTAAATTTAATTCTAAAAAATAATTAAAAAGTGAACAGTAAAAACTTTTTAAACTAAAAATCTTAAACTATTTTTCTAAGTCTAAGAAAAATTTTAAAACTGAAAAATAAAAGATTTTACCACTAAAAGACAAAAATCAGAATATTAAAAAATAATTAAAAATGCAATTAAATGTAAAAAAAAACTAAATGAACAGTAACTGAAAAATTAATTGAACAGAAAAATCAAAAAATAAATAAGAAAAATATTGAAACAAGAATCAAAGTCTAATTCCTATTTTGAGGCACTAAAGACAAAAAAGTTAGTAATGTGATAGTGACACTTTGGACAATTTGTCCTTTTGCTTAGCAGTGGGAACTGGTTGTACTAGCAGGGGGATTAAGTTCCCACTGCTTATGCAGAAAAACGGGAACTGTATGGTTTTTGGCTTATAACTTGTTGATTTGTTGGTTTTATGGACAATTGTTGGCACCCCTACACTCAGTGGAGTGTAGGGAGTCAGTAAAAATTGTAAAACACACAATCACTTCACAGAAATCAAACAAACAAAGCCAAAAATCAGTCACTGTGCTAGGCTATAAGGATGTGGAGAACTTTTCTGGTGCAAATGGCTCAAATCCGAATTTCAACAGCTCAAATCTTGCACATAGCCTAATTAAATCACATAAAAGCTGACTACAAACCTAGGTTTACCTACTTACTAAAAATCTTGCAAGATTTGAATGTAAAAATTGATCAAAAGCAAACAGAAAAAAAGGCTAACTGATTTAGCTATGTTCTACAAATTCTTAGCATACAACTTACTTCAAATCTTATCTAAACTTAAAAGTAATGCTGAAATCAACCTGTATCTATCAAAAGGCATTGGTCTAGATGGATTTTAAGCCAAAAATGTGTCACCAATCCTAGCTAAAATGCAAATCCAAACACCCCCTTAAAATATGAAAATCAATTTTAACAAACCAAAAGCTTATCAAATGGGCTTAAACTGATTCCAATAACTTCTAATCATGCATACTAAACTTAAAACAGCCTAATCAAGTAAAAATAAATACTAGAACATGTAAACACCAAAAAGCACATAAATCACATAAAATTTACTAAAACAAGTTTGTGGAAGGTTCAAGACAAACCTTCGGCTGAGGCCATTTCCAAAGACTTGTTATGAGCTTTTAGGAGCTTATGACTGCTTGTTGATGTAGAGAACTAGGGTGGGGACTACTGCAGTCCCAAACACCCCCAAATATCTTGAAAATTGAAAATCTTAGAACTTGCCAAGAAGAAAAAGCCACAAAAGTTACCTGTTCACAAGGACAATAAGCTATCAAGCTAGCTTATTAATTAAGCTAGCTTATAGCTTAAAGAAAAATAAACAAATGGAAAACTGATTTTTTTGGAAATCTTTGAAACCACAAAACTTTGAAAACTTTTGATAAAAACTTAACAAAAGCTATTGAAAACGTTTTGAATCAACACTGGAAACACTAATTCAGAAAAATCAAAAGTTCAAATCCACTTTCACTTCATGGAACTTTATAGTTTTTTTGAATATTTAAAACCTAACTGAAACTTCTTAAAAACTGAAAACCCTTTTGGAACTTAAACTAATTTGCACAATAAGTAAATTCTACACTAATTGGAACTCAGAAATTGCAAAATTTCAATCTTTTCATTTTCATTAATAGGATTAATCTTTTTACAAAAAACTGGAACATCAAAAATGGGTACATACCACCCATATTTATACTAGGGAATAGACTATTCTAGAAAACATGTAAAATTACAAACCCTAACATCTAAAAATCCGAAAATGCCCTCGAATTTGAATCTTGTTGAATTTTCTTGGTCAAAAACTCTATCATGTGATCTCTGAGGTGTTTGCCAGGCTGTTAGACTTGATCTTGAACATTTGTTTGCACTTGGGGACCAAGGAAATTCATCTAGCCGCACATCTTGTCTGCTATATGGTTTTGGGGAGAAAGGGACGGGGCAGGGGAAGGACGAATGGGGATCCACAGTCATGTGGTGTTGTTTCTGGGTGTGGGGATTTGTTGGGAGTGGGGTAAGGAGTAAAACCCCCAATGTTAATTGGGGTTTAGGTTAAAAATGGGGTTAATTAATTCTGGGTGTGCTTAGGGTTCTTGGGTCATTCGTATGGGTTTAAGGAGTGTGTTTGATTTGTTTTAGTAATTAACACATGTTTCCCTCTCATATAAATTATATAATAACTCGTTTAAAATAATTAAGATATAATTTAAAAAAGGTTAAGTGGAAAGCTGAGTTGTAGGGGTGAGTGGGATGGTTTGGGTGATGTGTCATGATGTGGTTGGGTGGTGGACTTTGAATGTCTGGCCAAAATGGCCCTTATACTCCAAAATTGTTGCTATACCACGTTTCAAACAGCCAACATCAAACTCCATTTTTATTCAAACTTTGCATTTTCACACTTTGGCCACAATAAGTTTATCAAAGCCATTCCAAGGGTAATTTATGCAATGTTTGCATTCTTCAAGGGCCAAACTTGTAGTAACTTGACATTTTAGGGACCCACATGTAATATTTGAGTTTCACAAGGGTTTAAAATGACAAGTCTTCAATAGTAGAGGGACCATTCTTGCCAAATCTTCAAACTTCAGGACTTGATAGGAAAATCATGATTCGGGTCCGGTTCTTTGTGCGGCTTCGTTTTCCGTGTTCGTTTTTGCTTGATTCTTGTAATCTTTTGGTGAATTCACGATATCCGTACCTGAAATACACAATGAACAAACACAAGCGTATATTTGGGTATTTTGACGATATTTTAAGCGTTTTAAGCCCGATTTGGACGATGAGACTATGTATAATTACAGTCTCATCACTCCCCCATACTAAACCATTGTCGTGTCCCCACGCAATACTAGAATTAAGTATCTTAGCACTTCCAAAATTCATTTTATGATGACATTTATTGAAGATAAAATTAAATAAACTACTACACGCGTTTTAGACATAATGTATTGCTTTCATCACGATTAAGTGACTTTTGGGATCATAGAACAAGAACACGTAAATGCTTCGTTAGAAATAATTTCGTCGTCCTCGATTTTTACCCAATTCCATGCAAAGCGTGTAACGAGATCATTGTTATTATAAGTTAGCAACACGATCAAATCTCATGAGTGTTAATTACGAACCTAAACTCCCTTATTCCTACTTGGTATCTCTTATATTTTATTTTTGTCTTAATGATCATGAGGATACATCATTGACTTATGCATGAATAGAGATTAAGTCTAAAAATAGAGTTTTAACGGTGTAACCAAAATCATTAAATTAATAATTCACCCTAATAGACAACGATGTGAAAAAATTAAGTCAACAAGAAGGATCGATAAACACGGTTTTATAACGGTTTTGAACATGAGACTTATTACCAAGACTTTTATACGCCTCCTAACAGAAGGGCCTTATTATCATAGGTTTACCTCCATCTTTTATTCAACTCCGCCATGGAGCTTTTATTATGACTTCGGTCTTGCCTTGCCTTTTATTATTCGCCTCATCGGTGGTTTTATTAGCCAAAGACGTATATCCTCACGCTGAAGCGAATTTTGGATCTTTAAAGCTTCAAAGATTAAGGCTTGATTCACTTTCAATTTGGGCATAGATTTTTCGGCCTTGTGAGCTTCAAATTTTTGCTTAATTTAGGTGAGCACTTGAAATCTTATTATTAGGTGAAGCTTTCGATTATTCGGTGCCAATACTTCAAAACCGTGACGCTGGCGATACCTTAATGTTTTCCCAATTTAATTACATGGAAGCTACTAAAACAAATTAGAAACCAACAATAGTGACTAAACCGCTAAATCAATATTTATTGACAATTTATTATGCAAAAGCGTGGGGAGATTAAGCTAATAATTACTACACATGAGATCGTGATGATTACGAGACTTATAAATAACTCTATCATTTCTCGTCCTCACTTAAGAGACTTAGCCTAAAAAGTTAAGAAATCGAGCTAAGTGCTCAACACGCACGGTCGAGTAAAAAATTACTCTCATTCTCACCATCGTAAAACCTACATTCGTGTCTTAAACACTTATGAAAAACAAGAAAATTTTTAAAATTTGGCCATTTTTAGCCTTATTTTGCATAAAATGATAACAAAAAGATGAATATTGGATTGCGTGGTGACGTAAGCAAGGTGAAGTATCTACTCACCCCCCATACTAAAACTAAACATTGTCCTCAATGTTTCGAGTCTAGGGGTGAAAACACCCCCATACTAGAGACGAAGTCGAATGCTTAATCTCGAGCATGGAAAGGGTAAAACGAATAACCTAAAAGCCGTTTATGAATTATGCTAATAAGATAAACGTTAGAACATAAATGGATATCATCGGATATCAGAATCTCCAAAGGCAACGATTGAAGCTCGAGTGATCCGTAAAACGAACACGAGAGGCTTCAATGATGACGATGAACCTAATAAATCACAATCACAAACAACCACAAAACAAAGGTTGGAAGAGCACAAGTCCCCTCGTTACATTAACTAGAAAGCAATAATATTTAAAAGGATAAGCATGAGAATCCCCCACGAGGCACCTTGTTTTTGATAACCGAGTCAAAAGCTCGACTCGGATCCCCATAAATGTGATCATTTAGGGATAATCTTGGTATGGTCATTTTTGGTGGGGCTTACATGATAAACAATGCCCAAAAGCAACCGGTATTAAGGACTAAGTCCTTAGATGATGCAAAATACCGGGGTCGAAGATGGTGTCCTCGTTTTCGGATGAAAGACGAAACAACGCCACTCCAACATGAACCCCAAATGGGTAGAAGAAAAGAGATGAGAAGTAGAAAGGTGGGGCAATGGGTAAGTCAACATAATGAGATACTCGAGTTAGACTCACACCAAGCAAACGAAAAGTTTTTCCATTTATTGCATCGGTGGAAGACCGAGATTTCCCTTTACAAGCAATTCTGGGATCGTAAATCTCGTCCTCGGTGGAGAAATGTGAGGGAACATTTGGGGCTTCCCCCACACTAAAACCACACCAACCGTCGTCAAAAGGAGTAGACGAGGTGGTAGCACTCATATAACGCGGTGATGACGGAGTTAAACTTGTAGATAATTCTTTTAAAACATCTTTAAAATCCTTTCCTTTTTCATCGTTTTTAAACTCTTTATGAAAACCCGATTTGATAATGTCGAAAATATTTGGCGTGTCAAATTCAAAATTAGTCGCGCTAAAAATCCTCACATTTAAGTCGCGGTTAGGGGGTGGTGGATTATATAAGTTCTCAAAACGTCGATCAATAAAGAACACCGCCCCCTCGGGGTCTACATACTCGTCATCTTCATGAACGTCGATCTCATTGATGTCTTTGTCATAGATAGGCTTGTCAAACCATGGTTTGTCATTCCCCTCTTTGATGATTTTAGAAACTCTCTCGAAGAGATCACGATCAAGCATGAAACCATCATTCTTTTGTGGGGATCGTTGATAAGTTAGATCCTCACGAATGTGGTAAACGTCATTCTCAAATGAGGAGTGTTTATAAGGTAACTCCTCGAGAATGGGACTTGTGTCTATAGCGAGAAATTCATCGACCTCCTTAAAGAATTCTTCATCATCACAATCGTGAAATGAAGGAGGATCGATGATATGGTCATCAACGTTCTCGAATTCATCATCAAAAATGGGATTATGATGAAAAATAGGTTCGTATACGGAATTCGAGTACGTTGTGAAAGTGTCGTCATTCTCATCTTCTTAAGAAATTTCCGACATGAGATCGTCCTCTTCATTTGAAGATTTATCAAAGGGTAAATCCTCGAAGATGGATGGTGGATTAGCAAGTATATGCTCGATCTCGGCAAAATCACCATCGCCATCAAAGAATGTGTCGATGTGAGCAAGTTCTCAAGTGGATTTCTCGAGAGTCACAACCATGGTCTTACAAGCCCTTGGGCTATGCTTAGGTGACATTTCTATGATGGGTGAGATTACTTTGGGTTGGGCCACTTCCTTAGCCTTAATGGATTTGGGGCTAGGAGTGGGAGGCACTTCAATGGGTTTAGAAGTATGGGCCTCAAAGTCATGGTCCTTCGAAGGTAGTGGAGACGAGCCCATATTGGTCTTTGTCGTGATGGCACTAACGTCACCCTTCGGAATTGGTGTTTCACTTGTTTCACTGAATATATCCCAAAGTGATTTTTCATCCATAAATTTACGCATCCCCTTTTGAATTAGGTACACGTATTCTCTATCATTAAAATCATCATCTTTAAAACCGTTCTTCTTAATTCTTTCAAAACATGCGTCAAGCCTCATATTTTCCGCTAAAGTTAACATTTTGAAATCATTAGGTTTAGAAACATTAGGTTTTGAAACCTCGGTTTTTTCATTGTCATTAAACACTTGGGATTTACTCGTGAAAAAGTCCATTTTATCCTCCCCATATCTCATAGTAAGTCTCCCCTCGTGAACGTCGATTACGGTTCAAGCCGTTGATAAGAATGGTCGGCCTAAATTAATGGGACATTTAGGGTCACACTCGTAATCGGATATAACGAAATCCGCGGGGAAAACAAACTTTCCAATTTTAACATAGACATCCTCGGCTATTCCAATTGGTATAAGTGGAGTACAATTTGCAAGCTCGATTGTCATGTTCGTGGGGGTAAGTCTAGGCAATCTCATCAATTTCCATAGAGAATGAGGCATAAGATTGATGCTAGCACCTAAGTCGGCAAGGGCTAAACATCCCTCAATCTCGGAAAAATCACAAGGTAATAGAAATTGGCCCGGATCCTCTTCCTTTCTCGGCATACGCCTTTTAGGTTTTTTAAGAAGGATCGGTGCACAAGTTTCTTCAAGGGTTACTTTGGTGAGGTCGATGAAGCTCTCTTTTTGAACCGTGGATGGAATTTTAGGTACACGAGGGTGTGCACTCTTTTCCTTGGTCGCCACGTTCACCCCATCGAATTTAGAACAATAAGACGTCTTAGAAGTCGAGGGTTGAGAAGAAGGAACAACTCTAAATCCATCAAGGTTAGGGGTAATCACACGACCTTTTCCAATAGACGAGGCGGCTTTACATTGTTCCTTCGGATTGGGTACGGTGTTACTAGGTAACCTACTCGAAGACGAACTCGCTTGATTGCTCATGATTGCTGAAAACATCTTTTTAATCTCACTTTGACCTTGTTCAATTTTATTATTTTGACCTTTCAAAGTGTTGGAAAATTCGTTTTTCAAAGTACCAATTTGTCCCTCTAATCGTCTCATATTAGCCTCATTCGTTTTCATATATTCTTGAAAATCGTTTGACGAACTATTTTGATTAGCATTAAAGTTCCCTTGGTTTTGATTACTTCTTTGAAAATTCCCTTGATTACCATTCGAAAAATTGTTTCCTTGATTAGCGTTGTTTCGAAAACTCGAGTTTTGGTTGTTGTTGTTATCTCGATTTTGCCAACTTAAATTACGACCTTGATTATAACCTCCTTGATTCGAAAAATTTCCTTGTTGATTATTTCCTTGAAAATTGTTTCGGTTTTGATTGAAATTGTTGCCTTGGTTATAATTGCCTTGTTGTGATGGACCGGCGTTATTTTGATTTTGATTAGAAAAATTGTTGTTTAACGCACTCACATTCGACGTTTGGCCATCCGTAGCCACACACTCGTAATAATTATGAGGTCCACCACAAAACGTACACGAAACCTCAACCGCTTTCACCGTAGCGGGAGCGTCTTTCTTTTGCATCTCAATGAGAAAAGACGTAAACACATTCGTCAACTTATCGACTTTCGCATCAACTCTTTCAATGTCGCGATTAGAACTACTAACATTGGCGACATTGGCAACACTCGGTGCGTTGCGGAGTTGGTAAACCTTGGATCGATTCTCGATAATCATTAAGGCGTCTTTCGGAGTTTTGCACAAAAAGTTGCCACCGGCGGCGGAATTCAACGAATCTTGTTCTTGAAAACTAATACCGTTGTAAAACGTATCGATTTGGTGCAACTCGGTAAATCCATGGTGAGGACATTGCCTAAGCAATTCCTTAAAACGATCCCACGCGTCTCTAAAATATTCATTCGGTTTTTGCTCAAATCTCGTAATTTCATTTTTGAAAAGCGTTGTCTTAGACGGTGGGAAAAAATGATTAACGAATTTGGAAACGAGATCCTTCCACGTAATTATGGAATTAGGTGGCTCTTTCTCGTACCAATCCTTGGCGGCACCATCGAGCGAGTACGGAAAAAGCATAAGCTTGACGACATCGGCGTCGATGTTCTTAAACTTGCTCGTGGCCAAAAGACGATCAAAATTCCGAATATGGTCGTGAGGATTATCAGATTCACGACCTCGAAACTTCGTAGCTTGGATTAACGAAAGCATTCCGCTCTTAATCTCAAAATTCTCTGCTTCGATAGCGGGAATTACGATCGCGTCTCCATAACCCTCGGTGGGCGTTTGGAGCAATTCCATCATCGAACGATTGTCGGCCATCTCGTCTAAGGTTTCTTCAACAACGATATTAGGAACGTCGGTTTCTAACTCTCGTCTACGTCGTCGATTCCTTCGATTACGATTGCGTCGATTCGAAGCTTCGCTAGAATTGGAATAATCCTTCGATTGAGTGTGCATGCACTAAGCGTAGAATGGGGGGTAGCAAAGAAGATTCTTTTTGCGGTTTTTCGATTTTTCAATTTTTTTTGGTTTTTGATTGTTTTTTAATTTTTTTGGATTTTTCTTGTATTACGTAGACACAAATCTACAAATCTCTCCTCGAATCGATTTTCTCGATTAAAGGAGCCTCAAGGAATGAAAACGATCACGTGGAGTGAACGCCTTCGATGACTTTAGAACGTTGGTGGAACACCAAAACGTTCAAGAGGGTTTAATCTAGAAAAACAAGCAAATATAGTATACGTAGATAATACTTGGGCGGCAAACCCTCGATTAGCCCTCTTTCTCAAAACACACACAAGCAAGCGGGGGAAACGAGGCGGCGCTAAGCACTTAAGAGCCTTTTTCCCTTAGGTCGTGAAATACAACCGTCTTATACCCACCTTATAGTTTGTGTTGATTGAAATTAAGCCTCACGAAAGTATTTATCTATTTTGCCTTTAAACTTTTGCTTTGGATTCGAATACAATGATCGAGTGATGAAATCCCGAATCAAGGTTGCGTTTTCACGCTTTTGGAGTACTTGTATATTTATTGTTCTACGTAAATACAATAGTAATAATATATTCACAAGAAAAACGAAAACCAATATATCTACAATATAGTAAAATGATTGATTTGTGTTTAATTTAGGAAAATTAAACACGATTTATTTGGATACTATAATATAATAGAGAAAAATAACAAAAATGAGTATGTTCGATATTCACGCTTTCCAAAAATTAAAAAGCAAAAACGCACTACTCACACAAACACGATAGTAATAATAATGGCACACTAAAAACACCTCCCCGGCAGCGGCGCCAAAAATTGATGTAGGTTTTTCGTACACGTTTTAGGAAAAACACGTATGAGTGGCAAGTATTAATCGGCACGCTTAGGAAAAACGCGAAGACGAATAAATTCCAAGTTCGTTCTCGAAGGAGGTGTGTGGATTAATGTGCCAATTATATAAAATCAAGTTTGGATTAGTGACGTTTTTTGTTTAGAAGAGAAAAAGTAAAGACGAGCTACGACTACGATTACTACGACGTATTGACGTAAAACGAAGACGTAATTACGTAAAACGCGACAAAATTAAAAATTAAACCTAAAAATTAATTAAAAGATTAAAATAAGTCTAAAATAATATAAATAAGAATAAAAATCTAATAAATATATTTTAAAACCTTTTATTAATTAAATATTCATTTTTAAATGCTAATTAAAGCCCTAAAATTAAATATAATTAACAAAAAGTCCAAAATATTATTTTATTGAACAAATAACTCATTTATATTATTTAAAGATTAAAAGTATTTTTCCTAAATTTTCAAAACTATTTTTCTATTTTTAAAACACTAAAAACTATTTTTAACTAAAATAATCATAAAAAATAATAAAATAATGCCAAAAATAATTTGACAATTTTAAAAATCCTAATTTATACTATTGAACAGTAGAAAAATAAAAAAGTTTGAAAAACAAAAATTTTTTCACTAAAAGACAAAACTGATATTAATCGAACCTTAATTAAACTAAATTTAATTCTAAAAAATAATTAAAAAGTGAACAGTAAAAACTTTTTAAACTAAAAATCTTAAACTATTTTTCTAAGTCTAAGAAAAATTTTAAAACTGAAAAATAAAAGATTTTACCACTAAAAGACAAAAATCAGAATATTAAAAAATAATTAAAAATGCAATTAAATGTAAAAACCACTAAATGAACAGTTACTGAAAAATTAATTAAACAGAAAAATCAAAAAATAAATAAGAAAAATATTGAAACAAGAATCAAAGTCTAATTCCGATTTTGAGGCACTAAAGACAAAAAAGTTAGTAATCTGATAGTGACACTTTGGACAATTTGTCATTTTGCTTAGCAGTGGGAACTGGTTGTACTAGCAGGGAGATTAAGTTCCCACTGCTTATGCAGAAAAACGGGAACTGTATGGATTTTGGCTTATAACTTGTTGATTTGTTGGTTTTATGGACAATTGTTGGCACCCCTACACTCAGTGGAGTGTGGGGAGTCAGTAAAAATTATAAAACACACAATCACTTCACAGAAATAAAACAAACAAAGCCAAAAATCAGTCACTGTGCTACGCTGTAAGGACGTGGAGAACTTTTCTGGTGCAAATGGCTCAAATCCGAAATTGAACATCTCAAATCTTGCACATAGCCTAATTAAATCACATAAAAGCTGACTACAAACCTAGGTTTACCTACTTACTAACAATCTTGCAAGATTTGAATGCAAAAATTGATCAAAAGCAAATAGAAAAAAGGCTAACCGATTTAGCTATGTTCTACAAATTCTTAGCATACAACTTACTTCAAATCTTATCTAAACTTAAAAGTAATGCTGAAATCAACCTGTATCTATCAAAAGGCAATGGTCTAGATGGATTTTAAGCCAAAAATGTGTCACCAATACTAGTTAAAATGCAAATCCAAACACCCCCTTAAAATCTGAAAATCAATTTTAACAAACCAAAAGCTTATCAAATGGGCTTAAACTGATTCCAATAACTTCTAATCATGCATACTAAACTTAAAACAACCTAATCAAGTAAAAATAAATACTAGAACATGTAAACACCAAAAAGCACATAAATCACATAAAATTTACTAAAACAAGTTTGTGGAAGGTTCAAGCCAAACCTTAGGCTTAGGCCATTTCCAAAGACTTGTTATGAGCTTTTAGGAGCTTATGAATGCTTGTTGATGTAGAGAACTAGGGTGGGGACTACTTCAGTCCCAAACACCCCCAAATATCTTGAAAATTGAAAATCTTAGAACCTGACAAGAAGAAAAAGCTACAAAAGTTACCTGTTCACAAGGCCAATAAGCTATCAAGCTAGCTTATTAATTATGCTAGATTATAGCTTATAGCTTAAAGAAAAATAAACAAATGGAAAACTGATTTTTTTGGAAATCTTTGAAACCACAAAACTTTGAAAACTTTTGATAAAAACTTAACAAAAGCTATTGAAAACGTTTTGAATCAACACTGGAAACACTAATTCAGAAAAATCAAAAGTTCAAATCCACTTTCACTTCATGGAACTTTTATAATTTTTTTGAATATTTAAAACCTAACTGAAACTTCTTAAAAACTGAAAACCCTTTTGGAACTTAAACTAATTTGCACAATAAGTAAATTCTACACTAATTGGAACTCAGAAATTGCAAAATTTCAATCTTTTCATTTTCATTAATAGGATTAATCTTTTTACAAAAAACTGGAACATCAAAAATGGGTACATACCACCCATATTTATACTAGGGAATAGACTATTCTAGAAAACATGTAAAATTACAAACCCTAACATCTAAAAATCCGAAAATGCCCTCGAATTTGAATCTTGTTGACTTTTCTTGATCAAAAACTCTATCATGTGATCTCTAAGGTGTTTGCCAGGCTGTTAGACTTGATCTTGAACGTTTGTTTGCACTTGGGGACCAAGGAAATTCATCTAGCCGCACATCTTGTCTCCTATATAGTTTTGGGGAGAAAGGGACGGGGCAGGGGAAGGACGAATGGGGAATCACAGTCATGTGGTGTTGTTTCTGGGTGTGGGGATTTGTTGGGAGTGGGGTAAGGAGTAAAACCCCCAATGTTAATTGGGGTTTAGGTTAAAAATGAGGTTAATTAATTCTGGGTGTGCTTAGGGTTCTTGGGTCATTTGTCTGGGTTTAAGAAGTGTGTTTGATTTGTTTTAGTAATTAACACATGTTTCCCTCTCATATAAATTATATAATAACTCGTTTAAAATAATTAAGATATAATTTAAAAAAGGTTAAGTGGAAAGCTGAGTTGTAGGGGTGACTGGGATGGTTTGGGTGATGTGTCATGATGTGGTTGGGTGGTGGACTTTGAATGTCTGGCCAAAATGGCCCTTATACTCCAAAATTGTTGCTATACCACGTTTCAAACAGCCAACATCAAACTCCCTTTGTATTCAAACTTTGCATTTTCATACTTTGGCCACAATAAGTTTATCAAAGCCATTCCAAGGGTATTTTATGCAATGTTTGCATTCTTCAAGGGCCAAACTTGTAGTAACTTGACATTTTAGGGACCCACATGTAATATTTGAGTTTCACAAGGGTTTATAATGACAAGTCTTCAATAGTAGAGGGACCATTCTTGCCAAATCTTCAAACTTCAAGGACTTGATCGGAAAATCATGATTCGGGTCTGGTTCTTTGTGCGGCTTCATTTCCCGTGTTTGTTTTTGCTTGATTCTTGTAATCTTTTGGTGAATTCACGATATACGTACCTGAAATACACAATGAACAAACACAAGCGTATATTTGGGTATTTTGACAATATTTTAAGCGTTTTAAGCCCGATTTGGACGATGAGACTATGTATAATTACAGTCTCATCAATCCCCAATTAGGAATGCTCTTTCTCATGCTCCTCTCATCTCTGTCACACATATTAAACAGTTTTGGAACACTATAAGTTCCTCAATAGTTAATAATGTGACTACATTATCATCTATTGTTCATGGGCGTACATGGGTGGTTACTGAAGCCTTGGTTCGCCAGGCTTTGCATCTTGATGATGTAGATGGTATAACCACCCTCCCCATTCATGAAATAGAACAAGGGCTTCGGGCTTTGGGTTATCCTTTCCCTGATGAGGGAACTTTATACAAATATCATAAACAGGAGTTTCCCCCAGCCTGGAAATACCTCATACATGTCATCTTAGAATGTTTGAGTCCCAAGTGTACTGCACACAATGAGATTAATAGATCAATTGCTAGTGCTATTGTGTGCATTGCAACTGGGCAAAAGTTTAATTAATCTAAAATGATTTTTGATGGCATGTGTAAAAACAAAGGGAATAAGATGACTTTGGCTTATCCCAGATTTTTACAAATGGTTTTTGATGTGCAAAATTACTGCACAAGGGATCATGATGACTTTTATGAGATCCCTGTGCAAAAGAAAGCTATTTTTACCAAGATGAATTCACCCCCTCACCGTGAATTACCCCTCACCCAAGCTATGCTTGCTGTTATTGCAGCAGCACAACCCCAACCAGGCCCACAACCACAACTTGACCCAATACCAGAACCTTTGCCTTCACCTCAACACATGGAAATTGACCAAGAACCCTTTAACGCTGACACATTAAATGTTGGCGTTGATACAAGTAATCCAAACGTTGACACATTTCCTTCACAGACCCAAACACCCCTTAACCTTCCCACATCCACCCAATCCACATCATCTTCTACCCCACCACAATATAGGTTGCAAAAACGCCAAAGGACTACTGGAGTGTTCTCATCTAGTGGTCCTAGCCATGTAGCAGAGAGAACCACCACCACAAGTATGGTTGGTGCTATGGATGAGGATGGGACTATTGGTTCTGGCTTAAATGCAGGCCAAGACAGTCCTAACATCTTTAAGACATCATCCATGCCCCATGACTCTAACTTGGGAGGTCAACTACCTATTTTTTAGGAGGGCATATTGGAACCATACACATTAATGGAATTGACGGCTGTCTGCATTAGCTTGCAAAAGCAAAATGCAGACTTGGTACAAATTGTCAGTACACAAGGCCTTGAACTCAAGCAATTCAAGGAGAGGATTGTCATTTTGGAGAATGTTAGCACTAGGCGTGGGATGGAGGAATCTTCCAAAGGGGAGGATGAGCAGATTAATGTGAGTGATAAGGGCTCACATGATGGTGAATCTTTGGGTGTTGCTGAAGCCCTAACTGAATTGAAGAAGCAACCAGGTTTTGTTAGATCTCTGGTAACTCCTACCAATTTAGACTTGTCTTTTACAGCTATATTAGAGCAAATTACAAGAGGCGCTGAGACAAGTAATTTGGGCGTTGACAAGCAAAATTTGAACGCTGACATGAGCAAATTGGGTGCTGACACAAGAAATTTGAGCGTTGACAGACCTGCAGATGAGGTTGATGTATTCCAGTCATCAGCTATCATCAAAGAAGCATCTTCACAGGTATTACCATCATCCTTACCCATCATTGATCCATTAGATAAGGGTAAAGGAATCATGGTAGAAGTAGAAGTTCCAAAGGATGCAGCACAGGTAGAATTTGATAGAAGGTTTGCTGCACAACTTGTGGAACAAGAAATAAAGAAGGTTGGTGAATCACCATTTGTTGCCACTTCAGAGGAACAAGAAGGAAGTGATGAAGCTAGTTCAGATCCAAGTGTGATGATAATTGAGCAACCTGAGAGACTTGAATATGGTGATGATTTGGCAAGAGAGAAGCTTAGAGAGTTGAAATTGCAAGTGGAATTTGATATGCCAAAAGTTGTTCAGATGTACCATGCTTGGGAAGATAGGTGTATGGAAAATCCAGATTTGACTATTTCAGACCAAATATGGGGTTTGGAGATTCTTCTAAGAGTTCAAAAAGACTGCAAGGTAATTCTGAAACACAAAGCTAGCAATATTCTCTCAATGCTGAAAAGGGATAGAAGGGAGTTGTACTACATGCTACTCAGATGTCATGGAACATGATGGACCTATAAGAAATTGTTGGGATTATCCTTTGAAGAGTTGGAGTACAAGGCTTATCCCATTCGGGCAAAAATGCAGGAAATGAATACTATCAGACTTCTTTCAGATGAAAGGAAAGAAGAACTTGCAGAAGATATGGAGCTTAAGAAGGCAATGATTGTTCCTAGACCTTTGAAGAAGGGAGTTCCTCTTGAGTTTCCTAAAGATATGGATAGATTGAAGCCCAGTGAAGCTGTTATAAGAAGGAGCATCAAGCTCTCACCTTTGGAAGCTTCAGATATGGTACAAGTGTTACCTCTTGATGCCAGAAACCCTATTATAAGCTATGAAGAAGATGAAAGTGGGTTTTTGAAGATTGGCAGGTATGGGAAAGAGGTACACACTTTTACTACACTTATATCTCTCTTCGCAAGTTTGGATAGAGAAGACTTGGTAGACCTTTGGAGGTTGTTGGAGGCCAAGTATGAGACTGAAGCTCCTACTTCAGTTAATGGAATAAAACTTTGGTCAACATTCAAGAGAATGTGTGGACCAACAGAAGAAGATCCTGCTGTTTGGAAGGATCTTGAAGAAGATGTCAGTGGTCTTCAATGGCGTTTGTATTCAGCTGCTGGTGTGTACTACTTGAGCTCTACAAAGTTTGCTGAGTATCTTCTTGTAGATGGTGAGTATCCCATGTCCAAAGAAGTTTTGGAAAAGATGAAGACAACACAACTGGAGATTGACTATTCAAGTGACGTGGCCAAAGATTTGATTAGACATGTTTATTACCAATATGGTAAATGTTGTAAGATTCCTCCTAGTTCTTAATTTTTATTCAGAAACTTGATTACTAGAGTAGATATCAAGTTTAGGGGAGGATTGTTGGGAATAAAATGTAGCCAGTCCACTTGAGCGCTGACAAGAGGAAAACAAGCGTTGATAGGAAGAAAACAAACACTGACAGATCAAGCGTTGACAAGAAGAAGTCAAGCATTGATAGGTTGAAGATAAGCACTGATAGGAAGATATGGTCTACGCGTATTTTGTTTCTAGTTTGTTTCTAGTAAAGATAAGTTCAACATTGTATTTTCTATAATTATCTTTACCTAGAATAGTTGATACGTAGACTCTTGTACAAGGCTTCTTATGTCTATAAAAGAAGACCTTTAGGTTATGTTTGAATATAAGTTTTCATACGTTAAACACTTTCATTGTAAGAAAGTTCGTTATTATCAATCAAGTGAAAGTTTGTTTTACATCTTTGTGTGTTCTTGTTTAAGTGTTAATTCCGCATAACACTTAGATTACTTTATACATAAACAAAGTTTCTCTATGTGTATAACTTGATCTAATCTCGTATACACAAGCTTAATCGATCTAAGTTTGGGATCAACAATAATGGTGCATCCCAATTCCCAGTGAGACTCCCCCACAGTTAAAGTAAGTTACCTGCTTCAATTGAGACATGAAAGAGAAGACTATCATTAACACTTCTTAATAATAAGCAGTTGAAGCTTGTAATAACTCACAAATTATGGCGCGAGTTTACCTGCAAGAGGAGCAGAGGAATAGATTCAATTCCTAGCGAATAATTGACGGCTGGGATAAGTTTCTAGAGTTTCATCGTAGGTGCAAAATCATAAAAATCATCAACTACACCATCTGACTCTGCTTCCACAAATAAGGCACCTTGTCCTTGACAATCAATCTCAATCCGACCACTTTCATCTTCCTTTAATCTTCCTCCCAATGGATAAAAAGAAACCAACGCTCTACTGAGAGCGTCTTTTAATACTTTCGAAGAGAAAAAGTTATCAGCGCCATTGGACCGGTAAAAATACACGCTAGGTGTGTGAATATTCGGGGCCATAAGGTCAATATTTGATCTCCATATGTTTGTCTTTGGTTTCTCCTATGCTGGAATCACCATTTTCGATTCTCTTACCAAGATCTTCATTTTACTAGCTGCAAATTATGAAAAATGATTAGCTTTAATCGTTAATTACCGAAATGCAACTATGTAAATCGATTTTTAAAGTTATTCATGCAAGAATTAACCAAGGATTTAGAGCACTAGGAGTCCTCACTCCAAGTGATGACATTTTGGGGTGCCATGTCAGCGAAACTCACTCACTCACTCACATGAAAAAAACAGGGGAGTCATCACTCCAAGTGATGGGTGAATGTGGGACCCACTTTTTTTTATTTCTCATATTTTCAAATTAAACTAATTTATTTCATAAATAAAAATAAATTTATTTCATTAAAAAAATCAATTTTTTTCCTTTTTAATTTATATAACTAATTTATATTATATTTAAATTGTTATTAAAAATATAAATTATAAATTAAAAAAAAAATTAAATTTTTATTAAAAATCAATTTTTTCCCTTTCTTCCCCACCTTTCTTCTTCCCCTCTTCTTCCACACACAGCACACACACTAGACACACACACCACATACACAATACACACATAATTAATTTCAATGAAAAAATAGAAAAAGAAAAAAAAAGTGAAAGAGGTGCCTCACGCGACGTGGGTTTCCCCACACCCCACATCCGCGCCACCGGTTTTGTCAATCATCGAAGTCATCGTGCGACCAACGCCGTGGGTTTGGCACCCCACGGCGCCACCACTCCGTGCCCTCTTACCTTACAACAATGTGATGAAGATTGGATAGAATATGTGTACAACTTCTAATGTATTTAATGCACTAGGTTCTGTGCCCGCGCTCCGCTGCAGGGGGAGCACGGGCGATATAATGACGGTGTATAGGTTTAGCTGTAAACTGGTTAGCGAATAACAAAAAGGAGAGCGTTAATGAGTCTGAAAAACGACTTTAAAAGCTATTTGCAGCAGCAAGAAATTAGAGAACCAATTACAAAGTTGTATAACAGGACATGCTTCTGCTAACATCATTCATATAGTGAATTCCATGTCCAAAAAGTTCTGAAATAAGCTAAAAAAAGTGAGATTCCATGTTGAACATCTGTTAACTTGAGAAACGCTCTTTAAAACGACCTAATAAAATGAACGCATTTATAGTATGTGAGTAAGAATCTTTACAATTTCGTCATGGTTAAAACCATTTGACATCGCAGCAGTTTGTCTCTTTAAAAAATGACTTTTCACGACAGTCCACATTTTCACCAACTATTTACCCACCTTAGCTCGCTTCAAAAATAGAAATTGGAAGGTTGAGCGATCTCCTACCGTGTCTGGTCATTGTGGAGAAAAGCAGCTAGCAGAAACCTTAAAAGAACAGGCCAAAAGGGTGCATGAGTTTTTTTCTTCACCAAAGCTTCAAAACAAACAGGGAATAAAAAAAATCGCGTACCTTGATCCATAGCTAAAAGTTTTACTAAAGAATCAGCAATGTGAGCAAATTTGTGAGCATATCTTTATGTGCTTCAAGATTGGTATAAGTTTCTACACAACAAAGTACCATACCAATGAAAGAATAAAAAGAAAGTCAGTAGTATTTCAAAACATTTGAATAATATTCAAGTGTAAAAAACATGTGTGCAAGAGCAACCAAAAGTAACTTATGATAAAATTGTTTGCTAAGCCACAATACTATTACTATATTGCATACACATAAAGTACAAATACTCCAACTTCTATTTCTTCATTGACTATATAAGATTATTATATTAATCTTCAGTTGGTCATTTTGTTTGTTAACAACATATGAAGCTAATTAAAGTATGTTTTTAAGGCGGTATCCTTAGGAGATTCCGATGAGAGTACGTTTCTGGTTTAAATATGTTTTGAGTTACTATGAGATCTTTGGGGAAAATGTTAACTGAATCAAATATATATGCTAGAGTGGCATGATAAATATTCATGATGCAATGATTATTATCATGCATAAAAGGACATAAAACCCACCTGGGAGTAAGTACTGGTCATGGAGACTTTGCTTCAAAGGAGACTTTCAGCGTTTCACCAAGAATGCAACAAAAAAAATACAATTTTCCGGACCCGGCACTTCCAAAAACTGCCACCAGCATCCCTCTTTTAACCTTCATCTGAATATTACAGAATGTCGGCCTTGGAGAACACATGTCCCACTGAAACTCATCGGATTTGATTTCGATCGCTGCCATACTTGACTCCCAACTGAAGGTAAGTGTGGACGCTTGAGCAGTACTGCAATAAGATATTACTTTCTTTTAAAAAAAATTGTAATTTTATTCGATTTCATAAGATCTGAGACATAGTGGACCTCCTTTACTCGTTGAGTGTGGTGTTCATAGCTACGGCTTGCATGAAGTTTGTATTTATTTTTTAGCAGGTGGATAAGTGCGCGAATAATTTGTTTGCAACTTTCTTACTCTCAGTCTAATATTGTTACCTTGCTATAGCTTATGTCACAGAGAGCATATTATATATGAAAGCACCCACTTGTACAATACATACACCCTCTCCAAGGGAGTCCATACCTCCAGTCTCCACCTTTACCAGATAATAAACTAATTTAGCCATAAAATTAATGAATACACATGAAAATTAAGATGGTATTGAAACTGTTGTGTATGCATAGGCTTACCTCATTGATTATTATCATGCATGATGCAATGATTATTATCATGCATGATGCAATGATTATTATCATGCATAAAAGGACATAAAAAAACCACTATGGTCAACCATACCTTAAATTCCTAATTTTATACTAATGCGACGCTAAATTTCCTAATTGTCAACCAAGAAAACACATTATCGGTTTTGGATGACTTTCCGCCCATCTAACCAGCTGCATCCCAAGTTACCTGTTACATATGAACATGGTATCTATACCCGTAACAACTAATCACTAAAAAAGTGTTATATTACATACTGTAACAGTATCTACACTCGCGACCATTTTATTTTTATATACCCCGTACTATAAATCCATAATAAAATCATCTTTAAAAAGGCATAATGAGCTGGCATCATATAACACGCAAGATGCTACTTTTCCTCTCACTCTTTAGGTTGTTGCTAATGAATGTTGCCTAAACTCCTAAAGTAACCAACTGCTAGATACCATAGATAATACTATAGTTAACTAACAAATAATCAAAGTGGTTTATTACTACGTCAATTCTACTAATAGTGATTAAAATATAAAAGGTGGAAGGAAGTGTGCCATCTTTTTAGAAGTTCTGAGTATGATATTGTTCCAGCAGAACCGAAGTAAGGTTCTAAACAACTGAACGTCTGACCTTATCCAGTGGTGTACGTTGAAGTTGTAAGAAGCTGCAAATTCGCAATTCACGCTACAAATTCCGATAAAATGACTTAGCTATTAGATTTTCTATAAAAGGTTTACCAAAAAAAAACATTGTTATGGTTTTCATAACAGATCTAATATAAAAACTGTTGCACTGACCAATTCCAGTCTGCCGCGCCAATTTCGAGCTCTAGCCAAACAACATACGTTTCATCGATACCTCAAAAACCGAACCGTCATCCTGGTAATTGCTTCACTCTAATCTGCATAGAAACGCTTATGAGTGCGTAATGGTGATCCATAATAAGCCGAGAAGAATTAAAAAAAATAATGTATCAAAACAGGTGAACTATCAAAAAGGTTAGCATTTAACATCTGTGTTACATGCCTCTAATATCACGTTCTGATATAAGCTTAGCGAAAATACAAAAATTCAATTTCTCGCCTGCAACCAAATTCTGCATTATCTACATCAGCATATTAAGTAAATTGAAAAAACACGATTTAAGGTTTACATACTTGAACTTGCCTTTTAAGCGTCTTCACAATCAATGTTTAGCATTTAGATACATCTACTTATATATTAGCGTTGCATGTGGCAAATTTGACCCATTTAAACCCATAGAAAGATTATCCGTTTTGACCCAAACAAATTTAAAAGACTACTAACCCTGCATATTCTGTGATCTGTACTATATTAATATGTGTCAATACTTTGAAAAATCAAGTATTAATGCAATTGAAGCACAAAAGCTGGAGGATGCATAAGTTCTATAAAGTTTCACCTGTTATGGGTGTTTGGGTTGCTTATTACTAATGTATTTTTAAACACCCACATCACCAAAAATCATACTGTGTGCATCGTTTACATTGGAAATTGGAAAAATAAATAAGTTAAAAGAAAAACATAAAACCACCGCCACCTATTCAAATAACAAACCACAATACCACATGTTGCATAATAAAAAGGAGAAATCAATGGGTTACTTCCAAACGTGTAACAATGATTTGGAACAGATCGGCAGAATAGTTCACGCACCATAAATCAAAGCACCTATAGTGTATAAAATCTTTATTTCTCGTAAAATAGAATAAATTTCAGACTGAAATGAACCCACCACCCCTGCCACAGATTTCCAAGACTCAAAATACTAACCTTTTTCGTAATCGGCCTTGAGTTGCTGCAATCGCATAAGCATACGCAACCTGGTTGTGCAGGTATCGAAAAATATTTTGCCACACGAATGAAAATCACGGACCACCTCCAGTCTATGTAATGGTCAGCGAACTACAAAGCTCAAAATGGGTATATACTGCCCATTTCCGTTTTAAAAATCGTGGACATAGGTACCTTGCATAACATAAGCCACCTGCAAACCTGGATAAGGTAAAAAAAAGTGAGCTATGAAGCGTAAGCAGGAAAACCAAATAAAAAATACGAAACCAAATATCCTTCCAATTTTTTTACCTTCAGCTTTAACTCATGATCTTTAATCAAAATCTGTCGGTGTTCTTAGCGGCCCATCTATCATTTATCACAGCAAGTTTTCAAAAGCAATAATGTTGTAACCTTCCATATTTTTGAGGCTCGGACCTGACATTGTGGGACCACACATGGCACCCACCATGGCTGCAACCACAACCTTAGTGGGGATGCCCATCCAATATGTGGGCGCTTGTAAATAGTGGGTCACAAAACACAATGGACAAAGGGTATCGTCATCGCCTATAGTAAGAAATTTCTGATTTCTCAAAATGCGTGTAGCCACAATAGAACTTTGGCAATATCAAAATTCAAGTAATCACCAACTAACATAACAAAGAAAAGGCCTAAATCGTTACCCGGCATACATAGCGGCAACGAATGAGTCGCTACCCGGCGTATACAGCGGCAACGAACGGGGTGATGAGGTGGGTGAGATGGCCCAGGAACAAACGTAACAACTACATATTCCGAATATGTAGAGTCACGGGTTAAACCTCGTTGTTCAGGGTCATCACTCCCTGAACGACAAATCGACGCAAGAATAAAAGCATCACACCCTGTAATCATATTAACCTTTATATAAACAACCTTTATATAATAGAGGAGGATCACGAAACCATAGGCACAGTGATTCTCCTCTATAACACATTATTATATAATACTTCTCCCCTCTCACAACCATTTTCTTCGGTCAAAAACAAAACACGCATTGGCACACACAACTTCTGTTTCATTACCCCCTTAATCATTAATTGGTGCCCGTTTGGACACGTGCACGTGTCGTTCCACGCCTTTTACAGCGGGAACGAACCATCAACAAAAACAAACGCCGGCCCGTCGCGGCTGCAAATCGGGAAAACTGCCCTGCCAAGCGACGGGGTATCCTCAACGTTTCAAACAATAAAATGGCCTACGAATAACGGTAAGAACTACACATTCCAAAATACACGTGTTTAACGTACCGTGGCTCACAAAAACATAATACTGCTTATTTACCGACCATGAGCTTATTCAAGTTAGCTAACATATCATATAAGGCTACTTTGACGTATTATGTTCTGCTTCTCACAACCATTTTCTTCCCCCAAAAACAAAACACGCACTGGCACACACAACGTTCCGTTAATTATTAAAATGTTTAACAAAATGAAACACAATTAAAGTCAAACCGATGAAATTCATCCTTAAGTAACCCAAGTTGAGAAATACATGAAAGAATTACGCCATAAATTTATTAAAAAAAGTGCCTCATCATCAGAGAGCTTTTGAATTGGGAAGCGAAAAATAAAAATCCAAAAAATATCTTTATTAGTGGAATTGGGTTGTTGTAGTGTAACTACAAAACCCCCTACTATTTTATATAATATAAAAAGTTTGTGTAGGCGAACCAAAAGACCGTCCCTTTTGATCCATAAGGTGAAATACTCACCTCCCCGCGCTTGAAACTATGATTGTATTTGAATTTTACGTGCATCACCGTTTGAATAAGCTTAAAAAAACAGCAGCTCAGATATCGGGATAGGCAGAAAGGGTACGTGACCCGCCATGGCTTTAAGCACGACAACGTGCTAGCCCGGCAAGTTACGGGCCGATTCCGCTGAGCATCAATGATCATACACGCCATGGCTGCAACCCCGAAAAGGTGCCCCGCCAAGGTACGTGTGATCTCAGCTTTAACCCACCCGGTTCAACTCATCATAGCCCGTATGATCGCATACTGTGGGAACCAACGGTAACTCCTACAAATATAATTCACAAAGAAGGCTAGTTATCTGGCTAGAGTTTATTAAATCGAGGAAAGAATAGCAAAACTAATAACTGACCACAGGTTTAAGGATTACGATTAGTTAAAAAGTGACAGACCTGGAATCATCCCCAAACGACACGGCTGGAAAAGCAACAATTAGATGGATCAGGTATCAGTTAAATTTATATAAATTATCTTAAAAAAAGATATATTACCATGGATAAGAAAGCGGAACATTTCCAGTTCCATTTGCGACTACCCGTTACACATAGCCCAACACAGAAGTTGATCGATATGCACATAGCCCAACATGGACCATAGTAGGCTCAGACATGACGCCCTTTAGGGATAACCGGACACACACGGCATGGCTGCATCCTCGAGGGTTGCCCCGCCAAGTTCCGTGTCGTCTCAGGTTTAACCCGGGCTGTTTCAAGGTCATCACAGCCACATTTACTCATCACATCTCGCAATAAACACCAATTAAAATGGCCATTTTTAACCTGTTTTGGAAATTGGGGTTTGTATAAGCTAATTCAGTTCGATCGGAACCAACGGTAACTCCTACAAATATAATTCACAAAGAAGGCTAGTTATCTAGCTAGAGTTTATTAAATCGGGGAAAGAATAGCAAAACTAATAACTGACCACAGGTTTAAGGATTACGATTAGTTAAAAAGTGCAGACCTGGAATCATCCCCAAACGACACGTCTGGAAAAGCAACAATCAGATGGATCAGGAACAAACGTAACAACTGCATATCCCGAATGTGTAGAGCCAGGGGTTAAACCTGGCCCGTTCAGGGTCATCACTCCCTGAACGACAAATAGGCGCAACAATAAAAGCATCACACCCTGTAATCATATACAATGACTACGACAAATCTGGAACACGTGTACGTCTCGGCCCGCGCCTTTTACAGCGGGAACGAACCATCAACATAAACAAATGGTGGCCCGTCGCGGCTGCAAACCGAAAAAACTGCCCTGTCAAGCGAGGGGGTATCCTCAAGGTTTCAAACAATTAAATGCCCTAGGAAAAACGGTAAGAACTACACATTCCAAAACACACGTGTTTCTGTACCGTCCGTCACAAAAACACAATAGTTCTTATTTACCAGCCCATGAACTTATTTAAGTCAGCATGACAATCTCAACCAATCAAGACAGGCCACAAAACCACCCTCCCACCTAAGCTAACCAACATCATTAGTGAGGGACTTTGTGTAGCGTTGCAATGACACCAATGAATAAAGCTACAACTGACAAAAATGAATGTAAATAAACACATAATACTACTTTTTTATAGAAGAATGACCCATAATTTATCTATTGTATACCTCGAGAGGAATATACGTTGGCCTTTTTGGCTTTCCAACATTGACGCATAGATCAGCAGAATAAGGCAAATCAATCTTGCGGATATTCACAAAGTAATCATAAACAGTTACTTCAACTGGTTCAGGTTCCCCATTCTCACTTTTAGCCTTCTGTTTTAATGAATACCTAAAAAAACATCCACCAATCATTTATTTATGAAACAAAATATGACCATTAAAGAAAAAGAATACATACAGTTGTTCCTTGCACGGCTCTTCACTCAGGCCAGTAATCTTGTACTCACCATTAGTTGGGCTTGGGGTTTCAACCAATAAGTGCGTTCTGCTATCATCACTGAGTAAAAGTTACTAACCAAAAAGAAGAAACACCATGGAAGCATCAAAAGCCCAAAAATAATTAGGGTTCCAGGAAACCCCAAAAAAACTGGGGTTTGAACCAATAAGCGCTTCATGATCAAACGTTAGATCAATGGACTGAACAAACGTTAAATCAATTGATCGATGAAACCGATCAATACGTTTTCACCCTTTATTAGATCAATAGACCGATTAATAATTGATCAAACTGATCAATATGAAAGGGTATTAGGTGGGTGTGTGTTAGATCAATAGACTGATCAATAATTGATCACACTGATCAATATGAAAGGGTATTAGGTGGGTGTGTGTGTGAGGTTACCTACCATTAATCAATAATGACGAAAACGAAAGGGCAGGTGACCCTTATTAACCAAAAGGCAAACGACCAATTAACCAAAAGGCAAACATCCAATTAATGGCAAACGGGAACCATTAATGATTAACGGAGTAATGAAACGGAAGTTGTGTGTGCCAGTGCGTGTTTTGTTTGTGAGGGAATAAAATGGTTGTGAGATGGGAGAAGTATTATATAAAAATGGGTTTGTGAGGAGAATCACTGCTCCTATGGATGCGTGATTCTCCTCCTTTATATAAAGGTTAATATACACTTTCGGCCGGAGATGGCATTCATTTTTTTTATCATATAATCAAATATCATGAATCATGATGACTATACTATTTTATTAGTGACACCATATTCGCATGTTAATATTAGAAAATAAGATCTCATAAGATTTGATACTTTTTTATTTGCTTTTTTTCTTAAAATGAAAACAAATGTCTGGCAATAGTACATTAACAAGAACAATATCTGTGCGTTGCACGGGTAGATGGTTATTTATAAATTAATAATTATATGACATTTGATTTTTTTTAAAAGTCATTAATAAATTGATATGTTATAAATAATCGTTTATCCTTAAAACGCAAGTACACTTTACTCAATGATATAAGTAATTGTTTCTACTCTCTCCGTACAAAATGGTGCCACTGGACACTATTAATGATTACAAAATATATTCACTGACAATAAACTTCTGTTTACCTATTTTATCACCGGTAACGAAAACATAAGAAATTACTTCTTCACATGTAACTTTCTTTCTCAATCTAATGTGACCATTAAATACTAAACTTTAACCCAATCACCACCACCACTTTACACTATTTAATCAAATATGCTGAAGAAGAAACACAACCAATATAGAGGACACTTAAATATGCTGAGAGCTATTAGGCGACTTTACTTTCCTTCCCTATGTGCATTTCTATTTCTATCTTTGATTTGTACTCTTTAAAGTACTCCATGGAATGAGATCACAATCTACACAAATATAATGTCATTTTTTGGTACCTACAGCTAACGTGATGTATACTATATATATGCGATACAAACTGGATAACGCCTATATAGAGGACACTTACATAAGACATTAAAGATATACTTAAGAAAATTTAATTTTTTTATGTCATTTTTAATCTGGCATGTTGTGATTTATGGAGAATAGATGGCACCAAATAAACATTTATTGGCTTGATGTGGTTTATGGTACACAAGCCTCACACGTGTATTACATTTTCACAATTTTTTATGTTAATAGTTGCACCCAATGTTTTCAGACTCGGGTCGACCCGGCCGGGTCAACCGGTTGAACCGGTTCTCGCCGAAAAAAAACGGGTCATATTGACTCGGGTTTTATATTTTCGAAATCCGGCTTGACCCGGCGGGTTTGGGGTGACCCGCGGTTCTCAAAACCCGGCCGGGTTTCGAATTTTTTGGGATTTTTTTAAAAAAAAAAATTTAATTTTACGTATTTGCGACGAAATTTTATTTTTACATATTATATTGGTTGATAAACAATTTATATTTTCAATATACATAATATACATAAGTTTTTATGGTTTTTATAAGTATAATTCTGTTAATAATTAAAAATATAAAAAAAATATTTTTTTCAGAAAACCGGGTTAACCCGGGTCGACCCGGGTTGACCCAGCGACTCGACCCAGTCGATCTAAGACCCGGGTTTTAAAACATTGGTCGCACCTTTTAAGATTCAACAACTTCAAGCATGTTGTATTTAACATGGGTGGTGATTTGCACACTCTAGAAATTGATTGATACACTCATTTTATGTGTATGTTGACATTTATATCCTTACATTAATGAATGTAGTGTGTAAATATTAAGGGTATAACAGGCATAACACAAACATTTGGAGTGTACCAATAAATTTGAAGAGTGTGCCAATCAATTCCCATTTAACATATTGTATATAGCCAACTCTCAAAAATGCAACATAGAATATCATTCTAAAAAAACAATTTAAGCCATATCCGGATGTACAACGGTACGATGGTGATGGTCGCAGGCACGAAGGCGATCTTCATTACCGATCACATCCCTCTCATACTATCATTATTTCTCTATTTTTTTGTTCTAATCGCTTCTAACAATCAACCGATCATAGCCGTCTTGATTCACGGACACAATCTGCCACTGACAATTGTCCTCAGTGATGTTGATTTATCGGTGTAAGGTTTCCAGTTGTAGATCTGGTGGGTTACTGAATTAGTAACGGTGGTTTATCGGCTGCATGGTGATGTGGATAACCACTGGTGTGGACAATGTATTTGCAGATCCGATCGGTTACGCATCTAGTAGTGGGTTTGAAGGTGACGGGTGTTCGCCGATTCGGAATTGGCTGGTATGGATAAGCGATGTTTGGTTTCGGTGGTGTTGTTGAACATGATAGCTATGAAAATGGTGGTGTTTAAAGGTTATTGACAATTGACAATGGTGGTTAAGTAGATTTGAAGAAGAAGATGGGTGTGAGAGAGTGAGAAAAAAATGAAAAAGGTGCTGTTATTTAAACTACTGTATCAATCAAGAATGATCCAAAATTTTGTTGAGTTAGGTAAAAGTAGGTTGTATTATTTTTTACTTATCTTCAAAAAAACGTGCTATTATTCAATGTCTATCTTCTTAACAGAAATCCCTCATGAATTTAAATGGTCCAGATTAATTTCAGTATCAATTTATACGGTTTAGATAATGACAGGTCACTTTTTTTTATCTATGTAGCGCCAAGCCGCCAACAATAAATAAGAAGAATACGGAGTACATTACCTAGTTGTCTACATCTGTAATTTAGATATAAAGCCAGATAACACAATATTGTTGTGGGCTGATTTACACACAAATGAATTGGCCCAAGTTTATTATCACGAAAAATATGTTTTGGCCTATTGTGTTGGATATGATTAATTGGGTTGAGGTTTGATTGATTTAACCGGGATAATCTGTTTCGTAGTAGACCGGACTAATTATTGGGTTTAGTAATTACGTATTTATTCTGATAAACAAGAACTCTCGTGTTAAAAACTTAATTTCTTGAAAAAAGTATTGAAAGACAAGTGATCATGAAGTTAATTTTGGTATTGCTTATCTGAAGTTAAAGTGAGACTTCACAAAGGCGTTCACTTATTTCATCATCGAGACTTCCTTCTATTTTTTACTCATTTTCTTTAAACCTCTCTATCGATTAATGACTTACACACATCGAGTTTATGATTGAGACTTGGATTATCTAGTTTTTAGTAGTCAGGGTGGTTGGTTAAAGACCTGGATAACTATCACTTAAAGAAGTTACGTTGTAGTGCTGAGTGTCACACGCAGTTGCAGATGTAGATAATTTCAAGAAGTGTTGTACTTCTTATACTTTGTGATTGGGGTATATACTTAGAGATTTGATTTTACACCGTTCGTCAATCAACAATAGTGTAAGCTTAAGTAACAAATTTGGGGGGATTGTATCTCCGCTTCAAGTTCAGAATATTGGTTTACTTCGTCATATGTTCACGACAAATAACTGACAAAATACGAGGTTGGCAAGTTAGACAGAGAGATGTGATCAACAATCAATTTTCACGGGATATTTTTGAGCTACGAAACGAAAATGTGGTGAAACGAATGTGCAGGTCTGCAATCACCAATAAATATATTTGACAGTTTTTTTTTTAATTTATGCATTTATATTGTATTGATTACTCTCTTCGTCTCATATTAAGTGTCCAGCTTTCACTTTTTAAGTCTTTTTTTATCTTACTTTGACTATAAATATTTTTGTTTGTGTTATATTTGATGAAAATTATATTAATGAAAATACATTTGAAAACCGAATCTATTCGTATAACTTTCATCAAGTATTATATAATACAAATACAAATATTTATGGTCAAAATTGAATAACAAAGACTTGGAATATTTCATTGTGGACACTTACTATGAGATGGAGGTAATATGTTTCTCGTAAACATGTATACACTTGCATTGATTTTCAACGTGTTTGGCCAATTTGGCAAGTTTTCTTTTAAACTAAAATCACTTTGACCCATTTGACCCGCTAAATACAAAAATAGCCCAACTCGGCCCAAATATTAGTTGCTGAATCAAAACTTTCCACCTATAGAGTAGACCATAACTTTTCCATTACCTTCCTTGAACAAAGCTGCAACGAAAACCGTTGCCACAAAAAGTAAAAGAAAATAAGAGTTTACTTTTCCTCAGTCTAATACTATACATCCCTAATTTGAATATAGGGCCAATTAACACAATATTTTTAGGGGCTAATTTACACCCACACTGAATTGGGCTAAGTTTATTATCAACAAAAAAAGTGTTTGGGCCTCTTGTGTTGGATAATATTAATTGGGTTGAGGTTTGATTATTTGACCGGGATAAACGGTTTTAAAGTGGATCGGACTAAATATTTGGTTTGGTGATTACGTACTCACTTTGATAAACGAAAATGGTGTTGAAAACTTAATTTCTTGAAAAAGTATTGAAGTGAGATTTCACGAAGGCGTCTACTTATTTTATTATTGAGACTTTCGTCTATTTTCTATCTTTTTTCTTTAAAACCCCCTCCATCGATTGATAACTTGCTTGAGCACATAGTACTTATGATTGCGACTTGGATAATCCAGTTTCCAGTAGTCGAGGTGGTTGGTTGAACACATTATTAACTATCATTTAAAGCAGTTACGTTGTAGTTGTAAGACCCCTGCTTTTACCTCTTTGACTTTGTCACCTTATATACACATCTTGCTTGAATCTATGTAATCTCACTTCATTTAATTTTATGAAGCGTCAGTCTTTCATTAAATTACACTGTCCATTCTAGTATATTTATAAATATATGGGACTTATGTCATATTTAATTTCCTTAACCTTCACAAAACCACATTATAAACATTTAATATATACAACATACTTTAATTAAGAAGTTTACCTTCCACCTTATACCTAGTCCTAACCATTTTTTTGAACGGTAGTTTGGTGCAGCGGAGTATCTTGCGTGCCACCGAGGCACCAAGTCTCTCAACCCGAGTTCGAATCATCTCACGAAGAGAATATCAATCCCCATGCTAGCCATCCAGTTTCCCATTAAGGGAATGACAGGAGTCGAACCCCTGACCTCCCCCACATGAAGACTATAATCAAATGCATCCATCCAACTGAGCTAGACTTCATTTGCATACTAGTCCTAAATAATTTACCATATTTAACATATACATAAACAAAAGACCCTAAAAATGACACATTACCCCTTTTGGAGCTATATGTGACACGAATTATATATGTGTACAAGTATACACTTGACAAAAACCTTCCTAAGCTTAACACCACCTACCTTATCACTAGATATTTTTTTGAAAACCCTTTCCCCACATGTTATATGTTATACGGCTAGGAGCTCCCCACAACAAACAAGTATACAATTTTTAAACTTTAAACCTACACTAGACTTTGACATAAAGCTTGTAAAAACACTTCCTCATTATGGCATACTCTTCTAGTCATCACTTGCCCCCCTTGACTCTTGTAAACCGTCGGCTATATAAAAACCAAGAGCCAATGTACATACTTGCTATTAATGGGATGGTACTAGGATATCCCAAGTACTAGATATGCTCGTACTCAACATAGGAAACCCAACCTTGCTCTCTCTCTTGTCGTGTGATCTACCCAAGCCACACAAACTTATCCAACTTGTGTTAGTTAGCTACCAACCTTAAACACAATCACTTATATCATCCCACATTCGGATACCAAGACACACACACATACGAAACACTTACTCCTCATTTACTACCAAATCTTGGTCTTCAAAGCATTTAGAGCTAGTCTACACGAGGGCCATAGTGTACAAGGCAAGCCAAAGCCATTCTAGGTCATGTTTAAGGGGTACCCGACGCCTAGAAGTTCCTAACTCTTGATCATTCATCATCTCCTCAACAAGACAAGTAAGTATAGATCTCCACACCTCCTTTTCAATTCTTCTTACTCGTCACTACATATCATACACATAGGATCCTAGAAAACAAAGCTAGAAAGACATGCATGCGTAAGAACTTGATGAAACTCGAACCACCAAGACTAGAACCCACGCCTTGGATGTTTGTGGTTAACATACCCTAATAAAATGAATCTAGAAATACCAATGTTGAGCTTGTTTAGACCTAAAAGCTTAAATTATGATAAGTTGATAAATGGCCTTGTGTTAAAACACTAGATAAGCCTAAAATATAAGCTCATAACTCTCGGCTTACTTTTTAGCCGAGTATAAACAAATTGTTTTATTAAGCCTACTTAACTAAGATGAATGTGTAGGAGTGGAGGATTTGCTAGCAACTTAGAACACTAAATAAGCTACACAAATAAGCTATAAGCCGAACCATATAAGCCTCGAACCAAATAAGCCATAAGCATTATAAGCCGAAACATCATGAGCCCATAAGCCCAAGATGAATGTTTAGGTTATATAGTTTTGGTTAAATAAACGTTAACTCGTATTGTACAATTCCACTAATAAGCCCGTTAGGCCCAGTAGGCAAAATCGGACCCTTAATGGGCCACCCGAGCCCATTAAGCAACAAATATATTCAATGGAGACTTTTTGTGCCATTTTTGTAATATAATGAAAGTACTAGTCAAAATGAAAAGGGTATAAAACTTATATACATATTTCGTGATTTAAAACAAGTACAAGGACTAAACTTTCCTATTTAAAAAGTCTAGGGGTTGAGTTTTATATATAGCCGAGCCTTTAGTTAAACCCCAAGGACTAAACTTGCTATTTTATAAACTTAATACAAGCCCTAGAACATTTTCGTGCCATATTAACCTAGTTCGAGACTTGAGTGACTAGTTTTGTCTGTTATGTAAACTTATATAAGCCCTAGGTTACTTTTCGTGCCTTTCTTATACATTTCGAAACCACAAGGACCCATGTTGCCATATTTCCAAGATAAACCGAGCCCTAGGGGGCTGTTATGTAACTTATGTACACCCATTAACCCTAACCGAACCACAAGGACTCGTTTTGCCAAACCTTGAAACTAAAACAAGCCTTAGGGGCGTTTGTGTAAATTACCGAGAGTATATATATACTTGAGGGGCTAGTGTTGAAATTTCCCTAAACTTAATTAAACCCTAATTCTTTACTTTCCCTAATAATTAAAAAGTGTAAACTTAAATAACACGATAAATACAAAAACCATTTTCGTCCTCAAACTTGTCATTTAATTAAATTATATAAACTTTGGAGACTTTTATTTACACGTTTTTGTAAACATTATTTATATAAATTATATATATATATATAAATACAATTAAATTTATAAGAATAAATATATTAAATATATTTATTATAAATCTTGTACATTTTTAAATAAATATAAAACCGTCTTTTATAAATATTTAAACTCGCCTTACAATGATACAAGTACGAAAACATTAATTAAACGAAGTAGTAATTTGAACGATATTAATTACTACACACTTAAAAGTAAGTACTCCATTACTTGTATAACGATAAATTAACTTACAAGAATCTTAGTAAAATACTTAAAACCAGTAGAAGCATGTACAGACTGTTTCAGTGACTTTTATACATCGTATTATACTTTTACTGAGACTGTATAATTATTTAGGTTGTTGACTGTGTTGTGGGCACTACTTTGGATTCTTGTGACTTATTACGGTATTACTGAGGTGAGTTCATGGCCCCACTTTATATATTGACAAACTTTCAAATCTTTTATGAGGAAGAAAACATGCAATTTATTTTATAGATGTAAATTGAACTGTACCAACCTTGATTACATGTGCCTATTGTAGAATTCCTCATGACCCGTGAACTGAAACTGTTAGAATGATTGGATTACCTGAATGTTATAAATAGATCTATTTGGGATTGACCATCCTCACCTGAGTGAGTCATGCTCACTGTGCCTTGGCCGGGAAAACAGGTGTTTACCATGTCAGAACGAAATATTGGGTGCGTTATTATTAATGCGAAGGGTTCTCATTTATTGAGGGCTTAACATGTCAAGTGTCAGTTTCGGGCAATAGGCAATGTAATTACCTTTAAGTATTGATGCTATGTACATTACTACTTCAGTGACTGTTTTACTATCCAAATTTATTTATTAAACCTGTGAGTTCACCAACTTTATGTTTACCCTCAAAAGCATATTTTTCTCAGGTATTTGAAGCAGGTAGTTATATTGTGCATGGATCTCGGCATCAGGATAGGCAGCATTCTAGCACGCATCTGGGGATTTTATTGTTGGGGATTTATAAACAATCTTTTATTTATGTTGGAACCATTTAAAATAACAAATTTGCACTCCTTATCATGTAATAAATGTTTGATAAATCTTTTATCTGATGCTCTATGTACAATCCGCTATTGATCCACCTACGTGACACCCAAATATTATTTCCGTTGCATTTGACCAATTTGGGGGTGTCACAGAATGGTATCAGAGCGATAGGTATAGAGAACCAGACCAAAAATTAATAAAATATAAAAATAAATTTTTTATATAAACTCGACTATAACTGCTTAAAAATCTTTTGGGATTTTCGGACTAAAATAGCTAAGCATATAGAACGTAGAGCATGCATTTATTCATGTTTAAACAGAAGTGACGTGAATAAGAGAGTTGCTGACTGTTAGGGATATACCTCACACATGAGTTGGTATGTGTCTCATATATTTTGCTTTTGGTCCAAGTATAATCTCATTATTTTTGGACGTAACAGTAAAGTATAGATGCATGCTATTATGGGCTTATGTCATGTTCTATTTTTGGAAGTGATATAAAGTAAAGAAAAAATATCACGTGGGATGTTTTGATATGAATAGATAATTGACTCAATATACTACGTGATTGGAGTAGGCGCTGACGTTTATTAAATTGACGCTGACAGAGAATAAGTGAACGCTGACAGAATAGGCGTTGACATGAGTTGTCCGATAAATGTGAATCCAAAAGCTGATAAGTATTGACCGATATCAGACAATACATCTGATAATGATCTTGGATAAGAGAGGATGTTGGACAACAAAGGAATAGCTGTTGTTGAGAAAATTGGTACGTTTTTAGCACACAAAAAGAGGTTTTTACACGCTAAGGTACATGGAATCTCCGTTTTTATACAGAATATCAAATTGATATTTATGGCTCTGATATTTTTAAAAGGGATTAATGATCTTAATGCGAGTTAGCAACTATTCGTGGGAATTTGATGGATATTTAAACTATGTAATCGGGATAGCCTTGCGAGAGAGTTATTCAATTTGTGCTTTTACATATGGTATGAAGATGTTATTCCATTAAAATTCGTCATGAAGATGTGTTGGCTTAAGGGGAAGAATTCTTATGGTAAGTTTGATGATTGAAGAAGATTTTCGCGAGTTTGTGTTCTATCATATCTTAAAGTCGTGCACTTCCAGTCATGGACTTTTAAGGTAACTTGTTTGTGCTTACATTGTTACTGGTGAAGTGATACAAGATCTAGGAATATGTGATTTTTCTTATCGTACTCTATGCACATATTTTCTATCACTTGAAGGAGTTACATTATCGTGCTCAGTGTCTCACAAAGGATGAGGATTTTTGTATCAGCAACACACTTCATCACATTGTACAAGATATGGAACATAGGTTTGGGTTATTCGACTTCTACATCAAGATTATTTTATTTATTTTTCTTCAAGATCATTACATAGAGCCTACATTTGGAGAATCTTCAAGATTGCATACATTGTTTACTTCCCTGTTGATGTGACAAAAAGGGGAAGACAAAGGGAGTAAAATGACTTTAGCTTATCCTAGATTTTTACAAATGGTTTTTGATGTGCAAAATTACTGCACAAGGGATCAAACAAAGGGAGTAAAATGAACTCACCCCCTCACCAGACCAATTTTCCTTTACCCTTATCCTAGCCATGTAGCAGAGAGAACCACCACCACAAGTGTGGTTGGTGCTATGGATGAGGCTGGGACTATTGGTTCTGGCTTAGATGCAGGCCAAGACAGTCCTAACATCTTTAAGACCTCATCCATGCCCCATGAATCTAACTTGGGAGGTCAAATACCCATTTTAGAGGAGGGCAGATTTGGAATGTTTATAGGGAATCTTCTATTTAGATAAACATATACAGAATATATCCTGCATATATATCCAAATAGAAGCTTCTAAAGGCTTCTTGTCTACGTTTCTATCAATGCTTACATTGTACATGACAATGCTTGGATTGTACATGACAATGCTTGAGCCATCAACCTCCGATTTGCTCTTGTCAACGCTTGGATTGCTCTTGACAACGCTTAGACAAAATCTTCATGTTTTCTTCGTTTTTGAGTTTTTGCCACATCAACTTTTTGACCCAACAGATAAAATTAATCTAAGAGTTGCAAAAATCCTATTTAAACGTATTTAAGCTAAGAAAAATATAAAAAGTGCAAAAATGTGAAATTTGAAAAATAATAATAAAATAATATTAAAATAATATTAAAAATCCAAAAATTATAAAAATTTCTAAAAACTTGCAAACTAGTTTATTTTAACCTAAATAATCAGAAAATGAAAGTGAAATTACCAAATTACCCCTAATGGGCCCCCAAATGGGTCAAAAGCAAAAACAGTCAAGCTTATTGGGCTTTTTAGCCCAAAAAGTCAAAATAAGCCCAAATGACTTAGAAAAGCACTATCTGACTCAAAATTTAATTCTAAACACAAAACTCTGAAGGCCCAAAAGCTGAAAGTGAGCTTATCACAGCTTAATGAACAAACAGCTTATCCTTATTGGGCCATTAAGCCCATTAAGCTATAAGCTAATGCCATAAGCTCTAATTTGACACACAACCTTCTTTTGGGATACAAAAGAGATCTGTAAAAAGAAATTTTGAAAAAGCACACTCAATAAGCCAGAAATAAGCCAAGAACAATTCCACAAAACGACAAAATAGTCGGGAAAGAGTTCTAGGCTGTTTCAGAAGATCTGGTTCGTTGCAAAAGCTCACAAATAGCTTAACTAAGAATAATCAATCAAGAAAATCACAAAAATCCAAGTAGAATAAGCTGTAAGAACCAATAAGCTGGCTGAAAAAGCCAAATAAGCTAGTTTTCTAGCAAAAGCTTAACCAAAAGACTTGTAACCTTCCAGACTTGTTATTAAGCTGAGAAAAATGAGTTCTATTACAAAAACCAAGTTGTTTCATGTACCAATAAGCAAAACAGATTCAATAAGCTATAAGACCAAGTTTGACCAAAAGTCAAACGCTGACAAGTGTAAATCAAACGCTGACAAACACAAATTGGACGTTGACAGACTTAATGAAGTGTTTAGACTTGTTTTTCACCCTACTGGTCAAGGCTTGAGTACAAACCTTGTGAATCAAGGCCTACCAGTTGAGTAGACTTGATGTGTTTTGGCACAAATAAGCCAATAAGCCAGGAAGCTTATAAGCTATCAACAAAGCAATCCAAGTAACCAAATAACCTCACAAGCAGCACACAAATAGGATCCAAGCAACAAAACAACAATCCTTACACTAGAAATACCAATGCAAACACCAAATGAGATGGTCACTTTGCTGATGCAAATGACCACTTCAGCCAACTTTGATAAGCTACAACAAACACAATAAGCTACCAAATTCAACAACCAGATAACCAATAGATAGCTTATCACCCAAACTATTCCCAAACATGATTTCAGACCTTAGATCCAACTAACAAAGAAGTTATTGGATCTGATGTGTTTGACCAATTCCAAAACACTTTTATCAGATTTTTACAAAACTTCAAATCCTTTTCCCAATATTTCAAAAACTTAACCAATGACTAAAACTTGTTCAAAATGACTTGTTTAGACTTCCCAAACCCCAAGAACCAAGGGCACAAGGCCACAAGGCCTTATGAACCAGTAATCCCAAACAGTCCTTAATCCACAACTTTTCAAAGCAACTTGTGATTTTAACTAACAACCTACTGATTTTATGATTCAAAAACACTTCCTAGGTGACAACTAACAGATTCAATCACAAAAATCACAAACTCAAACACAAGAACACAAAATCACAAACCAACATAAAAAACAGGCAATAACATGAAATTTTTAGGGGAAACTTAAACAAGAGGCCATACCTGTCCTCCACAACATCCTAGGAGGACCAACCATGCTCCTTGGACCTTGTTCAACAACTAGAACAAGACCGAGGTTCTTCAAAAAGGAAGATCAAAACCTGCTGATGTTCAAAGTAGAACAAGGTTTTGATTATGATGATTCTTCAACACAAATGAGCAAACAACTCAACCAAGAGCTTAAAACTCTTCTCAGGCTTGGTGTCAACAAGCTTGAAGGAGCTTAAGGCTTTTGGCTAAGGGTTAGTACAAGATAATAACCAAAACAGAAACTAGGATTTCAAGGTTTTTGAACCTTTGAAAACCTATCCAACATAGACGTGCCTTAACCACAAGATTAAGGAAGGTCTAAAAGATCAAATGGAACACAGATTTCAGCTATTCAAACACCAACTTTTAATAAACACAAAAGAGATTTCACAAATTTTAGGAAATTCAAATTTTATTTAAATAAAAAGGAATTATAAAGATTATAGCCAAAATTTGGAACAAAGGGACTCTCACAGGTTGAGGTCTACTTTTATAAGCAAATGCTTACATAACACTATTCATAAACCCTAGATGTGAATTTCCTAAATTATCCTTGAGTGCTTGATGCCGTTTGTTGTTGGTGAGCTTTCCAAAATGATCAAAACCGTTCATTTTAGCTTGCTAGTTAAGCAGAGAGTCTAAGCTGTTGATCTTGACACGTGTCCTTACTTGGAGAGGAGGGTGTGATGTGATGGGGTAACGGTTTGGGGTGTGGGGTCCATTGGTGAGTGGAGAAGAGGGATTTAATGTTGGGATGGGTTTCTACATGTGTGAATCACACATGTGCCAAGGTAATTTCTTTTTCCCCTTTGTTTTGTAATAAGTAAAACTGGGTTCATACGTGTGAACAGTGCCACGTTTGATCCGTTTTTAGTGGAGGTTAAGTGTTTGGCGCGTGTTTGTGTGTATAAACTTTCAAAGTTGGCAGTAATAACCCTTGGTCTTTGGCAAAAGATGTATAAGAAGAATTTCAGCTCACAAGCTTACTTTCCTTTGTTAATAAACTTTCCAAGTTTATAGTTTTGCAACAAAACTTTGGTGAAAAGGTTTAAAGGGTTGTTTTTGCCATTTTTCCATATTTGAAGGACTGAATTTGGACTTTCTTGATCTTCAAAGGTCATCAATGTTTCTTTGACTTCATGAGGGACCATAATTGACAAATTAGATTTGATGAGGGACTAATCTTGCCATATCTTCAAAGTTGAAGGACCATTTTGTAATTTTGACAAACTTAAGGGACCAAACTTGTAATGATGAATTCACAAGGGTTTTAAGTGTCATTTATTCATTGTTTGAGGATCAATTTTGCATATCTTCAAGTCTTCAAGGGTAAATCTTGGATAATTCATGAATTAGGGCCCGGTTCTTTGTATAGCTTCGTTTCTCGTGTCCGTTTTCCTTGTTTCTTGTGATCTTTTGTCTTTTTCACGATATTCATACCTAAAATACACAAGTAAACAAACACAAGCATATATATGGTATTTTATGACATTTTAATGCATTTAAAGCCCGAAAAGAACGATGAGATCATGTATAAATGCCATCTCATCAAGAACACTCACTACAACCATTATAACTTAATAATATCATTTTTAAAAACTTTTTAACTTGAGTAAGCTTATACTTACGTCAATTAAAAATGATGTTATTCCCATATTTACTCTGACATCACCGACAGCTGTACCAGATATCGACCCCACTCTAGTTGTACCACCGTCACCGATGTTAGTGCTATCAAGATGGCTGTCAGCTTCCGAGTCTAAGGACAGTCAGACCGACGGAGTAGTTCCCACTGTTGCTACTCCACCTGCTGCCATGGTTCCCCCTGCTGAGGAGGAGGACCGGATGACCTATGCCCTGCCACCGTTACCACCCTCGTCATCTCTCCATGGCTATGCACCCGATCTCTATCACCTCGTAAGAGGAGGTACGATACTGCCCCCGCCTCTATTTATGAGGTCGGAGAGGGTTCCGGGACTAGACAGGTTGACCCTGTCCAAGCCCAGATTGCAGCATTGGCTGCTCGACAGGCCCAAGACATGGCAGATGTCCACAGCTTGCGGGTTGCCGGCCAGGCTGAGCGCTCTATCTTGCGGGAGCGTCTAGATTCCGTCACTTGGACCACCTGGGATGAAGCCCGAGTAGCCAGAGGGACATGGACCACAGTCCATGATGCTCTTTAATGGCTCATGGGGGAGTATGATTTCATCTGTCACCGCATCTACGCTGTGGAGAGCCTACAACATCAGACTCGTGCCACCCTCACAGCTCAGGAGCAGACCCTGTCTATGATCTTTGACTTGGCGATTATTCGCCATGATGGAGTGACAGCAGAGACGACCCATCTTAGAGGAGCTTTGAATACCATTCGTGCTCAGCTGGTTCAGATGCTTCGACACATCAAGAGGACCCGTCTTGCCATGATTGCCTTACAGGATGCCATGCCAGCACCAGTAGCCCCACCAACTCCCTCTGTACCAGCCACTTCCAGCGGATCTATTAGACCTACATAGATTCGATGTGCTAGATTTTGTGTACATCATGATAAGATCTTGGGTTGCATCCCAGCTATCATGCTATAGGACCCCATGTACTTTCATTTCATGTATCTTTTGTATCCTATCATGTACTGTACTCCATTAGATAGGTATTTGTATATATTACATTTTAGACTGTGTGTACCACCATCCAGACAGACGTGCTGTACTTCTGTCTTGGATTGGTTGTGCCTGATGTTATGTTTACTTTCTACCAGAAATGACATGTGCTCACTTTCTTTTGTTATATATCATGTGTTGTGTTATATTATTGAAATCTTGACAAGTTATCTAATTTGTTATAAATTCTGAGCATAAATATCCTTGTGCAAATAATATGTGAACTGTACTAACACTAAAGCTAATGATCTCATTTTGTGTCCCATTTTATGTATGACCACTGATATGAGTAAAATCTCATATCAATAAGTCAACAAATCACCCTAAAACACATAGAAAATACCTAACTTTTGTGCTATAAAGCAGTATTATGTGGTATGTTTTGTGTTTGTGCTTTAATAGGTAACAAGGATACAATTTCAAGCACACAAGTGGAAATCAAGCTCATTTATGAAGACAAAGACAAGTGAAGGATCAAAGATGACAAGCCATTTGAAGAAAAGGACCTATCTTGACAATGTTCAAAAGTTAAAGGACTTAAATGCAAATTTTGGAAAAAGTCAAGATTAAAGTCAAACTTGGTCAACCTTCAAGTCAACCAAGTCAAGGGACTTAAATAATCAAGATTCCAGGTCAAAGGACTGAAATTGCCATTGAAATAAAGAAAGGAGCTAAAATGAAGATTCTGCCAAAGAGAAGGACTGAAAATGTCAATTTTACACAAACTTTTGGATCAATCCGTGTGAAGGCCCTTTCAACCAATAAGAATGCAAGTAAAATGGGTTATGGATTGCCACATATGATGACAGCTGGGCCACTGAGTCGTTTTGCATTTATTAACCAAATCAGTACAATACCTCCACTTTCTTATTTACAACCAATCACAAACTGCCACTCCATAATCCTTTATCCAAAAACGGATATCAATCCGTGTGACCTTTTGAGAGCCAATAAAATCATGACACGTGTCAACGTCAACCATCAATGAACCCAACATCGAATTTGAGCTACACTGAATATCAAGACAAGTTCTCTACATGAAAACGACTCCAAATGGAAGGACGAATCCAACCATGCAACTTAATTACACTGAGAATCAATGGATTATAAAACCCCTTTTGTGTTCTTGATGAAGAATCTACAATTAACTAGTCCTTGACACTTGGCACTTCCCCATTGGTCAAGACACGTCAACCACCCCAACATTTCATCATCCAATCTCTATAAATAGGAGTTAGACAGTTCATTTGTAATCAAGTAGTTAAAGTGTGAAAAAGACACACACTTGTAATTTCTCTCTCATTTCTAGTTAATCTTTCAGTTAGTTAGCTTCTCTCAAGTGTTTTACACACACTTGAGAGGTAGTTATTCAGTTAGATTTTGTAACCAACTTTCCCTCCAAATAAATAAAACACAAAATTCAGTTCTTACCTTCATCTTCTTAACTCAAATCTTCATTCCTGCATTTCTGTTGATATCTTATGATTTCATTGATCATAATTGATCAATGAAGTTTGTTTGAGTTGTTTTGGAAGCTTATCCTGTGACAATCCGTCAATTTATGATTGATATTTTATTCTCAATATTTATTTGAAAATATTAATTTTAATGTTATATTATGAACTTACTTATTTTTGGGAAGAAATTTGGATTTACGTCTTGAAGTAGCATCGACTACGTCTAAACTGGAGGATTCAACGTTACGTGCTTACGTTTACATACACCGTTTTGGTGACAGTCCGACATTTCAGAAAATAAATTTATCCGTGAATATTATTTTGAGATTTTAAATTTGTGTTGGTTCACAAACTCACAAATTTACGAGAAGAGATTAGGACTTACGATTTTAATTTAACGTCCTTTACGACTAAACCGGAAACCTTAGGATTACCTATTTACGTTTTCGAACTCCGTTTTTGATGAGACAATTTTTATTAGATTCGTTTTGTGTCGTTGATTCATAATTTATAAAAACGTTTTTCGTAAAATGACCCGAGGGCACGCAAATCGAGGAATACCCGTAAATTAATGGGGATGGAACAAGTACATACTTGTCCCACCCCCACACATGGCTAAACAAAGCTAACAACACCATGTGGTGTCAAGCTTACAAGATAAGCTAAGACACATGTCTTAGTTTACTTGTAAACTAGCAACCAACATCAAAACCACCACCTCAAACCATTTTCATTCATTTCAACACATGCAAACCACTAAACACTCTCCTTCCTCTCTCTAAAATTCGTCCCAAACTCATCCAAAACAACCCCCATTTGATCTTGATTCAACCATAAATCATATGTATAATTTACATATGATGAAAACCCATTAAAGTTATGAAGATTGGAGGTGATCTTAACATGTAAAAAGGATTTTCAAGGGAGTTTAGGGCTGATTTCTCAAGGAGTTTTCATGAAGAACAAGGGCTGATTTTTGGAGGAATCTATAAATACTTGGTGATCCTAGAAGTGGTGTTGATATCTCATAAGATTGGTTACCCAAAACCATGTCTTGTTCATCCAAAAGCTCATCATTTCATCACTTTGGTGGTATAAAGATTGTTCTCCCCATCCTCTTGTTACTTTGATTATGTAATCATGTATTTTATTTCTTATTGTATATGTATATGATGAATATATGATGATAAAAATGTTGTGTGGGGATCAAGTGTTGATAAATATGATTAAAGAGATGAAAAACCATAGGTAACAAGGTTAAAATCTTGCTAAATATGATGGCTGTATAAAAACAGTAAGTAACCAAATGTTAAACTGATAAAATGGCATGGTGGAATCAAATTACAGTAAGTATTAGATGTCATACACATGTGAGAGTTGGCCATGCAATGGAATCATCAAAATGAGTGAGATATGATCAAAACAAGTTTAGAATACAAATCTGAGTTCACTGTTTTGGACGATTTTTAGAAAATACTTAAAGGCTGACTCAACAGTAGCTATAGAAGATTTAAATGGAGCACATACCATGTAGTTTATGTCATAACAATTTGAGCTTCTATCTCCATATAGAACTCTAGATATGGCTGTTTTGGTGAACATGAAACTAAAAATCAGATTTTTAAAGAATTAATGTTTAATAGTATTATATAAGCACTCAACTAAAAATAGTATAAAATGTGAATTAAAACCCACTAACTTATAAATATGTATAAGGATAAATAAATGAACATTTTATAAAAATGGTATTTTGATAAGTTTTATAAGTTATAAAACTATAAACATGATTTTTACGACTTTTTCGGGTATTACCGTAAAATTAACGTTTTTGTTAAATAAAACTTAGACGGTTGGACCCGTCTAATGTAAACTATTATAAACTCATATACTGATATATAAACATATATAACAAGTAAAAACCGATAAAACCCGAACTATAAAACATACGGACATTAACGGGCTAAGTTAACGTTATTGGACTAATAATACAACAAAATGGGCTAAAACACTTATAAACTTATTTATTGGGCTTAACCCATTTGGGCCCAACATGTAAAGTATAAATACTGATAATAAAAGTATAATTGGACTAATGAATAGTATTGGGCTTATAATAGGCTTATTGGGCCTAAAACATGTAAATAAGTAAAACTAGTAAACTAGTACAAAAGTTACCAATACATAACACTATAATGAATGAGTAAAAATGTATAAACCCACTTGATCATCATCATATATATAAAATCATCATATGTATACATAATTGATATTTTTATAAAGTCATTGGACAAGAGTCTAAGACGAGTATTATTTGTCTAGGTTTCTGTGATTGAAGCACGTACCGTACATCCGAATTGCCGATAACCCGCTTTCCCACGCTTTCCCATATCCACGTGAGTTCATAGCCTCGCACTCTTTTAAATGTTTTTATGAAATATTTCATAAACCCGCGAGGGAGATAACATGTTAGTTTTTATAAAATAGGACACATTTGTCCCGATTGTTTGTTTATTGATTTGGACCCGGATGATTGTATGACCCTATGAATGATTAAATGACCCGATAGATGAAATAAAATGGATTATTAAAGTTAGGTTATGTCACTAAAAGTCCCATTAGCATGAATTGTGAACTACCGGGATTTGGTAGACGCTTATGCATATAATAGTACTATTTGGGTACGATCACCCCAGTTCGCGCCTTGACGGTTGATCCCCGTCGTGCCACATTGATTGGTAAGCGAATTTATGTATGAGAAGATTTCCATAGCGTGACCTTTGTGACGACACGCTAATTTAGATGGGCAAATTGAGTTTCGGGCTAGCTACCCGTTGTTTGGTTTAGTAAGGTAACAATGTCATGCGGCTTATAATAATCCAATTAACGAAATACTGCTATACGCACCGAATTACAATATATTGCCTGACTAGCAATACGAGGTCATATTATAGATATTATGTTTGTGTTTTGGTTTTCATGACCATATTCATATAACGGTTTTTATTTAATCTATACAACGTTATAAAACGTATTGTATGATGTTTTTACGACATTGGCTCGTATAATGATTTTTAAGGCAAATGCCTATATTATGATTTTCGATAAGGATTTGTATAAAAATGACTTTGGCTATTTTATGGCCTATTACAATTATTTGTACGAAATGATTTTTGGTAATAATTTTATACCAAAGTTATATTGATGGAATTTATTAAACTCTATGAATTCACTCGGCGTTATCGCTGACCTTTTCTTTTAATATGTTTTATCTCAGGTACTTGAAGGTAATTCTACGGAAGACAACAAGAATTCATGGCCCGCACTTAAATATTGATTTCCATTCAAATGCTTTGTAAAACCTGTATAAAATACAATGACTTGGGACCTATGTAATTTTGATATTTATGAATGGAAATGCTTTTATTATTAAACGACGCGATTTTTATGCGTTGTCTATGATGTGAGTAATGTGCTATCCCGTAACACCAACGATTCTTCCGCTGTATTGAATTGTATAAATTTGGGGGTGTTACAGTTTGGTACCAGAGCTATCGTTATAGAGAACGAAAGATTTTAAAAACCAAGGTTTTGAATAAAACATTTCAAAATCTTTTAACTATAAACATTTTTCTAAAAATGTCTAAAAATCTTTTGACTATAACGGTGCCGAAGAATTCCCGAGTTACCGACAAGGCCAGACTGAGAAGTGTTATTTTAATATATATAACTTGGATTATATATATATATATATATATATATATATATATATATATATATATATATATATATATATATATATATATATATATATATATATATATATATATATATATATATATATATATATATATATATATATATATATATATATATATATATATATATATATATATATATATATATATATATATATATATATATATATATATATATATATATATATATATATATATATATATATATATATATATATATATATATATATATATATATATACGATGTAATTTGACTACATGATGGTTTGATGATTATTTTTATATTTATACGAGGTATTTATATGACGTAGATTGTCACAAGAAACCCTAACTCCCCTAGCAAATCAATCGAAGCTATTCCCCTAGGAATTCTAGCTATTCTTGATCAAAACCAAGTTGCGGATATTTATGATCCCAACAAAATGGTTGATATTTGTAGGAATGTTGATATTAGTTGATTGTGATATTAAAGAAGAATTGGCGAGATTAAATCTGATATCGATGTCATGACGATCTTTCCTTATAAAGTGGAGTTTGACAAAATGTTACCACCTGGGAAGATGTCATCTGATTCAGTGTCACCCAATTCTTAAATTTGAAATCGAAAGGGTGAATGTTGCACTTGAGGCTGTCATTGGAACCATTACCCAAAAGCCTCATGCCACTAGTACCTTTCTGACAAGTCTAATTGAATGTGTGAGTCATTTCATACTAGTGACTCATTTGATAACTATTGATGAAGGAGCTATAGGATTGGAAATTAAGTGTTGTTCATATCGAGCTTTTATTGCCCTATTAAGGTCTAAGAATAAGGTTGAAAATATTGGAGAATGAGATAGGATATTGCATTGAGTATAAGTTGATTAAAACTTGAATAAAGTAAAATTTAACCCGTATGGAATATGAGATTGTTAAGAGGAAGTCATTAAGTCCTGTGATTGAATTATAAGGTTTTAAATGATTGTTAGTTTGTGTTAAGGGTTGTTCCTAGGCCATTGTCCAATGACGAGGATGCCCAGTGTCCAACAAATAAATTGAAGAAATCTTCTTCTGAATTGGGACCGATGGATCTTCCGGGACAGGTGGAACACCTAATGACTCTTGTAGATTAGTATTCATTGTGGTATCTTTTTAAAAATTCCTAACTTAACTGAGACATCAGTTGGTAGGATGAGTTATGAGAATTGTATGACATAGTGACACGTAATGTGTTACGGTACAATTTTGACTTGTTTGTGATTAATAAAAAGACTACCTTTGATTGCTAAATTCTACATGTATCGATGTTATCTATCTTTTCTTGCTTGTCTCTAATGCTCGCATTAGTGATGCAACCATTGAACAAGTACTCATCTCGAATTGAGTTACGTTGTGGATTATTCTTTTTCAGTGCCATCGAGGTCATGCACCTCATAATTAGTTGGCTAAGCTCATTTCCTATTATATTGTGGTTAGTTCTTGGTAAACAACTCTTTATCACTCTTTTGTAGATCACTCATTGTTTTTATAAGATAAAACAATATCCTTTGAGAAAATTGAATTTTCATCACTATATGGATTATTTAAAGTGAGACTTATAAATAATAATTATTGAAATAAAGTTGATTATGAAATACCTTGGAAAACTTAATTGTTTTCATAACAAAGAAAATATTTGTAAATGTTTTTATTATAAACATGATGATAAAATTTTGACGAACTGAGTATTGCATCGTTAATCTTGAAATTGTATATAGTTGCGCGCCTACATACAATTTGGAAGTGACCATGCAAGACTGATTAGTAGTCACCATGAAAATATAAATAAACACTAAATTTTCTTTGAAGATTGTGAAAGATTATATTTTATGAGATCTGCAAGAAGTGAAAAATAGGGACATATTGATAGGGACACCTACATATGTGCCCGTACTATTTATTCTTCTGAGTCGAATTTACTCATCTGTGGAATTTGTCTTATTTGACAATTGATATTCCCTTCTTGTCCAATTCTCTCGTAGTGAGATTCTTAGGAAAAGTATCTGATTGCTGAGTGTTGATACCCGACCGGATGGATCGACGTTCTTATCATTTCTTTTGATTAGATTTCATATTTGAATGACCTGGGTAACGATCCGAGGAGCTTTCGAATGCGTACTCAATTCATGAAAACATGGGATACATTCATATTCATTAAATGTTTTCGTCTGTATCTGAGTTGAAATTCTCTCGCGTAGATTATGCGTTGACCTTACTTTTTTGAGGTTAGTTGTGTCTCCATATATCCTTGAATTTGCGAAGGATTATGAGTTATTATTAGTCTTTTGAGAAGTTCACATCTTATCGACGGCAATAAAACTGAAAAGTTGGTAATGCCAGTAGAATGGATTGATTGATTATGACATGACGACATTGCCTTAATTGATGGGAACTCGAGTAGAAATCCCCTAAAAGATAAGATGTTGATTATCAAAAGTGATCTAAATAATTCTAGATGGATGACCATATCCTGCATTTAGACTTAAAATTATACCATGAATGGTTGTGAACTAGTTATAGATATTGTAATCTAGAAGAACCTAATATGAATGTATAATAAGAGGTTTCCGTTATCTGAAACTTTAGGAGGTATTTGCTGGTAAATTACCTAGACTTTCGCCATTAAGGCAAGTTGAAATTGGTATTGATTATATTCCCTGTGCTGCACCTGTGGCTTGCGCACTGTACGTCAGCACCATCTGGATTAAAAGTATTACCGTACAACTGAGAGAGTTGTCGGAGAAAGATTTTATTCTACCAAGCTCGTCATCATGAAGAGCTATGGTGTTATTATTTCTTATATTTATAGATTACTGTGAACTGAGTAAATTGACAATCGAAAACGATATCCATGACTCGAAATGGAAGATTTGTTCAATCATTTACAAGGTTCTAGCGTATGTTTTAAAAATTTGATCCTCGGCATGGTTATCATCAACTTCGCGTCCGCGAAAAAGATTATCTATTCCAATCTCTACATCCAAAACTTGTAATGAACATTATAAGTTTCACGTGATGTCGTTTGGATTGACTAATACACATGTAGCATTCATAAATTTGGTGAATCACGTGTGTAGGTTGTAATTTGATAAATTCATGCTTGTGATCATTAAGGACCATCTGTTTGTTTATAAGAATAAGAATGAGTTAATAATTATTTATAAACTGCCCTGAATTGGCCGAACCATGAAAACTTGTACCTTGAATAATTAACATGTGATTTAAGACTTAATCCTTTACATTATTTGACCATGTGATTAAAAGATAATGAAATCTATATTGACTCTTCAAAAATTAGAGCCATTTAAGGCTTTGGGTTATACCAAAAAGAAAATGCAAATATGTTTGACAAATGTTTTAACAAAGGATTTTTAAGGAATCATTCCCTTAAACCCAGAACATTTAACTAAACTCTTGTTTAGGGGTAAATGTTTGTGTGTACTTCTAGACAACATAAGAAGAATTGAGGAAACTATATAACTTATGACTTGAAATTTGAAACGATAATTTTTGCTTTTCAACTAAGAAAATTTTGACCAAAGTATAAACAAAGATTTTTTAAACATTTACAAATCTTGTTAATTATTTTCGATAAATCAACAAAAAAAAATCGTGTTGATTAAATTCAAATTTATTTTGAACATTTTTATATAATTGGTGGAACTAAGAAATTTAAAATTTTTAAGTTTACATTTTATAAAAATTTAATATTTATTATTTAATTACTTGTAATATTTATCGACGCTTTAAACGTCGGATTGAGCAAAACTGATAAAAATAATAGTTGAGGCGAGACTAAAACTTAAAAAATATGAAGAAAGAATTTCTAAATAAATTGTAGACATGATAATTATTTCATCAGGAAAGATGAATGTAAATACTGACGCATTATGTAAAAAGGATAATATAGATAATAAAAAAAAGGGGTTCGCGGCTAATGTGAACCATTAAAATTGAGAAGCCGGTAGCGTTAAATGTATAACAGGCCACTTGAGGTTGCCTAAAAATGGAGATTTTGAGATATAGTTATGTTGGAATCTTGTAAGTATAAGTATTCTATTCCTGTCATTTATGATTTAATGTATCATTATCAAAAGAAGTTGTACTAATAACAAATTATGAAGGCAGAGATCGCCTCACACATTAGTAAAGGTCTAACTATTGCAAAGGTTATCATCTGAATTTGATTCGATTTGGGTCATCATCGACAGACTGACCAAATCTGTTAATATCATTCTCGTTAATGATAAATTATTGATGAAGAAATTGACTCTTTTGTATTTAAAGGAGTTATGAAAACATAGTGTGCCGTATCAGTCATCTCTATCAAGATCCTCGCTTCGCATCGAATTTCTAGAGATTTGCTCAGAAGTCATTGGGAACGAACCTTGATGAGAGTGCTGTTTACCATCCCAATCGAAGGGACGAGGTACAGTAACGATACGAATTACTAGAAGTCTTGTTTTATGTTTGAATGATTGACCTTTGGTAATGAACCGTATAATCTTTTTTTTCCTTTGGAGAGATTATCATTGAAAACTATCGTATTAGGATCGAGATCGAATCTGGTGAGGATATATATTAGAGCATCTGTAAGCAGGAGTTGGGAGGAAGACACCCGACATACACCCATTGTGAGTTGGACATGTCTTTTAGGTTTAAGGTTTCCTATGATGGCGAACCTAACCTAACAAAATACCCGACCCGCGAGACCTGAAATGATTATTGAAATTAGGATCTGATTATTGACTGTCGGTAGTGGGCAGGAGGTTATGTGAATATGAAATGTAGATATTGAAGTGCCATATGGGTAGCGAAGTTATGCCAAAAATTTTAACCATGGAAAAATGAATTGATGATCTGAAAGATCATGGGATATAAGTCCCCGTTTTATGGGACCATTGAGATGATATAAAAGTTGGTTTGAAAGGCATATAAGCTGGATCTACCCTAGGACTTCAAGAGCTGCGTGAATTATGATTCGTATATCGAACTTGATGAAATGTCTATCAAGTGAGAATCTGATTGTTTCTTAGTAAAGTTTAGATCGGCGAAAAGTTGCATTCATCAAAAACCCGTGAACATCATGGATAGAGAAAGTAAGTCAACATTAAGCCTGATCTTATTCCCGTAGTTATGTTTGATGAAACTCGCGTATTGTAATGAATTACACTTGTGAGAAAAGACCGAATGTGGAGGAAATACCCACATGGCTTTAACTCTATAAGAAGCGAGTAGTAAGGTAAGATGATCTTTGAGGACAAAGATCCTGTTTAGGGGTAAATGCAGTGACAATCCGTCAATTTATGATTGATATTTTATTCTCAATATTTATTTGAAAATATTAATTTTAATGTTATATTATGAACTTACTTATTTTTGGGAAGAAATTTGGATTTACGTCTTGAAGTAGCATCGACTACGTCTAAACTGGAGGATTCAACGTTACGTGCTTACGTTTACATACACCGTTTTGGTGACAGTCCGACATTTCAGAAAATAAATTTATCCGTGAATATTATTTTGAGATTTTAAATTTGTGTTGGTTCACAAACTCACAAATTTACGAGAAGAGATTAGGACTTACGATTTTAATTTAACGTCCTTTACGACTAAACCGGAAACCTTAGGATTACGTATTTACGTTTTCGAACTCCGTTTTTGATGAGACAGTTTTTATTAGATTAGTTTTGTGTCGTTGATTCATAATTTATAAAAACGTTTTTCGTAAAACGACCCGAGGGCACGAAAATCGAGGAATACCCATAAATTAATGGGGATGGAACAAGTACATACTTGTCCCACCCCCACACATGGCTAAACAAAGCTAACAACACCATGTGGTGTCAAGCTTACAAGATAAGCTAAGACACATGTCTTAGTTTACTTGTAAACTAGCAACCAACATCAAAACCACCACCTCAAACCATTTTCATTCATTTCAACACATGCAAACCACTAAACACTCTCCTCTCTCTCTCTAAAATTCGTCCCAAAATCATCCAAAACAACCCCCATTTGATCTTGATTCAACCATAAATCATATGTATAATTTACATATGATGAAAACCCATTGAAGTTATGAAGATTGGAGGTGATCTTAACATGTAAAAAGGATTTTCAAGGGAGTTTGGGGCTGATTTCTCAAGGAGTTTTCATGAAGAACAAGGGCTGATTTTTGGAGGAATCTACAAATACTTGGTGATCCTAGAAGTGGTGTTGATATCTCATAAGATTGGTTACCCAAAACCATGTCTTGTTCATCCAAAAGCTCATCATTTCATCACTTTGGTGGTATAAATATTGTTCTCCCCATCCTCTTGTTATTTTGATTATGTAATCATGTATTTTATTTCTTATTGTATATGTATATGATGAATATATGATGATAAAAATGTTGTGTTGGGATCAAGTGTTGATAAATATGATTAAAGAGATGAAAAACCATAGGTAACAAGGTTAAAATCTTGCTAAATATGATGGCTGTATAAAAACAGTAAGTAACCAAATGTTAAACTGATAAAATGGCATGGTGGAATCAAATTACAGTAAGTATTAGATGTCATACACATGTGTGAGTTGGCCATGCAATGGAATCATCAAAATGAGTGAGATATGATCAAAACAAGTTTAGAATACAAATCTGAGTTCACTGTTTTGGACGATTTTTAGAAAATACTTAAAGGCTGACTCAACAGTAGCTATAGAAGAGTTAAATGGAGCACATATCATTTAGTTTATGTCATAAAAATTTGAGCTTCTATCTCCATATAGAACTCTAGATATGGCTGTTTTGGTGAACATGAAACTAAAAATCAGATTTTTAAAGAATTAATGTTTAATAGTATTATATAAGCACTCAACTAAAAATAGTATAAAATGTGAATTAAAACCCACTAACTTATAAATATGTATAAGGATAAATAATGAACATTTTATAAAAATGGTAGTTTGATAAGTTTTATAAGTTATAAAACTATAAACATGATTTTTACGACTTTTTCAGGTATTACCGTAAAATTAACGTTTTTGTTAAATAAAACTTAGACGGTTGGACCCGTCTAATGTAAACTTTTATAAACTCATATACTGATATATGAACATATATAACAAGTAAAAACCGATAAAACCCGAACTATAAAACATACGGACATTAACGGGCTAAGTTAACGTTATTGGACTAATAATACAACAAAATGGGCTAAAACACTTATAAACTTATTTATTGGGCTTAACCCATTTGGGCCCAACATGTAAAGTATAAATACTGATATTAAAAGTATAATTGGACTAATGAATAGTATTGGGCTTATAATAGGTTTATTGGGCCTAAAACATGTAAATAAGTAAAACTAGTAAACTAGTACAAAAATTACCGATACATAACACTATAATGAATGAGTAAAAATGTATAAACCCACTTGATCATAATCATATATATAAAATCATCATATGTATACATAATTGTTATTTTTATAAAGTCATTGGACAAGAGTCTAAGACGAGTATTATTTGTCTAGGTTTCCGTGATTGAAGCACGTACCGTACATCCGAATTGCCGATAACCCGCTTTCCCACGCTTTCCCACATCCACGTGAGTTCATAGCCTCGCACTCTTTTAAATGTTTTTATGAAATATTTCATAAACCCGCGAGGGAGATAACATGTTAGTTTTTATAAAATAAGACACATTTGTCCCGATTGTTTGTTTATTGATTTGGACCCGGATGATTGTATGACCCTATGAATGATTAAATGACCCGATAGATGAAATAAAATGGATTATTAAAGTTAGGTTATGTCACTAAAAGTCCCATTAGCATGAATTGTGAACTACCAGGATTTGGTAGACGCTTATGCATATAATAGTACTATTTGGGGACGATCACCCCAGTTCGCGCCTTGACGGTTGATCCCCGTCGTGCCACATTGATTGGTAAGCGAATTTATGTATGAGAAGATTTCCATAGCGTGACCTTTGTGACGACACGCTAATTTAGATGGGAAAATTGAGTTTCGGGCTAGCTACCCGTTGTTTGGTTTAGTAAGGTAACAATGTCATGCGGCTTATAATAATCCAATTAACGAAATACTGCTATACGCACCGAATTACAATATATTGCCTGACTAGCAATACGGGGTCATATTATTGATATTATGTTTGTGTTTTGGTTTTCATGACCATATTCATATAACGGTTTTTATTTCATCTATACAACGTTATAAAACGTATTGTATGATGTTTTTACGACATTGGCTCGTATAATGATTTTTAAGGCAAATGCCTATATTATGATTTTCGATAAGGATTTGTATAAAAATGACTTTGGCTATTTTATGGCCTATTACAATGATTTGTACGAAATGATTTTTGGTAATAATTTTATACCAAAGTTATATTGATGGAATTTATTAAACTCTATGAATTCACTCGGCGTTATCGTTGACCTTTTCTTTTAACATGTTTTATCTCAGGTACTTGAAGGTAATTCTCCGGAAAACAACAAGAATTCATGGCCCGCACTTAAATATTGATTTCCATTCAAATGCATTGTAAAACCTATATAAAATACAATGACTTGGGACCTATGTAATTTTGATATTTATAAATGGAAATGCTTTTATTATTAAACGACGCGATTTTTATGCGTTGTCTATGATGTGAGTAATGTGCTATCCCGTAACACCAACGATTCTTCCGCTGTATTGAATTATATAAATTTGGGGGTGTTACATATCCAGTTTGATTCAGCAAGTTCAGTTCATATCCATACCTGAGTAGCAGATTTGAAGCAGAATGAGTTGATTAGTTCAGATATAGTAATGAATAAGATTTTTCCTAGTTAAAAATATCGTTGTTCCAGTCTCTTCGAATTGAAAAATGGATTAACTATGCGACTCAGTCGTTCTTTGGTGGAAACAAATAGTTGTGTCGTTGTAGTATTAAAAATGTGCAAGACTTTAAAGTAAATGGGCAGGTAAATTTAAATCTAACTCTAATTTAAAATAAATGGCAAGTATTTAAAAGTGTGACGAAAAGTAAATGGGCACTAAACGTAAATAACGCAAACTTAAATCTATCTAAGGCAAACTTAAAACGCAACTAAAACTTAAAACTAAGGCAAGACTAAAATAAATCTAAGACAAATAAACTTAAAGTGCAACTAAATAAAAAGGCGGGAAAAATAAAGCTTGAAAATTAAAAACAGAAACTTTAAAACAGTAACTTGAAAAAGAGATTTTGTATACCCTTTTTATTTCTATTATTGTTCCTCGATTCGACTCGAATTAGATTACCGATTAACGATACGACTTAACTTTGTTTTTGGTAAATAATATTTTTGGTGTTTTATCTATTTAATATTAAAAACTAATAAAAAAATTTAAATAAAACTAATCTAATTTAAAAATTAAGCTAATAAAAACTTTTAAATGAAATCTATTTTTAAAATAAAACTTTAAACCTAATTAATTTTAAACTAAAAACTTTTTAATTTAAATCTAAAGAAATTTTAAACTAAATTTAATGACATAAAAGAAAACTATTTTTTTTAATAAAAGTAAATGAAAACTAAATTAAAATTTATAAAAACAATGTAAATAAAATATTTTTTATCTTTTTATATTTTATAAAAACTGAATAAAACTAAATAAAACTTTTAATTAAAATTTAAATAAACTTAAACTTGTATTAAACCTAATAAATAAAAACTGCCAATTTAAAAGACCCTATATTAATTAAAAGGTGTAAAGAAGAACATAAAAGTAGACTAGAAGAGTTGGTTGGGGCGTTGGCTAGTGAATGAGAGGTCTGGGGTTCGAATCCAACCCCAGACGAAATTTATGCCATTTATTTATTTTTTCTTTTATAATTGTGAAACTTCAGACCAAATGTCTGAATTTAGTACAGTAACCAAAAAATTAACACCAAATACCAAATAAGCTAAAAGCTACAAAGTCAGGCAGGAAAACAAAACTAATAAGCTAAGAATACTAATAAGCAAATGAACAGTAAGCATACATAGTAAATAGCAGATAAACTAATAAAAAGCATTAAATCTAAAACCAATAAGCATAATAATCAATAGAAAATAAGCAATGTCCAAATATTAAGCAACCAAAATCTAAACATAGAAAAACAGTAGAAACTTAAACTAAGTGAGTAATAAGCAGACTCAATTCTAAAATATATAAACCAACAATTATCGAAACAGAACTATACGAAAACTATAAACTGAATAATAAACTAAATCAGGAAATTAAAAAGAGACTTGAAACCTTTTTGTCGAAACCGTTGGGTCGAAGTAGCGCGCTGAGCGTACTTGTGAACCGAATCAAACTAACACCACCGCTAACCAATAGATAGCTTATCACCCAAACTATTCCCAAACCTGATTTCAGACCTTAGATCCAACTAACAAAGAAGTTATTGGATCTGATGTGTTTGACCAATTCCAAAACACTTTTATCAGATTTTTACAAAACTTCAAATCCTTTTCCCAATATTTCAGAAACTTAACCAATGACTAAAACTTGTTCAAAATGACTTGTTTAGACTTCCCAAACCCCAAGAACCAAGGGCACAAGGCCACAAGGCCTTATGAACCAGTAATCCCAAACAGTCCTTAATCCACAACTTTTCAAAGCAACTTGTGATTTCAACTTACAACCTACTGATTTTATGATTCAAAAACACTTCCTAGGTGACAACTAACAGATTCAATCACAAAAATCACAACCTCAAACACAAGAACACAAAATCACAAACCAACATAAAAAACAGGCAATAACATGAAATTTTTAGGGGAAACTTAAACAAGAGGCCATACCTGTCCTCCACAACATCCTAGGAGGACCAACTATGCTCCTTGGACCTTGTTCAACAACTAGAACAAGACCGAGGTTCTTCAAAAAGGAAGATCAAAACCTGCTGATGTTCAAAGTAGAACAAGATTTTGATTATGATGATTCTTCAACACAAATGAGCAAACAACTCAATCAAGAGCTTAAAACTCTTCTCAGGCTTGGTGTCAACAAGCTTGAAGGAGCTTAAGGCTTTTGGCTAAGGGTTAGTACAAGATAATAACCAAAACAGAAACTAGGATTTCAAGGTTTTTGAACCTTTGAAAACCTATCCAACATAGACGTGCCTTAACCACAAGATTAAGGAAGGTCTAAAAGATCAAATGGAACACAGATTTCAGCTATTCAAACACCAACTTTTAATAAACACAAAAGAGATTTCACAAATTTTAGGAAATTCAAATTTTATTTAAATAAAAAGGAATTACAAAGATTATAGCCAAAATCTGGAACAAAGGGACTCTCACAGGTTGAGGTCTCCTTTTATAGGCAAATGCTTACATAACACTATTCATAAACCCTAGATGTGAATTTCCTAAATTATCCTTGAGTGCTTGATGTCGTTTGTTGTTGGTGAGCTTTCCAAAATGATCAAAACCATTCATTTTAGCTTGCTAGTTAAGCAGAGAGTCTAAGCTGTTGATCTTGACACGTGTCCTTACTTGGAGAGGAGGGTGTGATGTGATGGGGTAACGGTTTGGGGTGTGGGGTCCATTGGTGAGTGGAGAAGAGGGATTTAATGTTGGGATGGGTTTCTACATGTGTGAATCACACATGTACCAAGGTAATTTCTTTTTCCCCTTTGTTTTGTAATAAGTAAAACTGGGTTCATACGTGTGAACAGTGCCACGTTTGATCCGTTTTTAGTGGAGGTTAAGTGTTTGGCGCGTGTTTGTGTGTTTAAACTTTCAAAGTTGGCAGTAGTAACCCTTGGTCTTTGGCAAAAGATGTATAAGAAGAATTTCAGCTCACAAGCTTACTTTCCTTTGTTAATAAACTTTCCAAGTTTATAGTTTTGCAACAAAACTTTGGTGAAAAGGTTTAAAGAGTTGTTTTTGCCATTTTTCCATATTTTAAGGACTGAATTTGGACTTTCTTGATCTTCAAAGGTCATCAATGTTTCTTTGACTTCATGAGGGACCATAATTGACAAATTAGATTTGATGAGGGACTAATCTTGCCATATCTTCAAAGTTGAAGGACCATTTTGTAATTTTGACAAACTTAAGGGACCAAACTTGTAATTATGAATTCACAAGGGTTTTAAGTGTCATTTATTCATTGTTTGAGGATTAATTTTGCATATCTTCAAGTCTTCAAGGGTAAATCTTGGATACTTCATAAATTAGGGCCCGGTTCTTTGTACGGCTTCGTTTCTCGTGTCCGTTTTTCCTTGTTTCTTGTGATCTTTTGTCTTTTTCACGATATCCATACCTAAAATACACAAGTAAACAAACACAAGCATATATATGGTATTTTATGACATTTTAATGCATTTAAAGCCCGAAAAGAACGATGAGATCATGTATAAATGCCATCTCATCAAGAACACTCACTACAACCATTATAACTTAATAATATCATTTTTAAAAACTTTTTAACTTGAGTAAGCTTATACTTACGTCAATTAAAAATGATGTTATTCCCATATTTACTCTGACATCACCGACAGCTGTACCAGATATCGACCCCACTCTAGTTGTACCACCGTCACCGATGTTAGTGCTGTCAGGATGGCTGTCAGCTTCCGAGTCTAAGGACAGTCAGACCGACGGAGTAGTTCCAACTGTTGCTACTCCACCTGCTGCCATGGTTCCCCCTGCCGAGGAGGAGGACCGGATGACCTATGCCCTGCCACCGTTACCACCCTCGTCATCTCTCCATGGCTATGCACCCGATCTCTATCACCTCGTAAGAGGAGGTACGATACTGCCCTCGCCTCTATTTATGAGGTCGGAGAGGGTTCCGGGACTAGACAGGTTGACCCTGTCCAGGCCCAGATTGCAGCATTGGCTACTCGATAGGCCTAGGACATGGCAGATGTCCACAGCTTGCTGGTTGCCGGCCAGGTTGAGCGCTCTATCTTGCGGGAGCGTCTAGATTCCCTCACTTGGACCACCTAGGATGAAGCCCGAGTAGCCAGAGGGACATAGACCACAGTCCATGATGCTCTTTAATGGCTCATGGGGGAGTATGATTTCATCTGTCACCGCATCTACGCTGTGGAGAGCCTACAACATCAGACTCGTGCCACCCTCACAGCTCAGGAGCAGACCCTGTCTATGATCTTTGACTTGGCGATTATTCGCCATGATGGAGTGACAGCAGAGATGACCCATCTTAGAGGAGCTTTGAATACCCTTCGTGCTCAGCTGGTTCAGATGCTTCGACACGTCAAGAGGACCCGTCTTGCCATGATTGCCTTACAGGATGCCATGCCAGCACCAGTAGCCCCACCAACTCCCTCTGTACCAGCCACTTCCAGTGGATCTATTAGACCTGCATAGATTCGATGTGCTAGATTTTGTGTACATCATGATAAGATCTTGGGTTGCATCCCAGCTATCATGCTATAGGACCCCATGTACTTTCATTTCATGTATCTTTTGTATCCTATCATGTACTATACTCCATTAGATAGGTATTTGTATATATTACATTTTAGACTGTGTGTACCACCATCCAGACAGACGTGCTGTACTTCTGTCTTGGATTGGTTGTGCCTGATGTTATGTTTACTTTCTACCAGAAATGACATGTGCTCACTTTCTTTTGTTATATATCATGTGTTGTGCTATATTACTGAAATCTTGACAGGTTATCCAATTTGTTATAAATTCTGAGCATAAATATCCTTGTGCAAATAATATGTGAACTGTACTAACACTAAAGCTAATGATCTCATTTTGTGTCCCATTTTGTGTATGACCACTGATATGAGTAAAATCTCATATCAATAAGTCAACAAATCACCCTAAAACACATAGAAAATACCTAACTTTTGTGCTATAAAGCAGTATTATGTGGTATGTTTTGTGTTTGTGCTTTAATAGGTAACAAGGATACAATTTCAAGCAAACAAGTGGAAATCAAGCTCATTTATGAAGACAAAGACAAGTGAAGGATCAAAGATGACAAGCCATTTGAAGAAAAGGACCTATCTTGACAATGTTCAAAAGTTGAAGGACTTAAATGCAAATTTTGGAAAAAGTCAAGATTAAAGTCAAACTTGGTTAACCTTCAAGTCAACCAAGTCAATGGACTTAAATAATCAAGATTCCAGGTCAAAGGACTGAAATTGCCATTGAAATAAAGAAAGGAGCTAAAATGAAGATTCTGACAAAGAGAAGGACTGAAAATGTCAATTTTACACAAACTTTTGGATCAATCCGTGTGAAGGCCCTTTCAACCAATAAGAATGCAAGTAAAATGGGTTATGGATTGCCACATATGATGACAGCTGGGCCACTGAGTCGTTTTGCATTTATTAACCAAATTAGTACAGTACCTCCACTTTCTTATTTACAACCAATCACAAACTGCCACTCCATAATCCTTTATCCAAAAACGGATATCAATCCGTGTGACCTTTTGAGAGCCAATAAAATCATGACACGTGTCAACGTCAACCATCAATGAACCCAACATCGAATTTGAGCTACACCGAATATCAAGACAAGTTCTCTACTTGAAAACGACTCCAAATGGAAGGACGAATCCAACCATGCAACTTAATTACACTGAGAATCAATGGATTATAAAACCCCTTTTGTGTTATGGATGAAGAATCTACAATTAACTAGTCCTTGACACTTGGCACTTCCCCATTGGTCAAGACACGTCAACCACCCCAACATTTCATCATCCAATCTCTATAAATAGCAGTTAGACAGTTCATTTGTAATCAAGTAGTTAAAGTGTGAAAAAGACACACACTTGTAATTTCTCTCTTATTTCTAGTTAATCTTTCAGTTAGTTAGCTTCTCTCAAGTGTTTGACACACACTTGAGAGGTAGTTATTCAGTTAGATTTTGTAACCAACTTTCCCTCCAAATAAATAAAACACAAAATTCAGTTCTTACCTTCATCTTCTTAACTCAAATCTTCATTCCTGCATTTCTGTTGATATCTTATGATTTCATTGATCATAATTGATCAATGAAGTTTGTTTGAGTTGTTTTGGAAGCTTATCCAGTTTGATTCAGCAAGTTCAGTTCATATCCATACCTGAGTAGCAGTTTTGAAGCAGAATGAGTTGATTAGTTCAGATATAATAATGAATAAGATTTTACCTAGTTAAAAATATCGTTGCTCCAGTCTCTTCGAATTGAAAAATGGATTAACTATGCAACTCAGTCGTTCTTTGGTGGAAACAAATAGTTGTGTCGTTGTAGTATTAAAAATGTGCAAGACTTTAAAGTAAATGGGCAGGTAAATTTAAATCTAACTCTAATTTAAAATAAATGGCAAGTATTTAAAAGCGTGACGAAAAGTAAATGGGCACTAAACGTAAATAACGCAAATTTAAACTATCTAAGGCAAACTTAAAACGCAACTAAAACTTAAAACTAAGGCAAGACTAAAATAAATCTAAGACAAATAAACTTAAAGTGCAACTAAATAAAAAGGCGGGAAAAATAAAGCTTGAAAATTAAAAACAGAAACTTAAAAACAGTAACTTGAAAAAGAGATTTTGTATACCCTTTTTATTTCTATTATTGTTCCTCGATTCGACTCGAATTAGATTACCGATTAACGATACGACTTAACTTTATTTTTGGTAAATAATATTTTTGGTATTTTATCTATTTAATATTAAAAACTAATAAAACAATTTAAATAAAACTAATCTAATTTAAAAATTAAGCTAATAAAAACTTTTAAATGAAATCTATTTTTAAAATAAAACTTTAAACCTAATTAATTTTAAACTAAAAACTTTTTAATTTAAATCTAAAGAAATTTTAAACTAAATTAATGACATAAAAGAAAACTATTTTTTTAATAAAAGTAAATGGAAACTAAATTAAAATTTATAAAAACAATGTAAATAAAATATTTTTTATCTTTTTATATTTTATAAAAACTGAATAAAACTAAATAAAACTTTTAATTAAAATTTAAATAAACTTAAACTTGTATTAAACCTAATAAATAAAAACTGCCAGTTTAAAAGACCCTATATTAATTAAAAGGTGTAAAGAAGAACATAAAAGTAGACTAGAAGAGTTGGTTGGGGCGTTGGCTAGTGAACGAGAGGTCTGGGGTTCGAATCCAACCCCAGACGAAATTTATGCCATTTTTTTTTATAATTGTGAAACTTCAGACCAAATGTCTGAATTCAGTACAGTAACCAAAAAAATTAACACCAAATACCAAATAAGCTAAAAGCTACAAAATCAGGCAGGAAAACAAAACTAATAAGCTAAGAATACTAATAAGCAAATGAACAGTAAGCGTACATAGTAAATAGCAGATAAACTAATAAAAAGCATTAAATCTAAAACCAATAAGCATAATAATCAATAGAAAATAAGCAATGTCCAAATATTAAGCAACCAAAATCTAAACATAGAAAAATAGTAGAAACTTAAACTAAGTGAGTAATAAGCAGATTCAATTCTAAAATATATAAACCAACAATTATCGAAACAGAACAATAAGCAAACTATAAACTGAATAATAAACTAAATCAGGAAATTAAAAAGAGACTTGAAACCTATTTGTCGAAACCGTTGGGTCGAAGTAGCACGCTGAGCGTACTTGTGAACCGAATCAAACTAACACCACCGTTAATCAATCCGTATCACCAAAACAGCACTCGAATCATGGAATACCAATCGAATACGAACCATTAACTCGAACAGTACTTTAAATATTTTCCAGTAGGGAAAATACTTTACACTTACTTTATCTTTTTTTTTTATAATAATAATTCGAACGAGAACAGTAAATATAAATATAAAATTAGACTGAATTAAACTTTTGAGAATTAAATAATAACTGGAAATAAAAAAGATGAGACAAGATTTAAATAATAGTAAAATTTTTCATTAATACAAAAATCCAAATTACAAGTGTTGAAATAAAATTACAAGATTTAAAACTAACTAATTTACTGAAAAATAAAAATTAAAGAAAAGCTATCCTCAATTACATGATAAGAGGGGTTTTATAGGCAACCCCTAATGCCTTGGTGCCCAAGTTCTTCAATCCTAGCCGTTCTTCCATCTTCTCTTTCTTCTCTTTTGATCAAACGGCTGAAAACTCCTCCTATGCACATGGATTGCCCTCGTGGCATTGTTTTGTGTTTGTTGTGCTAGTTGGGGGTGATGTGGATTGATTTTATTGGTTGAGGGGTTTGTGGTGATGTGTGACAACCAATCACAAAGAAGGATTTGGCCACGTAGGATTCGGATTGAGGACCACTCCTTGGTGGATCTTCCTGATTTCATGGGGATTTAATTCCTCTAGGTTTGAATTAACCTTTGAGGTTAAAACCCCCAAATTTGGTGGTTAATTTTTGTGAGGTAAAAATTAGGGTTTGGGATGGTGGCTGTGTTTTTTTTGGGAGATGAAGGAGAAACACAGTAAAATGTGTTTTGTTTTCCATTGTTTGTAACGAAAGCTTGGCTGAGTGGGGTAAATAAATATTTATTTATGGTGAGTGGATGTGTAACACGTGGGGGGTTTGAGGGTGTAAGGGTTGACTGGGTAATTGACCAAATATTTAATTGTGTGAGGTGAGTGGTCAATAAGGGTAAGTAAAGTGAGGGGGTGGGGTGAATGGTGGGTACACGTTTATTAAAAACAAAAGTGTGTGGTGGTACGTGTGATGTGGGGGGATCGGTTGGCCTGGGAGTTGACTGAGGGAATTTGACCAAATTTTTGCCAATTAAATTCCATTTAAGTTGTTGGGCTTTAGTCCAATTCCAATCCATCCCTTGTTTATCCGTTCCTTTTTACTCATTTTGGGCTTTCAAACTTTCCACGTTCCTTTAATTTGTTAATTGGGCCAAGTTGTGGGCTTTCCCATTTTAGTTTCTCAAAGTATCCAACTTAATGGGCTTTTAGGCCCATTAACCAAATGTGGGTCCCACAAAGGCCCATTAACTTATTAAAATATTAAATCCTCTAAAAACGACTTGTCATTTGGCTTCTCGATCTTTTCTTCAAAATCGTGTCGATTTTGCCGGGTTTCGTGATTGTTGGCACGCTTTTGGTCTTTTGACTTTGTCTTCGTCTCTTTTTGGACTTTTCTTCAACATTTGACCGTGAAATCCCGTGTTTTCTCTTTTTTTGATCATTTGTACCTATTTGACACACAAAACCACGCGTAATTCCGACATTTACGACATTAAACACACGATTAGGTCTTGTTTTTCCTCGATTTTAGTGGCAAAAGGATAAGTGTTTTCACACTTATTAAATCCCCTATACTTGACCATTGCAATGACCCCATGCAATGCATTATTTCAAATCATATAGTTACATTTTTCTCATAATTAATCCATCTCGGCCTTTATTACTATATACTATTATTACTACGACGGAAAGATAAAAACTTTAAAGGAAACAAAAGTGATAACAATTTATTAACTTGGAAATTTATTTGATGGAAGAAACTTGTAAAGAAATCTAAGACTTAGATTAGGGCTTTGTCATGAATATTAATCACCCTCAAGTTTCACGTTCCCCAAACCAAGCTTAAAAACGAGATCATTGCTATTACAAGTTAGCACAACTAACACTTACTCATGTGGTTTAGTTAATCACTTAGACCCCCTTATTCCTATGGTGTATCTCTTGTATTTTTATTTTTGTCTTGAATGATCACGAGGATGCATTTTTGACTTATTTCGATAATTTATTAAGTCCGAAAATAAAGTGGGACGATTTAATCAATAGTTAGCTAAAGGACAAAATCTTTTAAAACTGCTTCTCGAAACCTCAAAAAGTTCGTATCTTGGCATAACTCGTTTCACGATTTGAGACCTTTCTCGGACCGATATTTGGCTTGTACTTCAAACTTCAAATCTTGAGAGACGATCTTGAAATTATGGTCTTCTCTTCATTTTGGTATACATCTTCATAAGGAGTGAAAGATGCTTCAAACGTTGACCACGACTTCTTCATTTATCCTCTTCTTTATTTAGGATTTTGATATACAACGATCCGCCTCCTTTTCGGACATGGATCTATTTATTCTCCATGATCTTTAGGGGAGTAATTGCTTCTCGTCGTGTGTCTTGATCCATCATATTGATTTGGATTAATGATCTTCATGTCATCTTTGGATCTTTAGCAAAAAAAGTGAATCCTCATGCCTTGTGAGGGCCTTTTTGGACTCGGGTATCCTCATGCCTTGTTAGGGCCTTTTTGGATAAGCCAATCTTCGCGTCCCGCTTCAATAAGTTATGCCTTGGCTATGAACTCTAATTAATACCGAGCAACTTTTAAACGATCTTATGCTAGAAGCTAAGTAACTTTTCAAATCGTACAACCTTATTTATTGCAAATATATTTATAAACAAGCGACGGGAGAAAAAGCTCATAACTAACTCACATAAGTTAATGAAAGAATACCAAACTTATAATTAACTCTATCATCTCTCGTTCTCCACAATCTAAAATCTCAAGGAATGAGACTCGTGGATGCTTAGCCTAATAAACCAATTAAGGTCCATATGGTTAAGGATACTAGCTAGAGTAAACTTGGATAAGTAAACTCGGGTTGAGTCAAAATATTCACGACGGGCCTAATATATCAAAGATATCTAAACTTGTTAAAACCATTTTATTTATTTTATTTTGACTTTATTCTTGAAATGGAAAATATTAATACGATGCGAAAATAAAAGGAAAGAAAATACTACAAGGCCAAAATAGATCAAAAATTTGAAAAACGTTGAAAATTTTTAAAAATTTTCCGGTTAAAATGGGGTCAAATTCATGGAAAAGGCCACTAAAATTTCGATAGAAATACCCCCTACACTTAATATAAACATTGTCCTCAATGTTTAAGCATGTGGGAGAATAAACTCCCCTACACTTAGGACATTGAGTACGTTGTTTAAATCGAGCTAAGGAAGAGACAACTAAAGTGATTACATTTATTCGTCTTATTTTTATACAAGATTGAATCACAATAGCAAAAACTTATCGAAGGAACCGGGTACACGGGTAACACGGGAACACGGGTCTCGTCAAAAGTACCAAAAGTGGATCATTAAGCACATGTCCCTGCACACAACATCACAACACAAACAACCTACTTGGCTCCCCCTACACTTATTGGTGAAAATGGGTAAAAAGGTGGATAAGGTAAAAATCTAACCTAGTTAAACGATGCTTGATTTTTCATCACGAGTCTCTAGCTCGACTCGATTTCCCGAATATCATCATTCAAATGGGAAAATCATGGAAAACCAAGATTTCCAAGGGAGGAAAATCTCTCCATGATAAAGGTGAAACAAAGTCATATAAGGCATACCCCATAAAAATCCACCCGGGTCAAACACATAATTTCCATCACAAAAGGAATAAACCCCGAGGTGGTACGCAAGTCATAGAAAAGTGGGGTATCCTTAGGCAAAAGTCTCTTACAAGGAAAGATAAGGTGGTATGGCAATGAAAGCACAAAAGTCTCTATTCTTGGATCAAACACCGGTTCCTTAATGGGAAAATAGCAAGAGGTGTTGACATTTAAGCTCAAAATATCATCAAAATCCATAGTAGGAAAGTCATCCTCTTCCAAACTTGATGTGAAAACATAAGTATCGTCGGAGTCATAGGAAAACTCTTCCTCATGAGGAAAATAGGTAATTAGAAAGATATCTAAATCTTCCTCATAGGTATCAAAGATTGGTATATCAAAAATGGGTGGGTCAAAAGTGGGTGGGTCAAAAGTGGGTGGGTCAAAAGACGAGTCGTCTAAGCCGAAGATAGTGTGATCACTTGAAGAAGTGTCATCACTATCGGTGTCATAAATGGGAGTATCAAAAATTTGAGGCTCTAAGGGAAGGGATGAGTTTATCACAAAATCATTTTCATTAGATTTTTCAATTCCAAAAGGATTAATAAAAATCTCATCATAATTAAGAACATCAATCATATTGACCGATTATTTTCCGTTTGATTTTGTTGTGATTTTTCCCATTTTAAAAACTTGTTGTTCATCCCGAACCCTAAGAATTAACTCCCCTTCGGTTACGTCAACTAAAGCTCTTCCGGATCTTAAAAATGGTCTACCAAGTATTAACGGAATACGAGGATCCATCTCATAGTCGACGACGACAAAGTCCACAGGAAAAGTGAATGTACCGACTCGAACAAAAACATCTTCGGCAATACCAACGGGGTATGCGAGAGTTCGATTAGATAACTCTAAAGTCATACGAGTCGGTACAAGGTCGGGTAATGACAATTGTTTCCAAACCGAAAGTGGCATAATATTGATGCTAGCGCCGAGATCCGCTAAAGCCATACAATCATCGATTTGAGGAAACGAGCAAGGTAACACGAATCGTCCGAGATCTCCTAGCTTTTCGGGAAGCTCTTTGAGAAGAACCACGGAACAATTCTCATTTAAACGGGTGTTCACGAGCTCAACCATTTTTTCTTTCTTATTAAGCAAATCTTTAAACATTTTGACAAATTTTGGCATTTGAGCAAGTGCTTCAATAAGGCTTACGTTAACATTCACATTGGAAATCATTTTCAAAAAATTAGAGACATGAATGTCATCTTTTGTGAGCACTTTAGTCTTGCCTAACCTAGACGGATAAGGAATATTAGGCTTAGGTTGAGAAGGAGAAGGACTCGCTTCTTGAACAACCGTAGGAATAGGCTCTTTCGACAATGGAGGACTAGAACTAGGAGTGGTAGTGGCGGGAATCACCGGAGGGAGAGTAGGATTACTCATTATGACCTCCAGGCCTTGTCTCTCTTTTATGGGCGAAGAGATGGAAGGTCCCACTAAATTGGCTCCACTTCGAGTATTGATAGCACTCACATTAGCACGAGGGTTAATCTCGGTATTGGATGGTAAGGCACCTTGGGGTCTAAGGTTTTGCAACATAGTCAAAAATCTCTTATCGTTGGACTCTTGCATTTGTCTAGTAGACTCTTGCATAGCTTTCATGATTTTCTCATGTTCGGTCAATTTTTGTAGAACCAAGTCCATTTGAGGGTTTTGCATGTTCATTTGATTAAACCCTTGATTAGGAAAACCTTGATTTTGAGATTGAAAACCGTTGTTATTATAAAAACCTTGATTATTAATTTAAAACCCTTGGTTTGAACCATTAAAATTCCCTTGATTAGCATTCCCTTGAAAATTACCCATTTGAGGACCTTGGTTCCTATTTTGGTATTGGGTATTTTGGGCGGGTGGGGGTGGTCTTTGTGGTGCTACAAAACCCGGGGGAGCCAAATAATTAGTACTATTGTAAGACAAATGGTTAACATCAACATTAGGTTTAAATGGAACCCTTTCATTAGCATTAAAAGCACAAACTTATTGTTGTTGATTATAAACCTTGTCACAATTGAAATATGAATGTGGTCCACCACAAGTCTCACACGTTTCACTATTATCTTTCACGGCATGCACATGAGTGGTGAGGGCGTCGGTTTTTAGGGCGAGTGTTTCAACAAGCGAAGTAAGTTTATCGATTCTCTTGTCACTCTCACTAGAACTAGCACTTGCCATAGTGGCCCTAACACTCTTGGTTTGCACTTTTGCCTTGTTCTCAATAATGGCCCAAGCCTCGTTCATGGTTTTCATAAGAATATTGCCCCCCGTGGCACTATTAAGTGAGTCTTGGTCATTTAGAGTTAAACCATTGTAAAACGTATTGATTTGATGCACTTTAGTGAAACCATGTTGTGGAAATTTTCTCAAAAGTTCTTTAAATTGATCCCAAGACTCACTAAAAGTTTCCCCATATTTTTGATCAAAGGTGATGATTTATTCCTTAAAGAGGTTGTCCGTGATGGTGGGAAAAAGTAATTAATGAACTTGGTCTCTAAGTCGATCCATGTGGTAATACTCTGGGGTGGTTCCTTATCAAGCCAAATCCGGGCTTGTCCCTCGAGGGAAAAAGGAAAAAGTTGTAGGCGAACGACCTCTTGTGGCACCCCATTGTATTTGACGGTATTTGCTAATTGGATGAATCGTTTGATATGAGCGTGTGGGTCATCATTAGTACGACCTAAAAATGGTGTAGCGGAAACCATTCGAATAAAATCCGGTTTAAGTTCAAAATGATTAGCTCCAATGGTCGGCACCACAATCGCGTCATCGTTTCCTTCAACGTGAGATTGAAGAATCTCAATCATTGGTCGATTATCCGTTGCCATCGTTATGTCGAAAGCTCGAGTCTCGGGATCGGCTTGAATGACGGTCTTTTTGTTTTTCTTCTTCTTCTTCTTGGAAGAATTAGAAGTATTTGGTACACCACTCGGTATGTATGTACGCGCGCGAGTGCGCATACAATTAAAATTTTGGAATGAGGTAGGTGACCTCGGTCGACTTTGAGAGGAAAAGGATTTTCCCTCTCGAGGAGCAATATGAAAAAACTACAAAAATATATACTTAATTACTACTTGAGTTGGCAAACCAATAATCGGTCGTCCCTCTCAATATACGCACAAGCAAGCGGGGAAACGAGGTGGCACAAAGCACTTAAAAACCTTTTTCCTTAGACGGCCTTTTATAGCGCGTCGCCTTATACCCACCTTATAGTTTGTATATGTCGAGTTCAAACGTCTTACTAGTATTTATCTATTTTGCCTTTTTATTGTTATGGATGCGACTACAATAGTTAGGTGATGAAATCCCAACTAAGGCTTATTTGAAAAGTAGGTAAATTATTGTGCTACGTAATACAATATAGTAAATGAAAAATCTTTTTGTATTTTTTTAGAAAAATATATATTCACAATAAAAACGAAAGAAATCGAACTAAAAATTAACACTAATACGTAATATTTTTGGTGTAATACTTTTAGGAAAAAGTATTACGTTTTGCTTTTTTAATTTTTTTGGTGCAATTCTTAGGAAAGAAATTGCTTTTGTGATTTTTTAATTTTTTTTGTACTTTTAAGTTTTTGATTTTTTTGTATTTTTGATTTTTTGTGCAAGAAAATTAACGTTCAAGAAGAACGGATCCCAAAATCCAAACGTCTTCACGAAAAATCGTCAATCGTACGAGCGAAGCGGCAGCGGCGCCATTTTGAAAAAGAGATTTTGTATACCCTTTTTATTTCTATTATTGTTCCTCGATTCGACTCGAATTAGATTACCGATTAACGATACGACTTAACTTTGTTTTTGGTAAATAATATTTTTGGTGTTTTATCTATTTAATATTAAAAACTAATAAAACAATTTAAATAAAACTAATCTAATTTAAAAATTAAGCTAATAAAAACTTTTAAAGGAAATCTATTTTTAAAATAAAACTTTAAACCTAATTAATTTTAAACTAAAAACTTTTTAATTTAAATCTAAAGAAATTTTAAACTAAATTTAATGACATAAAAGAAAACTATTTTTTTTAATAAAAGTAAATGAAAACTAAATTAAAATTTATAAAAACAATGTAAATAAAATATTTTTTATCTTTTTATATTTTATAAAAACTGAATAAAACTAAATAAAACTTTTAATTAAAATTTAAATAAACTTAAACTTGTATTAAACCTAATAAATAAAAACTGCCAGTTTAAAAGACCCTATATTAATTAAAAGGTGTAAAGAAGAACTTAAAAGTAGACTAGAAGAGTTGGTTGGGGCGTTGGCTAGTGAACGAGAGGTCTGGGGTTCGAATCCAACCCCAGACGAAATTTATTTCATTTATTTATTTATTTTTTTTATAATTGTGAAACTTCAGACCAAATGTCTGAATTCAGTACAGTAACCAAAAAAATTAACACCAAATACCAAATAAGCTAAAAGCTACAAAATCAGACAGGAAAACAAAACTAATAAGCTAAGAATACTAATAAGCAAATGAACAGTAAGCGTACATAGTAAATAGCAGATAAACAAAAGCATTAAATCTAAAACCAATAAGCATAATAATCAATAGAAAATAAGCAATGTCCAAATATTAAGCAACCAAAATCTAAACATAGAAAAACAGTAGAAACTTAAACTAAGTGAGTAATAAGCAGATTCAATTCTAAAATATATAAACCAACAATTATCGAAACAGAACAATAAGCAAACTATAAACTGAATAATAAACTAAATCAGGAAATTAAAAAGAGACTTGAAACCTTTTTATCGAAACCGTTGGGTTGAAGTAGCGCGCTGAGCGTACTTGTGAACCGAATCAAACTAACACCACCGTTAATCAATCCGTATCACCAAAACAGAACTCGAATCACGGAATACCAATCGAATACGAACCATTAACTCGAACAGTACTTTAAATATTTTCCAGTAGGGAAAATACTTTACACTTTCTTTATCTTTTTTTTTCTTTTTTTTTTTATAATAATAATTCGAACGAGAACAGTAAATATAAATATAAACTTAGACTGAATTAAACTTTTGACAATTAAATAATAACGGGAAATAAAAAAGATGAGACAAGATTTAAATAACAGTAAAATATTTCATTAATATAAAAATCCAAATTACAAGTGCTGAAATAAAATTACAAGATTTAAAACTAACTAATTTACTGAAAAATAAAAATTAAAGAAAAGCTATATTCATTTACATGATAAGAGGGGTTTTATAGGCAACCCCTAATGCCTTGGTGCCCAAGTTCTTCATTCCTAGCCGTTCTTCCATCTTCTCTTTCTTCTCTTTTGATCAAACGGTTGAAAACTCCTCCTATGCACATGGATTGCCCTCGTGGCATTGTTTTGTGTTTGTTGTGCTAGTTGGGGGTGATGTGGATTGATTTTATTGGTTGAGGGGTTTGTGGTGATGTGTGACAACCAATCACAAAGAAGGATTTGTCCACGTAGGATTCGGATTGAGGACCACTCCTTGGTGGATCTTCCTGATTTCATGGGGATTTAATTCCTCTAGGTTTGAATTAACCTTTGAGGGTAAAACCCCCAAATTTTGTGGTTAATTTTTGTGAGGTAAAAATTAGGGTTTGGGATGGTGGCTGTGTTTTTTTGGGAGATGAAGGAGAAACACAGTAAAATGTGTTTTGTTTTCCATTGTTTGTAACGAAAGCTTGGCTGAGTGGGGTAAATAAATATTTATTTATGGTGAGTGGATGTGTAACACGTGGGGGGTTTGAGGGTGTAAGGGTTGACTGGGTAATTGACCGAATATTTAATTGTGTGAGGTGAGTGGTCAGTAAGGGTAAGTAAAGTAAGGGGGTGGGGTGAATGGTGGGTACACGTTTATTAAAAACAAAAGTGTGTGGTGGTACGTGTGATGTGGGGGGATCGGTTGGCCTGGGAGTTGACTGAGGGAAATTGACCAAATTTTTGCCAATTAAATTCCATTTAAGTTGTTGGGCTTTAGTCCAGTTCCAATCCATCCCTTGTTTATCCGTTCCTTTTTACTCATTTTGGGCTTTCAAACTTTCCACGTTCCTTTAATTTGTTACTTGGGCCAAGTTGTGGGCTTTCCCATTTTAGTTTCTCAAAGTATCCAACTTAATGGGCTTTTAGGCCCATTAACTAAATGTGGGTCCCACAAAGGCCCATTAACTTATTAAAATATTAAATCCTCTAAAAACGACTTGTCATTTGGCTTCTCGATCTTTTCTTCAAAATCGTGTCGATTTTGCCGGGTTTCGTGATTGTTGGCACGCTTTTGGTCTTTTGACTTTGTCTTCGTCTCTTTTTGGACTTTTCTTCAACATTTGACCTGAAATCCCGTGTTTTCTCTTTTTTTGATCATTTGTACCTATTTGACACACAAAACACAAAACCACGCGTAATTCCGACATTTACGACATTAAACACACGATTAGGTCTTGTTTTTCCTCGATTTTAGTGGCAAAAGGATAAGTGTTTTCACACTTATTATAACTTAAAAGAACCTGAAAAATAGCTCATCCGGAATAAACCTTCGCTCGGAATAATCACTCATCCGGAATGTCACCTTCGTTCGGAATGATTCTTCTTTACTCGGAATATTCACCAAAACCTTGATGAGGAATAAATCCTTTATCCGGAATATGTCACTTATCCGGAATAAAGTCTTGATTCGGAATATTTAGGCTTGATCCGGAATGTTGTTGATCCGGAATATTATTCCGAATAAAACTCCTTGATCCGGAATATGTCACTTATTCCGGATGGAAGCTTTTGATTCGGAATACTTCCTTGATCCGGAATGTTTGGTTGATCCGGAACTTTTGGCTTGATCCGGAATGTCTAATATTCCGGATGAACGGTTTGATCCGGAATAATAAATTATTCCGAATAAACTCTTCTGATCCGGAATGTCCAATATTCCGGATGAACACCCTTGATCCGGAATAAACTTGCACAAAACCTTCACTCGGAATTTTTTGCTGGGCTTGATCCGGAATGTTTCCTGGGAAAAGACAGTAACAGAAAACACGAAGAACACGGAAGAACAAGTATATACGAATCTAAAAAAAACTTAATCAAATCAAACAAAAGATTAAATCAAACTAAACAAATAACATCTACTAATCATAAACAAACAATCCAAATCAACAAAACTAAAAATAATGATCAAGATAATCAAAACCCACTTTAATCAATAAAAACTCAAAACATAAACATGAACATAAACATAAAGATCAAAGATTAAAGAAAGGAAGATAGAAGATGAACAATAAAAATAAACATTGACAAGAATTAAAAGGAAACTTACTTGAAATTAAAGGTATTTAAGGTGCAAGACAAGTATTTAAATTTGACATGAAAAGTAAATGACAAGGTAATTAAAATTAGAAGAACTAATTGTCACTATTAGCCAACAAAAATGAAATGAATCTAATCTAATCTATTTATAGGGGAGGATTAGGGAGTGCTTAGGAAGCTTCCTCCCCTCTTTCATCTTTTCTTAATTGCATGCTTAAGTCCTTGTCCTCTTAATCTTCTTTAAATCTTGGACTTTAATGACTTTGTCTCGGGATTTCTTTAAACTCGTCTTGCCATTTCTTCATAAATAAGACTTGAGTTCTTTGGCTTTTTAGTAAACTTCCGTCTTTTGACTTTTTCTTCGATAAATCTTCAGAACTGGTCTTGGACTTCCGTTCTTTATGCACTCTTGATTTCTTGACTTCGTCTTTCGTCTATTTCTTCGATAAAAACCCGTGAATGCCCGTGTTTTCACCACTTTTCACCTTTTCGTCCTATATCACAACAAAAACACAAACCACACATAATTCCGACATAAATGACATAAAATACACGTTTTAGCTCGGTTATTATTGTAATTAAGTGGTAAAAAGGATGGGTGTTTACACACCTATCAAATCCCATACACTTGACCATTGCAATGTCCTCATGCAATGCATTAGTTACAAAGCACGTTTACATTTTTCATCATAATCAATCCACATTGGCCTTTATTAAAGAGATAGAAAATTATAAACATAAAGAAATAAAAAACATACCTTCAGGTTTTGGAAATGTCATGAATGATCATCATTATCAAGTTTTCACTTTCTCCAAACCAAGCTTAAAAACGAGATCATTGTTATTATAAGTTAGCAAACTAACACGAACTCATGTGGGCCAATTATTCACTTAGACTCCCTTATTCCTAGGTGTATCTCTTATATTTTATTGTTGTCTTGAATGATCACGAGGATGCATTGTTGACTTATTTCGATAGTTATTAAGTCTGAAAATAAAGTGGGACGATTTAATCAATAGTTAGCTAAAGGACAAAATCTTTTAAAACTGCTTCTAGGGACCTCATAAAGTTCATATCTTGGCATAATTCGCTTCGCGATTTGAGACCTTTCTCGGACCGATATTTGGCAGCGACTTCATACTTCAAACCTTGAGAGACGTTCATGAAATAATGGCCTTCTCTTCATAATAGGAATTTCTTCACTTGAAGTTTTGAGAGATTCTTCATATTTGGACCACGACTTCTTCATTTTTCTCTAATCTTTATTTTGGACTTTGATATACAACGATCCGCCTCCTTTTTGGACTTGGATCTATTTTTCCTCATACCTTGTTAGGGCCTTTTCGGATAGACTTCTCCATGACTTTTGGGGAGTTTTTGCTTTTCGTCGTGTGTCTCGATCCTTCATATTGATCTTTGATAAATGATTCTTCACATCACTTGGATCTTTAGCAACAAAATATAGCCCTCATGTCTTGTTAGGACCTTTTTGGACTCGCCAATCTTCGCATCCCGCTTCAATAAGTTATGCCTTCGCTATGAACTCTAATCCATACCGAGCAACTTTTAAATGATCTTGGGCTAGAAGCTAAGTAACTTTTCAAATCGTACAACCTTATTTATTGTAGATAAGTTTATTAGCAAGCGATGGGAGAATAGGCTTATAATTAACTCACATAAATTCACGAAAGAATACCAAACTTAAAATTGACTCTATCATCTCTCGTTCTCCACAATTTAAAATCTCAAGGAATGAGACTCGTGGATGCTTAGCCTATTAAATCAAAGTTTTGGGTTTTCGAGTCATCTATAGGATCTTGCAAATTCTTAGACTTTTTCAAGTTTAGAAATCGCATCTTAAAGTTCCCTTGATAAACGAATCTCTAGGATCAATTATAGGAACTTGCGAAAAGTTCTTGTTCTTAACCCGTGAGAGTTAAGACTTTCGCGTTTTATAGCTCCCTATATAAAAGCCTAGCAAAACTTGACTTAAACACGTTAAGGATACTTAGCTAGAGTAAACTTAGATAAGTAAACTCGGGTTGAGTCAAAAGATTCACAACGTTTGAAAATTAAAACCACTTTATTAAACTTTTATTCTAATAAGGAAAGAAAATAACTATACAAAGGGAAAAACTAATGGGCCAAAATAGATCAAAAATTTTGAAAAATGTCGAAAAATTGATTTTCCGGTTAAAATGAGGACAAATACAAGGAAAAGGCCACTTAACTTCGATAGAAGTCCCCCTACACTTAATATAAACATTGTCCTTAATGTTTAAGCATGTGGGAGTAAACTCCCCTACACTTAGGACATTGTGCACTTTGTTTAAATCTCGCTAAGGAAGAGACAACTAAAGAGATTCCTATTTTAATATTGAGAAAACATAAAATAGTGAATCGAAAAGAGTTTAGGATAGAACCGGGAAGATGGGAACACGGAATCACGGTTCGTCAAAAATCATTAAGAGTGGATCATTGAGCGCTCGAATCCCTGATTATAAGAAGAGAGGAAATAGCAAACACCAACGGGTCTCCCCTACACTTAGGATAAAGAAAGCTAAAAGATAGATACATGGGTTGCCTCCCAAGAGGCGCTTGATTTTTGTTCACCGAGTCGTGAGCCTGACTCGACCTTGATTACCATAGGAAGAAGCATGAAACATATCCACCGGGATCAAAGACATAGTTTTCGTCCATCAAATAGCACAAGATTAAGGCGAACAAGGCAAGCCAAAGAAGAGTAGGCAAGGTTCCCTTAAGCAAAGACGGAGCACGGTGGAAGCAAGGGTGAAGTGGTGCAAGCATGTCTTCAATAGGTCCAAAGATATTTCCTTTTATTTCATCAGAAGGATACTGAGATGGCTGAATAATATCGATACCGGGGTCGAACACCTTTTCCTTTAGGGGAAAATAGCACTCAGGCTCAGCAGAATGTGAAGAAGATCCGCGAAGAAGATGCACAACCTCGTCCTCAGAAGGTGGACAAAGAGGTGTCAAATCATACGTGCTGCGAATGTTGGTGTCGATCGGTTGCTTCTCCTTTGAAAGAATTTTCTTCAAATCCAAAGTAGGATCAAGACCATAAATATCAAAGTCCAAAGGAGGTGCATCACTCTCATGAGGGAAGTAAGTATTGAGAAAAGTAGAGAAGTCTTCCTCAAATGAGTAATCATCCAAAGTAGGATTAAGAATGGATGGCGGAGGATCTTCATCATGTGAAGAATCACTCGAAAGAGTATCGACCTCATCAAAATCATCATAAATAGGCATGTCGGGATACTCGGAAGTAAGGTCATCATAATCATCCGTATCTGAGCTAGAATCATCATCATAAGCATCAAAGATCGGTGGAGAATCATATATGGGCGAAGGTTCCAAATTGGAGAGAGAATCATCCACATCATCTTGAAACAGTGGATTATCAATGCGAGACTCGAATAGAGGATTGTCGTAGATGACAAAATCATCGAGCACATTAATCATATTCGCAGATTCTCGTCCATAGGATTTGCTTGTAAGCTTCCCCATTTTGAACACTTGGGCATCATCCCCGACTCGTAAGATTAACTCACCTTCGGCAACATCAACTAAAGCTCGCCCGGTTCTCAAGAATGGCCGACCAAGAATTAAAGGAATACGAGGGTCCATTTCATAATCAACAACGACAAAGTCGACTGGAAAGGTGAAGGTGCCAACTTTAATGAACACATCTTTGGCAATACCAATGGGGTAAGCGAGAGTGCGATTGGCTAGCTCCAGAGTCATCTTCGTTGGAGTAAGGTCGGGTAATGATAGTGTTTTCCAAACACTGAATGGCATCAAATTTATACTGTCCCCGAGATCAGCTAGGGCAGTAAATTCTTCGGTTTTCTTAAAGATGCAAGGCAACACAAAACGACCGAGATCTCCAAGTTTTTCCGGAAGTTCTTTAAGAATAACTGCAGAACAGTTTTCATTTAAGCGTGTGTTGGCGAGCTCAATCAGCTTCTCCTTCTTGTTCAGCAATTCCTTGAATGCTTTGACAAATTTCGGCATGTGGACAAGTGCTTCAACAAGGCTAATGTTGAAATTCATTTGAGAGATCATCTTCAAATAGCTCGACACTTGAACGTCATCCTTGGTGTGCATTTTGGTTTTGTCTATACGAGATGGATAAGGGATATTGGGTTTAGGTGGTGAAGGTGTAGGTGTAGCAGTTAAAGGTTGAGACGTTGAAGGGTTCTTCTTGAGGACATCGTCATGACGAGGTGGAGACGGTAATGGTGTACTAATACTAGGTGTGGGAGTAGTAGGGATAAATGGTGGTGGAGGAGGTGTAGATGATGGGGGCGGAATAGGTGGTCCTACTATGGTAACTCCACTACGGGTAGTAATAGCACTCACATTCGCTCGCGGATTGGTGACGGTGTTGGAAGGTAGAGAACTCGAGGTAGAGGGTTGAGTGGTAGGCAAGAAACTAGCCAGCATATTCTTTAAATCATTCGTTTGATTGCTGAAGGAGGATTGAATATTATCTCGAAGCTCGGATCTAATGTCATTTCCTTGCTTGGTGATATCCCCTTTAAAATTGATAATTTGGCTCTGCAGATTCTTGATTTGCTCTCCTTGGGTTCTCATCAAAGCTTCAACATCTTGATTGATGGGTAGGGCTTGTTGAGCGGGTGGGTGATAAGGATTAGAAGCTCTTGGTGGGATTTGGTTGCTTCTATTGTAATTGTTGTTGGGGTTTTGGTTTTGAGGAGAAAAACCGGGTGAAAGGTAGTTGTTTGATCGATAACTCAGCAAATTTCTATCCCCTTGAGGTCGAGCTTGGTAATTTTCCGATGAATAATTACCATAAGCTGCATACACATTTTCCGGATTTCCTTGAGTAGAAGGACAATCAGTGTATGGGTGAGGACCGCCGCATGTTTCACAAGAAGGTGCAACCGCTTTAACTTGATGTTGTTGGTTTGTAGCGAGAAGCAAGATATTTTTGTTCATTTCAGTCATCATGCGCGTGAATTCGGTCATGTCGGGGTTTGCTGAAGTAGAGGAAACATTGACTCTCGGGTTGGTCCTTGAAGAAGCGGAGGAATCCCAATTTTTGTGGTGAGTAGTCATGTTCTCAATAAGCTCTCTACACTCCTCGGGTCTCCTTTTCATAAATGTGCCACCGGCGGCTGCATTAATCGTATCACGATCACGAAAAGTCAAACCGTTGTAGAAAGTATCAATTAAGGTCACAGGGAGCATGTTGTGGTTTGGACATCGATCGATCAAAACATTATATCTTTCCCAAGCATCACAGAGAGATTCATCGGGTTCTTGCATGAAACCGCTGATTTGATTGCGAAGGCTCGTGACCATGGATGGTGGAAAGTAGCGCGACAAAAAGCGTTGAGTCATGTCATCCCAAGTATGAATTGAATTCTTTGGAAGACGATCAAACCATTTCTCGGCGTGATGTGATAAAGTATGTGGGAAGAGTTGTAGGCGAAGAACATCCATTGTGGCACCGGGCAACTTCATGCTTTGGGTGATTGTAATGAATTTGTCGAGGTGTTTGTTGGCATCATCAATAGGCATTCCGGCGAATGGATTAGTTTGCACTTGTTGAATCATGTGGAGCTTCAACGAAAACTCCGGAGCCGTGATTTGCGTCGGCGCAATCGGTCCTCCTCGTCCAAACATGGTAGGTTGACAAAGCTCCTCCATTGTCCGAAGATCGGGTTGTGGAAGAACATTGTTGTTATTGTTGAGGTGCGGTGGATTATTGTTTTTGTTAACACCTGCCATAACTAAATCTTCTCGAGTCTCGGGCTCTTGATAATTAGAAGATCTAGTACGCATACACCTACAAAGGCAAAAGAAAACAATACCAAACGCAAAGACAATATATATACACAATAAAAATAAAATCTTTTTGGATTTTTGAAAATTTTAATTTTTATGGATTTTTAACAATTTTTTATTTTTTATTTTTTATTATTTTTTTATTTTTGAAATTTTTAAGCAAGAAAATAACGTTCACAAGTGAACGGATCCCAAAAAGCAACGCGTCTCTCACAGAAAACCGTTAATCTTTACGAAAAGAGCCGGCAGCGGCGCCATTTTAATGAATACGATTTTACCTAGTTAAAAATATCGTTGTTCCAGTCTCTTCGAATTGAAAAATGGATTAACTATGTGACTCAGTCGTTCTTTGGTGGAAACAAATAGTTGTGTCGTTGTAGTATTAAAAATGTGCAAGACTTTAAAGTAAATGGGCAGGTAAATTTAAATATAACTCTAATTTAAAATAAATGGCAAGTATTTAAAAGCGTGACGAAAAGTAAATGGGCACTAAACGTAAATAACGCAAACTTAAAACTATCTAAGGCAAACTTAAAACGCAACTAAAACTTAAAACTAAGGCAAGACTAAAATAAATCTAAGGCAAATAAACTTAAAGTGCAACTAAATAAAAAGGCGGGAAAAATAAAGCTTGAAAATTAAAAACAGAAACTTAAAAACAGTAACTTAAAAGAACCTGAAAAATAGCTCATCCGGAATAAACCTTCGTTCGGAATAATCACTCATCCGGAATGTCACCTTCGTTCGGAATGATTCTTCTTTACTCGGAATATTCACCAAAACCTTGATCCGGAATAAATCCTTTATCCGGAATATGTCACTTATCCGGAATAAAGTCTTGATTCGGAATATTTAGGCTTGATCCGGAATGTTGTTGATCCGGAATATTATTCCGAATAAAAATCCTTGATCCGGAATATGTCACTTATTCCGGATGGAAGCTTTTGATTCGGAATACTTCCTTGATCCGGAATGTTTGGTTGATCCGGAACTTTTGGCTTGATCCGGAATGTCTAATATTCCGGATGAACGGTTTGATCCGGAAGAATAAATTATTCCGAATAAACTCTTCTGATCCGAAATGTCCAATATTCCGGATGAACACCCTTGATCCGGAATAAACTTGCAAAAATCCTTCACTCGGAATGTTTTGCTGGGCTTGATCCGGAACGTTTCTGGGAAAAGACAGTAACAGAAAACACGAAGAACACGGAAGAACAAGTATATACGAATCTAAACAAAACTTAATCAAATCGAACAAAAGATTAAATCAAACTAAACAAATAACATCTACTAATCATAAACAAACAATCCAAATCAACAAAACTAAAAATAATGATCAAGACAATCAAAACCCACTTTAATCAATAAAAACTCAAAACATAAACATAAAGATCAAAGATTAAAGAAAGGTAGATAGGAGATGGACAATAAAATAAAGATTAACAAGAATTAAAAGGAAACTTACTTGAAATTAAAGGTATTTAAGGTGCACGACAAGTATTTAAATTTGACATGAAAAGTAAATGACAAGATAATTAAAATTGGAAGAACTAACTGTCACTATTAGCCAACAAAAATGAAATGAATCTAATCTAATCTATTTATAGGGGAGGATTAGGGAGTGCTTAGGAAGCTTCCTCCCCTCTTTCATCTTTTCTTAATTGCATGCTTAAGTCCTTGTCCTCTTAATCTTCTTTAAATCTTGGACTTTAATGACTTTGTCTCGGGATTTATTTAAACTCGTCTTGACATTTCTTCATAAATAAGACTTGAGTTCTTCGGCTTTTTAGTAAACTTCCATCTTTTGACTTTTTCTTCGATAAATCTTCAGAATTGGTCTTGGACTTCCGTTCTTTATGCACTCTTGATTTCTTGACTTCGTCTTTCGTCTATTTCTTCGATAAAAGCCCGCGAATGCCCGTGTTTTCACCACTTTTCACCTTTTCGTCCTAAATCACAACAAAAACACAAACCACGCATAATTCCGGCATAAATGACATAAAATACACGTTTTGGCTTGGTTATTATTCTAATTAAGTGGTAAAAAGGATGGGTGCTTACACACCTATCATATAGCTTTTGGAGGTGAATTGGTTGTTGAATTTAGTAGAATTGGGTTAAAGGAAGTGTAATATAGAGAGCTCAGCGCTCCTCTACTCCATCAGAGGAGGCTTCAAGCTAAAAGGTTTCAAAATTCTGATTTTGATTCCCCTGAAATGTTTTGCATGCTACATACCTAGTGTAAACTTTACCTGCTGAATTGATCATGTGTTTAGCTTATTTCTAGCATAATTGTGTTGGTTTTATTAGAGTTTAGTGATCTTGTAGCTTTAATCCTAGTTTTCTAACAATCTGTTAAGTGATTTCATCAGATTTTAGCATTTGAGTCCATTTTGAGTAAAATTCTGTTTACTTGCCTGATTTTAATTTAAACTTACCTTATTTTGTCATTCAAACAAGTCTTGATAGGAGTCATAACTTGATTCACACTTGTACTCAAACTTCCTTTGAAAAAGTTTTGAACAACTTTTTAAAGTAGTGTTTGGTTTTGAGTTGAATTGGTGATTCAAGACTGTTAAACATTTTGTTTAGAGTTCATTTACAATTGGTTATATTGAGTGATCACTTTGGTTCATTTTTGTAGTCAAAAATCCAGTCAAAAAGGCAATTGGCTTTAAAAAGGTATGGGTCGAGTGTTTTAGTCAGTTTATTCAGAAAACTTGCTCCATTCAAATCACTTGCATTCTTTCTTTACTTGATCATTTTGCCAGAAATCAGTTTCTAGTTGTAGTTCAATATACAAAGAACAAGTTTGTACAAGGAAATTCTACGATATCAATTTTCCAATAAGAAATCAGCTTTTCAATAAGCATGATAGCAAATTCAAGTTTCTGTAATCTGGCTTAACTGATTTCTTGAATCTCAATTTCCTCTTCATAAACTAGCCAATTTTATTTCACAAATCTTGTTACAAACATGTCTTGAGTGAGTTTTGAAGTTTTCAACTTTTTGAAAAAGTTGGTCAACGCTTGGTCAAATATGCTCTTTTCAGCTTAATTTCAGATTTTAGCTTAACCAGTGGACCATTTTCAATTTGGAACGACATTCCAATCTTTTTGTCAGCTTAGTAATCAGTTTGTTCATAAAAACCAAGTTGTGGAAGTCTGGATTACTAGTTTGCTTATTCTTGGCTTATTAGAATAAGCTACCATGTGATTTTTGAGCTTTTAAGCTGTTTCCTTGTGCATGTCTAGCTTAAATTCCATTTTAAGCACTTTGAAACAAACTAGAGCTTATTTGGTTCAGAAATAAACTCATACCAGCTTATTAGAAGTCTTATGCCCGTTTTTGTTAAACTTTTCCTAATAATTGCACTTTAGTCCTTCTGTTTTGTAACTTTTTTAATTCTTGGCTAATCTTACTTGCTTTTAGGGTTTGCTAGATAATAGTCCCTAAACTTTCAGTTTTTGTCAAAGTTGGTTAACAAGTTTGTTAGTTGGTTAAAAGTTGTAACTAATTTGTTGGAATTTACACTTTTGGTCCTTTTAATTGCTGAAGTTTACATTTTAGCCCTTGTAACTTCATTTAGCTTACATTTCATGCACATTTACTTTCATGCATTTTATATTTTTACTTTGTGAATATTACTTGGTATTTGCAAAGTGTTTTACGGATACGTAGCTTAATATTTTCCATTTTTAACGTGTTGATTGAATTAGACATAGACTTCCAAATAACCTTGACAACCAAGCACAATTAAAGACTTGAGATTTTTAGGACTTTCAATTTATCAAGAATCGAGAATAAACGAACTTCAAAATACTCAATTTCAAATGGCGCCGCTGCCAGTTCATGACATTACGAGAGACTATTGATTGACGGTTTTCATTGGCTTTTGGGATCCGTTCACCTCGTGAACGTTATTTTTACGTATCATAAATCAAAAAAATATAAAAAAACCAAAAATATAAAAATATAAAAACTAAAAAATAACAAAAACAATTCTTTTTCTAAAGAATTGACCAAAAAAATAAAAACTTCAAAAAGCAATCTTTTTCCTAAGAGATTGCACCCAAAAATATATATTATTATATTTCATCGGTTTTTACGTACATATAGTATTTTCTTTAAAAACCCAATTAATACAAAAATATTTTCTCTATATTATTATATGTAGATACCTATACGTATACGAACAATCAATACACATATCTCCATAAGTATTGCTTTTGCAATACACCGTGTTCGGGAGTGCTCCGGTCCTTGACACGTGTATCGATCAAATTTAATTAAGCAAGAATAGATAAACACTTCCAATAGGCAAGAATTCGAAGAATACAAACTACAAAGTGAATAGAAAGGCGACGTGCTATAAAATGCTGTCTAAGGGCTAATAGGTACTTAAGTGCTTCGCGCCACCTAACCCCCCGTTCACTAGTGCGTATTCTAAGAAGGAAGGCTTGATTGGGGTTCTTGCACCCAAGTAGTACTTACATATATTATACTTTCTTGTTGGTATTTCATATTGAATCTCGAAGAGGATAATCCCTTCTTCTTCAAAGTCGAACGAGAGCTTCTCTCTCACTCCTTGATTTGAGTTGCATGCTTACCCGCGGGCGTGCACAAATACCATTTGGTGTACAACCCTTCCTCCGAAAAGGAAGAAAAAGAGAAAGAGTAAAAACAACACCGTCCATCAAGCCGATCCCGAGAATCGTGCTTTGATCCACACACAAGAAGAAGCCATGGCCGCCATTGACAATCGACCTTTGATGGAGCATCTTCAATCTAATGTGCAAGGATATGTCGATGCTATTGTTATACCCGAGATTCCCGCAAACACCTTTGAGCTTAAGACAACTATGATTAACTTGGTTTCAAACACACCATTTTTTGGGAGACCTAGTGATAATCCACATGATCACCTTAAGAAGTTTCTATCTCTTTGCAACACCATTAAGTACAATGGAGTTCCCCATGAGGCCATTAAGTTGATCTTGGTCCAATTTTCACTAGAGGGCAATGCCAAGTATTGGCTCGATACACAACCACCTAAGAGCATTACTACTTGGGATGATTTCACTAAGAAGTTTTTTAACAAGTTCTTTCCCCCCATCTAAGACCACGGCTTTAAGAAACCTAATTATTGGCTTTCAACAAAAACCTAGTCAAACCTTTAGTGATGCTTGGGAGGAGTTCAAGGGGTTATTGAGAAAATGTCCCAATCATGGATTCAATGAAGTTCACCAAATCAATACTTTCTATAATGGATTAAGACCACATCACCAAGATTCACTCAACTCTTCCGCGGGTGGAAATATTCTTTCTAAATCCATTCAAGAAGCTTGGGACATTATTGAGACCAAATCGATGGTTCAAACTAACACACAATTTGATGAGAGAGTCCATATGGTGCAAGAGAGTGTTACTCCACAAATGGATGGGAATATGTCTCAAAAGATTGATACTATCTTGAAACTTTGTGAACTCTCTTTGAACAAAAACCCCACCAATGATGTGAATGCTATTTCTATTTCATGTGAGACTTGTGGAGGTCCTCATTCCTACCAACAATGTGATAAAGTTCATGGTTATCAAGTTGAGTGTTATGCTTACCAAGAAGAACATAGAGAACATTTCAAACCCAACATCAATCAAAATAATCTTTCTAACAAGTCCCAAAACTAACTTGCTCCACCCAGTTTCCCACCCCATCCACCCACCCATACTCAACCCAATCCCCTTCAATTGTTACAAAGGAACCAAGGGCCAAGGCCACAATACCAAGGGAACAACTATAAAGCACCCAACAACTTTCACAATCAAGGAAATAACTTTCATCCACCCAATCAAGGATTTAAACCACCACCCCCACCCTTTCCAAATCAAGGATACCATCAAGTTCAAAATCAAGGATATGGGCAATATGATAATCATGAGTATGTTGAAAGGAGAATTTGTGAATGTGAAAAGAGAATGCAAGAGAAAATGAGAATGATAAATGAGGAGTCTACCAAGAGGATTTTAATGGAAATTACTCAAAGACCACAAGGGGCTCTACCCTCTAACACACAAACAAACCCGAGGGCTAATGTCAATGCTATCACAACAAGAAGTGGAAAAACGACTAATGATCCTTCACCTCCTACACCTTCTATTGATAAGCCTACTATGGTTCCAACTTGTGATAAGCCTTCTATATCTTCTTCACCACCTCCAAGCTCTACTACTTCAACACCAACACCTTCTCAACCTATACTTACTTATCCTTTACCTTCCACACTTACTCATGAAGAAGCTAACAAAGACAAATCTTCCACAACAACAACTACTCAACCGACACCTAAACCAAGCCTTCCTTGCCCTTCAAGATTGAGAAAGGAGAAATTGAAAAACAAGGATGATATACAAGTCTCAAACTTTTTGAGGATGTTCAAGCAACTTAACATAAACATCTCCTTTGCGGAAGCTCTTGCATATATGCCACAATTTGCTAAGATGTTCAAAGATCTCCTCTCCAACAAGGAAAAATTGGTGGATTTACCTAACACATCCCTTAATGAGAATTTCTCCGCCGTGTTGTTTAAAACCTTACCTACAAAACTTAGAGATCCGGGGCGCTTTTTGATCCCTTGTAATTTTCTCAGGGTGGAAAATTGCATGGCACTAGCGGATCTAGGGGCAAGCATAAATCTCATGCCTTTATCGGTTTGGCAAAAACTCTCTCTTCCCGAGCTCACTCCAACTAGGATGACCCTTGAGTTAGCCAATCGTACCATAGCTTACCCAGTAGGTATTGCTATGGATGTGTTTGTAGGTGTGGATAAGTTTACCTTTCCGGCCGACTTTGTAATGGTTGATTATGATATGGACCCGAGAGTTCCTCTAATTGTTGGTAGACCATTTTTGAGGACGGGTCGTACTCTTATAGACATGGCGGAGGGAGAACTAATTATGAGAGTTGAGGATGAGAAAGTGGTGTTTAAGCTAGGAAAAGTGACTAAGAAGTCTCAAGCTTGTGAAACAATTAACATAGTGGATGTACTTGATGAGGTGTGTGATGAGCATTTCCATGATGCTTGTAAGAGTAATAGTGAAGACATGCCTCATGTAGAGACCGTTGCCTCAATTTCTCCCTCCTTAACAACTTTTGGAGAGAGTGATTTCCTCTTGGAGGAATTTGAGTCCAACTTCCTTGGTAATGATGATTCTCCCATTAATTGGGAAGAAGACATTCTCACTATCCAAAAGTTGCTCAATGAGGATCCCATTCCTTCACCTATCCCACAAGAAGTTACCAATGATGATCCATCCATAATGAAACCTTCAATAGAGAGTCCACCTACCCTTGAACTTAAGGACCTTCCATCCTACCTTGAATATGCTTTCTTAGAGGGAAAAGACCAATTACCCGTGATCATTGCTAAAGATTTGAAAGAGGATGAGAAAGAAAAACTCATAGAAGTCCTTAAGAAACATAAGCAAGCCATAACATGGAAAATATCCGACATAAAGGTAACTAATCCAAATTTTTGTACACACAAAATCCTTATGGAGGATGATTATAAACCCGCCATTCAAAACCAAAGAAGGGTTAACCCTAAAATCCATGAGGTCATTAAGAAGGAAGTTATCAAACTCCTTGATGCGGGCATGATTTACCCCATTTCCGACTCTCCATGGGTTAGCCCGGTACATTGTGTTCCTAAGAAGGGTGGAATCACCGTAGTACCCAATGAGAACAATGAGCTTATTCCTACTAGACTTGTTACGGGTTGGAGAGTTTGTATTGATTATAGGAAGCTCAATGATGCAACTAGGAAAGATCATTTCCCATTGCCTTTCATGGATCAAATGCTTAAACGCTTAGCGGGAAATGAGTACTATTGTTTTCTAGATGCATTTTCGGGTTATTTTCAAATACCCATTGACCCTAAGGATCAAGAAAAGACCACATTCACTTGTCCCTACGGTGCATTTGCTTACAAGAGAATGACTTTTGGCTTGTGTAATGCACCAGGGACATTTCAAAGGTGTATGATGGCAATTTTCCATGACATGATTGAGAAAACTATGGAAGTTTTCATGGATTATTTCTCGGATTTTGGAGATTCATTCACTTGTTGTCTTTCCCTTTTAGAACGTATGCTTAAAAGGTGTGAAGAAACACGTCTTGTTCTTAATTGGGAGAAGTGCCATTTCATGGTAAAAGAGGGGATAGTCTTGGGACATAAGATATCTAACAAAGGTTTAGAAGTGGATCGTGCTAAGATAGATGTGATTGCTAAGCTTCCCCCACCTACCACGGTGAAAGGAGTTAGAAGTTTTTTGGGTCATGCGGGGTTCTATAGACGTTTCATACAAGATTTCTCTAAGATAGCAAGACCGATGACCTACCTCTTTGAAAAAGAGGCTCCTTTCATTTTCACCCAAGAGTGTTTGGATTCATTTGAGATACTTAAGGAAAAGTTGACTAAGGCTCCCGTTTTGGTTTCTCCAAATTAGGATTTCCCTTTTGAGCTTATATGTGATGCTAGTGATTATGTCCTGGGGGCCGTGTTAGGACAAAGAGTGAATAATAACTTTCAACCTATACACTATGCTAGTAAAACCATGACGGGTGCTCAACTTCACTATACCACCACGGAGAAAGTGTTGCTTGCTATAGTCTATGCCTTTGAGAAATTTAGACCCTATCTTGTGTTATCTAAGACCATAGTATATACGGATCATTCCGCTCTCAAGTACCTCATGACAAAACAAGATGCTAAGCCTAGACTTTTGAGATGGGTTTTATTGCTTCAAGAGTTTTCCATTGAGATTCGTGATAAGAAAGGAGCCGATAATTTAGCGGCGGATCACTTGAGTAGAATTGAGCAACCTTTTCAAGGTGAATTGCTTCATAAGGAAATTAATGAATCCTTTCCACTAGAGGAGCTCATGTCTATCTCTTCTCAAGAGGATGCCACCCCTTGGTTTGTGGATATTGTAAACTATCTTGTGGGGGATGTGCTAATTGAGGGTCTCACTTCCCAACAAAAGAAGAAATTTCTTAAGGAAGTGAAATACTACTTTAGGGATGACCCTTACCTCTTTAGGCAATGTGCGGACCAAATCATTAGCCGGTGTGTAGATGGGCCCGAGGCATTTAAGATCTTAGAATCTTGTCATAAGGGACCTACGGGTGGACATTTTAGGCCCAACTATACCTCCAAGAAAGTCTTTGATTCGGGTTACTATTGGCCTTCCATATACAAAGATGCCCAAGAGATGGTGAAATTTTGTGATGTATGTCAAATACAAGGAAAAATTACTCAACGAGATGAGATGCCACAAATCTTCATACAAGAATGTGAGACTTTTTATGTGTGGGGAATAGATTTCATGGGACCTTTTCCATCTTCTAAGGGAAATAAGTATATACTCGTTGCGGTGGATTATGTGTCAAAGTGGGTTGAGGCCAAAGCCTTACCTACTAATGATGCTCGAGTTGTAGTGAAATTTTTGAAGCAATTATTCGCTAGATTTGGAGTACCTCGGGCCATCATAAGTGATCGTGGTACTCATTTTTGTAATGATCAATTTACAAGAGTCATGAAGAAATATGGTGTTAATCATAGACTTTCTACCGCGTATCATCCTCAAACCAATGGTCAAACCAAGGTCACAAATCATGGTTTAAAGAGAATTTTGGAAAGAACGGTGGGAGAGCATTGAGCTTCTTGGTCGGATAAACTTGATGATGCTTTGTGGGCTTTTAGAACGGCTTTTAAGACACCAATTGGTTGTACTCCATATAAGCTTGTCTATGGAAAAGCATGCCACCTCCCATTCGAGTTAGAGCATAAGGCTTCTTGGGCTCTCAAGTGGGCTAACTTTGATTTAAACCAATTCGGTTCCCATAAGGACCAACTCAATGAAATGGATGAATTGAGAGCCAATGCTTATGAGAACTCATTGCTTTACAAGGAAAAGACTAAGCAATTGCATGATGCTAAGATCAAGAACCGTGAGTTCAAAGTTGGAGAGCCGGTTCTCCTCTTTAACTCAAGGTTGAAACTCTTTGTGGGCAAGCTTAAGTCAAGATGGTCCGGTCCATTCACTATTGCTCAAGTTTTTCCATGTGGAACTATTGAGTTGTCACAACCCGATGGTCCAATTTTCAAAGTGAATGGTCACCGTGTTAAGCACTATTTTGGGGAGGACATTTCCATGGAAATGGTCCAAGAGATCCCCATTTTCCTCTTGAATTAATTCATTGTGGGAAAAGTCAAGCTAGAGACTCCATAAATCATGCTTGAATAACTAGGTTTAGAGTTTTTAGACTTAGAGTGTTGTAGGTTAGAAATACAGATGTAGAGTTGATGAGAAGTGTAGGGGAGACCTTCCTTTTGTCTTCATCTTGTTTGTAGGGTTGCTCACTCATCATGTGTTTTGGAGCTTATGGAGGAGGCCCTTGTATCCGGTTCACTTCGTTACTATTGTGATTTTTCATAGACACATTGTGCTTAAAAATGAATTCACTATAGTTGATCTTTCCTTAGCTTGGGTTAAGCAAAGTCTATTCATTGTCATAAGTGTAGGGGAGTTTATACTCCCATGCTCTTAAATATTGAGGATAATGTTTAGCTTAAGTGTAGCGGGGTCTTCTATCAAAGTGACCTTAACTAGACTTTGTCATTGACCTTCATGATAACATGGAAAATTAATTTTTCAAACATTTTTCAAATTTTTGACCTACTTTGGCCACCAAAAATATGCATTCATAATTTTTGCATTAATCATTTTTCATTTGCATAACGCATTTGCATTGTATAGATTTCTTCTTTTATTTTTCATCAAATATATAAAAAGAAAAAAATATAATAAAGGATATGGTTTAACAAATTTAGATCTCTTTGACATATTAGGCCCGCCATGGATATTTTGACTCAACCCGAGTTTGCTTATCTAAGCATTCTCTAGCTAGTATCCTTAACCATGTAGTCCTTCATTGGTCTACTAGGATAAGCATCCACGAGTCTTATTATTTGAGATTTTAAATTTGTGGAGAATGGGAGATGATGGAGTTGAAGCAAGTATTAAAGGGCTAGATAAACTTCATGATAATTACTTGTGGCTAAACCCTTCTCTTTCTTTGCCTCTATTTTCTTCGCATGTATATATGTTAATAAATAATCAACAACGGTTTTAATCGGTTTGTAGTCTCTTATGCATTTTTAACTAATTATTCATGGTTGGTATAAGTACGTCTTAAGATTCTAAGTTAGAACGTTTTATGTGTACTAGACTTATGTCATGCTTAATACTTAACGGGTGTTTTTCCTTATATTCTTTTCAACTTTCTTTGTGGGGAATAAATAAAAATAAGAGCGGCTTATAGAAAAAATGAGTGGCTAGAAAAAAAAAGAAAATAATAATAATTATACAAGACTCCCAAGAGGGGCAGTGAAGTGTTAATTATAGTAACTATTGAATTCCAATATTACCTTGACGGGTTGCGGGGATGTAATAGTTTCTCCAATCCAATATTACCTTGACGGGTTTCGGGATTGAAGATCCAAGGTCTCAAAAAGGCGGTGGATGTAAATTATTGCGTGAGTTTTATTTTTTTCTTTCCTTAGCGAGTGTGTAGCTACTTATTAATGCATGACATAAGGATCTTACACATAAGGCGAATGACTTATTACTCTTGAGTTGGACTTATATTAATTGTGAGCGGTTTTTCAAGTAATGGATGAGAGGACTACTTAGGATTAAAACTGTGCTTCCTTATTTTTGGATTTTACATTTCTTATATTTCACATTTCAAATAATGACAAATTTGCCTTCAAGCAATTTGCTCAAATAATAAACGGTTCCACATTTAATTGTCATGGATAAGTTGATGCACTTTTTACTTGTGAATACAATGATCCTATTTTTAAGCTTGGTATGAGGAAAGTGAAACTTGAGGGTGATGAGTGTTCATGGTACCAAAAGCCCTAATCTAAATCATTGATTTCTTTATGAGCTTTTCCATCAAAACCATTTATGAAAAATTCAAAAATATATAATAGAATTGTTCTTCTTTGCATTGCATTGTACAAAATCAAAATCATGCATCATATAGTGTAGGGTAGTGTAAAAACATTCCATATTGGCCAAGGTGGGTTAATTATAAGAAAAATGTAAATTTGTGCTTTAAAACATAGCATTGCATGAGGTCATGGTAATGATCAAGTGTAGGGGATTTGATATAAGCAAAATCTCATATCAATAAGTCAACAAATCATCCTAAAACACATAGAAAATACCTAACTTTTGTGTTATAAAGCAGTGTTATGTGGTATGTTTTGTGTTTGTGCTTTAATAGGTAACAAGGATACAATTTCAAGCAAACAAGTGGAAATCAAGCTCATTTATGAAGAAAAAGACAAGTGAAGGATCAAAGATGACAAGCCATTTGAAGAAAAGGACCTATCTTGACAATGTTCAAAAGTTGAAGGACTTAAATGCAAATTTTGGAAAAAGTCAAGATTAAAGTCAAACTTGGTCAACCTTCAAGTCAACCAAATCAAGGGACTTAAATAATCAAGATTCTAGGTCAAAGGACTGAAATTGCCATTGAAATAAAGAAATGAGCTAAAATGAAGATTCTGCCAAAAAGAAGGACTAAAAATGTCAATTTAACACAAACTTTTGGATCAATCCGTGTGAATGCCCTTTTAACCAATAAGAATGCAAGGAAAATAGGTTATGGATCGCCACATATGATGACAACTGGGCCACTGAGTCGTTTTGCATTTATTAACCAAATCAGTACAGTACCTCCACTTTCTTATTTACAACCAATCACAAACTGCCACTCCATAATCCTTTATCCAAAAACGGATATCAATCCATGTGATCTTTTGAGAGACAATAAAATCATGACACGTGTCAACGTCAACCATCAACGAACCCAGCATCGAATTTGAGCTACACTAAATATCAAGACAAGTTCTCTACATGAAAACGACTCCAAATGGAAGGACGAATCCAATCATGCAACTTAATTAGATTGAGAATTAATGGATTATAAAACCCCTTTTGTGTTCTTGATGAAGAATCTAAAATTAACTAGTCCTTGACACTTGGTACTTCCCATTGGTCAAGACACGTCAACCACCCCAACATTTCATCATCCAAGCTCTATAAATAGCAGTTAGACACTTCATTTGTAATCAAGTAGTTAAAGTGTGAAAAAACACACACTTGTAATTTCTCTATCATTTCTAGTTAATCTTTCAGTTAGTTAGCTTCTCTCAGGTGTTTGACACACACTTGAGAAGTAGTTATTCAGTTAGATTTTGTAACCAACTTTCCCTCCAAATAAATAAAACACAAAATTCAGTTCTTACCTTCATCTTCTTAACTCAAATCTTCATTCCTGCATTTCTATTGATATCTTGTGATTTCATTGATCATAATTGATCAATGAAGTTTGTTTGAGTTGTTTTGAAAGCTTATCCAGTTTGATTCAGCAAGTTCAGTTCATATCCATACCTGAGTAGCAGATTTGAAGCAGAATGAGTTGATTAGTTTAGATATAGCTTTTGGAGGTGAATTAGTTGTTAAATTTAGTAGAATTGGGTTAAAGGAAGTGTAATATAGAGAGCTCAACGCTCCTCTACTCCATCAGAGGAGGCTTCAAGCTAAAAGGTCTCAAAATTCTGATTTTGGTTCCCCTGAAATGTTTTGCATGCTACATACCTAGTGTAAACTTTACCTGCTGAATTGATCATGTGTTTAGCTTATTTCTAGCATATTTGTGCTGGTTTGATTAGAGTTTAGTGATCTTGTAGCTTTAATCCTAGTTTTCTAACAATATGTTAAGTGATTTCATCATATATTCGCATTTGAGTCCATTTTGAGTAAAAGTCCGTTTACTTGCCTGATTTTAGTTTAAACTTACCTTATTTTGTCATTCAAACAAGTATTGATAGGATTCATAACTTGATTCACACTTGTACTCAAAATTCCTTTGAAAAAGTTTTTAACAGCTTTTTAAAGTAGTGTTTGGTTTTGAGTTGAATTGGTGATTCAAGACTGTTAAACATTTTGTTTAGAGTTCATTTACAGTTGGTTATATTGACTGATCACTTTGGGTCAATTTTGTGGTCAAAAATTGTAACACCCCCATAAAGCGGGTATCACAGTGGTGGATTGATGAGCAAATAGCTTACAAAGCACAGATCATAATTATATGATTTTTGAAATACCATTGATGTAAACATTGATTTGGTACAATCGTTTAAATCGTTGAATAACATTTGTTATGAATATCCGAGTAAAAGATAATCCCCCGTCATTTTTATGCTCCTAAGTGATACTCAATCCATGCTCAAATAATCTTGCTAAATAACCTGGGAAAAAGCATGCTTAAAACAGTTAACATAAAGTTGGTGAATTTACAGATTTTAACAATTAATTAGTTTGGACATACAATAATCATAGAAGTAATAATGCACAAAGCATTCTTACTAAAATGTAAATAACATTTGTTTATTATTAGAAACTGAAGCTTAACCCCATAGTCCTCAACAGATGAGGACGTAGTGTCTTACAAAAAGACACCCATTCCAGTTCCAACATGGTATACGTCTATTGTCCCGGCCAAGGTACAGTGAGCATGACTCACCCAGACGGGGATGGTCAATCCCTAATATATCTATTTATAAGATTTCGGTGATTTACAACAATTTAACAGTTTCAATAGGAAGCAATCATAATCCAGTTTATACCATCTAGTTATGTCCAATGTATGTTTGCATATTTTCTTTCCCAAAAGGGAAAGTTTTATCAAAGTTTAAATGGGGCTGTAAACTCACCTGTACAACACAGCTCGAGGATGATCAAGTATGTAATTGCTAAGCACACAGTACATCAAACACCTAAGCAATTAAGTATATCTCAGTATATGCATAAATAATAAATGCATGCAGTCTAATCGGTCATAAGCTTATTCTGATTATCAATATATATATCAAAGTATATACTTAATTATTTAAATATATTGTTATGAAGATGGTTAAGTGTGCATGTTGTTTATCCACTGTTTCTGTGTATTCCCGTTGTTTATAAAATGTGTATGACATTGTAGTCTTTAAAATAAATTATTAATCTCATTAAATAATTTAGTAGATTCCAAGAATAATAAATAAATTATTATTAATCAAATCTTGGTTTATAACATGTTGATAAAAATATATTATTTTTATTCTAGAATAGTTTTCGTGTACCAGTAGTGGCTATTTTATAAGGACAGTGGGAATAACATGTAGACAGTGGTTAGGTTAGTCTAGCAGTGGTAACTGAATAGTTAGTAGTGGGAACGGATAAGCTTAGCAGTGGAAACTGTAAAGCTAACAGTGGGAACTGTTAAGCTTAGCAGTGGAAACTGTAAAGCTAACAGTGGGAACTGTTAAGCTTAGCAGTGGAAAATGTAAAGCTAACAGTTGGAACTGTTAGGCTATCAGTGCGAACTTTTGGGGTAGTTAATATTAACGGTGGTAAGTTTTTAAATGGTTAGTTGGTGTATATATACTAACAGTGGGAACATTACAACTATCAGTGGGGAACACTATATGCATGTCTACATCTTACAACATAAACATAAGTATACCCCTATCGTTATAACTCCGGGATCTAACATGCATTAGTCGTTATCAGTAGTCCCAAACGCTCCCTTATCAGCATGCAGGTTATCAGCAGTCCCAAACACCCCCTTATCAGCATGCATGTTATCAGCAATCCCAAACACCCCCTTATCAGTAGATCCAAACGCCCCCGAAGCTGCTTAACAGCAGATCTTCGATCCCCAAGCCATGCATGTCGCTCCCGACAGTAAATCAGTATAGATTCGAATAGATCCGTATAGATCTAGGTTAACCGTATGCATCCTTATATGTTTTCCGCCCTATAACCAAACACCCCCTTGTCTTGGCTGTTATAAATCGCAGAACCAAACACCACCTTATGCTGTTGCAAACAGCATATCCAAACACCCTGTTTGGGCTGTTTTTCAGTGGTGACGAGGCTGGTGACGGCAGTAATGGGCTGCGAATAGAGTGGATGATGGCAGCAGGGCTGCTGCGGCTGTGGATGATGGTGGCTGCGGGGCTGGTGGCCACGGCTGGTGGCTGCTATGATGGTGATGACGACAGGTGGTGTAGATGGCCACAAAAGGTGTCGACTGGAGTATATTTCCGAGACAATCATCCTCAATATGAGGTGGCGGCTGTGGTGGTCACGAACAAACAATGATGGTGGTTGGTGGCCACGATCAGTGGTGGTGGATGACGGATGGAAGACAGCAGGGGCTGCGGTGGTTGGAAGGTGGTTGCATGGTGGCTGCTGATGGTCAGTGGGTGGGAGACGACGGCGGGGCTGGTGGTGGTTGGTCACAAAAGTGGCTAGTAACCATTGATGATGGCGGCAGTAAGGTGAATGGCCACCAATAGTGGCGGCTACGTGGCTGGTGGTGATAGGGGCCACGGATGGTGGCCACGAAGGTGGAGGGAGGTGGCGGCTAGGGCAGGAATCCGAGACAAACACCCATGGTATGGTAGCGGTTGCGGGGTTTTTAGCCACGACAATGGTGGTACACATTATAGATCTATTAGATCTACAAGATAAAAGTGGCGGCCGAGATCTAAGGTAGCCGGAAAAATGGTCAAAGAAATGGCGGCTGCCATTTTAGAGTGAGAGAAGTGTGTGTGTGGAGGCTAGGGTTAAAGTGGGGATGAAACCCTAGTTCTCCCTTTTTATATGCACTAGTTAATTACAAAGTGTAAGGTTCCTAGTAGTGTAGGGACTAAAGTGTAACTTATGTTATACTTTCGTTAATACACAGTTCGAGGCTCGTTTACATTTTATAAAATTAGTTTCATTTTACGAAAACCGCGTCATTGATCTTAGAATCATTTTTCCAATAACATGGAGTATTTATATGTCATATAAATACGAAGAACGTGTTCGTTTATTTAAACGACAAGTATTTGTCACTTATCGTTTGTATAACGTAAGTGTCATTTTAATGGAAATACTTCTTGTTTAATCCCTCCGTAGATGAAAGTAATAATAAACAATTTAACCAAATTGTTTATCGCGTATCTCTTGACAATAATTTATGAAATTAAATTATTGAATTGTCGGTACGCGGGTTGTATGAGTTTTGTCAAACTTTTCAATTCCGATGATTTTTGTATTGTTCAAAAAGGGTTTCGAACCATACTTCATTATTATTTAGTGAACGAAAAATCTTGGGTTTTACACCATCCACATGCCACCTTGAGTTTCGCCCTCGAAACTCGATTATTATTGTTAAGTTGAGAAATGATCTAGGATCATTGAGTAGACTTTTATTACATTTTTCTCATGGTAAAATCATGGATTTTATAGCACCACTCCGTTATTTTAGCTTCGTCATCGAAGCTATTAAAACTTTGTCATCTGTTAGGGTATAGATGTCATAGATCTAAAGGTTCGCCTTAGACATGCTCAGAAACGAATGGTGCCAACAATGTAAAGAGATAGTTATTCGGATTGCCCTATAAGTCCGATTGGGCAGTATCTGAGTGATGCTACCATTACGGATGAACATGAAGCAATGCAAAGAGATCTTTATCCGGATCGCTCTTATACATCCGATTGAGTAGTATTTGGATGCTTGCTATCAATCACGGATGGATAGAGTTATCCGAAAATTTTGGCCGTCAATTTGACAAAGCTGTAGAGGTTCGCAGAACAAATAATGATAATTTAGAGAGGACACTCTAGGAAGTTGTCAACTAGGGTAAGTCAATGTAGGGTCAACTACACTTAGTTGGTTAAGCTCTTGACGATAGCTTGTTCATTTGGAAAAACCTACAAGCCAAGATTTGAAGTCGGAGAAGGTTCCGGAACTAGACATGCTGATCTTGTTCAAGTTCGGATTGCTGCTCTGGCCATGAGCCAGGAGCAGGACATGACGGACGTCCACAGCCTGTTGATAGCAGGCCAGGTGGAGTACACTGCCATGCATGAGCGCATAGACTCTCTCTCTCTCTTGGACCATATAGGTAACTACCCAGATAGCACGAGGTTATTGGGCCACGAGGCCTTGCAGTGGTTGTTGGAAGAGGAAATACTTCCTCCATCGGTATAATCACACCTTAGAGGGGGGGTTTTCAGCGTAAGACCCACATCTCTCTTACTGCACAAGGGCAGTCCTTGTCCACCTTCTTTGATCTTACAGCTTTTTGTCATGATTGAGTGACAGCAGAGACCGCCTACCTTCGAGGAGTCGTTGGCAGACTGCGGTCCCAGTTGCTGATTGTACTCAATTTGCTTAAGGAGTCCTGATTGGCTTATAGAGGTATTGCAGAGTACCCTGTTGGCACCTGCAGCCTTATCAGCCCTACCAGTACCAACCCTATCTAGCAGACCTGCTGGGCAGGATTTGAGTAGATGTACTAGATCTTTTGTTTACCATGATAAGCTTTTGGGTTTTATTCAAGCTATCATGCACAATTCACGAGTCACTTAGAAGTTTAAGAAATCATTCGCCAAATCACAGTAAGTCTTGTGATGATACATTGTATAGGTAGTTTATTACAATATAGTACGATGAATGATAACGTTAATGAAGTCGGTGGCGTGTGTAGAAATCCGAATTTCTAGGGGTTTTACACCACCCCGTTATTTTAGTTTCGCTCCCGAAGATAAAGATGAAGTTACTTGTTCAGGGGACAAGTGAGGGCACTTATTTCTTAAACATGTAATCTTATGAACTCGAGCTCTAAGTTTACAAGGTTGGGTTGACTAGGACAAATTTGTCTTAAGTCTTGGTTTTCATTGGATGTGCCTCCGGGGCCTCAATGTGTCTTGATGAGCGTAGATAACAGTTCATTAATGTTACTACTAGTTCTACAAGAGTTTTTTTTAAGTCTATTAAGCTTTAATAGGCTGATGCGATGTCAAGTTGGAAATATAGCTTGACACCAAGCTTCTCTTAGTGATAAGGCTAAGATTATTATTGGTGTTACTTGGGTAGGAAGTTACAAAGAATCTGCTTCATTTGTGACTGAGATAAGGCATAAGTTGCATGGAAAAGACGTACTTCAAATGATGGAAATCAAAGAAGATACCAAGAATAAAGAAGTGTGCATCTGGTGTGATGCTGGAAAGGTTGTGCGTTCAATGTAAGTGGTCCAAAATTTGCACAAATTTTGACTTCAAAAGGGGGAAGTCATTCATTTCAAGGCTAGTTGGACAATGGTATTGTCGAACTAATTGGATCCGAAGAGGAAAAAGATTGTCCAAAAGAGTTTTGGACATCAAATAACGCTTTTTGGGTGATGACGAACATAACCCCACAAAATACACCCATTGAGAGTTGGGCATGTCTTTTATGCTTAGGTTTGTCTTCCTCGTCGGTTTAAGAAATGTGGGTTAAGGAGATAGGGCATCCTCCTACCAAGTATTTCTGGGATTCGGTACAAGAGATGACACTAAGTCTAGTGTCAAACAGTCTGTGTTACCATCACCTCGAATGATTGAAGTTTCATTTCTCAATTGCAGATGAACCAGCTTTCTTTTCTGTGACACCCCAAAGGGGTCAAATGAAACGGAAGTGGGCACTCCCGAAAAGGGTTCAAAATTCAGCAGAAAAGAACTCTCCCTGAAAGGGGTCAGATGCAGCGGAAAGTAGGCACCCTCAAAAGATTCAAATGCAGCGGAAAATGGACATCCCCTAACGCGGTCGAATGCAGCGGAAATGATATTTGGGTTAAGGATAAGCCAAAAATCAAGAGCACAATGCTATGATCCAAAAGAGATGAATACGGGTCTTCTTAGGTTTCTAGATGGTGATGTAATAACGATAAGATATTACTGGAGGAAATCGCGTGTCAAGGAGGGATACGTTACATAGTCGGATACATAAAATAATATCAATAATAAGTTATTTCGAATAAATTTAAGCCCATGTGATTATAAATTTCTATTTACATCGACAAGCGTCCTTATCCATGTAAGGTGACATTTATAACTTCATTCGGTGACCTATGATTTCTTTATTCAAACGAACAAGCGTCCTTACTCGTTTCAATAATGATTTCATAGCCCACCTTACCTAAATATTCCCGGCAAGGCTTATTATTTAGGATAAATATAATGTCTAAGATAATAGATATTATTAAGATACTTTTCAGCCTGTTTAGTTATAACTTTCGTCTTCGGGTGTCCCATTCCACCGTGATACGAACTTTATAACAAAACTTCTGGTCCAGTGGCTTATGATTTCACCTTTAGACGTCCCATTCCGTCTAAAAAAACGTAATCATAATTAACTTAGGATCAAGAGTCTCAGGTCCCACATATAAAATATAGGATCATAAGTACCTTGATTTTGGGTCCCACCGCATCATTTAAAGATGCAAATTTATCCAAACAATACCACATGAATAAAAGTAAACGTATGTGAGTCGCTAATAAGTCGTGTTCCGTAGATATACGTACAAAATCATAAGCGAGAGAAAATACATGTTAACGCGCGATAACGTGCGCGAGAGTACGCATCAAACAAGGAGTTCATATGTATAGTATAATATATAATAATATATATTACAATCATAAGCATAGGCATTATATCTTATAGTTCCTTCTAATAAGGTATATATATGTATATATACACATAACAACATTCAAACATTTAATGAAATGTAGTTCGCTAGGTAATGCTTCCTAGTCTGTTTTTAAATATTCTAATTTGTATGTTTGTTGTAAATTCGTTTTCATTAAGTGGCCTGTCAGTTATCCTAGTGGTTAGAATAGACTAACCAGTTCCTATTCATCGAATAACTATGCAAAGGTAGTATGCTCAAGTTTTAATACCTTAAATGAAATAAGGGTTCTAGGGTTTGCCTAAGTTTCGGCTATTGGCAAAACAAGTCCCTCTATATTTTACCAAATGTACATTTTGCGGCTCTTAACAGCTTTAGTCCTTGGGGTTTCTAGTATTTTCGGGAGGTGGTGAAAATAATCCCTCAATTTAACCTTAGGTTTTATAATTTCCAATAAGTGGCGAACTAATCCTTAGGGCTTCTAATTGTTTCGGCTAATTACATTCTAACACCCCCAATTTACATTTCGCAGCGGAAATACACAATTGGGTGCTAGACACAAGCATCATCACACAAGGTATATTGAACGACTCAAAATAGAGACGCTTACACATAAATATAAACATGATTTTCATAGATGGTCTAAAACATAGATTTCAACCCAAATTGTACTAACACAATACCAGAGTAAAGCGTTTTGTCCCCATGGATCTCGACCAACAACCAACAAGTTTAGTACAGTACATCAACATAAAGTAAATTGTTCAAACATTAAAAGGTAGAAACAGTTTAGACCAACATTCTTCCAAAAGCCAAGCCACAACCTCCACAGCAAAGCTCCATGCTCCATCACTTCCTATTACCTGAAATACATGCATAAAACGAGTCAACAATAATGTTGAGCGAGACTATAGGTTTATCAAATCACATTTGAACACAAGAAGAAAATCAATCATAATCATTTATAGAATTGTCGTACACACAATCTATATTCAAGGCAGTAATAATAATGATATTATAAACAAACATTGTATTTAAGCTCATGACACCGACTCCTTAACCAAATAGTCACCCACGCCAAATGCCGGCATGACTAGAATAAAACCATTGCCCCTCTAGGGTATCAGTTGCTAGAATACCACAATCTTATTCACGTAAAGTTATCCTTCCCAGCGGGTTACTCAACGTAATGCCCTGGTCTCAGATAGGGTGGTCAACCCAATAGTACTATCATTAGAATAAGCGGCTATTCCCGACTCACAACATCAAGTCAGAAGATAGTTAACGACTCATGAATTTAGGGTCTTTAGCAACAAGTTACTCAATACAATGAAATCAACTTTAGGCAACATTCGGGTCTAACAATTACTCATGACTTGTGTTCATTTATTTTCAAATTGCATGTATCCCCCTCGCGGGTATTAAAATCATTAAAACGAGTAGAAAGCGAGGCTATAGACTCACCTTAGTATAAGAGATCTAGCGAGATGATCGTCGACGATAATGGATGCCTTTCAAACACGAGAACCGCTACCTATCAAATAAGGCGCGTTCATTAATAATGACTCGAGAAATAAATCATACATAACAACATCAAACTCAAACTCATAAAGTCACGATAAACTCGAGAGAAAACGATATAAATATCTTCATTATACTTTACTACACATTTACTTAACCATTTTACACTTCTAACAAAGTCCGCCGGTACATACTACATGTACTAGCTTATTTACCCCTTTTAAACTCGTCAACCGTTTATGAAACGACTCGATAAACTAACTTACTATATATAGAAAGTCCTCTTACAAGTTTATCAAATGAAATTACTTTTAAAGTACTTTACCCGACTCATTTTCAAACTACAAAATCCGGACAGATTTACGTCAATTTTTCATACAACCGTTTTAACTTATCTAAACGACTCCGTTTACAAAACCAACACTCGGGTTTTAAAGTAAACTCAACCTATTAAGTAAACACCTCATTATCAGTAGGTTAAATTTTTCAAAACATCCATTTAGAGTCCCCGAGATTCGATCCAAATATCGACAACAACTACTTGTAGTGCCGATACTCGTCTCCCGGTACATGATCATTCAAAACATCATAACTTCGCGCTCGTTTTGAGCTAGAAGCTCTACCTTATATCAAATCGAAGATAAGAAAATTATCTACAACCCTAGGCTATAAGTTAAGCCATTTTCAAAACATAAAAATTCGGATTTTACCCTTTACTTACTGTTATAAAATGACTACTAAAAACTTGTACAAAATCAACTTTTTGATAAAAACCAACCATGGAAAAGATCATTACTATGCCCTAATATCATCATACATCAACCATAACATCAAAATCATAATTAAAATAAAAATCTTAAGATCAAAATGAAGTTTCTAACAAGATTTTTAGCAAAAACCACCATGGATCATCATGATAATGTCATGCATGATCATAGTTCCTACCTACCAACATCAAGAAAAAAAAAGTTGCTTGCGTGTAAGGATTTATTACACCAAAATGATCCTTGATCAAATATAAGATTGGGTCTAGTGTTAGTTTAGCTTGAATCAACCTCAAACTCAAGAAAATTTGAAGTTTGAATGTGTCTTGGTGGTGTGGGTGGGTTTCGGCAAACACAAGAGAGAAGAGAGAGAGATGATGAATTTTTGAAATGAAAAATGGAGTAGTGTGTGTAAGTTTCTAGTTTATATATAGTGGGGTAGGGACCAAGTTGCAATTTAGTAAATGTTGTGGCTAAAAATGTAAATGGTTAGCTAAAAAGCGGGAAATAATTATTAGTCAATTTTCAAAATATTTACAGGGCTCAGGTTTCATAAAGATACTTTTAAAATTTAAAACGTACCTCAAAAATAATAATATCGACTCTCGACTCGACTTAACACGTCATTTAAAATAAAATCTCGAAAATGACAAAAATCGAACAACCGACAATAAAACGTAAAATATTTGGCATCCATCGACATCACGCTTGCTAATACTCCTTATACTTAATAAATATTAAATACAGACCTTCCAACATAGGTTTAAACTTAAACCTCCAAAAATAAATATCGTTCAAACTCATCCAAAAATTTCAAAAATAATCGTAAAATAAGATTAAGCAATGACCTCGATTTTGGGTTGTCACATCCCCCCCTTCTTAAAAGAAGCGACGTCCGCGACGCTTAATCCTTCATAAACAAATGAGGATACTTGTCCTTAAAGAAATCCTCACGTTCCCACGTAAACTCTGGCCCACGTCTAGAGTTCCATCTCACCTTCACAATCGGAATTCTACTATGCTTCAACTTCTTAACTTCCCTATCCATTATCTCTACAGGTTCCTCTATAAAATGCAACTTATCATCAAGTTGAATTTTCTCCAATGGAATCACCACATCCCTTTCAGCTAAACACTTCTTCAAATTAGACACATGAAAAGTATTATGAATAGCCTTAAGCTCATCAAGCAATTCTAACTTATAAGCCACCAATCCAATCCTTTGGATAATCTTAAATGGTCCAATATATCTCGGGCTCAACTTTCCTCTCTTTCCAAAACGTATTACTCCTTTCCATGGAGATACTTTCAGCATAACCATGTCTCCTACTTCAAATTCCAACGGTTTCCTTCTCTTATCAGCATAACTCTTTTGTCTACTTCTGGCAGATAACAAACGTTTCTTAATTTGCACAATCTTCTCAGTCGTCTCAAATATCATTTCAGGCCCATTCAATTGACTTTCTCCTACCTCTCTCCAACACACTGGAGATCTACACTTACGTCCATATAAAGCTTCAAATGGAGCGGCTTTAATACTTGAATGATAACTATTGTTGTACGAAAATTCAACCAATGGCAAATGCTTATCCCAACCATTTTCAAAATCAATCACACATGCACGAAGCATATCCTCTAACGTTTGAATCGTTCTTTCACTTTGTCCATCACTTTCCGGATGATATGCTGTACTCAAACATAACTCCGTTCCCATCGCTTTCTGCAAAGACTTCCAAAATTCTGAAGTAAACCTACTATCACGATCAGAAATTATCGACAAAGGCACACCATGTCGACAAACAATCTCCTTCACATACACTGTTGTTAACCTCTCCATACTATTTGTCTTCTTCATTGGCAAAAAGTGAGCAGACTTAGTCAATCTATCTACTATCACCCATATCATATCACTACCATTTGCAGTCCTTGGCAAACCTGTCACAAAATCCATCGTAATCTTCTCCCATTTCCACTCAGGAATCTCAGGTTGCACTAATAATCCAGACGGTTTCTTATGTTCAGCCTCCACCTTCGCACAAGTTAAACACTTATTAACATACTGTGCTATATCTGCCGTCATATTCGGCCACCAATAAACTTTCTTAAGATTTTGATACATCTTGTCCGATCCAGGATGTATCGAATACTTTGAATTATGAGATTCATTCATCACCAAATCTCGCACCCCTAACGAATCTTTCTCAGACGGACACAGCGGTAACCAAATTGTTGGGTTTACTTCTTGAAGGATCTTTGAAGCCTTGATCACAATACAAAGAGTGTGCGGAAACCAATCTTTATATATAAGAAGAACAATAGAAATAACCAAACATCCAAGCCTCAGTATATTAATACGATCACTCTTAATAGTGATAGGGTTTTACAACCTTGAAGCTATAACAAACAATGAGATAAATGTGTAGAGAATGTGTGTGTAGAAGTGTGTCCATCTCTACACCCTAGGACCTCCTTTTATAGTGCAAGGGGTCCTAGGTGGTTACAACATAATTAATACTTTCCAAAGTATTATACATTAATATCATTTAATTATTTCATAAATAATATTGTAACCTCCTCATCATAATCAATATCTTTAATACTTTCCATATGAATAGGAAGACTAAATATTTGATCATATCTTCTACAATCTTCCTTGATCTTATCTTCTACAATCTTCTATCAACTTTATAATACGACCAGGAGGAACTATATCACCAGGAGGAACGAAGAATACTACCAGTAGGAACTGTAACACCAGGAGTAACAAAGTACTCCAGTAGGAACTGTAACTCACCAGGAGTAACGGAGTACTCCAGTAGGAACTGCATATTACCAGGACTAACTTCTAAATCCATGAGTCCTAACAATCCTCCCCTAAACTTGAATTTAACTTTGTTGAGTTCAAGTTTCCAAGTAGATGTGTCACCAATAAGCATGAGGATTGGAATATGAACCACAACAGCAACAAGCTCACTTGATAAAACTAGAAGAAACATAAAAGTAGCTGCTGATACACGAACGGCTGAGCTTCTTTAAAGCTTGAAAACATCTGCACATGTTGATTCTTGACAGCAACAGGAGTAGATTGTTGCTGATTTGATGAGCCTTTACCAAGTAGCTGCTCACTCTTGGGCTAGCCAGTCTTTTGGTGGAATCATGACATCACCCTGAGAGACTAGTACCTAGTCCAACTATTGGAACGTGAATCATTGGTGAGTTGGAGTACCCTGATGATTTTTGGCAAACCATCACAGCCATCAACGGATTTGATATGTCTTTACCAGAAGCCGTACCCTTCTAGACTCGCCAACTCTTAGCAATGAAGCATCGGTGAGTTGAAAACCCTATAGCTTTGAGCAAGCTATTATAGCTATCAACAGATTTGATAAAATCTTTACCAAGAGCCATACCCCCTTGGATTAGCCACGTTTCAGTCTAGGACCATGGCAAGTGAAAACCATCCAATTTTGGGTAACCTGGCAACCATCAACGGATTTGAGAATCACACCAGAGCCGTACCCTCATGGTGAACCAACTCTTTCTTGTCTGTGAGACGTGGTGATTTGAACACCATTTGTTGTGTGGACGAATCCAACACTAGTATTACATCCCATGGGTGAAAACCAGAACCATGGTGGAAAAGTATAAGCAGATATTATATGATATGTACAAATTTCCAAATGGAAAGATTTTTGAAAAGTATAAGCAGATATTATATATAAGGTAAAATTTATTTATTTATTTATTTATTATTTTTTTTTTAAACAAGTCAAAGACTATGAGTCAACCAGCAGGAACGTAGGATGCACCAGGAAGAACAATGATCCACCAGAAGCAGGATTAATGCAACAAGGAGGAACCATGTGCGACTAGGAGCAACTTATTTCTATTAGGAGAAACCATATCCTCCAGCAGCAACGTCATCCTGCATAATTGGTTAGACGAAAAACAAAATAATATACACAGAGATACATACAACAAGCCTCCCCTTAGGCAAAAACCTCCCCTCAAACAGAGCTAAGTATCCACCAGCAAGAAAATCCTTTTTTTAACAACTTTTCTTTTCCTACAAAAAGTTAGTTCACACAAATACAGAAAATAATAATCATAGAAATTTACAATCACACTTGCTGAAAAGAACACAAACCAAGAAAAGATTAGTGCTTATGGAAGTCCCAAGCCAAAACAGACTTGAATCTTCCATATACATCAACATAGTCATATCTTGTTAAGGACTTTGATGCACTATTTGATTTGGAGACATGTTGTAAACCATCTTGTTTAGGTTTCCAAACCCACCTAGCTAAAGCATTAACAATATTAAGTTTTGTTTTTGACCGTGTAGACTCAACCCTTGTACCCTTAATATTGTTAAAGCATCTTGGTTGTGGAATTATGTTACTTTTTGTATTTGGGTGAATATTTATACCAAAGTTCTTGTGATTCACCCGTCTTGAGTTATTCCACACTGGTTTAACTATTTGTTGATCATTAATCTTTCTCTTGTGTTTACAAGTATATTGCAAGTGATTAAAACTACCACATACATAGCAAGCCTTACTTTTGAACTCAAAGTTATCATCTAATTTCTGAGTCATCATGCCATTCCAACCTCTTTGATTACCTCTAGGTCTATTATTATTTTTCCTAGGGTTATCTACTTTCCTATTACTTTCAGGTTTAGCACAAACAGATTGAGGATAGAACTTAGGTAATTTAGCACTTAAGGTAGACTTACATGAGGCATATTTACTAGTAATAGATTCAACTATTACAGGTTCAAGCACAGAATCAAGTGTTTCAACACTAGAGTCGGACTCACAAGAGTCAAGGTCACTAGTCTTAGGTTCTAAAGACTTGTCACTAGAGTTACAAGAGACAAAGTCATTAGACATAGAAATTGTTTCAATTGAGCTAGTGGACCTTATACCATATGTCATTTGTGATTCATCAAAGTCAAAATGGTCTAAGGTAGGCATGAATGTCCCTGTGAGAGGTGGAGGAACAGCATGCATCTCTGCAGCTGGTTTATACCTATTGAAAACAGGCCTACCTTCCACATCTTCAGGGGTAGTGTCAAACACACTAGACAAAGAGGAGTCAAAAACATCATTTGGCCCAATATAGTTTATAAATCCTAAGCCAATTTTGGTTCTACCAGACATAGAGCTATCTACTAATTTGACTAAGTTTTTAGATGAATTTTTCCATTTATCAAACCTAGCCAAAGCATTATCTAATTTAGTTTGTAGCTCCTGCTTCTCTTTATTTACCTCAGTATTAAGCTTTTCAGAATATGTCAATAGATTAGTTGTATTTTCTAAGTCAATACTTAATATCCTAATCTTATCTTCATACTCTAATTGGGTATTTTGAAACCACTTTTTCTGTTCTTCTAATGTTTTTAGAGAACTTTTATATGACTGAACTTCTAGATAATATTTATCATTTTCATCATTCATATCAGCACATTGTTTTTGAAGTTCTAGAAGTTTTTGTTCATATGTTTCTACGCAACTAATTGCTAAGTCAGAGTTATTATAAACATGCATTTTATTCTTTAATTTAGCATTATATTCTCTAACTTTAGATTCAGTCATAAGAATTACCTCATTGTCTGGAATTGAAGTTCTGCATGCCATGTCTTCTGTCACAAAACTGGCAAACCGTCGCTAATCTGTTGCTAAACTGTCACGAATTCTGACTAGAAGCTTCACTTCACAGCAATACGGATGTAGAGATCTTGTTCTTCTCAATCAAAGCTTCTCAACGAGGCTCTGATACCACTTGTTGGGTTTACTTCTTGAAGGATCTTTGAAGCCTTGATCACAATACAAAGAGTGTGCGGAAACCAATCTTTATATATAAGAAGAACAATAGAAATAACCAAACATCCAAGCCTCAGTATATTAATACGATCACTCTTAATAGTGATAGGGTTTTACAACCTTGAAGCTATAACAAACAATGAGATAAATGTGTAGAGAATGTGTGTGTAGAAGTGTGTCCATCTCTACACCCTAGGACCTCCTTTTATAGTGCAAGGGGTCCTAGGTGGTTACAACATAATTAATACTTTCCAAAGTATTATACATTAATACCATTTAATTATTTCCTAAATAATATTGTAACCTCCTCATCATAATCAATATCTTTAATACTTTCCATATGAATAGGAAGACTAAATATTTGATCATATCTTCTACAATCTTCCTTGATCTTATCTTCTACAATCTTCTATCAACTTTATAATACGACCAGGAGGAACTATATCACCAGGAGGAACGAAGAATACTACCAGTAGGAACTGTAACACCAGGAGTAACGAAGTACTCCAGTAGGAACTGTAACTCACCAGGAGTAACGGAGTACTCCAGTAGGAACTGCATATTACCAGGACTAACTTCTAAATCCATGAGTCCTAACACAAATCCTATTCTTAAAATACCTCAATCCATTCGACCTTACTTCAAACAAAGGTTTCAACATTCTACCCAAATTTTCTGCCTCAACGTTCTTTTCCTTTAATCCATTAGTTTGGGCTTTCAATATCGCTTATGTCAAATCAACACTTTCAAACATCGTCAAAGCTCTAACTCTTATAGAATTATCTCTTTCCTTTCTACTAAGTGCATCAGCTACCACATTCGCTTTACCAGGATGGTAACGAATCTCGCAGTCATAATCACTCAGCAACTCAACCCATCTCCTTTGCCTCATATTTAATTCCTTTTGATCCAAAATATACTGCAAACTCTTATGATCAGTGAAAACCACACACTTGGTTCCATACAAGTAGTGTCTCCACTGCTTTAAAGCAAAAATAACAGCCCCAAGTTCTAAATCATGCATAGTGTAATTCTCTTCATGCTTCCTTAATTGTCTCGATGCATACGCTATTACTTTCTCCCTTTGCATCAATACAGCTCCATATCCTTTATGAGACGCGTCACAGTACACTACAAAATCCTCAGATCCTTCTGGCAAAGACAATATCGGCGCAGAACACAACTTATCCTTCAACATACTAAATGCAGATTCCTCTTCCAATCCCCATTCAAACACTCGATTCTTTTCCGTAAGCTTAGTCAACGGCTTAGCAATTAGTGAAAACTTCTCGATAAACCTTCTATAATACCCAGCTAAACCAAGAAATTGGCGAACTTCAGTCGGCGTCTTTGGCACTGACCAATCCTTAGTTGCCTCAATCTTAGCAGGATCCACACGAACACCTTCACTATCAATCACGTGCACCAAAAAAATGCACTGATTTCAACCAAAATTCACACTTAGAGAATTTCTTCAACAATTCCAAAATTGTTCTCAAATGCTTCTTATGTTCCTCTTCACTATTGGAATAAACGAGAATATCCTCAATGAATACGATAACAAACTCATCCAAATACGGCTTGCATACACGATTCATCAAATCCATAAATACACCAGGCGCATTTGTTAATCCAAAAGGCATCACTTGAAATTCGAAATGTCCATATCGAGTACGGAAAGCTGTTATAGGAATATCTTCTTCCCTAACTCTCAGTTGATGTTACCCAGATCTCAAATCGATCTTCGAGTATACACTAGATCCTTGCAACTGATCGAACAAATCATCAATCCTCGGTAGTGGATACCGATTCTTGACAGTCAATTTGTTAAGCTCTTTGTAATCAATACACATTCTAAAAGATCCATCTTTCTGCCGAACAAACAAAACAAGCGCACCCCACGGCGACGAACTTGGTCTAATAAATCCCTTATCCATCAATTCCTTCAATTGATCAGATAATTCCTTCATCTCAGATGGAGCTAAACGATACGGTGGACGAGCAACAAACAACGAAACACAAGAGTACTACTCTTGTTGCTTTTATATACCCCATCATCTTTAAACAAGAAACAACTCTCAAACGAGACGTACATTCATCACCTTTCACAGTCAATACCCTATTCCTTAGCGGTATCTGAACTAATCTTTCTCCACAAACAATTACTACACCATTACCAACTAACCAATCCATCCAAACAATCACGTCAAAAGATCCTAATTCTATGGGCATCAAATCAATACTAAACATATAATTACCTAACTTCAAGGAACAACCTTTCAGTATAGAACTAGTTCTTACAACCTTACCATCAGCTAACTCCACATTATAACTAGTTGTCAATCTCACTGGTTCTCTATCCAATAGCTGACTGAATCTAACATCTACGAAACTTCTATCGGATCCAAAATCAAATAACACACTAGCATAACAAGCATCAAGTAAGAATGTACCAGTCACCACATTCGGCCCTTGAGGTTTGTCAGCATCTCCCACGGCATAGGCTAGAGCAGCAATCCCAGCAGCAACATTGCCTCCCAGTCGTATGCCAACCCTCGGACAGTTCCCCTGCTTATGTCCACGGCCTCCACATCCAGAACAGTAAACTACCTTAACAGCATTAGCCCCAGTGGCTACACCCTTGTTTCTATAATTTGCCATCTTACGTCCGGCCTTTCCACACTTGTTGCAAGCAGGTGGACAATTTCCAATATGATACAGATTACACTGACCACACTTCGGATTCACCTTGTTACCTTGATTTCCTGTGGCAGCACGAACACCATCATTCCTTCTCAAATTGTATTGCTGATTCCTATTTGGTCCTTGGTTATTGTTATTACGATAACCACCTCGATTTTGCCTTTGGCTTGAGTGTGCAGCTTCCCACTTTCTCTTATTCCCTTCAGCAATACTATCCTTTCGATCCTGCAGCTTTACATCCATTAAAGCATGAGCCATTTGAACAGCTTCATCCAATGACTTGGGTTTCGACGAAGTAGTTTCTCCCTTGATATTACTAGATAAACCCCTAATATATTGCTTCATCTTCTTACGGTCATCAGCAAACGCATCAGGACACAACAAACATAAATCAGAAAACCTCCTTGTATAAGCTACAATATCATTGTTCCTCAGCACCAAATGCCTCAATTCATCTTCCAACTAACCTAACTCCTCCTCAGGATAAAACTTAGCAGTCAACAGTCCCTTAGTCACAGTCCATGTTCTAGCATTAGCTTCAACCAATCCTACAGTAGCTACTTGACTATTCCACCAACTCAATGCATCATCCTGAAAAGTAGCTGCAACAAATATTACCTTACTAGCTTTTGAACATCCACTGATTTCAAAAGTACTTTCAATCTTCTCAATCTACCTCCTTAATTCCAATGCACCACCAGTACCACGAAATTGGGTAGGTCCACATTTCATGAAACTAGCATAAGAACATTCCTTCTGAATCTGCTGAACAACAACATTACCTCCAACTTGTCCCGCAACATTTCCTTCTGCTTGTTCATCAGCATTACCTCCAGCCTGATTTCCAGCATTCCCTCCAACCTGACCAGCAGCATTCCTATTCTCAGCCTCTTGGTTCCTCGCAGCACGTTCAGCTTCCAAAGCTCTAGCGAGAGCTTGCTCAATCATGGTATTAACAGTAGCAGTCGTCAATTTAGGCGGCATGTTTACAGGAAACTAACCAAACAATAATTTAGTATAGTCAGAAAATGCCTCCCAACTCCTTCCTGTAACCATAACAGAAAAGAACAAGTAAGTATTCATATCATGATAAGAAGAAGGATTTATCTATCAACATGTAACATGGATACTACATGCACCAACAACACAATTCACAATGAATCATTAACTCACACAAGAACTAATAAGACCAATAATAAGTCATGAAGGTAATTTTGGATTGCTTTGGAAAATCTCCACAAAATTGTGACAAGTAATGTCACTACAATCCTTCATCACAACAACTTAAAGGTCATTAAGTTTCATCACAAATTAGAGTACGAGTCTACATAATTTCTATTACAACAAAGCTAAATAAAAACAACAGAAAGAAATAAACATCAGATCCCCGCAGCTTCTTGTACATCGGTTCGTCATCACTGCTGCTATCGTCATCTTTAGATTCTTCCTCCACTTTTTCCTTCCCTTTACGACTACCTCCTTCACTCGGCTTCACCGACACTTGAGCTTCAACCTGATCCGGCACATCACGAATCACAACACCATGACTAGGAAAATATCTCATCGGCAAACCCCATGCACTCAACCTAGCATTCCTTTCTTGCTCCCTACGCAACCTTTCAACTTTCCCACTCAAATTCAGCACCATAGATCTCAATCTAACAACTTCATCCATTTCCCTTGCTCTAACAAACTCTGACCTCCTCACACTACCAACAAACCTTTCAAACTTTTTCTCATTCTGCTCAAACCTCCTAATCACACGAGTCTCAACCAAATACCTCTCAAACAAAGATCTATCAAACTTCTTAAGAAACCAAAAAATATCATCATAAGACCTAGGACCTGGACAATAAACCTTAGGAATACCATCATGAATAGATCGAGCACTAGCAGCCCTACTCGACTCAACAGGAACATCACCCCTAGCAAATGCAATCCCAGGCAAACTGCTAATATAAGCATCACAAGTAAGAGTCGAAGAACGAACAACCGGTCGCTGACAATCTGGAACAGTCTGTGGCACAACATTGACCTTTGGAACATAACTACCTTGTATCAACTCATGCTCTGTCTGACCAACTGCAGTAAGTGGAATCCCATCATCTAAAAACTCAAAAGGCTCCTCATCGTCACTAGCACCAAAGTTATCCACTTCCTCAACATCCACTACATTAGTCAAATCAATCCATCCATCCTCACGAGGTAAACTAACCATTTTCAACAATTATAAGGGTTCAAGGATACTTAAGGTCATCGTTAATAAAATAATAATTAGTATGTAATGCTCATGCAAATGTCATACATTATCCATGCTATGCAACACAATGCTAATGATGTTTATGCAATGCTCGCAAAATAATAAATATGATACTAACAAGCACTCAGCGTACTTTCAATAATTCCAATACAATATCGTAGTATTTACTTAATAAATACTCGGGAAATCATTTTAGTTATGAGGGATACATCTACAATGCAAAACAAAACTAAAAGTGATCTTACCGGAGCGTTGTAGAGGAGTTGTGTGCTTTCGAAGAATAAATACTTTCGACACCAAAGTTATAGTTTAGGATAATTTTAAAAATCGACCCAGTTCTCTATAACTTGCAGCTCTGATACCAATCTCTAACACCCCCAATTTACATTGCGCAGCGGAAATACACAATTGGGTGCTAGACACAAGCATCATCACACAAGGTATATTGAACGACTCAAAATAGAGACGTTTACACATAAATATAAACATGATTTTCATAGATGGTCTAAAACATAGATTTCAACCCAAAATTGTACTGACACAATACCAGAGTAAAGCGTTTTGTCCCCATGGATCTCGACCAACAACCAACAAGTTTAGTACAGTACATCAACATAAAGTAAATTGTTCAAACATTAAAAGGTAGAAACAGTTTAGACCAACATTCTTCCAAAAGCCAAGCCACAACCTCCACAACAAAGCTCCATGCTCCATCACTTCCTATTACCTAAAATACATGCATAAAACGAGTCAACAATAATGTTGAGCGAGACTAGGTTTATCAAATCACATTTGAACACAAGAAGAAAATCAATCATAATCATTTATAGAATTGTCGTACACACAATCTATATTCAAGGCAGTAATAATAATGATATTATTAAAGTTATCCTTCCCAGCGGGTTACTCAACGTAATGCCCTAGTCTCAGATAGGGTGGTCAACCCAATAGTACTATCATTAGAATAAGTGGCTATTCCCGACTCACAACATCAAGTCAGAAGATAGTTAACAGCTCATGAATTTAGGGTCTTTAGCAACAAGTTACTCAATACAATGAAATCAACTTTAGGCAACATTCCGGTCTAACAATTACTCATGACTTGTGTTTATTTACTTTCAAATTGCATGTATCCCCCTCGCGGGTAATAAAATCATTAAAACGAGTAGAAAGCGAGGCTATAGACTCACCTTAGTATAAGAGATCTAGCGAGATGATCGTCGATGATAATGGATGCCTTTCAAACACGAGAACCGCTACCTATCAAATAAGGCGCGTTCATTAATAATGACTCGAGAAATAAATCATACATAACAACATCAAACTCAAACTCATAAATTCACGATAAACTCGAGAGAAAACGATATAAATATCTTCATTATACTTTACTACACATTTAGTTAACCATTTTACACTTTTAACAAAGTCCGCCGGTACATACTACATGTACTAGCTTATTTACTCCTTTTAAACTCGTCAACCGTTTATGAAACGACTCGATAAACTAACTTACTATATATAGAAAGTCCTCTTACAATTTTATCAAATGAAATTACTTTTAAAGTACTTTACCCGACTCATTTTCAAACTACAAAATCCGGACAGATTTACGTCAATTTTTCATACAACCGTTTTAACTTATTTAAACGACTCCGTTTACAAAACCGACACTCGGGTTTTAAAGTAAACTCAACCTATTAAGTAAACACCTCATTATCAGTAGGTTACATTTTTCAAAACATCCATTTAGAGTCCCCGATATTCGATCCAAATATCGACAACAACTACTTGTAGTGCCGATACTCGTCTCCCGGTACACGATCATTCAAAACATCATAACTTCGCGCTCGTTTTGAGCTAGAAGCTCTACATTATATCAAATCGAAGCTAAGAAAATATATACAACCCTAGGCTATAAGTTAAGCCATTTTCAAAACATAAAAATTCGGATTTTACCCTTTACTTACTGTTATAAAATGACTACTAAAAACTTGTACAAAATCAACTTTTTGATAAAAACCAACCATGGAAATGATCATTACTATGCCCTAATATCATCATACATCAACCATAACATCAAAATCATAATCAAAATTAAAATCTTAAGATCAAAATGAAGTTTATAACAAGATTATTAGCAAAAACCACCATGGATCATCATGATAATGCCATGCATGATCATAGTTCCTACCTACCAACATCAAGAAAAAAAAGTTGCTTGCATGTAAGGATTTCTTACACCAAAATGATCCTTGATCAAATATAAGATTGGGTCTAGTGTTAGTTTAGCTTGAATCAACCTCAAACTCAAGAAAATTTGATGTTTGAATGTGTTTTGGTGGTGTGGGTGGGTTTCGGCAAACACAAGAGAGAAGAGAGAGAGATGATGAATTTTTGAAATGAAAAATGGAGTAGTGTGTGTTAGTTTCTAGTTTATATATAGTGGGGTAGGGACCAAGTTGCAATTTAGTAAAAGTTGTGGCTAAAAATGTAAATGGTTAGCTAAAAAGCGGGAAATAATTATTAGTCAATTTTCAAAATATTTACGGGGCTCGGGTTTCATAAAGATACTTTTAAAAATTTAAAACGTACCTCAGAAATAATAATATCGACTCTCGACTCGACTTAACACGTCATTTAAAATAAAATCTCGAAAATGACAAAAATCGAACAACCGACAATAAAACGTAAAATATTTGGCATCCATCGACATCACGCTTGCTAATACTCCTTATACTTAATAGATATTAAATATAGACCTTCCAACATCGGTTTAAACTTAAACCTCCAAAAATAAATATCGTTCAAACTCATCCAAAAATTTCAAAAATAATCGTAAAATAAGATTAAGCAATGACCTCGATTTTGGGTTGTCACATCACATTAGTCCTTAGAGTCCTAAAATGACAGTTTAACTTCCAAGAATTTACCAAGTGGTCCTTAAGGTCTAATAAGTTACGAATGATATTTATTAATCCCCACACTTTCAAATATTTATAATATTAGTCCTTGTAATTTCTGTTTTATCAAGAGAAGTTTCAAATGTCATGGTTTTAATCCATAAGTCTTATAAACTAACATTCTTAGTCTAAAAGTTTTTATAGTTATATATTCGGTATAAAAACTTTACTTAAGTGTAAAATCACTAAGTGAGCTTATTAAGTGCACCAAAAGAGCTAATGGGCTTCCCAAACCCTTATTGAGCTTACAAGATCCATTAACAATTCTTATGAGCTAAGGATTTCTTAATGGGCCTAATTACAGTTTTAGATCCATCAATGTTAGAGTTTTACTACATAGGTCCATAAGACAATAAATGGGCCTAATATTCTTCCTAATGGGCCTAAACATATTTTAGTCCATTAATAATTCAAGGTCTGCTAAGTGGGCTTACTAGGCATTGGATAGCCGAATGGGCTTAGTTAATGGTTCGGCTATATTATATTGGCTTAAGTAGACAGTTAATAATACTTAACCATTTATCTAGGTGTGAAGTTTATGAAACCTTACAAGCTTATTACTGGTTCTTAAAGATTAAGTCTAGATTTCCAAAGAAAATTTTATAAAATCTAATTAGGTTTACTAAAGATAAAAAAATCTAGTTTAGATTTCTGATATGTGTGAAAACACACATCTTTTCTACCACTTAATTACTATAATAACCGGACCAAAACGTGTATTTTATGTCTTTTATGTCGGAATTATGCGTGGTTTGTGTTTTTGTTGTGATTTAGGACGAAAAGGTGAAAAGTGGAGAAAACACGGGAATTCACGGGCATTTACGGACTTTTATTGAAGAAAAGGATGAAAGACGAAGTCAAGAAGTCAAGAGTGGATAAAGAACGGAAGTCCAAGACCAATTCTGAAGATTTATCGAAGAAAAAGTCAAAAGACGGAAGTTTACTTAAAGCCGAGGAACTCAAGTCTTATTTATCGAAGAATTAAAAGACGAGTCCAAAGAAATCCCGAGCCAAAAGTCATCACATTCCAAGATTAACAAAAAGATTAAGAAGGAAGGACTTGATGGTGCAATTAACAAGAAAGGAAGGAGAGAGGAAGCTTCCCCTAACCACTCCCTAATCACCTATATAAACCCTCATTTTCATTCATTTACTCTTGTTGGTGGCTTGACAAACCATTCTTCCACTTTCATTTATGCACCTTTATTTACTTGTTATTTAAATACATGTTTTACACATTTAATTACCTTTAATTTCAAGTAAGTGTTTCTTTAATTACTCGCACCTTTACTTTATTTTGTTAATCTTCTTCTACCTTTCTTTGATTTACACGTTTTTAACTTGTTGATTTGTTTAAAGATTTCATTTTTATGCTTTTGATTGTTTTAAATTTCTTATTTTCATAGCTTATTTTGATTTATTTTCAAGTTTATATTGTTTTTACAAAAGTTATTTTTATATAAAAAGTTGTTTTTCTTAAAGATTATCTTTTTCGTGTTAAAAAGTTGTTAACTTTCAGTTTGTTAGCTTATTTTCACACGGTTCCACCTTAGAATTTAGACTTGAGCTTATTAGGATTATAGCTTAATTGTTAAGCTTATTTTTGGCACTTTTCCCCGTTTTCCGATCGTGACAATCGGAAGGGGGTTATACATTCCGATTGGTGACAATCTGAAAAGGGTTTACACATTCCGATTGGGGGTGTTACTTGGTATTCCGATCAGAATTAGTTGAATATTCCGATTGTGTGCAAGTGACAAGTATTCCGATCGGTGTTCTAGACTATATTCCGATTGAGGTGTTTATTGGATCATTCCGATCAATAGGTGACAGCTATTCCGATCGTGGGTTCCGATCGGCATTCCGACCAAGTCCACTCCAACATTCCGATCAGGTCAGGGTAAGGTGTGATCGGAATATATTCCGATTGGAGGGTATTTCGCATGTTTTGTCTTGTTTAATTTTTAGTATATGATTTTAATACTTGTCTAACTTTAATTTCCGTCACACTTTAATTTTTAGTCATTTAATTAATTTACTTTCCGTCACATTTTTAAATATTGCATCTTTCTTTTAATTAGACTTAGATTTATTTTCACGCTCTTTTAATACTTGCCCTTTACTTTAACGACATTTACTTTTAAAGTCTTGCACATTTAAATTTAAAAACAACCAAAAAATATTTGTTTCCACCAAAATAAAACTGAGCCACATAGAAAACCTAGATCAATTCGATTAGACCAACACAACGAACTTAATTTTCTTACTAGGTAAAAGCCTTGTATTAAATGGCGCCGCTACCGGCTCTTTTCGTTAAGATCAACAGTTTTCTGTGAGAGACGCGTTGCTTTTTGGGATCCGTTCACTTGTGAGCGTTACTTTTCTTGCAAAAAAAAAATAAAAAATAAAATAAAAAATAAAATAAAAAATAAAATAAAAAATAAAAAATCATAAAAATTAAAAATTGATAAAAATCCATAAAAATTGAAAATTTCAAAAATCCAAAAAGATTTTATCTTTCTTCTGTATATATATTGTCTTTGTGTTTGGTTTCTTTTTCTTTTGCATTTTCAGGTGTATGCGTACTAGATCTTCTAATTATCAAGAGCCCGAGACTCAAGAAGATTTAAGTATGGCAGGTGTTACCAACAATAATCAACCACCGCACCTCAATAATAACAACAATGCTCTTCCACAGCCCGATCTTCGGACCATGGAGGAACTTTGTCAACCAACCATGTTTGGACGAGGAGGACCGATTGCGCCGATGCAAATCAATGCTCCTGAGTTTTCGTTGAAGCACCACATGATTCAGCAAGTACAAACAAACCCATTTAGAGGATTGCCTGATGATGATGCCAACAAACACCTCGACAAGTTCATTACAATCACCCAAAGCATGAAGTTGGCTGGTGCCACTATGGATGAGCTTCGCCTATAACTCTTTCCACACACTCTATTACATCATGCCGAGAAATGGTTTGATCGTCTCCCGAAGAATTCTATTCACACTTGGGATGACATGACTCAACGCTTTTTGTCGCGCTACTTTCCACCATCCATGGTCACAAGCCTTCGCAATCAGATCAGCGGTTTCATGCAAGATCCCGATGAATCTCTTTTTGATGCATGGGAGAGATATAATGTCTTGATCGACCGTTGTCCAAACCACAATATGCTTCCGGTCACTTTGATCGATACTTTTTACAACGGTTTGACTTTTCGAGATCGTGATACGATCAATGCAGCCGCCGGTGGCACATTCATGAAAAGGAGACCCGAGGAGTGTAGAGAGTTAATTGAAAACATGACTACTCATCATAAGAACTGGGATTCCTCTGCTTCTTCTAGAAACAACACGAGAGTCAATGTTTCTTCTACCTCAGCAAACCCTGAGATGACCGAACTCACCCGCATGATGACTGAAATGAGCAAAAGTATTACGCTTCTCGCTTCAAATCAACAACAACAACAAGTTAAAGTTGTTGCTGCTCCTTGTGAAACATGCGGCGGTCCTCACTCATACACCGATTGTCCTTCTACACAAGGAAATCCGGAAAATGTGTATGCAGCTTATGGTAATTATTCACCGGAAAATTACCAAGCTAGACAACAAGGGGATAGAAATCTGCTGAGCTACCGATCCAACAATTACCTTTCACCCGGTTTTTCTCCTCAAAACCAAAACCCCGCCAACAACTACACTAGAAGCAACCAAATCCCACCAAGAGCTTCTAACCCTTATCACCCACCCGCCCAACAAACCCCACCCAGTAATCCGGATGTTGAGGCTACAATGAGAACCCAAGGTGAGCAAATCAAGAATCTGCAAAGCCAAATAATCAATTTGAAAGGAGATATCACGAAGCAAGGAAATGAGATAAGATCCGAAGTTCGCGATATTATTCAATCCTCCTTCAGCAATCAAACCAATGATTTGAAGAATATGCTTGCTAGTTTCTTGCCAGCCGCTCAACCTTCTTCTTCGAGTTCTCTACCTTCAAACACCGTCACCAATCCCCGAGCCAATGTGAGTGCTATTACTACTCGTAGTGGAGTCACCATCGTAGGACCACCACCATCATCTACACCTCCTCCACCACCATGTATCCCTACTCCTCCTACACCTAGTATTAGTGCACCATTACCGTCTCCGCCTCGACGTGATGAAGTTTCCACAAATGACCCTTCAACATCTCAACCTTTACCTACACCTGCACCCTCACCACCCAAACCCAATATCCCTTATCCCTCTCGCTTGGGCAAGAACAAAATGCTAAACAAGGAGGACGCTCAAGTAACTAGCTATATCAAGATGATTTCTCAAATGAACTTCAACATTAGCTTTCTTGAAGCACTTGTCCACATGCCCAAATTTGTTAAAGCATTTAAGGAATTGCTTAACAAGAAGGAGAAGCTGATTGAACTCGCCAACACACGTTTAAATGAAAACTGCTCTGCAGTTATTCTCAAAGAACTTCCGGAAAAACTTGGAGATCCTGGTCGTTTTGTGTTGCCTTGCGTGTTCAACAAAACTGAAGAATTTACTGCCCTTGCTGATCTCGGGGCCAGTATTAATTTGATGCCATTGAGTGTTTGGAAAACACTATCATTGCCCGACCTTACTCCAACAAAGATGACTCTTGAGCTTGCTAATCGCACTCTCGCTTACCCCGTTGGTATAGCCGAAGACGTGTTCATTAAAGTTGGCGCATTTACTTTCCCGGTCGATTTTGTCGTAGTTGATTATGAAATGGACCCTCGTATTCCTTTAATACTTGGTCGGACATTCTTAAGAACCGGACGAGCTTTAGTGGATGTTGCCGAAGGTGAGTTAATCTTAAGAGTCGGGGATGATGCACAAGTTTTCAAAATGGGGAAGCTTACTAGTACAACTTTTGGAGGCCGAGAATCAGTGAATATAATTAATGTGCTCGATGACTTTACCATCTACGACAATCCTCTATTCGACTCTTGCATCAATAATCCACTTTTTCATGATGATGTGGATGATTCTCTCCCTACTTTGGACGGTTCTCCCATTTATGATTCGTCACCGGTCTTTGATGCTTATGATGATGATTCTAGCTCAGACTCGGATGATTTTGATTGTACTTCTGAGTATCCCGAGCTGCCCACTTTTGATGATTTTGATGAGGCTGATACTCTTTCGAGCGATTCTTCACATGATGAAGATGCTCCGCCATCACTCGATCCTACTTTGGACGATTACTCATTTGAGGAAGATTTCTCTGAATTTCTCAACACATACTTCCCTCATGAGAGTGATGCTCCTCCTTTAGACTTTGAAGATTATCGTCTTGATCCTACTTTGGATTTGAAGAAAATTTTGTCAAAGGAGAAGAAACCGGTTGACACCGAAATCCGTTGCACGTATGATTTAACACCTCTTTGTCCCACTTCTGAGGACGAGGTTGTGCTTCTTTGCGGATCTTCTTCACACTCGGCTGAGCCTGAGTGCTATTTTCCCTTGAAGGAAAAGGTGTTCGACCCTGGTATTGAAGTTTTTAAGCCATCTCAGTATCCACCTGATGCAATAAAAGGAAAAATCTTTGGACCTATTGAAGACATGCTTGCACCACTTCCTACTTGCTTCCACCGTACTCCATCGCTGCTTAAGGGGACCCTGCCACTTCTCTTTTGGCTTGCCTTGTTCGCCTTACGCTCTTGCTTATTGATGGATGAAAACTATGTCTTCGATCCTGGTGGATATGTCTTATGCTCCTTCCGTTGATGATCAAGGTCGGGTCAGGCTAATGACTCGGTTAACAAAAATCAAGCGCTTCTTGGGAGGCAACCCATGCATCTATCTTTCTGCTTTCTTTATCATAAGTGTAGGGGGGACCCGTTGGTTTGCTATTTCCTCTCCTCACTTCTTACTCAGGGATTCAAGCTTCCATGATCCACTCTTGATGATTCTTGACGACCCGTGCCTCCGTGTCCACTTCTTCCCGGTTCTATCCTAAACTCTTTTCGATTCACTATTTTATATCTTCTCAATATTAAAATAGGAATCACTTTAGTTGTCCTTTCCTTAGCAAGATTTAAACAAAGTGCACAATGTCATAAGTGTAGGGGAGTTTACTCCCACATGCTTAAACATTGAGGACAATGTTTATCTCAAGTGTAGGGGGACTTCTATCGAAGTAAGTGGTCTTTTCCATGAATTTGCCCTCATTTTAACCGGAAAATTTGATTTTTCGACATTTTTCAAATTTTTTTATCTATTTTGGCCTAGTTGTATAGTTGTATTTGCCTTTGTTATGTTTCCTTTGCTAGAAAATTTTTTTTAATAAAGTGGTTTTAGATTTTTTCTTAGTCATGAACATTTTGACTCAACCCGAGTTTACTTACCTAAGTTTGCTCTAGCTAGTATCCTTAACGTGTTTAAGTCAAGTTTTGCTAGGCTTTTATATAGGGAGCTATAAAACGCGAAAGTCTTAACTCTCACGGGTTAAGAACAAGAACTTTTCGCAAGTTCCTATAATTGATCCTAGAGAGTCGTTTATCAAGGGAACTTTAAAACGCGATTTCTAAACTTGAAAAAGTCCAAGAATTTGCAAGATCCTATAGGCGACTCGAAAACCCAAAACTTTGATTTAATAGGCTAAGCATCCACGAGTCTCATTCCTTGAGATTTTAAACTGTGGAGAACGAGAGATGATAGAGCCAGTTATAAGTCGGTATTCTTTCGTGAATTTATGTGAGTTAATTATGAGCCTATTCTCCCATCGCTTGCTAATAAATTTTTCTGCTAATAAATAAGGTTGTACGATTTGAAAAGTTACTTAGCTTCTAGCCCCAGATCGTTTAAAAGTTGCTCAGTAATGACGAGAGTTCATAGCCAAGGCATAACTTATGAAGCGGGGCGCGAAGATTGGCGAGTCCGAAAAGGCCCTAACAACGCATGAGGGCTATGTTTTGTTGCTAAAGATCCAAAGTGATGTGAAGAATCATTTATCGAAAATCAATATGAAGGATCGAGACACACGACGAAAAGCAAAAACTCCCAAAAAGTCATGGAGAAGTGTATCCGAAAAGACCCTAACAAGGTATGAGGATAAATAGATCCAAGTCAATAAAGGAGGCGGATCGTTGTATATCAAAATCCAAAATAAAGATTGGAGAAAAATGAAGAAGTCGTGGTCCATATATGAAGAATCTCTCAAAAATTCCAAGTGAAGAAATTCCAATTATGAAGAGAAGACCATTATTTCATGAACGTCCCTCAAGATTTGAAGTATGAAGTCGCTGCCAAATATCGGCCCGAGAAAGGTCTCAAATCGCGAACCAAGTTATGCCAAGATATGAACTTTTTGATATCCTGAGAAGCAGTTTTAAAAGATTTGGTCCTTTAGCTAACTATTGATTAAATCGTGCACCTTATTTTCAGACTAAATAACTATCTAAATAAGTCGAACAATGCATCCTCGTGATCATTCAAGGCAAATAATAAAATATAAGAGATACCCATAGGAATAAGGGAGTCTAAGTAAATAATTGGCCCACATGAGTTCGTGTTAGTCTACTAATTTATAATAACAATGATCTCGTTTTTAAGCTTGGTTTGGAGAAAGCGAAAAGTTGAGGATGATGAATATTCATGACATTTTCAAAACCCAAGGTATGCTTTTGATTTCTTTACTTTGAACGTTCGTAGTTTCTATCTCTTTAATAAAGGCCAACATGGATTGATTGTGACGAAAAATGTAAACTTGCTTTGTAACTAATACATTGCATGAGGACATTGCAATGGTCAAGTGTAGGGGATTTGATATGTGTGAAAACACACATCTTTTCTACCACTTAATTACTATAATAACCGGACCAAAACGTGTATTTTATGTCTTTTATGTCGGAATTATGCGTGGTTTGTGTTTTTGTTGTGATTTAGAACGAAAAGGTGAAAAGTGGAGAAAACACGAGAATTCACGGGCATTTACGGACTTTTATTGAAGAAAAGGATGAAAGACGAAGTCAAGAAGTCAAGAGTGGATAAAGAACGGAAGTCCAAGACCAATTCTGAAGATTTATCGAAGAAAAAGTCAAAAGACGGAAGTTTACTTAAAGCCGAGGAACTCAAGTCTTATTTATCGAAGAATTAAAAGACGAGTCCAAAGAAATCCCGAGCCAAAAGTCATCACATTCCAAGATTAACAAAAAGATTAAGAAGGAAGGACTTGATGGTGCAATTAACAAGAAAGGAAGGAGAGAGGAAGCTTCCCCTAACCACTCCCTAATCACCTATATAAACCCTCATTTTCATTCATTTACTCTTGTTGGTGGCTTGACAAACCATTCTTCCACTTTCATTTATGCACCTTTATTTACTTGTTATTTAAATACATGTTTTACACATTTAATTACCTTTAATTTCAAGTAAGTGTTTCTTTAATTACTCGCACCTTTACTTTATTTTGTTAATCTTCTTCTACCTTTCTTTGATTTACACGTTTTTAACTTGTTGATTTGTTTAAAGATTTCATTTTTATGCTTTTGATTGTTTTAAATTTCTTATTTTCATAGCTTATTTTGATCTATTTTCAAGTTTATATTGTTTTTACAAAAGTTATTTTTATATAAAAAGTTGTTTTTCTTAAAGTTTATCTTTTTCGTGTTAAAAAGTTGTTAACTTTCATTTTGTTAGCTTATTTTCACACGGTTCCACCTTAGAATTTAGACTTGAGCTTATTAGGATTATAGCTTAATTGTTAAGCTTATTTTTGGCACTTTTCCCCGTTTTCCGATCGTGACAATCGGAAGGGGGTTATACATTCCGATTGGTGACAATCTGAAAAGGGTTTACACATTCCGATTGGGGGTGTTACTTGGTATTCCGATCAGAATTAGTTGAATATTCCGATTGTGTGCAAGTGACAAGTATTCCGATCGGTGTTCTAGACTATATTCCGATTGAGGTGTTTATTGGATCATTCCGATCAATAGGTGACAGCTATTCCGATCGTGGGTTCCGATCGGCATTCCGACCAAGTCCACTCCAACATTCCGATCAGGTCAGGGTAAGGTGTGATCGGAATATATTCCGATTGGAGGGTATTTCGCATGTTTTGTCTTGTTTAATTTTTAGTTTATGATTTTAATACTTGTCTAACTTTAATTTCCGTCACGCTTTAATTTTTAGTCATTTAATTAATTTACTTTCCGTCACATTTTTAAATATCGCATCTTTCTTTTAATTAGACTTAGATTTATTTTCACGCTCTTTTAATACTTGCCCTTTACTTTAACGACATTTACTTTTAAAGTCTTGCACATTTAAATTTAAAAACAACCAAAAAATATTTGTTTCCACCAAAATAAAACTGAGCCACATAGAAAACCTAGATCAATTCGATTAGACCAACACAACGAACTTAATTTTCTTACTAGGTAAAAGCCTTGTATTAATTTCCCCCAAGATTTCGCAAGACGCATATTATTCAGTCAGATTTTTATAAAAATCAATTTAGATTTTCCAAGATTGAGTAAAATAGATATATCTATTTAGGCTTTTAGAGACTAAAAAAAAATCTTCTTAGATTTTCTAACGGGTTCTAGAGATTCTGTTAGATTTCTAATGTTCCCAAAGTTTTTATTTAAATTACCATTTAAATATTTCCATGTGTCTGTTATGTATTAGATTGTTCGTGGTTATAATGCATTGTTCGGGCCATCATACTTCAGAAGCCATTCTATAAACGTTTGAGGAGCGAGGGCACTTTAGATCGTAAACCCAACCACTCAGTCAAAACGTAATATCGAGATGGAACATCTTTAGTATAAATCTCCCTACTAACATGGCATGTTTATTTGTTTTATTAAGTATCTTGAGTATTTAATATTTCTATAATAAATATTAAATAGTTATAATACGTAAATACGTACAAGTTAGCATCTAATACAATCAACAATTATAAATGTATAGAATAAGGAATGCGCACTTAAATCATATAGTTATGCATGCTCTCTATGCTATATGCTCTCTAAGTATGTCCCAAAAAAAATCCCCAAAAGATTTTTATAAAGTTATAGTCCAGTTTTAAATAAAAGAAAAATATTTTTATTCTTATTTTATTTAAAAATTAATCTGGTTCGCAATAACTAAAGCTCTGATACCATTCTCTGTAACACCCCCATAAAGCGGGTATCACAGTGGTGGATCGATGAGCAAATAGCTTACAAAGCACAGATCATAATTATTTGATTTTTGAAATACCATTGATGTAAACATTGATTTGGTACAATCATTTAAATCTTTGAATAACATTTGTTATGAATATCCCAGTAAAAGATAATCCCCCGTCATTTTTATGCTCCTAAGTGATGCTCAATCCATTCTCAAATAATCTTGCTAAATAACCTGGGAAAAAGCATGCTTAAAACAGTCAACATAAAGTTGGTGAATTTACAGATTTTAACAATTAATTAGTTTGGACATACAATAATCATAGAAGTAATAATGCACAAAGCATTCTTACTAAAATGTAAATAACATTTGTTTATTATTAGAAACTGAAGCTTAACCTCATAGTCCTCAACAGATGAGGACGTAGTGTCTTACAAAAAGACACCCATTCCAGTTCCAACATGGTATACGTCTGTTGTCCCGGCCAAGGCACAGTGAGCATGACTCACCCAGACGGGGATGGTCAATCCCTAATAGATCTATTTATAACATTTGAGCGATTTACAAAAATTTAACAGTTTCAATAGTAAGCAATCATAATCCAGTTTATACAATCTAGTTATGTCCAATATATGTTTGCATATTTTCTTTCCCAAAAGGAAAAGTTTTATCAAAGTTTAAATGGGGCTGTAAGCTCATCTGTACAACACAGTTCGAGGATGATCAAGTATGTAATTGCTAAGCACACAGTACATCAAACACCTAAGCAATTAAGTATGTCTCAGTATATGCATAAATAATAAATGCATGCAGTCTAATAGGTCATAAGCTTATTTTGATTACAATATATATAGTATATACTTAATTATTTAAATATATTGTTATGAAGATGGTTAAGTGTGCATGTTGTTTATCCACTGTTTCTGTGTATTCCCGTTGTTTATAAAATGTGTATGACATTGTAGTCTTTAAAATAAATTATTAATCTCATTAAATAATTTAGTAGATTCCAAGAATAAAAAATAAATTATTATTAATCAAATCTTGGTTTATAACATGTTGATAAAAATATATTATTTTTATTCTAGAATAGTTTCCGTGTACCAGTAGTGGCTATTTTAGAAGGACAGTGGGAATAACATGTAGACAGTGGTTAGGTTAGTCTAGCAGTGGTAACTGAATAGTTAGCAGTGGGAACGGTTAAGCTTAGCAGTGGAAACTGTAAAGCTAACAGTGGGAACTGTTAAGCTTAGCAGTGGAAACTGTAAAGCTAATAGTGGGAACTGTTAAGCTTAGCAGTGGAAACTGTAAAGCTAATAGTGGGAACTGTTAGGCTATCAGTGGGAACTTTTGGGGTAGTTAATATTAACGGTGGTAAGTTTTTAAATGGTCAGTTGGTGTATATATACTAACAGTGGGAATATTAAAACTATCGGTGGGAACACTATATGCATGTCTACATCTTACAACATAAACATAAGTATACCCCTATCGTTATAACTCCGGGATCTAACATGCATTAGTCGTTATCAGCAGTCCCAAACGCTCCCTTATCAGCATGCAGGTTATCAGCAGTCCTAAACACCCCCTTATCAGTATGCATGTTATCAGCAGTCCCAAACACCCCCTTATCAGCAGATCCAAACACCCCCGAAGCTGCTTAACAGCAGATCTTCGATCCCCACGCCATGCATGTCGCTCCCTACAGTAAATCAGTATAGATTCAAATAGATCCGTATAGATCTAGGTTAACCGAATGCATCCTTGTACGTTTTCCGCCCTTTAACCAAACACCTCCTTGTCTTGGCTGTTATAAATCGTAGAACCAAACACCACCTTATGTTGTTGCAAACAGCATATCCAAACACCTTGTTTGGGCTGTTTTTCGATGGTGACGAGGCTGGTGACGGCAGTAATGGGCTGCGAATGGAGTGGATGATGGCAGCAGGGCTGCTGCGGCTGTGGAGGATGGTGGCTGCGGGGCTGGTGGCCACGGCTGGTGGTTGCTATGATGGTGATGACGGCAGGTGGTGTAGATGGACACAAAAGGTGGCGGCTGGAGTATATTTCCGAGACAATCACCCTCAATATGAGGTGGCAGCTGTGGTGGTCACGAACAAACCATGATGGTGGCTGGTGGCCACGATCAGTGGTGGTGGATGACAGATGGAAGGCAGTAGGGGCTGCGGTGGTTGGAAGGTGGTTGCATGGTAGCTGCTGATGGTCAGTGGGTGGGAGACGACGACGGGGCTGGTGGTGGTTGGTCACAAAAGTGGCTAGGAACCATTGATTATGGCGGCAGCAAGGTGAATGGCCACCAATAGTGGCGGCTGCGTGGCTGGTGGTGATAGGGGCCACGGCTGGTGGCTGCATGGTGGTTGTGGTGGCCATGAAGGTGGAGGGAGGTGGCGGCTAGGGCAGGAATCTGAGACAAACACCCATGGTATGGTAGCGGTTGCGGGGTTTTTAGCCACGACAATGGTGGTACACATTATAGATCTATTAGATCTACAAGATAAAAGTGGCGGCCGAGATCTAAGGTGGCCGGAAAAATGGTCAAAGAAATGGCGGCTGCCATTTTAGAGTGAGAGAAGTGTGTGTGTGGAGGCTAGGGTTAAAGTGGGGATGAAACCCTAGTTCTCCCTTTTTATATGCACTAGTTAATTACAAAGTGGAAGGTTCCTAGTAGTGTAGGGACTAAAGTGTAACTTATGTTATACTTTCGTTATTACACGGTTCGAGGCTCGTTTACATTTTATAAAATTAGTTTCGTTTTACGAAAACCGCGTCATTGATCTTAGAATCATTTTTCCAATAACATGGAGTATTTATATGTCATATAAATACGAAGAACGTGTTCGTTTATTTAAACGACAAGTATTGGTCACTTATCGTTTGTATAACGTAAGTGTCATTTTAATGGAAATACTTCTCGTTTAATCCCTCCGTAGATGAAAGTAATAATAAACAATTTAATCAAATTGTTTATCATGTATCTCTTGACAATAATTTATGAAATTAAATTATTGAATTGTCGGTACGCGGGTTGTATGAGTTTTGTCAAACTTTTCAATTCTGATGATTTTTGTATTGTTCAAAAAGGGTTTCGAACCATACTTCATTATTATTTAATGAACGAACAATCTTGGGTTTTACACTATCCATATGCCACCTTGAGTTTCGTCCTCGAAATTCGATTAGTATTGTTAGGTTGAGAAATGATCTAGGATCATTGAGTAGACTTTTATTACATTTTTCTCATGGTAAAATCATGGATTTTACAAAAATCCAGTCAAAAAGGCAATTGGCATTAAAAAGGTATTGGTCAAGTGTTTTAGTCAGTTTATTCAGAAAACTTGCTCCATTCAAATCACTTGCATTCTTTCTTTACTTTATCATTTTGATTGAAATCAGTTTCTAGTTGTAGGTCAATATACAAAGAACAAGTTTGTACAAGGAAATTTTATAGTATCAATTTTCCAATAAGAAATCAGCTTTTCAATAAGCATGATAGCAAATTCAAGTTTCTGTAATCTGACTTAACTGATTTCTTGAATCTCAATTTCCTCTTCATAAACTAGCCCATTTTATTTCACAAATCTTTTTACAAACATGTCTTAAGTGAGTTTTGAAGTTTTAAACTTTTTGAAAAAGTTGGTCAACGCTTGGTCAAATAAGCTCTTTTCAGCTTAATTTCAGATTTTAGCTTAACTAGTGGACCATTTTCAAATTGGAAAGACATTCCAATCTTTTTGTCAGCTTATTAATCAGTTTGTTCATAAAAATCAAGTTGTGGAATTCTGGATTACTAGTTTGCTTATTCTTGGCTTATTAGAATAAGCTATCTTGTGATTTTTGAGCTTTTAAGCTGTTTCCTTGTGCATGTCTAGCTTAAAATCCATTTTAAGCACTTCGAAACAAACTAGAGCTTATTTGGTTCAGAAATAAGCTCATACCAGCTTATTAGAAGTCCTATGCCCGTTTTTGTTAAACTTTTCCTAATATTTTCACTTTAGTCCTTCTGTTTTGTAACTGTTTTAATTCTTGGCGAATCCTTCTTGTTTTTAGGGTTTGCTAGACAATAGTCCCTAAACTTCCATTTTTTGTCAAAGTTGGTTAACAAGTTTGTTAGTTGGTTAAAAGTTGTTACTAGTTTGTTGGAATTTACACTTTTGGTCCTTTTAGTTGCTGAAGTTTACATTTCAGCCCTTGTAACTTCATTTAGCTTACATTTCATGCACATTTACTTTCATGCATTTTATATTTTTACTTTGTGAATATTACTTGGTATTTGCAAAGTGTTTTACGGATACGTAGCTTAATATTTTCCATTTTTAACGTGTTGATTGAATTAGACATAGACTTCCAAATAACCTTGACAACCAAGAACAATTAAAGACTTGAGATTTTTGTCAAGAATCGAGAATAAACGAACTTCAAAATACTCAATTTCAACTACAGACAAATGGCAATAACTAGAAATAATCCCAACAACGCCGATGTCGATGATACCCATAACGTCACTACTGCCCAACTTAGGGAAATGATAGACCAGGGTATCGCCACTGCTATGGCCGCTAGCCGAAATACGGACGATAGCCAAAACTCTAATGCACGCAGGAACAACAACACCACTAGAGGCTGCTCCTATCCTGATTTCCTCAAATGCAAGCTATCGTGTTACCGGGGCAGCGAAGGCGTTGTAGAGCTGATGCAATGGTTTGAAAGACTAGAGACCGTGTTCCGCATCAACGACTGCACCGACGAAAACAAAGACAAGTTCGCCACCTTCACATTACTCGAAAGTGCTCTCACGTGGTGGAACTTGGTGGTTGCTACCCTAGGACACGACGCTGCTTACACTCTCAACTGTACCAACTTGAAAGAGAGAATGACAGAAAAGTATTGCCCAAGGGGCGAAATGAAGAAACTGGAAGTCGAACTATGGGATCTTCGGTGTAAGAATAATGACATCGTGTTGTACAACCAGAGATTTCAGGAGTTGACCCTCATGTGCACCAGGATGTTTCCCGAGAAAGAGGAAAAGATTGAGAAGTATGTTGGAGGACTTCCCGACGCCATCCATGATAGCGTTCTCGCCTCTCGACCCACTACTGTCGAGAATGCTATGGAACTCGCTATAGAGCTGATCAACAAAAGAGCCTGTACCATATTTGAGAGGCATACTGAGAACAAAAGAAGGTTAGATGAGAATGTCCCCAGCCATCACCAGCCACCTCCAAAAAGGCAAAATGCCGGGCAGGTTTACAGTGCTATCTCCACCACAGAACCAAGGGCTTACGTAGGTACCAAACCTATGTGCCCGAGGTGCCACTTCCATCACAATGTTGGTAGTCCATGCAAATATTGCTACAAATGTGGAGAGATTGGTCATTTTGCTCGTACTTGCCAAGTGAATGCTGTTACCCAGGTCCGACACAACCCAAATTCTAGAAACAACAACCGAGGCGGACCTAATGCCCGTGGGAACGGGAATGGATAGCCGGGAAACCGCAACGCTGCTGGAGGAAGTAACAATGGTCCAAAGAAAGGAGTTGTGTGCTACGAGTGTGGAGCACCCGGACATGTGAGACCAGGTTGCCCCAAGTTGGCTAGTCGGAACAAGAACAATGGAGGAGCCACATCAAGGGTATACGTGGTAGGCAATGCAAAGGCCAACCCAGACTCCAACATTGTTACTGGTACGTTTTTACTAAACAATCGTTATGCATCCATTCTATTTGACACTAGAGCGGATAGAAGCTTTATATCTACTGAATTTAGTAACATACTAGAAATTACCCCATCAATTTTAGACCACCATTTCTCCGTAGAATTAGCAGACGGAAAGATCGTAGAGGCCGATGCCATCATTAGAGGTTGTACTCTGAACCTTTCCAAGCATCCATTCAACATTGACCTAATTCCAGTAAACTTAGGTAGTTTCGATGTTATCATTGGCATGGACTGGTTAGCTAAGTATCACGCAGTCATTGTCTGTGACGAGAAATTAGTCCGTCTGCCATAGGGAAACGAGACCTTAATCATTCGAGGAGACGGTAACACTGACCTTAGTGACACTAGACTCAGTGTTATCTCTTGTACTAAAGCCCATAAATATTTGTTGAGAGGATGTCCTATATTTTTGGCTCATATTTCCCAAACAAATGAAGAAGATAAACCCGAAAAGAAACAAATCAAGGACGTACCTATCGTCTGAGATTTTCCCGAAGTCTTCCCTGAGGAATTTCCAGGTTTACCACCATCCCGACAGGTGGAATTCCATATTGAATTGATCCCTGGAGATGCGCCCGTGGCTAAAGCTCCCTATCGATTGGCACCATCAGAAATGAAAGAGCTAGCAGAACAACTTCAGGAATTGTCTGACAAAAGATTCATCTGGCCCCGTTCCTCACCGTGGGGAGCTCCGGTCTTATTTGTCAAAAAAAATATAGTTCCTTCCGAATGTGCATTGATTACAGAGAACTGAATACGTTAACTGTAAAGAACCGTTATCCACTTCCCCGCATTGACGATTTATTTGACCAACTGCAAGGGTAAAATGCGTATTCCAAGATTGATCTGAGATCTGGATATCACCAATTGTGGGTCAGGGAGGAGGATATTTCAAAAACAACTTTCAAGACCCGTTACGGCCATTACGAATTCCAGGTCATGCCATTTGGGTTGACCAACGCACCTGCCATCTTCATGGAACTTATGAATCATGTGTGCAGACCCTACCTGGATAAATTCGTAATAGTCTTCATAGATGATATACTCATTTATTCCAAGAATGAACAGGAACACGGAGAACACCTTACACAAGTGTTGAAGGTGCTCAAGGAGGAACAGCTTTACGCCAAGTTCTCCAAATGTGAATTCTGGATTCCCAGAGTTCAATTCCTCGGCCACGTGATTGATAGTGACGGTATTCATGTAGACCCAACAAAGGTTGAATCTGTCAAGGATTGGGAATCTCCTAGATCACCAACAGAGATCCGCCAATTCCTAGGCCTTGCCGGATACTATCCTCGATTTATCAAAGGTTTCTCCAAGATAGCCAAACCAATGACCAATCTCACACAGAAAGGAATAAAGTTTGACTGGGGAGAGAAAGAAGAATCAGCTTTCCAGCTGATTAAGTAGAATCTGTGTAGTAAACCTATTTTGGCCTTACCCGAGGGCAACGACGACTTCGTGGTATATTGTGATGCGTCACACAAAGGTCTGGGTGCAGTGTTGATGCAAAGAACAAAGGTGATCGCTTATGCCTCCAGGTAACTGAAGAAATACGAGAAGAACTACACCACACATGATCTAGAACTTGGATCTGTGGTTTTTGCTTTAAAAATCTGGAGACATTATCTTTACGGAACCAAGTGCACTGTGCATACTGGCCATAAGAGTTTGCAACACATACTGGATCAGAAGGAGCTAAATATGAGGCAGCGCCGTTGGATTGAATTGCTAAGTGACTACGACTGCGAGATCAAATACCACCTCGGTAAAGCAAACATAGTCGCTGATGCTCTAAGCCATAAGGAAACCGATCCTCCTATGAGGGTCTGAGCACTAGTCATGACGATTAGCCTAGACCTACCCAAGAAAATTCTAGAAGCTCAGACTCAAGCTCAGAAACCTGAAAACCTCGTAAAGGAAGATATTTGAGGTATGCTTAGAACCGACCTCACCAAAGAGAAATTGGAGCCGAGAGCGGATGGAACTCTGTGCTTGCACGGGAGGAGTTGGTTACCTTGTTATGGAGACTTGAGGAACGTAATCATGTACGAGTCTCATAAGTCCAAGTATTCCATACATCCTGGATCCGAAAAGATGTATCAGGATATGAAGAAGTTATACTGGTGGCCGAACATGAAAGCAAACATTGCCACCTATGTTCAGAGGTGTTTGACATGCTCACGTGTCAAGACCGAACACCAAAGACCATCTAGTTTGCTAGTACAGCCTGAGATACTAAAGTGGAAATGGGAGAACATCACTATGGACTTTATCACCAAGCTTCCAAAGTCGTCTCACGGTTACGACACCATCTGGGTAATCGTCGATCGACTCACCAAATATGCGCACTTTCTACCAATCAGTGAAACTGATTCCCTGACGAAACTAGCAAAGACATATCTTAAGGAGATAGTGACCAAGCATGGACTACCAGTCTCAATAATCTGTGATCGAGACGGTAGGTTCACTTCCAACTTCTGGAAGGCTTTCCAACGAGCTTTAGGGACAAACCTGGACATGAGCACTACTTACCACCCGCAAACTAACGGTCAAAGTAAACGGACCATCCAGACCCTTGAAGATATGTTGCGAGCATGTGAAATTGACTTTGGGAATGGATGGGTTGATCACATCCCTTTGGTTGAGTTCTCCTACAATAACAGCTATCATGCTAGTATCAAGGCTGCCCCCTTCGAAGCACTATATGGTAGAAAATGCTGTTCACCTGTGTGCTGGGTAGAAGTAGGCGAATTTCAACTCAACGGACCAGAACTAATCCAGGAAACTACCGATAAGATCGTCCTCATAAAGCAAAGGATCCAAGCTGCTCGCGACCGACAGAAGAGATATGCGGACCAGAAACGAAAGCCTATGCAGTTTGAAGTAGGTGATCATGTCATGCTCAAGGTATCACCATCGAAGGGAGTTGTACGCTTTGGTAAACGTGGAAAACTGAACCCATGTTATGTAGGCCCTTTTAAGGTGATAGCCAAGATCGGGGAGGTCGCCTGTCGTTTGGAATTACCACAACAATTGAGTCGAGTGCACTCTACCTTTCACGTATCTAACCTGAAGAAGTGCTATGCTGAAGAACCTCTAGCTATGCCATTGGAAGCAGTTCACTTTGATGACAAACTCAAGTTCACAGAAGAACCGGTAGAAATCATGGAGAGGACGGTTAAGAAGTTGAAGTGTAGCCGCATCCCGTTGGTCAAAGTACGATGGAACTCGAGGAGAGGTCCTGAGTTCACTTGGGAACGAGAAGACTCGTTTAAGACCAAGTACCCACATTTTTTCACCTGACCATTGACGTTAATCTAAGCTTTGAGGATAAAGCTAAAATAACGGGAACGTGCTGTAAAACCCCTGTTTTTACCTCTTTGACTTTGTCACCTTATGTACACATCTTTTTTTTTTGGTAACCGAGTTTTCCGACTCATTGGCCGACTAATCCACGGGGTTTGAGCCCACCGCCACACAGACTCAAACCAGGTAAAGCCCTCCCTTTTCAGGAGGTTGGCGTGGCCACTTCAAGGTTGTTTGCACCTAGTGGGAATTGAACTTGAGACCTCACACACTTTGGAGTGATAGCCACAAATATTTTTGCCACTAAGCCACCCTTATGTACACATCTTACTTGAATCTATGTGATCTCACTTCATTTAATTTTATGAAGCATCAGTCTTTCATTAAATTACACTGTCCATTCTAGTATATTTATAAATATATGGGACTTTTGTCATATTTAATTTCCTTAACCTTCACAAAACCACATTATAAACATTTAATATATACAACATACTTTAATTAAGAAGTTTACCTTCCACCTTATACCTAGTCCTAATGATACAAGGCTTTTGCCCGTACAAAAATTATATGTTCGTTGTTCTGGTCTCTTCGAATTGATCCTGGTTAACTATGTGACTCAGCTGTCTTTGGTGAAACAAAAGTTGTGTCGTTGTAGTATATTAAAATGTGCAAAACTTAAATGTAAAGGGCTGGTAAAATAAATCTAACTCTAATTTAAAATAAATGACGGGAACTTAAAAGCGAGACGAGAATTAAAAGGCACTAAGAGTAAATAACGCAAACTTAAAACTATCTAAGGCAAACTTAAAACGCAACTAAAACTTTAAACTAAGGCAAGGCTAAAATAAATCTAAGGCAATTAAACTTAAAGTGCAACTAAGTAAAAAGGCGGGAAAAGTAAAGCTTTAAAATTAAAAACAAAAAGTTAAAAACTGAAATTAAAAAGAACCTGAAAACAGCTCATCCGGAATAATCATGCGTTCGGAATAATCACTCATCCGGAATGTCACCTTCGTTCGGAATGATTCTTCTTCACTCGGAATATTAGCCAAAACCCTTAATCCGGAATAAAATACTCACTCGGAATAATGGTTCATCCGGAATATGTCACTTATCCGGAATATTCACTATTCTGAATGAACACCTATGATTCGGAAGAATTTGTTGATCCGGAATGTTACTGATTCGGAATAATTCCTTGGCCCTTCGTTCGGAATATATTCCGAATGAATACCCTGATCCGGAATAATTAATTATTCCGAATAAAACTCCTTGACCCGGAATAATTTCCTTGGTTCGGAACTTCCACTGATCCGGAATGTTCCGAATGAAGCCTTCGTTCGGAATGCAAGTTGATCCGGAATAAAATCCTTGATTCGGAATATGTTCCGAATGAACAAAAACTCCTTGATTCGGAAAATGTTCCGAATGAACAAACCCTTGATCCGGAAGAAATTGATTCGGAATATATCACCACAAAACCTTTATTCGGAATGTTCCGAATGAACAGCTGATCCAGAATGTCTTGATTCGGAACAATAAATGTTCCGAATGAACAACACTTTGATTCGGAATGTGTGGCTTGGTTCGGAATGTCACCTGGGAAAATAATAACAGAAAAGCGAAGAACAAGGAACAAAAATAATACGAATCTAAACTAAATTAATCAAAATCAAACCAAAAGATTAAGCAAACTAATCAATAAACATCTACTAATCATAAGCAAACAATCCAAAACAATCAAACAAACAATAATAATCAAAATAATCAAAACCCACTTAAATCAAATCAATAAAACATCAAAAACATAAACCTGAACATAAAGATTAAAGATTAAAGAAAGGAAGATAGGAGATTGACAAGAAAAGTAAAGATTGACAAGAATTAAATAGAAACTTACTTGAAATTAAATGAATTTAAGGTGCAAGACAATGTATTTAAATGGACACGAATTTAAATGACAAGGTAATTAAAAGGTGGAAGACTAATTGTCACTATTAGCCAACAAAATGAAAATGAAATCCTAATCATCTATTTATAAGGGAGATTAGGGAGGTGCTTAGGAAGCTTCCTCCCCTCTTTCTTCTTTCCTTAATTGCGTAATTAAGTCCTTGATCTTCTTGATTCTTTGACTTAAACGACTTTGTCTCGGGATTTCTTTAAACTCGTCTTGTAATTCTTCAATAAATTAGACTTGAGTTCTTCGGCTTTTAGTAAACTTCCGTCTTTTGACTTTTTCTTCGATAAATCTTTAGAATTGGTCTTGGACTTCCGTTCTTTTTGCACTCTTGACTTCTTGACTTCGTCTTTCGTCTTTTTCTTCGATTAAAGCCCGTGAATGCCCATGTTTTCTCCCTTTTCCACATTTTCGTCCTAAATCACAACAAAAACACAAACCACGCATAATTCCGACATTTACGACATAAAATACACGTTTTGGCTCGGTTAATATTGTAGTTAAGTGGTAAAAAGGATGGGTGTTTACACACCTATCACCTAACCAATTTACCACATTTAACATATACATAAACAAAAGACCCTAAAAATGACACATTACCCCCTTTTGGAGCTATATGTTACACGAATTATATATGTGTACAAGTATACACTTGACAAAAACCTTCCTAAGCTTAACACCACCTACCTTATCACTAGATATTTTTTTGAAAACCCTTTCCCCACATGTTATATGTTATACGGCTAGGAGCTCCCCACAACAAACAAGTATACAACTGTAAACCTACACTAGACTTTGACATAAAGCTTGTACAAACACTTCCTCATTATGGCATACTATTCTAGTCATCACTTGCCCCCCTTGACTCTTGTAAACCGTCGGCTATATACAAACCAAGAGCCAATGTACATACTTGCTATTAATGGGATGGTACTAGGATATCCCAAGTACTACATATTCTTATACTCAATATAGGAAACCCAAACTTGCTCTCTCTCTTGTCGTGTGATCTACCCAAGCCACACAAACTCATCCAACTTGTGTTAGTTAGCTACCAACCTTAAACACAATCACTAATATCATCCCACATTTGGATACCAAGACACACACACACATACGAAACACTTACTCCTCATTTACCAAATTTTGGTCTTCAATGCATTTAAAGCTAATCTACATGAGGGACATAGTGTACAAGGCAAGCCAAAGCCATTCTAGGCCATGTCTAAGGGGTACCCGACGCCTAGAAGTTCCTAACTCTTGATCATTCATCATCTCCTCTACAAGACAAGTAAGCATAGATCTCCACACCTCCTTTTCAATTCTTCTTACTCGTCACTACATATCATACACATAGGATCCTAGAAAACAAAGCTAGAAAGACATGCATGTGTAAGAACTTGATGAAACTCAAACCACCAAGACTAGAACCTACGCCTTGGATGTTTGTGGATAACATACCCTAATAAAATGAATCTAGAAACACCAATGTTGAGCTTGTTTAGACCTAAAAGCTTAAATTATGATAAGTTGATAAATGGCCTTGCGTTAAAACACTAGATAATCCTAAAATATAAGCTCATAACTCTCGGCTTACTTTTTAGCCAAGTATAAACAAATTGTTTTATTAAGCCTACGTGACTAAGACGAAAGTGTAGGAGTGGAGGATTTTCTAGCAACTTATAACACTAAATAAGCTACAAAAATAAGCTATAAGTCGAACCCTATAAGCCTCGAACCAAATAAGCCGTAAGCATTATAAGCCGAAACATCATGAGCCCATAAGCCCAAGACGAATGTTTAGGTTATATAGTTTGTTAACTAGTATTGTACAAGTCCACTAATAAGCCCGTTAGGCCTAATAGGCAAAACCGGAGCCTTAATGGGCCACCCGAGCCCATTAAGCAACAAATATATTCAATGGAGAGTTTTTGTGCCATTTTTGTAATATAATAAAAGTACTAGTCAAAATGAGAAGGGTGTAAAATTTATATACATATTTCGTGACTTAAAACAAGTACAAGGACTAAACTTGCCTATTTAAAAAGTCTAGGGTTGCGTTTTATATATAGCCGAGCCTTTAATTAAACCCCGAGGACTAAACTTGCTATTTTATAAACTTAATACAAGCCCTAGAACATTTTCGTGCCATATTAACCTAGTTAGAGACTTGAGTGACTAGTTTTGTCTATTCTGTAAACTTATATAAGCCCTAGGTTACTTTTCGTGCCTTTCTTATACATTTCAAAACCACGAGGACCCATGTTGCCATATTTCGAATATAAACCGAGCCCTAGGGGGCTGTTATGTAACTTGTGTACACCCCCTAACCCTAACCAAACCACAAGGACTCGTTTTGCCAAACCTTGAAACTAAAACAAGCCCTAGGGGCGTTTGTGTAAATTACCGAGAGTATATATATATATATATATATATATATATATATATATATATATATATATATATATATATATATATATATATATATATATATATATATATATATATATATATATATATATATATATATATATATATATATATATATATATATATATATATATATATATATATATATATATATATATATATATATATATATATATATAGGGTGAGGTTATTTTGAGAACCAAAAAAATGTACAGAACTGCGAGAACCAATATTAACCAATAAGATTTCTTCTAGATATTTTTTTAATTATTTAATTTAAAAGGGCATCATTGTAAATTTACATTTTTTTTATTTTTTGATTATTTTCAATAAAAACTTATTTTTTAGTACCTAAATTTTTTTAAGTAACATTTTTTATAGTATGTATGGCTTAAAAAGTTAAGTGCGTATGTGTTTTTCTTTTAATATAAAGAAAACTAACATATTTTTAATGTTCAATTGTTAATGTGTTTTGGTCACAAATGTATGCACAAGTGCACGGATGGCAAAAATGAATATTTTATATGTATCGTATACAAGTAATAATAAAAACCTTATATACAAAATCTAAAATAATGTGACATATAAGTCAAATATAAACATCTAAAAGTAAAGAAGAAATGAAAGTTGTGTTAATGTATAAAAGTGTCTACTAATCTTTAACAAAATCAAAATAATGCACATGTATTCTCTCATTAGAGATTCTTGATTTCTTTGTATGTATCTCTGTATTTGAGTTCTTCCATATAGTATTCACAAAACACACGTGCACTCTTTATATTGTTCATCATAATGGTACCTGTAACCGTAACAAATTATTAAACATATTATCAAATCATAACAGCCAACAATAAACAAATGCATAATCCTCCTTATATCAAATTATGCAACCAAGATTATTCATAAAGAGTACCATTAGGTATATACATAGAACACAAATACACACGCACCCATGAACTATTTTTGTTAAATAAACTAACATAATATCAAAAGACAATTTAAACCATCCAACTTGTTTTGACAGCCATAAACAAAAACTATACCCACTTTTGACTACAAAAAACAGCAGCCGAACATGCTCTTTTGACATAAGAAAAACAACACCAAAACAGGCCTCCTCTTTTGACATGAAAAAGTAAAGCATAAGGAAAAAAAGAAAACGTCACCGATGTTTGTGTAATGCATATGTATTTATATATTATTTCTATTAAAAGTGTTGCTACAATAATAGATCTTAGCCTAAATTAATTCTTACAAATAATTTATAAAAAAATGGATGAATCATAATACTAAACTAACAAGCTACATGTAAAATATAATTAGAATATCACTAGTTGTGCAAACTTTTTTTAAGCAAGTGTACAATGAATTGGCATTATCTCTAATAAATAAATTAACAACTTTGCCAATTGCATCTAAGATACAATTAAGTCATGAAAGATAAACATGATTCTTGACTGTGTAGGATCTTCCACGAAGTCAAAATTTTCAATGTTTTCACCCAAACTAGATCATATTTTTTATTACTCGTAAAGCGGACCACATTAAAGCTTTAACAGTGTGATAGATTGCCAAGAATATAATTGCTAATATTTTTTTATTAACGAAAGACTTAGATACAAAATAATAAATCAAGTTATGATGGTTGTCAAAAGGCAACTTACCATTCAATTTTAAAGAAAACTCGAACATAAGATGGATGATTAATAAAAATCCGACCGTATGTACGGTAGTAGTGATGGTGATCAGCGCGGCGGAGAAAAGACAAATGATTGCTATGGTGGCTGGGAAGATGCTGGGGAAGATGAGGGTGGTTAGGTTTTGAGAGAAGAAAAGAAAAAAAAAACTGACTAAAAAATCACGATTTTTATGGAGTTGTCACTTTTTACGGTTTTAAGAATATAAATGTTAGATACCTTAAATGCCCTTTTTTCTTTACAGAAAATCACATGATATTTCAATTAATTACCATCATGCCATGAGTGTTTTTATCCATTAATTAAATATCTAGCGGTTTAAATTGGTTATCGCAGTTCTGTACATTTTTTTGGTTCTGAAAATAACCTCACACTATATATTATATATATATATATATATATATATATATATATATATATATATATATATATATATATATATATATATATATATATATATATATATATATATATATATATATATATATATATATATATATATATATATATATATATATATGGGGAGAGATCAAATAAAAAGACTTTTTTTGGTGAGAAGGATAAGAAGGATTTTCAGCCATTGATTTTAAAATCAATGGATGAGATTAAACCATAATCCTAACCAACTAACCAACTAACTAACTAACCATTTAAATATGATTTTCAAAAAGTTTTTCAAAAATTCTGAAAAAATTTGAGTAGATCGGGTATCTTGGTGCAAAAAACTTTTGTGAAATTTTTTTTTTTAATTCGAAGATTTTTACGTTTTTTTAATGCACAAAAACGAAATTTTGATGCACAAAAACGATAATTTTTAGGCTTTTTACGTTTTTTATGCATCAAGAATTCATTTTTATACCCAACTTCTTTTGACTTTTTGCTTTAAAATTTGATGCCGCATCAAACTAAAACAACTTAAAAATTTTGTGCATGAAAAAAATTTGTACACAAAATTTCATCTTTTTGTGCATCAAATTTCGTTTTTTGTGCATTAAAAAAATGCAAAAAACTCAAAATTGAGAAAATTTTCTTCACAACATTTTTATGCACCAACATATCCGATATTATGGAATTTTTCACAATTTTTCGAGAACTTTTTTAAAATCATGTTTATATAGTTAGTTAGTTAATTAGTTAGTTAGTTAGTTAGAAATATGGATTGATCTCATCCATTGATTTTAAATCAATGGCTGAAAATCCTTCTTATCCTTCTCACAAAAAAAAGTCTTTTTATTTTAACTCTCCCCATATATATATATATATATATATATATATATATATATACTAGCGTCGTAACCCGCCCAACGGGCGGGGTCGTTTCGTAAATCTAATCTATAAGTACATTTGTGTATCCGTTTTATATGTTGTTAGTTTGACCCTTTTTGTTAAAAAAAATACTAAAAAGAAACTAATTTGTGATATTTTAAGGGATTGGCCTTGTATTTTGGACGCTTGATATTCTTAGGCGAGTCCGGTCCGAGCCAGGATTATTGACGCCCCTAAATGTAAGTGCATATTATCTTCTTGGTAGACAGAAATGTCATTAAGGTATTATAAATGTAAATGTGCAAGTTTTCACCTTCATGAAAAAGAACTATGCTTCTAATTAGGGGAATTCGGGTCAGGCTAAAAGTATGTTACCTATACCCAACCCGATTTGAATTCAGGTTACTCGGGTTCGAGTCTATCTAGAGCTGGTCGATTTGGATCAGTTCAATTTAGGTTCGGGTCAACCTAAATTTTGGTGAAATATTAAAAAAACCTTTCTTTAGTCTTTTAAATATAAATTATATATAATTTAGATAAAAAAATTAAAATTAAAAAAACCTTGTTAATAAAGAAGGGAAAAAAACAAATTTGATCTTACATTATTTTGGCTATTTTTTTGGGTCCAAAGTAAAACCAATATAGGATGCCAAATTTGTAATAGTGCAAGAGTGACGTAAAGGCTGTTAATCCCACGTGATAAGAGAAGAATGAGAGTGGTGGTATTTTGTGCATTAATGAGCTGTTAATCCCACGTGATAAGAGAAGAATGAGAATGGTGGTATTTTGTGCATTAATGAACTGTGTACATCGATAAGCTACTTTCAATTATAGTAGTGAAAATTACATAAATTATCTAACTTTCATAAAGAATTATATCTAGAATCAAGTACAAAAATAGCATTACATAACGTAGGTAGTTGAAATGTAGTGGCTGGAAATTGTTTTACATAAAGAATAAGTAATAAAATTAAAGTAGTACTGGCTCAAAAAGTTTATATTCCAAAAGATGAATATAGAAAAAGCTGACCAAACAGAGAAAGCCAAGCTAAGTTGATAAAATTAGCCTTTATTGTTTGCATTTAGACAATCTAATCGAATGGTTGCTTCAACATATGATGCTAGTCGAGTGAGTGACTCCCTTGAACCATGATTTCCTTAATCCAATCACATCCCAAAACATGAGACATGGTAGAATTCATAAGAAGCCAGTGTTCATGTTTTAACATACCCTGCAATGTTATCTGTGATCACAAAAAATTGACATTGTCACAATCAGCCTATGTAGCCTCTTTGACTTGATCTTTGGATTTGAAGTTGCACGAAAATGGGGCATACCAATGCAGATGATTGGCTGAACAGTCACAGCAGCCACCATCTAACAATTATTTGGTACATTTCACCATTAATTCACCGTATGTCTGACTATGTTCCTTAAATAGTTAACAGCCACAAAAGAAACCGTTAATTCAGATAAAGAGCTAGACAATATTAATGATCGAAAAAATGATAGATTTCACATGCATATCAAGGTTTCAAAACGTGTGCAGTGTTTGCATCTGGCTGTTCTGAATAGTATCGGAATTTGAATCAGTTGAAACTTGTCGCCAGCTATTCCGTCGAGTGTATTTAGGCAGCATCCGTTAACAACCTGAGGTCTAACTAATCATATCTCTCTTGTGGCAATTATTGGTTGTTTATGGTCAGTTCTTGTTAGAAATAACGAATTCGTTGTTTCATAACTATGCAATAGTGTCGAGCACGTCGTAATGCTTAGCAAAATCATATGAAAAGTTACAAATAGAAAAAGTTCATAATTATTTATATCAATTACGATTGAAAATATATAAATTTTGTAAAGCTTATTTGACTAACTATCAACAAAATAAACTTTTGGACTGTGATTTTTATGAGAAGCAAAAAAATAATACTATAAAAATAAAAAAACGCCAACCTCACAATCATGCTCAATTGGATAGATATAAATGATATGCTCATCATTCTATTGCTGCAACTATTATTAGTTTGCAAACCCGACTTCACCCGCACATGAAATACCACTTTTGACCCAAAGTAAACCCAACCATTATACCATTTCCACCTCTGCATTCAACTTGGCCAAATGTTTATCAGGCAAATACTAATGACATTCATATAGATATATGCATAAACAACATTAGTACCACTCACCAAGTCATGCGAAGACTTTTTTAGTTCAGACAACACAGTGGCAAAATCTCCTCTGATGGGACAGTTAAATACCTAAAGTATATGTGATGACATAAAATATGTTAACAATATATTGTCAACCAATTTGAAGAGAGAGAACTTTGTATATTTTTCTTACAGTAAAACCAGCAAATATGAGCCCACTTTCCACTACTTCCTTGTCCAAGTTTTTAGCTTCACTTGCCTATGACCACTGAACAAAAAACGCCACGTGAACAAAAAGTACAAATAAAGAAAAAGACAGCTGACAAAGAAGCAAGAATGCTTACCATCATGCTAATATTGACGCTCCAGCGACTGTAGATGAGTCTCTGGATCTTGCTTCAAACTGCAGTCCTTTCAATGAACCATTGTGCAAAGAACGAATTGAATGCGTAGAAAACACCGATAATACAGTAATTGTCTGACGAAGAACATAAACAAACAGGACTAATAGAATCAATGTGACAACCAAATTAGAAACACGCGATTTTTATGATCAGTTCTTCATTATCCCTAACATTGTAATACACACGTTAATAATACAAAATTCAAAACAAATGTGGATGTGGATGTGAAAAAAGGGAATATACAGTAAATGCCTTCTCGAAACACGTACCGTGGCTTGATGCTAGGATTTACGGTTAATGTCCTTACGGTGGGCTGTATACATATCAAATTAATAAAAAAAAAGTGTTTTGATGTGTACATATGAATGTCTTCCTAAAGAGCTAAAAATCACTTCATCTCCAGCTCTAAGCGATAAGGTAGACCGTTTTTGGCATGTCTTCCCATTAACTTTGACTGAACCCTTGCCTCCAGTGATCTCGAGTAAAGTGATGGATGCACCTCATTGCTATGCAAAACAAAAAGATTCATATTAGAAACGCTTGGTTAATTGAAATACTGAAGTAACTACGATAGATAACCTGTCAAATGAGAATACATGTGACTCTATGTGCCTCAGACTACACAATGATTTACTGATGTTAGGATCACCAAGTGACAAGTCACACTGGCGGCCTTGTCCAACTGTGAAATTTGAACGATCGATGACAACATGAGGATTTTGTTGGATACACCTGATCGTAACGCGGTTTAAAAAAGACATGACAGGAAGATACGCTTGAGATTCCCATAAAGTTGATCATGTCACAATTGGCAGAGCAAATTGCCAAAACTATAGTGACTCGCAACTTTAAAGTATGCGAAACTGAAACTATATAACCCTTGGATTCAAAAGTATCTATCCTCACATAGAAACGGAAATGTATTAGCTTATTTCTTATTTTCTAGATAAGCATTGGACTAACATCCAAATCCTAAAGAGGCGCCACTCAAACATCTAAATCATTCCTTAAGAAAGCTTTATTTATGTAAGAGTTTTAAGTTTATGTGATAAATTGGCATAGACAATTTTATCAATATGTAGTAATTTGGTACTTCAGGCTTGTTGGATATCAATGTAAAAATAAAAACCTTTGGGGTAAACTGGGCAAACACGAAATCGAAGAATGATGAGTCCTTTGCATACTTGACGCATGTCACGCTCCAATGGAATTCTGCCACTTTTGATCTCTGCAAACCACCCATAATCAGTATCAAGTTCAATATCCGTAAGTAGAGAAAGAGTGGCAAGAGTATTGGGTCAAAGAAAATGGTCAACCATATATCCTACGGTTTTATCAGGTCGGATCACACAAATTTCCTTACCGATTTCATTCGGGTAATAGAAGTAGATAACCTCATATTTTAATGTAGGCTTACCTCGAAACAGGCTTATTGGACGATTATTAAATCAACTTGATTGCCTATGCCTTCTTGTTTGGTTCTAAACAGAATATCATCTCAGCTACCGATGCACTGTGCATTAAAGAATCTGGAAACCTGTCCAATCTCTTCAGATGTGCTGATCATTGGTGGAATTAGCAACCTTCTTGACAAGATTCGGTTGTGCATCTTAAATTAGGCGGAGAGGAACTCTTATATAACACTTAGACAGCCAAACAAAGATATTGTTATAATCAGATATTAGAAGCTGTATTGGCTATAGTATCTAAAACAGGTAAGATCACAACAAAACACAATTCAGTTAAAGTTATCATACTAAGAACCTCTTCTGAGTTTGAATTAGCTTGACATGAGCTTGAACGGCATGAGTTTGGTTTGAGCTGGTGATACCCTAACAGTTGAGACCTGGGAGTGAGCAGAGGCGACTGGGTTTGAACTGGTGTAAATGGCGACTGGTCCTTCAAATCAATACCCTTTTGACCGGTAGGACTCAAATGGGTCCTGTCTGATGAACTCGCTGTATGTCCTGATCCAAGGATTATTAATGTGAGCTTAGAAGGGCTCGAGAATATCTCAAGGGTAGTCTCAGAAACACAGATAAAGAAACATGGTAGTTTTTCTTATGTATTATATGATAGCTTAGGTGTTAATGTTAAAGAGCTTTGTGGGCCACCATTAGGAGACTGTGAGCCAAAGATACCCAAATCCACCATCATCATGGTAGCATTGGTGGTTATTGCAGCGTTAGCGGCAATAACTCTGGTCGTCCTAATCTTACAACAGTTTCAACGATCTTCAGAAGATGATCTTCCAACCTACAAGAACAGAGACCATGATCAAATGGAGCAAGGTTGTGGCATAACTACTGCGTTCCATTTAGCAGCTCATAATGTGTACATCCAGTTTCACCAATCGCTTTACTGAAAGTAAATTCATCACCTCCCTGAATACAAAAAGTGGCACCATAGATGAAAGTTATAAAAATAGCCGGATAAAATATATAACGCACACTCTTAAAATCACTCCCTGTCGTTACAAAAGACTTGGCTTTGTTGTCACTCCTTGGTAGCCATGTCAGCTTCTGCTCATATGAATTCCAAGATTCTAGAATAGGTTGTGCATCTGGGATCTTGGGCTGATAGTGAAATCCAGAAACATTGAGGGAGTTCGAGTGAAAATCGTGGATTTGACTCCCATTGACTCGCCTGCAATGATCATGACCTTCACTCCATCTCTCTAGAAAGGAGCTTTTTTGTACAATTATGTGTGTATGTATATGTGTATGTGTGTAATCTATAATAAATTTCTATTATAAAGTTTAAAACATACCCCGGCTCCAGGCTCATCGAGGATTCCAGCAGCTGCTACAGAACCATTAGCCATTCGCTCCTCAAATCTGATGCTATAGAAAGTAGCTTCCGCTGCATACAACATAATCAGTTTTAGTATGCAATTTAGAAACATAACAATCCATAAAAGTGTCAATGTGGTAATATATTTGAATAATCAAGGCATTCACTGCATAAATCTCGAGTTCAGATCCAGATGGATCATATCCATTTGCTGAGTAATCCCAAACAACACACAACACAGTTTAAATTTATTGATTCAGTTTCAAACTACTTGAACTTACCTCTTTAAATTCTTAAATAGTACTGTACTAAGTTGCAAAACACTCGCATGATGTTTGGGACTGCTACTTTTTATGTTTGTGATTTTCACCCAGTTCACCAGATTTGGGTCATCTTGTGTGAATTTTGTTACCTAGTGGGTTGAACCGGTGATGTTTAAAGCTATGTATATCGAATATTTTATTCAATTTGTTGAACACTAAAAGCGTTTGAACAGTTTTCCTAATATCAAAGTTCAAGTACATAGGAGTTCCGATGACAGATGCAAAACTTAATTTTAATGGCAGTCAAACTCTGCATCAGATTCCTTGAAAAAGAACTGAACAATAACATGACAAAAAGAGGAGTCATAGACATGTTTAATCTTTGACCAGTTAAACAGGTAAAATTAACAAAAAAAAAATCGTCGCCAAAAGTGTACTTTAGATATTATCAGAATATTATATATTATATTATTATTGATTTAATATAGTTCTTGACCATATATTTTACATCACCGGTTATTTATACAAGTGTTACTGCTCAGCCTAACAGGTTCATAACCACATCAAACGAATCTATTGATGTCAGATGAACAATCACAATAAAAATCAGACCAACCTGCATACTGATAAAAATTAATGAGATTGAATCTATTGATGTGTGTTATCAAGGATATTTAGATTTGGAAAAACCCCAGTTAATAAGGAACAATGTGGTATATTAGGGTTTGGAATAAAACGGGTATTCAGATGAAGATGGTTTGGTGTGGGTTTTGTTAATAAAAATCAGATCCATAAATTTAGATTCATTTTCATTAATACTGATAAAATTAACACGATAAATATAAAATAACAAACCTGATTGAAACCATATACAGCAGATCAAAAACGAATACGAAGAATCAGACATGATTTGAAGAATGGATTAGGATTTACAAGTGTTAGGATTGAACTGAATCAAATAGCAAAGATCCAAGATCGATTGTTTTTTTTATGTTTTTTGGATTAGGGTTAGGGTTTACATCCCAGGGAAGAATGGACGGCGTGTGTGTGTGTTTTACTCGTCGTTTGTGGAAGAAAAATGAAAAAAAAATATAGACAATATATACCCGCGGTATGAAAACGCAATTTTTATATAAAACGTGATTTTTAAAACTGTGGTCCGCCCAAAATCAACAAAAATGAGTTAGAAAAGGAAAAAAGTGAGATTTTTTAGCAAATACTCAAATCCTATTGGTTAAAAGATGTGACTGGGATATGACTGGGATCTAAAACTGTGGTTTCAAGTCATAAATATACCTATATATAATATAGATATATATATATATATATATATATATATATATATATATATATATATATATATATATATATATATACTTGAGGGGCTAGTGTTGTAATTTCCCTGAACTTAATTAAACCCTAATTATATACTTTCCCTAATAATTAAAAAGTGTAAACTTAAATAACACGATAAATACAAAAACCATTTTCGTCCTCAAACTTGTCATTTAATTAAATTATATAAATTTTGGAGACTTTTATTAAATAAAATGTAACACGTTTTTGTAAACATTATTTATATAAATTATATATATAAATACAATTAAATTTATAAGAATAAATATATTAAATATATTTATTATAAATCTTATACATTTTAAATAAATATAAAAGCGTCTTTTATAAATATTTAAACTCACCTTACAATCATACAAGTACGAAAACATTAATTAAACGAAGTAGTAACTTGAACGATATTGATTACTACACACTTAAAAGTAAGTACTCCATTACTTGTATAACGATAAATTAACTCACAAGAATCTTAGTAAAATACTTAAAACCAGTAGAAGCATGTACAGACTGTTTCAGTGACTTTTATACATCCTATTATACTTTTACTAAGACTATATATTTATTTAGGTTGTTGACTGTGTTGGAAATTCACTTTATGTGACGACATTTAAGAATTCCAATTAGTTATCATAGTCACTCACGCAAAGACTAGACTAGGAAACTATGTATAGTGTAGGCGCGTGAGTGACTATATATACCCCTCCAAGGCTTCCAAGGAGGGGTTGTTGATTGTGTTTTTCCCATTTTTCATTTTATACATTTTCCCTTTCTTTCTCTTTACACACACAACCCTCTATCTCTCTCCACCATGGTTGTCCATCTCTACCACCAGCTAAGACCACCGGATCATATAATATAGAAAACCCACAATTGGCATCAGAGCCGACGGTTCAATCCTTGGATCAAGGTGTATTTTTTATTTATGATTTGGTGGTCTAATCCTTTTGGTCTCAATCTGTCAAAATCTTTTGGTCACACTGGTTTTGTTTACTGTCAAACAGTCTCGTGGTTTTGGTCATATTATCCATACAACTTTATTGTCATACTGTCCAACGGTCTCAAAAATCATGTCACTTCCAATTTTTTCTTGGTTCAAATCTGTCGCGATTATATTATTTTTCTTTGGATCTGTACTGGCCTCAAAACAGCTTTTAAAGTTTTTTTATGCTCATGTGGTTTTTTCAGATTTTTTTATTTTCTTGAAGATAAGATTTTAACCCAGAAAACTCAGATCCTGAAAATCCGGAAAAAGGATATATGGATAAGATTTCAGATATTGCGATAGGGTTTCTAAGACAGTGCGATATGTTAAGAGATTTGACATTGCGATGTTATGTTTCACAATATTGCGATGGATATGTATATGTGTATTGCGATAGGGTTTCTTCTTTTGCATTATTGCGACATTGGAACAAAAAGGATTGTGATACTGGCTTGAAAACATTGCGATGGTTTTTTTTCTTTAAAATCATTGCGACCAGTTTAACAAAACTCGAGACCATGTTGTTTAATAATATACCTAGACTGTAACCAAATACGATATTCAACACACCAGCCCTATATCACCTCAACACCAAATCTAAACCTACTCCCTTCGACACCTATATCCCTTCTAGACTCAAAACATAACAGATCTCAGTTTGGTTCAATATAATAAAATTTGTTAAGATTTTATATTTGACCAACATGCATCATAGATCTATATCAAAAGCTTAAACTTTCTTTCAATTTTCGAATTCAAAAGTAAAATCAAGAACAAGAGTGTTCTGATCTTTCCATTTTTGATTCGATCTATCGAAATCAACAACATGCAATAAAAATAACCTACCCGAGACCCTTGGACGGATCTTGAAGTCATGTATCTGATAAGTTTCGCGTGTGGTTTGTTGTTGCGAGTTTCAAACGAGACCTATTTGATTCATACGATTTAGCTTAAATTAATCAATAGATCGTTTGTGATTTGTTTGGGAATTGTTTTGGGGGATTTGCTTATTCAGTGATATAGGAGACGGATGATTAATTGACTAGATGGTGATGAGATTTGATGGAAGAAGTTTGAGAGATATGGATATGGGATTAGAAAGAGGCGGAGAGTAAAGGATGGAGATGGAGGCGTAGGTTAAGACATAGCGTTAGGGTTTGTTAAACCTAATTTTATGGTTGTGTTGTTTTTGTATCCCATATGTGGTATTCGGTGGACAGAGTTTTGGTGATTTTCACAATGGGCCACCTCTCCTTATCTCATTTGGACCAAATTTTTTGTCATCAGTCGTATATTAAAAAGAAGTGATGGGTCGGTATCCAAATGGCTATAAAACAAATAATGGATATACAATGTTGCGCCAAGTTTTTGAACTAAGAAGTGGATACAAAACAAATAGTGGGTATTTAATTATTATAACCTTAAACTTGTTGTGCCACTTTTTTAATTCATTTATGGTTTATATCGTTATGTGGGATGGAATTTATATAATCAAATATGTTGGCTCGCATTTTGTTACGTAAATATATTTTGGACGGTTGTTTTTTTTTCTAAAGCAAATGAACTCCAAAATATTTAAGTTACGAATTTGTTTAATGGAAGCCAACATATTTGTTTTATCTCTTGACAAAGTGATGTGATAATGTGACGAGACAAAGTGACAAGATTTATTTGACGAGACCAAGAAAAAAGGCTCAATTTGAATTTTAGTGGCTACGGTTTTGATCGGGTATTATTATTTGAAATTGAAGGCGGGTGTTTCGAAGGTGTGCACTTATTTTATCTTTGAAAGATAACTTGTTCGTGCTTAATCTTAGAATGAAGACTTGTTTATCTAGTTTTCGGGTTTGGGGTGGTTGGCTGATGACCTAGATAACTATCACGTTAATGAGATACATTGTTGTACTCAGTGTCGCACGCATAGTCGACGTGGATAATTTCAAGAGGTGATGTGCTTATATACTTCGTCAGTAATATATTGGTTACTTAGAAATTTCTCAGCAAGGACATTTTTACACCGTTCCTCATTCAACAATAGTTTTGCAAGCTTAAGTCACAAGATCGAGGGATTCTTATTTAGTTTCACGTTTTCATATCCGATTTTCTCCATCAGTGGTCATTTCAAAAAGCCTACAAGGGGGTTGGTATAGATAGCCATGAAGAGTCTATGAGTAGAATTTCGATCAGCAACTGATTCTCGCTAAATATATAATTCATCTTATTTATTATTCTCAAGAGATTTCAGGTACATGTGCGTACGATTTATTGCTGGTTCCGAGGTTTCGAAACCATCAAGGGGAAGAAAAAGACATATTGGACGCACAACGAGTACACGTGATGAACCTCACTTCATACCTTCTTTTGATTTAAAGATATTTCGGGAAGACAATTATCATAACCGCAGAGTAAATCAGTGTTTTAACTCGTGGCGTTATCAGTCTCTAAATGGTACACTATTGTTCGATGTTTAATTGTTTTGATGTTGCAATTATTCATCATCATTATCCTATATGGAGATATATGCACTTCCGGGACTTAATTGACTCTAGTGCATCTCTAGAAGAAGATATGTGCATTTCCAGGACTTAATTGACTCTGGTGTTATGATGTCAACTTCATGAATGGGATAAAGTGTCTACTTCAATATTTGAGCTTCATACATGGGATTGGTTTACTTTCTTCAACTACGTGGGGGAAGAAATGTCTTGATTCTTTCTAGTATGCATAACTTGAACTTTCAGGGGGAAGAAAAATTCAGAATAATTATTCAAGTGTGAGAAGAGAGTTGTTGATCTACTTGGTGTGCCCCAAACTTTCAATCACTCATAGCAACATTATCATTTCATATGATGGGGTTTGCTTGTTAAATTCCGTTGTGCGCTTAATCATTCTAAGCTTTATTGAAAGCTTTGAAACTGCTTATGAGGATTGTCGGTTTAGGGGGAAGCTATTAAAAGCTTCTACATCAAGATTATGTGGCATGAATTAGGGGGAAGTTAATTGAAAAGCTTCTCCTTAACCAGAAGTATATGAGTTACTTAGCTCGTGTCGTTACTGTATTTCTTCTACAAGTTACTACAAAGATGAGTCGTTTTGAAGTGAAGATTTAAAGTCAAAGGCCTCAGAAGACATCATCAGCATTGGACGCTTCATGGAAGATTTTGTTCTTAATCATTATATACTTGTTAGGAAAACTATTGTAAGGAATTCTACACGTCGTCCCATGGGGGAAGATTGTTGGAAATTTACTTTATGTGACGACATTTAAGAATTCCCATTAGTTATCATAGTCACTCACGCAAAGACTAGACTAGGAAACTATGTATAGTGTAGGCGCGTGAGTGAATATATATACCCCTCCAAGGCTTCCAAGGAGGGGTTGTTGATTGTGTTTTTCCCATTTTTCATTTTATACATTTTCCCTTTCTTTCTCTTTACACACACAACCCTCTATCTCTCTCCACCATGGTTGTCCATCTCTACCACCAGCTAAGACCACCGGATCATATAATATAGAAAACCCACAATTGGCATCAGAGCCGATGGTTCAATCCTTGGACCGAGGTGTATTTTTATTTATGATTTGGTGGTCTAATCCTTTTGGTCTCAATCTGTCAAAATTTTTTGGTCACACTGGTTTTGTTTAATGTCAAACAGTCTCGTGGTTTTGTTCATATTGTCCATACAACTTTATTGTCATATTGTCCAGTGGTCTCAAAAATCATGTCACTTCCAATTTTTTCTGGGTTCAAATCTGTCGCGATTATATTATTTTTCTTCGGATCTGTACTGGCCTCAAAACAGCTTTTAAAGTTGTTTTTATGCTCATGTAGTTTTTTCGGTTTTTTTTTATTTTCTTGAAGATAAGATTTTAACCCAGAAAACTCAGATCCTGAAAATCCGGAAAAAGGATATATGGATAAGATTTTAGATATTGCGATAGGGTTTCTAAGACATTGTGATATGTTAACAGATTTGACATTGCGATGTTATGTTTCACAATATTGCGATGGATATGTATATGTGTATTGCGATAGGGTTTCTTCTTTTGCATTATTGCGACATTGGAACAAAAGGGATTGCGATACTGGCTTGAAAACATTGCGATGGTTTTTTTTCTTTAAAATCATTGCAACTAGTTTAACAAAACTCGAGACCATGTTGTTTAATAATATACCGAGACTGTGACCAAATACGATATTCAACACACCAGCCCTATATCACCTCAACACCAAATCTAAACCTACTCCCTTCGACACCTATATCCCTTCTAGACTTAAAACATAACAGATCTCAGTTTGGTTCAATATAATAAAATTTGTTAAGATTTTGTATTTGACTAACATGCATCATAGATCTATATCAAAAGCTTAAACTTTCTTTCAATTTTCGAATTCAAAAGTAAAATCAAGAACAAGAGTGTTCTGATCTTTCCATTTTTGATTCGATCTATCGAAATCAACAACATGCAATAAAAATAACCTACCCGAGACCCTTGGACGGATCTTGAAGTCATGTATCTGATAAGTTTCGCGTGTGGTTTGTTGTTGCGAGTTTCAAACGAGACCTATTTGATTCATACGATTTAGCTTAAATTAATCAATAGATTGTTTGTGATTTGTTTGGGAATTGATTTGGGGGATTTTCTTATTCAGTGATATAGGAGACGGATGATTAATTGACTAGATGGTGATGAGATTTGATTGAAGAAGTTTGAGAGATATGGATATGGGATTAGAAAGAGGCGGAGAGAAAAGGATGGAGATGGAGGCGTAGGTTAAGACATAGCGTTAGGGTTTGTTAAACCTAATTTTATGGTTGTGTTGTTTTTGTATCCCATATGTGGTATTCGGTGGACAGAGTTTTGGTGATTTTCACTATAGGCCACCTCTCCTTATCTCATTTGGACCAAATTTTTTGTCATCAACCGTATATTAAAAAGAAGTGATGGGTCGGTGTCCAAATAGCTATAAAACTAATAATGGATATACAATGTTGCGCCAAGTTTTTGAACTAAAAAGTGGATACAAAACAAATAGTGGGTATTTAATTATTATAACCTTAAACTTGTTGTGCCACTTTTTTAATTCATTTATGGTTTATATCGTTATGTGGGATGGAATTTATATAATCAAATATGTTGGCTCGCATTTTGTTACGTAAATATATTTTGGACGGTTGTTTTTTTTTCTAAAGCAAATGAACTCCAAAATATTTAAGTTACGAATTTGTTTAATGGAAGCCAACATATTTGTTTTATCTCTTGACAAAGTGATGTGATAATGTGACGAGACAAAGTGACAAGATTTATTTGACGAGACCAAGAAAAAAGGCTCGATTTGAATTTTAGTGGCTACGGTTTTGATCGGGTATTATTATTTGAAATTGAAGGCGGGTGTTTCGAAGGCGTGCACTTATTTTATCTTTGAAAGATAACTTGTTCGTGCTTAATCTTAGAATGAAGACTTGTTTATCTAGTTTCCGGGTTTGGGGTGGTTGGTTGATGACCTGGATAACTATCACGTTAATGAGCTACATTGTTGTACTCAGTGTCACACGCATAGTCGACGTGGATAATTTCAAGAGGTGATGTGCTTATATACTTCGTCAGTAATGTATTGGTCACTTAGAAATTTCTCAGCAAGGACATTTCTACACCGTTCCTGATTCAACAATAGTTTTGTAAGCTTAAGTCACAAGATCGAGGGATTCATATTTAGTTTCACGTTTGCATATCCGATTTTCTCCATCAGTGGTCATTTCAAAAAGCCTACAAGGGGTTTGGTATAGATAGCCATGGAGAGTCTATGAGTAGAGAATTTGGATCAGCAACTGATTCTCGCTAAATATATAATTCTTCTTATTTATTATTCTCACGAGATTTTAGGTACATGTGCGTATGATTTATTGCTAGTTCCGAGGTTTCGAAACCATCAATGGGGAAGAAGAAGACATATTGAACGCACAACGAGTACACGTGATGAACCTCACTTCATACCTTCTTTTGATTTAAAGATATTCCGGGAAGACAATTGTCATAACCGCAGAGTACATCAGTGTTTTAACTCGTGGCGTTATCAGTCTCTAAACGGCACACTATTGTTCGATGTTTAATTGTTTTTATGTTGCAATTATTCATCATCATTATCCTATATGGAGATATATGCACTTCCGGGACTTAATTGACTCTGGTGCATCTCTAGAAGAAGATATGTGCATTTTCGGGATTTAATTGACTCTGGTGTTATGATGTCAACTTCATGAATGGGATAAAGTGTCTACTTCAATATTTGAGCTTCATACATGGGATTGGTTTACTTTCTTCAACTACGTGGGGGAAGAAATGTCTTGATTCTTTCTAGTATGCATAACTTGAACTTTCAGGGGGAAGAAAAATTCAGAATAATTATTCAAGTGTGAGAAGAGAGTTGTTGATCTACTTGGTGTGCCCCAAACTTTCAATCACTCATAGCAACATTATCATTTCATATGATGGGGTTTGCTTGTTAAATTCCGCTGTGCGCTTAATCATTCTAAGCTTTATTGAAAGCTTTGAAACTGCTTATGAGGATTGTCGGTTTAGGGGGGAGCTATTAAAAGCTTCTACATCAAGATTATGTGGCATGAATTAGGGGGAAGTTAATTGAAAAGCTTCTCCTTAACCAGAAGTATATGAGTTACTTAGCTCGTGTCGTTACTGTATTTCTTCTACAAGTTACTACAAAGATGAGTCGTTTTGAAGTGAAGATTTGAAGTCAAAGGCCTTAGAAGACATCATCAGCATTGGACGCTTCATGGAAGCTTTTGTTCTTAATCATTATATACTTGTTAGGAAAAATATTGTAAGGAATTCTACACGTCGTCCCATAGTGGAAGATTGTTGGAAATTCACTTTATGTGACGACATTTAAGAATTCCAATTAGTTATCATAGTCACTCACGCAAAGACTAGACTAGGAAACTATGTATAGTGTAGGCGCGTGAGTGACTATATATACCCCTCCAAGGCTTCCAAGGAGGGGTTGTTGATTGTGTTTTTCCCATTTTTCATTTTATACATTTCCCCTTTCTTTCTCTTTACACACACAACCCTCTATCTCTCTCCACCATGGCTGTCCATCTCTACCACCAGCTAAGACCACCGGATCATATAATATAGAAAACCCACAAACTGTGTTGTGGGCACTACTTTAGATTCTTGTGACTTATTACTGTATTACTGAGGTGAGTTCATGGCCCTACTTTATATATTGACAAACTTTCAAATCTTTTATGGGGAAGAAACATGTAATTTATTTTATGGATGTAAACTGAACTGTACCAACTTTGATTACATGTGCCTATTGTAGAATTCCTCATGACCCGTGAACTGAAACTGTTAGAATTATTGGATTACCTGAATGTTATAAATAGATCTATTTGGGATTGACCATCCCCACCTGAGTGAGACATGCTCACTGTGCCTTGGCCGGGACAACATGTGTTTACCATGTCAGAACGGAATATTGGGTGCATTATTATTAATGCGAAGGGTTCTCATTTGTTGAGGGCTTAACATGTCAAGTGTTAGTTTCGGGCAATAGGCAATGTAATTACCTTTAAGTATTGATGCTATGTGCATTACTACTTTAGTGACTGTTTTACTATCCAAACTTATTTATTAAACTTGTGAGTTCACCAACTTTATGTTGACCATCAAAAGCATGTTTTTCTCAGGTATTTGAAGCAGGTAGTTGTGCATGGATCTCAGCATCAGGATAGGCAGCATTCTAGCACGCAACTGGGGATTTTATTGTTGGGGATTTATAAACAATCTTTTATTTATCTTTGAACCATTTAAAATAACAATTTGCACTCCCGATCATGTAATAAATGTTTGATAATCTTTTATCTAATGCTCTATGTACTATCTGCTATTGATCCACCTCCGTGACACCCAAATATTATTTCCGCTGCATTTGACCAATTTGGGGGTGTCACAGTAGTGCTTAGTGTCACACGCTGTTGCAGATGTGGATAATTTCAAGAGGTGTTGTACTTCTTATACTTTGTGATTTGGGTATAGAGTACTTAGATATTGGCTTCTGCACCGTTCTTCAATCAACAATAGTGCAAGCTTAAGTAACAAACTTTAAGGATTATACTTAAGTTTCAAGTTTGAAATATCCAGGTTTACTTTGTCACGTGTTGACGACAAATAGCCAAAATAATACGAGGATGCTAAGTTAGACAGAGAGTATCAACAATTGATTCTCCGTGTGATATTTTTGAGCTACAAAACGACATGACACTTTACAATCTAAGAAACAGTTTCAAAGTTTCTCAATAACTTTCTAAGATTTTTAAAACATTTTCTTAAAACTAGAACTTCTCGCAATATGGATGTCCACGAAAATGATGTTTCTGAGAGTTTGAAATCATCATGGGGGATGATTGTGTATTTTGGAGTAATCAGCTCAACTTTCAAGAGGAGTTAGTGTACACGAAATGGTATCTACTTCACTTTGTATGATTTTTGTGAAGTATTCTGCAAGCGTGAGAAGAATTGTTGTTGATTTTTTGCATGTTCCCCCAAACGGATTATCACTATCAACTAAACGACATGAAACAATATAGAAGCAGTATTATTTGGTGTGGCTGATTGGTTCTTTTTCAAATTTCCGATGTGCACTTAAACCTAGAGCTAGAAGATAGTTCAAACTACATCAAAGTTGCAGAATCCGCTTAAAATACTTATATTGGCTTGTGAGGAAATTGATTTAAAACTTCGCCAAAAAGAAGTGTATGAAGAAAGCTTTTAAGTTATGCTGCATGAATTGAGTGAAAGTTAATCCAGCTCATGCTTATTATAGTGGTTCCTAAACAAGCAAAGACAAGGATGATTCAAGATGAGATATAAGTTATGAAGACTAGAAGACTCAGAAGACATCCAAAGCATTTAAAGGGCCTTAAAAGACTTTATTTTATTTTATTTGTACTTTTTTAGGAACAGTGTAAGTAATTTTGTATGTCTCCACGTTGGGGAAGATTGTTAGCCCTAAAATATGAGTGTCATTTACGTAATTACTATAGTTTCATATAGCCAAACATGCTGGGACTAGTTTCGATAAGTTATCATAGTTAATGTGTGTCAAGGCTATAAATACCCCTTACATACTTCAATGTAGGGTGAGAATTTCCTTTCTACTTTCTCTCTCTAAAAGATGTCTAAACATTTGTTTATCCTCCCCAACCTCTGGATCATCCCAAATTAGTCGAATCTTATTGTTAACAAACTGCTTAGTTCAAATTCAATGGAACATCGATGGTGTGAATCAAGCTATGACAAATTGATCATAACCTCGATGAACATAATTGACAAAGATGAAATTTACAAGGCTTAATGCTAAGAGTTAAAGATGAATTGCTTTCCATAACTTAACCATTCTCACGATCTTGTTCTTCTTGTGAGATTCAAGTTAAGGGAAGAAAGTGAAACGATGTACATATAACATATGAAAACACTGTTTAAATTGTTAGCCTTGGAAGCGACTTTTGTCGGGTGGTGCTTCGTCACTATGGCGCGAAGCTAAATTTTCCTGGTGGCTAATAAGGATTTTGCACATTCATAAACTTGACATGTTGTACTGTGAGCGGGAAGAGTAAAAAATGCGAATATACCCTCACGTACATGACACGTGAAGAAAGTAACAACGAGATAGTTAAAAATAACAGTCCGAATACTTTTTACAATGTCACGTCAGCTTGAAAAATTGTTTACATAAATTTTTATTAGAGGGCTAGGTACCGTAACGCCCCAACGGGCGTTGCTCGCCTTTGGTCGGCGTTACGATACCTCACCTGCAAAAACCTTAACGCCGCTTGCCTCGGCGTTGCCGGGGCAACGCGCGTTAAGGGTTGTTTTGTAAAAAAATAAAAAAATCCAAACGCCCCTTTTGATTTATAAATGGACGAAATCTGGCAAAAACAAGGGAAAAAGAAACCTGTTTGATCTTCTTGGTTGTTTTGATTGATGAAGATCTGATTTTTTTTCTTTTTTTTTTTTGCGGGTTATGGTGGAGGCGTGGGTGAAGAAGAAAGGGTTTGGGGGAATGGAGTGTACACGAAAAAAAAACCATTTGTTTAGCAAGCCTAAATTTTTTACATATACAAAACTCACCATAAAGCCCAAATATTTATAATTTTTTCTTTTTTTAGTAGTTTTTATATTTTTTAATATATTTTTAATTTCGGGTATTTTTATAATTTTGTAAAATTTTTCATTTAATATAATTTTTATTTTTAATTATAAATGAAATAATTAGTTTGTTTAATGAATTGAATAATTGTTGAGAGGGTTTTTTGAAGAAAAAAAGAGAAAAATGATGTTTGTGAGTGTTATAATTAGAAGAGTTAGTATCATTTTCGCAAAAGCCCATAGTCTAAAGACAAAATTTTGCCTGTTCAAAAAAAAAATAAAGACAAAATTTTGCAATTTACCTTTTTAAATACGATTGAGATGAATGTATGGCGGTGTGGCCTATGCTGACCACATATGTTACATGCGTCCCAAATCGAGTGAACTCAAATCAACCTGGTTCGTACCTACCACTTTTTAAACAGATCATCAAATTGTATACTTGTATAGTTACCACTAATTAAACAAACATAAGCCGGTAGCAGTCTAGACTTTATACAAGAGCCAAAAATATTAAACAAACACACTTTTGTCTTTTGTCCTTTCTTATACAGCATCTCTCTTAATTTTATGATTTTATCTCTCACACATACATACAAAAACCATATACATCATCTCTCATCCGACAAAAAAACATACACAAAGATTCTCCTTAAACCCCTACTATACCTAGGATGGAAGATCCTCCTAAACACAACAGCAACATTAAAAAGAACAACCGTAAAACCCTAAATATAGGCGCTGGTGCTGGTAGTTTTGGTATAGGTGGTTTTGTTTTGTTTGGTGGTGCTATAGTGACTGCTACTCTTGTCTCAGCAGCTTTTGCTTTCAAAAATAGGCGACAAAAACAAAGTTCACCAAGGTTTCTTTTTCTAAATTTAAGTGTTTGTGTAGCTAGGAAAAATATCAAGTACATACAAGAACATGCATTAATGATGTTGTTTAGGTGTAACTAACTTTTTTTTAGTTGTTTCATTTACACCGTCTTCTCGAGGTTCTTCATTAAAGAAAATGAAAAAAAATTGAAAACACTTTGCTTCTGTTTCCTTTCAGATTGAATAAAAAATACTCCACTTTACTTCTATTTCCTTTTCTTTAATGAAAAACTTGAGAACACAACTTTTTTTTACTTTACTTTCATTTCATTTCCTTCCCTTTAATGAAAAATCTCGAAAACACACCATTATTGAACAATGTTTTTTACTTTTCATTGTAACTAACTTTTACTTTGTTAGCTGTGTGTATCCGAATGACCTTATATAGCAAGTAAAACTGTGACAATATATCGGATAAAAAGTGCCATGTCATCACTTATCAAAGTATCTGGTGTATTGTCACTGTTTTACCCGCTATAAGAAGGTCAATGGTACACCGGTAACTAAAGAAACAAAAGTTTGTTACATCAAAGAGTAAAAAGTAGATTGTTATATGTAACTGATCAGAATGATGTGAATTTACAGCAGTGATAGAGTAACTAGCATGAAGGAGGTGGAGAGTAAGACAATTCATGGTTTAAGTGAGGTATGCTTAACATGCTTATGCTATTGCTATGTTTGCGGTTTTACATACCTTTTTGGACTTTAGATTCATGGGTTTTGAGGTGAATTTTGTTTGATATTAGGATGAAACGCATCATTCTGGGACAGATAATGATGAGAAAGTGGAAACTGTTGACAGTAACAAAGATCAAGACAACACTTTGAATTCTGTTGATTCTGATCTTGAAAGCGAAGAAGCTGATAATAGTTATGAAAATATAGCCTTAGATAGTGAACGGAGAGTTAATGGTGACGGAAAGGTTGACAATGAGTCATTAGTTGCCAGTGATGTTGTCACATCAGTGGCGAGTGTAATTGTTTTACCCGCTATAATTAGAAGGTAACTTGGATACATCGGTAACGGCATAAAAATTTGTTAAATGTAACTCGGTATATATATAACTTGTTATATTCTGATGCAAAAAATGTACCTTTAAGGTACATACATAAGATGTGAAACTGATGAGATTTTATGATTAAATGTAAAGCAGTGATGGTGTAACTAGCATGAAGGAGATGGAGAGTAAAACAATTCATGGTCCGAGTCCGGTATGCTTACTTGCCTATGCTATGATTTGTGCCTTTCTTTTTGGACTGTAGATTCATGGGTTATTACTCTAAACTTTGTATAACTTTAGGATGAAAAGCATAATTCTGGGACGGATAATGATGGGAAAGTAGAAACCGGAGACAGTACTGAGGATCAAGATAGTGCTAATGCAAATTTTGTTGATTCTGTTCTTGAAAGCAAAGACGTTGATAAGAGTTATGGATATATTGTGTTAGATAGTGAACCTAGAGATGATGGTGATGCAAAGGTTGACACGGAGTCATTATTTCCTGATGAAACTGCCAAAGCAATAACGGAATATGATGCGTTTGAGGAAGATCAAATGGCTGTTGAAGCGGAAGAACCTATGCAGTACGAAAAGGGTAGAGAAGTTGCACAAGACGGTGTACCTCTTGGCAACAATGTCTCAGAAGCATCAAATGAAGACATACCAAATGGTCGGGTAGATGGCGATCAAGAAACAGTTTTGACGAACGAGGAAGCTGAAGCTGCTCATGTGAATCTTGTTAAAGCAGTGCAATTGCTTGAAGGCGAGAAAGAAAAAGATGGTCACAGTGAAATGGTTCCCGAAGATATGGAAGGTATTATGGAAATAGCTGATCATGAAGTTGCAGCTGTTGTCCATGAAAAGCATGATGATGAAGTTAGTCAGACAAGTGTGTCAAACAAGCCACCAACACAATCCATGAACGAAGAAACAGAACAGAAAGTTGAAGCACAGGTAACTAAAGATGATGAATTGATCAGCAATGAAGAAAAAGATACAGAAGTTGAAGTCCGACATCTTCAAGTGATTGATGATCAGTCAGTGGAAAGACAAGACAATACACTTGCGCGATTCATGGACGAAGAAGAAATATCACAGAATAGTGAACAGCAGGTGATAACAGAAGATGACTTGATTAATAAAGAAGAAAAAGACGCAGAAGGTGAAGAACAACACGTCCAAGTGACTGATGATCTGCCACAGAAAAGAGAACAAGATATACAACTGATAAATAAAGAACAAGATGAAAACCCCATGGTTACAAAAGATTATTTGGTCAAGGAAGAAGAACAAACAAATGTTCAGTCTATAAAAGAAGATGAAGAGTCCAAAGACGTTACAGTGAGGTCTCAAGTAACTTCAGAAGGAACAGAAAAGTCTACGCGGGAGGAACCACAAGAAGAAAAAACAGTTAACCAGAACATTGAAGAGAAAGCAGAGGAAAATAAGACGATTTTAGGCAAAGAACAGAATGACAGTAGCCATAATGGTATGGAGAAAGAAGATAAGGAGAGTAAAAGCGCATCAACATTTGTAATGGATCTCACCAAGGAGAGAAAACAAGCATTAGCAAGTAAGCGATGGAACCTAAAACTTCGAACATGGTCCGCATTGGTATCAGTATGGTGCCTTTTCCATTGGTATTCTGAACTACCTTTCCCAGAAGTTAGTCTTGTCTGTAGTTTGATGTTCATATTGATCTTATTAGGCTACCGGAACCGCACCACCAACTTAGTCAAATATGAGTAGATATATACAAGTCTTTTACAACAAATAAATGGAAACATCTTTTGGTGAATTTGTTATTAGCCTTGAAAGGTTCAATAAATGAACAGTTATGCCAAGTGATCACAAGATAACTGTTCCTATCACATGATTCAGAAGATATGACTAAGAGGCTAAGCTACCATCTCAAATGAATTCAACAGAGATATTGTATAACAACGATTCGATCACATTATGGCAATTAGTATCTTCAAGTTGCAACACTTGGTGTGTATATACCTCACTAGTTTATCCTTCAAAATACATTTACATGTATACTATTCTCTTTTATATACAGTCCCCTTCCCTATACAGCTTGGTATAATCATCCTGCTGCTAGTTTATTTTGATCACGATTGTGCAACAAATACATATATGATAACTACTTACATCTGAGAAAAGAATTGTGTATATTCTGACCGGACAAAACTTCTTACCCTGCCTCCATCATTTACTCAACATTCTCGTATTTGTTGATTTTGGGCCAAGTTGGGACAACTACACCCTGTGGACCATCCTAAAACACCGAGGACTAGATCCACCTTTGAACATGCACTCACCTGAACACCAAAACAAATTTAAGCTATAACATGATTTTTTTTATTTCAGTTGAGCGGATTTAGAGACGAGTTTACTTACCAAACTGTCCACACTTGCTTCAACGTGAAAAAGCATGACCGCCATCCCTCTTCCTCTATCAACCTCAGCCTGTTAACATACAGAAATGTCATATGACCTTATCTTCATGGGTTACAAAGTGACCCAACGCGAGACGTAAAGTCATATTTTAATGACTCATGTACAAAAAGAGAGTAGACAAAGCGTGACATATGAAAAAAGTATAGCAATAACCCTAGATGAAAAGATAAAAGAATTGAAAATTGGTATTTACTCACAGCACATGAGGATATTCCGATGCCTGCTTCTGCCAATACTATTGTGATATCAGCCATCATGCCTGTGGTTCAGGTGAACGCAAACGTTTACTAGTTATATAAGCTACACTGAATGAGAATAATTTGGTAATTACTAGTTTTGGAAAAGGCAAGTTTTTACCTTTTCGATCTATACACACAATGCATAACCACTGGACGGAATTTCCTTCAAGGTTGCTCCAAGATGCAACTTTGCCAGCAAGCCAGCTTTCTAAACTCGGCAATACTTCCTTGTACATTGGAATGTTGGCAAGCATTATCTTCCCAAACTCAATTCCTGTATTTAAACTCACATGTTGCATATGCTTGTTGTGCTTTCCATTCACTTTTGGAACTTTAACACTACCGTTTTTGAAGCGAAAAAGATCTTCATCAACCACCTTTGAAGACGACACATCCATGACATTCGTGAGAATTTTCTCCCATGTGTGTTGGGTTCCTTTAGAGTAATCTAATACCTCTTCGACTACGGTATCTTCTTCAGCATCAGCGAGAAATTCATTCACCGAGTCTGCTGTTATTTCGGATGCAGAGAGTGCAGCTTGCTCCCGTAAAAACTGAATTAACAGAAACATTTTAGCAAAAGCAAATGCATAGTAATCATTCAACAATAAGATACAAGGTAACTTACTTTCATTATCTTGTGTCTGGCACTACGTGTTTTGGCATGTTGTAGCCATTGCTTGTGCCTCTGGAAAGCAGATTTGCTTGACAATCCCTGCAAAGCATAATTGCTAGATTAAATCATGTAATTCTAATGTGATAAGAGTGTGACAGTAACATGACACTTATGGACCACATTCATGTAAAATTATTACTTAAAAGGGCGATGCTAATTTATCTAAGATAATAGAGAAGGTTATCAACTGACATTGTAGGTGACTATCTCGACAACTTCAGCATTTGCTAGCACGTGCAATGGAGGAACAAGATTGCCATTGACCTGAAAATGAGAGAGACAGATTAAACCGTTACACTAAAGATCATGCAAAAAGAAAAGATTCATGGGTATAAAGCCATTAGACTTGCCTTTGCAGCCACCATCTTGTTTCCAATTTCAGTATGTATCATATAAGCATAGTCGATGGCAGTTGCACCCTTGGGCAGGTTTTTGATCTGTCAGTAGTATTAATGTGATACATAATACATAAGAAAAACTATCGAGAACATCGAAAGAAAAAAATTAAATTCATGCATTAATGGTCTTCATATATCTTTTTACCTCTCCTCTTGGCGTAAATACAAAGACACGGCTACCTAAAAGATCCTTAGTGACTGTATCTACGAACTCTCTAGAACTCATGTTTCCGACAAATTCCTCTTGCCATTCTCTAATTGCATTGAGCCAACCAATCTGAGACAAAGGTATTAATTGTAACATCAGTTATTTTTTAGGTAAATAGTACGGAAATAGTGAAGGGCAACTGATACCCTACCCTGAGTGCCACATTTGCATTGTTTAGCCCGACGGTTTTTCCTCCAAAGTTTCTTTTGTCACGTACCGTGTGTCTCACCAAATCATTAACAAACACTTTTCCGCTATAATGAGCAGCAATGCCTCTACTTGCTATCAAGTTCATCTCTTCCGTTTTAATCTGTCAACCATCAATGGATATGTTTAACCGTAAGTGAAAATTATATATAACAAAGAAAGAAGAATAGAGTTAATTGAGAAACTACCTTAACTTCCAGACGAAATGTACTCTCATAAAGAAACGGAATTACAGTAGTATGAAGACTTTGATAGCCATTAGGTTTTGGGGTTGCAATGTAGTCTTTCATCTGCGGAAAAAGGTATACAAGCTTATTATCTCAAACACCGAAAGAAGCTGGATATCGATTATAACAACGACAAGATGAGCACGATACGTACAGCCCGAGGTATGGGGTTCCAGATTCCATGAACCAGCCCAAGAACATGGTAGCAAATCTGTTGTGCATTACATAAAGGTCCAACACCAACACAGGGCTTGGGTTTAACGATAATGCGAATCTGAAATCCAAACGCATAGAAACATGTCAGAAGATTCGGCTAAACTTGATACATATTCTACTTGAACCCCTTAATAGACATGAATTAGCTACCTGTGCAATTTGGTTTACTCTATTGATCGAACATTTAGATTTGACTACAGATTTATAGATGCTGCAAATACAAGAACTCCAAATTAGAAGGCTGCTAGACAGGTTTCATAAAGAAGGTACGCGAACAAGGATCCATCACATTACCTGTAAGGTTCTTTCCAAATAGACTGGACCTCAGTTTTCAGAGCCACAAGGTTTAAGAACTGATCATCTTCAATCTTCTTGATCAATAACTTATTTGCCTAATAAAGGAAGAAGAGCTTTATAAGCTACAAGAGTATCTTGGCAAAATGAATGATAAAACGTTACATATCTTGTAGCTTCACCTAAAGTGGTTGACTTTACTGCACGCTATAACCAAGTACTAAACATCTCATTCCCGGAAATAAATAAAGTACCTCTTCGATTTCTTTCTCGTGGTCTTTATATATTTCAGCTACCCGCCTCTTGATTTTATGGTAATCTTGAGGATTTGTGTACATGAAGGACAAATTCTCAAGCTCAGACTGCATGAAAAATAGTTGCTCAAAATTGAGTGACCGTGTTCCAAATAAGGTCAAAGTAATACAAATATATCTAGATTGAAGCAATATAGAATGGAAATAATACCTTAATTTGGTACATCCCTAATAACTTTGCTAAAGGAGCAAAAACCTCCAGGGTCTCCTTTGCAATGCTGGACTGTATACATCAAAAAACTTTTAAGAACAATAATAAGCTTGTATAATGAAAACTGTCTAACTAATTGGTCAAATTTCACTATACCTGCTTATGTGATGGCATATGTTCAAGAGTGCGCATATTATGTAATCTGTCTGCTAATTTGACGATAATCACCCGGACCTGTGAAACACAATGTTTAGTTACTGCTGACATAAGTAATACTAGAGATTCTAGGCACTAGATGAAAATAAATGGGCTCAGGTTGGTCTAAACAGGTTGGGATCGTAAATAGGTCGGCCAGTCTAACCTATTTGAAAAATGGGTCGTGTTCAGGTTGACCTGGCCTACCCGTTTACTAAAGAATTTTTTAGAATAAATATTTATCCCGATAACATGTGTTACCAGTTTACAACCCGTTTATAACCCGTCATCAACCATTTGACCCGTCAAACCATGTTCAACCTTTTGACATATTCAGATAAACAGTTAGAAGAGTTGTGTCCGGGTTAGAGTTGGATCCTCAACACAATTAAGAAACATCTGGGTTGGGTGATACACTGATACCCCCCGAAATTTCCACCCACAGGTATCTCCTAATAAATTACCTCCTCAGTCATAGCGAGAAACATTTGTCGCAGATCGTGTGCTTTCACATCTTGTACCGCAGAGATCTCATTCTTACACTTCAGCTTTCCAAGTTTTGACACCTGAGTATGGGAATATTATAAGTATGACAAATGCGATATGCAGTGAAAAAGAGTTCATGTGAGTAGATTAAAAAGATAACCTTTGTTTCTCCTTCAACTATGTGGCGGACCGTGACGCCAAATTCTTTTTCTATTCTCTCAAATGTGACAAGATTTGTATCTTCAACTGTGTCGTGTAATAAGCCAGCAGCTATTGACTCCCAGTCTAGTTCCTTAACAGAAGAATACATGTCAGTTAACTAATCCCAATTAAGCCAAAGTATTTGAAGTACTATTATAATATAACTTAAGAAACATGATTTATAACGGTGTGCAACTCACTAGTTCTCCAAGAATCCGTGCAACTTCAACAGGGTGGACGATAAAAGGTTCTCCGCTGCGTCGTTTTTGCCCATCATGTGCTTCAAAGGCCAGCTGTATGACCATATATAGTTGAAAACTAGTATAGAAAGATTTAATATTATAAAGTATTTGTGATAAAGACTATAAAGAGCTTACTTTTAGCGCATTATGCACTAATTCTAATTCGTCGGGTGTGAGATACGCGATATCGGGTTTGAGATCCTGAGAAATAAAAGAAGGCATCAGTAGCCCATCTGAAAATCGAAGTATTTAAGTCTTAACAGGTGAAACGCTGGCGCATACCTCCCACAAAAATTGAGGAGAGATGTGATCATATCCCGAGGGTGAAGATGAAGAACAACCAACTGCCCATTTTCTACAGCCAAGATGAAGCAAACTTGACCTTAGAAGTTTTCTTGGAGGAAAACAGTCCGAAGCTTCTGAGGATAAGCAGGATCTCTTACCAGCAACTTCACATCTCTAGCAGAAATAGCAAGTAATGGGACAAGCATCAGCATGATAACACATAAATCAATATTAGCATTTGGTTGAACAAGGGAACTACTATCGGAATTGGAATTGAAATGGGTTTACAAACCCATCACCTTTGGTCAGTTTAAAAGTTGCATACTTTTGAGGGTTTAATACCCATATTCAAATACCAAACCCACCAACCAAACATATAGAATAAGAATGAATGTCATTTCTTGATACCCATACCCTCATACAAACACCCCCTTATTCTTGCGATTATAAAAGTAGACAGCTGCTATGTTTCTCCTGTTAGTTGCAGATCTGTACCTTGTTGAATATATAAATCAAAGTTAACACTGGCTTTCGGTTTTCCTAGTTTAAATGATTGGTACAAAGCAATGTTTAGGATAACAATATATAGACCTAAAATCAAACATGCTACATTTCTCCTTTTTTCAGTTTTATTCTTATTGTCTCACTTTGCTACCTCTTGTCACATTCACAGAATCACGAGTCCTCTTAATAACATTTGCTCCGTTTGCAAGCCACGGGTTTGCTACATTTTTTTTGGGGTTTAATGTCCAAAATAAGTGAACATCTACTTAAGTTTTAAAGCATACTGTTAGCCTAAGATGGAGATTGGAGGCCCCCTAATGAATAAATAACTGCTAATAGTGCCAATAACTTATCTACCTTTAGTAGAACCGGAACAGCCTCTCTATCTTTTTGTAGTGGTATGGCTGTCTACGTCTCAACCTCCCCCCATACACTATTTGGGACCCATAACCCGTGGAAGACGGTATTAGGTGTTACCTTACCTTAGTTTCAATAACTTATCTATAGGGTTCAATGTTGGCCTTCTGTCATCCTTCTTATATACGTACTTAGCAATGATTAGTCCTATACTTCCTTATCCACAAATAAGTGTCACCGGACAAAACACATACTTTACGAAAATTGTCATGAATGGAGAATGCAATGCCTTTTATTAATAGCAAAGCACCAAGAACCTAATCAATTTTGAAACTCAAAACATGTGACCCAAAGATAAATGACACAAGGTAACCGAAATTCCACATGTTCTGCGTTATATACTTATATAAAACGCAAACATAATTAAGATGGGAGCGCTATATTTTACCATGACTAATGGAGCCTTGGACACACACCAAACTCCACCACAATCATATCTTCCACTTGTTGCACCATCCCTTCTACCAAACTTACATATATTATTCACACATTCCACTGCCACTGTCACAATTATATATAAAGTTATTATAAACCAAAAACATATATATAGTCAAAATGATACAGTAAGAGCTAATAAGATGAAGCACCTCTAGACATTGATGGGGCAGAAGAAGCCATAGCTACTTATAAGTTACTAGCATCACCACCTGGATAGCATGCAAAATATACAAACAAAATGAAAATTCACACAGTTTTTTAAAAAGTGATGATATAGTTGGATATGTTGGATTTAAAATGAGGAAGATGATGATGAATAGATAAAATGGTTAGTGAAACATAGAATGGAAACCACACAAATGTAAATACGAATATTTTTCAAATAATAATAAATATGTTCTTTTTTGCTAGTGTTTTTTTATGTTGTGGAATATGTGGTTTTTTAAGTTGGACTTGTGTGACGGATATTCCGTTACTATTATATTTTTTGGTTTCATCCTATGAATGATAACATCATGTTGTAATGTTGGGCCTCGGTGGGCTACTGGAATGAGTCTACTAGGTTAATGATAGGGTGTTTGCTTTAAAACTTAAGTATCAAAGTATTAAACTTGGAATAAAATCAAAATACAAAGACTAAGGGTGTGTTTGGTTCCCAGGCTTTGTCACCTTTGGGCTAAAAGCTAGTGTAATTTATATGTTTGGTTAAAAAGTAGGATCATTTAATGCTGGGTTTATTCCCTTGACAGTGGGTATATACAATCCCTCACCTACTAGCTTACTTTTCTCTCTATTCACAATTTCTTTTGTTTTTTATTTAAATTTTATTAAAAATTATTTTTTAACTAACTTTTTTCTCACATAACAATATTAATTATGGGTCCACCACTAATTTATATACATACATTTAATTTTAAAAAAATTACAAATCTCTTTTCAAAACCTACACAAAAACCTAACCCTACCCAATCCTAAACCACCCACTTTATAAACCCACACTCAAAGTAAAACCCGACTTCAAACCAAACGGCCCCTAAATGCATCTATAAAATAGATCGTCTTCATTTTGTTTGTTTTCTTTGTCAAAATGTGTTGGTAGAGGTTCTTTTCACATTTTTCATTTCGATTTCAGACGTTTTCTTCTAGTTAGCTGTAAAAAAGTTGGTGAACACACTGCACAGTCAAAAAAGAAAAAAAAAATACTTAACTATGCTTCAGTGGGCCTTATGTTTGATTGAGTGCGCGATGAAAATAAGTATGGGACGTTACACAGCCTATGGTGTTTGATGAATTACCTCGAGGGTGGGTAAGACTCGTAGTGTTAATGTAGAATGTGATGTATGCTCAGAGTCGAGCTGAGTCATCGAAAAGTTGAGATGTGTAATAATTCATAACAAAACCTGGGGTCATTCTTTGTGAGTGAGTTGCGAGGGTGGGCTATGATAAGTTAATACTCAGCTTAGTGTTTGATGAGTCTTCCTCGAGGATGTGAAAGATTTTGTGTGATTGGATAATTGCTTATAACTGAGTACTATATAGTATATAACTTTCCTACTTATAGTTGTGAGTTCCTTTGATTGATATACGTTTGCGATCGCGTTATCGCCTATCGTCATCTATATTCTACCATCTCGTACTTTCGAAACGTCTACTTATAGAAGACGACTTATTATCAATTCATGTTTTTGCTTTTGGTAATTTTGGATGATATCGTTTAGAGATTCTAACAATATTGATTTGGGTATTTTTGTCGGTGACACTTGAGTAGGCCGATTTATGAAGTCTTTATTGAAATGGATTGGGACGCCTTTGCATTTGAATAAAGAAATCATAAACCACTGAACCATAAGTTTATAATACATATCTGCATAGAGTAGGATGCTTTTGTATGCAAATATGAGATTATAAATGAGTGGGTTTATGTATAGCCGACGTGACCCTGTATTTATGGTATTAATTTAGTACTCCAGTTTTGGGAGTGTATTACTTTTGACTCATAATTCGTCTGTACGAATTAATCAGACTTTCATCTTATTATCGTTATCATTACGACGTTTGACGAGTGATTCTTTAAGCTTCATTTAATTTGCGAACTGTCGTGTGAAATTTGTCCGAATATACACTGGCCAACATACACCTAACGGGCTTGCTGTGGTGAACCTTTGTCGACTTTTGAGAGCTGAAGATTTTCTAGACTCTTCGCTTCGAATTTTTTCGTTATATTGTTCTATGAACGATGGTCGTTTTGTCATATTGACCAATAGAACCACTCATATACATACAAGTTATACTCATTTTTTTCCTCAATCATTGGTGGATGACACAATAAAAAAGTCTGAGCGAGATTCTCTGTGAGTAAAATTAAATATATTTGATATAACACTGGGGCAGAACTTTAAATTTCTTTTCTCTACACTTTTCAATCGAGTAACAACAACTGAGTTTTGAGGATGAAACTCAAAATAACACGGGTTAAATGTAACAACTGGGGATTTTCTAGACTTTAAATAATAATAAATTATATTATTTATTAATCAAATTCCATGTATGAGAGATATCAAAGTTATTTGATTCGAAAACAAGAGTTTATTTTTCATATTGTAAAAGACCGTGTAAAATCTGAGAAACTAACGCGATACAAATTAAATTTATATTTAATTATGCAAATACATTTGGTAAATTGATTTATTAAATGATTCAAACATTTTTCTATTTTGGTTTAAATTTTAATAACCTTAATTAGAAAACGAGAATATTCAAATCGAAATATATTTTATAAGTATGCAAACTATTTGAGATAACCGATAAATGGTACTTATTTTAAATAAAAATGTATACGATTACAAAAATTAGTCGAGTGGATACTCTACTTTATTGTAAAAATCATTCTAAAATCAAAGACGCAAATTTCGTAAAACGAATCAAGTTTTTATCAAGCCCGATCGAGTCTCGAATCACGTTTAAACAAGATAAAAGAAAAGTTAGTAAACAATTTACGTTTTTGACCCTCAACTATATACACTTTACACTTTCGTTTTAATATAAATAGAAAAATTTATCTTTTCACCTCATAAAACAAAACCCTAACCCTAAATCAAAACACACACAAAACCCTAATACTCTCTTTATTTAACACCCCAAATATAATGCGCATCGGAAATAAACATTTCGGTGCTAAACACAAGCATCATCACACAAGGTATATTGAACGACCTCAAAATGAGACATTTAAACATAAAAGTAATTAAGATTTTACCACATTGTCTAAAGCATACATTCAGTCCCAAAATATACTAAAACATACATCAGAGAAAGCGTTTAAGTCACCCAAGGATCTCGACCATCAAACCAAATAGTTTTAGTACAACACACGACCAAAGATAAATTGTTCATAAGAAAATGGGAAAGAAAAGGTTTTAGACCACAAGACTCCAAAAGCAAACCCACAACCTTCCCAAGCAAGCTCCGCCATCGTTCACCTTCGGTTACCTGAAACACATGTTTAAACGAGTCAACAATAATGTTGAGCGAGTCCATAGGTTTAATAAATCACATTTGAACACAAGAGTAAAATCAATCATAATCATTTAGTAGCATTGTCGTACACACAATCTATTATATAGGCAACTCATCTTATAGCCAAAGCTATGTAATTGTATTAAGCTCATGACACCGACCCTTAACCAATTATTCACCCACGCCAAATGCCAGCATGACTAGACGAAACCATTGCCCCTCTAAGGGTATTAGTTGCTAGATATATACCCATATCTTATTCATCGAAATTATCCACCCAAGAGATTACTCAGCGTACAACTCTTGACCGAGATAGGGTTGTCAGCCCCGTAGTACTACCATTTGAATAAGCGGCTATTCCCAACTTACAACATTAAGCTAGAAGATAGTTAACGGTTCATGAAATTAGATCTTTAGCAACAAGGTACTCAATACAATTCAAGGCAACATTCGGGTCCAAACAATCATTCATGACTTGTGTTCATTTTATTTCAAATAGCATGCGTCCCCCTCGCGGGTTTAAAATCATTTAATAACTAGTATGAAGCGAGGCTATAGACTCACCTTAGTACAAGAGACGTAGCAAGATGATCGTCGACGATAAATGATGCCCGTTAAACACGAAAACTGCAACCTACGAAATAAGGCGTGCTCATTAATAATAGACTAAAGTATAATCCATACTTAATAACACAAAATTCAAAATTACAAAACCATGACAAACCCAAAAGAGCGACCATGCAAATGATACTACTATATCCTTCTACATGTTTACTTTATTAAACTACACTCTCAATAATAATTTGTCGGCACATATCAAATGTACAAGCATATTTCCTTAATTAGACACATTAAAAGTTTATGAAATAACTTGAGGAACTCACTTACTATCTATAGAAATCCCTCTTAAAATTTCATCAAAAGTTTTTACTTCTAAGACCTTCTGCCCGACACATCTTTAAATTACAAAATCCAGACAGTTTTACGCCTTCGACTCATAAAACCATTTTGACCTTTCTAAACAACTCTGTTTATAAAACCGACACTTGAGTTTGAAAATAGACTCACAACCCTAGGTTTAGAGCCTAAGAACAGCCCTTCACTAATTTTAAAACTCATTTTATAGTCCCCGAGATTCGATCTAAATATCAACGACAAATTCGGATTGTGTTGATACTCGTCTCTAGATACACGAATAATCAAACTATCATAACTTCCTCCTCGTTTTGAGTTAGAAGCTCTAATTTATATTAAAACGAAGCTTATAAAAATCTATACAACACTATCTTATTAGTACTACATCAATTTAAACTTAAGACATCTAAAATTAGTCTCAAACCTACTGTCCTAAATCATCCTTTTAAAACTCACACCAAATCAACTTCTCAACCCATTTTAACCATTTTTATACCACTACTATCACTCTATATTTACCCAAATCCATTCCTAACACTCTTATTACATTTGCATGTCACTTTTAACAAATCTTTATCAAAAGTTTATGCTAGTAACATCAAAAGATCAAGATCATAGTGAGATCATCACATGCATGATCTTAAAACAATTTCACCAACCCTAATTTATATGAAAAATAAAAACTTCATGCATGTTGGTAAATTTTACATCAAAATGACCACCTTTGAATTTCTAGGATGAGACTTAAATTTGTTTTTAACATTCCAAGATCAAAATCAAGAAAATTGGGTGTTTTGGGCTTTGTGGTTCACAACAAGAAAAAGAGAAAGAAAGGGGTGGTTAGATTTTTTTATAAACAATTTTCTATGTGTTTTTAGATAGTGGAAAAACTATTTATAGTGGTGGTGGAGGGTTATTCTTTCCAACCTTGAAATCGTTTGGACTAAAAAGCAAATAGCTAGTTAAAAAAGCGGGAAATGACTATTAGTCAATTTTGAAAATATTCACGGGACTCGGGTTTCGTAAAATTATTTTTCAAAAGTTAAAATGCATCAAAAATATAATAAAATAGTTTCCCGACACGACTTAATACGTCATTAAAAATAAAACATCGAAAACATCAAACATCGAAACGATCGATAATAAAACGTAAAATATCGGGCATCCGTCGGCATCGCCCTTACTAATAGTCCTCATACTAGTTAAAATGTAAAAATAATGTTCTAACATTGGTTTCAACTTTAACCACCAAAAATAAAAACATTCAATCTCATCAAAAAAATTAAAAATATTCGTAAAATAAGATTAGACAATGACCTCGGTTTCAGGTTATCACATCCCCTCCTTCTTAAAGAGAGCGACGTCCCGGCGCTCGGCCCTTCTTAAAACAAATGATGATACTTCTCTTTAAAGAAATCCTCACGCTCCCACGTAAACTCAGGCTCATGTCTATAATTTCACCTTACTTTCACAATTGGAATCTTACTATGCTTCAACCTTTTAACTTGCCTATCAATAATCTCTACAGGTTCTTCTATAAAATGCAACTTATCATCAAGTTGGATTTCCTCCAATGGAATCACCAAATACCTTTCTGCTAAACACTTCTTCAAATTAGACATGTGAAAAATGTTATGAATAGCTCTAAGTTCATCCGGTTATTCTAACTTATAATTAACCAACCAAATCCTTTGAATAATCTTAAAAGGTCCAATATATCTTGGGCTCAACTTTCCTCGTTTTCCAAAACGAATCACACCCTTCCATGGCGATACCTTAAGCATAAACATGTCTCCTACCTCAAATTGTAACGGCTTCCTCCTATTGTCAGCATAACTCTTTTGTCTACTCCTGGCAGATAACAAACGATTCTTAATTTACACAATCTTCTCAGTTGTCTTAAAAATCATTTCAGGTCCGGTCAATTGACTTTCCCCTACATCACTCCAACACACTGGAGATCTACACTTACGCCCATATAAAGCTTCAAATGGTGCGGTCTTAATACTAGCGTGATAACTATTATTATACGAGAATTCCACCAATGACAAATGTCTATCCCAACTATTCCCAAAGTCAATCACACACGCTTGAAGCATATCCTCTAATGTTTGAATCGTCCTTTCACTTTGTCCATCAGTTTCTGGATGATATGTTGTACTCAAACTTAACTCCGTTCCCATCGCTTTCTGCAAAGATTTCTAAAACTCTGAGGTAAACCTACTATCACGATCCGAAATTATCGACAAAGGCACTCTATGTCGACAAAGAATCTCCTTCACATACACTGTCGTCAATCTTTCCATACTATTCGTCTTCTTCATTGGTAAAAAGTGAGCAGACTTAGTCAATCTATCCACAATCACCCATATCATATCACAACAACTAGAAGTTCTCGGTAAACCTGTCATAAAATCCATAGTAATTTTCTCCCATTTCCACTCAGGAATTTCAAGTTGCACCAATAATCCAGACGGTTTCTTATGTTCAGCCTTTACCTTCCCACAAGTCAAACACTTACTAACATACTGAGCAATATCTGCTTTCAAGTTCGGCCACCAATACACTTTCTTTAGGTCTTGATACATCTTGTACGATCCAGGATGTACTGAATACTTCGACTTGTGATATTCATTCATCACCAATTCTCGCATTCCTAACGCACCTTCCTCAGGTGGACACAATGGTAACCAAATCCTATTATCAAAATATCTCATTCCATTTGGCCTTACTACAAACAAAGGTTTCCACATTCTACCCAGATTCTCCTCCTTAACATTCTCTTTCTTTAGACCATTGACTTGAGCTTTCAATATCATTTCCGTCAAATCAACACTTTCCATCATTACTAAAGCTCTAACTCTTAGAGGCTTCTCCATTTACTTTCTACTAAGTGCATCAGCTACCACATTCACCTTACAAGGATGGTGACGAATCTCGCAGTCATAATCACTCCGCAATTATACCCATCTCCTTTGCCTCATATTCAATTCCTTTTGATCCAAAATATGTTACAGACTCTTATGGTCAGTGAACACTAAACACTTGGTTCCATACAAGTAGTGTCTCCATAGCTTCAAAGCAAAAACCATAGCTCCAAGATCCAAATCATGAGTAGTATAGTTCTCTTCATGCTTCCTCAATTGCCTTGATGCATAAGCTATCACTTTCTCCCTCTACATCAGCACAACTCCATATCCCTTGTGAGACGCGTCACAATACACTACAAAATCTTCAAAACCTTCTGGCAATGACAAAATCAACGCAGAACAAAACTTATCCTTTAGTGTTTCAAAAGCAGCTTCCTCTTCTGATCCCCAAAACTTCCAAACTAGGGTGTATGAGTGGGGATCACACATCCAATTCTTCTTAGTAAGATTGGTTAACGGTTTAGCAATCAGTGAAAACTATTCGATAAACCTTTGATAATACCCAGCTAGACCAAGAATTTGACGAATTCCAGTCAGTGTTGTTGGTACCGACCAATCCTTGATAGCCTCAATCTTAACAGGATCTACACGAACACCTTCATTTTCAATCATGTGCCCCAAAAATTGCACTGATTTCAACCAAACTCACATTTAGAGAACTTTGCATACAACTTATCTTTCTTCAACAATTCCAAAATTATTCTCAAATGTTTCTCATGCTCTTCTTCACTCTTGGAATAAATGAGAATATCATCAATGAATACGAAAACAAACTCATCCAAATACGACTTGCACACACGATTCATCAAATCCATGAATACAACAGGCGCATTTGTTAATCTAAAAGGCATCACTTGAAATTCAAAATGTCCATATCGAGTATAGAAAGCAATTATAGGAATATCCTCTTCCCTAACTCTCAGTTGATGATACCCAGATCACAAATCAATCTTCTAGTATACACTAGATTCTTGCAACTGATCAAACAAATCATCAATCCTCGGCAATGAATATCGATTCTTAACAATCAATTTTAAGCTCCCTATAATCAATACACATTCGAAACGATCCATCTTTCTTCTTAACAAACAACACATGAGCACCCCACGGCGACGAGCTCGGCCTAATAAATCCCTTATCCATCAATTCCTTCAACTGAATAGATAATTCCTTTATCTCTCACGACGCTAAACGATACGGTGCATGAGCAACAAGTGCAACTCCCAGCACTAAGTCAATACGGAACTCAACTTCACGAAGCGGCGGTAATCCCGACAAATCTTTAGGAAAAACTTATGTATACTCCCTAATCATAGCTACATCCTCCATTTTCCTCTCATCTACACCATCACTAGTTATCTGAGCAAGAAACACATCACAACCCTCTTCCATATACCTCATCATCTTCAAACAAGAAATGACTCTCAAATGAGAAGTGCATTCATCACCCTTCAAAGTCAACTTCCTATTCCTTAGCGGTATCTAAACTAATTTCTCTCCACAAACGACTACTGCACCATTCACAACTAACCAATCCATACCAATAATCACATCAAAAAATCCTAGTTCTATGGGCATCAAATCAATATTAAACACATAATTCCCTAACTTCAAGGAACACTCTTTAAGTATAGAACTAGTGCTAACAATCTTTCCATCAACTAATTCCACATTATAACTAGTTGTCAATCTTACTGGTTCTCTATCCAATAACTGACTGAATCTAACATCTACAAAACTTTTATCGGATCCAGAATCAAATAACACACTAGCATAGCAAGCATCGAGTAAGAACGTACTAGTCACCACATTAGGACCTTGAGGTTTTTCAGCATCACCCACGAGATAGGCTGGAGCAGCAGCAGCAACAACATTGCCTCCTTGTCGAGTGCCAACCCTCGGACAATTCCCTTGCTTATGTGCTCGACCTCCACATCCAAAACAAGTAATCACCTTAGCAGCATTGGCTCCAGTGGCCACTCTTTGTTCCTACAGTCTGTCCCCTTATGCCCTGCCTTCCCATACTTGTTGCAAGCAGGTGGACAATTCCTAATATGATACAGACTGCATCGACCACACTTTGGGTTCACTTTGTTGCCTTGAGGCACAGTATCAGCATGGACACCATCATTCCTTCTCAAATTGTATTGTTGATTTCTATTCGGTCCTTGGTTATTGTTGTTACGATAACCTCTACGATTCTACCATTGGCTTGACTGTGCAACTTCCCATTTTTTTTATTTCCTTTAGCAATACTATCATTTTTATCTTGCATCTTACGTCCATCAAAGCATGAGCCATCTGGACAACGTCATCAAAAGACTTGGGTCTCGATGAAGTAGTCTCTCCTTTGATATTGCTGGATAAACACTTTATATACTGCTTCATCTTCCTACGATCGTTAGTAAAAGCATCAGGACACAACAAACACAAATCAGAAAACCTCTTTGTATATGCAACAATATCATTGTTCCTCAGCACCAGGTTCTCAACTCATCTTCCAACTGACCTAACTCTTCCTCAGGGCAAAACTTAGGAGTTAACAGTCCTTTGGTCACAGTCCATATCCTTCCATTTTCTTCAACCAAACCCACAGTAGCTACCTGACTATTCCACCAGCTCAAAGCATTATCCTGAAATGTAGCTGCAGCAAACCTCACCTTCTTTGCTTCCGAACATCCACTGATCTCAAAAGCACTCTCTATCTTTTCAATCCACCTTCGCAATTCCAAAGCACCTCCAGTACCATGAAATTGGGTAGGTCCACACTTCATGAAACTAACATATGAACACTCTTTTGGAACTTGCGGAACAACAGCATTACCCCCAACTGGACCATCAGTGTTACCAAACCCAACACCTTGATTCCTCGCAACTCGATCAGCTTCAAGTGCCCTAGCAATAGCTTGTCCAATCATAGTGTTCACTGTAGTAGTTGTTAACTTTGGCGGTAGGTTTCTAACATCACAATTGAAAGAAAACAAATTAAGTATTCATATCAAGATAAGAAAAAGGATTTCTTTATCAAGACGTATCATGGATACTACATGCACAAACAATACAATCCACAATGATCATTAACCAAATCAGAAAAGAACTAAGAAGACAAATCATAGATCATGAAGGTAATTTAGATTGCATTGAAAATTTACAAAACCGTGACAAGTAATGTCACTACAATCATCCATCACATCAAACTTAAGAGATATTAAGTTTCAACACAACACTACAGTACAGTCTAGATAAGTTCAGTTACAACAAGGAAAATAAAGTAAAACACAAAGAAACTAATCACGTTGTGATCCACGTGGCTTCTTAAACATAGGTTCATCATTACTGCTGCTATCTTCATCATCAAAATCCTCCTCATCACTTTCCTCCATTTTCTCCTTTCCCTTGGAACTCGATCCTCCACATGTCTTAACCAAAGAATGAGTCTCAGCACGACTTGGTACATTACGAATCCTCAAACCCTGACTCAGATAAGGTCTCACTGGCATATCCCATTCATTCACCCTTACAATCCTTGCTTGATCCTCTCTAAACCTCTCAAATTGAGCACTCAGGTTTATCACCATCGATTTAAGACTAGAAAATTCATCCATCTCTCTAGCCCTAACAAACTCCGATCTCCTCACACCAGATACAAATATATTAAACTGTTTCTCATTCTCATCGAACCTCTTAATTACATGAGTCTCAACCACATACCTCTCATACATATATCTATCAAAATTCTTAAGAAACCAACGAATATCATCATAGGATCTAGGTCCAGGACAATACACCTTAGCTATATTCTCATGGAGAGAACGAGCACTGGCAGTATTGCTTATCTCAGCAGGAAAATAATCTCTAGTACTAGCAATCCTAGGAAAACCACTCATATAAGCATTACAAGTAGGCATAGCAGAACGAACAACAGGTCGCTGAAAATTCTGAATAGTCGGTGACATATCACAATCCCTAGGCACATATCTACCTTGAATAACCTTAGGCTCAATCTGTCCTACAGCATTAGGAGCAATCCCATCATCAAGATACTCAAACGGCTCTTCGTCATCACTAGCACCAAGATTATCCACTTCTCCATCTCCTACAACATCATTCTCTTCTACCCTCTCGTCATCATGCGGTATGTCAGCCATTTTCTACAATTATAGAAAATTCGAGGATACTTAAGGTCATTATTCAAAATTATAAATGCAATGCATGAGCATGCAATGTTATACATATACCATGATATGCAATAAAATGCAAATGTTGATTATATAATGCTAACAAAAAGAAATTATAATGACAAGTACTCATCGCACTTTCAATAACACCAATACATTATCATAGTATTTACTTAATAAATACTCTGGAATTCATTTCAGTTTTAAGGGATACATCTAAAATACAAAACAAAACTAAAAGTGATCTTACTGGAGTGTCGCGGAGAAGTTGTGTGCTTTTGTAAAATACTTTCGACACCAAAGTTATAGTTTAGGACATTTTTCAAAATCGACCTACAGTAGAAACTCGATAAATTAATACTCGATTATTTAATAAACTCTCTAAGATAATATTTTTTGTCGGTCCCGACTCGGGGATAGGGTGCTAAATTAATAATTCGCTAAAACTATAAGATAATACATTTTTGATAATTTCTTTAGACCCCATATAAAATATAAATTAATATTTTCTTATATATAGCCTAATACAAGAATGTTATATGAAGGTTTTTTGAAAAATGACTCAGTTATCTTTTGTTTTTTGTTGAAATCAATTTTCCCTTGAATCCCGTCTCTAATTTTTCTTAGCATGGTAAGAACTTCTGGTGTTGTTTTCTCATAGCTCAACAAGAAATTGTTCAATGTGATTGGCGCTTTAATAGCTTCGTTTCGCGAAGGAGGCTCCGTTGTAGAACTTTCATCATCTTCTTCATTGATATCATCTTTATTAATTCCAATATCGCTTTAAATAATTTCTTCATCAGTCAACAACTGTGCAACTATATTTTCTTCTGGGTGAGTCAGAACATCTTCGACATCCATTGCATTGCGATAACCCAACTCTTTGATCAAATTCTGGAGTTCTTGAGTGCTTTCACCACCTTCATCTGAGTTCTCAAAAGTCATGTTATCTGTTGATCGAAGTTTACAATGACGAAAGCAGTTCGCAATTGTATTTGCACTAACGTCCATAGTCCATGCTGAAATTGCAAGATTCATTGCATCTAAAAATTTATTTTTGCTGGATTTGGAACCCCTAATTCATAACCCTCCAAAAGACTTCTATAAAATCGACGACGATAATGCATCTTAAAAGCTCGTATGATCCCTGCGTCACAAGGTTGAATTTTTGAAGTTGTGTTTGGGGGCAAAAAAATAATTCAACATTTCGTAATCCTTCAATAATTTTTGGATGAACAGGGCAATTATTCACAATCAAGAGAATTTTTCTTCCAACCATTTTTTTATCAAGTTGGCGAAACTATTCTTCAAATAACACACCAGTCATCCAAGCTCGTTTGTTAGCACGGTACTCACAGTTCAGACTATTCAAGTTTACTTTCTTGAAGCACCTTGGTTTAGCATATTTCCCAATAATCCATAAAGGAAGTTTTTTCGAACCGTCCTCATTACAACAAATAGCATCAGTTAGTCTTTCCTTGTCTTGTTTTTTCCCTTCAAGTTGCATTGTTGCAAGGGAATGATCCGGTTGAAGTCTAAAAAACAAACTTGTTTAAGATCAAAACATGTAAATAATTACATCACTAAAGTACAAAATATAAAATAAAATAATTAAAAAACAAACCTGTTTCATCCATATTAAAGATCTCTTTCATTTCAAACTGATCAACTTTGTCTCTTATGGATTTTAATTTGTCCTCCGTGCCCTCCATTTCAACAGATCCACTCTCTCCAAAACGCCAGAAATTTTTAATTCCATATCTTGCTTTGAACTTTCCAAGCCAACCAATAGAAAAAGTAAAGTCTGGAGTATCCATTGGATACATATCTTTCATGAACTTTTTCGCCTTCTCGATGATTAGTTCACCTGTCATATTCACATGTTCTTGATACTGAAGAATCCATTCATAGTGAGATTTTTCTAAGTCAGGAAATTTTGCCGGTTTGTGTCGCTTAACATCGCCTCTTTCGAGAGCAAGTGAGAGATACTCTAAAGACTGCTTAACTGTATTCGATATTGTCGCTTGAATCACCTGCAAACCATAGTTACTATGAACCCATTCTTGCAATTGCTTTTGAGCGAGACTTGGATTATCCTTGTTGTGCTTGTATAACGCTCTTCGAATCTCGTCTGCCATTGTTGTTTTTTTCACACCTTTAAGATGGGAAGCCATGTTGTGTATATGATTTGTTTGTGTTAACCTATTTTGATCTTGTATTTATATAGAAAATATTTTTAATGTCCATAAAGTGATACATTGAACACAAGAAGCATAATAAGGTGGGAGATTGAAGGTTTCTTTCAAATTGGGCCGTTCATTTGATATACGTACATGCATTGTATACAATAATTAAGTGGAAGCTTGAAAGGTGTTTGTAAACTAAGTATTCTATTATAAATTAATAAAACATTAATTAATATATATAAATTAATAATTATTAATTTATCGATAATTAATAACTCTTTTAATTAATAAATTTTGGTGGTCCCAAATGTATTATTTTATAGAGTTTCTACTGTAGTTCTCTATAACTTGTGGCTCTGATTACCAATCTTTAACACCCCCAAATATAATGCGCAGCAGAAATACACATTTGGGTGCTAAACACAAGCATCACCACACAAGGTATATTGAACGACCTCAAAATGAGACGTTTAAACATAAAAGTAATTAAGATTTTACCACATTGTCTAAAACATACATTTAATCCCAAAATATACTAAAATAGACATCAGAGAAAGCGTTTAAGTCCCCCAAGGATCTCGACCATCAAACCAAATAGTTTTAGTACAACACACGACCAAAGATAAATTGTTCATAAGCAAATGGGAAAGAAAAGGTTTTAGACCACAAGACTCCAAAAGCAAACTCACAACCTTCCCAAGCAAGCTACGCCATCGTTCACCTTCGATTACCTGAAACACATGCTTAAACGAGTCAACAATAATGTTTATCGAGTCCATAGGTTTAATAAATCACATTTGAACACAAGAGTAAAATCAATCATAATCATTTAATAGCATTGTCATACACACAATCTATTATATCGGCAACTATCTTATAGCCAAAGATATATAATTGTATTAAGCTCATGACACCGACCCCTTAACCAATTAGTCACCCACGCCAAATGCCAGCATGTCTAGATTAAACCATTGCCCCTCTAGGGTATTAGTTACTATATATATACCCACATCTTATTCATCGAAATTATCCATCTAAGAGATTACTCAGCGTACAACTCTTGACCGAGATAGGGTTGTCAGCCCCGTAGTACTACCATTTGAATAAGCGGCTATTCCCAACTTACAACATTAAGCTAGAATATAGTTAACAGTTCATGAAATTAGGGTCTTTAGAAACAAGGTACTCAATACAATTAAAGGCAACATTCGGGTCCAAACAATCATTCAATATCTTCATTTTATTTCAAATAGCATGCATCCCCCTTGCGGGTTTAAAATCATTTAATAACTAGTATGAAGCAAGGATATAGACTCACCTTAGTACACGAGACGTAGCAAGATGATCTTCGACGATAAATGATGTCTGTTAAACTCGAAAACCGCAACGTACCAAAATAAGGCGCGCTCGTTAATAATAGACTCAAGTATAATCCATTCTTAATAACATAAAATTAAAAATTACAAAACCATGACAAACCCAAAAGAACGACCATTCAAATGATACTACTATATCTGTAACACCACATTTTGATAAATGGAATGTCACGCGTGATTATGGCGTGTCATCAAAGCATACAAGGATAAATGTCTAAACATTACATGACCATAAAGGAAATACCAGAATCAAACATCGGTACCCCAAAAGTAGAACTCATCACACACAAACATAAGTACTATAAATGAAAGGACTAAACAATGTCCATGGAAATGAGTATCAAAGTATAAAGAAATGCATAAAGTAAAGAAGGCTAGGAAGCTTCCAATCCATATGCACGTACGCTTAAAGTCTTCGAGCGTCCCTGATTACCTGCCATTTTGGGAACATGAAAAGGAAACGGCTGAGCAATACGCTCAGTGCACGGATATACAAGTATAGCATGAATAATATAAGCATATAAACATGAAGCAGCAGAAAAGACTAAGTCCTGGATAACCTGGTTATATCTTAGTAAAACTGGTTTTATAGTTTGAAAAGCCTTATGTTTATCTTGTAAAAAATGTTTAACATATTTTACCATAAGCCAATATAGGTCATGAAATATCAACGTGCGTGAATACTTGGAGGGGTGACCTCGTCATGCAAATTAGAGGGGCTGCGTCTAATTTAATATACTGGTTTTGGGTAGGAGGGATCAGCTCCTTGTGAAGGATACAAGGCATACACCACATTCATACTGAGTAATCTGTTGAAAACATATAAACTAGGATGCACCCATACGCCCCACCTGATAATAATAATAATATGGCCAAACTGAAAGGGACGCCACGAGCTATCACTCCGCCGTGGTGAAGTCATAACACTGGTGCCTCCAGCGTATGGTTATGGTACCTCCATAACTATGTGAAACTGGTCATGCATTGTTAGGTCTACTAGATGTAGATCTTGCAGCCTGTCAGGACCGGTGAATGACTTCTGTAATCACAAGTCAAATCACAAAGAGACTCTATACACAATATGAATGTAGAAAACAAATATAATCAAGGAGAACAGAATAACTATAAAGACTTGATCCTTTCAAAGGATTTCTAATATTGATAATGACTAGAACTACGTTTTGTGAAGGTGTGTATAACCCTTATGCCTAAGGTTCCTTTTATACTCCAAGGAAACCCTAATACAACATTAAAGAAAACGTGTAAAACTGATATGCATATCCTTTCCTAACATATCTCATGCATATCCTAACAGAATATTAAGTAAATAATAAAGTTTGACTTCGACTAGGACCAGGAGCAGGACTTGCTCCTACTACTACTAGGACCAGGAGGAACTACATACCTCCTAGTCTACCTATTACATTTAACTATTACAATGGTCCTAACAATCCTCCCCTAAACTTGAATTTGACATGTTGAGTTCAAGTTTCCTGGAAAACGTGCAAATAAAGCTCGAGGATTGTATCAACAAAACAAATAGCAGCATCAGAAAGATAAGAATCAGAGTAACCGCCACAACATGAAACACTAGAAGCTTCTCCAAAGCTTGGAACAAATCAGCATCGTGTTGAATCTTTTCAGCAACATGAGCAGATTTGATGAGCCTTTACCAAGTAGCTGCTCGCTCTTGGGCTAGCCAGTCTTTCTGGTGGAATAAGCATCACCCTGGGAGACTAGAACCCAACCCAACTCTTAGAACGTGAATCAATGGTGAGTGGGAGTACCCTGATGATTTTAGGCAAACCATCACAGCCGTCAACGGATTTGATACGTCTTTACCAGAAGCTGTACCCCTCTGGACTCGCCAACTCTTAGCAATGAAGCATCGGTGAGTTGAACACCCTATAGCTTTAAGCAAGCTATTACAGCTATCAACGGATTTGATAAGATCTTTACCAAGAGCCGTACCCCCTTGGATTAGCCACTTTTCAGTCCAAGACTATGGCAAGTGAAAACCATCCAGTTTTGGGTAACCTGGCAACCATCAACGGATTTGAGAATCGCACCAGGAGCCGTACCCTCAAGGTGAATCAACTTTTTCTTGTCGATTAGACATGGTAAGTTGAGAACCATTTGTTGTGAGGACCAAGTCCAACACCAAGTGAAACCAAGAACCAGTACAAGCACAAATCAGTAACCAGAACCCATAGTATGAAGCAGCAAGGGGTATCATATTCACAAGTATAAAATCCAATATGTGTTAAAAGTATAAGCAGATATTATATAAAAAGTTTTTTTTTATTATTTTTTTTTTATTTTTTTTAATTTTTTTTAATTTTTTTAATTTTTTTTAATTTTTTTTAATTATAACCACTCAAAGACTATGAGTCAACCAGCAGGAACGTAGAATGCATCAGGAAGAACAATGGTCCACCAGAAGCAGGATGAGTGCAACCAGGAGGAACCATTGGTCGACTAGGAGCAACTTAGTTCTACTAGGAGGAACCATATCCACCAGCACCAATGTCAACCTGTAAAATTGATTAGACAGAAAAACACAAGAATATACACAGTTATACATACAACAAGCCTCCCCTTAAGCTAAAACCTCCCCTCAAACGGACAAAGTATTCACCATCAATGATTTTTTTTAACACTCTTCTTTTCCTGCAAAATGTTAGTTCACACAAATATAGAAAAAGCATAGTAGTTTACAATCACACTCGCTGAAAAATAAACACAAACCAAGTAAAGTTTAGTGCTTATGGAAGTCCCAAGCCAAAACAGACTTGAATCTTCCAAAGACATCGACATAGTCATATCTTGTTAAGGTCTTTGATGCACTATTTGATTTGGAGACATCTTTTAAACCATCTTGTTTAGGTTTCCAAACCCACCTAGCTAAAGCATTAACAATATTAACCTTTGTTTTTGACCGTGCAGACTCAACCCGTGTACCCTTAACATTGTTAGAACATCTTGGTTGTGGAATAATGTTATTTTTAGGATTCGGGTGAAAAACTCTACCAAAGTTCTTGTGATTCACCCGTCTTGAGTTATTTCATACCGGTTTAACTTGTTGTTGATCATTAATCTTTCTCTTGTGTTTACAAGTATATTGCAAGTGATCAAAACTACCACACACATAGCAAGCCTTACTTTTGAACTCAAAGTTATCACCTAATTTCTGAGTCATCATGCCATTCCAACCTCTTTGATTACCTCTAGGACTCTTATTGTTTTTCCTAGGGTTATCTGCTTTCCTTTTACTGTCATTCTTAGCACAAACAGATTGAGGGTAGAACTTAGGTGATTTAGCACTTAAGGTAGAATTACATGAGGCATTTTTACTAGTGATGGGTTCAGCTATAACAGGATCAGGCACAGACTCAAGTGTACCAACACTAGAGTCAGACTCACAAGAGTCAAGGTTATTGGTGTTAGGTTCTAAAGACTTGTCACTAGAGTTACAAGAGACAAAGTCATTAGACACAGAAATAGTTTCGATTGAACCAGTGGACCTTGTATCAAATGTGATTTGAGATTCATCAAAGTCAGAGTGGTTCGAGATAGGCATGAATTCCCCAGTGATAGGTGGAGGAACAGCATGCATCTCTGCAGCTGGTTTATACCTATTGAAAACAGGCCTACCTTCCACATCTTCAGGGGTAGTGTCAAACACACTAGACAAAGAGGAGTCAAAAACATCATTTGGCCCAATATAGTTTCTAAACCCCAAACCAATTTTAGTCCTACCAGACATGGAGCTATCTACTAATTTGATTAGGTTTTTAGAAGAACTTGTCCATTTATCAAACCTAGCCAAAGCGCTATCCAGATTAGCTTGTAGCTCCTGCTTTTCTTTGTTTAAATCAACATTAAGCTTTTAAGAATATGACAATAAGTTAGTTGTGTTTTCTAATTCAATACTTAATACCCTAATCTTATCTTCATACTCTAATTGAGTATTTTGAAACCATTTCTTCTGTTGTTCTAATGTTTTAAGAGCACTTTTTTATGCTTGAACTTCTAGATAATATTTGTCATTTTCAGCATTCAGATCAGCATATTGTTTTTGAAGTTCTAAATATTTATGTTCATATGTTTCAGAATAACTAATTACTAAGTCATAGTTGTTATAAGCATGCATATTATTCTTTAATTTAGCATTATATTCTTTAACTTCAGATTCAGTCATAAGAATTACCTCATTGTCTGGGATTGATGTTCTGCACGCCATGTCTTCTTCGGCAACACGGATGTATGAATCTTGTTCTTCTCAATCAAAGCTTCTCAACGAGGCTCTGATACCACTTGTTGGGTCTACTAGATGTAGATCTTGCAGCCTGTCAGGACCGGTGATTGACTTCTGTAATCACAAGTCAAATCACAAAGAGACTCTATACACAATATGAATGTAGAAAACAAATATAATCAAGGAGAACAGAATAACTATAAAGACTTGATCCTTTCTAAGGATTTCTAATATTGATAATGACTAGAACTACGTTTTGTGAAGGTGTGTATAACCCTTCTGCCTAAGGTTCCTTTTATACTACAAGGAAACCCTAATACAGCATTAAAGAAAACGTGTAAAACTGATATGCATATCCTTTCCTAACATATCTCATGCATATCCTAACAGAATATTAAGTAAATAATAAAGTTTGACTTCGACTAGGACCAGGAGCAGGACTTGCTCCTACTACTACTAGGACCAGGAGGAACTACATACCTCCTAGTCTACCTATTACATTTAACTATTACAATGGTCCTAACATGCATGTATATGGATTTAGGTATTCTAATTAAACATAAGCAATTCAAAAACATATAAAACATATATTGGGGAAAACTGTTGGCTGCATACGGGGAAATCCTAATAAAGAAGAATGTTCATACTGCAAGGACGGAGAATCCGTACCTTGTGTCTAGTGAACGAAGAAGACGAACGGAAGAGAGTCCTACTTCGGTATCACTAATTCTACATAAATACATACGTGTATAAGTATCTGATTACTGAGTACGTAACTGGTTTTATAACATGTCTTAGCTTGTTTTATATGTTCATGTCATGTTTTACTGATTTAAGCTTTATACTGTGTTTATCATATATTCTGTCTATTCTGATTAAGTATTACTTGTATTTCATGTATCATTATACTTGTTGTGTAATAATAAGTAACTTTCTAAAAAAAGCAGGTTTCCTAAAATAGAAAGTATCCAAAATTAGAAAGTTACCAAAAATAGAAAGTTTCCAAAAATATAAAGTTTCCAAAAATATAAAGTTTCAAAAAATAGAGTTACTGCTTAAAATAGATAAGTTTCCAAAAATAGAAAGTTTCCATAAATAAATTAGTTGCCTTAATGAAATAAGTTTCTAAAAATAGAAAGTTTCCATAATTAGATATAAGCTGGATAATTAAGCTAATTATATAAGCTTAAGTGTTTACTGATTATTATTCTAAGTCATGTGATTATATAGTATAGTTTATCAATTATTTCATGTGAATTAAATAAACTATAGGTTAAAGTATTTGATTAAATATAACATAGTTTAATTAAATAAAGGTGAAAATACTTAGGTTAAAACATGTATTATTATCTATTAATAATATAACCTAAGTCATGTAAATAATTAATAAAATGTCATGATTTTAATAATTAATTAATTATATAGTCTAATTAAATGATAAATACTTAGGTTAAAATTCATGCATTAATAATAAAATTAATAACCTAAGTCATGTAAATTAAATTAATCATGTTCATGTTTTTAATTAATTTAATTTAAGTCTTGAAAAAAATATAACTTGTAGAAAAATATTTAACCTTGTAAAAATATCTCATGAACCGGACCGTGTTTTATTCTAACCATCTGTGAACCGGACCCGTGTTTTAACCCATGAACCGGACCCAATACACCACCATGCCCCGACCTAAGTCGGGGTTTCCCTTCCTTGTTGTTGCCGTGACACCACCACCACCACCAAACCGAGACCTTAAGGTCTCGGTGGTGCGAGTTAAGGCCAAGCCGAGACCCCCTTGGGGCTCGGTTTAGGCGTCGACCAACAAACAAACACCCCTTAACACTTAATTGATTATCACCCATGATTAAAACAACATGTTTACACTTGTTTTTAATTAGTTTATTAAAAACGTTCATGATTTTATGTGATTAACAAATCAAAACATAAAAGAAAAGAGGTTAGGGTTTATACCGATCACGTGAATCAAAGAATGATGAACACACAACGATCCTTGCAATAAGTCGAACACTAAAAATCAATCGAAACACCCCTTTGGTGATGCTAAACCCGGCGGCTAAAAGAACAAGGAGAAATAAAAGATTTCTAGGGTTTTTATTATTTTCTAACTTTTGTTAAAATGAAACCAATCTTTTCCCATAATTCCTAGTTAGTAAAATTTGCATGGGTTTGGCCCATGTCCCTTGTTTTAGCCGTGGGTAGGGGGCCCCACATGGGGTAACCCATATATTTTCCGTGTCTAAAAATAGGTGTGTTCTCGTGTTCGTGTTTTACGTGATTTAATAGTTATCGTTCGTGACTTAATATATTTATTCGTAATCGAAATAAATATACATACATACGTAATATTAGCTCGTGATTAATTTACGTTCATGATTTCATGTTCGTATGTTCGTGATTATAATTATTATTGAAATAATTATCGTGCGTTAATACGTAATAAATACTTATCGTGTTATAACACGTACGTAATACTTGTAATTCTTGTACGTGAAACGTAAACATGTTATAAAAGGAAAGTTCTAATCATGTACGTACTATCGTAAGGGTACTATTCATGATAAAAGCATGCGGGTTTTACAATATCCTTCTACATGTTTACTTTATTAAACTACACTCTCGATAGTAATCTGCCGGCACATACCAAATGTACAAGCTTATTTCCCTTATTTAGACACATTAAAAGTTTATGAAACAACTTGAGGAACTCACTTACTATCTATAGAAATCCCTCTAAAAAGTTAATCAAAAGTTTTTAGTTCTAAGACCTTCTGCCCGACACATCTTTGAATTATATAATCCGGACAGTTTTACGCCTTCGACTCATAAAACCATTTTGACATTTCTAAACAACTCCGTTTACAAGACCGACACTTGAGTTAGAAAATAGACTCACAAACCTAGGTTTAGAGCCTAATAACAGCCATGGAATATGTTTAAAACTCATTTTATAGTCCCCCGAGATTCGATCCAAATATCAACGATAAATTTGGATTGTGTCGATACTCGTCTCCTGGTACACGAATAATCAAACTATTATAACTTCCTCCTCATTTTGAGTTAGAAGCTCTAATTTATATCAAAACGAAGCTTATAAAAATATCTACAACACTATCTTATTAGTACTAATCAATTTAAACTTAATACATACAAAATTAGCCTCAAACCTACTGCCCTAAATCATCCTTTTAAAACTCACACCAAATCAACTTTTCAACCCATTTTAACTATTTTTATACCACTAATATCACCCTATACTTACCCAAATCCATTCCTAACACTCTTATCACATTTGAATGTGACTTCTAACAAATCTTAATCAAAACTTCATGCTTTCAACATCGAAACATCAAGATCATAGTGAGATTATCACATGCATGATCTTAAAACAATTTCACCAACCCTAATTCATATGAAAAATAAAAACTTCATGCATGTTGGTAGATTTTACATTAAAATGACCACCTCTGAATTTCTAGGATGGGACTTCAATTTATTTTTAACATTCCAAGATCAAAACAAAGAAAATTGGGTGTTTTTGGGGCTTTGTGATTCATGGCAAGAAAAAGAGAAAGAAAGGGATAGTTAGATTTTTTTTATAAACAATTTTCTATGTGTTTTTAGATAGTGGACAAAATATTTATAGTGGTGGTGGAGGGTTATTCTTGCCAACTTTGCAATCTTTTAGACTAAAAAACAAATAGCTAGTTAAAAAACGGGAATTGACTATTAGTCAATTTTGAAAATATTCACGGTACTCGGGTTTCGTAAAACTATTTTTCAAAAGTTAAAATGCATCAAAAATTTAATAATATAGTTTCCCGACATGACTTAATGCGTCATTAAAAAGAAAACATCGAAGCGATCGACAATAAAACGTAAAATATCAGGCATCTGTCGGCATCGCGCTTACTAATAGTCCTCATACTAGTTAAAATGTAAAAATAAATCTTCTAACATTGGTTTCAACTTAAACCACCAAAAATAAAAACATTCAAACTCATCAAAAATTTCAAAAATATTCATAATATAAGATTAGATAATGACCTCGGTTTCAGGTTATCACACTTTAATAGATCAAATAGATCTATGATAAGCACCATTCGGTCCATAATCCATGGTTGGAAAATCTTTTGGTTCATTAAACAATTCTATTATTATCGAAAACATCATTATTATCAGCGAACTCTGTTCTTATCGGAAAACTCTAATTATTACTATCAGTGAACTCTGTTTTTATCAGAAAACTCTAATTATTATCAGTGAACTCTGTTTTTATCAGACTACTCTAATTATTATCAGTGAACTCTGTTTATCAGAAAAATCTATTTTTTATCAGTAAACTCTGTTTTTATCTGTAAACTCTAATGTTTTATCAGTAAACTCTGACTTTATCAGTAAATTTTGACTTTATCAGTAAACTATTTTTATCAGTGAACTCTGTTTTTAATAATAAACTTTGAAATCATCAAACAAAGTTTATTTAACAGGAAACTGTGATTTTTTAATTCTTATATTTTACTACAAAGTGCAGTGGTCAGTTTAAACCCAAAATTTTTATAAACATTTTAAAACAAACTTATGAACTCACCAACTTTATGTTGACATTTTTATGCATGTATTTTTAAGTACTTGAGTATGTGGATTATTTGGAGTTTGTTGTGTGGTTGTCGTTCTCGGATCAAGCTCTCGAATACTAATGAAGTCACAGCCTCCCAAAGGTAGTCTTCCGCTGCGGCGAATTCGGGGGTGTGACATTTAAAGAAAACGATCCTACCTAGTATGTCAACTCATTGTTTAATACATCTGCTTAACATTCCCTTATGCGTTCTAGGCGAGTGAACACGTTTTAAGTTTATAAACGTGATTTTATTGATAAGCTAAGAACACACGGGCAAGTATAACCCTTTCGTTTATAGCTAGCTTTTTGTGGTAAGCCGAGATCATTCGTTAGGATTTGTGTGATTTGTTAACGTTATAAATTTTTCTATAACAATTCTCAAGCATAAGTTCTACTATACTAAAACAAGTAGTATGATGATGATTAAGATGATTAAAAGCAACACTTGGTAAGAGTGTTGGTCTCTTTTAACACGGTATTACTTATCAACCTTAAGTAATACCACGTATCATGGTAACAAGTGAGTTGTTTTAACAAAGTGAATAACAATTAAGCATAAGTAAAAACAAAAGACACTCAACAATGGTCCCTCCACTTAACTAGACATTTAAATACATTTTCTACTTCCACTAACTAACACATACAACATTTTAAATAAAACAAAACCCCACCACCCCTTTCTTCTACCCCTAGCCGTGAGCCTCACCCCAAAAACACCATAATTTCTTCATCATCCACCTTGATCAATCCAAAACTAATTAAAGACCACTCCCTAATTTTGTAAGGTGATTCCAATGGTACAAAATTTGTACACATGCATCAACTTTTGAAGTTTTGATGATTTCATGGTTGATTATGTGTTTGATCATTGTTTTTAGCATGATCATGGTTAAATTATGTGTTTTTGATGTTGAAAAGTCTAAAGTTTTGATTTTGATCTTTTGATTTTGATGCATGCAAGGGTTTAGGATGTTTAAGAGTGATATTAGGATGATTTTATGAGTGGGAAATTTATTAGATTTTGTTGAAAAAGTCATTTGATATGATTTTCAAAGTGTCAATTTTAGGCAGAAAGTTGAGGAAGGTTTTGGGTAACTTAATCTTGTTTTAATATAAAAAAAATAAGATAGGGATGTAGATATTTTTCTTAGCTTCGATTTGATATAAATTAGAGCTTCCAACTCCAAACGAGTTGGAAATGACGTTAGTTTGATTATTCGTGTACCGGGAGACGAGTATCGACACAATCTAAAATTGATGTCGATATTTGGATCGAATCTCGGGGTCTCTAAATTGAAGTTTTGAAATGTATAACCTACTGATAATGAGGTGTTTACCTTAGAGGTCGAGTTTACTTTAAAACCCGAGTGTCGGTTTTGGAAACGGAGTCGCTTAAATAAGTTAAAACGGTTGTATGAAAAATTAACGTAAATCTGTCCGGATTTTGTAACCCGAAGATGTATCGGGCAGTGAGTCTTAGAAGTAAAAACTTTTGACGAGCTTTTTATATGTCTTTCTATAGATGTTAAGTGAGCTTCTCAGTTAGTACCATAAACATTTGACGTGTCTAAGCAAGGTAAATTAGCCCGTACATTTGGTATGTGCCGGCAGTTTTTATCGAAAACATTATCTAATAAAAGTATACTTTTAGATAGAGTCTAGAAGTACCCCTTGCATGGTTTTTCTTATGTGTCATAATTTAGTTATGTACTCATTTATTTCAATTGTTTTTATAAACATTTATTTCGTGTCTTCTAAACTTTCGCGTCCCGTTATCGTAGGTCTCGGATGACTTAACGTTGCTTGACTTTCCGTTGTTACTACTGAGCCCTCCAGTTTCGTGTTGATTCCACCTTATAGCTAAGGTGAGTTCATAGCCCCTCTAGCTACTTGTTTATTGTTTTAAAACACGGGGTGAGATTAACATGTTGGAACACAATCTTTTAAATTGTATGCTATTCAGAATTGTATTCTGCCAGATGAATTTAATGATATTATTGCATTTAGACGTTAGCCTTGAGTTTCCTCTATTTATCATGAATCGTTAATTGTCCCGTATGCTTTGCGCTAAGCGCGAATGTTGTGGGTGGATCCATCGGGATTGACAATCCCCGTCCCGTTTATTTTGACGCACTTACATTTGTTTATACTTGAGTGTTTAGGCTGAATACTCCCTAGAGGAACTTACTTCGAGTTAAGCTTCGGTTCATGAGACTAAATAGCAATAATATTCATCGTGACTATGGAAGATGTACATAGTTCTCCCCCCCATTACGTGATTTACAAATTCTATTTTGTTCCATTACTTAGCTTTCTAAACCTATGAATATCACTCAACTTTTGTTGACGGGTTTTACATGTTTTAATCTCAGGTAATACTGCTTAATGGGCTTGGACGAGGTACCGCAGGATGTTGGCAGCTTGGAAAGATCTGTGTTGTGATATGCTATGCTTTTGTTATAAATGACGTGGTTAAAGTCTTTCGCTGATCTTATGTTATCTTAAAACTTTAAACTATGATGTTATGATACTTTGTTATGTTTCAAAACTTATGGGACCGAAGTTTCTAAACTCTGATAAATTGTGATGTAATATATGTGTCTTGTATTGCGTCATTTTTGTGTCATTTATAACTCATTGTTACTCGTACCTTGACGTGTGATCCCCTCGTTGCCTAGTTGTTCCATGTCAGATTCTGGGGGTCTCACAGATTGGTATCAGAGCGATTGTTATGGAGAACTGAGTCATTTTCAAAACTTGGTCTATAACTAAATATCAAGATATTGCATGCTTTACAAGTGTCAAACACAGATTCTGCCAATGTTGTTCAATATCTGCGCGGGTAACCCTCTAATCCTTATTGTTTACCTTAATTATTGTTATAATATTTCATACCTTGATTTCATTTGAAATATTACATTGGTTTCATTGTGATACGTATTACCTCCTTCCAAATCCCCTCTTGCTCAATATTATATATATATATTCCACTCCTTAGTGTTGCATTCCTTGTTGACAATCAGTTATGCATATCTAAAATCTCTTCTTATTCTATTTTATCCAATTTCATGAATCTTGAAATAGCATACTTATACAAGTTCACACTGAATTTTGTATTGTGTTGTTGACAGAAACATGCCGCCTACGAGAATTCGTAGAGCTGATGGACCCAGGAGATCCCGCCGGGCTACTATGGGGAGAGTTATTACAAAAAGGGTAAAGAAAGCTGTTGTTGAATACGAAAAGAGCCGAGAGACTCAAACTAAAGCTGAAGGTTCTTCAAGCACAAAAGGATGTTCACACAAGACCTTCATGTCTAGAAAACCCTACTCCTTCAAAGGGACCGAAGGTGTTGTTGGTTTGACACGTTGGTTTGAAAAGATGGAGCAAGTATTTGGAACTTGCAAATGTGCTGAAGAGGATAAGGTAATTTATGCTGCAAGTACTTTGGAAGGTATAGCACTTACTTGGTGGAATGGAAATATTAAAACCTTAGGTCTTGATAATGCAAACCAAATCCCGTGGAGCGAGTTCAAAACAATGATGACTATTGAGTACTGCCCTGAGACTGAGATAGCTCGGATGGAACACGAGCTATGGAACTTACAAATGAAGAATGATGATATTGAAGCCTACACTAATAGGTTTCATGAGTTGGCCTTAATGTGTCCTGAACTGGTTTCAGATGAGAAGAAGAAAATAAAAAGGTATGTCAAGGGCTTTCCTGAAAGGATTAAAGGACACATTACTTCATCAAAACACTCTTCCCTACATGAAGCAGTGAACATGGCTCGTGAATTGGTCGAGCAGTCCGTGGAAGGTAAAGCTGCTAAGTTAGATGCTGATAACAAACAGAAATGGGAGGATAATAAAGGAAACAATCAAGGGAATAATCAGGGCAATAACCGTAACAACAACCGAAGCAAAAATAGAAACTCCAACAGAAACAATAACCGACAAGCCAACAAGAGACAAGAGACAGCAACCATGTACGCAGCTGCTCCTGCTGTTCCTGTTGTTCTTGCTGTTCCTACTGTTCCTGCTACTCCTGTTATTCTTGCTGCTCCTATTACTCCTGCTACTCCTGCTGGCAAATGAGATTATACTGGGAATCTGCCTAAGTGTGATCAGTGTAACTGGCATCATGTTGGTGTGTGTCCTCCTAAGTGTGCAATTTGTAAAAAGGTTGGCCATAGGGATGGATAATGCAATTCGTGCTACAACTATGGTGAAAAAGGTCATTTCCAGAATAGGTGTCCAAAGGCTAAGGATTCGCAGAACAATGGAGCTCGACGCAGAGTGTATCATGTGGGAAATAACGCTCAGCAGAATCCTCAGGTGGTCGCGGGTACGTATGTTCTTAACGATCATTATGTTAGTGTTTTATTCGATTCCGGTGCTGAGAAGAGTTTCGTGTCTTCTGCTTTCACTCCTTTCATTGATATTACTCCTTCTGCTTTAGACACTAGTTATGAAGTAGAATTAGCATACGGTGAGATTGTTAGTACCAATACAGTCTTGCGTGGCTGTACCCTTGATTTGCTTGGTCATTTGTTTTTAATCGACCTTTTTACCGACGCGTCTCGGCAGTTTTGATGTTATTGTTGGTATGGATTGGTTAGCGTCTCATCGTGTTGTCATTGTTTGTTCTGAGCGAATCTTGCGTATTCCTCTTTCTTCGGGTAAAATCTTAGAACTTCGCGGTGAGAATCCGGATGACAATCCGAATTCTCTTCTTTCTATCAAGGCTGATCAGAAAAAGCTTGATGACATTCGTATCGTTTGTGAATTTCCTAGAGTTTTCCCAGACGACTTGTCGGGATTACCTCCTGTGCGTGAAGTTCAATTTCGTATCGATCTTATTCCGGGTGCACTACCTGTTGCCAAATCGCCTTATCGTCTAGCCCCGTCTGAGATGAATGAATTATCGAATCAGCTTAAAGAATTACAAGAGAAAGGTTTCATCAGACCGAGTCATTCGCCGTGGGGAGCGCATGTGCTCTTTGTTAAGAAAAAGGATGGTGCAATGAGAATGTGTATAGACTACAAGGAATTAAATAAGCTGACAATCAAGAATCGTTACCCTCTCCCTCGTATAGACGACTTATTTGATCAATTGCAAGGTGCTTGTTGTTTTTCCAAGATAGATCTTCGTTCAGGTTATCATCAGTTAAGAGTGCATGAAAGTGACATCTCCAAAACCGCATTCAGAACTTGTTATGGACACTTTGAATTTACCGTTATGCCATTTGGTCTTACCAATGCTCCTGCCGTTTTTATGGTTCTAATGAACCGTGCCTGCAAACCCTACCTTGATAAGTTTGTCATAGTCTTTATTGACGACATCCTCATTTACTCGAAATCAGAAAAAGATCATGAAAATCATCTTAGAACAATCTTAAGTCTTCTAGAGAAAGAAAAGTTGTATGCCAAATTTTCAAAGTGTGAATTTTGGTTGAAAGAGGTTCGGTTTTTAGGACACGTGGTAAATCAGGATGTTATACACGTGGATCCTAGTAAAGTTGAAGCAGTTAAGAATTGGAAATCTCCTAAATCGCCTACTGAGGTCCGTTCATTTCTCGGATTAGCCAGATATTATCGCAGATTCATTGAAAACTTCTCTAAAATTGCTAAGCCTTTAACCCTGCTTACACAAAAGAACAAGGAATACATTTGGAATGAAGAGCAAGAGCAAGCCTTTTGCTTATTAAAGGACAAATTGTGTAATGCCCCAGTGTTAACACTTCCTGACGGACCGGAAGATTTTGTTGTTTATTGTGATGCATCCCATCAAGGTTACGGTTGTGTCTTAATGCAGCAAGGAAAAGTGATTGCTTATGCCTCCAGACAACTTAAAACCCATGAACAGAACTATACTACTCACGATTTGGAGTTAGGTGCAGTAGTATTTGCCTTGAAAATATGGAGACATTATCTTTATGGGACGAAAAGTGTGATATACACTGATCATAAGAGTCTCCAGTATATCTTTAACCAAAAGGACTTGAACATGTGACAAAGACGTTGGTTGGAACTTCTTAGCAACTATGAATGTGAAATTAAGTATCACCCAGGAAAGGCTAATGTTGTAGTTGATGCCCTAAGTCGAAAGAAAAGACTTAAACCTAGGAGAGTGCGTGCTATGAGCATAACCATTCAATCTAGCCTCAAGGCTAAGATTTTAGAAGCACAGCAAGAAGCTGCAAAGGACTTTAAGGCTCCAGCAGAATTGTTGCGAGGATTAGATACTCAGTTTGAAAGGAAAGATGATGGAACAATTTACTTTGTTGGACGATTATGGATTCCATTAGTTGGAGGATTAAGAAAGGTAATAATAGACGAAGCCCACGCTTCAAGATATTCAATTCACCCTGGTGCAGACAAGATGTACTACGATTTAAGGGATATTTACTGGTGGCCAGGTATGAAAAAGGACATAGCAGAATACGTTAACAAGTGTATGACTTGTTTAAAGATTAAAGCAGTACATTAGAAACCCTCAGGTATTTTACAACAACCAGAAGTCCCAGAATGGAAATGGGAAAAGATTACAATGGACTTAGTCACAAAGCTGCCTAGAACCAGTGGTGGTTTTGATGCAATTTGGGTAATTGTTGATAGATTAACCAAATCTGCTCACTTCCTTCCTATCCGTGAGGATTTTAAAACTGATAGATTGGCTCGAATCTACATCAATGAGATTGTTGCAAAGCACGGATTGCCAATATCGATTATTTCTGATAGGGATGGTCGTTTTGCATCTCAATTCTGGAAAGCACTTCAAAAGGCGTTGGATACGCAAGTATTAATGAGTACAACATATCACCCAAAAACGGATGGACAAAGTGAACGCACTATTCAGACTCTGGAAGACATGCTACGAGCATGTGTTATGGATTTTGGTGGTAGCTGGGACACTCATATACCTTTGGTCGAATTTTCCTATAACAATAGTTATCATAAAAGTGTCAAGTGTTCACCATTCGAGGCTTTGTACGGACGCAAGTGCAGATCGCCAGTGATATGGAACGAAGTAGGTGAAAGTCAACTGATAGGGCCTGAATTAGTTCTAGAAACTACAGACAAGATTGTACAGATTAGGGAAAGACTGAAAACTGTTAGAAGTCGTCAGAAGAGTTACGCAGACAAAAGACGCAGACCTCTTGAGTTTCAAGTCGGAGATCGTGTGCTGTTACGTGTATCTCCATGGAAGGGTATTGTGAGGTTTGGTAAAAGAGGAAAACTTGCGCCACGTTTTGTAAGACCATTCGAGATCATCGAGCGTATTGGTTCGGTAGCCTATCGACTGAAGTTACCCCAGGAGTTAAGTTGTGTTCACGATGTATTCCATGTTTCCAATCTTAAGAAATGTTTAGCCGAATCAGATGTTCAGATACCATTAGAAGAAATAAGGGTGGGCGAGAAAATGTACTTCATTGAAGAACCAATAGAGATCGTGGATCGCCAAGTCAAGAAGCTGAAACGTAGTTGGATTCCTATCGTTAAAGTTCGTTGGGCTTCACGTCGGGGTGTTGAGTTCACTTGGGAAAGTGAAGACCAGTTCAAGACTAAGTATCCCCATCTGTTCACGTCTTCTTCTTCCATCTCTAGTTAAACTCTAAGGGACCAGAGTTCTTTTAGGGGGGAAGACTGTGAGATCTCGTATTTTCCTGGTAATTATTTTACTCGTATTCATTATTTTAATCATTGTTGGTACTTATTCGAAATTATAAAATTTCTTTTATTTTATAATTCCATATTTATTTAAATCAAATATTTTGATTTAAAATCACCCACGTGTATTTTTACAAACGTTTACTTGAATCAACGGAACGAGAACCGAGGGCTAAATCTTTAGACTTAAAGATATTTATCTTTACATTGTATTAAGTCTAGACTGATAACGGGTACAGTAATAAACTCTTGTATTTCATTTTGTTTTATTGTCGATTGTTTCAATGTTCGATGTTTTCTTTTAATGTCGTGTTAAGTCGAGTCGGGAGTCCAAATTATCTTATTTCGAGTGTGTTTTAACTTTTGAGAAGTATTTTTACGAAACCCGAGCCCCGTAAATATTTGTAAATTTGACTAATAGTCATTTCCCACTTTTTAACAAAGTATTTATTTTGTGGTCCTAAAGTTTCAAAAGTTGCAACAATGGTCCCTCCACTTAACTAGACATTTAAATACATTTTCTACTTCCACTAACTAACACATACAACATTTTAAATAAAAAACCCACCACCCCCTTTCTTTTTCCCCTAGCCGTGAGCCTCACCCCAAAAACACCATAATTTCTTCATCATCCACCTTGATCAATCCAAAACTAATTAAAGACTACTCCCTAATTTTGTAAGGTGATTCCAATGGTACAAAATTTGTACACATGCATCAACTTTTGAAGTTTTGATGATTTCATGGTTGATTATGTGTTTGATCATTGTTTTTAGCATGATCATGGTTAAATTATGTGTTTTTGATGTTGAAAAGTCTAAAGTTTTGATTTTGATCTTTTGATTTTGATGCATGCAAGGGTTTAGGATGTTTAAGGGTGATATTAGGATGATTTTATGAGTGGGAAATTTATTAGATTTTGTTGAAAAAGTCATTTGATATGATTTTCAAAGTGTCAATTTTAGGCAGAAAGTTGAGGAAGGTTTTGGGTAACTTAATCTTGTTTTATTATTAAACAAATTAGATAGGGATGTAGATATTTTTCTTAGCTTCGATTTGATATAAATTAGAGCTTCCAAATCCAAACGAGTTGGAAATGGCGTTAGTTTGATTATTCGTGTACCGGGAGACGAGTATCGACACAATCTAAAATTGATGTCGATATTTGGATCGAATCTCGGGGACTCTAAATTGAAGTTTTGAAATGTATAACCTACTGATAATGAGGTTTTTACCTTAGAGGTCGAGTTTACTTTAAAACCCGAGTGTCGGTTTTGTAAACGGAGTCGCTTAAATAAGTTAAAACGGTTGTATGAAAAATTAACGTAAATCTGTCTGGATTTTGTAACCCGAAGATGTATCGGGCAGTGAGTCTTAGAAGTAAAAACTTTTGACGAGCTTTTTATATGTCTTTCTATAGATGTTAAGTGAGCTTCTCAGTTAGTACCATAAACATTTGACGTGTCTAAGTAAGGTAAATTAGCCCGTACATTTGGTATGTGCCGGCAGTTTTTATCGAAAATATTATCTAATAAAAGTATACTTTTAGATGGAGTCTAGAAGTACCCCTTGCATGGTTTTTCTTATGTGTCATAATTTAGTTATGTACTCATTTATTTCAAGTGTTTTTATAAACATTTATTTCGTGTCTTCTAAAATTTCGCGTCCCGTTATCGTAGGTCTCAGATGACTTAACGTTGCTTGACTTTCCGTTGTTACTACTGAGCCCTCCAGTTTCGTGTTGATTCCACCTTATAGCTAAGGTGAGTTCATAGCCCCTCTAGCTACTTGTTTATTGTTTTAAAACACGGGGTGAGATTAACATGTTGGAACACAATCTTTTAAATTGTATGCTATTCAGAATTGTATTCTGCTAGATGAATTTAATGATATTATTGCATTTAGACGTTAGCCTTGAGTTTCCTCTATTTATCATGAATCGTTAATTGTCCCGTATGCTTTGCGCTAAGCGCGAATGTTGTGGGTGGATCCATCGGGATTGACAATCCCTGTCCCGTTTATTTTGACGCACTTACATTTGTTTATACTTGAGTGTTTAGGCTGAATACTCCCTAGAGGAACTTACTTCGAGTTAAGCTTCGGTTCATGAGACTAAATAGCAATAATATTCATCGTGACTATGGACGATGTACATAGTTATCCCCCCCATTACGTGATTTACAAATTCTATTGTGTTTCGTTACTTAGTGTTGAGTCTTAGGATCTAGACTCATCTGGGATATGATAACAATGATTGTAAGCACAGCGGAACACAATAACAAACACAATCAAAGTTATGAACAAGGCTTTCTTATTCATAAACTGCTTACTAATAAGCTACTAACTATACTCCTGGTGCCTTATAGGCTTGACACCAGGAGGAACGCACACACACCTTTTGTTTACATTATATATAAATCAGTGGATAACTATGTGTGCCTAATCCTCTTTATATAATAGAGGTACTAGGGTTACATCACAACCCTAGCTTACTTACTAAGCTAACTATTTATTATAAAGTCCTTCATCTTCTTTTGTCATATCAACTCAAGATATATAAGTCCCAACAATCTTCCCCTAGTTGATCTGACAAAACCAGTAAGCACGAGCTTCCCCTGAAGCTAATATAGATGAAGGCTAAGCTTCCCCTCGATCCATGCATTCTTCCCCTTTTTGTCACATCAACTCAAAAGGGATCGTCTTCCCCTTAAGAAATGCATGTCAAATCCAGTAGGCTTCCTTAGAGTGATCACTGATGAAGAAAATCAAGTATAACAAGTTTTATGAAGAAGTGAAATATCCCAAACTTGTGTCTTATATCATCTCAGTTTTTATTACACGGGACTAATAACCCCCACAACTATAAGCCAGATGTTAGCTATAACAATATATTTAATCCAACGATAAGGTGTATTGCTCACCAACAGTTTTTGGTACATGGGAACTGGTAACCTTCACAACTATGAGCCAGTTGTAAGCTATAACAATATATTTAGTCCAAAGACAAGGTGTATTGCTCACCTAATCGAGATATAAGAAGATAACAAGTTTGTGAAAATCAACTCCAACATCAAATAAGCAAGAATCAAGTGTCTTCGTCAAGAAACCATAACTCACCAGTAGGAACCATAAGCGAACCATCTCTTGCATCTTAAACTCAGTAGTACAGATCATCCACTCATTCAGTGTGAAAAAGACATGCTTATTACAAAAACATGTAATAAAATGCCTTTGTATAATTCTTGTAATCAATATATGCATGGCGATCACATGCAATGGCCGATAGTCTCAGTGAGCTCTGACGGATCAACCAGAAACCACTCGATGCTTATGATCATGCTAATTTTGTGATGATCATATCATGAACTGTATGGTATCATATGCCCCCCCAAATATTTGTAAAAGAGCGTGTAACTGTTCCAATCAAGAATTATAGCATAAACTGAACTTTGGAAATAAACCATATACCTCTTCATTGTTCAAGATCACCAGTAGGAACGACCAGGAGGAAACGACCAGTAGGAATCGACCAGGAGGAACCAACTAGTAGCAAGAAATAACCAACCAGGAGCATCTCAAAAACCTTTCTCTTTTTTTTTATTATTATTATTTTTTTCACATTTTGTCACCACTGTCGCCAAAGCTGTTGTTGCTAATAACAAACAATTCTTCTCTCTAGGAAAGAGTGACACATGGACTGTCACTAAATCTGTTGCTGTTGTTGCTTCTTTCATAGATCAGACGATACAAAGAAAAACATGTCAGCCACTTAGACTTTTAATAAAAGCCCAACTCCTTTAATCTCATAAGCCCATGATGGATCAAGAGATAAGATTATGTGGTACATGTCTAAGGAATATCTCAAGCCCATATTTTCTCAAAACTTACGCAAAAAAAGCGTATCCCATATTTTCCTTGATATTCTGACCAGTATGACCCCACGCCTAAGCCAAATCCCCATAAAGCACATTCACAATAAGACCATGTCAAAAGAGATAAATTTCATAAATAAGCGCTGCCAAAATTATCTCCCTTTCACACACGTCATATACTCCAATATATACTCCATAAAGTCCTACGGCTGCTTTATTGAAGTCACATTAACTGCTTCCCATATTTGCGCATGAAGAAATCAAGGTCAAAAATACTCACACGTGATTGATCGACCTTATCTTTAGGATATACACGTTTCATTAATGTGACCATATCAACCAAATATTATTCCCACAATATATCACGTCCACATTTACGCTTCACAAAATAACTTCCCCATGAAAATAGCATATACACGAAAATCATGCAATATGACTTTCTCCTAAAATAGTCACGTTCAAAAATTAAGGAAATTATTAATGTGATTCAAGTGGTAATCCCAAAGAACCAGGAAGAATAAAATGCCGACAGTTTACCAATCCTATGGCCATCACACGTTGTCACAAAATATCCCATCCAAAATTATGAGAGTCAATCAACCAAAACTTATGCAGTCTTTTTGTTTTGATAGCACCAGTATTAAACGTAACCAATGACAAAATAAACAATAGTACCTGATAACAGCCCCACGTGATGACTTTGAACCCACACCACAAGTACATAACCAACGACTTATACCAGTAGTACGATTGATATGTATCAATATTGTTTCTTTCGTACCTATTCCCTTTCTCTTGTTGTTGAACAGTACAAGCCTAAAGTCACCTCTCACGTGATGACCTTGTACAAATCAATGCTTTTTCCTTGGGCGGTTAGTACTCGGACCACAAGAAGTATCACCCTCATTCGTTCAGGCCATGTAAACGTACAAACAACATGGACCTAATAAGTTTCAGCAACCATCATATATCTTGACTGCCTCCATTAAAACGAATCTAGGGTTTAATAACCCTAAACGAATTTCTCAAAGAACATCACAGCATCCATAAAATCATTCCTCACCAAAGATCATTCTAGGGTTCATCGTTGATTCACGAATCAACTCACCAAAGCTAGAACAATCACCATCATTCCAACAGCAGCAACATCATAGAATCAGCAACAATTTTCTAGGGTTTGTTGGGAAAAACCCTAGATCAGCAGGAACATCTTTTATTTAATAAAAAAACACTAACATATGAAAACCTTGTAGATCAACCAGATCGAGAGCCAACAAGCTCTGATACCACTTGTTGAGTCTTAGGATCTAGACTCATCTGGGATATGATAACAATGATTGTAAGCACAGCGGAACACAATAACAAACACAATCAAAGTTATGAACAAGGCTTTCTTATTCATAAACTGCTTACTAATAAGCTACTAACTATACTCCTGGTGCCTTATAGGCTTGACACCAGGAGGAACGCACACACACCTTTTGTTTACATTGTATATAAATCAGTGAATAACTATGTGTGCCTAATCCTCTTTATATAATAGAGGTACTAGGGTTACATCATAACCCTAGCTTACTTACTAAGCTAACTATTTATTATAAACTCCTTCATCTTCTTTTGTCATATCAACTCAAGATATATAAGTCCCAACACTTAGCTTTCTAAACCTATGAATATCACTCAACTTTTGTTGACGGGTTTTACATGTTTTAATCTCAGGTAATACTGCTTAATGGGCTTGGACGAGGTACCGCATGATGTTGGCAGCTTGGAAAGATATGTGTTGTGATATGTTATGCTTTTGTTATAAATGACGTGGTTAAAGTCTTCCGCTGATCTTATGTTATCTTAAAACTTTAAACTATGATGTTATGATACTTTGTTATGTTTCAAAACTTATGGGACCGAAGTTTCTAAACTCTGATCAATTGTAATGTAATATATGTGTCTTGTATTGCGTCATTTTTGTGTCATTTATAACTCATTGTTACTCGTAACTTGACGTGTGATCCCCTCGTTGCCTAGTTGTTCCATGTCAGATTCTGGGGGTCTCACAGATCCATAGTCTCACAAATAGATTTCGACCCAATCTCCCATTTGTGAAGCAGATCATGACTAGGAACCAAAAACCAGACAAAATTATAGGTGATGGTGCGTTTTGCTTCCTTGCACATGTTAGATTCGATTCCAGTTTGAGCGGAAACGAGAATGAAATTGCAAAACAAAATTTAAAAATTAGAACATGTCTTTTATTTCCCAGTATCGATCTCGAGAGAAGAATATGAAGTGGCCCCCCTAAGAAAACCAAGAATCTATTTCTTGTCCTTCTACTTACATCATTATTTGAGTCAAGTTTTACAAGAGCCAACAAAGGGGCATCCCTCTCTCTCTATGATTATGATAAACATATAAACATAATTATGATAATTAGATGATGATCTAATCTATTGTTTTTAAAACATCAACCTTCGTCAAGACTTTAAATCAAGAAAACAAGCATTATGTCCAATCACTCAATTATAGACTTAATCCAATTTCAACTCATTCAATTCGCGGTTCGTTTCACACACTTGTTAAGACATATAATTATGTTTCTTAGTGAATCAAACTCCGTAAGAAAAGATCAATACAAAAGATGATTGATCATAGAAAAATCAACTATGACTCATTGATAGAAGAATCCACTTTCGAACTATGAAATGATTAGAAACAAATTAAGTTTAGTTAACCAATTGTCACATGAAACACAAGTATAAATGGATCTTAGGAAAATCTTGAAATTGAATTAATATATATCACAATCACATCAAATCTTCATACCACAAACATCATTATACCAAGTGTAAAATGGAACTAGCCATCATATTAAACAAAGATATAACTTTAGAAATAAAGTTCATGGAAGTCATAATCAAGAGTCTTACAATTAAATAGAGTCCTAATGATAAGGGTAACAATCCTTTAGAGTTTGGTGAAGTATTCTTGACGTTTCGGGCTTCCAAGATTGATTTTCTTGCACCTCTTTGATCTAATTAGAATTTTCAGGTTTTGTACCAAGGGAGATAGTCTTTTATTGATATGAAATAGATATATATGGAAGTGGTGGAAGTATATTTTGAATTGTAACCCCATATGTCTTATTAATAGATTAAATGAGGCCTTGATCTTGAATGCATGGCTTGGATCCAAAAGGAAAGACTTGGAGCCAAATGTGAGATCAATCAAGAATTATCCGATATAAGCTTCATGTGCCTTCTATAGTTTCTTCAAGAAGAACTTGGTGATTAAGAAAAATTATGCATGCATGCTCCTCAACTAGATGGTGGTTTCTGATGAGGAATGAGCATGTGGCTGCTAGAGCATGATAGTAGGTTGGTGACAAGTGAGAAGCTAGTGGTTGTTATAACTCGATGGTAGGCTGCTCCAGGAACTACTTGTACAACATGCAATATAATTTGTATCTTTATTCCGATTGCAATTCCCTTACTAGAGATCATTTAATAAAAATTATTTAATGGTCGTTGTTCCAAACTCAACCCCTTAACAATTTTACAAAATCACACAAATCAAGGCATATATCAATCTAATTGATATTCATATAGTTCATAAAGCATATAAAATATGTTAAGCATAAGATCTATCATTTGCAAACATTTAGAAATATTAATTAAGAGTTTTAAACAATCTAAACACACATAATATATTATAAAACACGACAAATAAGCAACTAGTTTGCAATTAACGTACGCCATCGTCTAAAAAACACAAACCATTATTTTTTTCCATATTTTAAGTGATAAAATTATGTCTATACTCTATGAGCAAGTAAAATAAGAACCATGATTAAATCATGCAAAAAACATCAAGAAAAACATGATAATACACCATTGTTTTTAGCTTTTTATGTAATTATAACGCATATGAATTTGGTTCGTGATGCCAAAGTTAGAATTAATGATCATATAATATATTATATATCTAGTACATCATGAGTAACACATCGGAATTAAAGCATCACATATGCAATTCTAATTAACATAAAAGTAACTAGATTATAACTTCTTAATTAATATCAAAGTGAAGATCAAGAACTCTGAATCAAGAAAACACGTGTACCATACACGAATTTACCAAGATTCAAAAACCTCCAAGATCAAATGCGTGATCTCTAAAAGTGTATCCACATAACACTTCAATCAGCCATCCTTGATTGCTAGGTCTTACCACTTTTGAATACTTGAATCAAGGACAAAAACCATCACGGTTTCTCCTTAAAGAATTCAGCCACCAGAAGAGGAAAAAAGGCTAGAGTTTTTTTGTACCCAGGTTTTTCAAGTGCACGAAATGAAAGCCTTAGGCTCTACCTTTTATAGCCTAAACCTAGACACAAGTTTAGAGACTTAATGTTTAGACAACAAAATCTTTTTCTTGTCTCCTTTTATCCCCTTGTCTAACTGTCCACTATAAGGGATATATATATATATATATCCCTTTGGTGTTGACTTTTTGACTTCTAGATATTTTCTATGGTAATTACACTAATTACCTTTATAGAAAACTACAATGGGGTTGAATAGTTTTCACCGATAAGTTTTAATTACTTTGAAACTTTTTCGTGATTCTTATGGATATAAATTAAGCTTGATTGACAAAGTAATAGAGATGAGGAGATAATGAAACAAACCATAATGCACAATGATTTATAGTGGTTCGGCTCAGCAAGATCTCACTTCTCTTGCCCCTACTTCCACTCCTCAAGTATCCGCTCGAGAGTTCTACTTCACTAGTAAATGAATCTTCTTTACACCGGTGGAGAAACCTTCACACTTTAGCTTACAATCTTTATCGACACCTAAGATAGGATATCTTGTTCTTTACACGGGTACAACAATTCCCTTTACACTATTTAATTTATGGTTTACACACACCAACCATACTATTACACAAGTAGGTAGAAGAATAGGGTACAATAATGGTGATTGTGTAGGTAACGCTTAACACATTCACACAATGTGAAGCTCTGAAGGATCAAAGCTTAGAGAATAGAATTCTTGTAATCGATCTTTAAATTCAAAAAGGTTTAAATCACAAGAGATAAGAAGTAAGACAAGAATGGGGTTAGAGAGTTAGATATGTTCTAAGAATTAGAGAGAAAGGTTAGAAGAGGGGTGAGGTCTAAGCTGGATTAAGCATGGTATTTATAGGCAAAGTAACGGAACCCGTTGGCCCATTTACCCAAGGGTCCACCCGGGTCCGTGGGGTCTGAGTTTTGTTGCCTCATAAATGCTTGTCCAAGATCATACTTAATCATTGAACTTAGCCATGGTTGAGTTTTATAAATCTGATATAGAGAGAGATAGATATATTTTGTCCATTTTATTTTTACACTAAAAGAGTTAAAGTGTATAAACTTTTTTATAAAAAGTTTTGAACATAAGTTCATAGATTAAAATACTTAGATGTTGATTGAAACACAAACATAAAAATATGTTTGATGTTTTATCATTAACAAAACGTTAAGAGTGATTAAAACATAAATACTGTTTTAATACGATATTTGTATTTACAATCTCCCCCTTTTTTGTTAAAGACAAAGCATAAACTTATTTTTAGTTGATATTAGCATCAACGTATAAGTTTTATAAATATGAGCTTATTTCTCTTCTCCCCCTTTTTGTCAAAATAAAAAGGGAATGATAGATGGAAAAATGATTTTGAGAGATATTTTAATATTTAAGAGAGAAATATAGATATCAAGAGATTTTCCATTGTCTCCCCCACGATTCATACTACCTCCAATTTGGAGAACCGAGAGACATAGATTATGAAAATCCTATAAAAAGAGAGTTAGAAAGAAGATAGTAGAGATACATGTACATAGAGGACCCAACACATGGTCTTATGAATTATATATTTTACAAATAGATAGAAATAAATGCATAATTTTTGAATGAATGAAACAAATGTTGCATGTCAAATAGTACTCTCCCATAATTTATGCCTAAATAATCAAGAAAAAATGAGCTTAATTCATGTAAAAGAGAGTTATCTATAGAAAGAGATAGTCGAGATTATAACATGATCACAACATTCAAACAACACATTAGCATACATGTACAAGTAATGATTTAGAAAATACAAAGGTTCAAACATCTCGCCCCAAGTAAAATTACAGCTTAAAGCATGTGAAACATTGGTCTAAAGATGAATAACATTGATTAAAAAGAAAAATAAAATAAAAAGCCGGGACTCACGGACCCCTCGATGGGGTTGTCGGACCATTGTATGGTGGGGTCCGGCGGGGTCCGGGAAGTCTGTAATAGAAGGCCAAGAAAAGAAGTTTGAGGCCTCGAGAACTTGTGAGAATGATGCAACTGAGGTGAGAAGCGTAGTTGTGCTTTAATACCATCTAGGACATTGTGTAGTGCTACACGCATCTCTTGACGGAGATTCGTAACAAGTGAGTGGGTATAGCGATAATGTTCACATTGAGGAGATACGTGGAGATTAGTAGGGTGAAGTTGAGTGTCTTGATGGTATTATGATGGAGAAGGACCATGGAGATCAATGTGTTGTTCGGTCTCTCGAAGGTATCGATGGACCATGTCATTGAAGGCTTGACGCCTATTGAAGTCTTGTTGTCGTGTGTTAGGAGGAGGTAGCACGCTAGTGGGTGATGAGTGGAGGAAAGAAGGTGGTTCAATCCATAATGAATTTGGCGTGTCATTCGGTTCGGGTTTATTCAGTTAATTTTTTTCCCTGGGTCAACCTGGAAACCGAACCGAACCGAACTAGATTTCAACCTAACCGAACCGAAAACCAAATTTGAATTCGGTTCGGTTTTCGGGTTGACCCGAATAATCTGAATTATCTAGAATTTTATAAAAACATTTATAAGTACATAAATATTTAGCAAAAAAAATAATCAAGTACAAAAATTACTTTTTAATATTAAGTATATATTTTTATAACTAATTTATATATAGTATGATAAAATTAAATTTTAATAGCTATTATATATATATATATATATATATATATATATATATATATATATATATATATATATATATATATATATATATATAGAGATAATGTATATATATTTGTATAATTTCAGTTTTCGGTTCGGTTCTTAGATCTGATTGTCAAACCCATACCCAACCCAAAAACCATATTTGTAGTTCGGTTCGGTTTGGTTATGACCCAAAACCCAAGTTCTATTTTTGGTTCGGTTCTAGTTCGAGTTTGATTCGGTTCGGTTTTTGGTTTTTGTAGGTCAAACCTAAATTATGGACACTCGTATAATGAATTATCAAAATCCATAAAAGATGGAATTGGAGGTGTGGTGGTCAAGGAGATAGTTGGAATAGGAAGTGTTTGGGGTATTGGAGCGGAGATAGGTGATGGTATGTGTGGAGGTGGCATTTGAGGAGATGGTGGCACACTTGTAGCATTTGCCACGGAAGGTTGAGAGTAAGTAGGTGATGTTGGTAGCGTATCGAAAATTTTGATAGGTTGTGGTAAAAGGGTAGGTGGTGATGAGGACGGGATGGTGGTAGGAGATTTGTTGGATGTAGGTGAAGTAATGATAAGAGAAGTGGCGGTGGATGAGGAGTGAGGTGATCTTAAGTTTCTTAGAATATCACCTAATTCATGGGAAATTTCATTGTGAATTGGTGACTCATGTGGATTTTAAGAGGAAGGTGGTGTAGGTGAGGGTGTACGAAAACCAAAACATGAGGAGAGAATACTTATTTGTTTCGTCCTCCTAAGAGTTTTGCGGGAAGATGATGGAGAAACTTTAGTCATTTTGGTATGCTGTTTTTAGGGAGATGATAGGTATGAGTGTGTGAGGATGATGAGGAGAAGAAGGTTCTTTAAATAGAGGATTAAGAAATGTTAAGAATTGAATGATGTGAAAGGTGTTTGGAAGAAGAAAACATTAGGATTAAATGGATTTAATTTTTCAATTGTGAAGGTCAAATGGTGGAAGAGGAAAAGAGTTTTGAGAATGAGGATATTAAATTGTGGTAATGATGATGATTAATTTTAAAACTGTAGACACACAGACCCGGACGGCCCCTTAGGGGAGGGGTCCGACGGGGTCCGACCAAGAACGATGGAATTTTTTGAAAAAAAATTAAAGGGAAATCCACGGAACCTGGCGGCCCCTTCCTTGAAGGGGTCCACCAGTATCTATAAGACACTGTTTTGAGAATAAAAAAACAAGATATTTTTTACCCGAAACGAAGTGTATTCTAAAAGGGGATGAAGTAGAGAAATGTTTCACATGTTCATGTTATAATAGAACCTGTAGAGAACAAGAGAATGTACCTTTTTGCTATCAAAGCCATAACTCGCCATGTATGAGAAACTAGCACAAGTATCACATGATAGGCATAAAAATCATAGCATCAATAAGCGAAAACCGTTAGTGTGCAAGTAAAATGTAAAGACAAACACAAGTGTTAAATGTTTACGACCACCACTGTTTTAAGAAATGGAACTTCGTCCATTTGTACCCATTCAAACTACGGTCTTTACTTGCCTTCTTCTTGTCTATCTTGGCAAGGAATTTTCCGAGACACTTTAATATACCCTTCATTTTCTTGAATTCAGGAAAGGCATCCGGGATTTCAGACAATTGCTAAGGTTTTCTAAAGGTGGTAGCCTAGAGTCCGGAAGATCATCGTCATCACTAGCCGATGAAGAGGATCTAGATGGATGTTGAGTTCTTTCTCCTTTACCCCTAGGATGGTTAGCCAAAAGTCTTGTCACCTTAAGATAGCTAATCTGGGTCATGACACAATCAACAAGATGACATGTGCCTTCTCGACCATTATGACTTGGTGGAATAGGTGCTATGTGGCGATATATACGAGAGAGCAACGTTCCGTAAGGAAACATTGAGACAAGATTTCGAATATGAGTATCCTATTTTCTATGTAGTAGGCAAGATTGAAAGGTTTACCGGTTTCTAAACTATGAATCATATAGATTTGACATGCGTTTATATGATCCTTGTTACCTTCCAAGCACATAGCGTTGCACCTTAAAATTATTTCCCATTTCACATACTTGTCTTTGAGCTCTCTTGCTTCATTCCATAAGGATCCTTGTAGATGACTTTGTTTTTGTTTGAAATCCTAGTAGCTTCGGTTCTAGGTTTGAAAAAGGGTTGTCCTAACGACGTCCTTGTTGTCAAGTCTAGAATTATACCTATCTTGAGCATCTCTAGGTATGTTGGTTTACTCAAAGGTTGTGAGATAGTGGAGGTCTGAATAAAAACAAGTACCTTGGTTGGGGATCCTAAGGATGCGAGCAAATTGGTCTAAAGAGTATGAATAGTCAATACCATTTGCTTGAAAATTTAAGAAAAGAATGCGGTTTTCATCAAAGGTTACATTGACGGTCATGTAGAATTCAAGAACAAATTCGGGACAAATTTGTTCATCCATGTCCAAAAGACAATCAAAGTTTATCCTAGAGAATACTTCACGGATGTTGGTGTTATCCGTGAATGATGGATGAACTACACGACCTTCATGGAAGGTGCGATTTTCTAGTTCTTTGCACAAAGCTTTTTGTACGGATGTGAAGTGTTTGGATCTATGGAAATTGGGTATGTAACTAGAGGTGTCATTGTGGTCATAGGTCCAAGCGGCAGGCATGTTTGATCCTAAGTTAGTCAAATTTTAAGAAATAACTAGTGGAATGCCTAGTGTGTGCCTATATGCAACAAATGTGGAGGTGCGGTTATCTCGACCCAAAAATTATTTAGAAAAGAAATGTAGAATGCATAATTTTTTAGATAACCCAAACGCTCATTAAGTTCAATGTATCTTAAATTGAATGTACCCGAAAATGCATATGAATTATGCAATTCTTTTAGCGTTCATGAGTCCGTATGCCATGATTAAAACATTGTTTTTAGATATTTGGTATTTACAATGTTGGAAAGCGATTTTTCAGCATGACCTAAGTAGTGAGAAGAATTTTTGAAAAGATTTTTATCAATTAGAGATTCCTAGTAATGCCTATTGATTTTGTTTGAAGGAATTATGCATACTAAGTAGTTTTAACATCATAAGAAATTAATGCATTTGTTAATTTGACTAATCTAGATGAATCCTCAATTTTGATTTTGTGTAATTAGATAGAACCCTAGACTCAGATTAAGAGGAATGTAGTAATTAAAGATTGAATTAAGTAAAGGCTACTTACAGTGGATGATTTTGCACAAATAGAATGGTTAGTAATAGATTAGATTAAATAGAGAGATAGAAAAGTGGTGGTGATGGTCGTGTACTACAGAAAATGGAAGTGGAGTATTATGTTTTGTGTGTTTGGCAACTGTTTTAGGATTTGGAGCAATACTCTGCAGTCCCACGCCCTTGGGGGAAGGGGCCGACGAGTTCCGCCTGTGCAGAGTACAACAAGGTTGTTTTCTAAGACGAGGTTTCCATTAATCCTAATCATAGCCTTAGCAAGTTAAATGGTTCACGCTGGTTTTGTCAAGATATCGGCAATATTATCTTCCGAGGATACCTTTTCTATGGAGATACTACCTTTTTGGATGTTGTCCCGTAGAAAGTGATGTCGAATCTCGATGTGTTTGGTTCGTGAATGTAATACGGGATTCTTGCTGAGATCAATGGCTCCTTTATTATCACAGAGAATGGTCACGTCATCTAACTTGATATCATAGTTAACAAGAGCTTGCTTCATCCATAATGCTTGTTGACATGCTTAACCCGTCGACACATACTTAGCCTTGGTTGTGGAAATAGCAAGTGTCGTTTGCTTTTTCGAGAACCATGAGGTAAGACAACATCCGATAAATGTACATACACCACTTGTATTCTTTCTATCGACATAATCACCGGCATGCATGGTCCGAATCCGCATAGACAATGATTTCCATTCCCGTGCCCTTGGGATACCAAAGTCCAAGATGAGTGGTTCCTGTGATATATCTAATAATCCTCTTGACAGCTTCAAGATGTGATACATTTGGATTGTCTTGAAATCAAGCACACATACAAACACTAAATATAATATCAGGCCTACTTGTCGTGAGATAAAGTAAACTACCAATCATACCTCGATACTTAGTGCTATCAACATAGTCATTAGTATCATTTTTGGTTAGTTTAGTTCCCGTTGACATTGGTCTGTTAGTTGGTTTAGACTCATCTAGTTCAAATTTCTTGAGCATTTATTTTATATATTTAGATTGATTTAAGAGAATATCGTCTTCCATTTGCTTAATTTGTAAGCCCAAGAAAAAGTTAAGTTCACCCATCATGCTCATTTCGAATTCATCATGCATAATTTTAGAGAAGCCATCACAAAGTTCTTGACATGTAGACCCAAAAATAATACTATCAACATAGATTTGGACAATTATTACGTGTGACCCGCTTTTTCTTAATAAACAAAGTGTTGTCGACTTGACCCATTAAATATTTATGTTCAATTAGAAAAGACTTAAGTCGATCATACCATGCCTTGGGTGCTTGTTTGAGACTATAAAAAGTCTTTTTGAGTGTGTAAACGTGATTAAGTTTTTCAAAGTTTTCAAAACCGAAAGATTATGCAACATACACTTCAAAACCGAGAAATTGTGCAACATACACTTTAAAATCAGGAAGTTGTGCAACATACACTTCAAGGACATGTTCTCAGCAAATATAACAAGAGATAGCCTAAGAATGTCGCTAATGTTGTGATTGTGGCTTTGATAATCACATTAGAATGGATGTATAAAAAACTAAAACAAGGTTGATACTACGAGTACTACAAGAAAACAAAGAACAGATGACAGGGGTTTCCCTGGCGACACAATGTCGCCAGGGGTAACCGCTTTTCCCTGGCGACATCGTTGACGTGGCGTTAAAGCAGATTTACTTTTTGGTCAAAGTTTGACTATGGTTTCCCTGGCGACATGTCGCCAGGGATACTCCGTCCAAAATCAGATATCAAGTGAAAGAGCGCGAAATTTTCCCTCCAACGTTTCCCTGGCGACATGTCGCCAGGGAAACTTTGTCCCAACTTATCCCTGGCGACATGTCGCCAGGGAAACTTCGTCCATCGTATTTAACAAAAATTAATTTTGCTAATAACCTGTCAAACTTATCCCTGGCGACATGTCGCCAGGGAAACCTTTGCCATACGTGGTTAGCTTCAAAGTTAAACACAAAATGTGTGGCGGGCTTTTACCCGCCAAATCCCAAATGTTTCCCTGGCGACATGTCGCCAGGGAAACTCACTGTCATATATTTAATTAGTTTTTGCTTGTTAATTATTATTTTAACTATCGATCCGATGTTATTTAATTTTTGCGACGTTTATTTAATAAAAATGAGACATTTATAAAACAAATATCTATTTATTCCAAATAATTATTATTTTAACTATCGATCCGATGTTATTTTATTTTTGCGACGTTTATATAATAAAAATGAGACATTTATAAAACAAACATTTATTTATTCATAATATTATACATAGCCCTTGTGGAATCAAATAGAAAACTTAAAAACAGACATTACTAATCAACTTAAAGTTCGTGAAGTAGTGCAGCCGATTACTACTCAACGCTAAGATTTTCCATTTCATTTGAAAGCTCATGAAGTATTGCAGCCGATTGACATGCATGGTCTTCAGGATGCCTTTCTATTTCTAGTCTTGCCTCTAACATCTTTATCTTTAGATCTTTGATCTTGCAATTTGGGCACTCAGTGGTTGCAGATTCAGAAGATCCTGTAGAAGAACTTGGATGTATTGAACGCCTTGATGGAGAACCTTGAGGTGTTGAAGATCCAGAGGAAGATCTTATACGGAGTTGTAGATCTAGATCATCCTTCCATATAAAATTTCCACATCCATAATCTTGTTTTTTTGGCTGTTACAAAATAAAAAAAATGACATGACATGTTATTTTAAAAATCACACATATTACATAAATAAAAATACTTTAGATTGTTTACCTTCGAAAGAGGACATGCATAATAAAGTTTACCAAAGCTATGGTGTTGATGTGACTGTCTCAACACTATATATCCATTTTTACATGTACACTTATAAGCTTCACGGGGATCCATCTGCTACCAAATCAGGTGGTGGTGGTGGTGAGTTTGATAGGAGATGATAAGTGTGTGTGTGTATGTGTGTGATCTGCTGATGATAAGAGTGTGTGAATCCTTTTATGGTCAAAAAGTGAGGAAATGGTTAACATTTTCCCGCTAATGTTTTCCCGCCAACGTTTTCCCACCAATATTTAAACGTTACACGTTAGATGTTCAATGAATGAGTCGGCATGTCTTGGTTACACGTTAGATGTTCAATGGATGAGTCGGTATGCATTTGTTAAACGTTAGATGTTCAATGGATGAGTCGGTATGTTTTGGTTACACGTTAGATTTTCATTGGATGAGTCGGTATGTATTTGTTAAGCATTAGATGTTCAATGGATGAGTCGGCATGTCTTGGTTACACGTTAGATGTTCAATGGATGACCCGTTTTGTTATGGTTATACGTTTGATGTTCAATGGACGACTCGACATGTGTTGGTTACATGTTAGATGTTTAATAAATGAGTCGGCATGTCTTGGTTACACGTTAGATGTTCAATGGATGAGTCGGTATGCATTTGTTAAACGTTAGATGTTCAATGGATGAGTCGGCATGTCTTGGTTACACGTTAGATGTTCAATGGATGAGTCGGTATGCATTTGTAAAACGTTAGATGTTCAATGGATGAGTCGGCATGTCTTGGTTACACGTTAGATGTTCAATGGATGAGTCGGTATGCATTTGTTAAACGTTAGATGTTCAATGGATGAGTCGGTATATTTTGGTTACACGTTAGATGTTCATTGGATGAGTCGGTATGCGTTTGTTATACATTAGATGTTCAATGGATGACCCGGTTTGTTATGGTTATACGTTTGATGTTCAATGGATGACCCGGTTTGTTATGGTGATACGTTTGATGTTCAATGGACGACTCTACATGTGTTGGATACACGTTAGATGTTCAATAAATGAGTCGGCATGTCTTGGTTACACGTTAGATGTTCAATGGACGAGTCGGTATGCATTTGTTAAACGTTAGATGTTCAATGGATGAGTCGGCATGTCTTGGTTACACGTTAGATGTTCAATGGATGAGTCAGTATGCATTTGTTAAACGTTAGATGTTCAATGGATGAGTCGGTATGTTTTGGTTACACGTTAGATGTTCATAGGATGAGTCGGTATGCATTTGCTAAACATTAGATGTTCAATGGATGAGTCGGCATGTCTTGGTTACACGTTAGATGTTCAATGGATGACCCGGTTTGTTATGGTTATACGTTTGATGTTCAATGGATGATCCGGTTTGTTATGGTTATACGTTGAATGTTCAATGGACGACTCGACATGTGTTGGTTACACGTTAGATGTTCAATAAATGAGTCGGCATGTCTTGGTTACATGTTAGATGTTCAATGGATGAGTCGGTATGCATTTGTTAAACGTTATATGTTCAATGGATGATCCGGTTTGTTATGGTTATACGTTGGATGTTCAATGGACGACTCGACATGTGTTGGTTACACGCTAGATGTTCAATAAATGAGTCGGCATGTCTTGGTTACACGTTAGATGTTTAATGGATGAGTCGGTATGCATTTGTTAAACGTTAGATGTTCAATGGATGATTCGGTATGTTTTGGTTACACGTTAGATGTTCATTGGATGAGTCGGTATGCATTTGTTAAACATTAGATGTTCAATGGACGAGTCGGTATGTTTTGGTTACACGTTAGATATTCAATGGATGAGTCGGTATGCATTTGTTAAACGTTAGATGTTCAATGGATGAGCCGGTATGTTTTGGTTACACGTTAGATGTTCATTGGATGAGTCGGTATGCATTTGTTAAACGTTAGATGTTCAATGGATGAGTCGGCATGTCTTGGTTACACGTTAGATGTTCAATGGATGAGTCGGTATGCATTTGTTAAACGTTAGATGTTCAATGGATGAGTCGGTATGTTTTGGTTACACGTTAGATGTTCATTGGATGAGTCGGTATGCATTTGTTAAACATTAGATGTTAAATGGATGACCCGGTTTGTTATGGTTATACGTTTGATGTTTAATGGATGACCCGGTTTGTTATGGTTATACGTTTGATGTTCAATGGACGACTCGACATGTGTTGGTTACACGTTAGATGTTCAATAAATGAGTCTTGGTTACACGTTAGATGTTCAATGGATGAGTCGGTATGCATTTGTTAAACATTAGATGTTCAATGGATGAGCCGATATGTTTTGGTTACACGTTAGATGTTCATTGGATGAGTCGGTATGCATTTGTTAAACATTAGATGTTCAATGGATGAGTCGGCATGTCTTGGTTACACGTTAGATGTTCAATGGATGACCCGGTTTGTTATGGTTATACGTTTGATGTTCAATGGATGATCCGGTTTGTTATGGTTATACGTTGGATGTTCAATGGAAGACTCGACATGTGTTGGTTACACGTTAGATGTTCAATAAATGAGTCGGCATGTCTTGGTTACACGTTAGATGTTCAACGGATGAGTCAGTATGCATTTGTTGAACGTTAGATGTTCAATGGTTGAGTCGGTATGTGTTGGTTACACGTTAGATGTTCAATAAATGGGTCGGCATGTCTTGGTTACACGTTAGATGTTCAATGGATGACTCGACATGTCTTGGTTACATGTTAGATGCTCAATGGATGAGTCGGTATGCATTTGTTAAACGTTAGATGTTAAATGGTTACCGAATTAGAATAAATCGAGAAACTAAACGGAATAAATCGGAATGAATTTAGAAATTAAACTGACCGGGATGATATAGTTATTTTATAAATAATAATAATTATTTTATAAATAATAATAATTATTTTATAAATAGTAATAATAATACTTATTATTTTATAAATAATAATAATAATAATAATAATTTTATTACTAATTATAATAATACATAAGTAACAAGAAATTTTATTTTCACAAAAATTATCCCTTGCGACATATTAGACTATCCCTGGCGACGTGTCGCCAGGGATAGTTTCCCTGGCGACATGTCGCCAGGGAAGGTTTGGGAGATACGACAAAACGGTTTAGGTACGTGTATATGCGTTGAAAAGTCAAAGGTATCCCTGGTGACATGTCGCCAGGGAAACTTTGTCACACCCCTCCAAAAACTTTCAATCACACGCGTTTTTGGCTAAACGACAAAGTGGATAGTATCCCTGGCGACATGTCGCCAGGGAAACTTTGGACCTTTATTGACCAGATCTCCTTATCTTTTCTCACAACACTTATCCAAAAAAAAACCATCTCCTTCGCTTTTTGCTGCTGTATCACCACCACCACCACTCTCCTCCACACCCTGCTGCTCCCCCATCACCACCATTACCACCATCATTATCATCACCACCACTTATTCATCATCACCACCATCTCCATCTTCAATCCATCACCTCCACTCCGCCGCCACTTCGCTGCCACTCCGCCACCATCATCACGCCTCCACTGCCACTCCCACGCACCATCATCTTAAACACCATCATCTTCACTAAACGTTTAATTTTTTATTTCTAGATTAAGATTTTTTAATTGATTTTGATTTTGATTTTGATTACTATAGTTAATGTTTTGTTTTATGTTATTGTAGCCCGAGCCCCAACCACAGCCAAGCCCGCCCACAGCCGACCGATCCCCGACCACAGCCGAGCTCGACCACAGCCGACCGAGCCCCGACTACAACGGTATGTTTTTTTTATTTTTTTATTGTAATTTATTATAATACATATTGTTTTTTATTTAGTATTTCATTTTAGATTCCCCGACGACATGTCGTCGGGAATGTATAAACTTGTTAATTTGAGTGTTAAACGTAAATCCAAACACTCGTTATGTTGCATATTTGATGAAAATAAACTGATAAGCTTATCAGAATAAGCTGTTTTCAAACAGCTTATCCTGATAAGCTTATCGCGATAAGCTGTTTTCAAATAGCTTATCCTGATAAGCTTATCCTAATAAGCTGTTTGATAACAGCTTATCCTGATAAGCATACCGGGATAAGTTGTTTGATAACAGCTTATCCCGGTAAGCTTATTAGGATAAGTTGTTTGATAACAGCTTATCAGAATAAGTTGTTTGATAACAGCTTATCCTGATAAGCTTATCAGAATAAGCTGTTTGATAACAACTTATCCTGATAAGCTTATCAGAATAAGCTGTTTGATAACAGCTTATCCTGATAAGCATATCAGAATAAGCTGTTTGATAACAGCTTATCCCGATTTATCTTGATAAGCTGTTTTCAAACAGCTTATCCTGCTAAGTTTATCGGGACAAAATGTTTGAAAGCAGCTTATCCTGATTGGCTTATCAGGATAAGCTGTTTGATATAAATGTTTTATTGGACTAAGCCTTAGGGATGTGTTAGGATTTTAGCGATTAATTTCGGAAAATTCCCGTCTGAAATTGATAAGTTAATTTATTAGGAATTAACTTCGGAAAGTCCCCTGTTTGGGACTGCTTTTTGAATGTTTTGTCTCATTTAGGATATGAATGCGTATAACCGATTTAGTATTTGAGATGATTTCGACAGTGTTTCTCCTTTACTCCTACGAATATGTCTTTAAACACATATTTGGGGAGTTGAGGGGAAATGCTGCTGAAATTTTCTCAAATAGTAAATCGGTTATACGCATTCATATATGAGACGAAACATTCAAAGGGTGGGTTAGGATTGCCTTCCATAGTTGCACTAGGTGAACATACTATTTTCTATACTTGATAATTATATATTTTAATAAACATTATTATATAATTATATACTTTATAAATAATAATTATATATTTTATAATTATTTTTTATAATTTGATATAATACATATTATTATTTATGAAATATATAATAATTATTTTTTGAAATTCCTTGTGTTAATTAAGTTGCATATAATAACTAAATGTATCGTTAAAACACAGTTATGGTACTCATTGATAAGAGTTGGACACGGTTAGAGCGTCATCAACCAGAATTTATATTGGGTCTTGCCAGTTTTGTCAAGCATTCCAGGAAGTTTGTGAATCGTTTGAATGAGATACCATGTCCATGCAAGCGTTGTCGAACAAGACTCCTGGTACATATTGACCTTCTTTCGAACCACGTTATGAAGTCCGGGTTTGACAACAGTTATACAACATGGGTACACCATGGTGAACCGGCTCCTCCTACACCTACACCTCCTCCACCACCACCACCACCGCCACCACTGCCAATAATAGATAACACAAGACAACCTTTTATTAGTGACATGACATCGTTACTTGATGATCTTACCTATATGCCTCCGGACTATATTCCTCCTCCACCTCCTCCCAACTCAAGTAATAGACGAACTCAAGCTAACGAGTTTGAAGAGTTATATCGCAGTACCAATGAGCCGTTGTACCCTGGTTGTGTAGAAGCGACTCGGTTAGACTTTATGGCAAAGTTTACACATTATAAGGCCAAAGGTAAAATCACCGATACCATATTCAATGATATTCTAGAGTGGATGCAAACTATCTTTCCCCCAAGCAGAGGATTCAAGCTCCCACCGTCATACTATGCAATAAAGAAGACATTTAAAACGATCGGGTTAGGGTACGATTCGATATATGCTTGTGAACACGATTGTTGCTTATTTCGGGAAGGATACGTCGATTTGGATTTATGTCCGGTGTGTAATACAAGTAGATGGAAAGACACTAACACGCCGGGGAAGAAAGTTCCTAAAAAGGTGCTGCGTTACTTTCCGATCATTCCTAGACTACAACGTTTGCACAAGTCTAGTAAAAGTGCAAAGGATATGATTTGGCATGCTACTGGAAAGTGTACGGAGCCCGGTAAGATGCAACACCCGTATGATGGTGCGGCTTGGAAGAAATTTGATGCCAAGTATGGTGATTTTGCAGCAGAACCAAGAAATGTTCGATTAGGGTTGGCTGCTGATGGTTTCAATCTATTCGGCAACCTTAGTCAGACTTACAGCATGTGGCCGGTGATATTGACAACATACAACCTGCCTCCGTGGTTGTGTATGAAAGAAAGTTCTTTAATGCTGACGCTGTTAATTCCTGGCCCTAAATCCTCGGGTAAGGACATTGATGTTTACTTGAGACCTTTAATTGATGATCTAAAACTTTTATGGGATGGTGTCAGTACTATAGACCAAGCTACAGGCGAGGCATTCACCATGAGAGCGATGCTTTTATGGACCATCAATGATTTTCCGGCTCGAAGTAGTTTGTTTGGGTATAGTGGGCAAGGTTACAAGGCTTGCCCTACATGTAATGACGACACTCCATCTCTTCATGTGGCAAGCAAAATAGTTTATGTTGGCCACAGAAGATTCTTACCGCCCCGCCATAAATCCAGTACTTCACGTTTATTCAATGGTAAACCCGAACACCAGCCCCGTCCTAGAACATTTACCATGGACCGGATTAACGATCAACACGCTTCACTGCTAAATCGACTGCCCGGTAAACATAAGAATTTTGGGGGTGTGAAGATAACACGCAATTTTCGTGTTGAGCCTAACTGGTGTAAACGGTCTATTTTTAACGAGCTTGAGTATTGGCCTTTTCTTTCACTAAGACACAATTTAGACATCATGCATATCGAAAAAAATGTGTTGGAGGCCATCCTGAACACTTTGTTGATGAATGACAAATCTAAAGACACTATCAAGGCAAGACAATACTTGGAAAAGTTGGGCATTCGAAAAAGCTTGTGGCTCACACAAAGTAAAAACAGGAAGTGCAAGAAGCCTCAGGCTACGTATTCCTTCACACCAGAGAACAGGAAAAAGTTTTGTCAGTACATCAAAAGTGTTAAACTACCAGATGGGTTCGGATCCAACTTCAAGCACAAAGTGACCGATAACGATACCAATATAACGGGCATGAAGTCTCATGACTATCATATAATGATGCAACGTTTACTTCCTTTCGCACTTCAGGAATACTTGCCTGCTGAGATTGCAAGACCACTGATCGACCTATGTAACTTGTTTAAGCAACTCTGCTCTGCAACTTTAATGGTGGATGACATGTTGACTGCTGTAAAAAAGGTGGTTGACATTTTGTGCGATCTTGAGCTCATATATCCTCCTGATTTCTTTGACATTATGGTTCACTTGGTTATCCATTTACCTGATGAGGCCATTGAAGGCGGGCCTATCCGCCCCCGGTGGATGTATCCATTTGAAAGATACATGAAAGAGCTAAAAGGTTATGTACGAAATAAAGCTAAGCCAGAAGGTTCGACTGCGGAGGGTTATGTTGCACAAGAAGCATTGACTTTCTGTTCTAAGTATTTTCGGGATGATGTTACCACTAAATTTAATCGTCTCGACCGTAATGTGGACCCCCCCTCCCCCAACGTGTCAGTTTCAGGTGTTCCGATCGGTATGTAACCCGCTTGGGAAAAAGTCGTATCTTCCGTTCCCTTATCAAGAGTTCAAGAAAGTGGAATGGTATGTACTAAACAACAGTCCTGAAATCGACAAGTATATTTCCGAGTTCAAGAGGTACACGTTTTTTATTTTATTTTGAAACTTCTTTTTCTTAACAATAGCAACTTATTCTAATACCATGAACGTTTTTCAGATTATATCCTGACAAAGACACGAAAAAAGAATTCTCCGCGTGGTTTGGGAAAATGGTAAACTTAGACTTATCTTGTGTACTTACCTGTAAAAAAATAATATTATTATAAATAGTTTTCTGTACCTAATCCTTTATTCCTCATAGATCCGTCAACGTCACGTGGACAATGACAAAGACCCAGAGGTTATCCAAACCAGCGAGTTATTCGCTTTGGCTTGTGGACCATCACCGCATCCAATCTCACTAAACTCTTGCATAGTCGACGGTGTGAGGTATGTCGTGCACAGTCGCGATGAACGTCGTACAACTCAAAACAGCGGCATTTGTGCGCCTGGTCCTGAGAACACAATGGCTTATGGTCAGCTTCAACAGATCTTCGTGTTTCATTATTTGTCGTTCAGTGTTGTGTTGTTCAAAGTTAAGTGGTTCGACACTCGCCCCACATTACGTAAACAATGTCTTATCTATAGAAACAACATGACTCAACTCACCGACACAAGAGCTGAGTTTTGGAAAGATGATCAATACATTCTCGCAACACAAGTCAAACAAGTCTTCTACATTGAAGATAAGAACAAACCCAACTGGAAGGTCGTTGAACATGTTAATCATAAAAAGTTTTCCAACGGGGGTGTCATAGTGTCAGATGTCGTTCCTGATATTATACATTTCGACAACTCATCTGATCTACCACTTTCCACTGATTTGAATGACTTGGGTGATGTGACCTTGAATATAGATGGCCACGAAACGGAGGTTGTTGCACCGCCAAATATCATTGATGTTGATGACGAAGACGATGGTATTACTGATGATGAAGACGTCCCTCATGACTTAAGTGATGAAGAACGTGTGAATGATGATGATGGTGAAGACAGAGTTTATTCCAGTGAAGAAGAAGATTGACCTTTAGTTGTAACTTGCAAAAGACACTTATTTGTTTGAATGAATGAATCTAATTGTTGTGGATTGTTTAAATGTGTATATTTATTTGGATGTGTTGTATTTGGATTTGTGCATGCTTATATTATTTTGTTCATGAATTTGTCTATGTTATGCTAATTGTACTTGTACAGATGTCAGCAGATGTTGCAGGATCACATGGTGGTGACGGTGGTGGTGAGGATGAACCTCCTACGCCAAACATCCGCAGCGGTTGTTTTGCTTTATTTAGAAATAAAGGTAAGAATATTTGGATTATTGTAACACAATCATAAATTTGGTGCATATATATGTTGCTTGCCTTGAATTTTTATGACTTTGTCACTCACTTGATTTTTGCAGGCAAAGGCAAAAGAAAAGAAAATTTGGGCGGCAGAGAGGCCGGTAGAAAGACTCGGGGCATTACCCGATGTATCGATTTGTTGGAGGAAGTTGGTGAGCATGGCCCTGTCCCGATAGATTTTGAAGAAAAATCTTTCCGGCCTCGCGGCGCGCATGCTCAGCATTTAGCTAATTACATCGGGGATTGTATCAGGAGGCTCATGCCACTGTACTACCCAAGTTGGAATGATGTCCCTGATGAGATCATGACGTTGGTTTGGGCGAACATAGAGGTCAGTTATCATTTTTATGTTCATAACATTATTGTGTTTATTTATTTAATGGTGTATATATTTAAATAAATTTGTTTATTTATTTATATCATATAAATAAATAACAAATTTAAATAAATATACAAATTGTATCTTATTTATTTATATCATATAATTTTTTTTTAAATATATATAAAAAAAATTCGAATGAATATAAATTTTTTTAAATAAATATATATTTGATGAGAATAATGTAATAAGCTTTTTCGGATAAGCTATTTTCAAACAGCTTATCCTGATAAGCTTATCAGAACAAGCTGTTTGAATACAACTTATCTTGATAAGCTTATCAGAACAAGCTGTGTGAAAACAGCTTGTTCTGATATGCTTATCAGGATAAGCTGTTTTCAAACAGCTTGTTCTGATATGCTTATCAGGATAAGCTGTTTTCAAACAGCTTGTCCTGATAAGCTTATCAGGATAAGCTGTTTTCAAACAGCTTGTCCTGATAAGCTTATCAGAACAAGCTATTTTCAAAAAGCTTATGCTTATCAGGATAAGTTGTTTTTATTATAAAAAATTAAATAAATATATAAGCCATTAAATAAATAAACAAAATAATGTATAAATTATATCTCTAACCCTAACTCTGTGTTTGTTTTATTTGTTGTATATGAATGCATGATAAGTTTAATTTGACGCCACACAAGAGTGATCATGATAGATGGAAGGGTATACGTGGCGACATCAATCAAATGCTTACAAAGAGTTACAATTCTCGAAAAAATACGCTCAAGACAAAGCATTGGGTCTGAGACATCGATACCGGCTCGGTAGATATCGGCAGAGTCCGTAGCGAGCGTCCAGAGGAAATTACTTCAGAGGACTGGGAAAAACAGATCGCACTTTGGAGTAATCCGGATTATGAGAAAAGATGCTTGACGAACTCCCAGAACCGGTCTAAGCAGAAGACGCCGAGTCGGCAGGGATCCCGATCGTTGGCACGCCTTCGAGACGAAGTGGTGAGAAATTCTATAATTAATTTACATACATATATGTCTTTGATTATATGTTTTGGTGTGTTGTGATTTTTTGTTTTGAATTTGCTTCATTCTATATATGCGTGTCTATGTATGTACAGACGCAAGCTGCAATTGAAGCTGATGTGCCACCCGCGACTGTCATTGATCACTTCTTCATTGCGCACACCGACCAGGATGGGAATTTTCCTTGCGATGCGGACCGCGTTATGTATGTAAGTATTTTTTTTAAATTAGTTAATTAATTAATTTTTTTTTGGATATGTCTTGGTTTTTTACTATTCCCTGCCGATAAATAATGTACCAACCCGACTAATAAATAATATACTAATTGTCGTTTGTTTTTGTCACTTCATTAGGAGGAGATGCTTGCGATGAAGGCTGCAGGCAAACATACGGACGACGAGATCAACCATATCGTCCGAGGTGGAAAGCAGCGAGGCCACATGCCCGGTGTCGGTCAGATAGTGCCGAGAAGGAGTGCTCACTATATTCCTCCTCCTCCTGCCATCGACCCACGGTTGGAACAAGCGGCTCAAGTGTTTAACTTTATGAGAAGTGACAATAGGTTTGCCGATGCGTTCTCAGCATTTTATCGGGTGGTGCTAGTGGTAGTGGCACGGGAGGCAGCGGTAGTGGCGCCGGTGGGAGTGGCGGGAGTGGTAATGATAATGTCGACGGGTAGAATGGCAATAATGGTTAGTATGCTTGTCTTGTTTTTCCTACCTTAGCATGCAAGTTTAATAATTGTAAACCCCGAATTGCAAGTTTAATAAGTGTAACTAGGAACTTTGTACTCAAGTTGTGACATATGTATTTGTATTGATCGAGAGGTTACATGTTATTGTGTTTTGGTACTAGATTCGTGGTAGATTTTTAGTATTTGTATCTTCAGGTTTTGTATTTGTATTTGGTAGATTTTTTCCGGAAAAATTCCGGAAAAAATCTGGAAATAGCCTGCTGTGCAGGCTGCTAAAAAAAATGTCAAAGTTTCCCTGGCGACATGTCGCCAGGGAAACCATACACCCTCTTGACTTTCAGAAAAGTCATCAGAGTTTCCCTGGCGACATGTCGCCAGGGAAACTAGGGCTCACTTGACTTTCTAAAAGGTCAGCCAAGTTTCCCTGGCGACATGTCGCCAGGGAAACTCTAGCACAACGTTGACTTGTCAACGCCAGGCGTTGACTTGTCAACGCTACGAATAGTTTCCCTGGCGACATGTCGCCAGGGAAACTCTAGCACAACGTTGACTTGTCAACGCCAGGCATTGACTTGTCAACGCTACGAATACTTTCCCTGGCGACATATGTCGCCAGGGAAACTATCCCGCACCAAATCCAGCGTGGCACCAATTTTTGAACCAAAGAGTTGCGGGGCCCACTTAGTCGCCAGGGAAACCAGAAATAGTCGCCAGGGAAACAATCCCGCACCAGCCTTCCTTAGCGACGTTTCCCTGACGACATGTCACTAGGGATTCACTTTCCCTGGCGACATGTCGCCAGGAAAACCTCATAAATTTGGCCAGGGAAAGGGTCGAATATTGTAGTACAGAAGTGTCTAGTTACAATTGGCTCCACTAGTTCAATTGCATACCGTACATACAAGAAAAGATTCTTATCCCTAATCATATTTTAAATAAAACACCTGTTGGGTGCTTGCTAAAGTCCCTTTACACGTTTGTACGATCGCCCATGGTTTGAAAATGAAAGATCTTAAATTATGTTATCGTAAAGTTGGTGGAAAATTAACTTTAGGCCTAAAATAGTAAAATCAACGGACCGTGTACAATATATTTTTACTTTTTGGACCGATTGCATGCACTGAAAAACTAACACGACACCAAGACACATGTCACGAACACGATAAGACACTGATCAATGGTTGACGGTTTAATAATCCACTCAAGTTCCAATGAACATTCACTCATATATATCTATATTATCCAAAGGGATTCCTTGATCATAGCAAAGTTTCAAAGTATAGTACTCCGTATTGAGTTGGATATAAAATTTAGCGAAATGGTGACGCCTAAACTTACGAGAATACCAAGTATGCGAGAGCGTGTTGAAGAAACGCTCGCGTGTCATCGTAATGATATTGTATCTCTCCTTTCCAGGTACTTAAACCGCGATTTTGCGGATTTTATGTCGTTTAAGGTTCATTTAGTTTTTATGAACGAAAAAACAAACTACATGAACATCTCATTTTTTTAATAAACTAACCTGAACAAGAAATTAAATTTCGTGTTTGTTTATTTGACCGGTTAAAATTAAATGAACGAACACGAACAATACTATATAGTTCGTATTGGTACGGTTCGTTTACAGCCTTAGATTTCAACTGTGCGTTGTGTTGTGTCTGTAGGTATGTGGATCAGGGAAAGGGAATCTTGCAGCCACATCACCTTGTTGACGAGCTTGAGAAAATGGTTTGTGCCGATGATACGTGTCGCCAAAAACTAGCTGATGGTCCTTTTGGCCAAATCCTCAACTCGGCACAGGTCATTTGTTTTATTTATATAACCATATCTATTTGTTTGTATTTACTATGTCCCAAAAGGGTTTAGACTATGTATATGTGGTAGCAACATACTTTCCTTCATCTTTCGTGATCATAATAATTCCTATAATGTATGTGTTTTTCTGATATAGTACTTACTTGACATGTTAGAGGTATTTTGGTAACTTTAAAGGTGTTGACACGTTACAATAAGTATGATATACAAGGACACAATCCGAAAGTCAGCGGAAAAAAAGAAAGTTTACTTATAATAATGAAACATGAAAGAGAGTACATCGTTAGTAACACATAGTGAGTAAATAGGGGACGCAACCAAGATTAAATATTGCCGGGTCACAATACTAGAAAATCTTTGGATGGACCGGGTACATTTAACACGTATTTTAGAAAAAGCCATGTTTTTCTCAAAAATTAACATAATATCAAAAATCCGTAGGTTCTGGGCACCTGCGGGAACCCCTGAGTAATATCGACACTATGACAATACTCCTATTAGTTCCTTTTATACTTTATAACTACTAGGACTGCGTATTTGTCGAGCTGGTTTGTTTGTCACTGATTACGACTAGTAGTCTAATAGGTAAATGTGATTTTTCACTTGTGAGTTGTGATGTTCCCTTTGTATATTCGCTCCAATTAGTTTCTTGGTTGGAATATAGGAAGGCATCATTCTACCTCCGTATGTAGCTTTGGCGGTTCGTCCCAGACCTGGTGTTTGGGAATTTTTGCGTTTGAATGTAAACGAACTAAGCGTAGAGCAGCTGACTGTTACTGAATTCCTTGCTTTCAAGGAGGAACTTGTAGATGGACAGTGAGTAGCTACATACCTCCATACATTTGTCTTTCGTACGCAGAAAATAGTAAAATAAAGGTGCCTGATAAAATGTTCTTGTCTTATAGGAGTAGGAGCCCCTATACACTCGAACTGGATTTCGAGCCATTTAATGCTACGTTTCCTCGAATGTCACGCTCTTCATCCATTGGCAACGGGGTTCAATTCCTCAATCGCCACCTCTCTTCCATCATGTTCCGCAATAAAGATTGTATGGAGCCGATTGTGGATTTTCTTCGTGCCCACAAACATAAAGGATGCGTGCGTTACTCTTTATTAGTTTTTCCCTAATTTCATTCCAATTTTCTTGCGAATGATTTTACTCTTTATTGATTTTGTCCCAGGTAATGATGTTGAATGACCGTATACAAAACATATCTAAACTCGAGTCCTGTTTGGGTAAGGCAGAGGATTACGTCTCTAAACTTCCACCTGATACCCCTTATTCTGAATTTGAATATGTGTAAGTGTATCAAACCTTAGAATGTTGACCGGTATACACGTCAAAATGTAGTGACCATTATATCCATTATTAAGTCCATAATGTGCTGTTGGATTTTTGTTATATGATGTAGATTGCAAGGAATGGGGTTTGAAAGAGGTTGGGGAGATGATGCTGAAAGAGTTCTGAGTATGATGCATCTCCTTTCTGACATTCTTCAAGCACCTGATGCCTCCATTCTCGAAAAGTTTCTAGGAAAGATTCCGATGATCTTCAATGTTGTCATATTATCTGTGCATGGTTTCTTTGGGCAAGCAAACGTTTTGGGTTTGCCAGATACCGGTGGCCAGGTACATCCTTTCATAATCGAACAACAATTTGACCAATCACTCACTATTTGTAATTCATACGCAGGTCGTATACATATTGGATCAAGTGCGTTCCTTGGAGAATGAGATGTTACTTAAAATAAGGCATCAAGGGTTGGATATCAAACCTAAGATTCTGATTGTACGTATTAGTATTCGAGCCTAGTTAATGCTCATGCCGTTGCTTTGATGAAAAATCTATTCCGTTCTCATTCCATCATATTATATACTCATTTCAGGTAACTCGGTTGATACCTGATGCCAAAGGTACTTCATGCAACCAACGATTAGAGAGGGTTACTGGAACAGAACATACATATATACTTCGTGTTCCATTTAGGACTGAGAAAGGGATTCTTCGTAAATGGATCTCAAGATTTGATGTATGGCCTTATCTCGAGAAGTTTACAGAGGTAGCACAATCTTGTATATCAAAGTGTTTCGTACATAAAATATCAGCATGCATCTTCATTTGTCATGTTTTAGTCATTGTATTCTTCTCTGTACATAATCAGTCATTAAAAGATGGCTACATGTTTTGTTCGAGTCGCTGAGAGATTATTGTTTTGTGTCCTGCTTGAGTTCTTGAAGTATGGCTACAAAATAACTAAACAAGAAAGACATCTTTTAATGACTTAGACGTTCAACAATTTAGGATGGTCATAATAGACGGTTTAAAACTACCCAGTACATTTATAATACACCCTATATCATGTTGGGGATAATTCTTGAAATGCCCCAAGGTTGCACCTACTTTCCCAAAATGCACCAACCAAATGAGAATTTCTCAAAATGTCTTATGCAACTTATACAACTTATGCAACTTATGCGACTTTTCCAAAAATAGCAAAATTTTGGGAAAGTTTTTAAACTTTTTTTTTCTATTTTTGGAAAAGTTGCATAGGGCATTTTGGGAAATTTTCATTTGGTTGGTGCATTTTGGGAAAATGGTGCAACTTCGGGCATTTCAAGAATTTTCCCATCAAGTTATCGCCAACCTTTACGATCTATACATTAATTCTGGGTCTTTTTCCATGATCAGGATGCAGCGAGTGAAATTTCGGCAGAGTTACAAGGTGTTCCAGATCTGTTGATTGGGAACTACAGTGACGGGAATTTAGTTGCCTCGTTACTATCTTACAAATTGGGAGTCACCCAGGTAAGAAATGTGTTCACGTCGATTCTAATATGGTTACGAGTGTGATCTTAGATTTCTTAATATGCGACAGTGCAACATTGCCCATGCTTTAGAGAAAACGAAGTACCCGGATTCTGACTTATATTGGAAGAAGTTTGACGAGAAATATCACTTTTCATGTCAATTCACTGCCGATCTACTAGCCATGGAGAATGCGGATTTTATCATCACCAGCACATACCAAGAAATTGCAGGAACGTAAGTGCAATGTGAATTATCTAGATTCGATTTATTTTATTGATTTTCAGTCTTCTTTTAAGTTGTTTATTATTTCTTTCTTTCAGGAAAAATACTGTTGGGCAATACGAAAATCATGCAGCTTTCACTCTTCCAGGCCTGTACAGAGTAGTTCATGGTATTGACGTCTTCGATCCAAAATTCAACATTGTGTCCCCAGGGGCAGATATGACCATCTACTTCCCGTATTATGAAAAAGAGAGACGACTCACATCTTTACATCCCAGTATCGAGAAGCTGTTGTACGACCCTGAACAGAACGATGTCCACGTGTGAGTCATTTCTTTGTTCTGGTTCCTTTTTGCATTATCTTTACATAAATTTACGTGAAAAGATGGTTTAGGAAGATTATATTTCTCTGCATCTACTTATGTGCTGTGTATGGGCAATCTTAACCTTTTTTTTAATCAAGTAATTTGGTCCTTAGCAGCGACTAATGTGTCTAATTTTTATATTTTATTGTTCAAACTTGATACAGTGGCAATATAAGTGATCCTTCCAAACCAATGATTTTCTCGATGGCGAGGCTTGACCATGTGAAAAATATCACGGGTCTAGTTGAGTGTTACGCCAAGAATAGCAAGCTGCGGGAACTGGCGAACCTTGTAATCATTGCTGGTTACATTGACGTAAAGAAGTCAAGTGACAGAGAAGAAATTGCAGAAATAGAGAAAATGCATAATCTTATGAAGCAATACAAACTGGTTGGTCAGATGAGATGGATATCTGCCCAAACAAATCGAGCTAAAAATGGTGAACTCTATCGTTATATTGCTGATGGAGGGGGTATATTCGTTCAGGTATGCTTTATTAGCATTTGTTTAACGTTCATAGTTCATGCATTATTTGTAATTTTGTACTAATTAAATTATCCTCGTCAGCCTGCATTCTATGAAGCTTTTGGACTTACAGTGGTGGAAGCTATGACATGTGGCCTTCCAACATTTGCCACTTGCCATGGTGGTCCTACCGAGATTATTGAACATGGTGTGTCGGGGTTCCATATTGATCCATATCATCCCGACAAGATGTCGGCTGCCATGGCTGACTTCTTTCAGAAATGTAGCGAGGACAGAAATTATTGGGTGAAGATATCTGAAGGCGGACTTCAAAGAATACAAGAAAGGTTACTATATCTCTTAACGACATTCTTAGAAATTCTTTAGTAATTGGTTAGTTAAAAGATTGTATAATTATAGGTACACTTGGAAGATCTACGCTGAACGCTTGATGACACTAGCCGGAGTTTACAGCTTTTGGAAGTATGTCTCAAAACTAGAGAGGCGCGAGACTCGACGATACCTTGAGATGTTCTATATTCTAAAGTTCCGTGAACTGGTGAGATTCTTAGCTTACTGCATTGTCATAGACTTAAAGTTACATTACCTAAAATTCCATATAATGGCAGCAATGTGCTTTATAAAATGATCGTGCTTGGTAGTTACATTTTGTGTCCTGGTAATTTAACTTATCACAATTTACCAATGCAATATATACAAAAATTCTGTTGATCCTGTTCGGCATATCATTTTAGTAAAAATAATTTATAGGCGCGTCTGGAATTTCCCTATTTTAACTTTAGTAACCAAATCATAGTATAGATAACTTCGGTTAGGACATTAAAAGAATCTGGTACCAAATAGGATTATCTCGGAGTGTAATTGTTCGTTAATGGAGATGCCCTTTAAGAATTAAAAGTAATCTGCGCACATCGGGAAAGATGATTTTGAGAACAATGTCAAGTCAGTGTAACTCTAGGTGGAGACACGATGTAATGTATGGTTTTCTATATGGTTTGATTTTTCTCTGTTGAGCAGGTGAAATCAGTTCCGCTATCTGTTGATGACGAGCCATAGGATTCCATGGAATAGTATTTTCTGCACGGTTACACCTACTGTAAATAGGACTTGTGTCGTCTTCCCGCAAATTAATATGGTCTTTCCAGTTGTATAAATGACATAAGAAGCAATATTAGGACCGCGCTATAGTTTCAAATTCTATGTTGTACTTGTTTTCATCCGGATAATAGTATATATTTGAACAAATTACTAGCTAGTTTCGCGACGACATAGTCATAGTGTTGAACAATGAGTATGCCGGTCCCCATGTTTGTACCTTTAATAAAATAGTCCTGGTTTTCCTGGCATATATAGATCGGGTGTTACAAGCCATATCAAAGTGCAAGGACCGAGGGTAACCCTCTTAGTTTCCTGATGCAATCCTAGCTTTGTTTATGAGCTCCAACTTATCTTGCAATGATCTTCAAAAACATGAACCGAGCTCCAACTTATCTTACAATAATCTTCAAAAACATAAACCGAAAATGGAGTTCTTGCGACTTTGCGAGATAACTGACACTGAGAAATCTTGTAATCTTATAACATGGTTCTATAAATGAGTAATTGTATACTAGGTAATGTTGCACTTGTATCATGTACATATTTTCTGGGCATCCGATATGACTAGACGATACTTAATCGTCCGTCCGTTCTGCCGACGAGTATTTTTCTTGGAACACTAATCTGACATCGTGCTCGTTTAATTGGATCATCCACGAAGGCGTTAATGCTAATTAAAGTACGAACATCGGCTTAGGATACTTTGGTCATCCACTTACAAATAGGATGAGAATGATTCTCATGCCTATGCCTAACTCGTGCCCTTTAAGATATGCCTGAATACAATCCAGAAGTTGAGCGGTTTGCAAACGTTCAGTAACTCGTCTGTAAAAATTAAAGGCTATTTTGTCGATGGTTTTCAAAAATATCACCGAAAGTTCACTAAAAATACATAGATTCTAGATGGAAAGATAGCCTGTGGCGATCGGTGTTACATCTGTAACTAAGGACGAACCTACAATAATACCGTAGACTTTGAATTTCGCATTCACTGTCTACGTCTTATGGAATTGTATCTACTAGGCGGAATGTGAAAAATTTGTCTACGTGGGTCATTTTCAATGCTCGGGACCTATAATTTAGATACCTTTTTGTTTCCGAAAAACGAAAATTATGTGGATTAGAAGAACTACCGAGATAGTAGATTGTATGATGCTAGTAACATATAGCTAACATGGCACCTTCATTAGTCGACCGACCATTAAGCTATGACGAGATCATGAACCTATAGGTTACGATGAACGCCATGATACACTTGTTGAAATTTGAAATTAGTTTCAAATTTTGAAGGCACTGGTAATTTTGTTAATGTTCCTTGTGATAACGAACTTGAGCATGAATCGGCAACTACAAGCTGATCTCGGCTTGAATTGATGATCCTCGTGATACATGCATGTCATTTTATATCATTTCGGATTGGCTCGACAAACTATACTCGAGAAACTAGATCTTATCGAATATTTATAAAGTTTTTACTTGATAATCAATGCCCAAATTCGTTTACAATAAGTAAGGCCAATTTTGACAATTGCAGGGAAAATTCACATGTTGTAAAGTACACTAGAAGTTTCAAAAAGCTAATAAGAGTTTCATCGCAAGCCAAGTCTTTATAAGCTTAGTTTGACTCGTGATCGCTTGAGCTCGAATCCAAGGTCTCGATTCAAGCAAACTCGACTTGAGCTCAAGTTGGTCCATAAATTAAAAATATGCCTCTTTTGGTAGTTAAACTAATTTTGTACTCTTTAGTTTCGGCTTTACGGGATGATAGTCAATTTCTCAAGGTTAGATAAAGATCATAAAGTATTACTAGTAACTAAATAACAAATGAGAACTTTGAACTTAAATTTAAACTCAATAATAAAATTAGTGTTGCATCTCTTTCAAGGAATATAAAGTAGACGCCAAAGTCAATTGAAGATGTATAAAATATGCTTGTTGGGGGCATTGGAAACGTAGTACTTATAGAAGACAAACAAATAAGCTTGTGTCATTTGGTGAACTTTTGACTTTGTCTAACAGAAGATTTGTCACCGTTTGAGGAACCTTCGATGATATTAAAACCACTGATATATATGATCGCAAATATTATTCCTAACTAGTAGAAACGGTCAATTTTTACAATTTGAAATAAAAATGATTTAAATTATTGCTCCTTCTTTTTTAGAAAGTGAGATTGTTTACACACATCCAAATTACTTCTTGTCTTTCATAATTTTTCGCGTATGTTTTGCACGAGACTTGAGCCGATCGGTTACTTTTTAGTCGATGTTTGTAATAGCTCATCTTATTCTCCAAAAGTAAATGCACCATCAATAACAACTCCCCATCTGTCCAAATGCAAAGTATGAACAAGAAATAAATACACAAAGCAACAATGAAGGTGCAATGTAATACTGTTTTTTTTTTTGAGGTAAAATGTTTTCCATTAAATTTTATTACGTCATACCAGTTAAGCACAAAGGATGTCGACAAGTTTCACATTTTCGTTCGTTATATAGACACCAACTTCCTTAAAAGAAGAAACACATAAAACTAGACTATAACGTCACATAAAACATATAGAAATCAAATGCTTCCAACGACCTCGGATCCTTATTGTATAATTATAAGCGACAAATAGATTGGACATTGTCCGAAAAATCATTCTCTTCATATATAGCATCATCGTATGGGTCGTAAAGTCTACATCAACATTCCCATAAGAGTTCGTCCATTGTTTCAGAAGACTGTTAATCCCATATCTTATATCAGACGATTTGTGATCCTAAAATCTTGTCATTTCATTATCCATAGATTCATACATCTTCATCATTAGAATCACTCGAATATTCAATCATTTCCCTAGGTAATGACTTCCCGTCTTCATCCACAAAAGTAAGTTTCCCTTAAACAATTTGTCTTTTCAACTTATCTATTTTATCAATGTTAGGGGTAATACTAATACCACTAAATTTTGCATGAAAAAGACCATCATCAGACTAGAACCCTCCCGCATTGTCCCCTGAACCAACCAACATAAAAGTCCCCTCATTTGTACCAAAATCATCATCATTGTCAACTGAACTAAGCCCATCGAAAGAATTTGAGTTATTGAGCTATTTGCTAGTACCACGTCTTGCTTCTTAATACCACTATTGATAGTATTCTTTCAAACCGTTCTATATTCCAGATTACCAAATTTAAAGTGCACCTTAGGGCCAATGGAGATAACTTCGCAGCTCGCTTAGGCTTCTTCACATTATTTTCCCCATCCGATCTCATAACCTTAGGACAATCATCAAACACATGACCAAAACTCTTACAACTCGAACATCTAAGAGGTTTTATGTTCATATTCAACACGAATGATACTCAAATAGAAACTCTCACCTTTAACTTTAGGCATAGTCACCATAATAGTATCTTTTAACTCTACATCAACACGAAGCTCAATCATTACTCTAGCATAACTTGACCTACCGCATGATTGCATACACATTTTAGAAGTATAAAAGTCAAGCATCAAGGAGTAAAAATTTAGTAGAAATTTTACTTAGACCATCCTCACTAAACGACGTCATAGAAACACCATGCAATTGAACCCAAACCGTAATATGACTAACATCCTCTTTTAATATATTCATGCACTGGTCTCATTTTTTCAAGATAATTGGGTTATTTTGAATTAACCAAGAACCATTTTCAAGCATGAAATTTATACTATCCATAGAGCTAAGTTGGAGAAAAAATAACCTGGTAAATGAGTTAAGTACTGATTTGACCAATTTAAACTTATTCCAAGCGATCATGACATAGTTAGCAACAACATTGTATGCCACATGTTTTCTCAAGAAGAAACTATAAGAAGTATTAAAAAACCGTTGACTAGTAGTACATATTGAAATTAACTGAACAACCGCATCAACTCTGTTTCCTTAAGGTGTTAAAAATGTACGCAAATTCAAACGTTTCCTACTCGGTTCTCGAGTATATAAATGAGCATATGAGTTACCAACCTTAGGATCAGGAGTATGACTCGGTTGCTTCCATTAATATATTGCGAACTGTTAATCTCGTACTCATTCACCTTCTCTATCGAATCACCAGAATTGCTCACATGAACTCCATCAAATGGTATCTCGCTAAAAGCCTTAGTTGTGTTCCCATAATTCAAATGAACAACATTTTCTTCAATTAATAGCGAAAACCCTTAACTAACCAATAGTGGTATTATTCTTCTTGTCAACGCGTTCATCTAGCTTAGTACTCTTCTTCGCACCCCCTCCTGGATCGAAGAACACATCCTTCATACCTAACACATGCACACCGAATTAATTACAAAAAGGAGAGACATACAAGCACGTCTTACAACCAACTTGATCCATACAAACCCATCGACCCAAGCAGATAAAAAAGAACAAGATACGTTAAAATCAGCCAATAAATAATGATCAATCAGGGTTCGTCCATAGTAGTGGAGTAATATGAGGACGAATCCCTAAAAGAAAACCCTAATATGCGCTCAACTTAAAACCTTTAAAAGAGACCCCCCCCCCAATCCAAAATTTTGCCCAATGATAAAAATAAGTTAGATTAGACACACTAAATCAAAGATTTAGATGCAAAACTAAAATTTTATAGAAATTAAGGGTGAGAATCAGGAGGGACGCATGGTTTTATGATATTTAGGGATCTCTCTTAAGAAGTCTCCTAGAGAGAATTAGTGTGGGTGTGTTTATGTTATATTGTTAAGTAGAATGCTTGGTTTGTAATCAATAGTATGTGTAGTTTATAGAGTTGTACTTTCCAGTTTAGCCAAGTTAGTTAGTTTTCAAACTTATATAAATATCATTTCCCTCTCATTTATAATGTAACAAATTCATTATCAATAATAACAAATCCTTTTTTTCCTCTTTGTATCTGTTTTCACTATGGTATCAGAGTCTCTCACCACCACAAACTGTGAGTAACGATTTCTGGTTCATTTTATGATGGTCTAAATAACTTTTACCATTGCAACTAACTTTCTTGTCAATTATTTTTAGAACTAATCCACCATTTTACTAGCAATAACACCAATCCAATCGTTACAACACCATACTCAATCATTAAAACCACAATATTGCGCATAATTAACCATTTTACTGGTTCTTTCTATTCAAAATAAGTTTTGAGGTTGTTATACAAACCACCATTGATAAACCTTCAAAACTCTATCATTTACATCAAAACTCATTGGTTAACAATGGCACCATCTAACAAACCCCAAAATAGAACCAATCATACTCACAACAATCAACCTCCATCTATCGGATCATAAAAACCTATAAATGAAATCAACTCACCTAATCACCAACTATATCTTCATCCTATTGACCACCCTTGTTTAATCCTAATCTCAAAGAAGTTACTGGATATGAAATCAATAGTTCCTAGAAAATAAGTATGATGATTGCCCTCATATTAATAGAGGTTTAAACTTCCATTTCAATAATCTAGAAGTTAATTTAGAACTAACATTCTTTCACGAGTTAACCCTCGACATAAAACCATCTAATTTAACATCATGATAACTAAAAGGAGGAGATACAATCGAGCATTCCATGCATCTTGTATCAGATTTGAATTCATCACAATTAATGTTATTTTCCATTAACAAATTGCTTTTGGAGGAATTTATCTTAAGACATGGTGCTAATTGAAAACACTTTAAGACATGAAAGATGGTATTGATGTTAGAAGTATTCCGTTTGCCTACAAAGATAACATCATCGACATAAAATCAACAGAAAGCAACAAGGATTTATCAAATAAATATTCATGTTGATCAAAATTTACTAATAGAATAGATACAAAATTCAGTTGATCATGCTCGCCATTTATTTCCTAGTAAAAATTTTTTTAGTTGATCATGTTCGTCATTTATTTCCTTGTAAAAAAAATTTCCTACGTTTTTATGACAATTTTATTAAACTAGCAAGGAGCTAAAATAACTTGCAAATTAAGTAAATTGGGTCTTTACAACCAGTAACCCATTTGAGTCTATACTTACTACAACTATAGCACCAAGTAAAAGAAGCTTGAACTAGATCATAAAAAAGAAAATTCTTTCGAGGCGTACAAGTGCCGAAAAATGAGCTGATTTCTGAATCTACATAGTAACCACCACATGACATAACAAACACACTTAAGGAGCTCCTTAAAATTCTTTAAAAAATCGAACGTTAATGATCCAAACAAGACAATCATCATAAGAAGAGAGGTTAGAATCTTCAATCTCTAATCAACGAAGAACCAATCTTCTCAGATTACAAGCAAATGAAGAGGAGAATAAGAGATGAGAAGTGGATTCCACAACCTCATTGAATAAGGGGCAAACAAAATATTTGATTTCGGCTCCTCTTAAGATATATTCAATCAGGTAGGAAGCTTGTCCGAGCAAACTTTCCAAGAAATAATTTCAACGTTAAGGGGAATAACCCCCCTTGTAGAAACCTCATACTTTTGTAATAAGCGATCATCAATGAGATTATGAACCTATTTAACCAAAAAAACACTTAAAGCATCTAAATTTAACACTCAATGATCAGTCATTAGTCATCTAAGGAAGAACATGGTCTGATATACAAGAAAGGGGGTGGTCTTTTAGACTTCTTCAAAACATCCTATAGGTACACGGTGATAAGTAGAGTTCAAGCCAAGACTCATCTTATTGATTAGCTTACACAAATCTAGAGCATGAATCCTTGGATATTGAACTTTCAACATTATATTGCCTAACCAAATGTCGTCCCAATACCATCTTAGTTTCCCATTTTCTTTCGAACATGAGACATCAGGTCTACCCTTTTACTTTTAAGGTAATTGACCTCTCGAATGATATCAATCCAAGTACATCAACGAGGTAATACCCTAGGATTATTTAATGTTTGAAATTCACTTTATGTGACGACATTTAAGAATTCCCATTAGTTATAGTCACTCGCGCAAGGACTAGACTAGGAAACGATGTATAGTATGTATGCCTGAGTGACTATAAATACCCCTCCAAGGCTTCCAAGGAGGGGTTGTTGTTTGTGTTTTTCCTATTTTTTCATTTTATAAACTTTGTCTTTCTCTCTCTCTAAAAACAGCTACATCCAACCTTTCTCTCTCTAACTCAACAATGGCTTCCTTCTTCTTCCATAACCCTAGACCACCAGATCTATTAGTAAAAACCAAACCAACAATTGGTATCAAGAGCCATGGGATGAAATAGAGGTGCGCATTGTGTTTTTCATGGTTGTTTTAGTTGAATTCGTAAGTCTTTGATAGATTTTACCCAAGCTTCAAAAAAATTTCATGTTTTTGTTGTTACAAGTGATCTAAATATCTCCTACATAGTTGTGGTAGGGATTTGGGTGCTTTGGATTGGTCAAAATCACGAATATTTAAGCAAAAATCTCATATTTCTTCAAAATTTTTGAAACAGTGTCTTTATTGCGAAATCTGGGCCTTAAAAACTCTTCGGAATATTTGAGGGTTTTTAATATTGTGAAATAAGCCATTCACAATAATAAGGGTTTTGCATATTGCGACGGACCATTGTTTTAATATTGCGAAAAGTTCATTTTTCCCTTTATTGCGAAGTTTGGCTTTTCTGGTATTACGAAGAAATATTTGTCCAGTATTGCGAAGACTGCTCATCTGATTATTGCCAAGAATAAACTTGTTGGTATTGCGAAGAGACAGTTGTTGCATATTGCGAAAATCCATTTGTGGTATTGCGAAGATTACTCTTTGAGATTATTGAGAAGATTGGTTTAAGAGTTATTGCGAAATTTGTCACTTCAAGGCTATTGCGGAATCTATCTTAGTCCAATATTGCGAAATCTTGTCAAACTTTTGCACAACTTAGAGGATTTTAGAATTTGCATTTATTTCAGACTTTCACAACAACACACAACCAAAGGATAATAACATATTGTTTCAACAACACCAAAATACTTTACCTTTATTTCATTGCTCGATCATTTGGTAATCTTTCTTCAAGTGATCAAAAATGAATCCTCATTCATTCATGCCTACAATGACATCGCTTACTGACCTTTCTATCATCTCGGGTACCGATACCCGTCCACCGTTGCTTATCAAAGAGCTATTTGAAGCATGACAGGGTCACATGAAGTCATACATTATTGGTCGACCCACGGGAAGGCTTATGATCAAATCTATTGAACAAGGTCCACTTGTTTGGAGCGAAATTACTACAGATAATGTGACTCGACCAATGGAATTTTCTGATTTAACGCCTGCCAACCAACTAATTACCTATGCGGATGAAAAGGCTGTTCAGACTATTCTTCAAGCTCTTCCATCTGATATCTATCGTATGGTAAGTCAACATAAGATCGCAAAGGAACCATGGGATCGTTTGACGGTTTTACTACAAGGGACTTCATTATCTAATCAGCAGAGAGAGTGTCAACTTTATGATTTGATTGATAGGTTCACATACACTCCAGGGGAAATCTTCATGACTACTATTGGAGATTCACTACATTGATGAACGATTTGAACACTTACAATCTTACGATTGCTCAATTTTAGATCAACACCAAGTTCCTGAATACGTTGCCTCCTAAGTCCAGCCACTATGTCACTGATGTGAAATTGGTAAGGGATTTGCATAAGTCAAATCAAGATCAACTTTATGCTTTCTTGCAACAACACGAGAAGAATGTGCTCAAGACTCGCATGTCTCAAGGATCTTACCATAAACCATTGGCATTAATGGTAAATCAACCAATGTTGTCATATCTCAATATCTCTCATACTATGGGACAACAATCTTCTTATCAGCCCCTGTATCAAACCCCATGTTATCCTCAGAACTTGATGTTACCACAACCACCTACATCACATCAACAATATCAGCTACCAGCACCATCATCACAACGAGACTCGCATCTATCACCATATGCTCAACAACTATACTCTCTTTATCAACCACCTACAAATCCTGCTATCACATACCAGCAACCGGAAGTTTTTCAACCCTACTATTCACAACATGTCAGTACTCCCTCAAGTGTTTATGCAGCTCCACCAGCACCAGTTTTGTATTGCGATGATGAGGTTCCAATTCCTGAGTTCAAACAAGGGGATAATCCTACTGATGTGATAGCACAAATGTTTGTCTATATCACTCAAACATTGACAAACGAGGTTACATAGGACCATCTCCAACAAATAATCAGTTGAGAACCTCGTCTAACTCTCGTCAACAAGCTATAATTCAAGACGGTAGAGTCATGGTGCAACCACTTCAGGGGAGACCAAGTTCATCAAATACCGGTGCACACCCATTTAACACCACTCCAAGAGGAAATACTACTGGCAAAGTGAAGATGATTATCTGCTACAACTGCAAAGGAGAAGGACACATGGCTAGGGAGTGTAAGCAACCCAAAAGGAGAAGGGATGCTTCGTGGTTTGAGGAGAAGGTCATGTTGGTCAAAGCTCAAGCCAATGGCTGTGAGTTATATGAAGAGGAGTTATCATTTCTCGCGGATTCAGGAGTTTCGAACAATGAGGGACTCACAACAGCTTTCACTCATAATGCAGCGTATCAAGCAGATGATCTCGATGCATATGACTCAGACTGTGATGACTTCAAAACCGCCAAGGCACTCTTATGGTAAATCTCTTGCTTTATGGGTCTGACCAAATCTCTGAGGTACCAAGTACTACCAATGATAATAGTATTATACCATATCAAGTTGGGCAAGAGTCTCAGTATCCGGAAGAGCCTCCGGTGGTTAGTAATTCAAACGAGGAAACAAACAATGATAACAATATCAATGCAAGTCCCCAGACTTTTAGTGAAATACAACCGGGAGCTATTACAAATACGATTTCTCCTACTCAACAATATTTGGTTCGGCATCTATGCTTGCCCAAATGAATATTGCGGTTCTTGAAACCCTAAGTGTTAATCAGACCTTATCTGCCGAGCTTGCTTTGTACAAGGAAAAAGGTTCACACCTTGGAATTAACTCCATCGACCAATACCTTAACTAATCCAGAGTTTGATGAGTTTAGGAAAGTCCAAATAGATCATTTACTAGAGATTGAACATTTAAGAGCAAATCTTTCAAAAGAACTTAAGGAGAAAGAGTTAGTCGTTACTAATTTTCAAAAACTTAAAATGGATTTCGAAATACTCGAGTCTGAAAAGGTTGAAACGGAAATTAATGTGTCTAATCAAATTAAAAACACTGAAATTTTCTTTTGAAACAATACTCCGCGTCACACTTAGTACATTTGTTTGATTCATCTTTTAGGGAATTTAACCTATCGCGTCTAACAGACCTTCCACCTAACCCGGGTTATGAAAAGCAAGCTTTTATCCACAACCTAAGACTTTATGATGCAACCAAATTAGGATTGGTCTTAGATCCGATTATTATTCCAGATGATCCCGAGTATATGTCACTAGTTGAAGAGAATCGGTCACAAATGTTTTTGTAAAATCCTAATTTGATTATGATAACCTCAATCAAGAGTATGCAAAAACGGATTTTAGAACTCGCTTTAATATACAAAGGGAATTTATCGATACACCAACTTACGTGTCCACTAGAGAAAAACCTAGTACATTTCCTACACTTGTCAACACGGATGAACACAAGGAAATTCCAAAGGTTCTTCCACCGGTAAGTACAGTATGTTAAGCTTGAAAGAGATTAGACGATACTTTACCAGTTTTGACAAGGTCATAAAGGAATGCACGACTCCAACGGCTCAAACTGACGGAAAATGGGCTTTCGAACACATGAAATCGGTGTTTGAGAAAGAGATCGTTCCGTTTGTAGAAAACCTTAAAGAGGGTTTTATCAATCTTGGAGAAAATCAAAATTTTCAAATAGCAGAAGTTCAAATTTTTTTTTATGAAATGGATGACGCTTATGAGCTACATTTAATTGAGAAAGAAAATATTTTGTCCGAATATGACCGATTCTTGGAACAAGTGGTGTCTCTCGATGTGATGCAAGTTGTGACTATTAATTGTGCTAATGAGATTACATCTGTTGTGAATAAATGTGATGATGTGCATGATCTCTTTGTGAATATTGTTGAGCCAGTAAACTTGGTTTAAAAATACGTGCATCATTGCGCAAATTGCACGCATCAACGCGTTGCATTCAAAATTTCGCATCAAGGTGCCTAATGCATAGCCATCCCAAAATGCGTTCGCATTAAACCGTAATTTGTCGCATTTGTGTAATGCTAGCAACAGTAGCAATTGTCGCAATCTAGTACTTAGGTCATTTTTGTCCAGTTTTAACCTTTTAAAGGTGACCTATATATTTTAATAGCTTTTTAAAGATAAGAAATCTTAGACAAACATCTAAAGAAACACAATAACAAAAATATGGTATTTTGTATTTTGCTAAGTTTTTATTGTCAAGCTTTACTTTCAATTTATTTGTTTTACAAGGGATTATAAGCCAAATTTAAATATGCTAGTAACTTATTTTGTAACTTTATTGCATTTATTTTATACTTATATAATTTTTGCACTTTTTTATACTAAACGCATCGCGTCTAAATTGCGCTCGCAATCGCATCACGCATCACGCAATAGCTTTTGAGACCTTTAGCGCAATGGATCGCAAAATGCATTTTTAAACCAAGCCTGTAAATGATGTAGATAATCATTCTTGTCACGAATATAACGCTGAATTTTTAAAGCTTCAAGATTCTTACAACTTACTTTCAAAAGTTTTGATGAGCTTCAACAACATTGTATATCTATTGAAATTGAACAACAATCTAAAAATGAAACTCTTTCAAAAAAATTGATTGTGAAAACAACGTTGAGACAAGTGACAAGATGATTCAGGTGGTTCAGGCATTAGAGGAAGAAATTATGAGACTTAAGAGAGAGTCATTAGCAGAGAAAGTGAAACTAGAGGCTGTAGAGAATAAAAACCATGCTTTGGAAAATAGAATCATCTCTATGCTAGGGGAGCTTGAACGAGTAAAGCAGGGGTTTTCACATATTTATGGTTCACTAGAAGAAAGCTTCGCTTTTAATGCGGCAGAGCAAAAGTCACTTGTTGACCAACTGAACCAAAAGTGTGAGGAAATCTTTGACTTAAATATTCAGCTCATAGACAAAAACATAGTTTTAGCTGAGTTAAAGGAGACGCTTCAACTCAAAGGAAAAGAAGTTGTTGATAATGCAGCTACAATCTCTGCCCCGACCCCTAGTGCTCCAAAAACCAAAGAAGTGGTGATTTATAAGAACCCGTACCATAAGAACAATTCACTATCGTATATGGATTATATGAAAAATGCAATTAGGCATGTGCTCCTCACAAGGGGCATATTAGATGATTTATATGAATCTGATCCCACAAACAATCATTATAATGATGCCCACTTATATATTGAGTGGGTTCAATGTTGCTTAGCACATCTTAATTTCATCGGACAACCAGGTTCTACACCACTTAAACAACAACCCCTACCATTTCCATGACTCCATTCAATAAAACCCCAGGATCTAAACCTACTTTAATACACCCAACAAGGCTAAATCAAAATCTAATGTTCCCTTGCCTTCTACAGGAGTAATTGCGTTTACTAAGGCTAAAGGATCTCGAGTAAAGAAAGATAGAATCAAGCCCTCCAATAGTAGCACTATGAAGAAGAAAGTAGAAGTTCACCCTAGTAATGTTATTTCATATTTGAATAAAAAGAATCATGTAGCTAAGACAAAAGGCTCTACTGCTATGCAGAAGCCTAAGCGCGAAGTGAATTCTAATTTGAGATGTTGGAATTGTAATGAATGTTGTTTTATCAACGTCATGATTTATTCCTTGTTGACCATGTTAATGAAATGTATGCTATTAGGAACAGTCTTGAATGGACTCCAACGGGGAAGAATTTCACCCAAGTTGGATGGCAATGACAACCCACTGGTAGGACCTTCACTGCAAATGGAACTAAGTGCCCTTTAACTAGGATCACATCCACTGAAGTTAGGTCTCAGCGTCCGTTAAATAGGAACTCTAGCATTAAGAAATGGAAAAAGCGCCCTTTAAATAGGTCTGCGTCCACTATTGTGCCTACCAGTGAAGAAGTACCTCAGGATCTTAGACAACTAGAATCTAAGCCGACAACTAGGAAGAAAATTTGGAAACCTAAGAACTCTTTTGATAGCAAATCTAAGATAACTATATCTATACCTACTAACACTGAGGAACAATCAGATTCTGATACATCGTCTTTGTCTGGTGATATTTTTAGGTGGTCCAAATCATCATCTGGTACTTGGACTCTAGGTGCTCCAAGCACATGACCGGAGATCGCTCGATGCTCTAAAAATTCGTCAGCAAGTTTCTAGGTACGGTTAAATTTGGTAATGACCATATTGCAAAGATCATGGGTTATGGCGAATATCAGATTGGGAATGTCACGATTTCAAGGGTGTATTATGTGGAAGGACTCGGTCATAATTTATTCTTAGTGGGACAATTCTGTGATTCAAACCTTGAGGTTGCTTTTCGACAACATACTTGCTTCATTCGTGATCTAGCAAGAAATGATTTGTTAAAACGTTCTCGAGGGGATAATCTCTACACGTTGTCGATTCAAAACATGATGACCGCTTCTCCTGTATGTCTTTTCTCCAAAGCATCAAAGACCAAGTCATGGTTGTGGCATCGACGTTTATCTCATCTTAATTTTGATGCTATTAAACATTTGGCTAAAAACGAACTTGTTTGTGGTCTTCCAAAGCTGAAGTTTAACAAGGATCATTTATGTTTCGCGTGTTCATTGGGGAAAAGCACCAAGAAGTCTTACAAACCTAAAGTTGAAGACACCAATAAGGAAATACTACATCTTTTACACATGGATCTTTGCGGGCCAATGCGTACGACCAGTGTGAGTGGTAGAAAATACATCCTCGTCATGGTGGATGATTTTTCAATATTTACATGGGTAAAGTTCTTAGCGAAAAAGGATCATGTACCAGCATTTATTATCAAATTTCTTAAGTTGATCCAAGTGTGTCTTAATGCTACTGTTCGCCGCATTCGAACTAATAATGGAACTGAATTTGTTAATCAAACTCTGTCGGGACTACTATGAAGAGGTTGGCATTTCACATGAAACATCAGTTGCTCGCACTCCACAACAAAACGGTGTCGTGGAAAGACGTAATCGTACACTTATGGAGGCTGCTAGAACTATGTTGATTTACGCAAATGCTCCTTTATTCTTATGGGCTGAAGCTGTAGCAACCGCATGTTATACCCAAAACCGCTCTATTATTCGTAAGCACCATGGAAAAACACCGTATGAGATTCTTCATGGACGAAAACCCGATATATCCTTTCTTCATTTGTTTGGTGCACTTTGTTATCCAAATACAAATAGTGAGAATTTGGGCAAACTTCAACCGAAGGCTGATATAGGAATTTTCATTGGTTAATCACCCGCAAAGAAAACTTACCGAATTTATAACCGTCGTCTTGGCAAGATAATAGAAACTATTGATGTCGATTTTGATGAGCTGACGGCGATAGCTTCTGAGCAACGCAGCTCTGAACCCGCACTTCATGAGATGGGAACCGGTACTATTAGTTCTGGATTAACTCCCAACAATCATGTTTCTTCATCATTTACACCACCTACAAGGCCCGAGTGGGATGAGTTATTTCAACCTATATTTGATGAATTCTTTGATCCTCCAAGTGATGATTTTCCAGCACCTACAGTAGTAGCTCCGATTCCCGAAGTTGTTGCTCAAGATAATGGAAATCAATCTGTTAATGCAAGTAATGCCTAAAAACATTATTAGTGTTAACTAATCTTTCTTAGTTTTGATCACAACAAACCATACAACAAATTTATTGTAGAAACACAAAATGAATTATTTAACTAACACTATCATCAAGGTAATAATCATTTCACTAACCTTTCTTAATCATACTTAGTGATCATCAAAATGATTATCCTTAAAACTCACTTTTGCTAATAAGACAAAAGACTTTTAATAAACTTTCTTTTTTAGAAAATGTTTTATTAAAATGGAAAATGAAAATTTGAAAATGGCATATTCCAAATGCTGTTAGAATATCCTTTGAAGGGTTTAAATACCTCAGATATTCCCACCCCACTAAAAGACAAAAAAGGGAGCGGAGTCTAGTGGCGGTACCTTAAGTACCTAGGCGGTACCTTATCGATATGGTACCGCGGGGTAAGCTAAGGTACCGCACACAGTATCCGTTATAGATCCGTTGTAACTTTGTCTCCTTTAAATAGTGGGTCAAATCTCATTTTCCAGCAAGCCTCTTGGACGATTTTCTCAGCCCTCTTTCTATTTTCTATAGCATAATCATTAGTAAATGATCACTTAATTTGTTAAGGATGTTTACATATGATTATCCTCTTGATCCCATCATTTACCATGTCCAATGAGAAGATCACTCACTCACTAGTGTAGTGATAAAGATGAATTTATGAGCTAGTCATATTCATCACTATACCTTTGTGTTTTAGGTCAATCCAATGTATTTATGAATACTTGGACTAGTTGTGTTCATACAAGTTATTTGTGAATACTTGGATTTGTTGTGTACATCCATTGCATATGTGTTTGCTTGGATTTGAGTTGTGTAAATCCAAGCTACATGTGTGTACTTGGATAAGTCTAGTTGAGTTGTAATAGATTTGATTAGGAGTTCTCACTAAACTATAAAGTGATGTGGTTGTGTCTTGTGAGTTCTCACTAAACTTTAAAGTGACTAGTAGTTGTGTTGTGTTAAGTTCTCACTTAGCTTCAAAGTGAAGAGTCGTGAAGATTGGTTCTAGCTTTCGATTAGAACTCGACATCTAGCCTTGTGTCGTTAAACTGTGAAGTAGGCAACGTCGTGTAGATTGGTCCTAGCTAAAGATTAGGTCTCGACATTTAGCTTAGTGTCGGAAAATAATGTAAGCAACGTTGTAAGGTTTTCTCCGCCGAGAAGGGAGCTTGTGGATATAGTGGAAATCTCGAGTAGGTGTACTCGAGGAGTGGAGTAGAAACGAGGATAGAGCCTCGTTGTCGAACCACTATAAATCTTGGTGTCTTCCCACTAGGTTGTCTCCTTCCTTGCTCTTTACTTATTTCATTATCATTATACTTTCTTATTATTATTGCTAGTGCATTTCAATTGAACCTAATCATTATGCAACTTAGCTTTAAGTAAAAGATAGTTTTGATACAAACCAAATTGAAAGTAATTTTAATTTGGTCACCAATCGAAGAGAAACTATTCAACCCCCCCTTCTAGTTTCTACAATTGGTATCAGAGCGATGGTCACTCAAGATCTTTGAAGTATATTGTACTTTAAAACTTGGATCGATCCATTGTCTCCTCAAATTAGAAGGTCTAGTTGTACTAAAGTTTCTCTTTGGTCAAAACTATGTTTTCTTTGAAAAATAGGTCTTTTAATTAAAAATATTGCATCCCACTTAATATTAGTAGCCTTTATGCATTTTAGATATACTCTTGAAATGTATCTATTAGTTTGCATCTTGCTTTGTGTAGGTACTCATGAAGATCAATCAATTAATTGGTTATGGATTGAGTTACTTGCACTTGTAGAAGAATCATTTTCATTGATCTTCAACATCTTTGAATAATGATACCAAGATGATTGGGAATGATACTAGTCCTTGAAGACTTAGTACTCATCATAGTCATTGATTGGGCATAACACTTATTCCTTCATGGATTGCTCTTTGTGTCCAAGGTACGCTCTCGTTCTTCCACACGCCCTTTGATCATTCTTTTGATCATTACTTGACTATGTGCTTGTTCTTGGCATCCTTGCCTTGACATTTATTTGTGGTTTGTGTTTCTTTTCTTTTATCCTCCCAAACCTTCATTGCTTGGATACTTGACTCACTATGGTGATGTAGAGTGAGTTAGTAGAAGCTTAAAGTATCAAGCATGATTTCCATGGTTTGCACCCATACGGTTAGTAGGCCCTTTGTGGGAGAGAAAGTGAATTAATACTTTGCTCATATTTTGGTTTAGACTAAGACTATTATTGAAAGTGATCTTAGTTTAGACTTGAATAACTGCTTTGTGTTTATTCATTACCAAAGCCGTTTATCGTTTCGCCGGAAAGGCACGTCTTAAACCACTATATATGACACAAGCTCTTCGTTTCAACTATTTGAAGATTGTCATTAATCCCTTGAGCATTGATCCTAGTCTTGATTCACTTCCCTTAATTTCTCTCCACTTAGTCGTTTTGCTACGAGTAGTCGTTTGTCCGTTTCGGTTCTTTTCGATCTTGATTTAACTCGTAATCCTTCGTTAAGGCATATTGCTTAGTGTTATGATGATCCAATGATATTCTAAAAGGCTCATGATTTAATTTTAAGTATTTTAGAAAAACTGGATTTTCAAAATTTCGCGTTTTTCAGAGATAGAAACCTGCCTCTGTAGGCGGTTCCTTATCTCCGCGGCTCAAAACCCACGGTACCTTATCGATAAGGTACCGCGGGCAGAAACTTTTGTCAGAGCGCCAGTTTGTGTTTTTTTATTCTTTTTCAAACCAAACTCTCTCTCTCCCAAAAACACACAGCCGACGGGTTTTACCTTTTCCACCATTGTTGAAGCTTCTAAAACCTTCAATCACTCAAATTAATTGATTCCAAGTTGTGGGTTTCACTCATCCATCATCTAGCATCAATTAATTGTAAGTATTTTCTTTCAATTTCATCTATTTTGTTCTAGGACTCATCCTTTCATAATTAGGGATTTTTAAAATTGAAATTGAATTAAAACCTTAATAGGAATGTGGGTTGACATGGTAATCTTACTATGATTCCTTAGGTTGATATTCATTAAGATTTCACTAAAACCCACTTATAGAACAAATCCAAATTTAGGCTAAATGATTTTGGTTGAATTATGGATTTGAGATGAACCCATGAACAAGTAGGTAATGACATTGTTAATGCTTACCTAAAAACCTTGTTTTGAAAAACCAATGTTCTAATCCATTGTTAATCTAACATAGATCATGTGTTCTTGGTCAACGATGGAATAAACACATTGTGAACATGAAAATGATATGGATTCAATCCTATGTTTGTCAAGAAATTGATATAACACATTTTCATTTTTCTTTTTCCTTTTTGATTTTTCATATGAGTGATTGGATAGATATTTTCGTGTTTAGGTACTTGTCATGTCTTCAAGATATCAAAAAGATCACGAACGAACACGAGCATACATGCCCTCTCACCCTCTTTTGATTCACTCTCACAAAAACTCGTCTAAGTCTCTCGAACATAGTTGTTTCCATGAAGGACGCATTGTTTGCTCCAATTTCGCAAATGAGTTTATTCGCTTCATGTTTAAATCTATTGGGTTCGATTGTCTTCTTGATATTGATGAGCCAATATTTCCCTTGTTTCTTATGGAGTTCTTTAGCTCATTCACATTGATAAGCATCAATAATGGTTTGTCTATACGATTTTCCATTATGGGGAAAACCATTATCTACACTCTTGAAGAATTCGGTGTTATTCTTGGAGTGCCATCTAATGGTCAATGTCGATTCACCGATGCTTGGAGTTTAGACTCTTTAGAATCGGCCCCTATTGATGCTCATTATGTGACCGTGCTTCCAACTCCTTCGGACATCATTCATACCATTTCCAAACCTCGTGAGCATCCTATTCATGGTAAATTTCAAGGAGTTGTTCGAACTCTCTCTCCTTGGGAATTACTATCTAGTGATATTAATGATTTCATGTCTCCTTGGGCTGAAATCATTAGGGAAAATGCAATGTGTCTTGATGGGAATCGGGATTTAGTACCCGCTTGTCTTGCACACATGTTGTATTGTGTTGCGACCACAACTCCTTACAATCTCGCATTTTTCATAGCTAGAAGAATTAGGTTTGTTATTCTTGAGCCTAAGTCAAGTCTTCCCTACGGAATGCTTCTTTCTCGTCTTCTTAGAAGAGTCCTAATTGACTTTCCGTCTCTTCTATCTTCACCCTATCACTCCATTGATCGTGTCATGTCTCCCATTCAAGGGAACATTTCACCCGAGATCAATGTGAACTCGTGTCAAGTCGAAAACACTTCTCAAGAAGAGTCTTCTAGTAACCCTCCCTCAAACTTCATGTCCTCTTCAATCTCCATCTTGTCCTCCCATGAAGTTGATTCCGATTATCAATTTTATCTCAATCATCTTCTTCGAGAACGCCTCAGAAGTGAATCAAGGAATTAGATGTTATGCTCATAGTGACTTGCAACACTCATCTAGGTTGTTTTCATGACTCTCTTCTCTTGATTTGGTTATGTATTAACTTATGCTTGGATTATTATTTACTTTGATCCTTTATGTTAATTATGCCTTCACGATTGTGTTTTACATAGCTTTGTGCATGCCATATGATAGCTAGCTTATTAGATTATGATATGTAGTTAACTTTGGCTTGTAAAACCTTTGGGAAAAATCTGGGTTTATCAAAAACTGAAATGGGAAATTTTTGAAAACCTTCTGGACGCGGTTCCATATCGACCCGCGGTTCCTTATCGATAATGTACCGCCGGTCCTAGATAAGGAACCGCCGGCCACTGTGCACGACAGCATCTTTGCTTTACACTGTTTTCTTAATTTTGTGTAAACCTTGCATGATTTTCAGTAATAAACTGCACATTTCCTAAACTAGGGTATCTAAATTCATTATTCACCTAAAATGATTTTAACCCATTACTAGTTTGGATCATCCCCTCAACCATTTAAACCCACCTTGTTTGCATGTTCTTCACACATCAAACATACTTCCCTAAACCTTAAACCACCCTAATCGACCATGGTGTGTACCAAAACCTCAAACACTTCCAAGACCTCCACACCAAGAAAAACTCTCAAAATAAGGGTTAAGGTAGCTAAGCCTAACTCTTCACCTTTCCATACACCTAAGAATGAGAATGCTCCTATCCTCATTTCTTCATCACCTTCCCCACCTCTTGCTCCATGCAAGACCTCCTCAACCCATGGTACTAACCACTCCATTGGTTCTACCTCCTCTTCATTCAATTCTAGAATGAATGAGCTCTCCTCACCCTTCACTCCAAGTGCACCCTTGGAAGTGACACCACAACCTCAACCAATCCAAAGCATTCCTTTTGGGAATGACTTTGATGACACTTTGGTGACTTCACCATTTACCCCTCACAACTCACCCATTTCACCAACCTTGGAGGATTTACCTCCACATTCACCCATTTCCCCTTTGGGGAACATGCCTCCTCTTTCACCCACATCTCCCTTGGAGAACTTGCCTCCTCCACCTCCACCCAACTCAAACATCCCAATTTTGGGTGTCCCTCTTTCCCTCCTCTTGGGTGATCCTTACTTTGGGTTTCAACAAACTCATGGTCCTAGATGTCCATGTTGTCTTTATAACCACTTCCTCATCCAAAACTTAAGGATGGATATGTATGGACTTCATAGGGGTTTACAAGATTTCTTGCTTACTTTGTTTTCCATGCCTCCTCCTAGGAGATGAATGATGGAGGTGTCTTAATAAGAGTTTTCAACAACAACAAGCCAAAGAAAACTATTTATCTAGATTTTATGATAAGCTAGCTATGTATTAGTTAGTTTTATTTATCTTTGTTCTTGTTTCCTTATTAATAAATGTTTCTTGTTGGTGTGTTATGGATTTAGCTTTGTGTGATTCTATCCTTTTATGCACACTAATCAACTTCAATTTGAAATTAAAATTGAACCTAAATCTATCACAACCCCTAAACTTGACTAAAATTGGTTCAAAATGATATCTAAATTATTTTGTCACCCTTTGTCAAGACATTCTTTGTGAATGTGTTGCTTTATGCAACCCTAGCATATTTTGGTTCTAATAGAGGTAAAATTCCAAGATTTGCAACTTTTTGAAAAAGTCTTAGTTTTTCCCAAAACCCAAGAAAAACATTGTTTAAAGTCCACTGGACGCGGTTCCTTAGTGATATGGAACCGCCGGCACACATAAGGTACCGCGGCCAGAAATGTGGCTTTTGACGAATTTTTGGTCAAAACCTTTAAACCCTATTCCCAGTCAAGATTCCTTGTTTACTCAAATTGACTAAACATTCCTTGAAAATACACATTTTGTATTCAAATTCTTAGCTTGATTACATTTTACTTATACCCCAACCTTGAGATTTCATTCTCACACCTTCCCAACCTTGAGAATTCATTCTCACATAACCTTGAGATATCATTCTTACACTCTCACAATGCCTAACTCCTACATTCCTAACCTTGACATTTCTTTGTCACAACCCCACTCACCCAAAGCTTGCTCATCCAAGCTTTCAAAGAAACCGAAAATCTCGGTTAGACCCGTTTGGGTTAAGAAGAATGAACCATCTTCGTCCAAACCACCCAAAAACCCTACCTTCTCTTCAATCAAGTATTGGAATGAGACTTACACCATAAACCCCATCACCGGAGCAAAAGAACATGTTCCACCACCACCACAATCCTTCAACACCCCCCAACTCAATGACCTTTCCACCTTCCCAAACCTCACAAGGCATTGTGAAAACACTCCCAAACCCTTTACCCCACCACCACCAAACCCTAAGTTTGAAGCCATACCCACATCAAACGATTTTGTGTTGCATCATGGATCCTCGTGTGATTGTTGCCGATTTCAACAAATTGAACTTGCTCATGTGTATGAGAAGTTAAATTTTCTTGAATTCCTCCTCAATCGACCTCCTATTCAAGTTTTCGTTCCGGTGGACAAAACTTCGAATGATGCATCGTCGTCTTTTTAGTTTTATTTTTTTTGCAATCTTGGAAAATATCACTATTAGACTAGCTTATGCTTAGTGGTTTTTTTTCCATACTTATTGCTTTTAGATACTCATACTATGTGTATGACTATCCTCTTTGTTGTATTTTTTTTTAACTTGTGTGCTATCTAATTAGTTCTATTTTTGAGTTGATCTTGGTTAAATTTTTACAATTGCTTATGGGTGATTCCATCAATTCTAAAGCTTTAACCCATTGACAAGCTTATCATCTTCACTTTATTGAAGTTTGATTTTTTCAATTACCTCTTTGGACATACTTAGCAAAATACTTGCTTCTAATTTGAGATTTCTTCTCCTTCTCCCTCTCAAGTTACTTAGTAGGTAGTGATCATATATACATTGGTGTTTCTTTCCTTTCTACTAACCTTTGTGTAGCATGTCACCTTAGCTCACAAACTTGGTGCCCCAAGCTAGGGGGAGCAACCACCAAGGAGGAGCTACTAGCAAAGTTCGATGCACTTCAAAGACTTATGCTAACCTTTTTGCTACGACAAGGGGGGAGAAATGATAGTGATAAACTAGTTAATAATTCCATAGTTTGTGTTTATACGTAAATAAGTTTATCGTTTGTCGTAATCAAAATGGGGAGATTGTTAATGCAAGTAATGCCTAAAAACATTATTAGTGTTAACTAATCTTTCTTAGTTTTGATCACAACAAACCATACAACACATTTATTGTAGAAACACAAAATGAATTATTTAACTAACACTATCATCAAGGTAATAATCATATCACTAACCTTTCTTAATCATACTTAGTGATCATCAAAATGATTATCCTTAAAACTCACTTTTGCTAATAAGACAAAAGACTTTTAATAAACTTTCTTTTTTAGAAAATATTTTATTAAAATGGAAAATGAAAATTTGAAAATGGCATATTCCAAATGCTGTTAGAATATCCTTTAAAGGGTTTAAATACCTCAGATATTCCCACCCCACTAAAAGACAAAAAAGGGAGCGGAGTCTAGTGGCGGTACCTTAAGTACCTAGGCGGTACCTTATCGATATGGTACCGTGGGGTAAGCTAAGGTACCGCGCACAGTATCCGTTATAGATCCGTTGTAACTTTGTCTCCTTTAAATAGTGGGTCAAATCTCATTTTCCAGCAAGCCTCTTGGACGATTTTCTCAGCCCTCTTTCTATTTTCTATAGCATAATCATTAGTAAATGATCACTTAATTTGTTAAGGATGTTTACATATGATTATCCTCTTGATCCCCTCCTTTACCATGTCCAATGAGAAGATCACTCACTCACTAGTGTAGTGATAAAGATGAATTTATGAGCTAGTCATATTCATCACTATACCTTTGTGTTTTAGGTCAATCCAATGTATTTATGAATACTTGGACTAGTTGTGTTCATCCAAGTTATTTGTGAATACTTGGATTTGTTGTGTACATCCATTGCATATGTGTTTGCTTGGATTTGTGTTGTGTAAATCCAAGCTACATGTGTGTACTTGGATAAGTCTAGTTGAGTTGTAATAGATTTGATTAGGAGTTCTCACTAAACTATAAAGTGATGTGGTTGTGTCTTGTGAGTTCTCACTAAACTTTAAAGTGACTAGTAGTTGTGTTGTGTGAAGTTCTCACTTAGCTTCAAAGTGAAGAGTCGTGAAGATTGGTTCTAGCTTTCTATTAGAACTCGACATCTAGCCTTGTGTCGTTAAATTGTGAAGTAGGCAACGTCGTGTAGATTGGTCCTAGCTAAAGATTAGGTCTCGACATTTAGCTTAGTGTCGGAAAATAATGTAAGCAACGTTGTAAGGTTTTCTCCGCCGAGAAGGGAGCTTGTGGATATAGTGGAAATCTCGAGTAGGTGTACTCGAGGAGTGGAGTAGAAACGAGGATAGAGCCTCGTTATCGAACCACTATAAATCTTGGTGTCTTCCCACTAGGTTGTCTCCTTCCTTGCTCTTTACTTATTTCATTATCATTATACTTGCTTATTATTATTGCTAGTGCATTTCAATTGAACCTAATCATTATGCAACTTAGCTTTAAGTAAAAGATAGTTTTGATACAAACCAAATTGAAAGTAATTTTAATTTGGTCACCAATAGAAGAGAAACTATTCAACCACCCCTTCTAGTTTCTACACAATCTGATGCATCTACAGTCACTACTGAACCGAATGCAGCATCCCCCAATAATTATCAAACCACACCCGAATCAACACCCCCACTCGTTCCTGATGATGTTGAAGAGGGTTACAATGATCACGACTTGGAATTTGCTCACTTACAAGAACTTCCATTTTTTGGTTTACCTATACCCGAAAACCCTAACGGTGCGTCTACCTCAGAGGAAGCTCCTGCAACTGTTCACTCCAGACCCCACAAGACTGAAAATCACAACACAAAATTGACAAAGGATCACCCAATCCAAAATATTATTGGTGACATCGATCGACCAGTCTTAACACACCATCAAATACAAGAGCATGCATTATATTGTTACTTTGATGCATTTCTCTCTGAAAAGGAACCTAAAACATGGAAACAAGCAATGACACAATCCTCTTGGATTTAAGCCATGCAAGAGGAACTTACTGAATTCCAACAACTTGAAATATGGGAATTAGTTCCTTTACCAGACAACGTCAACATTCTTACATTGTTGTGGGTATATAAGGTCAAACTCGATGAGATGGGTGGCGTCTTAAAGAACAAGGATAGATTGGTTGCTTGAGGTTACAAACAAGCATTGGGTATTGACTTTGAAAAATCCTTTGCTCCTGTTGCAAGATTGGAGGCAATTAGACTATTCCTTGCTTATGCTGCTCACATGAACATGATCGTCTACCAAATAGATGTTAAGACGGCATTTCTCAATGGTGAATTAAGGGAAGAAGTCTATGTAAGCCAGCCGAATGGATTTGTCAACTCGGAGTATCCTAATCATGTGTACAAGCTCAAGAAGGCTCTTTATGGGTTGAAACAAGCTCCACGCGCGTGGTACGATCTTCTATCGTCATATCTCATCTCGGAAGGCTTCTCCAAAGACAAAGTGGACCCGACATTGTTCATTCTCGAGGAAGGCAACGACATGATACTGGTACAAATCTATGTTGACGATATAATAGTTGCTGCCACTACTCAAAAATTGTCTAAGCATTTTGAGAAAATCATGTCCACACGTTTTAAGATGTCGATGATGGGAAAAATATCATTTTTCTTACGGTTACAAATTTCTCAGAATCCCAAAGGCATCTTCATTAATCAATCCAAATATGCTCTCGAATCTTTGAAAAAGTATCATTTTGAAAAATGTGACCCCGTGGATACTCCAATGGTGGAGAGATCCAAGTTGGATGAGGATAGGGATGGGATTGCTGTCGATCCTAAACTTTATCATGGAATGATCAGCACCCTTCTCTATCTGACTGCTAGCAGGCGTGATTTGCAATTTGCTATATGCATGTATGCTCGGTATTAGGCTCGGCCTACCGAAAAGCACTTACATGTTGTGAAAAGGATCTTTCGGTACCTTAAAGGAACACTTCATCGTGGTCTATGGTATCCGAAGGACTCCTCTATTGCTCTAATATCATATGCAGATGCGAATCATGCTGGGTGTCAAGATACTAGACGTAGCACATCTGGCAGTGTGCAACTTCTTGGAGATATGCTGATTAGTTGGGCATCTAAAAGGCAGAAAAGTGTTGCGATATCTAGTACAGAGGCAAAATACATTGCCATGTCCGTTTTTTGTGCTCAAGTTCTATGGATGAGATCATAATTGAATGACTACGGTCTTGGATTCAACAAAATTCCGATGTACTGTGACAACAAAAGCGCCATTACCCTTTGCTGCAACTATGTTCAACACTCCAGGGCGAAGCATATTGACATACGCTACCATTTTATCAAAGAGCAAGTGTAAAATGGAGTGATCGAGCTCTATTTTGTCAACACCGAGTATCAGCTGGCTAACATGTTCACAAAGGCTTTAGATCGAGGACGTATCGAGTTTTTGATCGACAAGCTTGGTATGAAATCATTCTCACCAGCGACTCTTCAGGAGTTGGCAGAAGAATCTGCAGAATAGTGGTGGTAAACTATTCTCGAGTATCATTTTATCGTGATCATGTATATATTGTATATATTTACCAAAAAAAGAAAAATACAAAAATATAAAAACTACAAAAACCATAAAAAAAATATAAAATCAAGAAGATCCAAAAATAATTTTCATTTTAAAAGGGCATGTCTTTTAGTACGATAATATTTACGGCCTTAGAAATATCGATTAAAATTGACACAGTCCCATAAACAGAGTTCGTATAAAAGTTGTACATATTTTAAAACATGCCCATATGGCTTGTAGTTATTTCTGACTGCAACCCGCTTTTCTCATTAAAGTCACGTATTTCTTTTGAAAACATTGGCTCACAACGGGAATTAATTTTCTCGGGTAAGGTTTACTTTAAAACCTTGCAAGGGATCAAGTTTACTTAATAACTTGGTCTAACATAAATTAATGTACGCTTCAGTGCATTTATTTTTCAAAATAAGAGAAATCTTATTGCTACCAGAATCTTTTCTTCAAAAACAATTAAACGGAAAATGTCTTCATTGGTATTTGACTCTTTAAACAACGACTACAGCCCTTTAAATAAAACACGGGTCATTGTTTAAGGGGGAGAAAATATCAAATCGTCTTGGAAATAAATTGGTCTTCAAAAAGTTTTCTGAAAAATGAAAAACGGTTAATGTTTTCTATCATGTCTTATATGGTATGTGCCTTATGTGATGCTAGTTGTCTTAGGATTTATATACCTTGCCTTAAGACACTATATCTAGGGTATGGGATGAGTGATTGTTTACGAAAGCTTAAGAAGTTACGGGTATTTGGGTAATGGTTTAACATAACCTTGTTAAACTCTAAACCAATCAAGAGGGTCTAATGTGCAAATAAAGAAAATATTCTTTATGTTTGACTAGTCAACACCCCTCCCCCGTCCTTCTCCTTACTTTTCGCAAAACAAAAACCACATACACTCTCTGCCTCCATTTCTAAAGCTTAACAACCTTTGATTTCGATAGTTCTAATCACTTTCAAGCCTTGAGGTATTAACCATATACTTATTTCGTTATAATAGTCACACCCTTTATGTCTAAATTCATGATTATTGAATTATAAACCCTAGATCTCGTATTAGGGTTTTTGAGAAAAAGTTTGATAAAAAATGAAATTGATAAGGGGTTTTGGACTAGATAGCATGGATTTATATTGGGTATTGCTCGGATTTTCTTAAAACACTACCTAGGATTGAAATCAAACTAATTTGTATAATCCTCGTAATAATCGCCCATATTACGAAAATGTGCCTGTTTATGATATTGCGAAATGTGTTGGGTTGAAGTATTGCGAAGTGTGCTATGGTTTGGACATTGCGGAAAGTCTCGTGATCAATTATTACGAAGACTGCTTTACGCAATGACATTGCGAAATGTTTGGACTTCCTTTTTTGCGAAATGTGCACCATTAAGATATTGCGAAAAGTGTGTGTTGTCCACATTGCGATATGTGTAATTTCAAAACATTGAGAAATGTCTGAAAAACTGAACATTGCGAAATGTGCAAAATCATAGCATTGCGAAAACTTAACACTTTGATTCATTGTGAAATGTTTAACATAGACATTGCGAGATTCAGGATTCTTTTGGTATTGAGATATATTCAAACCTAAAACATTGCAAAATGTTTAACTCTTATCAATTTTGTATAAATTTTGTTACACTAAGTTTAATCCGACATCGTTTTATATGTTAAATAAAAAATGACATAGGATTAATACTCAGATAACTTAAACAAACAAAATGATGTGATGTGACATGGTTTATCATGCCAGATGTACACATGCAATATGATATATATATTTTTGTTTGTATCATTTGCCTATGTTCTTATCTAAGCAGGAAAAGTGTCGATCACTGAAGAGCAACAAAAGCAATTGGATCTCGAACTTGTTCCACTTAGTGATAGGCTGCCTCTTGTAGAGAACAATCTTCGCCTGAAAGATGACTTTGATCCAACTTTCGTAGTCTTCAAGATAGTAATGGATATTTTGGACATGTCCCCACTGAAGAATGCTTTAAGAGCAACAGCTTTAGTCCCTGAAGTATACATGCAGGATTTTTGCGCAACATCATCGATTTCTCAGGGCAGACAGTTATCCAAGAAGACCATTAATTTTTATGATCAACAAAAAGCCGATGACACTTCAGTTGAGTCATTTCAGGAAGATCTTCAAGTTCCCTAGCTTAGCTAAAGGAGAAGAGTATGTGCCTAACCCCGACAAAGCCGACATTCTCAGAGTGCTTCGATCTCTGAATTATGAGGGAGATCTTCACAATAATCTAATCGACTTCTCTGGATTCCTAGTGGACAAATATGGAGTACCTACCATGGATCCAAATGTACTTCAAACGATGCTTAAAGATAAAAACTTTTGGGCCAGTATGAAGATCGACAAAGACGAGGGTGAATACCATACTAATGAACTGATGAAAGCAATGAGATCAACGGCTTCAGGTGATCAAACTCTAGTACTACGTCCATTAACAGCCTTTGTCATTGCTGCAGCCAAGCACCTCCCAATGGATTACTTTGTCAACCATGACCTCGATTACTTAGAAAAAGGCGCGAAAAAGTATGCTACATCGTTAACCATGGGCAAGGCAGTAAACTTGGAGAATGTTCCTTGGATTGAAGATAAGGTTCCTCAGCTATGGAGTAGAGTACTAGTTAAATTATACGATCCATATACGGAACTCGGTATCTCTCAGTGGGGTGGCAAGAAGAGATTAGCTTACAACTTCTTTAATCGTCGTAAACCAGGTAACCTCATACTTTCAAATCGTCGAATTAAAAGGATACATGGAGGTACTATTAATCAGATATTCGGGTACTCCTACCTACAAGAGATCATATTCAAACGGGAAGACAATAAGGTTTACACTCTCATTGAAGGAGATCTCCAATATCTACGTCTTGATGATATAGAAGATTTTTTGCTTATCTTAGCTCAAGACAAGGTCCCTCGCTTATCACCTGAACTCGTCATTGCCTTAACCTTAAACATTCGCCAATACACTCGAAAAGTTGTGATCAAGTATCGGGTTGAAGACTTACAACTTGGTGTGGAGAGTTATCAAATCAGGTTAAATCTGCAACGTCCTCACACCACACCTCAGAGTCATTATCACAGGAAGAAGAAGCCATATATCACTTGAGCTGGAAATTGGAATATTCTACCTGAATGAAGAAAAAGTCATGCAATATATGAGACTATCTGAACTGCACAAATTCAGCGACATAACTCTCAAACATGTTCGTGATAAGCTGCTAATTCTCAACTCCAAACAAGGGCTTCTAGAAGTGAAGTATGACTGGATAGGCAGGTTCATCAAGAGTTCCAAATATGTAATCCAGAAGATTGAGAAGAAATTAAGGGAACGACGGTTGATCCGCAGTCTAGAACGATTCGTGGGTGGCAGACCATATGGAGCTCACCATAGGCTAATGGAACGATCCACTTAACGTGGTGATTATACTACATCAGGTCAACTCCATACACTCACTTGTGAATATGTATATATAATGTGTACATTAGGCTTTTTGTGACTTGTTGTAGTGTGAAAGTATGATATTTTTCAAGAATTTCTCACGAGATTCTAAATCTTTCAAAATATATCATACTCAAGTACTACAACTAACCCTAATTAATTTGAGGGGGAGCATTAATATGTTCTATGGCCAACAACTGATTTCATTTTGTTACCCAAGACCGGTTAATTCATTAATATCTAAATTTTGATGGTTAGCATTTTGGATTAGGGGATAAAATGGGATTAAGGAGACTTGTATTGTAAAATATGTGGCTATAAATGAAAAAGACTTAATGGAAAATCTAACTTGATATGTGTAATGCACATGTTAAGGGGGAGTATTTTGATGTCAAAAACACTGAAGGTACAAAAATTCTTGATATTTATATCACAAGTACCTCAGTGATTTTAAGGAATTTTCATGGTGACAAATACTTACCCAAAACACACATAACTCACGACGGTTGTGGTGACAAAAGGTTGGTAGGATTAGGTATCAGTCCAATGATTCTTCCAGAACCGGAAGAATCTTCCCAAGGAAAATTCCATAGATAGAAAATAGTAGTCCTTAGGAAAGATGGGGAATGGATTGTGAACGTAGCTGAATGCCGACCAAGTACTGACGCTAGCACTGGAACAATCACAACAAGGTGCTAGTGATGATGTATTGGTAAGCATTGAAGGGGTTGAAGAATGAAAAAGAAATGTAAAGATAAAGGGTGTAAAGAAAGAAGCCCTCCTTAAAACTTAGGCATAAACCGGGTCAACACATCTTGAAGACGATAAAGTATCATGGACCCAGTGATGCGATGCACAACCCCTCCCAGCTAACTCAAATATCTCTCAAAAGATATTTGTTTTAATGTCACAGAGTTCAACACGTTATCTATCAGTTTATTCACTCTGAATAAATTGATATTGAAAAGGTGGCAATCCTCTCCAGCCTCCGCTCACCAAATCAAAATGCACTATTGAGTCTAGAGCCACGAGATCACTCATTAGGACACATTTTAAAAACAAGAAAGATTTTTATGAGTCCTACGCAATATTCCTGTAATATTGCCAGAACATCTAAGTGATACGAAAGTATTACAATGAAGATGGAAATCCTGCTTGAGCCAACATCAAACAAGCTCATGGTAGGTGACACGTGTAGTTGTTTAAGAACTAATCTTGTGATAACTGGAAAGAAACGATTGTTTGACTCTTAATTGAATTCAAACTTGTTCCAGGGCCTCTACGCAAAATCCAAGTGATCTTGCCAGAACACTCAGAGTGGCACTCTTTAGTGCTCATAGTGATAAGTGAAAATCCTTCTAGTGTCAACATCAAATAACACTGCGGTAGGTGACAAGCAAGATTCTATTAGAATCGAGCTCGTGACAACTAGAAAGCAACAATGGTGAAAATCTTGATTGAAATTCACTTGTTCCAGGTTCATGATTTGACGGCTTCAATCATAAGGATAAATTTATCAAAATGATTCACTCTTTATGTTCGCAGTCAGCTTTGGACGGTCGAATAAAGAGAATAGGTTTACCCGTGAAATCTTGTCAAGGAGATCTTTAATTAGACCTACCTGTCACAAGTACGATATTTATTATCGTCCAACGGTCTTCATCGACCGGAGGTAAAATGCTACCGAATCAGAATAAAATGTCAAATCCATTTTATTCATGTTTTATTATGTTGCTGCATTTGAAGAAGGTAGCGTTGTGGTGTATCAGATGAAGTCGTCCTCACATACTTATACCTTCTGCATCAAAGATTTCAGCAAAATTCAAGAAAGTTTGACCTAAAAGTCTTCCGCTGTATCAACTCTGAAACTTTCAAGAATTCAACAAAGTATAGGTATGTGGGACATGAAGTCACGAAGAGGCGAACATCATAAGAAGGCAAAGACTGCACGTGAAAGGTCAAAAGAACATGCTCTAAGACAAAGCCTAATGGTAATCAACACATATTCACAAAAATGAAGAAAAGAAAATGAAGAAAAGAGAAAGCGGACTACGAGCACGAGAACGAAGATCTAACATGCTAGATTAGGACTTTGTAATTTGGAGTGACCTCCCTTTAGGGGGAGATTATTGGAAATCCGTTTTTGTATTTATAAAGTCTCGGTCACTCCAACAATATAGTTAAGGGCTCGTAGTATAGTTTAGTAACATTTTATGTAAGCCCGACTCATGAGCATGTTCATGGGCCGGAGGCCCAAGTCCACTTATGGACTTGGGTATACAAACCTCTTTCCTTCATGAAAAGGGGTGTTGGTTGTTTCATTATTTAAAAATATTTCACACATTTTCTCTCATCTTACTCTCTCTACGTTCTGTCACTAGAAACATCAACCCACTTGTCAGATAATAGATTACCAAGATTCCACATCTAAAGCTCCTATGGTTCCATATACGGCTTTAGTAAATCTAGACCATAAAGAAGAGTCATCAATCAACAACGTCAATCCCATTTAAATGAAAGACCATTATTGAACCATATAACACTTTTTCAGCTACACTGCACCATTTTTCTATCTGAACCGTTAACACCTTTACAAAATTAACCCGAGTAGCTTCCATCTAATCTAGAACTCCCATATGGACCTTATAATTGGACATGTGATAGAGCGGAATAGAAGTAAGCGCTGATTTAGTTAAAGTAAGGAGACCTCCTATTGAAAGAGCATTAAGCTTCCATTTCGATAATCTAGAAGATAAATTAGAAGTAACATTATCCTACGAGTTAACCATAGACATATAACCACCTACTTTAACACCAAGATGATTAAAAAGTGGAGAGAAAGTAGAGCATCCCATACGTCTTGTAGTAGATTCAATTTCATCACAATTAATGTAAATTCCCATCAACTTACTTTTGGAGAAATTTATCTTGAGACCTGCGTGCTAAAAGAAACGCTTTAAAACGTGAATAATTGTATTGATGTTGGAGGTATTCCATTCGCCTACAAAGATGGCATCATTGACATAGAATAAATGAGAGAGAGCAACAAGGAGTTATTAAAGAGAGATTCCTTTGAAGTAACCCGCATCCAAGATTCTATTAAAAGAGATATACAAACTTTTCATGATGAAAATGAAAAGAAAGGGAGAAAAAAATTCTTCGTATTTCAAGACTTTGTTAAATTGGAACTCCGAAGTGTGTGACTCATTAACGAGAAATTATTTCATGACTGACTTAAAACAACCTTATATATCTGCACCATTTGTTGCCAAATCCAAATGACTTTAAGGCATATTCTAAGTAACCCCACCTAACGAAATCAATCTCCTTTACAAAGTCGACTATAAGAATCATAGATTCAATCTTCTTACTTTTACACCATGAGAGTAACTCTTTAATGATGAAAGGTCCATGCAGTATTTGACGATCATGCACAAAAGCCAACTAGACTTCACTAATTAGATCCAAGATAACAAATTTCAATATTTTATCAAATATATTGGCAATGATTTTATACATACTTACAATAAACTTTTTAAGAGGAAAGCCATTAAATTTTTTGGTATCTTGGATCTTCGAAATTAATGAAATAAAAGATTAATTAAAACCACGATGAAGCATACTGATAGGTGTGAAAACACCCATCCTTTTACCACTTAATTATAATAATAACCAAGCCAAAACGTGTATTTTATGTCGTAAATGTCGGAATTATGCGTGGTTTGTGTTTTTATTGTGTTTTAGGACCAAAAGATGAAAAAGGAAGAAAACACGGGCTTTTATCGAAGAAAACGAGAAAAGACGAAGTCAAAAGATCAAGAGTGCAAAAAGAACGGAAGTCCAAGGCCTATTCTGAAGATTTATCGAAGAAAAAGTCTAAAGACGGAAGTTTAATAAAGTCGAAGAACCAAGTCTAATTAAAGAAGAAAATTATAAGACGAGTTCAAATTATATCGACAAATCCCGAGACGACACCGAAAAAGACAAAGAATTTAAATCGAGTCGATAACAAGAAGAAAGAAGGAAGAAAGCATCATTTTTTACTCCTCCTATAAATACCCTCCTAATGTGTCATTAGGAGGTGGTTAGAAAATTAGGAGTAGATTAGTTTAGGATTAGGAGTAGATTAATATACTTTCTCTCTCTAGCTTTTCTTTAATGTTTTAATCTTTTTCATTAATCTTGTATTAGATCTTAATCTTAATCTTAATCAAGCTTTTCAATTAATCATTCTCATTCTTCCTTTCTTTATTATTAATCTTGTGTTGATTTAGATGATCTTGTAGTTGCTTAATCTTGATGTTTATTGATTTATTGATGCTTTTGATTGATTGTGCTTATTGGTTTTTATGTGTTTGATTTTTATAGCTTATAGTGTTATTAGTGCTTATTGTGTTAATTTTCTTATTTTTAATTAAGTGCTTATTAGTTAATTTTTATAAAAAGTTGTTTTTAAATATTTTTATTATTTAGTGTTTTTAAAAATTTTTAAATTTTGGCTTATTAGCTTTTTCTAAACATCAATTTGGTTAAGTTTTTAGATAAGTGCTTATTAGTTTATTTAATAAAAAGTTGATTTTTAATTTTTAGATTTATTAGTATTTTTCAAGTTTTTGATTTGTGGTTAAATTAGTTTTTTCTTAAAAGTGTTTTAGATTAAGTTTTGGTAGATTGCTTATTTGATTTTAGCTTATTCGTGGCTTATTTTATGATTTTTAGAGTTACTGTATCTTTGATTTTTCAAGTTTTCGGATTAGGGTTAATTTTTCTGAAATTGTCATTTCTCTGAATTTCCTTTTTATGAATTTGTCACTTTCTCTGAAAACCAATTATTCCGAAATAGACATTTTCCGAAAATTTCCTTTTTCTGAATTTATTGTTATTCCGAAGATTTATCTTTTTCTGAAAAAGCTATTATTCCGAAGAAACCATTTTTTCTGAAAAAGCAACTTTTTCTGAAATAGTAACTATTCTGAAGAAATGAATTTTCTGAAACCACTGTAGCACATTCCGAAATTTTATTTTCCGAAGAAACGTTTTTTTTTCTGAAATTACTCTTTTTCTGAAATAACAAACATTGCGAAGAAAACTCTGTAGCTATTCCGAATATTTTTCCGAAATTCACTGTAGCATGCGAAGGAATTGTCCTGTGTGCCTACGTGCTTGGGGATTTTGGCGCCATTTTCACAAGGCAGCCCTTCCAGCAGCTAGCCTGCCTGCTTGCTTATTTATTAGTATTGTTCCGTAATTGTTTAGTTATATTTGAAAGTTGTTCCGATTTTATTTTTGAAAGTTACGTATTTTTAATTGAATTTTTCTTCGATTTTTAGTATTAATATTTTTTCGTAAAGTTTAAGTTTGATCTTTATTTAGTACCCGCTTTAGGTTTTCCCTCGTTTAACTTTAAAGTACCATTTATTCTCTCCTTTTTAATTAAGTAAACTTTATTTTCGAGTCGATAGTTAATTTCGTCTTTTAAATTTATTTTTATTAATTGTTTCGTTTTAATTTCACGTTTTATTATTTATATTGTTTTGTTTTTATTAGTTAATCGCTTTTAGCTTATTGTTATTATTTTGCGCATTTACCTTTTTAGTAGAATAGATAACCAAACCATTTTATTTTCCACCAAGAACGACTGAGTCGCACTTTTAACCGGTAATCAATTCGAATTGAACCGAGACGAACAAATTTTCATACTTGGCGAAAACCATGTATCAAATGGCGCCGCTACCGGCTCTTTTCGTGAAGATTAACGGTTTATTGTGAGAGATGCGTTGGATTTTGGGATCCGTTCACTTTTGAACGTTATTTTTCTTGCCAAAAAAAATTCAAAAATCCCAAAAACATTTGAAAAATCATACAAGCATTTCCTTTTCACAAGTTTTGCGCCAAAAATATTCTTCTTGCTTATCTATTATTCTTCATGGGTTCGTCTTGCGTACGGTGTGGGAGACCATGGCATGGTTATCAAATATGTCATTGGTGTATTTGTGAGCGGTGCGGCTCTGATATCGACAATACACAATTTGGATTTTGTCCATTTTGCAATTCAACAAATTCGTACTTCTCCTCTTACAATACTTTCTCACCCTTTCCTGTATATGACAATCCTTATCCTCAAAATGCACCGGGTTTTCCTCAATACCCGTATTGCAATAATTGTGTGGTCCCTCACGATGCTTCTTCTTGTCAACCGATGAATATCTTTGAGCCAATTCCGTGCTATGATTCAGGTTTCTATAACTTTGAGCCCCCACATCACACCCTCAATCATCAATCCTCTCAGGGAATTAATCTTGACCAACAACTCACTACTTTGAATGACGTTCTAGAAAGTTTAGCTCAAATCCGAGCTGACTTACATCAGGAAAGGCAACCTTTGCTTGATGGCGACCAAATTTTGAAATCCACCTACACCTTTTTGAGCCAATTTGGTTGTTTTCCCTTCTTTTCTACACCAAAATGTTTACTTACAACGTGGGATAGAATGGGTTTAATTGAACATACTCGGGGATATGATCAACAAAAATTGCTTCATGAGCTTCTTAAAGATGTGGAGGTTGAAAAGGAGGAGTTAGTCGACTATATCACTCCTAACTAGAATGGTCCAGTCTATTATGATGATGATGACGAGGATGACATCTACAATCTCAACCCATCTTCTGATATTACTACTCCTACTCTTGATATCCCTAATACGTCTAAGGATTATGATACATCGAGTGAGATTAGTGATTTTGGTCTTGATAAATTCTTTGATGAGGTTTGTGATGTGCTAACTTTTGAGGAGCTTACGGAAGAGGTCGCTCTTAATGATGATGATTCTTTTCCATGTTATGAGAATTTCACTTTTGAAATTTCTCCTTCTCCTCCGGGCGATGAAGGCGGTGTTGATTTATTCTCTCCGACTTATGAGAAGTTCACCCTTGAACTTGGTCTTGTAGATGAGGTGGAAGACGTTATTCTTCGCGACAAATTACTGAAAGTTCATCTTCTGATTGCTAAAATTGAAGCGTTAAATTCTCCTCCTATTAAAGAATCTTTACCTCAGTCTATTACACCCATTGAGTATAATGACCCATTGCTGGAAGAAATCGACATTCACTCAATACCTCCGGGTATTGATGATAATGACACGGAGAGGGATATTATTTTTGATAATTTGCTGCAGGAAGGTATTGTCCCAAGTCCCCCTCCCGAGCACCTTTCATCCACTCCTTTAGACACCATTACGGAGGATGAGTGCTTTGACCCGGGAGGTGACATTGATTATTATATGATTGATAACCTTACGGCTTTGCCGCTTTCTGAGCATCAATTATCTTTGGGGGATGACAATTTGCTTACTTTACCTAACCCACCTCCCGTGGATCATGATCTCACATACTTTTCGTATGTTGAGAGGACTTTTCTACCTTTTAAGACTTATCCTCCAGCCTCCCCTGTTGTATTTTCCTCCGGGAACGAGGACAAGGTCTTTGATCCCGGTATTACATTCGAGGCTTCCCCATGGACCATTTAATTCGGGGACGAGTCAGGCTCGTGACTCGGTTAACAACAACAAGCGCTTCTCGGGAGGTAACCCGATTATCTATCCTTTTATTCCGTTTTTCTAGTAAGTGTAGGGGAGACCCTAGTATGTGTTTGTTGTTTTCTTTCTTATCTTGTGCAGGGATTCGAGCTTTCAAAGATCCATTCTTGATGACTTTTGACGACCCGTGATTCCGTGTACCCGTCTTCCCGTAACTATCCTAAACTCTTTTGATTCTCTATTTTATATTTTTCAATATTAAAATAGGAATCGCTTTAGTTGTCTATTCCTTAGCAAGATTTAAACAACGTGCACAATGTCCTAAGTGTAGGGGAGTTTACTCCCACATGCTTAAACATTGAGGACAATGTTAATATTAAGTGTAGGGAGGACTTCTATCGAAGTTAAGTGGCCTTTTCCATGAATTTGTCCTTATTTTAACATTGGAAAATTTGATTTTTCGAAATTTTTCAAAATTGGACTTCTATAAGTTTTTGCTATTGTGGTTCATACTTGTATATAAATAAGGTGAATAAATGTAATCACTTTAGTTGTCTCTTCCTTAGCTCGATTTAAACAACGTACTCAATGTCCTAAGTGTAGGGGAGTTTATTCTCCCACATGCTTAAACATTGAGGACAATGTTTATATTAAGTGTAGGGGGGACTTCTATCGAATTTTAGTGGGCTTTTCCATGAATTGGACTTCTATCGAAGTTAAGTGACCTTTTCCATGAATTTGTCCTCATTTTAACCGGAAAATTTGATTTTTCAAAATTTGTCAAAAATTTTAATCTATTTTGGCCTAGTCGTATAGTAGTGTTTTCCTTTGCTATCGTTATTTACTTTCTGTGTTAGAATAAATTTTAATAAAGTGGTTTTAAATTTTTTTACGTCGTGAATATTTTGACTCAACCCGAGTTTACTTGTTCAAGTTTACTCTAGCTAGTATCCTTAACGTGTTTAAGTCAAGTTTTGCTAGGCTTTTATATAGGGAACTTTAAAACGCGAAAGTCTTAATTCTCACGGGTTAAGAACAAGAACTTTTCGCAAGTTCCTATAATTGATCCTAGAGAGTCGTTTATCAAGGGAACTTTAAAATGTGATTTCTAAACTTAAAAAAGTCTAAGAGTTTGCAAGATCCTATAGATGACTCGAAAACCCAAAACTTTGAATTAATTGGCTAAGCATCCACGAGTCTCATTCCTTGAGATTTTAAATTGTGGAGAACGAGAGATGATAGAGTCAATTATAAGTTTGGTATTCTTTCGTGAATTTATGTGAGTTGATTATAAGCCTATTCTCCCATCGCTTGTTAATAAATATATCTGCAATAAATAAGGTTGTACGATTTGAAAAGTTACTTAGCTTCTATCACAAGATCGTTTAAAAGTTGCTCGGTATTTATTAGAGTTCATAGCCAAGGCATAACTTATTGAAGCGGGATGTGAAATTGGCGAGTCTGAAAAGGTCCTAACAAGACATGAGGGCTACATTTTGTTGCTAAAGATCCGAAGTGATGTGAAGAATCATTTATCAAAAATCAATATGAAGGATCAAGACACACGACGAAAAGCAAATACTCCCCTAAATATCATGGAGAAGTCTATCCGAAAAGACCCTAACAAGGTATGAGGATAAATAGATCCAAGTCCTAAAAGGACGCGGATCGTTGTATATCAAAATCCTAAATAAAGATTGGAGAAAAATGAAGAAGTCGTGGCCCAAATATGAAGAATCTCTCAAAAAGTTCAAGTGAAGAAATTCCTATTATGAAGAGAAGACCATTATTTCATGAACGTCTCTCAAAATTTGAAGTATGAAGTCGCTGCCAAATATCGGTCCGAGAAAGGTCTCAAATCGTGAAGCGAGTTATGCCAAGATATGAACTTTATGAGGTCCCGAGAAGCAGTTTTAAAAGATTTTGTCCTTTAGCTAACTATTGATTAAGTCGTCCTATTTTATTTTCAGCCTAATAACTATCGTAATAAGTCAACAATGCATCCTCGTGATCATTTAAGACAACAATAAAATATAAGAGATACACCTAGGAATAAGGAAGTCTAAGTGAATAATTGGGCCACATGAGTTTGTGTTAGTTTGCTAACTTATAGTAACAATGATATCGTTTTTAAGCTTGGTATGGGGAACGTGAAACTTGAGGATGATGAACATTCATGACAGCCAGAACCCCAATGTAAGTCTTTGATTTCTTTACTTATTTTGTATATATTTCTATCTTTTTAGTATCCTTAATGTTTAGTATTTAATAAAGGCCAAGGTGGGTTAATTATCATGAGAAATATAATCTGTGCTTTGAAATTAATGCATTGCATGAGGGCATTGCAATGGTCAAGTGTAGGGGATTTGATAGGTGTGAAAACACCCATCCTTTTACCACTTAATTATAATAATAACCAAGCCAAAACGTGTATTTTATGTCGTAAATGTCGGAATTATGCGTGGTTTGTGTTTTTATTGTGCTTTAGGACCAAAAGATGAAAAAGGAAGAAAACACGGGCTTTTATCGAAGAAAACGAGAAAAGACGAAGTCAAAAGATCAAGAGTGCAAAAAGAACGGAAGTCCAAGGCCTATTCTGAAGATTTATCGAAGAAAAAGTCTAAAGACGAAAGTTTAATGAAGTCGAAGAACCAAGTCTAATTAAAGAAGAAAAATATAAGACGAGTTCAAATTATATCGACAAATCCCGAGACGACGTCGAAAAAGACAAAGAATTTAAATCGAGTCGAGAACAAGAAGAAAGAAGGAAGAAAGCATTATTTTTTACTCCTCCTATAAATACCCTCCTAATGTGTCATTAGGAGGTGGTTAGAAAATTAGGAGTAGATTAGTTTAGGATTAGGAGTAGATTAATATACTTTCTCTCTCTAGCTTTTCTTTAATGTTTTAATCTTTTTCATTAATCTTGTATTAGATCTTAATCTTAATCTTAATCAAGCTTTTCAATTAATTATTCTCATTCTTTCTTTCTTTATTATAATCTTGTGTTGATTTAGATGATCTTGTAGTTGCTTAATCTTGATGTTTATTGATTTATTGATGCTTTTGATTGATTGTGCTTATTGGTTTTTATGTGTTTGATTTTTATAGCTTATAGTGTTATTAGTACTTATTGTATTAATTTTCTTATTTTTAATTAAGTGCTTATTAGTTAATTTTTATAAAAAGTTGTTTTTAAATATTTCTATTATTTAGTGTTTTTAAAAGTTTTTAAATTTTGGCTTATTAGCTTTTTCTAAACATCAATTTGGTTAAGTTTTTAGATAAGTGCTTATTAGTTTAATTTATAAAAAGTTGATTTTTAATTTTTAGATTTATTAGTATTTTTCAAGTTTTTGATTTGTGGTTAAATTAGTTTTTCTTAAAAATGTTTTAGATTAAGTTTTGGTAGATTGCTTATTTGATTTAAGCTTATTCGTGGCTTATTTTATGATTTTTAGAGTTACTGTATTTTTGATTTTTCAAGTTTTTGGATTAGGGTTAATTTTTCTGAAATTGTCATTTGTCTGAATTTCATTTTTATGAATTTGTCATTTTGTCTGAAAACCAATTATTCCGAAATAGACATTTTCCGATAATTTCATTTTTCTGAATTTATTGTTATTCCGAAGATTTATCTTTTTCTGAAAAAGCTATTATTCCGAAGAAACCATTTTTTTCTGAAAAAGCAACTTTTTCTGAAATAGTAACTATTCCGAAGAAATGAATTTTCTGAAAGCCACTGTAGCACATTCCGAAATTTTATTTTCCGAAGAAACGTTTTTTTTTCTGAAATTACTCTTTTTCTGAAATAACAAACATTGCGAAGAAAACTCTGTAGCTATTCCGAATATTTTTCCGAAATTCACTGTAGCATGTGAAAGAATTGTCATGTGTGCCTACGTGCTTGGGGATTTTTGCGCCATTTTCACAAGGCAGCAGCTAGCCTGCCTGCTTGCTTATTTATTAGTATTGTTCCGTAATTGTTTAGTTTTATTTGAAAGCTGTTCCGATTTTATTTTTGAAAGTTACGTATTTTTAGTTGAATTTTTCTTCGATTTTTAGTATAAATATTTTTTCGTAAAGTTTAAGTTTTATCTTTTATTTAGTACCCGCTTTAGGTTTTCCCTCGTTTAACTTTAAAGTACCATTTTAGTTTTATTCTCTCCTTTTTAATTAAGTAAACTTTATTTTCGAGTCGATAGTTAATTTCGTCTTTTAGATTTATTTTTATTAATTGTTTCGTTTTAATTTCACGTTTTATTATTTATATTGTTTTGTTTTTATTAGTTAATCGCTTTTAGCTTATTGTTATTATTTTGCGCATTTACCTTTTTAGTAGAATAGATAACCAAACCATTTTATTTTCCATCAAGAACGACTGGGTCGCACTTTTAACCGGTAATCAATTCGAATTGAATCGAGACGAACAAATTTTCATACTTGGCAAAAACCATGTATCACATACCCGTGGAGAAAAATTCCTTAACCGCAGCCGAGACGTCTTTATCTATAATATTTCAATATCCTCTATAGAATTCAAACGAAAAACCATAGGAGATTTGTTAGCCCCACAATCCCAAACAGACATTTGATCTCGTCATAAGAAAAAAACACGTTCAAGCTCGCCTACTTGCTCCAAATATAAGTGTTAACGGAATTAAAAATCAATTACGGAGTTGGAAGCATAGATAACTAATTAGAAAATTTATAGAGAATTCATTTTTTTGCCATTTATAGGTTTACAACCCGATCAACATCTACTAGAACACCTCGAATAGCATGTTGCGATCTTTTATTAATAATAATCATGTGGAAGCATTTATTATTTTTATCACCTCCTATTGACCAACAAACTTGGTATAAAAAATTAGCGTGGATTAAATCATGGTGTTTGTATTATGTTATTTAGATTTTGGGGTGATCAATAATGACTGTGTATAGGTTATATGAGGATAGAGCTCAATTTGTTTGGTTTAGTTTCTATATTATGGTGTATTTGGTCAACATGAAGATCGTTTGATCCTACTATTTCGTTTATTGGTTCGATTTTGGTTTGGTATCGTAAACGATATGTGGTTGTTTGATTTTGATTAGCATTGTCATTGGTATTGACATTGGTATAGACTAGTATTGGCATGTAGTAGTCGAACCTCTCCCCTCTGGTGAAAAAAGTCAACCTTAAAACCTTAACTTAATATCGATCCTAGGCTTTTATCCCATATGTTTTTCTCTATCACTGATCTCGATTTGTTCGTAGGTTTATTAGCTTCTATTAGTCGTACTTAAGGCGTATAAGGTCTAGGGTTTGAGTATCAAACATTATGGGTTTTGCTTAGGGATTGCTGGTTTACTTTATAACTTGATTGGTGTTGTTAATTGCTACATATTTGTTTATAAACAACCATTAACTGTTATACACTTTTTGATATTCATTTTATTGGTGTTTAATTTTTTATTCCGATACGTACTTATGGAAGGCTTAAGGTTTATTTTGACAGAAACCCAAGGCAAAATTAGTTCGTTTTAGGGTTTGGGGTTGTTGGTGATGGGATCAATTTTTAATTTCTAAGGGGTTGTTGTGGTTAATATGAAAAATGGGTTCTTGAATTCTAAAGGGAGGGGGGGTAGGAATGGTTTCAAAGAGAAAAAGGGGGTTAGTGATGATTACATGGATGAAAGTGTTTTTTAGGATGTTCATGGGTAGCCAACACCAACTTCTTCTACGATTCCTAAGGTTGGAGGAGGGGAAGAAGATTCTAAGACGGGTTCTACTATTCCGGTTGGTTTGTATATTTAGGTCATAGCAATAGATAGTGGTGTGACACCGTTAGATGGAGTTAATGTTCTAGGTGATTCGGGAGAGTCGGATGTTGACAAGGAACAGACATCGAGTGGTAGCCTTGATCTTAAAGGGACTTCTTTTGCTAATCTGGTTATCAAAGAAAAGAGTAGAGAGGGTCTTAATTTTTGCAGTTTGTTACACTGATGGTAAATGGGGGTGTGACAGTTCCGCTGGATTCTATTTGTACTACTAGTGAAAGGTTAGTCAATTCGGTTTATGGTTTCTTCTTGGGAAAACGGGTGGCATACCATGTTGTTGCAAATTATGTTAAAAATACTTGGAGTAAATATGGATTAGTTAAATCTATGCTTAACTCGTCGGCTAGGTTATTTTTCTTCCAATTTAACTCTATGGATGGTGTTAATGCTATGCTTGAAATTGTTCCCTGGTTTATTCGTAATAACCTAATTATATTTAGTAAATGGGATTCGGATATGATTATGTTGAAAGAGGATGTCGGTAGGATTGCGGTTTGGGTGAAACTTCATGTTGTTCCTGTGACGGCTTTTAGTGAAGATGGTCTTAGTCCTATTGCTACAAAACTTTGGGTACTCCTTTGATGCCATATTCCTATACGGCTGAAATGTGTTTGAAATCATGGGGTATATCGAGTTATGATAAAGCAATGGTTGATCTGCGTGTGGATGCAAAGTTTAAAGATACAATTATAGTGGCTATGCCTAAACATAAAGGTGATGGCTTTTATCTAGCACTATTCATGTTGGATATGAATGAAAACCCCCTAGATGCCCCAGCTGTAAGATCTTTGGCCATATACTTGAAGATTGTCCTAAGGATACGAGATCCACTAGTGAAAAGCATGTGAACAAGCCTAAGCAAGTAGCTACGAGGATACAGGTTGGTCCTAGGGTGAACTTTAAACGGTTGGTCCTAAGGTTACACAAGAATATCAAATGGTGGACAAGAATAATACTACTTCAAATGTAGGAAAAAGCAAGCTGTTTCAGGGTCTAATACAGAGGTTAGCTCAAGTAAAGAGGTTAGTAACTCAAACTCTATTGTTGCACTTAATTCTGTTGAAAATGATGAAATTTGGGTACGAATGATGGGACCCCTAAGTCGGTTGGTTTGGATGATGTTTTGCATGGATTTATGTTTGATGATGATACTTCTCGCCTGGATGCTAGTCACACCCTGATTATTGAGAAAATTGATAAGAAAAAGATTGCTGAAGGAAATTTTACTCTTGTAGATGATAAGAGGAACTCGGTTCCTTTGTAAAAGGGTGATATTTCAGGTAAGCTTAATGAGGAGGATGTAGTCAAACTTGTGGATAATGATATGGAAAAAAGTTAGCTTCTAAAATGTCAAATATAGGATATGAGACTAATAGTCTATGGGACATGGAATTCTTACAAGAATGCTACTGATGACTATGACCCATATTATAATGATGTTTATGATGATCATGATATTTGGAATGGTGTCCAGTCTATTGCTGATAATCTTGGAATCATAATCCGTGGAAGCAAAAAATTTTAGTCTTCTTTATGTGCTATATGATTTGTAGTAATATTATGTGTTTCTTTCGGGTAGGAAATTGTTTGCTTATTTAACGGGCGAAGATGTAAGATTCACTTAACCTTTATACATAACCGTTTTTTGGAGTAATAAATTCCCCGAACAAACCCTTTACCCAAAAGATCAGCATTGGTATTCGTATAAATTAGCATTGGCATTGGTAATGACATTGTCATTGACAGTGTCATTGTCATTGGCATTGGCATTGGCATTAGCATTGACATTAGCATTGGCATTCGCATGAGCATTGACATTGGCATTGATTTTGACATTAGCGTTGGCATTCGCATCGACATTGACATTGGCACTGCATTGTCATTGGCATTAGTATTGGCATTCATACTAAAGATAGAGACTATCTAGTAATAGTCATCTTTGAAGATCGAGACACTCTAGTAGTAGTCGTCTTTGAATATTGAGACACTGTAGTATTAGTTGTCTTTGCTTAGAAGGTTTGAATCTGGTTGCATGTGTCTGTGTGTTTTGCTTTGGTTCATCTTCGTATTTGTGTGACTATGTGCTTTGCGTCTGGTTTGAACTCAATCGGAATGAGACTCTTTCTAGCATCGAATTTACACGTCGAACACTTTGTTTTTAATTTGGCTATTAATTTTTAGTTTATTTTCTGTTTAGTAAACTTTCAATGCTTATGGTTGCATCATTTGAATTTGAAGAGAATGTTAGCTAATAACGCTTGTTAACCCGATCAACTTGTTTAGGCTCTTTTGTCTTCTATAGTTTCATCTTTGTATATTTTATTTAATCATTTATAACCTCAATAATACAATTTCGTACTCTTTTTTTTAATTTCTATAAGAATTACATGCATGGAATACTATTTTCCACACGGTCGACTCGTACTTGTCTCCCCACAAATGGATATCATCTTTCCAGTTGTATGGTCTGAAATCCTATGTTGTACTTGTTTTCTTTCGGATATTAATATGTCCGAATTACTAGCTAATGTCACGGCGACATGTTAGTGTTGTATAAACGAGTAGTGATGTGATACACGCTGGTTCTCATGTTTATTATCTTTTGTAAAATAGTCTTAGTTTTTTTTCTCATGCATTTGGATATTAAGATACACGTACTATATTCTAGATGGAATAGCCGGTGTTGATGTTACGTACGCCAATGAGAACCCACAGCTACAATAATTCTACGTAGGCTTTGAATTTTGCGTTCACCGTCAACGTCTCTTGCAATTGTATCTACTAGGCAATGTGGAAACTTTGTCACTTGTGGTACATGGGTCATTTTCAATTCTTGGGATCTTTAACTAGGATCCCTAGAAGAACTAGCTATGATAATAAACACATATGCTAGCAAATTAGTACAATACTAGCTAACATGGTACTTTTGTAATCGACCACCTTTAAGCTATAAATAGAGTATTACGTAGTATATGTGATCTTTATGTAAGATACAAAGGAGAGATTTTAATTACATTTTTGTCAAAGTACGAACTACGAAGTGAGTTACAAATTTCACGAAGAGTTTTGTAATTACGAGCTCGAGCGTGACTCGGCAACAATAGGCTTAGCTCGATTTTGACGACCTTCATGATCATCGCATGTCACTTCGCTAGGCATATGAGATTGGCTTGACAAAATTACAGCTGGTAAACTAGATCTTCTTGAATAGTTATATTCATACGTATTAGACAACGACGGAATTCATTTCCGATACAGGTAAGGAAAAATATGACAATTACATCATTAGAGAACTCATGTATATATAAAGTACACTAGAAGTGCCGAAAAGCTAAATAAGAGTTTCTTAAAGAGCCAATCATTATAAGCATTAGTTTGACTCGTTATATGTTTGAGTTTGAGCTCGAGGTCAAAACCTAAGCCAATTTATGCAAACTGAACTTGAGCTCAAGTTGCCCCAAAAGAACATGACTCCTTGATACTTAACTTAAGGGTAAGCATAATGGACAAGGAACAGAACCAAAACGATAAATTTACTCGAGCCCGACCGAACGGTATTGAAAATACTTTTGTCTGACCGCTCATATTTGGTTCTCGGTCCGGTATGTTCTTACACACAACCGACAAATACGCTTTGTTGAACCAGACTATACCATACACACGTACATGACTTGACCCGTTCCGCTCTGATACTTGGTCTGGTATTTCGACCTACTCATCTATTTGGTCTCGTCCGGTTTTCATTAGTGTAGTCCGGTTTCTAGACCGTGATCACCCCATGTAATGCTTATCGCCTAAAGTCATAAACTGAATATGTTAAAAACTACTGAACTCGTTAATTTCGACTTATGGGGAGTTATAGTCAATCTCAACGTTAGTTAAATATCATTAAGTAACAGCTATAATGCTAAATAACAAATGAAAACTTTGAACAAAAATTTAGACCCTAGTATAAAAGTGTTACATCTCTTTCAAGGAATATAAAGTAAACGCTAAAGTCAATTGTAAAGTATAAAAAACGGTGTTTTGTTAGAGGACAAACAAATAAATTTGTGCCATTTGGTGAACTTTGACTTTGTCAAATATTAGATTTGTCACCGTTTGAGGAACCTTCGATGCATGCCTCTTTCCTTAAATCTTACAGGAATATTAATCAATAATCAAGAAATATATATGTCTTACAGTATTCGTAGAAGAAAGGGTCAAATTTCACATTGAACGCTGTATATAGATTATTTTTATCCAAGTCGAGCTAAAAATAAGGCTATTTTGTTGAAGTCTTCTCATGTATGTTTTGGACGACACTTGAGCCGATAACATATTGGTGACAAAGTCGCTCTTTTTGAAACTTTGTACTCCATGTTTCAATAATGTTTCATACCTAATGTTCCAGTTAGCGACTTAACGGTGTTGATTATATTACGAGTATATATTATGAGTTACATAATTTTCATATAAAATCATAAGAAATCATTTTATTTAATGTCTTCTATTTGCACTAATAGCGTTAAAATTATACGTACCATTGTTACATTCGTGTCTTCATGACATTTCAAGCGTACACTGTATTATATATTACTACAAGTTTTAGTTATCTAAAAAAGCATATATTAACACATCAGCATAAAGTTCAGCTCCGTTGGTACCGACTTCCGAAAAATCCATCAATCTATTAGAGATATTATGTGAATAAAAGGTCAAAAGCTAGAGTTATCAAAACTATTTTTATAGATAAACAAATACCTGATATAAAAAGAATACTCAGAATCAAAATATTTAGCCAAATCACACTATATTTACACAACAGCAAAAAGAATTGAAAAGTTGACAAATGTCTATTTGTAACCCCAAGCCAAGAGAGTGTCTTACCTTCCCAATATCGAAGAAGTCTAGTTAATGCTTTGAAAGAACACGGTTAAACTGTAATAACCCATCAGATGTCTGAAGTATGAAACCGAAACAAAATTTAAAAGTCGGTATCACGTGTTGGGGTTTTTATGATCATATATGATAATGTAATAATTGCAAAGCTTGTTGATATTAGATAGCAATTCTAAACTTTACTACTATAGTCGAATGAAAATCTAAATATGTCAGTGAATAAGGATGGGGTGCATTGTCGATGTGAAAAACAGGGCATGAATTTTATACGATGATATTGTAGACCAATTGAGATGGATATAGCGCAGCTAGGTAGCGCCTTTGTTTTGGGTGAAAAATCTCGCATGTTTGAATCCTCATAGCGAAGCGTTTCAAGTTAGTAAATGCGTAATAGAGTCGAAGCCTTGCTAAAAAAGGTTATAATGTTAAGCCAAGGACGCTCCACCTTTGTCTTTATTTTTTTCCCTTCTTTTCTTAGCTAAACTAATACAGTATCATTTTAATTTCCTCTCTTTAATTTCATCAAGGGCTTGTTGACTACTTAAAACAATAATCTATTGTTGGTATTCATAATCTATCAACCTAAAAATATTTATATTCACTTTAATTGCATTAGACACATAATTAGAATAGCATCAATATCATTATTTTCCTACTCCATATTTATATATGTAGAATCTTATATTATGATATCATCTTATCATAGACATGTCTATCTATCTATATTCTCAATAAAATAAGATGATGAAATTGCACTTGCTCCTAACTGCGAACCCAATCTGAGTTTGTGCTACCAACTCCAATCTTAGTTGGGTTTTCCCCTAAAATATGTAGAATATAGGAATAGTATTGTCAAACCATGTACTAATATGTAGACCTTATAACTTCAAAATTCAAATTTCAAATAAGCATGAGATGTGTTATCATACCAACTCTTGAAACTTAAGGTACATGAATGCGGTGACAGAACAAGAGGGTTGTTACGGGATCCCATTGAAACTTTGATTCACAATGCTGATTTTCGTAAATGAATACCATATTTTGTTAAATGTGCTTGTCAAAAGAAAATATGTTCATAATACTAGTTTAGTTTATCTGTTAATATGAGAAACCAGGGACGGATTAAGCATTTTTCAAAAGTTACACAAACCAAAAATCAAAAGTTTTAAATATTGTTTGCACTTAGTGACATACAAATAGAGTGTAACTCTTGTCACATCGGCACTCATGTTAATTGTTTGCCCCTAGGAGAAACACATAACTACTTTATATTAAACTCAATCGTTTTCATTTGAAATCGATTTTTTTTACTTTTCTATAGTGCATGTAAAAAAAAGTTGTGCATCCGATCATTTTTATTTTTAGTGTGCATACACATGCACTAAACATGCACTGATACACATAGGATGATCGACCCTGTTATCGCCAAAAGTCAAGACATGATTGTTTTAATCAAATCATGACGAGTTAATCGATTTATTTGTTAACATGGTTATAAATCTTTTGTATGTATATAGCCAAAGAGACAAATACGTAGTTGCCACCCTATCTAACTAAAGTTGACTATTTTGAAGTTATATTCTATAACCTACTACTTCCTTAAATTATTGACTTCTACTCACTAGAATATCATAATTGTATAAACGGTAATCTTTTTTGTAGCAAGATTTTATACATATCCCATATCCCTCTCGGCCCCCTTACACTTTCCCACGTACTACTGTATATTTTTATTAACCATTTCAATTTTCTAGAATGCTAAATCGGTGCATATATACATGTCCATACCTTTTGAGAATACTGTCTTCTCTTTATCTGTAGGTGAAATTTAATTCGCTATGAAGTTATAAACTTGGAACATATGTAAAATTTGCGCGTTCCTTGAAAGTGATTTAAATTAGAGAAAAAAATTATTTGTATTTTTATTTCTTTGATTTAATAGTGATAGTTAATTTATAAACTACAAAACATGAAAAATTATTTTTGTTAAAATATTCAAAAACTTTGAAAAATAAACGAATAAATTAAAGTTGTAAATATAATAAAATAATATTTATAATTATTTTATTAGTGATAAAAAAATGAAATAACATTATTGATAAAATAATTATCACTATCGATAAAATAATAAAATATCACTGGTGATATTAGACAGTAATTATATTTATTTGATTGCTTTATCACTAGTGATATTTCATTGCTTTTATTTGAGGATGAACACGGTACCAGTCTCGTACTGAATCCCGTACCGAATTAATAATACTGATTTTTTTCTCGAGCATAATTTAATGATACCGATATCATACTAAACGAGATTCAGATATCGATACGGTACGGGTATCGGTACGAATACCGAAAAATCGGGTTTTTCCCGAGTTTTTTTCGGGAATATCCCAATTTGGTATCGATCCCGTATCGAAATAATGGTCCCAATTTTTTTCTTCACTTTATTTCGTAGTCCTTGTAACGTATTGAACGGGATTCGGGTTTCGAAAATCGATACAGTTTCGGTTTGGTTTCGAGATTCAGGTCAAAATGCTCATCTTTACTTTTATCACTCGTGAAATATTACTATTGATAATTAGTTTTCGTCGTATTTATAATTTTAATCTTTATGTTATATTTTATAACTTTTGAATATTTTGGTAAAAATTATTTTGTTCGTATTTTTTTATGTAATTTAATCCTACATAATAAATAATTAAGATTAATATCTTAGCATGTAAAAAAACAATGCAAAATAACTCTTTTTAACTCTTTAAAATATGGTGTTTGAATAAATGTATGATTGATTTGGTATTATTTGAAAATTGACAAGTTGTGTGTATCCTTGGGACCAACCAAACAATAACGCGTTTCAAGCTAGCCTTCCCATGCATAATCTTGACTTAATTTTATTCCATCGTAAGCCTCTTTCAGACAATACATGTTACAATCACTTACTATAAATATGTCATACATGCTACCTTATAAAAATATAACATACATTCGATACCAAACTTGCTCAAAATGGCCTCTTTCGACCATACTTGCACCCTTGTTCTCCTCGTTATCGCGACAATACTTCTTTCTCCATCTTCCTCAGCGGTCTCGCCGCCTTCTTCTGTTTGCCAATACACACAATACCCGTCGTTTTGTCGATCAAACCTCCCGATTAGCAACTCTTCGGCTAATGTATACGACTATGGTCGCTTCTCTGTCCGTAAATCCATATCCGCGGCACATAAATTCTCAAACTTAATAAACAAGTACCTTAGCCCAGGCCGCTCGTCGGGTTTAACCACGGGTGCAATTCGTGCTCTTCAAGATTGCCAGTACTTAGCCGGTGTCAACGTCGATTTTCTAACGAGCACTTTCCAAACTGTGGACAAGTCCCAAACCGCGATTTCCAGTATGAAATCTGAAGATATCCAAACAATGCTTAGTGCCATTTTAACAAATACACAAACATGTGTAGATGGCATTCAAGCCATTGCTTCGACTTGGAGCTCGAAAAACGGAGTCTTAGCCCCTCTTACTAATGATAACAAACTGTATAGTGTATCATTATCATTGTTTAACCGAGGATGGGGTGTTAAGAACAAGAAGAAAAATGTTTCGGGTTTACATAAGAAACATGTTGGCTTTAAAAACGGAACCTTGCCTCTAAAAATGTCCGAACGAAGCAAAGCTATATTCGAGACAGTGGGACGACGAAAACTTCTTCAAACAGACGATGAGGGAGATCAAGTTGTTGTTAGTGATATTGTCGTAGTTAGCCAGGATGGAACTGGCAATTTCACGACAATATCTGATGCTATTAACTTTGCTCCAAATAAATCTCAAGCAGCCGATGGCTACTTCATGATTTATGTAACTGCGGGTATTTACGAAGAGTACGTAAATATTCCTAAAAACAAGCATTATCTCATGATGATCGGAGATGGGATAAATCAAACCGTCATCACCGGAGACCGCAATGTCGTAGATGGCTGGACCACTTTTAATTCGGCTACATTTAGTAAGTACTAATGTCTTATACTTTTGAAATATTTTGAGAAGCAGTTTGCATGAGTTTGCTTATCATTTTATGATATACTAACAATTAAGATGTTTGCAGTCGTGACCGCGCCAAATTTCGTCGGGGTCAACATGACAATCCGTAACACCGCGGGAGCAGTAAAGCACCAAGCCGTAGCACTAAGAAACGGGGCCGATTTATCAGCATTCTACAGCTGCAGCTTCGAAGGTTACCAAGACACACTATACACACACTCCCTACGTCAATTCTACCGCGAATGTGACATTTACGGGACAGTAGACTTCATATTTGGTAACGCGGCTGTTGTTTTCCAAAACTGTAACATTTACCCTAGGTTACCAATGGCAAATCAATTCAACGCCATCACAGCACAAGGCAGAACTGACCCGGGTCAGAACACGGGCACCTCAATCCAAAATTGCACCATTCGTGCTGCTGAGGATTTAGGTACCACCAAAACGTATTTAGGACGACCTTGGAAAGAGTACTCACGAACAGTCTATATAAGAACGTTCATGGACTCGTTAATCGATGAGTCAGGATGGCGTCCATGGTCAGGTGATTTCGCGTTAAATACATCTTATTACGCCGAGTTTGATAACACGGGTCCAGGGTCAGATACAAGTCGAAGAGTTACATGGCCCGGGTTCCATGTTATAAATGCTACCGATGCAGTAAATTTTACGACTTCTAGTTTTATCCTAGGTGATGAATTTTTACCTCAAACTGGGGTGCCTTACAATGGTGGCTTGTGATTTTTTAGTACAAATGTACATGATTGGATGCATTGTATTAACACTTTGATATATTGATTTATTATTTTTTCCAAATAAATGTTGTATTTGATTTCATAGGTCAAACCTATGTGTTATATTAATATAAGATGGTCAAGTTTTTCCTAGCCTAATGTTCGATAGATTTTTGGTACGTATTCAATTGTTAGATCTCATACCAAATATTGAAGAATCATCAAATATGACATGTGTTTAATATGTAAAAGATCAGGTTCACGCCGAATTTCAGGAAAAAAACTTTACCTGGTATACGTTTGTATATCAGTTGGCTAATAGGTCGAAACCAATACGTAGTTAATAAGGTTATGACATATAGTCATGAGAAGATATTAAATGAAGTTAGTTAATGACATTATATAAAAGCCCCTGGTTAACTAGACGTGGATAACTTCGATCAAAGATGCATCGACAGAAAAGTAAACCTACAATGTATGTCTTTAATCGAACCGATTAGTTTTATTGATAAAGAATGCGTTGTGAATCTCGTTCCCCCTCACCTCCTTTTATAGAGATGAGGGGAACCGACTGTTACATAGTCCTACGGGTCGGGTTGGGATGCGACACCACCAACCGACCTTTATTGCTATAAGCTATTTAGGAAACTCGATAACTATCTCCTAGACACGACTTAGGCTAATAAAGACTAAATACATAACAATTTCCACCTTAGGCTTATATTAGCCTATCCTAACACTCAGCAGCTCCAAGCAGCGTTGTATCTTGCGTCTAGGTATCACTTTCATCAAGGCATCCGCAGCATTGTGTTCAGCACCCACATTCAGAACATCAACCGTCTTTGCATCCAAGACTCTTCTGATAAAGTGATAATGCACATTGATGTGCTTAGTCCTATCATGAAAAACATGATTCCGCGATAAATGAATCGCGTCCTGATTATCACAATTAACTGCAACAGTGTTAAGCTTCACGCCTAACTCTTCCAAGAATCCCCTTAGCCAAATAGCTTCTTTCACAACCTTCGTAAGTGTCATATACTCCGCTTTAGTTGTCCACACAGCCTCCGTGTGCTGCAACTTAGCTTCCCAGCTCCTCGCACATCCATGTATCAACAACTCGTACTCTGTGATTGATCTACCCATGACAGTGATCGATCTACCCATGGTGTTGTCAAAATCCACAAAAACCTGTACGTAAGTCTGTAATCCACGATCAAACCTATCCAACATACCCACACCTGTAGATGCTATGTCAAGTCTCGTGCAGACCACCTGATACTCCTGGCTTCTAACCGCATATACATATGACCACTTACTATTCTTTTCCACATCACAATCCCCTCGTAGACTATCCTCCAACGACAGTATGGAGTGTCCCTTCAACAAAGTTTGTACCAACTTTGCATTGTAAAACCTGGACTGTGACACCCTCAGAGTATTACCACTCTGATTCCTGATGATCTTAATACCAAGTATATTTCCCTTTGCTTTAACCAGCAAACCCTTGGTAACCAAGATCTCAGCCTTGCATTCGCAAGAAAATACCATACAATCTATATAGAGAAATAGATGTATGAACATACCTGGTGCATACTCCCAGTAATAACTGTATTTGTCGTCACTGCTTTTCCTGCAACCGTTGCTGAGCACATACACATCTAACCGAGTATCCATTTCTTCTTTCAATCCAGCCATCCACTTGGAAAGAACCTCACAAACAACTGTATCATTGAAAGTCAATGACTCATGTGCATAAATCTTATCCACTACAGCAACTGCAAAAGCAACCTCATTACTGTCTTCTCTATACTTGAATAGTTCCTGTGCTAAGTGTCGCTCCCTATCACGTGCTAGATGATAGTATATCAAATCTTGAGTTTGTGCTTTCTTTGTAACATCTACATGATCAACATTCCCCCGAGGTTCCACCTCAAATGCAGTAACCATTGTCGTACTTTTAATTTTGCAAACCTGATTTCTAAAAACCTAAGAAATCTTGCAACCTCGACAAGTTTTGAACGCTTCTTTATCCCTTTATTAATTTGCTAAACCTTGTGATAAACCTTCACAATCACAAATTAACAAAGCCCCTTCGATAGTACGCTAAACCTTGTGATATATCAACCCTCACAACCACGAATTACGAAGTCCCCTTGTATAAAAACCCTTCAAAGTAATAACTTTTTGTTTTATAAAAAAACAAAAACAAAAGAACTTAATAGATTACTAATAGTAATATTAGCTCACTATTAATTCTTAATTCTATGTCTTAAGCCCAGTAAATAAATTGACCTAAACCAATCCAAGTCTGGTATTAAAGGCTGGCCCAAGAATCTAATAGCTTAATTACTTTGAAGTAATATCTGCTGTTGACTTTTATACTCCAACAACAATCGTCTTCCTTCTTCTCTTATCTCTTTGTCAGGCGACACAAAAGAAAAACACAACAATGGCAGATCCACCGTCTTTGTCAATCGAACCGATCAACAACCTTTTTTCTATCAGCCGATCCAAAAAGAAGACCCTTTTATGTCGATAACCACTACAACCCGGATCGATCCTAGTAACCAGAAGATCTTCAAACCAAAGCTCTGATACCACTTGTAGTAATTCGACTACAACCTGGTTAACTAGATGCGGATAACTTCGATCAAAGATGCATCGACAGAAAAGTAAACCCACAAGGTATGTCCCTAATAAAACCGATTAGTTTTATTGATAAAGAATGTGTTGTGAATCTCGTCCCCCCTCACCTCTTTTTATAGAGATGAGGGGGAACCGACTGTTACATAGTCCTATGGGTCGGGTTGGGTTGCGACACCACCAACCGACCTTTATTGCTTAGGCTATTTAGGAAACTCGATAACTATCCCCTAGACACGATTTAAGCTAATAAAGATTAAACACATAACACTTTAGACCGGTAATAGTATGAAATGAGATTGATAAAAATTGAAAATAAAACCACATGCACCACGGAAGTCGATTCAAAGTCATAGAAAATTAATGTGTTTGTACTTTGTAGAACCGACGAATTAGTTGATTACAAGAGGTTTGGCAAGGATATTGACTATTGCATTCTATAATCTATGTGCATTAAATAATAGCTCTTGATTTGACTACGACTAAATACTTCATATAATTAAACAAGAGGCGTGATAGAATAGTTCAAATACATAGAGCTAAAGCTAGACGTAAATGTTTATAGAAATGTCATAATTAATTTATTTCACATGTGAAATGTATTGTTGACGTAATTCGAACAATTTTGTTAAAAGAGCCAAAAGGTTAATGATTAAGCTTTAAGAGGGCCAAACCACTATTACAAAATCTTAGCACATACAATTATCTTAGTAATAATAAAGAATTTATATGATCAAATGTAAGGCCACATTTTTAATAACACTAGAAGTCAACTTTATGAAGAGTTAACATGCACATAATAACACACATCCTTACCATTGCATAAAAATCTCTACTCAATTACAGAAGGTTAAAAATTATTTACTACAACATACATAAAAAGTTCATATACAGAGAGTATCGGATCTAACCTGACTTTCCAATTGTGATTTTTGAACCAATTAGTAACATGTGTCTAAGAGACCTAATATTACAGTATGGTAGACATATTAAAGGGCTACATACAGGCCCATGAATATGGCCCAAAATCAAAATAAAACTATATTACATGCTAGAGTAAAAACCACTATATGCGTTTACATCCAAGTCACAATCTTAGCCAAAAATATCGACAGTAGTAACACCTGCATGTTAATGTAGATACCAATTAGTTTCTGGGAACTTTGAAAAATTAACAATATATAGTTATATACAAACTGAACTTACTGTGCAAGAGAAACGACCTGGAGAATTAAGGATCGGAGCACGTTACCTATACGTAAAATCAATGTCCCTTGGCATAGACATTATAGATACTAAAAGCATTTTCGCAGAACTTTTGCATATTTTTATTCATTTTAGCCGCTTCCTCAACTTGAGGACTCTTCCTCCCCCCGCTAATGCTCCCATCACACGTTTCAGCGGTTGTCAACGCTGCGTTTATCTCAACCGTGACATCTTTTTCAGGCCCGGTTAAAAGTGCACTTGTGGCATCCGCAAGCATTTCAACGATGTTAATGTAACTTTGGCTACAATCCGCCAAAGTTTCCTCTTCTATCTCATCCTCTACCACCTCCTTGTCCTCTTGTTTTTGCCTTGCAACTTTTATAAACTCAGACGTGGCCACAGCCTCACGAGATGCAGCTTGGAGTGAAACGAATGCAGCTTGTTTTAAGTCCTTCACGTCACTAACGGTTTGAGTCTTTAGGACCGAGACACAAAAAGCCTTGTCGGGCGATGGTTCACATGCCTTTGAAACTATCTCAGGGCTCACGACTTTAGGTCCACCAGACTGATTTTGATTCGGGTGCACCACAGGATGAAGCCTTGCACTAGTCGTGATTGTGACCAAGAGCGTAAACACTAGGAACAAACATGTCGAGGACGAACTCATGATCCTTTTCTTTAATTTGGGGTCTCAAGAATTATGAAAAAAAGATAGAAATTAGAATGTGATGAAATGTTAATAAAGATGAAGCTAATATTTTAGGCAAATTTAGAAATTACTAGAGATAAATTAGTGGTTAGGAGGTCAAATAGATGAACCTCCCATTGCCATAAACATATGCCTCATAAGTTGTTGCTGGTTCATATTTATTTCGATTTTGAGAGCTAATTAATAATCTTTGTAATCTCCTGAATAATTAAACAATCCATTCACTACTGTAGTATTTTACTTCTGTAATTTTGCATGAATTCTTATAATGGAATTATCTTAAACAAACTAGCAAAGATTTTTAAAAAAACTAGGGGATCATTAAGTGTGCACACAATAAAATATTGGATCATAAAGCCAATTAATCTTAGGATTAAATTGTTAAAGCATAAGGTGCCACAACACTCATGGTATAAAAAATATTGTCACCCCAACATCATCTCAACATTTTTACTTTTAAACCAACATACAAAAATACACTCTCATTCATAACATCTTTAACATCAACCTTCAAAATTCACATTTTTTTATTTTAGTTTCTATTTTTTCAAACAAATTTTTTGGGTAATAGGTTTCTACGATAAATTTTATTACTTCAAAAAAACTAATTAAGTATAAAGGATGTGAGTGAGCTTCATATCTCCGCCCGTTACATAAGCAAACAACTTCCTTAAGAAAGAAACACATAAAAGCTATACTACCGCCACATATAAACATGAAGAAGTCTAATGCATCTTACTACCTCGAACCCTGATTTCATGGTTATCAACAATAGATTAGACATTATCCGAAATATATTGATCTTAATGAATATCATCATCGTAGGGGTCATAATCGACATCAACATTTACATATGAGTCCCTCCATTTTCCGGCAAACTATTATTCCCATATCCCATATAGACGTTTTAGCATCTACAAAATTTTCCATATCATTATCCTCATGTTCAACCACATCATCATCATCATCGTCTAACTTACTTGGCTATCCAACTGTTTTTCTAGGAACTAGATTTCCTTCATCGTCCACGAGATCAAATTTCCTTCAATAATGTTTCTTTCCATCTTGTCAATCTGAATGACAGGGGTATCACTAAGTTCTTCATGAAGAGAGTTTTCTTACAAACCCGAAATTTCCTTCAATACAACAAATTTAGAAGTTCCCTCATTTGTACCCAAATCATCATAATTTTCAACTGAATTAAACAAATTAAAAGAATTTGAGTTAGTAACCTCTTTACAAAGATCCATATCTTGTTTCTTTATACCACTCGTAGCGGTATCCTTCCTCTAAACTTGTCATATTCCTGGTTAATAGGTTTAAAATTCATCTTAGGACCAACTGATACACCCGTAAAGGCTGGCTAAGGCTTATCGAATTGCTTAGGCTTCTTCACATTCTTTGCCCCATTAGTTGTCTTAGGACAATCATCAAAAAAATTACCAAAAATCCTACAACTCAAACATCTAGGAGGTTTCCATTCATACTTAACACGGATAATACTCAAGTAAAAACCCTCACCTTTAAGTTTAGACATAGCCACCACAAGAGTATCTTTCGACTCCTCATCAGCACGAAACTCAATTATTGTTCTAGCATAACTTGACATACCCATGATGGTTTACACATGTCAGAGGTATAAGAGTTAAGCATCAAGGGAGTCCTAACTTTTGTATAAATTGGACTTAAATCATCCTCTCTAAACGTTTTCATAGAGATACGATATAGTTTAACCAAAACCGAAATATTACCAACTATCTCTTTTAATACATTCATATCTAAATCCGTTATTTTCAAGATAATTAGGTTATTTTGAATAAACAAGCACGATTTTCAAGCACAACATTTAAACCATACATAAAGTTAAATTGGAAGAAAAATAACTAGGTAGACGAGTTAACATCGATTTAACCAAATCAAATTTACTCTATGTGCTCCTAACATAGTTAGTAATAAGGGGTATGCCATCCATTTACCCAAGAAGAAACCATAGGCTGATTTAACATCTCTAACACTATTTTCTTGGACAGACTGCAACGAGCCGTCACCTCAGCCCCATTTACCGTTAGTATAATAAGAGTTCAAAATTTCGAACTTTTCTTACTTGATTCCTCGGTAACTAACTTAGCATACGAGATAGGCCTCGAAAGATTCATATCAAAATTATCAGTAGGTGAATCATGAATCGTAATTGGGGTAGAACCAAGGTTACCTTCATGCAGAACGAGATTAGAACTCAGTATTTGCTCCACATTGGCATCATGTGTACAATCATTAGTCTCTATCCCATTCGTATTGTAACAACCGATAACTTTCTAAACATGCTAAATTACAGTTTTGTCCCTTAACTTTGAATTTGCTCAAGTTGTAAAACCCGCTTAAAATACCATGAATTTAAAATTTTGTTATTTAGTATAAGCACGACAAGTAACTACGTATATTAAATACGGTATGACCAGACATGACACAGAATTAAAAATCATAAATACACGTAAGTAATAACGTATATTTTAATGTTATATGACAAGATATAACATGAACGTAAATGTACGAATTTACGAATACACGAGATTATAAATCATGACATTAAACAAATAATTATAACGAGCTCCATGTAATTGAACAAGCCGTGTGAGAACAAAAGGGCCAAGCCCGGCCCATTAATTAATTAACTAGCAAAGAAACCTTTGTCATTCTTTCACTTTTTACAAAACAAGAAAAATATTAAAAACCCTAGGTGTGTGTGTGTGTTTATGCCGCCAGCCACCATAGAGAAAAAGTAGAAGGAAAACTTTGAGTTTGATCTTGATTCTTACGTGTGATTCTGGGTTCGAGTTCGGTCCCTGTTTACGACAGGGTTTTAAGTCAGATCGTGTGCCTTTGCTTTCTGATTTTTGGTACGTGTTCATGTTAGGAATTATTTCACACTCACATTCTTGTTTTGGATTTGATGCTTTACGTCAACCTTAATATAATAATTTAACCTACCATTTTCTTAAACAAATCACTTACTCTAAATGTAATGATTTATTCCTAATGAGTTTGTTATAAGACTACATATAGTACTAGAACCGTAGTTCACCATCAATACATATTGATAAGTTTTAGTTATTTACATGTTGGTCAACTTTGCGAAATTTACTCATGTCTTCATAAAATGGACGGTTACTCTAAATGTCAGGAATAAAACATGATTGTTAGCATCTAAACTTTGTTAATATGATTTTAAAATGGTTGATGAAAAGTCCGGCTTGGTTGGTTTCGCTTGACAACCGAGTACCCAAGAGGGCTCAGTGGTTCATGACTCGGCTATGCCGAGAGCTCATACATGGTGTTCGGTTCGGAAACAAAAAGAACAAAGAGGAGCTTATTTAAACAATGGCTTATTAAATTATTGTAAAATTAATCATGGCTTATTAAATCGTTTTAGTTCGAATTATTTTAGACATATAAATATTGACTTATTTACGACTTATTTAACTTAATTAACACGGGCTCATTTTATTTGATGTAACTTGAAATTATTTATTTAGATTCAAGACTTATGTTATAATTAATTACAATCCATGAACTATTATTAGTTATAAGTAATCATGATTCATGACATAATATTAATTATTATTTTAATTAAATTCATGATATATTATTAATTAATGGTTAATTATAAACCATGACATAGTATTAATTAATTATAAATTTCATGACATATGAAAGCTATTATTAAAATGGACATTATTAATATTTAACTTATTTAGATCATGACTTATAAAATATGTTCGCTAAGCTTCGGCTTATATTATATGCTTATTAAACAAGATTACTACTATATATGAAAACTTGCTATTTTTGGAAAGTTACTATTTATATATAAACCTGCTATATTTAGAGAGTTACTAATTATGGATATATCAAGTATTAGAACACATGAAACATATAATACTAAAAAAGACAAAATAAAACATGAACAAGTAAAGCAAGTCAAGAACAAGTAAAACAAATCAAGAATAAGTAAAGTAAACTAAGAACCAGTCAGTTATACATGAACATACAACTCATTCATGTCATTTATTATGTAGCACAAGTGAAGTCGGAGTCGATCCGCCAGCTTTCATTCTTATTTCATTACTGGACACGAGGTACGGATATTCCTATCTCTCTACTATTATTTGTTGCTTTTAATTTCGCTTGATCGTACGGATTTTTCGTCCTTTCATTAAGGACTTCCCTTCTATGCATGATTAGGATTTACCGTCTGCAGCCAAATGTTTTCCCCAGTACATGTTATAAATTATCAGAAATTATTTAAATAACTAAGATATTGCCTGAGCATTATATACAAGCATGGTCAGTTTATGTACTAGTTACGGAGGTACCGTAACCATGGCACTAGAGGCACCGGTGTCGTGACTCACATGCAGGAGAGTGATATCCTTCATCGTCCCACTCAGCTCAGCTTGGCCATTTTATCAGTATTATTAGTGGGGCGTATGGATGCATCCTAGGCTTATATGTGTTACAAGTTATCAGGGTGAATGTGGTGTGTGCTCTACATCCTTCACATTGGAGCTGATCCCTCCACCCAGCACAGTTATTTAGAGGTCACCCCTCTACAGCATGACGAGGTCACCCCTCCAGTTATTCATGCACGGTTGTTACAGCACGTGACCTATATAAGCTCTGGCAAATAAAATACAGTAAATGCATGTTTTCAGAATTAATAGTTATATTTCAGTATCAGTATATATGAACCAGGTTGCTCAGATTTTATGCAGAGTTCTACCACATGTTACATATCAGTCTTACAGCTTCTGTATTCTATCGCCTGTTTCATTCAGTATATTCTTATCATGCTTTATATCCGTTCACTGAGCGTCATGCTCAGCCGTAGTTCCTTTCATGTTCTAACGGCAGGTACACCAGGATGCTTTTAGGATCCTAAGAGCATGTGCATTTGGATGGAAGCTATCCAGACTTCTTACTTTATGCATTTCGTACATAATTCTGTTTATTTGGACATTGTTTAGTCCTTCGAATCAGTATTTTATTTTTCATGTTTTGGGCTTATGTTTGGATTGCCGATGTTTGTTTCCGGTATTTCCGTTATGGTCAGTTAATGTTTTAGGACATTTACCTTATGCTTTGATGACACGCCATAAATACACGTAACGGTCCACTTATCAAAGTGGGGTGTTACAATTATGGTATCAGAGCGCAAGGTTCGACCTGTAGGCTCTAAAACTTGACCTGTGACTAGTGGGTAGTCACCAGGAACTTCCCAGATTTTGGCGTTGTTATCTTTCATGTTTCACATGGATTATTCAGTCAGTTTCTTCATTTATCAGTCAAATTTTCTTAAAGTTTTGACTAAGTAAAAGGTTGGTACATAACTAGCCATACTTAGTCGCATATGCTTTTTAGCGAATTTTCGTTTTGGTGAACTGACCATAGGCGTTCACCCTTGCCGTTCAGATTTTGTATTGGTAAACCGACCATAGGCGTTTACCCTTACTCATGACAGATTCATGTTTTCAGTCAAATATCACTTGGTGAACCAGCCATAAACGTTCACCATTTCTCAAGTCAAATTTCATGTTTTTCAGTCAAATGATGTTTTGTGAACCGATCCACAGTTGTTCACCCTTGTCATATCATGACATTCTATAAATTTTGACAAGTATGGATTGGACTTCAGCCATCCATATTTAATGCCAGATTATAAATTTCTATACATGACAGTTCTCAGAAAATTTTGACCAGTATGGATCGAACCAGAATAGCCCATACTTAGTCTCATGTTTCCTTCCTTGAAGTACGTGGATTGAACCATAGCCGTCCACATCAGTTAATATTACACCTCAGTTGATTTAACTTTTTGTGTTCCTTATAACAATCAAATTTTCATACCCTCACGTTGATGTCGTCTACATGATGATTCAGTTTCATGTCTCCTTACGAGGATTATGTTTTCAGCAAGCTGATGATGCCTTCAGGCTAAAATATAGAAGGATTACAATAAAATCCTATTTCATGATAAATCATGTTCTGGTCTTTATCAATCATGTCTGCTGTCTTCATAATGAACATTGATGAAACTCTGTTTAATCATACTTTCAGCCTCTATACAACCATCATTAAGTCTACACAGGAATTACCAGGCTATCACGTTACCCATTTCAGTTCAGTTTACTACCGATTAAATCAATTTATTTCTTTGATCATGTCAGACAAGCGACACCAGTATCGATCATCCCATAAAGTTCCACCAGCTCCATGTACAGTATTCCATATGTACCCCATGAACAGTGTCTCAGTTATACTCTATATACAATATTTCATGAGTACTCCACATATAGTGTCTCAGATATGCTCCATGTGCATTATTCGCTTTGTACTTCATGAACAGTAGTCCAGGTGTACTCCAGGTACCCTACTCCATGGATATTGCTAATCGATCCTCAGTTATCTCAGGCGTTTCCATTTGTCGATATTCTACCAGATGCTGATGCTGCTCGTGAGTTGAAGATTTTATCAGATACTGATGCTGCTAACACTTTGAAGACCTCACAGATGCTGATGTTGCTGATGCTGATGCTTTGGAGATTTCCCAAGATGCTGCTTCTGTTCCTACCATGAAGACTCTGCAGAACAAGGACGAAAACTATAAATTTGAAATTTCTGACTAGAATAAATTTCAACCATCAGACACTACCATTCCACTCCATACTTTTACCTTCTCAGTTAGATGTCACACTTTACTCAGCCAACCGTTCACTCAGAAGAGTGGGAACCGGAACTCAGCCGGCCACTCAGCAGAATATTTACATGAATCACGGTCATGATAATGACCGTCATAAAGCGACAGACAAAGCAGTAGTGACAACCACCGTGCTTAAAATTAATCAGTCAGTAACCATCGGAACTCCGGAACGGACGTGACCAGAAATACAGAGGTCAGCAGTCTAACCGGTCCGCCAATCCTAGCAGTTACCAAAATTTTTCAGCCTTGTTCATATTCATCTATTAAAACACGTGCCAAGACATCAGTCAAGACATAGTTCTCAGTTATCATTTCGGAAGACACATATTAGGGCACCAGTCATGATACACGTCATACGAATATCTTCTCAGAGTACGAGTCCGAGCTCCTAGTTCTAGTGTGTTCCAGGCAAGACCCTCAGTAATTCAGGGTATCTTTCAGAAAGGGGTATACTCATTCTATTATGCCACGCATATATCAGATCATTAAAATTCAGTCACCACCACCAGATTATTATTCAGATTAAACACACGGTAATAATTCTGTGAGGTTACAGACGAACATATTCAGTGGAAAGTCGCCATGTTTACTTCACGTATTCCTATGTCAGCTTTATCTTAAATCAGGTGGTCACCTGCCTCTCAGCCAGAAAGGACTCAACAGTATCACCATATTTATTAAAGTTTTATTGTCAGTTAACGATGAGATCCGTCTTACCAACCCTGAACATATTCATTTTACTCCTGCCAGAAAAATCAGTACAAATTGTTCCAGCTTTACGAGCACGTGAATTATTATCCTTTAGTTGCGAAGAACTCTGGTCACCATTCATGATACTAATTCTAAAATTCCTTAAACTCATGATCAACAGATTATCCCAAAGTTTACAGATGTAATTCCAGAAGGTTTTCCAGAAATTCATTCCTGACTACAAGACATAATTTAACATCAAGTTAGTCTCAAGAACAGAACCTGTCTTCAAAACTCTTTATTGCAAGGTTTATGCTAAGTTAAAGAGTTGTAGCATTTGTTGCAATAGTTACCGGAACGAGGCCTTATTCACCCTAGCGCACCACCAGGAAGTGCACCGCTTATGTCTATCAGGAAGAAGGCCGGTATCATGAAGTCATATACCAACCACTAAAGATTTTTACAAGACCACCATTCTTAATCAATGTTCATTCCGTAAATAGCAGGTTTGTCTGACCTGCTACGATGTCTTAAATATTTCCTAGAACAATTCGCGACCCTGCCACTAAAAGTGGTGAGAAAAGAACATGATGTTTTTCAGATTTCTGTTGAACACGTCGCAGTCTCTATAAATTTTGACTTATACGTCTGGGCTCCCAAATGCCCAACTATAGTATGAAATTTATGAATAAATTTTCTTTTACGACTTCGCAGACAAAATCGTCAGTATATTCATTGATCACATTCTGATCTGCTAAATTTTAAAGAAGAACACGAGAATCATCTTCTCACAGTTGTACAGAATCTTCGATAGGAGAAAATTTTATATACAGCTTTCCAAATATGAATTCAAATTGAACAAGGTGGAATTTCTGAGCATTCTACCTTAGCAGAAAGAAGTTACAAACAATGCTGCGAAGGTGAAGGCCATCACCTGATGGTCCCAAACGACGTCTATGAACGAAATTACATCAGAATGTACCAAAATTCCAGGCAGAATTTTGATAGAAACAGTATAACGCGTTGAGGCATCTATGTTCATATCTAATACCTTCCATTCCAACAGGTTCAAGATAGAACGTCGTCATACTATCGAGTTATTACTACCAGTAGAAATTCTAGACCGAAAGGAGACAAGACTCCATGGAGATTTTTATCAGATTACCACAGACTCAGAAAAGTATAACACTATCTAAGTGATTGTCGACCATGTAATCAACCTACGCGTTTCCTCTCATCCAGAAGGATTACGCAGTAGTGGACCTGCAGAAAATTTAGCAGTAAATCGTACGATTTCAAGTATTCCGACGACCATCATATCAGACAGAATTCATGTTCGCGATCACGTGTATGTTTACGTTTACGTTTATTTTCACTTTCACGTATACGCCTCATTCGTAGAATGATGCTGTTTCAGTTCATCTTGATGCTATCTCTTTATTTAAGCTCACGTTTGTGTTCATAACATTGTTCACGTTCAAGTTCGTGTGCCATTTCACGATACACGTTTCTCAGTTTATTAACGTATACGGTTACAGAAAGCTTGAGAAATTAGACTCAAGTCTAGCACAACTATTCCATAACCAGGCAGACATTTCACATCTCAGGTCGTATCGTTTGGCATTCATTCCTCAGTCAGCATACGTTCGTATCACGTTCACAGTATGATTCACTTATCATATTCTAATTCCATGCCAGCGCTCCTCATATAATTATGAACCACGTTCACAATTGCTCACTTAGCATGTTCACAATTGTTCACGTAGTTCGTCCCTATATATATATTCTCAGCAGCTTGCTCAGAGATATAAATATTATCTTTTCAGGATAATTTTACGTACCGTTTCATGTATACTACATGTTATAGCTTATTTATTCAGGTTCAGAAAATCCATCTTAAGTATGGAACCTGAAAGTATTCAGCATCATCAGGACAATGTCATCAGGACCAAGATTCCTTTATTATGTTTAGACCTTTGAAGGAATCGTTTCGAGAGGGAGGCCACTCGAAACGGAGGAGTACATCCGGACCTCTCATCCTTTTCCTTCAATAGATCCAGTTAAGTTCTTTTAGACATGTTATGTTCCATGTTCTTTTCAGCCATGTCACATTCCAGGTTCACATCAGTCATGTCACGGTTATACCCTTTCAGCAACAGTATGTTCTAAATTAGGACGAATGATCCTTCAGCTTATATGTCTTTCCAGTCTTCATGTTCTTTCAGCATATATGTCCTTTTAACTTTTATAACGCCACCAGTTTAAATTACCCTTAATTCGAGGACGAATTTTTTTTAGAGAGCGAGAATTATAAAACCCCAGCATAATCGTACCCATAATTCGAGGACGAATTAATTTCTTTTTAGAGGGGAAGAGTTGTAAAACCCGCTTAAAATACCATGAATTTAAAATTTTGTTATTTAGTATAAGCACGACAAGTAACTACGTATATTAAATACGGTATGACCAGACATGACACAGAATTAAAAATCATAAATACACGTAAGTAATAACGTATATTTTAATGTTATATGACAAGATATAACATGAACGTAAATGTACGAATTTACGAATACACGAGATTATAAATCATGACATTAAACAAATAATTATAACGAGCTCCATGTAATTGAACAAGCCGTGTGAGAACAAAAGGGCCAAGCCCGGCCCATTAATTAATTAACTAGCAAAGAAACCTTTGTCATTCTTTCACTTTTTACAAAACAAGAAAAATATTAAAAACCCTAGGTGTGTGTGTGTTTATGCCGCCAGCCACCATAGAGAAAAAGTAGAAGGAAAACTTTGAGTTTGATCTTGATTCTTACGTGTGATTCTGGGTTCGAGTTCGGTCCCTGTTTACGACAGGGTTTTAAGTCAGATCGTGTGCCTTTGCTTTCTGATTTTTGGTACGTGTTCATGTTAGGAATTATTTCACACTCACATTCTTGTTTTGGATTTGATGCTTTACGTCAACCTTAATATAATAATTTAACCTACCATTTTCTTAAACAAATCACTTACTCTAAATGTAATGATTTATTCCTAATGAGTTTGTTATAAGACTACATATAGTACTAGAACCGTAGTTCACCATCAATACATATTGATAAGTTTTAGTTATTTACATGTTGGTCAACTTTGCGAAATTTACTCATGTCTTCATCAAATGGACGGTTACTCTAAATGTCAGGAATAAAACATGATTGTTAGCATCTAAACTTTGTTAATATGATTTTAAAATGGTTGATGAAAAGTCCGGCTTGGTTGGTTTTGCTTGACAACCGAGTACCCAAGAGGGCTCAGTGGTTCATGACTCGGCTATGCCGAGAGCTCATACATGGTGTTCGGTTCGGAAACAAAAAGAACAAAGAGGAGCTTATTTAAACAATGGCTTATTAAATTATTGTAAAATTAATCATGGCTTATTAAATCGTTTTAGTTCGAATTATTTTAGACATATAAATATTGACTTATTTACGACTTATTTAACTTAATTAACACGGGCTCATTTTATTTGATGTAACTTGAAATTATTTATTTAGATTCAAGACTTATGTTATAATTAATTACAATCCATGAACTATTATTAGTTATAAGTAATCATGATTCATGACATAATATTAATTATTATTTTAATTAAATTCATGATATATTATTAATTAATGGTTAATTATAAACCATGACATAGTATTAATTAATTATAAATTTCATGACATATGAAAGCTATTATTAAAATGGACATTATTAATATTTAACTTATTTAGATCATGACTTATAAAATATGTTCGCTAAGCTTCGACTTATATTATGTGCTTATTAAACAAGATTACTACTATATATGAAAACTTGCTATTTTTGGAAAGTTACTATTTATATATAAACCTGCTATATTTAGAGAGTTACTAATTATGGATATATCAAGTATTAGAACACATGAAACATATAATACTAAGAAAGACAAAATAAAACATGAACAAGTAAAGCAAGTCAAGAACAAGTAAAACAAATCAAGAATAAGTAAAGTAAACTAAGAACCAGTCAGTTATACATGAACATACAACTCATTCATGTCATTTATTATGTAGCACAAGTGAAGTCTGAGTCGATCCGCCAGCTTTCATTCTTATTTCATTACTGGACACGAGGTACGGATATTCCTATCTCTCTACTATTATTTGTTGCTTTTAATTTCGCTTGATCGTACGGATTTTTCGTCCTTTCATTAAGGACTTCCCTTCTATGCATGATTAGGATTTACCGTCTGCAGCCAAATGTTTTCCCCAGTACATGTTATAAATTATCAGAAATTATTTAAATAACTAAGATATTGCCTGAGCATTATATACAAGCATGGTCAGTTTATGTACTAGTTACGGAGGTACCGTAACCATGGCACTAGAGGCACCGGTGTCGTGACTCACATGCAGGAGAGTGATATCCTTCATCGTCCCACTCAGCTCAGCTTGGCCATTTTATCAGTATTATTAGTGGGGCGTATGGATGCATCCTAGGCTTATATGTGTTACAAGTTATCAGGGTGAATGTGGTGTGTGCTCTACATCCTTCACATTGGAGCTGATCCCTCCACCCAGCACAGTTATTTAGAGGTCACCCCTCTACAGCATGACGAGGTCACCCCTCTAGTTATTCATGCACGGTTGTTACAGCACGTGACCTATATAAGCTCTGGCAAATAAAATACAGTAAATGCATGTTTTCAGAATTAATAGTTATATTTCAGTATCAGTATATATGAACCAGGTTGCTCAGATTTTATGCAGAGTTCTACCACATGTTACATATCAGTCTTACAGCTTCTGTATTCTATCGCCTGTTTCATTCAGTATATTCTTATCATGCTTTATATCCGTTCACTGAGCGTTATGCTCAGCCGTAGTTCCTTTCATGTTCTAACGGCAGGTACACCAGGATGCTTTTAGGATCCTAAGAGCATGTGCATTTGGATGGAAGCTATCCAGACTTCTTACTTTATGCATTTCGTACATAATTCTGTTTATTTGGACATTGTTTAGTCCTTCCAATCAGTATTTTATTTTTCATGTTTTGGGCTTATGTTTGGATTGCCGATGTTTGTTTCCGGTATTTCCGTTATGGTCAGTTAATGTTTTAGGACATTTACCTTATGCTTTGATGACACGCCATAAATACACGTAACGGTCCACTTATCAAAGTGGGGTGTTACAATTATGGTATCAGAGCGCAAGGTTCGACCTGTAGGCTCTAAAACTTGACCTGTGACTAGTGGGTAGTCACCAGGAACTTCCCAGATTTTGGCGTTGTTATCTTTCATGTTTCACATGGATTATTCAGTCAGTTTCTTCATTTATCAGTCAAATTTTCTTAAAGTTTTGACTAAGTAAAAGGTTGGTACATAACTAGCCATACTTAGTCGCATATGCTTTTTAGCGAATTTTCGTTTTGGTGAACTGACCATAGGCGTTCACCCTTGCCGTTCAGATTTTGTATTGGTAAACCGACCATAGGCGTTTACCCTTACTCATGACAGATTCATGTTTTCAGTCAAATATCACTTGGTGAACCAGCCATAAACGTTCACCATTTCTCAAGTCAAATTTCATGTTTTTCAGTCAAATGATGTTTTGTGAACCGATCCACAGTTGTTCACCCTTGTCATATCATGACATTCTATAAATTTTGACAAGTATGGATTGGACTTCAGCCATCCATATTTAATGCCAGATTATAAATTTCTATACATGACAGTTCTCAGAAAATTTTGACCAGTATGGATCGAACCAGAATAGCCCATACTTAGTCTCATGTTTCCTTCCTTGAAGTACGTGGATTGAACCATAGCCGTCCACATCAGTTAATATTACACCTCAGTTGATTTAACTTTTTGTGTTCCTTATAACAGTCAAATTTTCATACCCTCACGTTGATGTCGTCTACATGATGATTCAGTTTCATGTCTCCTTACGAGGATTATGTTTTCAGCAAGCTGATGATGCCTTCAGGCTAAAATATAGAAGGATTACAATAAAATCCTATTTCATGATAAATCATGTTCTGGTCTTTATCAATCATGTCTGCTGTCTTCATAATGAACATTGATGAAACTCTGTTTAATCATACTTTCAGCCTCTATACAACCATCATTAAGTCTACACAGGAATTACCAGGCTATCACGTTACCCATTTCAGTTCAGTTTACTACCGATTAAATCAATTTATTTCTTTGATCATGTCAGACAAGCGACACCAGTATCGATCATCCCATAAAGTTCCACCAGCTCCATGTACAGTATTCCATATGTACCCCATGAACAGTGTCTCAGTTATACTCTATGTACAATATTTCATGAGTACTCCACATATAGTGTCTCAGATATGCTCCATGTGCATTATTCGCTTTGTACTTCATGAACAGTAGTCCAGGTGTACTCCAGGTACCCTACTCCATGGATATTGCTAATCGATCCTCAGTTATCTCAGGCGTTTCCATTTGTCGATATTCTACCAGATGCTGATGCTGCTCGTGAGTTGACGATTTTATCAGATACTGATGCTGCTAACACTTTGAAGACCTCACAGATGCTGATGTTGCTGATGCTGATGCTTTGGAGATTTCCCAAGATGCTGCTTCTGTTCCTACCATGAAGACTCTGCAGAACAAGGACGAAAACTATAAATTTGAAATTTCTGACTAGAATAAATTTCAACCATCAGACACTACCATTCCACTCCATACTTTTACCTTCTCAGTTAGATGTCACACTTTACTCAGCCAACCGTTCACTCAGAAGAGTGGGAACCGGAACTCAGCCGGCCACTCAGCAGAATATTTACATGAATCACGGTCATGATAATGACCGTCATAAAGCGACAGACAAAGCAGTAGTGACAACCACCGTGCTTAAAATTAATCAGTCAGTAACCATCGGAACTCCGGAACGGACGTGACCAGAAATACAGAGGTCAGCAGTCTAACCGGTCCGCCAATCCTAGCAGTTACCAAAATTTTTCAGCCTTGTTCATATTCATCTATTAAAACACGTGCCAAGACATCAGTCAAGACATAGTTCTCAGTTATCATTTCGGAAGACACATATCAGGGCACCAGTCATGATACACGTCATACGAATATCTTCTCAGAGTACGAGTCCGAGCTCCTAGTTCCAGTGTGTTCCAGGCAAGACCCTCAGTAATTCAGGGTATCTTTCAGAAAGGGGTATACTCATTCTATTATGCCACGCATATATCAGATCATTAAAATTCAGTCACCACCACCAGATTATTATTCAGATTAAACACACGGTAATAATTCTGTGAGGTTACAGACGAACATATTCAGTGGAAAGTCGCCATGTTTACTTCACGTATTCCTATGTCAGCTTTATCTTAAATCAGGTGGTCACCTGCCTCTCAGCCAGAAAGGACTCAACAGTATCACCATATTTATTAAAGTTTTATTGTCAGTTAACGATGAGATCCGTCTTACCAACCCTGAACATATTCATTTTACTCCTGCCAGAAAAATCAGTACAAATTGTTCCAGCTTTACGAGCACGTGAATTATTATCCTTTAGTTGCGAAGAACTCTGGTCACCATTCATGATACTAATTCTAAAATTCCTTAAACTCATGATCAACAGATTATCCCAAAGTTTACAGATGTAATTCCAGAAGTTTTTCCAGAAATTCATTCCTGACTACAAGACATAATTTAACATCAAGTTAGTCTCAAGAACAGAACCTGTCTTCAAAACTCTTTATTGCAAGGTTTATGCTAAGTTAAAGAGTTGTAGCATTTGTTGCAATAGTTACCGGAACGAGGCCTTATTCACCCTAGCGCACCACCAGGAAGTGCACCGCTTATGTCTATCAGGAAGAAGGCCGGTATCATGAAGTCATATACCAACCACTAAAGATTTTTACAAGACCACCATTCTTAATCAATGTTCATTCCGTAAATAGCAGGTTTGTCTGACCTGCTACGATGTCTTAAATATTTCCCAGAACAATTCGCGACCCTGCCACTAAAAGTGGTGAGAAAAGAACATGATGTTTTTCAGATTTCTGTTGAACACGTCGCAGTCTCTATAAATTTTGACTTATACGTCTGGGCTCCCAAATGCCCAACTATAGTATGAAATTTATGAATAAATTTTCTTTTACGACTTCGCAGACAAAATCGTCAGTATATTCATTGATCACATTCTGATCTGCTAAATTTTAAAGAAGAACACGAGAATCATCTTCTCACAGTTGTACAGAATCTTCGATAGGAGAAAATTTTATATACAGCTTTCCAAATATGAATTCAAATTGAACAAGGTGGAATTTCTGAGCATTCTACCTTAGCAGAAAGAAGTTACAAACAATGCTGCGAAGGTGAAGGCCATCACCTGATGGTCCCAAACGACGTCTATGAACGAAATTACATCAGAATGTACCAAAATTCCAGGCAGAATTTTGATAGAAACAGTATAACGCGTTGAGGCATCTATGTTCATATCTAATACCTTCCATTCCAACAGGTTCAAGATAGAACGTCGTCATACTATCGAGTTATTACTACCAGTAGAAATTCTAGACCGAAAGGAGACAAGACTCCATGGAGATTTTTATCAGATTACCACAGACTCAGAAAAGTATAACACTATCTAAGTGATTGTCGACCATGTAATCAACCTACGCGTTTCCTCTCATCCAGAAGGATTACGCAGTAGTGGACCTGCAGAAAATTTAGCAGTAAATCGTACGATTTCAAGTATTCCGACGACCATCATATCAGACAGAATTCATGTTCGCGATCACGTGTATGTTTACGTTTACGTTTATTTTCACTTTCACGTATACGTCTCATTCGTAGAATGATGCTGTTTCAGTTCATCTTGATGCTATCTCTTTATTTAAGCTCACGTTTGTGTTCATAACATTGTTCACGTTCAAGTTCGTGTGCCATTTCACGATACACGTTTCTCAGTTTATTAACGTATACGGTTACAGAAAGCTTGAGAAATTAGACTCAAGTCTAGCACAACTATTCCATAACCAGGCAGACATTTCACATCTCAGGTCGTATCGTTTGGCATTCATTCCTCAGTCAGCATACGTTCGTATCACGTTCATAGTATGATTCACTTATCATATTCTAATTCCATGCCAGCGCTCCTCATATAATTATGAACCACGTTCACAATTGCTCACTTAGCATGTTCACAATTGTTCACGTAGTTCGTCCCTATATATATATTCTCAGCAGCTTGCTCAGAGATATAAATATTATCTTTTCAGGATAATTTTACGTACCGTTTCATGTATACTACATGCTATAGCTTATTTATTCAGGTTCAGAAAATCCATCTTAAGTATGGAACCTGAAAGTATTCAGCATCATCAGGACAATGTCATCAGGACCAAGATTCCTTTATTATGTTTAGACCTTTGAAGGAATCGTTTCGAGAGGGAGGCCACTCGAAACGGAGGAGTACATCCGGACCTCTCATCCTTTTCCTTCAATAGATCCAGTTAAGTTCTTTTAGACATGTTATGTTCCATGTTCTTTTCAGCCATGTCACATTCCAGGTTCACATCAGTCATGTCACGGTTATACCCTTTCAGCAACAGTATGTTCTAAATTAGGACGAATGATCCTTCAGCTTATATGTCTTTCCAGTCTTCATGTTCTTTCAGCATATATGTCCTTTTAACTTTTATAACGCCACCAGTTTAAATTACCCTTAATTCGAGGACGAATTTTTTTTAGAGAGCGAGAATTATAAAACCCCAGCATAATCGTACCCATAATTCGAGGACGAATTAATTTCTTTTTAGAGGGGAAGAGTTGTAAAACCCGCTTAAAATACCATGAATTTAAAATTTTGTTATTTAGTATAAGCACGACAAGTAACTACGTATATTAAATACGGTATGACCAGACATGACACAGAATTAAAAATCATAAATACACGTAAGTAATAACGTATATTTTAATGTTATATGACAAGATATAACATGAACGTAAATGTACGAATTTACGAATACACGAGATTATAAATCATGACATTAAACAAATAATTATAACGAGCTCCATGTAATTGAACAAGCCGTGTGAGAACAAAAGGGCCAAGCCCGGCCCATTAATTAATTAACTAGCAAAGAAACCTTTGTCATTCTTTCACTTTTTACAAAACAAGAAAAATATTAAAAACCCTAGGTGTGTGTGTGTTTATGCCGCCAGCCACCATAGAGAAAAAGTAGAAGGAAAACTTTGAGTTTGATCTTGATTCTTACGTGTGATTCTGGGTTCGAGTTCGGTCCCTGTTTACGACAGGGTTTTAAGTCAGATCGTGTGCCTTTGCTTTCTGATTTTTGGTACGTGTTCATGTTAGGAATTATTTCACACTCACATTCTTGTTTTGGATTTGATGCTTTACGTCAACCTTAATATAATAATTTAACCTACCATTTTCTTAAACAAATCACTTACTCTAAATGTAATGATTTATTCCTAATGAGTTTGTTATAAGACTACATATAGTACTAGAACCGTAGTTCACCATCAATACATATTGATAAGTTTTAGTTATTTACATGTTGGTCAACTTTGCGAAATTTACTCATGTCTTCATCAAATGGACGGTTACTCTAAATGTCAGGAATAAAACATGATTGTTAGCATCTAAACTTTGTTAATATGATTTTAAAATGGTTGATGAAAAGTCCGGCTTGGTTGGTTTCGCTTGACAACCGATTACCCAAGAGGGCTCAGTGGTTCATGACTCGGCTATGCCGAGAGCTCATACATGGTGTTCGGTTCGGAAACAAAAAGAACAAAGAGGAGCTTATTTAAACAATGGCTTATTAAATTATTGTAAAATTAATCATGGCTTATTAAATCGTTTTAGTTCGAATTATTTTAGACATATAAATATTGACTTATTTACGACTTATTTAACTTAATTAACACGGGCTCATTTTATTTGATGTAACTTGAAATTATTTATTTAGATTCAAGACTTATGTTATAATTAATTACAATCCATGAACTATTATTAGTTATAAGTAATCATGATTCATGACATAATATTAATTATTATTTTAATTAAATTCATGATATATTATTAATTAATGGTTAATTATAAACCATGACATAGTATTAATTAATTATAAATTTCATGACATATGAAAGCTATTATTAAAATGGACATTATTAATATTTAACTTGTTTAGATCATGACTTATAAAATATGTTCGCTAAGCTTCGGCTTATATTATATGCTTATTAAACAAGATTACTACTATATATGAAAACTTGCTATTTTTGGAAAGTTACTATTTATATATAAACCTGCTATATTTAGAGAGTTACTAATTATGGATATATCAAGTATTAGAACACATGAAACATATAATACTAAGAAAGACAAAATAAAACATGAACAAGTAAAGCAAGTCAAGAACAAGTAAAACAAATCAAGAATAAGTAAAGTAAACTAAGAACCAGTCAGTTATACATGAACATACAACTCATTCATGTCATTTATTATGTAGCACAAGTGAAGTCGGAGTCGATCCGCCAGCTTTCATTCTTATTTCATTACTGGACACGAGGTACGGATATTCCTATCTCTCTACTATTATTTGTTGCTTTTAATTTCGCTTGATCGTACGGATTTTTCGTCCTTTCATTAAGGACTTCCCTTCTATGCATGATTAGGATTTACCGTCTGCAGCCAAATGTTTTCCCCAGTACATGTTATAAATTATCAGAAATTATTTAAATAACTAAGATATTGCCTGAGCATTATATACAAGCATGGTCAGTTTATGTACTAGTTACGGAGGTACCGTAACCATGGCACTAGAGGCACCGGTGTCGTGACTCACATGCAGGAGAGTGATATCCTGCATCGTCCCACTCAGCTCAGCTTGGCCATTTTATCAGTATTATTAGTGGGGCGTATGGATGCATCCTAGGCTTATATGTGTTACAAGTTATCAGGGTGAATGTGGTGTGTGCTCTACATCCTTCACATTGGAGCTGATCCCTCCACCCAGCACAGTTATTTAGAGGTCACCCCTCTACAGCATGACGAGGTCACCCCTCCAGTTATTCATGCACGGTTATTACAGCACGTGACCTATATAAGCTCTGGCAAATAAAATACAGTAAATGCATGTTTTCAGAATTAATAGTTATATTTCAGTATCAGTATATATGAACCAGGTTGCTCAGATTTTATGCAGAGTTCTACCACATGTTACATATCAGTCTTACAGCTTCTGTATTCTATCGCCTGTTTCATTCAGTATATTCTTATCATGCTTTATATCCGTTCACTGAGCGCTATGCTCAGCCGTAGTTCCTTTCATGTTCTAACGGCAGGTACACCAGGATGCTTTTAGGATCCTAAGAGCATGTGCATTTGGATGGAAGCTATCCAGACTTCTTACTTTATGCATTTCGTACATAATTCTGTTTATTTGGACATTGTTTAGTCCTTCCATTCAGTATTTTATTTTTCATGTTTTGGGCTTATGTTTGGATTGCCGATGTTTGTTTCCGGTATTTCCGTTATGGTCAGTTAATGTTTTAGGACATTTACCTTATGCTTTGATGACACGCCATAAATACACGTAACGGTCCACTTATCAAAGTGGGGTGTTACAGCTTAAATTTCTACTTAACCGGTAAGCTTTTGCGTGTCTTGTAAAAAATGTGTACGGACACGTATCATCTTTAACTGTGCTCAATCTACCTTGCTGTAAACATTGTGAGTCGATCACTATTGATATCGTACTTTTACGATCAATATTTAACGTCTCTTGAATTATTTTCACGTTACATAATTTTATGTGCATAATCCATGTGAGATTTATCTGTGTTACGGTTTTACGTGAATTATATGTGTTTTAACTGTTGTCAGCGTACATGTGTATATTTGTAATTAATCTAATTTAATTATATTACTATTCGTATTCTAACACTTTAGCTTTCGTTTTTATGTTTTATCATTTACCGGATACATTTAACCTCGTAATTAACTCACATAGGCATTTAATTCTTAAAAACCCTAAATTAAAAAATTATATTGTATTTACCTCATTAATTATACCTAATCTTTTTTTAAACCCTAATTACTAATTTACTTAATTACCTTTCACTTTAACATTTTAACACAAAAACTTAACAATTACCCAAGTAAATTTTAAAATCTCTTTTCTTATTTCTTTGCTATTCTTGCCAAACATGGACAAGCCCATGTGAGGGTGTCACGCAATTATTTTTCTTACAACTTTGGCTAGGGTTTCTATATTAAATAAATCACATACTTCACATAACACCAACACATTATTTTCACACACAGAAAATATTTTCTCCCTCTTCCTTTGTCTCTCTAAACTCATGACACACTTAAAGAAACCAAGAAACCATGTAGATTTTCCAATCAAACTATTTTATAACAAGATCTAGTGTTTCTAATATGATATAAAGGGTTATCAAGGTAAGGATTTATAGATTTCTGGTAGATTTATGGTAACTAAGGTGGATTCGCAAGAGAAGTGGGTTGGTTGTTAAATATTGTTGGTGGATATTATAGATCGGGTTATTGTTTGTAGGTTGTGTTGATTATTCTGTGGATTTGCTTAAGGTTTCTTTTTCTAACCTTTCTAATCTATGTTTTATGCATATATGTTCAAGTATGTCACCTTGTATGTGTTTTTTCTTATAAAATTAAAAGTCATAATTTTTATTTAAGAAAAGGATAGATCTATGTTTCAAATGAGTTCTTGGTGATGTTCTATTAAATCTTATGATTTTATGAATCTTAATGTTTTATATGGAGATGGAGTGGGGAAATTTGTATATTGCTTCTTGAATGTGATGGTCATGAGATTTGTGAAAATGGAAAGAGGTGATGTTGTTGGTGTAGCATTTAATTTTTTGTGAAAATGATTTGCTGTCCAAACACATTTCGTGGGTTAAGAGATAGTAAAAATGATTTTGACATTTGTTTTATTTAAAATAATGAAAATATAGGTTCATACGGTCTTTTCGGTATATTATAAGCTAAAGTTGGACTTTAAATGAAGGAGATATGGTCGTTTGTTTGTTGAATTGAACAATGTACGTTTTCTAGAAATGTCTATCTTTGCTTGCCGTTAAGAAAATTTCATTTATTATATCGAGTCCTAAACGACGCTTTAAGGTTTCGAGAGTGTAAGTTTTGGAAAGTATAAGTTGTTAGATACTCGGGGATAGTTAGAACTTTCCGTAAGGATTTAAAATGAGAAAGATATAATGATTTACGTAAAAATGGTAACAAAGTACTAAAGTGCTATCAAAAATATAAAATGGGTCAAATGAGCGTTTTTGGGTGTCGAAAATGGGTTTAATATGATATGTAGACATTTAGGGTCACCTATAAAAGGGTATAAGACTTAATATCGAGTCGTCGTCTAATATAAAACGTAAACGTACTTTTTATTGTGTCGAGTTACGAATTATGGACTTGGTTGCGTATTGTGTTTGATTTGGGAGTTACAAGGGGTAGATAGAGTTGGTTAATTTATTGATTTAAAAAAATGGCGATTTTCAAATTGACACCGAAATGTTGCCAAAATCAATTTTAGACAAAAGGAATATTTTGCTTAAGTGTTAGATTGGACCAAATAGTAAATGTTTTAATGTTAAATTAAAACGCATGGCAAACAGGTAACATACATGTTTTGATTCTTTGGTAATTTATTTTGCTTGTGCCTAAACTATAATATTATTACTAGGTTGCTCCTAGGTGTTCTTCAGCGTGTGATTGTTATATCGTTTATGTGTTATTACTTGTTGCTTGAGGTGAGTCGTAGCCTCTATAAACTACTTTTATATGTTTAATACTTTCGGGGTGAGATAATGCTTTGTTCCTTTCTTATGGACTAAAAATATGTTTTCTTGATTACTTCGATGAAGTTATGTTTATGGATATTCCTAAGTACCGTTATCCCATTTGGACCATTATCATGAACCGTTAGTTACTTCCGGATGACCGGTCAAGTAAGCACATATGTTATAGATAGATCTATTGGAGTTTGGCACTCCCGTTCGGGTGTCTTCTATCATCACTGCCAAACGAACGTATACTTATGGCTAATCTAGAGGTTGTCTTGGGATATGACATCTAGCGGGCACTTATTATCGTTTCATCTTGTCATTAGCATCGAGTCATTACTTAGTTCTACCATAACTAGGTAAGCTTTACCATATACTCTCGCCATTATATCTTCTATAATGAATCCATATGCTTATTAAATTTGTATGTTTGCCATTAGATTTCCTCTAATGGATTCATACGCTTTAAAATTTTTTATTTATGGTTCATCTATTGTTATGTTTTAATTAAACGTATGAACTCACCAAACATTATGTTGGCACTTTTAAGCATTTATCTCAGTAATTGATCTTGCGTGCTATTTGAAGTATATGGAGTCTCATGCTTAGTTGGATGATTTTGGAAAGTTTGTCTTATGCATTAAACAATTATCTCGTTGTCTATTTCAACTTATGATTTCTATTGCTTTACAATTGGGACTCATGTTTTATAAACTTTATTATTTTAATTAAATGCAACGAGGTAACTTTTTTTTTCAAAATGGTGCATTTAGAGACGTTCCCTTACTCCTTGTATTTGGATTAAATGACGTAACAACCCCCGTACTAATATGTTTCCTCTATGCCATTTTAGGGGTGTTACACGTCTCATCGCCCAACCTGCTCAAACCCTTTTTCTCCTTTAAAACCACTACCACTCCCCTTTCCTATAGATGGGAGAGTATATTGCGTCAACGAGACTTTGTCAGATTTTAGTGACGTAAATGTCTTTAGAGCTCACGTACGCCAGTGAAGTAAAGTGTATCTACAATTGGTTTTCGACATCACAAAAGCTTGTTGTTTATCGATCTTTATACAACAGTCACCGACTTCTCATTAGAGAGTAAAGTTACTCACTGGTTCTTATCAGGGAGTAAACTTACGCACTGATTCTTATACTAGGGAAACTTACTTATTGAATCTTTTTAGGGAGTGACTCATGTTGATTTATGCTAACAATTATATATGAGTTCTAAAATTATTTGGAATTGACGACTCACCTTACCTCAAGTTTATTGTTGATTAATGGAAATTTATATCTTTGAACTTTTACAACAAACAAGAAAATAATAGTTTTACTCTTAAGTGATCAGTTAGTGATTTTATTTATTTTGTAAATAATATGATAGACATAAACAACTTCAAACTTCTGTTATTATTAATGTATAACTCTTTTGGCAACTTACAAATAAAGATTAGGTAATAACATTTAAATGGGTTAGTAGTATAAAAAGGAAAAATACAAAAATGTCATTAAAGTATGCCAAAATGTTCGCTAAATTACTAAGTTTTTTTTGTTACAAATAGGTTAATAAAACTAGGGTAACTTGTTAAATAAGTTACCCTTTATATTTTAATATTTTGTAACAGGTTAGTGTCGACGTGGAATTACTTATTTTCTTTTCTTTTTTTAAAGAGTAAATTATCTTTTATTTTTTGGTTAAGTATATATAATATCAATATACCTTTCAAAATGTACAAATATCATACATGAACTTTAAAGAATAATAATATCGTATACGCACTCTCAAAATTCGTCTCGATATCATACATTTGCAAAATATGTGAGCATAAAGAGCGAATACTTTGTGATATATATGAGCAAAATTTAAATCCTTATTGTTCTTTCTATCAATCGTCACAAGTTTGTGAAATAATTTTATCTTTTTTGAGCTTATAAAACAAGAAATTCCTCATTCATAGCCATCCACCTATGGTGGTGAAGACTTGAGACATTGATTTCGAGGTTTTTGATTGGGTTAACGACGAAAGAAGGGCGAGTGTGTTTCAGATGAATGGGTGACGGTGGTTGTAGTGGTGGATCAATTACGATGGCGGGAGGTTGTGGTGGCTGGTGAGAGTAACAACAATCTTTTTTCGGTGGCATTGTTTTTTTCTCTAGATCTCGATGGTGGTGAAGGCTTGAGAACTGGTGGTGGTGGGCGTAGTGCTGATGAACGAACATTGAGGAGTCAGCAACATTCTTGTTTGAGGTGGGACCCACAAAGTGTTGGAGTGGCAAGAAAAACAACTTATCAACAAATAATTAACCCGCATACTTGAGTAGCTTTTTGTAAAAAAAAATTAGCTATTTAAATAAATATTTTAACAAATTTTAGTGACATTTTTTGTATTAACCCGTATAATTTTTTTTAGGGTTGCATGTACTAAAAGAATGATAGTTTTAAAATTTTATTTTATTTCGTAACCTCAAAATCATGTATGTAGCCTATGTTATATCTGACACTTGTGTAGGTTCATCCGTGCAGTTGTGAAAACGTATCTCCAATGGGTAAACTAAAACATAGGTTTACACTATTTCATAAAGCCTTTTGGAAAGGTTTCTCCATTCAAGTAAAAGGTTTACATAAAGCTCTCCCTAAAAACTTTATAAACCCAAACCTATTCTTCAAACTCTTTCATGTTAATTAACCGTGCGTTTGGTATATTAAGAGGAATCACTATCGGTAACGGAATGTTATAAGGGTGGAATGATAATAAATATATCATTATTGATATTATTGTTTGGTTTCTATAAGTTGAGTATGAAATAGTTTAATAAAATTTAAAATTAAAAAATATATGTGATGAAGAAATTTGCATTTAAATAAAATATGTGGTGGAGAAGTAAAATAAATGAGACCCATGAGAATAAAATATGAAAGTCACATCTACCCATAACTATGTATCTATGGATATCCATTCATAACTCAATTCTCATAGGCATTAACCAAACATATTTATTTATTAGGATAAATGTACTCCGTATATTGCATAGTCAATATTTAGAGAGTCAAAAGTTAACCGTGTGAAAGTGTTAAAAGTACTAGAAATAAAATATACTAGGATGCCACGATTAGAATGTTGATAACTAGTTGGAATGTTTTAAAAGTACTAGAAATAATATAATTAAAACTAAAAAGAAGTGTAAATGTATTCAACGAAGACCTAACAAAAATATTGAATCACCTAAACAGGAAATTCTGTAGAATTCAAAAGTTGATTTGACCAAGAATAAAAAATTTATGTTATGATGTTTGTGATTCCATGCCTAACAAAATCAAATTATTTGGCCATTGTTCCGAATCACAATTATCATATTCTACTCAAAAGGTTACTAATTCTAGCCTACGTTCACACATATTTAGAAACATAAGTAGAACTGTTGGATAAACCTCGACAACAAACCGGATCGTCGAACATAAAAACGAGAAGGCTTTGACTTCACTCAAAACAAGACACCCAAATCATAAGTTAATCGATTACTGTAATAAACCTGAAGAATACTCACAAAGTCTAAACCAAATGGTTATATATTATATACACAGGAAGAAGTACCTTCGAAGACCCCTTTATTGATACTAATACATGATACAATTCGAGTAAGAAGAATGTTAAGAAGTAACATCCCTTCATCTTTACGTAGTAAACCATGCATGTAAGAGTCGGTTTAGAAAACTCCCTAAATGGCATGTTCATGAAACCGGTTATAAGGCTTTTCCCTGTTGGCTGTTGCATGGCAAGTTTAACGAATCCGATTCTAGTTATAGTATAGTTTTAATCTACATGACAATGTACACTATGAAATAGAAACGCATAACCAAAGATGATGCTATAAGAGCCTGAAAGCCTCATCCACCCTGATCAAAATAACGTAGACATTAGTTATATTCAAACTGTAAGTAAATTACTAATAGTATGTTCGAATCAATCATCACCAAAGATGGCGCTAAGAGCCTAGCTACAAGTCTCATCCACCCTGACCAAAATACCGTAGGCATGTAATTTTAACTATATACTTAGCCGAAAAGAAACCGAAAATGAGCTGTTTGGACAAGTTTGATGCAATTCTAGTTAAGTTTTTAATATTTCTATCAAAATACTTTTACTAGTACGAGTAAAGGAATTGATCTAATGATGATCTCGCGACACTTAATTTCGCAACAATATGCGAATGATGCCTAGATTTTAATGTACTATGACTAAAGGGAGAGTACAAAGTGTTGCCTTAAAGCTATTGTCGGATTTTTTTTGGACGGTGTAATTATTTAAGTAGTAAATAAATTACGCCACATTTAATTTTTGGACGGAAGAATTCTAGTAGTTATATATTGTATACTTTAACTATTTACTGCTGACTCTCTTCTTAGTTCATCAACTTTTTAATCCGACAAAAGTCAAGACATACCAACCTTATAAAATCCGAACAACAACATCAACCTAAAACACAAAACAAACATGGAGAATATACAACATAGAAACATCAAAGTGAATGGCATCAACATGCACGTAGCTGAGATAGGAGAAGGCCCCGCCGTGCTTTTCATCCACGGCTTCCCCGAGCTATGGTACACATGGCGTCACCAAATGCTGTTTATAGCATCTAAAGGCTACCGTGCCATAGCACCCGACCTTCGTGGTTTTGGTGACACGGAAGCACCGCCTTCTCCCACGAGCTACACCGCCTTCCACATAGTGGGAGACCTTGTGTGTTTGCTTGACTCATTAGCGTTAGACAAGGTTTACTTAGTTGGTCACGACTGGGGTGCTATAATCTCATGGTACTTGTGTCTTTTTCGACCAGACCGAATCAAGGCTTTGGTTAACCTTAGTGTTGTATATAATCCTAGGAATCCTTCTGTCAAACCAGTGGACTACATGCGACATGTTTATGGCAATGATTTCTACATTTGTAGATTTCAGGTGATTACCTAGCTTTACTTCTTGCATGCATGTTGTCTCTTAAATTCAGTGAAACAAATTCTAGGTTTTATCACCCTCCTTAATCAAAATTTTATCACTGTTTTATTGTCATCTTCACATCTTGTACATCACTTTATAATTCTTTTTTGCATATCATCGATCGAACAAAATGCATGAGACATATATATGAATTTCTTAAAAAAAACTTTCATTAGTGTGGTTTTAGAACTTCGTCATCTTTTTATTTTCAAGACGTATATATATTTTCAACAAGTCAAACTTATCAAAATCGCTACAGCGTATGTATTTATTTAACCTAAAAGCATAAACACACCAACCACACTTGTCTACGTCTCATTTATGGAACTTCTTTTAGAGACGTTATATCTGATGGGATATAACTTGTTAATCTAGAATATGACATCATTTTAATTAGTAGTACTAACAAATATGGAAATACGAACGTGAAAAGATAACAAGACGTTTGATATCATAAACACAATGTACGCATAAACAACATGCGAGCATTGAATACTTGAAACAAGTACGTTTGGAGTAATCGGTACACAAATTTTAAGACATCTTTCAGGGATTTTTGCTAACTTTATACAGCTAGACTTTTTGATATTCCGAATTGGACCGTTACATACAATATATAACCAAAACTAGTCGATGTCAACAGGAAATTGGCTGGGAAGAAGAGTTCTCAAAAGTCGATACCAAAAGGCTACTAGCGTCGTTTTATTTCAAACGAATTCCTAACGCACCATTGCTGCCTAAAGACTTTGCAACGAAGTTTAACCCTCCTCAATACACCATACCTTCTTGGTACACACAAGAAGACCTAGACTATTGCGCATCCAAATATCGTTCCACAGGGTTCAAAGGGCCGTTTAATTACTACCGTTGCTTCGATCTGTAAGTACTAAGTAGTTAATCATCCTTCCTTTACTTGATAACTTAACATTTGCATTGCGACACGTTTGAGTCTTATATATGATTTGAATTGTAGAAACTGGGAGTTATGTGCAGCGTGGACGGGTTCTAAGATAATGGTGCCGGTGAAATTCGTAGTAGGGGACATAGATGCTACGTATAACTTCCCGGGAATAAAAGAGTACATAAACCGCGGTGGGTTCAAAGAATCGGCACCGTGCCTAGAAGAGGTTGTGGTGATGGAAGGAGTCGGTCACTTCATTAACCAAGAGAAGCCACAAGAGATCAACAACTATATCTATGACTTTATAACCAAGTTTTAAGTAACCTACTAATTAGATTGATGCATTGATTATACAGTAATTTGATAAGTGTGTTTGCAATAACTATGATAAAAATAAAGTCTTGTAGAACATTAAATGATAACAAAATATACGACTTAAGATTGATTGTAAGTTTGTAACATAGATATACCTCTCTTCATGCTTGGATTTGCCTTATTTGTTTAAAGTAATGTAGAATCGTTTAAATGTTTTATAAATTTGATTATTGTAACATAGATATAAAAATGTTTCCCTCTAATCAAATAACAAAAATATATTTGATGAGTACATCGATGGTCTAGTTGTGTCACATCTGAACATCCTTACAGAATGATGTGTCAAGTTCAAACATCAGATCGTAGGGGCCAATGGGGCGTAGCCAAAACAGTACACATATTAAAGATGGCAATAGAAAGAATTTAAAAATAGTCACAGAAAATCTGTTTAACATTCAACTGTCTATCTTAAATGCATTAACATCGTTTACAACGGCATGTAGTACGTACTATCCTATTGGACCATTCATTGAAGCACCAAGTTCCCATATTGAAGTTTCAAAACATGTTTTTACCGAGCATTAGTTTTCCCTAGCAGAGTCGAGTTGTTGATATGGAAAAAAGTGTTACAGCAACATCAAAACAGTCCTTTCATCGTAACATTACATTTCTGATACCGTCGTGCATGCATGTACCCAATAAAACACAAAAATATAACAAAAGACCGAGATCATTTGTGCTAGCAACGACGGCTCAAGACGAGAAAATGTCACCCATAATGTACACTTGGTTCCGTCAGGTGATGTACGCGAACGAATTAATACATCTACATCTAATGCTCTAAGCATTATGGGGTGGTTTTATCGGAATATACGATCGTTTAACCATTGGAAATGAGTAACCTTATGGCAGCACACACTTAACACGGAAAACACAATTTATTAAATGTTTAATATTTATTAAACGTTTAATAAAACTTCATTTAATTATTTAACTAACATTAGTTAAATTAGTTACATGTTTAATTTATTTAACGTGAGCGCGTAATTAAATTTGAGGAGTCAAAAATGATAGAACGCCCTAAGGCCTAGGCCGAATTTTTGCTATAATGATTCTAGAAGATATCTTATTTAGTCATTTAAGTAATAAATTATCTTAATGGGCCTTAACTTGGAATAGGACCAAAAAATCTAAGGAGGTTGAGAGGCTATATAAACACCCCATACCACCTCATAAAATTTCGTCCCATCCCTTCTCCCAATCGGTCAAACCGATCAAACACCCCCTTCAATCCCTAAAATCATCAAACTATAATTTTTTGCAAGATCGACTATCTTTTGGTACCCCATTATGAAGTTTCTAAGCCTTATACTAAACCCTTGATACTATTGTCAATGTTTTAGTCTTTTGTTTTGATCCCTTGTTTGGTTCGACTACACCTAAACCTAATTTAGGGTTTTGAGTGATTTTTATTATTGTCTTGTAACGTTCTTTAAACCGATCCTTACGTAATCCCACTTACGGTTTTGGATCTAGGATTTTAGTTACAAGATTTACACAAGTTGTTCGAGAAGTGAAGTTACTACTAGCATCGTAGTGATTGTTCGTTTGATGTGTCGTGTGAGCAAACGATAGTGACGGTAATTTAACCGTTAAAGTTCAAGATCAAGATAAAGTTTCATTAATTGATTAATTCAAATAATTAAAGGTTGGCGTTAAATTATTTTTATTATGTGCTTGATCATGTATGTTATAATAGATCCATTCCGCTGCGTACTCATAGTTAATGGTTTAACAAGCATTCAAATCCCAATAGTGGCATCACGTGTCATCGTATGACATTCATGGGTTACACATAGAATGAACACGTTAGATCCGCTTAATACTATTTATTGTTTATGGCAATTACACGCATTTTTGTCATAAAATTTTAATCTTGATCTAGATTTATAAAATTGGTTAGGTTTAATTGAACCGGTTAATTAACATATTATGATTGTTTCTTATCCGTCAAAGAATTTTGCCATCACGTTTGTGATGTATGCAAGTCACCAAGTACCTAGCTCGAAAACTAGGCGAGGGTCTTTGGTCCTCAATTGGGGGAAGACTCATCCGAGATCTTGGATTTTATATGATACTGCTTTCATATAGAGTCTGTCTTCACTTCTACCCCCTTTTCTGTTTGTTTTTATGCGCTTATTTGTTTTCCATTATGAATTGCAAACATAATCATACCAGAGTCTAGTAATCATAAATACGAATCTCTACTTATATCTATACTAGGTTTAAAAATATGTCTCATTAATTACACTTATTTTTCTTGTGAGTTAGTTATGTATTATTTGTTAGAATTTTTTTTTGAAAAAATATTAATATGGACATAATAACTATGAAATTTGGTTTTATTATAAGACTAATTATTTTGCGAAATCATATTGTCACTCGAGTTGAGTTTACATACCGTAATGATTGCTTATAAACCATCCTCTCAACGACGTGATTTGCAAAATTAATCATATTGTGATACTTAAATACAACACTGTTTTGTGATTTACTAATGATGGATCTTGCTACTACACTACGTGAATGATCTTTAATTTTATCCCGTGTCACATAGATATTTCAGCATGTGATAATTATCCTAAGCACTTGTGCCTTCAGGCACATGAAGAGTAGGGTATAGGGTTTTATCATTTTTTAATTTTTTCCCGCGGTAAATCACGCCTAAACTAAAGTTGACAAAAGGTTTTCTTAACTTGTGCTAAAAAGATGATTGCATGCATCTTTTTACACGTTTTTTACATTTGTTTTTAAAACTTATGTGATACCTATTTGAATTTTTAAGTCTATGTCGTCCAAAGTACTAGCACTTGCAATTGGTATTTATCATCTAGTCAAACCTAGGATGAATTCCAACCCAAGGCGAATTTGTCATACGTCGGATCTATGTTAATTTTTGCATGCTTTACATTGGTATGACTTAAGTCAAGTTCTTGGTCAGACCTTGAATCCGAGGCATAAAGATGAGTTGAAACATACTCATGAACATATTAATTGTGGAAGTTTGATTGAGATATTCATTGGTACTCACAAGAGTTGTAAGAACATCCCTTTCAAACACTCTAGAAATAATAGAATTCATGAATCGTCTCATAGATACTAAGAGTTGCACTTGTAATGCAATTAACGCTCGATGCTTACCTCTTAACCTACTTATTATTAGTTGGTCACACTTTATAATAATGAGTGGGAGGACAAGTAGGATCTTAGTCTCATAATGATTAATTAGGTAGTTAATTCTTTGAGAATATGATTATTGAAATTACTAATCTTTTGAACTTTTATTTTGTAAATGAATAACTTTGCCTCTTGCTTAAACAATTTGGTTGTTAAGTCCTTCCTAGAGAATATGAAAATGACTGAAAGCAACTTTGTTGATTGGTACCTTGCTCTACGGATCACGCTAGAAACCGACGACTTGTTGCCTTATCTTGAGCAGCCTATTCCTGAGTTCTCATATGTTTCACCAGACCAACAAGGTCCTGAACCCAATCTAGAGTGCCACAATACTTAGATCAAACGATCCAAGGGAATTGGTGGCCTCATGTTAATGACCATGTCCCCTGAACTTCAAAGAAATCTGGAAGGCTATGGAGCTGATGCTATATTGGAGGAACTTCTTGATGTTGCACACACTTTTCACTAGTGTAGACATGAAGAAGGACAACATGTGAGCTCCTATGTCTTAAATATGAAGAGCTTCATAGAGAATTTGGAACGTCTCGGTCATCCCATGTCACAAAAACTTGTTGTCAGACTAATTTTAGTCTCACTTAGCAAGGAATATGATAGGTGCATGCAAGATTACAATATGCATGACTTGGGGAAGACAATACCCGAGTTTCATGCCATGCTCAAGTTACATGAGAAAACGTTACGAAATAGGGCTGCACCTGATCTACATGATATTAAAGCAGGAAAGATTCAAAAGCCAAATAAGGCTAAACCGTCTAATGTTGCGAATGAGGAAAAATCAAGGCAAAAGGATGATTATTAGCAAGTTACATAATTGTATACCATTTTACTTTTGAGATATTTTCTAGAAACTATACCACAGGCATTTCAGTTATAATAAAGTGTTGCTAGATGTTTTATTATGGATGTACTATGTCTTAAACTCTCATAAGTGGGAGTTGCCGGGATATGCGATCGTTTAGTCATCGGAAATGAGTAAGCCTATTGGGGCAAACATTCAACACCGAGAACACACTTTATTAAATGTTTAATATATTAAACATTTAATAAAACTTCGCTTAATTATTTAATTAACGGTAGTTAAATTAGTTACTTGTTTAATTAATTTAATGTGAGTGCGTAATTAAAATTAAGGGGTAAAAAGGTTAATTCTGAACACCCTAAGGCCTAGTCGGCTGAATTCTTACAATAGGGATTCTAGAAGATTTTTTGTTTAGTCATTAAGGTAATAAATTATCTTAATGGGTCTTAACTTGGAGTAGGGACCAAGAAATTTAAGAAAGTGGAGAGGGATTCTATAGGGATTTTAGATTTTTTGATATAGAGATTCTAGAAGATTTTTTTCTATAGGGATTCTATATAAACACCCATACCACCTCATAAAATTTTGTCCCATCCCTTCTCCCAATCGGTCAAACTGATCGAACCACCCCCCCTCCTCAATCCTAAAATCACCAAAGTGTAAATCTTTGCAAGGTCGACTACCTTTTGGGATGTCCTTGTGACGTTTCTAAGCCTTATACTAAACCCTTGATACTCTTGTCAAGGTTTTAGTCTTTTGTTTTGATCCCTTGTTTTGTTCGACTACACCTAAACCTAATTTAGGGTTTCGAGTGATTTTTATTATTGTCTTGTAATGTTCTTTAAACCGATCCTTACGCAATCCCACTTAGGATTTTGGATCTAGGGTTTTAGTTACAAGATTTACACAAGTTGTTCGAGAAGTGAAGTTACTACTAGCATCGTAGTGATTGTTCGTTTGACATGTCGTGTGAGCAAACGATCGAGACGGTAGTTTAACCGTTAAAGTTCAAGATCGAGATAAAGTTTCATTAATTGATTTATTCAATTATTTAAAGGTTGGTTTTAAATTGTTTTTATTATGTGCTTAATCATGTATGTTATACTAGACCATTCTGCTGCATACTCGTAGTTAATGGTTTAACTATTATTCAAATCCCAATAGGTTTAGCACAACCACCACATGCCATGGAACTATACCGAAGCCATCTCTAACCATACACAAAGGACACAACTTTGCATTGGTTCGATTAGTACAAGCACCAAACAATTCACATATTTGTGTAACTGTGTGTTTTTTAAGATCTTTTTTAAGACAACAAATCCATTAAAATAGAGTAAAAACATATATAATATAAAGCATTATCAATTAAACAAGTTAATTAAGAGAGTAAAGCACAAACAAAAAACGAAAATACAATCAAGCCGACATACAAAAAAAAACAAAAACAAAAAAAAAACAAACTAACAACTACCCGATTATCTATGGCAATTCATTGAACACAAATACCAATCAACCCAAGTCAAATTTAAAGTCTTTACTCGGTGGTAATCTAAAAGAACAAAATAAGTTGTATCTCGAACACTAAATACACCTCATTGTTTTGAAGGCTCTCGAAGATGATTTTGTTTCTTAATTTCCATAAAATATAGAAAACTTGTGAGGTTATGTTTGTATAAAGTAGACTAGGATTGATGCCCGCGCGTTGCCGCGGGTTAGATATAAAAAATGTTGATATAAACTTTTGGAAAATAGGATAACACCAAAGTGAAAGAAGCAACAAAAAACCTTGGTAGCCAAATGTAACAAAAAGGTGCTAAAAATGACAACTGATGAGCCGAAATCACAAATTTTCTTACTACCACTGCTTATGCTCTGGGTTAGAGCTTGATTTCCTAATAGCCAACATATCTGAACATCATGCCAATGATTCCCAAACAAAACAAAGTGAACCTCGATAAGACCATAAATAAATTAAAAAGATCGAAATCAACAATGAAACAGATTGTACTGTTAAGGATGCCCGAACATCAGGCCAGTGATTTACCCAAATTCTTGCTAAAATTTTAAGAAGCAACCTGCATGAGCAAACTCTGAGCTTCTAATATATCAAAGATCTGCTTAACAGCTCTGGGAATAACACCTGCGTCGCTTGGGAATTCCCCGTTCTGAAAAAAACAAAGCAATTAATAGCAATAGGAATCTGAGAACATGTAAGGAAACTTTTTCAAAAAATGAGCTTAAGTATACCTTGTTCCTTCCTCCTCCTTCCATGGTGTATGTCGATTTGGGGACTGTCATCATTTTCAAATTTATAAAAGGACAGGCTCAGATAGCACACACTCACGCAAGAAGCGGACACACCCACCATGGCTGCAACCGTAGAATGTTGCCCTGCCAAGATGCGGTGGTCTACTTTACGCGTGTCCGCTGTTGATCATCACAGCCAACTAATTTCTGTTTGAAAACCCAATTTTAGTCAAGTCTATGTCTCAAGCACACGCAGTTCTCATTTAAGACAGATATCACCATCAACCCGTCATACAGACGGGGCCACGATTGTGTATACGGTAAACGTACATAAGTTATAATTATAAATCATTTTTAATGCAATGAAAAGGGAGGCTCAGATAAGGCACACAGAAGGAAAAAGTGGACACTCCCGCCATGGCTGCAGCCATAATAGGCTGCCCTGCCAAGATATGCGTGGTCTCAAATTTCCCGCCCTCAATCCGATCGCCAACCCATCAAACAATGGGGGCAACGTTTTTAATACTCATCTCTCTATCAAAATGATCATGAGTTGGGGCTAACGATCAGCGGCCTAAATCGACCGTCGCCAACCCATCAAACGTTGGGGGCAACGATCGGCGCCGAAAAACCTTGCAACCCCAAAAGAATCGAGATCCAATATGTCAGAGAGATCATTTTGTGTGTAATGAGTGAGAGAGATCTGATAACTGTTCTACCCTACAAATAATAGTAAAGCATAACAATATTCACCAGCTTAATAAGAAATACCAGAATGGCGAAAACAAAGATGCACACTAAAATAGCATCTCCCTCATCCCATCTCCAAGATCGAAAGAATACTCCAAAATATTGGACATCAATCAAAACCCCAATATTTAGGACATCAATCGTTACAATCGAGTCTCGTCGGTCATTCTGCAAAAAAATATCAACAAAAAGAAATAAATTATACTAATATTAAACGAAGGCACATCAAAAAAATTATACTAATGAGATGGATAAACCAAAAAAATAAATTATACTAATGAGATGGATAAACCAAAAAAATTCATCTTATTTGAGATGGATTGGGGTTTTCGTGCATTTTGTGTGTGTGGTTTACGTGCATTTTGTCACCTCTACCACTTAATCATAAACCGGAACTGCACCCTACTTCCCTATCGGCATATATTACTAATGTAGAGTCACATAACATATGCACAAAAAGATGTATATTCAAGCGCATCTAATCATATTTACCTGGGTATCCATTCAGATTTTCATCTGGAACTGCAACCTACTTCCTATCTTCTTCTGCAGCTTCAAACCAGTCCGAAAATTCATCCAGATGTGTTTCATCTCCAACATCAGTTGCCGTCTTGCTGCCTGATATTTAAGCCTGCAAGACATTGAAGGACCGTGAAACTTTCACAATCTAAACATCATACACCATATCCAGAAATCACAACTTTTATAAGTTATTAATGTACGACCGATGGACACGTTGTACCTTAGCGATGTCACACGACTCTATCTCAGATTGCATTGGACACTATTTCTTAAAATCTACGCATGTCTGTTTAAAAAATAAGGAAAAAAAATTATTTTAAAGGTGGGTGCAAAAATAATACTCATTTTGACCCATTGCCCGACCGCTCATAACTAACGCTTACCAGGTGAGGAAGATGGGTACATCTTTGTTCCCATTCCAAGCCTGCAACCTGTTTACTTGCCAATAGTTTCAGCACTATCGTATATAAACGCTCAGGTCTAGAATGGAAGGCGTACCGAGAACCCGCCATGGCTGCAACCAAATGGTCGCCCTGCCAAGATACGGGCTCTGGTAAGGCACGCTGACGACGTATCGATAACCTGCCAAGCCATATGGTCGCCCTGCCAAGATAACGACGTATCGAAACCCGCTAACCAGCATGTAGTAACAATAATATATGAAATAGTTTTTTCCGTTATAGGCTCAGACATGGCACCTTTTAGGGAAAACCGGATAGGCACGTCATGGCTGCAACCTCGCCAGGTTGCCCCGCCAAGATGCGCGTAATCTCAAATTTAACCGCGCCGTTAAAGCTCATCATAGCCAAGCTATCGCATATTCCAAGGATACATGCTCATATTGCAGCACATCGTATGTCATAATCCGACACACGAATGTAAATATAGTTTTATAATATGCATTGGTTGTCAAGATTCTCCTCTGCTGTAAGGTTTATTATATAACGTGTCGAATTTGTGTGTATCATTTTCTAGGCGACACATTATGAATTTAATATCCCATCAATCTCTCTCGCTAGCATAAAAAAACTATTAAGCAGCATGCGACAATACCAATATATGAATATCTAGCACCGTCCAAGGAAAAGAGGACACGCACGTCATGGCTGCAACCTCGAGAGGTTGCCCCGCCAACATACGGCGGATCTCAGTTTTAACCTGAGCCATTCAAGGTCAATAGCCAACCAAAGACTTGGGCTACCAAGGAACGGGTCTAATAACATTGGCATAATTTTAAGGACTAACAATTGCTCAAACCGAGGAATACCAACAGGAGAATCATGAAAACCGATAAAAAACTTACTTGATCATCAAAATCACTTGTTTATCAACAATTCACTTGATCATGACAATCAAAATATTATTTATGGCCATATATAACGGGCCTATCATCGCCTGCCATCAACAGCGGCAACGAAAGACGACTGTCACAATCGTCGCCTGCCATCAATAACGGCAACGAACCTTCCGTTAAATGAATATACCTGGGCCAACAACCAAATACAAACCATTGTACAAATAATAGTAAAGCAAAACAATATTCACCATGTTAATAAAAAATACCAGAACGACGAAAACCAAGATGCACTAAAATAGCATCTCCCTCATCCCATCTCCAATATCGAAAGAACAATCAAGAACAACCCGACCGAAATAAAATCTTATAAGCATCGCATCTCTAAGATCAAAAGAAAACCCCAATATTTAGGACATCAATCGTTACAATTGAGTGTCATCACGGAAAATTAGCACAAACTTCAACCATAATACTTACTAATCAAGAAGTAAAGAAATCATCAAAGCATGAAACCCCTAAAAAATTAGGGTTTCTAGCAAACCCAAGAATCAAAGATTTTAAACAATGAACATAAAGAACATCATTCAAGCATATAAAAATTTATATAGATCAAAACAAATAAAACCCATATGGATCAAAACTGATCAGAACTGATCAAAATCAGATCGGTTAAAGTAGGAAATCAACATCATTCAAGCATATAAAAATTTATATAGATCAAAACAAATAAAACCCATATGGATCAAAACTGATCAGAACTGATCAAAATCAGATCGGTTAAAGTAGGAAATCTAAGGAACAGAAAATTACCAGCAGCTTATTAGTGTTTTCAATAGCGAGACAAAAGTAATATGGAAGAAACCATTGATTATTGTTCATATATACATCACAACTAACATCAGGGTACTGTGGTTGACACATGCCATCTTCTAAAACTGGATCCGAACAAATCTCCACCCATCATCACCATCCGATCAGCACCACCAGCCACGAAATGGCGGCAACGAAGAGACGGGGCAACAAAAGATGTTTTGATCCGTATTTAACAATGAATAGATAAAAACAATGAATAGATTTGGTTTTGGTGGTGTTGAAGGTATGGGCAGGCACCATTTTGAACGGCTCCCATTGAGTTTGGGGTGTTGAAGGTATGGGCAGGCACCATTTTGAACGGCTCCCATTGAGTTTGTCTCACAAATGGTATTATTTTATTATATCAATTTTGGGTTCTGCCTAATGTATAAAGGGGGTAATGTTATGTTTTTATATTTTTGGTTTAATGATTATGATAATACCTACTCAATGGTGGGTTTATGATAGATCACTACATATTAAGAAGGTTAGTTTATTGATCATATGTTGGGAATAAAATTAGTACTGGTTTTTATTGCATTACCAGTATTAAGATATTTAATGTTGATAATGATATTATTAGTACTGGTAGTGTTCGTACAAAGTTGAACATACTAGTCATACTCAATTCTTAATTTTGGTTGTAATCATGGATGATGAGTAAGGGACAAAGACTAAAGACGTGTTTAGTATTGACATAAGATATTCCTTAACGAGATAAAGATTGAAGGGATGTTGGTTATCAAAAGAAGATATTATGTGTATATCTTCTTTGTTTTTAAAAAGATTACTTTTTGTTTATCTTGTAAAGTACTCCTTGTAATATAAAAGAGGTATTAGGTTTAGGTTGAGATATATTATTCATAAGTCTTCATTATTAGCGTTAAGGTTTCTGTATCCCTAGTACTTTTACAAGAAGTAATCGTATTATCAATATTAATGCTTTTTGTGAATGCTTTTTATGCATAAACTATTAATCTTCATAATATCAAAGAGTGGATTCCGCCTACTCTTTGATAGTTACTTAAAGTTTCTACTAAGGCTATACAGAATAGTTTGTATAGTCTAAGTCTACAAGCTAGGCTAACAAGATCACAAGGGACCAACAAGTGGTATCAGAGCTTGTTGAAAAGCTTTGATCTTAAAGATTATTGAAGAACTCTCGTTAACTAAAGAGATGGATTTAGAGGCTACACAACCTAACACAACGAAAAATGTTCCAGTCTTCAAACAATGAGAGTGTGAAGAATGGAAATTCAGATTCACTCAGTTTGTGCAGATGTACAACTAGAATCTGTGGGAAGTCGTTGCCCATGGAGATACACACACTAAACCTTCTACTTATACAATAGAAATCACTTAGGATGAAAAAAAGAAAGATAAAATGAAATGAAAGCCATAAGTATAGTTATGCTAGATATACCTAATGAGCATATTCTTGCTTTTCAACAGCATAAAGATGCTAAATCAATGTTTGATGATTTTGTTCTTAGATTTGGTGGTAATGGTTCCACAAAGAATGCAAAGAAGGCATTATTGAAGTCTATTTTTGAAAACATCAATGAAAATGACTCCAAATTTCTTAATTCTATTTATAATAGACCTTAAGGGATTGTGAGTAAACTCATCCCTCTGGGTGAAAAGTCTGAGCAAGAAGATATCAATGCTAAATTTCTTCGAAGCATGCTAGTAAAAGATAGCTACAGAAACATCCATATGGGGGGAACAAGGATTATATTGACCAGGTCAATATTAATGATGTGTACTCACTTCAAAGTGGTTGAAAAGAAACTTAAAAAAAAGGCAAGATCATCCGCAAATGCTAGTAATCTAGCATTTATATCAATTCAAAGCAATGGAATCAATTCTAGTAGAAAGCTTAATACTACTAGTGTATCTGCTAATTCTGGTAGTACTTTAATCAGTACATCCGGATTAAGTGATGACACTATTTATGCATTTCTATCCAACTACAAGAATGTTGCTGAATTGTCGTTGATGATTTTTGGCAACTAGATGATGATGATCTAGAAGAGCTGGAAATCAAAAATCATTTGGCTTTTCTAAGTATTAGAGCAAGAAGCTTTCTCAAGAGATCAGGGAAGCAAATTACTCTTAATGTTGGTGACTAGGTTAGTTTTGATAAGTCAAAAGTGGAGTGGTACAACTGCCACAAGAAAGGTCATTTTGCAAGAGAGTGTAGGAGTCCAAGCAGTAAGCCACATGAAAGAAAGGTAATTGTTAAAGAACAATCTTCAAAAACATTGATGGCTATTGATGGCACTGATACTGATTGGGGATTTATGGAGAATGAGGAGGCTACTGAAAAACATGTCTCTCATGGTATTATCAGATTATGAGGTAATTGTTAATAAATATTGTACTATTGCTTGTCAAGAAAAATATAATGAATTGAAAAAATATTCAAATAATATTACCAAAAATTATCGTTCTTCTAAGTGTGATGTAACTAATTATAAAACAGGGGTTGTCGTGTTAGAAGAGCAAATAGAATGTTATAAAGAACAAGAAATGGCCTATAAAGATTCTAATATTCTTCTAGAAGGGAAATAGCTGCTCAAACTCTTGAAATTACTGATCTTAAGTCTAAACTAGAGACTAGTGAAATTATTAAGCTTGGACATGAATTACAATTCAAAAGTATTGATAATGCCACAAAACATCTAGAAAAGATGATTGGTAGTCAGGTTCTTGAAAATGGGGTTTGGGTTATAATGGTGATTATCATGTTGTTGAATCCCCACTTGTTTATTTTCCTCCTTTGAAAGATTTGCATTCACTGATATTCAATAATTCCAACATTACAAGAAACCTAGTATGAGCCTATTAAGGTAGAAGAGGTCAAATAGGATGATAATGTCATCCTTGTCACAACTAGTGTTGAGTCTCCACAAGATACATCTGTCACCAATACTAGTACTGAAGATTGTACTCCTAGGTATGATAGCTCTAATAGTACAATATCTCAAACCACTGATAAGATAGGTGAAAAAGTTGTTGTTGAAAATATTGGAAAATTGAATCCTAATGTACCTAAGTATAAGCCTATTAGAAAATCCGTTAAGTATGTTGATATGTACTAGGCTAAAAAACCTAGAGGGAATAGAAACTAGAATAATAAAAAATCTTAACAGCTAGGAGAAGGGTTTGTTATATATAACAAAACATGTTAAACATGCTACTTATGTGGAAGTTTTGATCATTTGAATGATAAATGTAACTCAACAATAAACCTGGGGTACAAATAAAGTCTAACTTAGTTGGATGGATGCATTTGGTTATAGTCTCCATGTAGGGGAGGTCAGGGGTTCGACTCCTGTCATTCCCCATGTGGGGGGTTTTTCCCAGAATTGGCAGCCAGGTTTGAATCCCATTGCAAATGCCTTGAAGACCCTTAATGGGAAATTGGATGGCTAGCATGGGTGTTGATATTCTCTTCGTGAGATGATTCGAACTCGGGTTGAGAGACTTGGTGCCTCGGTGGCACGTAAGATACTCCGCTGCACCAAACTGTCGTTCAAAAAAAATAATAAACCTGGGGTGGGGTATGAAAGATCTAACAACAGGACTAGGTGTGATCATGCTATTCATGCGAATACTAGTAGACTAAAACCAATTAATTCTGATAGACCCTCTACTACTTTCAACCCAAGACTACATTTTGATAGTGCAAAACCAAAACCATTTGAAGCACAACCAAACATTAGAGGATCATTTCAAAGAAAAATAACCTTAAACCTTCAAAATCAAATCAAAAAGTTTAATGTTGTTAGACCAAAATTTAATTCTGATAACTCAAACTTTAATACTAGTTTCATAAGTCAAATTGGTTAAACAGTTCAGGCCAGATTCAAGAATATTAAACAATGTCAAGGAAAGTGGAAATGGGTTCAATAGTTTTAAGCCCTCAACATGTTGGGTTTGTAAATCTGACAAACCTAATGGTGCATCAACTATTTTCAAAGATTAAACTACATTGATGCACAAGGCAGATCCAAGTCTATTATGGCTTGGGTCCCCAAAAGAAACTAATTTGTTTCTTAACTTGTGTATGGTACTCCACTATAGGAACTAAAAGATAGAGGATACTTTAATAGTGGATGCTCCAGGCACATGAATAGGAACTTCGAGTTTTTGTCTGACTTCAAGGCCTTAGATGGAGGAAAGGTTACATTTGGAGGATGAACTAGTGGTAAAACCTATGGTAAAGGTACGTTTAAAGCTGGAAACATTGACTTTGAAGATGTGCACTATATGAAGGAGCTTCAATAAAATCGTTTTAGCATATCTTAGATATGTGACAAAAGGACTTATGTAACTTTCACTAACACGGAATGTGTGGTTCTTTCACCCGACTTTAAGATGTCTGATGACAATAAGATACTCTTTAGATCCCTAAGAAAGAAAAACATGTGACATGAAGGACATGATTACTAAAGAAGGGTTGACTGCTTTGGTTGCACAGGCTACATCTGAAAAGGAAATGCTTTGGCATAGGAAGCTTGGTCATGTAAACTTTAAAAATATCAATAAACTTGTTCAAGAAAACTTGATTAGGGGTCTGCCTCCCAAATGTTTTCTCAATGACCAAACTTGTGTTTCTTGTCTGAAAGAAAAGCAATACAGATCCTCTTGTAAGTCCAAAATTATAAACTCTACTTCTAAACCTCTTGGAATTCTTCATATCGATTTATTTGGACCTCCTTTGTGTATAGTCTGAATAATAAGAAGTATTGATTAGTTGTTACAGATGATTTTAGTAGATTTACTTGGGTGTTCTTTCTTAAGTCTAAAGATGAGACATCACATATTCTTAAAAGCTTTATTACTGAAATAAAGAATCGTATTGAGAACTCTATTAAAGCCATTAGATGTGATAATGAAATAGAGTTCAAGAACAAAGAGATGGATGAATTTTATAAAACTAAAGGGATTAGGAGGGAGTTCACTATTGCTAGAACTTCTCAGAAAAATGGGGTTGTTAAGAGAAGAAATAGAACACTAATAGAAGTTGCTAGGACTATGTTGGTTGATCCTAAGTTGGCTACTCATTTTTTTAGCAGAAGCTATTAGTACTGCTTGTTATGTGCAAATTAGGGTCTTAGTTGTTAAACTCATAATAAAACACCATATGATCTCTTTAACGATAGAGCCCCTACACTACATTACTTAAGACCTTTTGGTTGTCATGTGACTACTCTTAATACGTTGGACCATTTGGAACTTTTACTTGGATATCCTCTAAATAGTAAAGCATATATAGTCTACAATGTTTGAACCAAACAGGTTGAAGAAAGCTTGCACATTAGATTCTTGGAGAACAAACCAGTAAATGTAAGGTCTGGGCCAGAATGGATGTTTGATATTGATACTCTGTCAAATACTATGAACCATGTACTAGTTGTTGCAGGTACAAACACTAACAATGTTGTAGGTTTAGAGGAAGATATCATTATATTACCACTCTTGGATGGTGATTTTAGGTGCCAAAAAGATGCAAGTGCTGAAAGGAAGGATGCTGCAGAGTTAAATGGTACAGATGAAACTAATAATGAACAGGTTATTAGTTCTACTAAAGAAGGTGAAAACAGCATTAATGGGGTTAGTGATGGTTCACCAAAAAATTAATTCTGCCAGTACACACTCTAATGTTGGTAGTGTTAAACTTGTGTATCAACCAAGTTCTAATGAAGGTGATGATGATCTTCTTGATAGCACTTCAGATGACTGGGAAGATGCTGATATGGATGTTAGCAACTTGCCTATTTCCTACATAGTGCCTAGAATACCAGGCACAAGAATCGATAAAGATGATTAGCTAGAAAATGTCATTGGTGATGTTCCGTCTCCTGTGCAAACTCGGAGAATGACCAGAGTCAAGACTACAAATCAGCAAGGGTTCATTAGTGCCATCTATGAAGAAAAGGAACATAGGGACATCAATGCTTGCCTATTTGCCTGTTTTCTGTCATAGGTTGAACCTGTCATTAGTGAACCTATAAAACATAAGCAAAATGTCATTGGTGATGTTTAGTCTCTTGTGCAAACTAGGAGAATAACTAGAGTCAATACTACAAATCAGCAATGGTTCATTAGTGCCATCTATGAAGAAAAGGAACATAGGGACATCAATGCTTTCCTATTTGCCTAGTTGTTGCAAGTAACAATGTTGCAGGTTCAGAAGAAGATATCATTATATTACCACTCTTGGATGGTGATTTTAGGTGCCCTAAAGATGCAAGTGCTAAAAAGAAGGATGCTACAAAGTTAAGTGGTACATATGAAACTAATAATGAACAGGTTATTAGTTCTACTAAAGAAGGTGAAAACAACATTAATGAGGTTAGTGTTGGTTCACCAAAAATTAATGCTACCAGTACACACTCTAATGTTGGTAGTGAACTTGTGTATCAACCAAGTTCCAATAAGGCAATGATGATCTTCTTGATAGCACTTCAGATGATTGGGAAGATGCTGATGTGGATGTTACCAACTTTCCTAGTTCCTACATAGTGCCTAGAACACCAGGTACAAGAATCAATAAAGATGATTAGCTGGAAAATGTAATTAGTGATGTTCAGTCTCCTGTACAAACTAGGAGAATGACTAGAGTCAAGACTACAAATAACAAGGGTTCATTAGTGGCATCTATGAAGAAAAGGAACATAGGGACATCAATGCTTGCCTATTTGCCTATTTTCTATCATAGGTTGAACCTAAAATTCTTAGAATGACTCTTGAATATGTTTCTTGGATTGAGGCTATGCAAGAAGAGCTTCTATAGTTTAAATTACAAGATGTATAGGAACTTTGTTACTTACCCACTAGTATTAGGGCAATTGGTACTAGATGGGTTTTCAGAAACACGTCTGATGAAAAAGGAATTGTGGTAAGAAACAAGGCAAGATTGGTTGCCTAGGGGTTTACATAGAAGGGAGGTCTTGATTATGATGAATTCTTTGCTCTAGTGGCCAGAATTGAAGCTATAATGTTGTTCTTAGCGTATGCTTCTTATATGGGCTTTATGGTTTATCAAATGGATAACAAGAGTGTCTTTATATATGGCACCATAGATGAGGAGGTGTATGTCTGTCAACCTCCTGGTTTTGAAGATTTGAAGTATCCTAACAAAGTATACAAAATTAAGAAGGCTCTTTATGGTCTTCATAAGGCACCAGAATGATATGAAACACTAGAAAAGTATTTAATGGACAATGGTTATTAGAGGGGAAATATATATAAAAAATTGTTCATTAAAAGACTCAATCATGCTATAATGCTAGTTCAAGTTTATGTAGATGATATCATTTTTTATTCTACCAAGTCTGAGATGTGTGAAGAGTTTAGGAATCTTATGAAAGAAAGGTTTCAAATGAGTTCTATGAGGGAGCTTACATTCTTTCTTGGACTATAAGTGAATCAAAACAAAGAAGGCATCTTTATTAGCTAGGACAAGTATGTGGTTGAGATTTTGAAGAAGTTTAACATGATGGATGTTAAGCCAGCTAATACTTCCATTGATGCTAACAAGACATTACATAAGGATGAAGACGGTGAAGAATACAATGAGCACTCTGATAGGTATATGATTGGATCATTGGTGTATCTCACATCCTCTAAACATGATATCATGTTTGTTGTATGTGCATGTGTAAGGTTTCAAGTCAGTCCTAAAGTTTCTCACCTTCAAGCACTCTATTTTTTTAGATATCTAAAGATTCATCCCAAGCTGGACTATAGTATCCTAAGGATTATCCTTTTGACTTAGTGACATACATACAATGATTATGTTGGTGCCTGCTTATATAAAAAGTCAACAACATGTGGTTGTCAGTTTTTGGGATGCAAATTGATCTCTTAGGCAATGCAAGAAGCAAACAATGGTAGCCACTTCCACCACTAAAGTTGAGTATGTTAATTGCACATTGATGTGGACAAGTACTATGGATTCAGAATCAGATGATGGATTATGGGTATAATTTCATGAACACTATTATATATATTGATAATACCAGTACTATTGTATTATTAAAAATCCAGTTCAACATAGCAAAACCAAACATATTGAGATTAGGCACCAATTATACGAGATTGTCATGAGAAAAACTTAATTCATGTGCTTAATATTGAAAGTGAAAAATAATTTTGCATATTTTTTTACCAAAGGGTTTGATGTAAGTAGGTTCCAATACTTGAGGGCAAGTGTTGGGATGGTTAATTTAAAAAATTCTTAAAGGTTTTGCTGTACCATGTAAAGTTTTGTAAAGTTTATTACTAATATTAGTCAATATTGGTCATTTCGTTAAATTATTTCTATTAGTGTTCATACTAATACTACTAGTGCAAAGTTTAATTCTGTTAGTCAATTTTTCTTAAAAAGGGAAAATATGTTTGGATAAATATTTTTCTTTGTTTTAAACTAACATTTGCATAATAATATGATGAGAAATATGTTGGTTGCTCCTTTAGCAAGCTAGTCTTTTCTAGCTGGCTCACTCTATGCCATTCCATTTATGGTGTGTTAGTCCTTGAACATCTGGCTTAGAGAACAGCTTTTACTAGAAATCCTATCAAAAAGGCCTTTATAATAAGTATATCTATTCACAGGTAGTATGTTGTACTTATAATTGTTTTCACAAACCCGAGGTTAAGGAAACATATAAGTGTTTAAGTGTGTAGTAGTGTTTTGTTTGAGCATACAATGCTGACTTTGTTATAATGAACATTTTTAGTAAGGAACCGTACAGACTTCAATATCCATCTCATGCATTTGAGCGTGTATTGAATACTTTGACGATTTGCTTAAAAATTAAAGTTAGTTCATCTCCCTCTGTGTGTGGGATCCTACTATTGTGTGAGTAAAAAAAACCTCTTTGTATTGTGTTTTTTTGTTTTTGTTGCAAACTGATTGAAGGAAACTTAGGGATGCATTAGTTCTATTTTTTCTCATACACAACTAATGCTGGTGATAACTCTGAAATTCTTGAGACTTAATAATAAATTTAAGGGAGGCATATCAAAGATAGTGCTGACAGTTACTATTAATGGAAAGGCTACACCTATTGTGACTGATGTAGTACAAGGGAGGTGTATCATTCGTAAGTTCTTATCTAGGTCCCATGATCTCATTTTTAAGGGTTACTTCTCTTAAACATGGTGAGGACAATACTTTACTCATGGAATTGATGGCTACAATTTGGATTCTGAGACTTTTAGAAGACCCTCTAATCAATTCAAGGGAGGATATTAGTTGAAGACCTTCTCATCAACTCAGGGGAAGATTTTAGTCTAGCATTAAAGAATTGATAAGTAGATTGATAAGGAGATTTTATTCCTGAAAAAACTTGTGAAATTGATAGAGGTGTCACAAGTTTAGGGAGAATTGTTAGGAATAAAATTAGTGTCGGTTTTATTTCATTACTAGTATTAAATGGTAATGATATTATTAGTACTGGTAGTGTTCGTACAATGTTGAACAAACTGGTCATAGTCAATTCTTAATGTTGGATGTAATCATGGATGTTGATTAAGGGATAAAGACTAAAGACATGTTAGTATTGACAGAAGATATTCCTTAAAGAGATAAATACTGAAGGGATGCTGGTTATCAAAAGAAGATATTTTGTGTATATATTTTTTGTTTTTAAAAATATTACTTTGTGTTTATCTTGTAAAGGACTCCTTATACAATAAAAGGAGGTCCTAGGTTTAGGTTGAGATATATTATTCTCACGTCTTCGTTATTAGCTTTAAGGTTTCTGTAACCCTAGTAATTTTACAAGAAGTACTCGTATTATTAATATTATAGATTATAGTAATATTTTGTCATTCATAAACTGTTTAATCTTCATAATATCAAAGAGTAGATTCCGCATACTCCTTGATAGTTACTCAAAGTTTCTACTAAGGCTAAATAGAATTTATTCCGTATAGTCTAAGTCTCTAAGATAGGCTAACAAGATCACAAGAGGTCAACATTATATCAGTTAGATTGATGAGTATACTGGTGTTGTTGGCAAAAAGTAATATCACGTCAACAAAACCCTCAAACACAACATTTGGTGTCAGTATTGTTGGTCAAAATTCTATTTTCATTTGCATAAAAATTAAAAGTATACAATATAACTAAAATTAAATTCATTTTAAAACATTATATAAAAATAAAAAACATAATATGTATACAAGAAATAAAAATTACAAACTAGTGATTATTCTATAAATACTCCACAAGTTCCAACCGAAGATCGATGTGGATTTTTCTATCTCGAAATTCTTTTATCTTCCTATAATGTAACTCACATCTTTCGACCCAGGTTCGTTAAATGTTCGCCTCTAACGAACAAATCTCTTATGTTCAATTCAATTTCTTCGTCGTTCAATATCATGTAATGTAATATTATACAACAATACTTCATTCTTTTCAGCGAGTTGGTTTCGTAGCCACGAGCGAGTTGTCATATAATTCTTCAACAAACTTGTAGGACTCCGAAAGCCCGTTCAATATTTTTCCTTGAACTTTCTTGATCTCTTTTAAACTGCTTGATTTTCTCGTCCTTTGAAACACAAAACATTTTGACAAATATACACCATGCTGGATAAATGTAGTCGGGTGAATAGTAACCTTTCCTATATGTATGCCCGTTTATTACAAATAGACATTTTAGAGCTCTATCGCCAATTTCATAATCAAATAATGGGAAACTATATAATATATTAAGATCATTATTTGGTCCCGAAACTCCAAAATGTGCATGCTAAATCTACAACTTTGATCTTCAAAAGCTTCTAACATAAGAGTTAGGTATTTATGTTCATTTTCTTTTGAATTGCCTATGTAAGGCCTTTAGACAGTTTCTCCACTCCGAATTCATACAATTAATACTCCCAAGCATTTCCTGAGTCATGTTTTTGTTTGTGCAATTCATATGTTTTTTGAATATCCCTTGTAGTGGGGTTTCTTAAAAGTTTTTAACGTATAAAATATGTATGCATTTATTAAAGTTCTCTAAACATTATCGTGAACAACGTTCAGCAATTTGTAAGTACTTATCAAACATATCATGTACAGTGTCGTTCACTAGTTGGCGTATGGTGGATTTGTACTTTAATATCAGACCAATTATTTTACGACCGGTAGCATCGTAAATTGTTCTAAAAAAGTTAAAGTACTCAAGAGGTTGAACATCTTATGATATCGCTGACTATATTATTAAAATGTATATAACTTATACAATACATTCGTCTAAAATTTTCTTCCGGATATATGAAAATAAACTCATTGCCTCCAAAATAGTCTTAGATTAGCCGTTGTTCCACATCTTTTCGTTCACGAGTTATGTATGTCCTCCTCCTCTTTGGACCCGATCTCGAACCCTCGCCTTCTTGCTCACACAAAAATACAATATTTTTCATACCCGCATAATCATGCATATACCGATCCGATCGAATTGAAAATAAACATCATAATGATCGTATGTGTTGGTGGTGTTCGGATTGTTTGGATCAATAGTTGAAAGAAAATTAAGTATTATTCTTGTAGAAAATATATTAGAAGTGTGTGTTAACTATGAGGTTTTTAAGGATATTTTTTTCAAAAATTCGCTCCTCCAAAATTCATATAACAACTAGTTTTTTTTAATTCACCCGAGGGTGATCAATAACCATGATGCGAGACTAAACAACGCTAATATATACTGATACAATGCATGGTTAGTTTCCTTCAATCGGTGGAACGACGCCATGCAAAAACGAACCACACCCTCCTCTCTTAGAGGGTTGGGAACGGTAGTGTTTTTCACCAGCGCCAAGCCATGACGCGAGAACGGTGAATAGTGCGAGACTCCGTGGGTTGGTGTCATGGCTCTAGCGTCGTGACTACCAGACCACACGATCGATATTAGTTTTTTAATGTAAAGGTAACATGACCGTTGGGGGAGTGTATTTAAAAAAAAAACCTAAACCATAATTTTACTCTTTTAAAAATCTAAAAATACCCCTTTATTATTTTATACTTCTCACACACTTTCTATACACTTCTTCTTCTCCATTTCTCCGATAAAAAATGAATCCTATCGCAACCAAAATTGGATTTCTGGTATTCTTTCCAACCCAACCAACCAAATGCCAGGGTCGTATTCGAATCTGGGACCCTAAATGAATTACTATCCTAATTTTCAACCACAATTTCAAAGCCAAGAGAAATTGTTGATGTTTCAACAATTTGAAATACAACAAATGCAAAACTTACAACAACAATCACAACAACACCAACCGTATCTATTCACCACTTCCCAACCATACTCTGAGCATGAATCGCACCACATCGATGAAGTCGAAGATAACGAAGATGAAGAGGAGTCGCTTATGCCCGGACGTTGAAGCCTAGCCGTGGGAGTCGTAAGAAGTCATTGGAGGTGAGTTTAGGCACCACAGTGCTTGGCTTTTTTTGAAAGACAAGCACAAGTGAAAAAACCTTGAATCAACTCAAGGAAGAATATGTCGTCTTATGGGCACCGACGACGAACCAGAACACTTTGGAGATGATGTGTTGCCTCGACCACCGGTCTATTCCGACTTAATAAAAGTCAATGCACCAACTCTAATTCGACAGCTAGCTCCAGTTCTAACCCGACCGCGTACACGAAATTCATGGCGGAACAATACAAGTTAGACCGCGAAGCCAAAATGTATTTGCTCGAGAAAGAGAGTGAAGACCGAAGGCGGTTGATCCAATCTCAAAGGATTTCGGATTACCTTCATGTGCTCCAAATTGACTCAAGCCGAATGAGTGTGATCGACGCCGCTATCGTCGAGGCCCAAAAGGCAAGAGTCCAAGCAACATACGAACCTCGAAACTAGTCGGCGCCATAAAATTTATGTTTTTTAGTTTTATGTATTTTATTTACGTCTTTTAACGTAATGTTTTTTTAATTTTGATAAAAATTTATTTTAAGTTTCTAATAAGTATTTAAGATTAAAAAAATAAAAATTTTATGGCATCAAAAAAGTTATGATACACCAATATTACTGAAAACTGATGTTATAGCATTTCTGATGCCATACGCCATTTTACTGATGTAACACTACTTTTTAGTTATGACACCACTTCTACGACACAACTGTTTGTCGTGCTCTTAGTCTTATACATGGTTCTAAATAGCGGGCTATAGCGTGAAGCGTGACCTCCACGTTACGAAATAGACTAAAGCGTCGTTATTTTAATATGAAGATAAATTATTGAGTATCAAAAGGCCGATTTTATTTAAATTTGAATAAAAGTCTTGCTCAATTTTGTATCATGTAAAGAGTAAGTTATTAACTAAGAGATATAATTTCTTATTTATACCGTCTTTTGTAAACTCGCTATATAAATATTAATTTATAAATATTTTGTGTCGTTATATATCACATTTTGAAAAACGTCATAACTTCACTATAACTTATGTAGCTTAAAACTTGGTAATACTGAACTAAGAGTAAGTTATTAACTAAGAGATATAATTTCTTATGTATACCGTCTTTTGTAAACTCGCTATATAAATATTAATTTATAAATATTTTGTGTCGTTATATATCACGTTTCAAAAAACGTCATAACTTCACTATAACTTATGTAGCTTAAAACTTGGTAATACTGTTACGCTACGATTCACGCTATTTACACGATTCCATTATTACATTTGCAACATTTTGTCTAATCAGTTACACTCCATGCATGTCCCACATAAATCAAGGACGGCGAATGAGTAAATGACAAAGAAGCCTAGAAACCAACGCTCAGCCTATAAAACCAAACTCTCATAGCATAACAAACACAAAATGGAAAAAATACAACATAGCAAAATCCAAGTAAATGGCATCAATATGCACGTCGCCGAGCTCGGGGAAGGCCCACCCGTGCTCTTCCTCCACGGCTTCCCCGAGCTATGGTACACATGGCGTCACCAAATGTTATTTATAGCATCTAAAGGCTACCGTGCGATAGCACCCGACCTTCGTGGATTTGGTGACACTGAAGCACCTAGTTCTCCAACTAGCTACACAGCGTTCCACATAGTGGGAGACCTTGTGTCCTTGCTAGACTCGTTGGGGTTAGTCAAGGTTTACTTAGTTGGTCATGACTGGGGTGCCATAATCTCATGGTACTTGTGTTTGTTTCGCCCTGATCGGATAAGGGCTTTGGTTAACATGAGTGTTGTCTACACTCCTAGGGATCCGTTGGTGAAACCATTGGAAAAATATCGAAAGACTTTTGGCGATGATTTCTACATGTGCAGGATGCAGGTGAGTTTTTCTTCATTGTTTATGTAAATTTTAGAAATTAGAATGTTGCCCTTTCTATTATACATCTACACATACATATTCCAAACTAGTATGTACAAATTAATGGGATAGAGAAAATTTAGCAATTTGTCATTTAGACTTTCGACAGTAACTAAGATCACTTGCATATTAACGTACTACCTAATCTACCACAAAACAATGGAATTTTAAGGTATCTCGGTCCATTTTATCGGACTTAAACAAATTAAGGTTCCGAGTTTATCGCCCCACGCACTTCATATGTGCAGAGCTCAGGGAGATGTCATTGTGCACACAAAGTGTGAACATGGAGTCCCTGTGAAGAAGCTGTGTGTGGTTGATTAAAACAAGACAAATTATAAAGTTCAAAGTTATCTACTTTAGCCTTAAAATAAAGACATATCAGCCATATATTATTGCATGTATATGTATATACTATTGTTCAAATTTCGTACCAAACATTATTGCATATATATGTAATCAATACTCCGTACTTACGCCTCACTGAAAAAAGTACCTATGCGAACGTGTAAAGGTGGATGATATGATGAAGTAATAACGAGAAACACGCCATGAATATTAAATTTGAGATGTTCAAATAAATGTGACTATACCACTTTCGTTTCAAAGTTCCATTAGTACACCATAAAGTGTAACATTGCTTTATTGTCAATAAAACCTTAATTATGAGGAGGTGCAGTAACTGATATGTAACTAGACATTAAATGTAAATTATTGAAAGAAAATCGAAACCTTGCATTTTGATTTTTTTTTTCACAACATATAAACTCTAATGTATTAGTTTCGAGTTCGTGTGTAAAATAGTAATTATGCCGGAGATCGTTGTTGTCAACAGGAAATTGGATGGGAACAGGAGTTTGCAAATGTTGATACCAAAAGACAACTTGCGGCGTCTTATCTCAATCGAAATCCTGACGCGCCAAAGCTGCCTAGAGACTATGCAAAGGTTTTTAACCCACCTCCATACACCTTGCCTTCATGGTTCACGGAAGAAGACCTTGACTACTTTGCATCCAAATATCGTACCACAGGATTCACTGGAGGGTTCAATTACTATCGTTGTTTTGATCTGTAAGTACTCAAAGCTAAGTTCTTTTATTATATGATGTGGGCATTTTTCGCGTTGGAGTTTAATAGGTTGGATTGTAGAAACTGGGAGCTTTGTGCAGCATGGACTGGAACTAAGATAACGGTGCCGGTGAAATTCATTGTGGGAGACTTGGATCTTACATACCACTTTCCAGGAGCAAAGGAGTATATACACGGTGACACATTCAAGAAAGTTGTACCTGGATTAGAAGAAGTTGTGGTGATGGAAGGTGTTGGTCACTTCATCAATCAAGAGAAGCCACAAGAGATTAATAACCATATTTACGACTTCATTACCAAGTTTTAAACTTTAATTAAGCAAGTAAACCTTTAAGCTCTAATGCACCAATCATTCCCATAAATTTGTCCCAGTTTGTAACTGAATACTACTACTACTACTACATAAAGATGCAGGCTTTAGATGCCGAGGTTTATTAAGACTAATTCAGGAGGTTTATTAAGACTAATTCAGCAATCTTATTCGAATGCTTCACATGCCACTTTGTATCTACATAAATGGATTTGGATTTAATAAAAGGAATGTATAATGTTGGTGATTTGAGTGTCGGATCACTCATTTTTTGTAATCTGTATTTACTCAAGATCAAGTGGATTTTAAGTTAAGTTGATTTCGGATATTTACTCATTTTGTGACTTTTACCCAACTAATTAACTTGATTTCGGATAAATAACGAAAAAGTTTGAGAATACAATTCAACGTGCGCAATGGTGATAAAACTCGTGTGGCCACTAAATTGTCGTTGATAAACATACGCATGTATTTGATGACCGGAGGTAGTGACGATTTTGAAACTGTTGCTAGAAACATTTAAACGAAATGTTGTGACTTTTTATCAAAGGATGCGACTTTTCATCGAGAGTTACAAATATTTCTTATAACCAGCATTAATTATATACTAGTCGAGTACCCGCGCAATGCAGCGGCGGGTACTAGATGACTAATTTTTTGACGAACATATATTATAAAATCGAAACATCAACCACCATAAAACCAATGGTTACCAAACTTTATTTCTTTAACAAAAATCACCAGATCTCCATCAAAACCACCAAATCACATCAAACCTTTAATGTTTGTGGTTGATGGTGGCGGCGGCTGAAGTAGTGGCATCGACGAAAGTGGTGAAGGTTTGTGGCTATTGAGAAAGTGCTAAGGAAGTTGTGTGTGATCTCTTTTGTATTGTATTTTTTTAACAAAGAGAAAGAGACGTAAATATGTGTATGAGTGGGTGGTTTATGATAATTTATATATGATTTGAAAACTGTAACTTATCTTGCATATTTAAAGAAATGTTATTTCTTGTTTATGAAATTATGAATCCAATAATGAAGGGGCTGTTACTATAATAAATTGTGGCATACGTTTTGCTAGAGTAATAAAATTTTAGGTTGATTAATATTGACTCAATTGTTAATATTTCTTTTTTTGGCAATGATGGAGGCTTAATATTTTAAGACTTTCAATAATAGAAAATGGTTTAAACCTTTTACAAAGTAGTAAGATATACGAATATAATATTTTATCTTGGGTAAAAGTTATATAATACCATTATACTTATCAAATTGTACCGACTTTAAACACTTACAATTTAATCGCTAGACATTACCGATGAACTTTCAAATTGATGATTAACTTTACCAATATGACCCTGAAATGACTATATTACCCTTATTTTTTTTTAAGATTTTATATTAAATAAAAAAACTCAGATCCAAAATTAAAAAAACGCATGTTCATCATTATTCAATAATCAATGTATGATTTAGCGTTTATGTAGAAAAACAAGATCTTATGATTCAAAACACTGTTATTAACAAGGAAAAACAGATAACTGAAAGAGAGAGTTTATAAATCAAATCCACCACAGTTTAAACTCGTGTGGATCTATTGTCTATATTGATAATAGTCTTACAAAACAGATAACAATAAATTAACAAGATGAAATAACCCAGAAATGAAGAAAGATGAGTGAAGTCGCCATTGATGGCTGCACAACCAACACACACACACAAACTTAACCCTAACTCAGAGTGAGTTAGGGTAATATACAATGAAAAATAAAGCAACGGTCTTCAAACACATTGGTCCTTCAAGCTAAAGCCCATCATCAACTAACGTTAATAAGAATCCAAGGTATGCACTTTAGTCCCTGAAATAACCAAAAAAGCAACATTAGTCCTTATGCTTTGAATATCAGATTATGTAAGGGTTTTAACATCCCCCCTTAGTCTGATATTCTATATAAATCAAACATCCCAAGTTTTTTCACCAGGTATTCATGTTGTGGTGTATCCAATCCCTTGGTAAGGATGTCTGCAATTTGATTTGCAGACTCCACCTTTTGAGTTATGACCACCTCACTCAAGATTTTTTCCCTCACAAAGTGAAGGTCAATCTCAAGGTGTTTAGTTCTCTCATGGAATACAGGATTAGCAGCAATCTTAATTGCTGAATTGCTGTCACAATGAAGATCCACAGGCAAAAGATCACTACAACTCAAATCTTTTAGAAATTTTAGGATCCAAATGACTTCACTAGTCACAGAAGCTAGAGCTATATACTCAGCTTTAGCTGATGACTTAGAGAGAGTGACTTGTTTCTTACTTTTCCATGAAACAAGGTTATCATTCAAGAAAACACAATAACCAGTAACAGACTTTCTAGTAACAATGCACTTAGCCCAATCAGCATCATAAAAGGCTTTAAGAGTCACACCTGGGTGTTTCTTAACATGAATACCCAGACCATGTGAACTCTTTAAGTATCTGAGAATCTTAAAAGCAATCTTTAGATGAGACCTTAAGGGTGAGTGCATAAACTAACTAAGACAATGAACAGCATAGGAAATGCCAGGTCTGGTATTGGTAAGATATATAAGCTTACCCATAAGTTTCTAATAATCCACAATATTTTCCAACAAGGGATCAGTATCAGATGGCTCATTGGTAATGGACAATTTAGACACCAAGGGTGTCTTGGAAGGTTTGCAAGCAAGCATACCATATTCAGACAAAAGATCAAGGACATACTTCCTTTGATTTAAAAAAATTCCATCATTGGTATCAACAACTTCAATTCCCAAAAAATATTGCAATTTTCCCAAATCTTTAATTTTAAAATTACTTTTCAAAAACATTTTGAAGTTGTCTATTTCTTTCTTGTTATTTCCAGTAACAATAATGTCTTCCGCATAAACAAGAACAGCTATGAAACACTTATCACAATGCTTAGTATAAAGAGAGTAGTCAGACTTGCTTTGCACAAATCCATTTTCAATTATAACAGATGTGAGTTTAGCATTCCACTGTCTAGGAGACTGCTTCAGTCCATAAATAGACTTCTTAAGTCTACAAACAAGTTTAGGATTACCAGAGTAAAATCCTTGAGGGGGTTTCATGTAAACAGTCTCATCTAATTCACCATATAAGAAAGCATTGTTAATGTCCAGTTGGTATAAAGGCCAAGATTGATTAAAAGTTAAGTTAATGAGGCATCTAACTGTCACCATTTTAACAACAGGAGAGAAAGTTTCCTCATAATCTATACCTTCCTTTTGACCACAACCCATGGCAACAAGTCTGGCCTTATACCTTTCTATCTCACCACTGCATTTGAACTTAAGTTTCCAAACCCACTTAGAATTTAAGGCAGTCCTACCAACAGGCAATTCAACTAAGTCCCAAGTGTCATTTTCAAGCAAAGCAGCAAATTCAACATTCATAGCATCAATCCACTCAGGACTTTGACAAGCTTCAAAAAAAATTCCTAGGTTCACTACTCTTATTTAACTGAGTAACAAAGCATAACACATCTCCTTTAATTTTGGAATACCCAACAAATTTTTTAATCCCATACTTAACCTTGGAATTAACAATAAAATCATTATAATTTTTAGGAAAAACAGAAGGTCTAGAAGACCTTTTCGAACCCTGGTCATCCTGAGCAATAGTATTAGAAATACTACCCAAGTTCTGTCCATGCAAAGGAAGACCTGGGTGAATTTCTAAATTTCCTTCAGATACTTGGATCTCATCAAGTGTGGCAGCCTCAATGTCACTTAGACTGGCATCTATGGTATCATTGCTAGAAGCAATGTGTCCACTGTCACCTAGACCCAAGTGGGCTACTAGCACTTGGTGACTTACTGTCACCATTATGATCATTTGTAACTCTCTCATCATCATAAAGAAGCTTAGGATTTTCTAAATCAAAAAAGGTCAAAACTTTATTGTTTTGAAAAACATCAACATCTTCATTCTTATTCTTTTTATTCAAAACAGTATCTTTAAAAGGGAAAATGGACTCAAAAAACTTAACATCTCTAGAAACAAAGAACTGATGTCTATCAAGACTATAAAGTTTGTAACCCTTTTGCAAATTAGAAAAACCCATCATAACACATTTTTCAGATCTACTGGTGAGTTTATCATGACTATTCAAGATAGTAGCAAAACAAAGACATCCAAAGGTCCTAATATGAGAGAGATTAGTGATCGACGTCGAAGTGCCGGTCAAAAATAACCTAATTACCTTATACTAGATAGGGTAAGCGGGTATCGATCCACGAGGAATATGTGGTTTTAGTTTAAGTTTTGGGGTGATCACTGATCAATAAAAGTTTTGTTTTTGAAATCTAACAACTAAAATACTGTTGATAATAAAAATGCTGATTAAAAATTATAATACTTATTAAACTAATAGTAAAGCTAGAAAAATATAATAAAGATGTAAACAATTAAAAGAAAAATGCAATCCCTTTCAGCTCCTAATATTTATGGTTGATCACACTTATGGATTATCGAAACTTTTTAGAACCAATTACAAAGATTATTTTGACTTAATATGAATGAATTAATGTTGGCATTTATTATGTTTATCAGTGACTCGCGATAATAAATATTATATTAATCCAACCAATAATTATGTTTTAACAATTTATTTAGGTACAATTTATATCGATTATACGACCATCTTTTTTTACTAAATAAAATAAGTATGAATCGTTAGCTAACAATAAATTGTCTTGCACAAATAATTAAACATAATATTAAATCGATAAAAATAATTTATAAATAAATCATAGATCAATGTAATGAATATATGATAATCCAAAAGTAATGATCAAACCATAAATAAAGTTACCGGAAGGAATTACAACAAAATTAACCGGACATAGCGGTGCACTCGACCCACTGCGTATCAACTATCATATTTTTTTTATATCTATTATATCCTCCTTTGCGTCAGATGTGGATTTCCCCCAGTATGCAATCCCTTTTTTTATTCTTTGTGGCTTTTACCAATCGTAGACCTCCCTTCAATTTTTTTTTTGTTGTGAATGGATCCCACCGAATTCTTCTCTCCACTAAGAATGAAAACCAAAAAATCCTCCCAATTGTTTTGTTTTTTTTTTCTTCTTCTTATATCGAATGTGAAAAGTCCTCCGGTGGGTTATTGGATATTGGGCCCAAAAATTATTTTTTCTTTCCTTTTCTTTTTCCTTTTATTCTTTTAGCATATAATAACTTTGGCCCAATAAGAAATAACCCAACATCAATAATTGCTCGAACGAAGCCCGGACAAATAAAAGATGACCGAAAATGTTGCGACGCGCTCCAATCTTTTTCTTCAATATTTTTTCTTCATTTATCGGCGCTCACAATGTCTTTTCTCCAAAAAATTAATTAAGCGGTCATTTTATTCCATTTCGCTCGTAACCTACATAATAACAAAACACATTAAATGTACATGTATAACGAAAAATAAATATATAATTATACTAAATTAACATGCTATTAGGTGTATGCAAAATACACCAATCAGAACCACTTAAGGGTGGCCTAGTGGCAAAAAGATTTGTAGCTATCACTTCAAAGTGTGTGAGGTCTCAAGTTCAATTCTCACTAGGTGCAAACAACCTTGAAGTGGCCACGCCAACCTCCTGAAAAGGGAGGGCTTTACCTGGTTTGAGTCTGTGTGACGGTGGGCTCAAACCCCGTGGATTAGTCGGCCAATGAGTCGGAAATCACGGTTACCAAAAAAAAAAATAAAAAAAAAATACACCAATCAGATCCCATCGCACTTATCCTTTACTTGTCCCAAGTAAAACTAAAATAAAAATATACAAGCATGTTAATTTCATAATTTTTAATCATACTATTGAAATTTCATCAAAAAGATCACATTCAACCTAATACACTAATAACCATCCTACATGACAAATAATCCAAAATGATTACCAATATTTTTGTCCTTCTTAAACACTTAGCATAACCATTCTCATTGATTCCATTTACTTTATGTTTCATATAATTAACCATGTGTCCAACGTACCTAATGCACACTTATAATCAATCTAAACATTAATCTAAAACAAGAGGTGAGAATATCGTACACCTTTTATGACATTGGAGTTTTAATACCATAAGAGCACATCATAAGCCATCATACTTTAGCTTACATACTTCCACTTTTTTCTCATCATTTTCTTTTCCACTTTTTTTTTCTTTGTTTTTCACTTTTATTTTTTTTCACATCACACATAAGCTCTTTTTTAGCCATTCGGAACCGTTTCTTATACAAGTCATCCCGAACGCTTTATACACTCCTTTTAAGGTTGATATAAGGACCAGTTATTCAAAAAAATGAATATATATCCTATAGGTGCATACTAAGACATATTGGCACATGAGAACCGGTTAATTAAGTCTGTTTAATTAAATGGGAACAATTATACTTCGTGCCTACTGGTACATCACATGATGGAATTATCTACCACATAGTATAATTATACAATGCATTAAATTAAACTAATCTTTCTAATTTCATTACAATAATACAAGGATTGGGTTATTTCACATAAAATTGTCTTAGTTAAGTGCAATGCTATCCATCATAAAAATTGGCGTCTGGCCCATGCTAACAACTAAAGTATCACCTTGCGCGGGTGACGAATCAGATAGGCAAGCCCAGCATATGACTACCACCAATAATTATGACAGTTCTCCAACTCTTTTCTAAGGCCATCGTGTGCGGGCGGCGAGCCGAATAAGATGAATTCTAAATGTCCTAACCCAACTATTACATTACTATATTTCATATTATTTATTCAAACTTTTTACTCGATCTAAGCAAAGGTAAGTAGAGGGAATTCAACCGGCGTGGTTTGATCATCTAAATTACACATATGCCTAACTACATGCAAACAATCAAATCAATTTAATAACCAAATTATACAATGGAATCGGGTGCACCTGATAATTATGGCCAAATCCTCTAGCTTGCTCCAACAAAATCATCCACAAACTAATCTTCAGAATCTACAAACACTCAAGAAACATATATGTAGAAGAAACTTCTACATCTAATTAGCACAAGACTCTTATAATGTGATTTAAAATTTTAAAAACTTTCAATTTTTCCCAAAATCACATTTTAACCCATTTTGACCAAAATTTCACACAAAACATGTAACACATGTGCCACCCCCTCAACTTAAAGCATTGCATTATCCCTAATGCAAAAACTTTAAATTGGAATTTTGGTTAAAAATCAATTTGACAAACTCACACAAAAACAAAAACCTAACTCACTTTCGTAGGAATCACGGCTGCATTTAGCGTATGCAACAAGCCTTTAAACCACTCGGTAGCCCGACTGGACGAGTTTTGTCTCGTGAGGGTTTGTAGTAAACACACCCACAAAGTTTCACAAACCACGGGTTGCCTCCCGTAAAGCGCTAAGTTTACCGTCTTCAGCCAGACATAACTCGTATGAGCTATTGAGACGGTTGGAGTGGTTCCAAGTAAACCACATCCACCGTTTCCATCTGATCACTCTCCAACTCAACATACGGCTTTAAACGGTGTCAATTAACTTTAAAAGGCTCTCCACCCACCATATTTTTTATTTCAATGGCTCCGTATGGAGAGACTCGAGTCACAATATATGGACCTGTCCATTTACTTCTCAACTTTCCAGGAAAAAGCTTAAGTCTAGCATTGAATAACTAAACTTTTTGACCAACCACGAAAGATTTCTTGGTGATGTGTCGATCATGAAAAGCTTTGGTTTTCTCCTTATAAATCTTAGAACTTTCATAAGCATCACGTCTAATCTCATCTAGTTCAGATAATTGAAGTTTCCTAGAACTACCTGCTTTCTCTAAATCCAGATTAACGATCTTAATCGCCCATTCAGCCCTATGCTCTATCTTAACCGGTAAATGACACGCCTTGCCATATACCAACTTATACGGTGACATACCAATAGGAGTCTTAAAAGCCGTCCTATATGCCTACAAAGCATCATCTAACCTCAAGGACCAATCTTTCCTATCACTACGAACGGTCTTTTTAAAATTCGCTTAATCTCCCTATTTGATACTTGCACCTGTCCACTAGTCTGTGGGTGATAAAGGGTAGCTATCCTATGATTAACTCCATAGTGTTTCAATAATTTCCCAAATCTAAAGTTCTTAAAGTGAGAACCCCCATCACTAATGATAGCCTTAGGAATTCCATGTCTAGCAAAGATATTCTTCTTAACAAACTTAAGAACTACACTATGGTCATTGGTTCTAGTAGCCTCAGCCTCTACCTACTTAGACACATAATAAACTGTCACTAAAATGTACACATTGCCATGGGAAGTGGGGAATGGTCCCATAAAGTCAATACCCCACACATCAAAGATCTCAACAACAAGTATGGGATTCATAGGCATTTGATCACGCCTTGAAATCCCTCCAACTTGTTGGCAACGAATACATGCTTTCACAAAAGACTGGGCATCCTTAAATATAGTCGGCCAAAAGAAACCGCTTTGCAGGACATTATGCCCAGTTTTCCTAGCACCAAAATTTTTGATCGACATCGAAGTGCCGGTAAAAAATAACCTAATTACCTTATACTAGATAGGGTAAGCGGGTATCGATCCACGAGGAATATGTGGTTTTAGTTTAAGTTTTGGGGTGATCACTGATCAATAAAAGTTTTATTTTTGAAATCTAACAACTAAAATACTGTTGATAATAAAAATGCTGATTAAAAATTAAAATACTTATTAAACTAATAGCAAAGCTAGAAAAATACAATAAAGATGTAAACAATTAAAAAAATGCAATCCCTTCCAGCTCCTAATATTTATGGTTGATCACATTTATGGATTATCGAAACTTTTTGGAACCGATTACAAAGATTATTTTGACTTAATATGAATGAATTAATGTTGACATTTATTATGTTTATCGGTGACTCACGATAATAAATCTTATATTAATCCAAACAATAATTATGTTTTAACAATTTATTTAGGTACAATTTATATCGATTATACGACCATCTTTTTTTTACTAAATAAAATAAGTATGAATCGTTAACTAACAATAAATTGTTTTGCACAAATAATTAAATATAATATTAAATCGATAAAAATAATTTATAAATAAATCATAGATCAATGTAATGAATATATGATAATCCAAAAGTAATGATCAAACCATAAATAAAGTTACCGGAAGGATTTACAACAAAATTAGCCGGACATAGCGGTGCACTCGACCCGCTGCGTATCAACTATCATATTTTTTTTATATCTATTATGTCCTCCTTTGCGTCAGATGTGGATGTCCCCCACTATGCAATCCCTTTTTTTTATTCTTTGTGGCTTTTACCAATCGTAGACCTCCCTTCAATAATTATTTTTTTCAATTTTTTTCAGAAATCACATTTTAACCCATTTTGACCAAAATTTCACACAAAAACGTGTAACACGTGTGCCACCCCCCCTCAACTTAAAACATTGCATATCCCCTAATGCAAAAACTTTAAATTGAAATTTTGTTTAAAAATCAATTTGACAAACTCACACAAAAAGAAAAACCTAACTCACTTTCGTAGGAATCACGGTTGCATTTAGTGTATGCAACAAGCCTTTAAACGACTCGGTAGCCCGACTGGACGAGTTTTGTCTCGTGAGGGTTTGTAGTGAACACACCCACAAAGTTTTTAAAACACACACAAAAATAAGATAATAAATTGAAAAAGAAAATACACACACTACAAACCACAAACCACGGGTTGCCTCCCGCGAAGCGCTAAGTTTACCGTCTTCAGCCAGACATAACTCGTATGAGCTATTGAGACGGTTGGAGTGGTTCCAAGTAAACCACATCCACCGTTTCTATCTGATCACTCTCCAACTCAACATACGGCTTTAAACGGTGTCCATTAACTTTAAAATGCTCTCCACCCACCATATTTTTTATTTCAATGGCTCCGTATGGAGAGACTTGAGTCACTATGTATGGACCCATCCATTTACTTCTCAATTTTCCAGGAAAAAGCTTAAGTCTAGCTTTGAATAACCAAACTTTTTGACCAACCAAGAACGATTTCTTGGTGATGTGTCGATCATGAAAAGCTTTGGTTTTCTCTTTATAAATCCTAGAAATTTCATAAGCATTACGTCTAATCTCATCTAGTTCAGATAATTGAAGTTTCCTAGAACTACCCGCTTTCTCTAAATTCAGATTAACGGTCTTAATCGCCCATTCAGCCCTATGCTCTATCTCAACCGGTAAATGACACGCCTTTCCATATACCAACTTATACGGTGACATACCAATAGGAGTCTTAAAAGCCGTCCTATATGCCCACAAAGCATCATCTAACCTCAAGGACCAATCTTTCCTATCACTACGAATGGTCTTTTCTAAAATTCGCTTAATCTTTCTATTAGATACTTCAACCTGTCCACTAGTCTGTGGGTGATAAGGGGTAGCTATCCTATGATTAACTCTATAATGTTTCAATAATTTTCCAAATCTAAAGTTCTTAAAGTGAGAACCCCCATCACTAATGATAGCCTTAGGAATTCCATGCCTAGCAAAGATATTCTTCTTAACAAACTTAAGAACTACACTATGGTCATTGGTTCTAGTAGCCTCAGCCTCTACCCACTTAGACACATAATCCACTGCCACTAATATGTACACATTGCCATGGGAAGTGGGGAATGGTCCCATAAAATCAATACCCCATACGTCAAAGATCTCAACAACAAGTATGGGATTCATAGGCATTTGATCACGCCTTGAAATTCCACCAACTTGTTGGCAACGAATACATGCTTTCACAAAAGACTATGCATCCTTGAATATTGTCGGCCAAAAGAAACCGCTTTGTAGGATTTTATGCCCAGTTTTCGTAGCACCAAAGTGTCCACCGCATGCATAAGAATGGCAATGAGCCAATATGTCCATATGCTCATGGTCAGGAACACATCTCCTAACGACTTGGTGTCACACACCTTATAGAGCTCCGGATCCTCCCAAAAATAATGCTTCAACTGGGAGAAGAAGTGTTGTCTTTGTTGCTTGGACCAAAAATCCGGAAGCTTTTTAACAGCTAGGTAATTAACTATATTTGCGTACCAAGGAACCTTAGAAACCTCAAATAGGCTTTCATCCGAAAGCTTTCCTTAATCACATCAAAAGGGTTGAACGGCGGAGGGATAATTCTAGACAAAGGGTCGACAACTACATTCTCTGGCCCCTTTTTATCCCGAGTTTCTAGATTAAATTCATGTAAAAGCAAAATCCACCTAAGCAACCTCGGTTTTGTCTCTTTCTTAGTCAACAAATGTCTTAAGGCACTATGATCTGAAAATACTATCACCTTAGAATGCCCCCAAATATATGACCTAAACTTATCAAGAGCAAAAACCACGGCTAACAACTCTTTTTCAGTAGTGGTGTAATTCATTTGAGCTTCTGAAAAAGTCTTACTAGCATAAAAGATCACAACGGGTTTCTTATCGACCCGCTGTCCTAGAACCGCCCCAGCGTCATAATCACTTGCATCACACATGATCTCAAAAGGCTTCGACCAATCAGGTGATTGCAAAATAGGGGCTTCTACAAGCTTTTGCTTAAGCATGTTGAATGCTTTAAGACATGATTCATTAAAGTCAAAGTGTGCATCTTTTAAGAGTAGATTGCAAAGAGGCTTTGATATTGCACTAAAATCTTCAATAAATCGCCTATAGAACCCGACATGACCAAGAAAAGAACGCATACCTTTGATGGTAGTGGGAGGAGGAAGGGTTGAAATTACTTGAACTTTGGCACGGTCAACCTCAAATCCTTTTTCAGACACAACATGCCCTAATACAATTCCCTCTCGAACCATGAAATGGCTCTTCTCCCAACTAAGCACCAGATTAGTTTCGGTGCATCTTTTTAACACACTTTCAAGATGATCAAGGCAGCTTTCAAAGGATTGACCAAAGATGGAGAAATCATCCATAAATATATCTACAGATTCTACAAACATGTTAGAAAAGATACTCATCATACACCGCTGAAAGGTAGCGGGTGCATTACACAGGCCAAAAGGCATTCTTCGAAATGCAAATGTTCCATATGGACACGTAAACGTAGTTTTGGCCTGGTCATCAGGATGGATGGGTATTTGATAATAACCGGAGTACCCATCCAAGAAGCAATAGAATTTCTTACCAGAAAGCTTCTCAACTGTTTGATCAATGAAGGGTAATGGGAAGTGATCTTTAGATGTGGCATTATTCAGCTTACGGTAATCTATACAAACTCTCCACCCAGTGACTGGTCGGGTTGTGAGCTTTTCCCCATTGTCGGTTTCTAAAACGGTGATTCCGGCCTTTTTAGGCACCGTTTGAGTAGGACTTACCCATTTACTATCTGAGATGGGATAGATGATACCAACATCTAACCATTTAAGAACTTCCGTCTTCACCACCTCTTTCATATTAGGATTCAGACGCCTTTGCGCATCTCTTGCTGGCTTAATATCTGGGTCCGTAACAATTCGATGCATACATAATGAAGGGCTGATCTCTTTTAAACTGCAATCGTCCATCCTACTGCTGCTTTGTACTTGGAAAGCACTTTTAGAAGTGCTTCCTCTTGTGATTCTGAAAGATCAGAAGCAACAATAACGGGTAATGCATTGTTAGGACCTAGAAAAGCATATTTGAGATTAGATGGCAAAGGTTTTAGCTCAAGAGTTGGAGGCACCTCTAGAGACGGCTTCGTGGCCGTGTCAAAAGTAAAAGGCAAGGGCTCCACTTTATAAGACCAAGGTGGTTTTTGATGGTCCAAGGAACTGACCAAACACTCCTGAATCTCTTGAACTTCAGCAACATCAAGAATCTCCTCATTCTCACCAATTAAATATAATTCCAAAGGATCATCCTTAAGCATACGGGATGCATGCTTTTGAACTTCCTCGTCAATCACATCTACTTGGTAACATTCATTCATCGTAGGAGAATTCATAGAATTAAACACATTCAATCTTATCTTTTTATTACCGAATGCAATATCCATGGCGCCAGTCTGACAATTAATCCTAGCATCTATCGTGGCTAAGAATGGGGCCCGAGGATAATAGTTGGTTGAACATCCTTGTATTGTGACTCGGTGTCCATAACAAAGAAGTCAACAGGGTAATAGAAGTCATCAACTTTCACAATTACATCCTCTAAGATACCTCTAGGAATTTTGGTAGATCGATCGGCTAAGGAAATAATGGTGTCTATCTTACGAAGAGTTCCTAAGTCATACTTATCAACCAAACTAGCAGGAAGGATGTTAATACTGGCACCAAGATCAAGGAGCGCCTTCTTAATGGCAATATTTCCGACCATAACTGAAATCAGTGGTGCTCCAGGATCTTTAAATTTAGGAGGAAGAGAGCTAGATAAGACTGCACTAACATGCTCAGTTAGGTCAATCTTTTTAGGCAAAGACGCCTTCAGCTTCCTCTTCTGGGTACACAAGTCCTTTAAAAACTTGGCATAAGCAGGAATTTGCTTGATAGCATCAATAAGGGGAAGATTAATTTTAACTTGCTTGAAAGTCTCCCACATATCCTCAGCACGAGGACCCTTTTTAGCTAACCTTGCAGATGTCGATTTCTCCAACGCCGTAGGGTAAGGTGTGCTGGACACACCACCCTCCCCAACTTCAGGAGATTCAGTAGCTTTAAGATTCGGTGTTGTTTGTTTAGGAAAATTACTTAACAAATCATTCACCAACTTAGAACCGGACTTAACATTATCAGGATTTTTACCTTCAATAATAATTTCGTCATCAGTAACGAAATCCTCGACATCAGGAGAATTTGGAGTTCCCTTGTCATTGTTGTAGATTTTACCTTTTCGAAGATGTGTCACCATATTCACATGCTCATTTCCATTTTTCTTGTGTGCGGGATTCATGGTGGGGTAGCTAGGTAGCCTTCCCTCGTCTCTTTTGCTTAATTGATCCGCTAATTGACCAACTTGTCTCTCAAGAGCTGCAATAGATTTAATAGTGGTCTCATGTCTTTGATTAGTGACCTTGAATTTTCTATTGATCTCTTGATTGTTGGTAGATAATGAATCCATAAGCCTATCAAACTTTCAGTCAAGGTTCAAGAGACGGTTATCGTCTTGGCCTTGGCCCTGATTTGGATATTGTTGTTGTGGCCTATGATTGTAAGAATTTTGTTGGAAGTTAGATGAATCGCCTCATACCTTGGTTTGTAACCATAGTGTTGTTGTTGGGCATTATTAGGGCGACTGTCTTCATCTTTCCAACAGAAATTGGGGTGATTGCGCCATCCAGGATTGTAACTTTCGGAGAATGGGTCATTTCATGGACAACCACCATAGACTCCATTTACCTCCTCATTTGGTGGCGCCCCCCAACTTTGACAATTATCGACAGAGTGACTTGGATCACCACACATTGAACACCCACTATGCGACACATTAGACACATTTGGCACACCTTTTCCTAGATTTTTCAACAAAAGATCAACTTTCTTACTTAACTCGCTAATTTCAGAATTTGTGCCACGTTGGTTAGACACATAATTGGCGGATGATGGGTGGTTGTTTCGATCCACTGAAGCTTGGGTCTTAGAACCTTTGCTTATATTTTCAAAAAACTCCCATTCTTCCTCCATAGGTCGCGAGAAAAACATACCCCCGCTAGTGGCCATCACAAATTGTTGGTTGTTATAATCCAACCCATCATAGAAGACTTTGACAAGCTCCCATTTTGGAACATCATGATGAGGGCATGTTCGTAATAACTCCTTAAGTCTACTAAATGCTTCATGAAACTGCTCGCCTGGGATTTGACGAAAGGATTTAATCTTATTTCTAATGGCAGCAGTTTTACTTATAGAATAAAATTCCTCAAGAAAAGCAGATTGCATTTCAGACCATGAGTTAATACTACCTGGCTCAAGAGATGAGAACCAGTCCTTAGCTTGATCTTTAAGTGAGAAAGGAAAAAGGCGAAGTCTTACCTCATCCTTAGTAATGTTATTAACCTGATGTGTGTCAGCAATTGAGAAGAATTCTCGCAGATGTGCGTATGGCTCCTCACGACCTCTAAACACTGGCAAAATTGCAATGAGGTTCGGCTGGATCTTGAAGTTACTTGTAACCCCTTTAACCGGATCCGGATAAACGATAGGTGAGGGATCCTTGAAGATCCCCAGCCTGTAATAAGAATCAACACCTCGTGGTGGAGATTCTTCTCCGCTACTACTGCCGCTAGCACTTCCGCCAACATCTTCGTCACCTGGCATTTCAGCGAAAAGCTCTGCAAAACCTGAAAAATCAAGATTAGTAGAAAACTGTCGAAACGTCTTCCTTCTTAACCTTGCACTTTTCTCAACCTCATGATCGTAAGATAACGGTGATGTACGTTCCGATATACGTGTGCGCATACACTAACCTGCACACTCACAAGAAACAAAACAAACAAAAAAACAAAAATATAAAAATCTTTTTGTATTTTTTATTTATTTAAAAAAAATATTAACAAAAACTTAAACGAAAATCTCACTAAGTCCCCGCGGCGCCAAATTTTTGATCGACGTCGAAATGCCGGTCAAAAATAACCTAATTACCTTATACTAGATAGGGTAAGCGGGTATCGATCCACGGGGAATATATGGTTTTAGTTTTAGTTTTGGGGTGATCACTGATCAATAAAAGTTTTGTTTTTGAAATCTAACAACTAAAATACTGTTGATAATAAAAATGCTGATTAAAAATTAAAATACTTATTAAACTAATAGTAAAGCTAGAAAAATATAATAAAGATGTAAACAATTAAAAGAAAAATGCAATCCCTTCCAGCTCCTAATATTTATGGTTGATCACACTTATGGATTATCGAAACTTTTTAGAACCGATTACAAAGATTATTTTGACTTAATATGAATGAATTAATGTTGGCATTTATTATGTTTATCAGTGACTCGCGATAATAAATCTTATATTCATCCAACCAATAATTATGTTTTAAAAATTTATTTAGGTACAATTTATATCGATTATACGACCATCTTTTTTTTTACTAAATAAAATAAGTATGAATCGTTAACTAACAATAAATTGTCTTGCACAAATAATTAAACATAATATTAAATCGATAAAAATAATTTATAAATAAATCATAGATCAATTTAATGAATATATGATAATCCAAAAGTAATGATCAAACCATAAATAAAGTTACCGGAAGGAATTACAACAAAATTAGCCGGACATAGCGGTGCACTCGACCCGCTGCGTATCAACTATCATATTTTTTTATATATATTATATCCTCCTTTGCGTCAGATGTGGATGTCCCCCACTATGCAATCCTTTTTTTTATTCTTTGTGGCTTTTACCAATCGTAGACCTCCCTTCAATTTTTTTTTTGTGAATGGATCCCACCGAATTCTTCTTTCCACTGTTGCTAAAGAATGAAAACCAAAAAATCCTCCCAACTGTTTTGTTTTTTTTTTCTTCTTATATTCGGATGTGAAAAGTCCTCCGGTGGGTTATTGGATATTGGGCCCAAAAATAATTTTTTCTTTCCTTTTTTTTCCTTTTATTCTTTTAGCATATAATAACTTTGGCCCAATAAAAAATAACCCAACATCAATAATTGCTCGAACGAAGCCCGGACAAATAAAAGATGACCGAAAATGTTGCGACGCGCTCCAATCTTTTTCTTCAATATTTTTTCTTCATTTATCGGCGCTCACAATGTCTTTTCTCTAAAAAATTAATTAAGCGGTCATTTTATTCCATTTCGCTCGTAACCTATATAATCACAAAACACATTAAAAGTACATGTATAACGAAAAATAAATATATAATTATACTAAATTAACATGCTATTAGGTGTATGAAAATACACCAATCAATTAGGAGGTGTGTTATACATCATCTCATATGGAGATCTACCATTTAGGACAGAAGAGGGTAATCTGTTGATAAGATAAGTAGCAGTTAGAATGCATTCAGTCCAAAACCTTAAGGGTATTCCACCTAAAACATAAGACATCTTGTCACATTAAGAAGGTGCCTATGTTTCCTTTCAACCACCCCATTTTGTTGTGGAGTATATGCAAAAGAGGTTTTATGTAAAATCCCATTGGTGTGACAGAATGTCTGAAAGCTATGATTAACAAATTTAGTCCCATTGTAACTTCTGAAAATTTTAACTTCTCTTTCAAATTGTTTTTTTTAAAGATTATAAAAAATCTCAATAGATTTTCCAACTTCATCTTTGGTTTTTAATAAATAAACCCAAACAGCTATTGTGTAATCATCCACAATGGTTAAGAAATACCTATGACCAGTATGACTGGTCACTCTATAAGGTCCCCACAGATCCAAATGTACTAACTCACCAAGATTTTTAGTTTTGTGGTCACTTAATGGAAATGGTTCTCTAGTCTGTTTAGCCCTTTGGCAGATTTCACAAAACTCATTTTGATCAATAGAACTAATTTTCAAAGAATTTTTGAGTACATTCAGAGCTGGGTCAGCAGGGTGACCTAATCTATAATGCCAATCATGTTTAGACACAGAACAAGCAATCACATGGGATTCATTAACACACTTGTTACCTTCTACATCTAAATAGTACAAACCACCACATTGTCTACCAGTCCCCAAGATTTTTTTGAAATCTTGATTCACAAAGAAACATTTGTTTTCATTAAAAACAACTAAAATTCTGTTATCCTTAGCTAATTTATGCACAGACACCAAAGTGACACAATAATAAGGAATAACAAGCACATCAAACAAGACAAGTCCATTAGAAAGTTTTAGATTTCCAATTTTAGAGATGATAGCTTCAGTCCCATTGGGATGAGCCACCTTAATGTTAAGGTGTGAAATATCAAAAATATTTTCCAATTCAGAATCATCATTGGTCATGTGTTGATTAGCCCCAGAATCAACAACCTTCCCATTGTACCCAAGTTTAGACTTGATGTTGGTGTTGGAACAAAAAAAAACTTCTCAAAGTTATTATTAAACATCTTACTATTGTTAAAGTAAATACCTGCCATATTGGCATGAACATTTCCAGAATCACTAGTGGTTCTCTTGTTCTCTTTAAACATAGAGATTAAGGTAGCAAGTTGCTCATCACTTAATCCAGATGAAGAGGATGTTCCAACAGAATTGTTAGAAACATTTTTACCCTTGTTACCTTGACCCCCTTTTTTCTTACCAAAGTCAGGAGGATAACCAATAATTTTGAAGCACCTATCAATAGTGTGGCCATTATAGCCACAATTGTCACATACCACTTCAGAGTTACTATTACCATAAGTTCTAAACACAGAATTGTTAGGAACATTAGGTCTAAATCCAGTGGTGGGAGTGTTAGGTCTGAAACTTCCATTGTTGCCAAAGTTGGGTCTAAAGTTCCCACTGTTGAAATTTCCATTGTTAGTGGTCTGATTTCTTTGAGAATTGTTTATAGCAGGCCCATTAGAAAAGAAGGCTGATGTCTGAGTCATCTGAGAGGAACCAGCAAGAGTACCAGATGCTAACCTGTGAGATTCATCACTGGAAATTATAGCATAGGCACCTTTAACATCAGGCAAGGTTTCTCTAGAGAGAATAGACCTTCTAATGCTCATGTAAGAATCATCCAAACCCATCAAGAATTGCATAAGTTTAACAACTGATTATGTTTTTTAAATTCACCAGAAGCAGAACACACACAATTAGGCAACTCAATCATAGCATCATACTATTTCCAATAAGCATTCAATTTGTGGTAATAATCAGACAAATTAGACCCATTTTGCTTAAGGGTGTTGATCTTCTGATGAAGATTGAAAATGGCAGACCCATCAACTTTATGGTAAGTTTCTTTCAGTTCATTCCAAACATGCTTAGCCCTTTTTGAAAAAAATTGACCAAGGAATAATTCCTCAGAGATTGAGTTCAAACGAAACTTTAGTCTTAACTTCGTTTAGTCAGAAGAACTTAGAACGGCGGTAGCAGGGCGAAAGGCAAGGTCACATCCTGCCGTCATAGCTTGCCTCCCATTGCTATCGGCTGCCTTGCTTGAGGAAGAGTTTCACTAAAATGGAGACGAACCGGAATAAATCCACCCAAGAACCACAGCATTGACTCTATCCCATTGTTTTTCCAAAACTTCATCAGTTAAAGACCTTTTACACGAACCATCAATAAAACCAATTTTGTTTTTACCTTCCAAAGCTAACAACATAGCATTGGCCCAAACCTGATAATTTTCAGTACCTTTAAGTTTAACACTCACAACAGTCAACACAGCAGTATCATTAGGGTGCAAATGTAAAGGGTCACTCAAGTCTAACTTGCTAATGAGTGTGACTGGATCAGTCACACTCAATGTCTCATCATCACCATGAATAGACTCATCAACATGGTCTGTCATGATGAAGGGTCAAAAAAGGTATGAAAATAACTCACAACACTGCAAGCTAAGTTCCCAGGCTTCCAAACCACTCAAGGGTGGCTGGTCAAGGGCAAGCAATGAGTGAGGATCCAGGAATAATAGGTCAGAAATATAAAAACAACCAACCCAAGAGACAAAAAACAGATAAAGCAGATAGATCAACTAGCAAACAAAGAGAGAGTTTGAGAGGTGTTAAAGTGAGACCCAAACAAAGCACAATCGATCTGATATATCTAGATTCACTTATTCTAGATGATATCAGAACCTCCAAATGACAAACCCTAATTTTTCCTTCAAGGGAAAAAAAAGGGAAAATCAAACCAGCAAGCGAATCAGCCACCAACGTAGTCAAAGAACACCAAGAACCTCAAAATCCAATCACAAACGGTAAACCCTAATTTTTTGAAAAATTAGGGGTTCACCACTTATGAGAAAGATAATACCGCAAGAGTCTCAAAAACACCACCAATGAGTCACCGGAACCCTTGAAACGAAGGATCCCAAAAAAAGTCAAACCCTAATTTTTTCAAAAATTGGGGGTTTTGTAAATCGAGAGAGTATAAAGCTATTTCAATAGCAGAATCAAAGGAAAAAGAGTTTATAAAGCCAGTATCAAAAAGAAATCAAAAAGTAGGATTTTATAAAACAATTTTTCACAATAACAGAGTCAGATTCGTAAACCATTCTCTGATACCATGTAGAAAAACAAGATCTTATGATTCAAAACACTGTTATTAACAAGGAAAAACATATAACTGAAAGAGAGAGTTTATAAATCAAATCCACCACAGTTTAAACTGGTGTGGATCTATTATCTATATTGATAATAGTCTTACAAAACAGATAACAATAAATCAACAAGATGAAATAACCCAGAAATGAAAAAAGATGTGTGAAGTCGCTATTGATGGCATCACAACCAACACACACACAAGCTTAACCTTAACTTAGAATGAGTTAGGGTAATATACAATGAAAAATAAAGCAACGGTCTTCAAACCCATTGGGCCTTCAAGCTAAAGCTCATCATCAACTAACATTAATAAGAATCCAAGGTATGCACTTTAGTCCCTGAAATAACCAAAAAAGCAACATTAGTCCTTATGCTTTGAATATCAGATTATGTAAGGGTTTTAACAGTTTAAGTCCAAAACCCACAACCTAGCTGAACGAATTGATCGCAAGGCAATGCAACCCATTAATTTAAGGTCAAACAAGAGACCACCTTAACCCCTCTTTTTCTTCAATGAAAACCAAACAATATAGCTAATTTATAGACAACATGTAATTAAGCCTGTGAGAACCCAGTAAGGTCAAACAACAGTAACTTGGTTTCTCCTAACTCCTAAGTATGGATAATTGATAGGTGCTTTACTCATACATATAGACATACATCATTGATTAACGAGTAAAGAAAGATAGTGATATCATACATTTATTTGTCTAGCCAACTAATATGTACATTATCTGTAACCAACATCTAATTCATATGACGCCACTTAAAATCATACCTACGAATCACTAGATACATTCCAAGATACCAAAAGCTTTAAACTAGCTAGCAACCCATTGGCTTATTACTTTCATAACAGTCGCGGTCCACTCGCTTGCTAGCTTCTTTCGCATTAGTGTGGAAAATAAGCGGATGTAAATACTTTTTATTAGGAAAACCTTGTATTATCATCTTTGTTATGGTAAGAGAGGGGTGCATATGATAATATATGTAATTATGTAAAAGAAGATAAGGGTAATATAGTCATTTCAAGGCCATATTAGTAAAGTCTAGCATCAATTTGAAAGTTCATTGGTAATGTGTAACGATTAAATGGTAAGTGTTTAAAGTCGGTACAATTTGATAAGTACAATGGTATTGTATAACTTTCACCCTTTTATCTTTCATATGAAAATATTCAAATTAACAAAGAACCTAACAAAATTCTATGTTTTGCTCTCTTTCTTGATCTTAAACTTAGAATAAGTTTTTGTCGTATCCTACAACTCAGGCACTAGATATGCTAAAATATTGTATTAGAAAAGCGAACTACATATGATTCAAGAACTATTCAAGTGATATTTTGATTATCAACACTTTGTTACCATTAATTGAAATGAATTAATGTTAAAACTGTATTTCATTATCAAAAAGTATGCATGCGCGAGCAATATTGAACTTGATTAGTAACTATAGTATATATTTTTTTAATCTTAAAAAAATTGAGTTATATAAATTGGATAACAAAATGTATAGAAACGAAAGAGGATTTGCACACCATTTGAATTTGTTTGCACACTAAAAAATATTATGTGTTGACATATATATCTTTAGATTATTTATACTCATATTTACCTCTACAAAGGTATAATGTCAAAGCACCATAATTTTAATTGTGTCAATCAATTAAATGAGTGTGCAAATCACGTCTTTATAAAAACTAACTCGTTGATTTAGTCTGGTGATAAGACAAGTGAAAATTACTTTGGATGGAAGGTGTGATGAGGAGTGTTCGCCATGTCGGCTCCAGATAAGCTTTTCTGCTCTCTGAATCGTTCCATCAACTTTTCCTTAATGTTTGCAACACTTTACCTTCCTTTCATTCACTTTTTATTTTCTTTATATTGATATTAATTAATTTAACATAATAATAAAATAAAAACATTTATTGATTAGCTTTAAAAACACATTACAATTCAATTAAAAACATTACAAATAAAAAAGTTACTAATAAAATAAAATGTATATTATCGTCTACATTCGAAAACTAAGTTGGCGCAATATGTCCATTTAGATCATAACGAATATTGTGATATGTTACTCGATCTTTTAACTCTTATGTCGTGTATAATTTTTATTCTTCATCTTGTTGAAGCTCGTAGTTTGGAAGTCCGTCTTCATGAAAGTTAGAACATATCGAGTGTTACTCATCTTTTAAAATTATACTATGAAATATGATACATGGATACATCGTTTTTTATGTTATCTAGTTTCATCTATCGAATAGGATAACTAACTACTCCTCATCGTTTTGAAATCACTTAATGCCCATTCTATGTCTTTCTATTGTTTCTTGTTCTTTTTTGGGCCTTTTTTTGTTCAAAGTCATTTGGCGTTGGGTGTTTTAAGCTTTGATATACGTAGTTTCTTCCGTACGTATTCCGTCAACAAGATATTACCCAAAAACATAGACATTATTGTTAACTTTAAACAAGCACTCGGGTGCAATGCCATCTTTAATGTGGTTTAGCAATGCCAACTGAATGGATAACAATAAGGTTTTTGTTCATACCTAGAATTCTAAATTTATGTCAAATACACAAGCTTTGTGGGGAAACTTCTTTCAACCTAATTGTAGGATGTGAGTTATCACCTCTCATAAATTGATATTACCATCTAGTGGGGAAATTTGCCCAGTACGAGTATGTACAACCAATGCTCTATAAAATTTCAAAAAAATCATGTAATTCTTCATGTACTCAATACAAATGAGTTGTAACACTATATGTAGGTCTTCCAAAATATTTTATTGCATAGAGTTTAATACCCTTTCTACAAAATGTTACACCTCAAAATCAGTTTGAGCATTTTATTATTAAAATACCATTGTATTGGTTAGACTATGATATGTATGTGTTTGAAAGCCTATTATGATTTGTGTAGTCAATAAGTTTGAAAGTTAAACTAAAATCCAAGTGTTAAGTAATACGATTTTAGAAAGTCATTGTGACCTTTTTTATAAGATTTAGACTAGAGGGACTAAAGGTATCATGATAGGAAAGATTTACTGGATTTTCTTATAAACTAAAGACTTCTATAACATTTATAGTTTTCCAAAACTATTGAATATGTGCTTCATATGCAAGTTTTTTAATTTTATAACATAGATGATTACCCACGCATAGCAGCGGAATTACCTAAAGACATATAATTATTGATATGCTAATTGATTCGATGGTCGAACTCGTGACCCAATAATTGCCTAGCGATAGATAGTTAATGATTTATTAATTGACCCGATGGTCGAATCGGTAACCCGGTGACTCGTCCGGTTAAACCGGTAGGCGAGCCCGTTCCCATTAACTCGATCGGGTTGAATCGATGTTCGAACCCGTGTCCGGTGGTTGAACCCGTGGCCCGGTGACTCAATAGGATTGACCCGGTGTTCGAAACCAGTGACCCGGTGGCGGTGGCTCGACAGGATTGACCCAGTTGTCGAACCCCTGACCCGGTGACTCGATCGGGTTAACCCGATGGTCGAACCCGTGACTCAAAAAGATTGGCCCGATGGCCGAACCCGTTACCCGGTGACTCAATCGGGTTGGTCCGATGGTCGATCCGTGACCCGATGACTCGACCGGGTTGACCCGTTGGTGGAACCCGTGACCAAGTTACTTGACCGAATTAATTCGGTGGTGGAACCCGTGACCCGGTAACTTATGCAATTGTTTATGGATTATTTTTTCAACATTTCTTACTTTATCCAACTTATGTGCATTTAATTTTTCAACAATTTTATAATTAATATCCAACTTCTATGCATTTAATTTTTCAACAATTCCATAAATAAGTTATTTTTCAACATTCAAGGTTTTGGGGTTTTTCATTTATAAGTAGTATAGATGTATTCTCTATCTCTGCAGTAAACACATACGAGCAAGTATACTCGTCCGTTAGTAGCAAGATAAATCTTTGTAAGTCAAGATCTTTCTATTAATTTTTTGTCTAAAGTTATAAAAAAGTAATGTATACATTTTAACAAAGACATTACTACTACGTCAATACATGTCCTATACGTTACATATGAGGATGATTTGCATGCATCACTTTTCGATGGGCACTGATGCACATCGGATGTACTATATTCTTATTTGGTGTGTTTATTTGTACACTAACACTTTCTAATACAGTAGTTTAATGGGTTGTTTAATAAATTATGTTTTTTCAGCGAAAGACTTAGAGCATCTGCACTCCTAAAAAGCTATAATAGCTTTTTTTTCTTAAATGCATAAATTTTATTAAGAGTTCACATTTAATGCATTGAATACATATATCGTTTAATGGGTATAACTTGTTGCAATAGCTTGAAGTTCTCCAAGTCATCTTTCAAAATTTTTGAAAAGCTTTATTAAAAACTTAAACTACAATGATAAAAAGCTGTTAGATGACTTTGTAAAATTTTAAATAGCTATTCATAGTTGGAGGCATTACAGGCTGCTCTTATGAGTTTAGTCGCTAAAAATCGTTGTAAATACCGACAATTCAATGAAATTCAATTTATTTAGAGTTAAAAGGTATATAAATAGCAACTTACTTTTCAAATAACTCGAACTAAGTATATAAGGTGGACGATATTTGTTGGAAGAACTTCATCAATATGAACAGCTATTACAAAAAAATTATCATTTTTTTACACTTTTTTATACATAATGTATAAAATATTAGTATAAGTTTGTAGAAGTTTATAATACTAGCATGTACTCACGCAATACAGTGACAGACATCTGGTGATTATTTTTTGGTAATTAAATTAATGTTATTAAAGATTTAAATTCAAAATTATTAAATTGTTAAAATTTGATATGTTTATCTTAATTTTTTATTTTGAGTTGAGTGTTATAATGTGTACATATGCTTTTATATAGTAATATAGATTGATAATTGTGTAAAACATTTGTTCTCGTATATTTTTGCTTTTTAAGTTAACATGTTTCTATATAAACGATGCAAATGGAAAATTTTTATAAAAGTACATACGAGGAGCACATTTATTTAAAAGTTAAACATAGACATTAAATATAATTAACAATAAATTACAAAAGTTAAAAAATAAATAATGAGGTTATTAATGTAAGATTTAACTTTTAGAGAAAAAGTGAAAAATTAATAATTGAATAAATGATTGGTGTCTTGTTAGCAAAATTATTAGGTCTATTTAGCAAGACCCGCAACAAAATAGTGATCATAATACTGATTATTCAATTATTGAAAATGATATTTACTAAGACTAGTTGGACATATAGGTTTGCTCAATTGTGACAATTACTTTTTAACGTTGATTATATCCTTACATGATTATCCAATAAATTGCTTTTAAAACTAACCACCTTTGTGATGGCCATAAAATGATAAAAACAAGTATTAATCTCAATCAACCAATTCAAGACTAACACTTTTTAGTAAAATCTATTTGCGGTAGTTTCATAAATTTACTAACAATCACACTCAAGCCTCTTGTTTGATCAAATTACTTAAGAAATGCTCAATGCAAATTGTAGCCGATCATAGATAAAAAAAGCTACAATTGATTGAATAACAATGAGCCTTTTGACATGAGACACTATTACCAGCCAATAAAATTAGATAAACAATCATTATGTGAAACTTCTTACAATTGGTTCTTTAAACTAGATGAAATTGATTAAAACATATTGTCACAATTCAACAGTTTCTTATATCACAAACATCATCTAAGTAAGTGAAAAAATCAATAGCCATTCATAGCAAACAAATATTATTACCTTTAAAAATATCATTGGAAAACGTGATTTAATTACAAAGTTGTAATGTAGATTACAAATGATTAGGCTTTGATGCCTCAAAAATTGGTGATGATTCCTTGTGTTTAAACCTTTAAATTACACCTCCTATGATCTTTGATACCTCTTGCATTTTCTTAATTGTGTTTGTATATTAGAGTTGGTTCGATATTTTGACGTTGGATGATGATTAGTAGCTTTTTGATTGATTGTTTGTATCAATGAAAATCCAAATGGGTGTATATGTGATTAAACATGAGCCTTTGAAAATAAATGAACTCCGCGAGGACCAATTCTCATAAAAGTGATAGGAAAGTGAGTTAAGGAGGGCAAATTATCGGTCATGCAAGTTGGAAATTTAATTTTGGCATTAAATCTAGCGAACCACATCTAACCGCGTGAATAGAGGCCAAATTGCGCGGTTAGTGATGTCAGGCGATTACGGGCAAAACCTTGTAGTTACAATTCCTCGACAGTTAGAGCTTGTTTAGCGCTAATAGAAGGAAATTTACCGCGTGCGCGTTTTTTTAACCGCTAGTTGTTTCTTTTCTTAATTTGTTGCTTAGTTTCTTCATCTCAAAGTTGGCAAGCTAGTTTTCTTAAGTATCTCGATCAATTACTTCACAACTTTTTTGCTTCTCAACTAGGCTCCACGAGACGTGCACATTTCAGGAATTCTTTGTATATGTGATTATACATATAAATAACATATGATTAAATATAAAACGCAACGGATCAATCACCTATCAACAGATCAATATAGTCATATGATCAATCAAAGTAAAATAACAAGAAATCATCATACCATTGTAGCAAGACAACAAATGATCAATGGAGAGAATCACCACATGATCTGACCAAGAAACCAAATGAAAAAAATAGATCACCTCTATGATGTATCCACACTACATGTCTGATAACGTCCAAATCCAACATGTATTCATAAGCGTTATCTTCACTATTTATATAGGATTTGTGGTAATAAACGGACTTTTATTGTTAATATTGTGTGGAGTTCAGTTATTGTGTTTTGTAGCTAGCAAGGAAGAAGAAACACGGAGATAAGAATAAAAGATGAGAATTGGAGGCGAAAGGATAAACGAGACATGAAAGTATAACTCTCATACGTTAAATAATAAAAGTAATAAGAGTCTTGTAAAGTTTGAAAGAAAGAAAGAGGAATGAAACAAAGAATAAGGACTAAAGAAGAAATAAGAGAAAGATGGTGAAGAAGGAGGTAGCAGGAAAAGAAGGAGGTAGCCAAGTTAGGAGGATGCCAGCCAACCAACCAAAAGGAACCGCCAGCCACTTTCGAGAATCACTGAAAAAATGATCTCAATAGCATATGTATTGACCCGGTTTCTGCCTAAAGTTGTAAGGAGTGCTTCTTTCTTTACACCCTTTATCTTTACAATTCTTTTTCATTCTTCAACCCCTTCAATGCTTACCAATACGTCATCACTAGCACCTTCTTGTGATTGTTCTAGTGCTAGCTTAAGTACTTGATCGGCATTCAGCTACGTTCACAATCTTTCTCCATCTTTCCTAGGACTTCTAATTCTATCTAGGGAATTGTCCTTGGGAAGATTCCATCGGTTCTGATGAATCATTGGACTAATACCTAATCCTACCACCCTTTTGTCACCACGTTCGTCGTGAATTAAGTGTGTTTTGGGTAAGTAATGTCACCATGAAAAATCCTTGAAAATCACTTAAAGCACTTGTGATATTATAATCAAAGTTTTTGTGCCTTAAGTGTTTTGTTCATCAAAAACGCTCCCCCTTAACATGTGCATTACACATATTAAGTTGGTTTATTTTTTAAGCCTTTTTCATTATTTAGCCAAGTATCATTAAGTCTCCTTAATCCCATTTTCTCCTCTTTCCAAAATGTTAAACATCAATATTTTGGATATTAATGGATTAACCGGTCTTTGGGTAATAAAATGAAATTAGATGTTGGCCAAAGAACATATTAATGCTCCCCCTCAAATTAATGAGGGTTAGTTGTAGTGCTTGAGTACGATATGTTTGAAAGATTTAGAATCTCGAGAGAAATTCTTGAAAAATATCATACTTTTACACTACAACATGCCACAAAAGCTTATTATACAAAATTAACATATTTACAATAATAGACATATGGAGTTGACCTGTTACAAGACAATCCATAATTAAATGCATCGTTCTGTGAACCTATGGTGAGCTCCATATGGCCTTCCACCTACGAATCGTTCCACACTTCGTAGCAATCGGCGCTTCCTTAAAAGTTCCTCGATCTTCTTGATCGCGTACTTAGCTCCCTTTTGCACTGGCTCGTCTAGGTGTACTTGACTGCTGGAAGCGGTAAGTCGGCATTGAGAACCGTCAGATCATCTCGAACATGCTTGAGCGTACCATCGCTGAATTTGTGCAGTTCGGAGAATCGCATAAACTGCATGACGCTAGTCTCATTTGGATAAAATATCCCTGCTTCTGGTGTCGTGTTCCCCATGTACGGCTTCTTGTTCTTGTGAAAATTACTTAGCGAATTTGTATGGGGACGTTGCAGATTTAGCTTCATTTGATAGCTCTCCACTCCAAGTTGAAAATCTTCCACCCGATTTTGGATGACAATTTTTCTTGCATATTGACGAAGGTTGGAGCTCAATGCAATAACAATCTCAGGTTGTAGATGGTCGACTTTTTCTTGAGCCAATAACAACAGAAGATCTTCGATGTCTTCAAGTTGAAGGTACCGGAGATCACTTTCGTCAATTCGGTATTCTTTCTCATCAGTACGTTTGAACACGATTACATTCAAGTAATCATAACCGAATACAGTCTGAGTGGTTGCTCCTTGGATGCTTTTGATTCTGTGAGCTGAGACAATAGAAGAACCTCTCTTTGGACGATGGAAGTGATTGTAAGCTAACCTTTTCTTTGCAGTCCAGTGAGAGATGCTAAATGATGCAAAAGTATCATAAAGCATGAGCAGTTTCCTTCTCCATAATGCATCAGGTACTTTATCTTCGATCCATGGAACGTTCTCCAGATTAACAGCCTTGAGCATAGTAAGTGATGTGGCATATTTCTTCGCACCTTTTTCAAGATACTCGAGATCGTGAGATACAAAGTGCTCTATTGGAATCGTTGCAGAACCGGCGATGACTGTGGGTGTAAGAGGTCGTAGCACTGGAGTCTGAATTCCCGTAGTCGTCGCTCTCATTGCCTTTGCAAGCTAATTTAAGTGATATTCTGCCTCATTATGGCTGATCTTCAAGGTATCAAAGAAGTCCACATATGCGGCTGCCATTTTGATAAGGTCTGGAGTCATTGTCGGTTTCCCATGAGAATACCTTAGAAAGGCCGAGAAATTGATAGGATTGTTTAGGAATTGAGTGAGCTCCATTTCAGTTGCTGTGGCGAAAAGATGCTGTGGTGTTGCATTTGTAAGCCAGAGTTGTTCCTGTACCGTGTCATCGATGATAAGAGATTCAACAAACGTTGGTTCTGGCACATTTAAGTTTTCAACTTCCATATCATAGTTGCGTTGATCTTCAGATGGTGTTGAAGGTTGTTCTTGTGTCACCAGAATATCATCATGAGGTTCACCTTCTAGCATTGACCCTGTTGGTTCTTCTTCTTGCGTAAACACAAGAATTCGTCTTCTTGCATATGTTCTACAGATTCATTGTGAGAATCAGTAGTAAAAATTGGCTCATTAGATATACCTGTGTCAATATGCTGAGATTCTGGTACAGTAGACTCCATCGTCTTTTCTGTGGTTTCAGCAACGCTTTCGGCAGCTTCCTCAATACCTTTCTCAGTAGCCTTATCACCTTCATCCTTATTTGACTCTTCGACATTTGTACCCATTTTGTCATTCTTATCACCCTCGTTGGTTCCATTTCCGTCGTCATTATCATCATCGTCATCCTCATCCTCGTCCTCATCTTCATCTTCATCCTTATCCTTATCTTTTTCTTCCTCATCCTCTTCTTCCTCATCGTCTTCTTCCTCATCCTCTTCCTCATTTTGATCATTTTCACCATCATCCTTATCACTATTATCCTCGTTATCTGCCTCCTCGAGCTCTTCCTCATCGTCAGACTCAGAGTCTTCAGTGTCTGCAGGTGTATCTTCTATGATTGCTTTGTTGAGATATTGCAGAACTTTGCGTTTATATTTCGATTTACTAGTCCTCATATCATGCAGTCGTGTATGTAACAATTTCATTAGTTGAAAGGTAGATAAACCAGTACCAAAAAGTGTTGGTAGCTCCTGATCAACATACGACTTTACTTCTCATCGAATGATCTTGGTCATCTTGTCATTAATTGACCCAAGAAAGGCATCATTCTCTTTGTCACGAGTTTTCTTCTCTCTAAGAAATGATTTGTGTTGTTCTTTAAGTTTAGACACGATGTCGGATATTTTCTTAAGTTTAGGCTCATCAGGTTGCGCTTCCTTGAGAGGTTGTGTATCAAGAGTGGTGAATCTTTCAGTCAGTGCAGCTATTTGTTAGCTTGAGCCTCCAGCTGTTGTTGAAGTGACTGGATTAGTGGATCACTGACTGTGAGGAATGGGTTGGAGGTGGATGATACTTGTTGTACTAATGGTGGAGGTGTAACCATGACTGTTAAAGTGGTGGTGGATGATACGGGTTGTTCAAGGATAGTAGATGGTGTAGATTCAGTGATTGGGGCGGTGGTTGATACAGGTTGTTCTGCTATTGATGACAGTATAGATTCAGTCGTTGGGGTGGTAGTTGATACAGGTTGTTCAACAGGTACAGGTGTGATAGCTGGTGTTATGATATCAGTGATGACCGGGGTGGATAATTGTAGAATGGTAGTTGATGTAACAAAAGTTATAGGAACATCCACCATGTTTTCATTTGTCGATGGATCAGTATTTGTAACCTCGACACCCTCCCCTTCCAAATTAAGATATTTCATAAAATCGTCAGAGCCGGAAGTAGACTTACTTTGAAGTTGAGTGTCTGGTATGAAAGTTGCATGAGCATCGTCGTTTATCACCGTGTGAGTTGGTTCCGGTTAAGATGTGTTGACATTGACATCATGATACAACAAATTTGTATCTGTGTTTTCACTGCTAACACCCTCTTCACTCTGCTCACGACTTTCAAAATGGAAGTTATCAGCATCTTCATAATCATATTCATCGTTAGGATCTTCATAAAAGGCCATATCGTCATCGGGATCACCAAAATCCGCTAAGTCCTCAAACAGTCTTGAGCCTGATCCTGTGGATGTTGCAAAAGCCTCCTCTCTGCATTGTTGAAGAATAATATGCAGTCGTTTGGCTTCATAAATAGTTTGTTGAGATGGTTCATCTGAAGCAACACTTGCTTCTTTACCTTTGGTTTGCTTTGCTTTCTTTGGCTTTCTGAGTGGTACTTCTTCTTCCTGTTCATTCTCAGTATGGATCATCTCATCTTCATCATCATCTTCATCATCATCTTCATCAACTATTTGCATTTTCCCTGTGCCTTTATCTTTGGAGGAAGCAGTCGATTGGCGCTTTGAAACTCTTTTCTTTCGTTTACCTTTTTGCTTCTCTAAGGGAAGTGAATTTTCTCGTCGCAACTGTGTGTCAATATCGTTAAGCGTCTCTTGATATTTGTCACTTTCTTTGATTCCTTCATTGATCATTGTGTCAGGTACTAGAGCTGGACGTAATGAATACTTTGTGGAGTGATTATCCGCATTCATTTGTGGGATCACATAGTCATCATCTTTTGTGTGGTAGAAGAAATTCCCGCGAGTGTCAATGGTTGGGTCACTCTTCATAAAGTGATTGATGATGAGCTTGGTGAATCTTGGGAATGAAAGATGCACGGATTTCTTCTTGGTTCCAGTAAACTGATAACAAAACTCTTTCCAGATAAGGAGTGTATAGTCTACTTTAGATACCGTGTAAAGTCCCCAAAATATGTGAGCCTGAGGTGGTCTCATTATGTCGGAGCCTCGAGTTTTTCCAGTAAGACATTTGACAATGATGGTGATAAGTGTTTTCCAGGGTTGCCCTATGTGTGATGTATTGAACTGGGATAGGTTGTGGATTTCACCTTCATAATTCAGAGCACGAATGACTCGAAACAATTCATCGGTGTTTGGGTTAGCTACAAATTTTTCTCCTTGTGCTAACTTAGGAAAGTTAAACAGTTGCCGAAAGATGCTCAAGTTAAGTACCATTGGCGTTTTGTTTAGTTGGAATGAGATAGTCTTTTTAGAAAGTGTTGCAGTGGTCTAGAACTCGTGCATGTAGACTTAGGGAACAGAGGCAGTACGTCTGAATGCATCTTTGATAGGTGAAATGTCAAGGATATCCGTGGCGATCTTGAAAGATGCTAAAGACGGATCAAAATCCTCTTGTAAACGAGAGTTGTTCTCAGCATATGGTAGCCTGTTGTTGAGTGAAACAAGTTCGAGATCACGTTGCCGCTGTTGTTCTTCTGTGATCGAAATCTTCCTGCTTAGATGACCTAAACACAAATGATATACACAAAACATATATATCTTAAACCTATGTCAAGTTGTAGCATTTGCAGAAACACACGACAATCATAAGCTTATTATATTTATAGAACAACAAAAACTTGATCACGACACAAGTCTATAGGTGCCACCTAACATAATACTAGCATGACAATCCTATTACTCATCACAATCTTATAGTGTTAACATAAGACTATAAGCTATCACAATATATGCCAAAACAACTCATCGCAATCTTTCAAGTAATCGAATAAAAAGGGGCATCACAATCCTAAATCCATCACAATCTTACAACCATCCATCGGAATCCTACAAACATCGGAATGTTTAAGCATCGCAATCCTATCACAATCTTACACCTATCGCAATGAGAAACCATCGCAATCCTATCGCAATCATGTCCTATTGCAATCCTGTCCTATCACAATCCTGTCCTATCGCAATCACAAAGTCATCGCAATATCTATGTTCCATTGTAATAAGTGTGTTTCCATCGCAATGTTTGAAAATGATCGCAATATGTCCCCATCGCAATACCATTACAATGCCATCGCAATAATGCATCGAAATGCACCATCGCAATGCGTCATCGTAATGACCCATCGCAATGAGCCATCGCAATGAGCCATCGCAATGAGCCATCGGAATGACCCATCGCAATAACCCATCGCAATGAGCCATCGGAATGACTCATCGCAATGACTATGCATCACAATGATCATCGCAATCCGAGACTGAGATTCGATCTTAACTTTGACTTCACGATTCTTGGACTTTGGCAATATTTTAAGCGAAACTGGGCAAGACCTATGTTCATCTATGCATTCTAAACATATCCCACTTATCAATCAACATTTTCAACACAAAAATTTCGAAACCCTAATTTAGATTAAATCTTTATAACGGGTTGTTTGATTGTTTAAAGATGATAAAATGAGAGATGTAGCAATATAAACATGTATGAATACCTAGTTGGATACACGGATTAGTAAGCAGAAATCAAAGATCAAAGGTTTGTGCAAGCTTTAACAATGGCGGTGGTGTATTTGTGATGTGTGTTTTTGCGATGGACATAAACCGGGAAGGGGGAGGGGTTAGAGGGTTGACTTTGGTCAACTTCGATGCTAAAAATGATATATTTGCCCCCTCTTTTTGCAAGTATTGCAAAATCAGTCCCCCAGTTAGTATGAACTGATAAGATCATTAGGATTAACCAAATGACTTAAGGAAGTACTAACCCGTACAAAAACACGAACACTTACACTTAACGCATAATTGCAAACGACCTATTCTTCAAACCATATACCACATAAAGCACACAAAGCATATAATGATGATGATTAACGATTTATATTTTCTGAAAAACCCTTTTTGAAGATCAATTTTAATTCAAAAATGATTTAATATTTGCTCCCCCTTAAACACGAACCCGTTTTCTATTTAAAGAGCTGTAGTCAATGATTTTGAAGAAGCAAATATCCATGAAGACTTTTTCTGGTTTAGTGAATGTTTGGAACGATTCTGGTGGCAATAAGATTTCTCTTATTTTAACAAAATAAGTGCACTGAAACGTACACTAATTTGTGTTAGACCAAGTTATAAAGTAAACTTAGTCCCTTACAATGTTTTAAAGTAAACCTTGCCCTAGAAAATTAATTCCCGTTGTGAGCCAACGTTTTCATAAGAAATATGTGACTTTAATGCGAAAAGTGGGTTGCAGTCTGAAATAACTACAAGCCATAATGGGCATGTTTTAAAAGATGTACAACTTTTATACGGACTCTATTTATGGCGCCGTGTCAATTTTAATCGACATTTATAAGGCCGTAAATATTACCGTACTAAAGGACATGCCCGATTTAATATTTTTGGATTTTATTGATTTTATATTTTTTATGGTTTTTGTATGTTTTATATTTTTGTATTTTTCTTTTGTGGTTTAAATATATATGATAATATACAAGATCACAATCAAAGGATACTCTAGAATAGTTTACCACCACTATTCTTCAAATTCTTCTACCAACTCCTTAAGTGTCGCTGGTGAGAATGATTTCATGCCTAGCTCTTCAATCAAAAACTCGATACGTCCTCGATCTAATGCCTTTGTGAATATATCTTCCAACTGATACTCAGTGTTGACGAAGTTGTCACACCCTCAATTTGGCCCACGTGTACAATTACACGAGGATGTGACTATCATGACAACCAAGAGACATAGATACAAGAATAACTGAGAAAATTCATTTTCCATTCATAAGACATAAAAATAGAATTGGTCCCAAGGAAAATTGTTTTACAACTCATGATAACATAATATGAGTTTCCAAATATCATACATCCAAAGCAAGTCTCAAAGTTAAATCATGATAATTTTTATTAATCTCCATAGCACAACCACGTCACTCCTCCGCCTTGACACCTGAGAAAAACATTGCTAAAACGTCAACACAAAGGTCGGTGAGTTTATAGGTTTAAGTTTAAGTAGTGTGATGAACCATAAGATTTTAGTTAGGCAACCGTCCAATAATCTTATAACAAATACAAGATTATTATCAAATAGCATACGTTCATGATATCCTACGTCTAAGCTCATGACACCGAAGCGTTAACCGTACAAACCAGTTTATATATGAGTGTGCCCAAGCAAATACTACCCCAAAGTATTCGTAACAACCTCAAATGTATTTGTATCTACTTTGGTCACACAACCAACAATAGATAGGGAGGCCAATCCCAATAGATCTATCCATAACATTCGCGCTTACACAAAGTAATTAACGGTTCATTATAGTGGGCTAAAGCATCTAGGGGTATCGCTACTTAGACATCATGTAGGCACGTATGAGTTTTTGGCACTTATGCTAATCCGTTTAAAACAAGCAATGTTCTCACCCTAAAGTGATAAAACAAGTAAAAGTGGGGCTATAAACTCACCTCGATAGTTAAGCAAATGGATGATAATGCAAGAAAGCTTCGAGATTAGGACCACGTTATCTACGACCTAGTTAAGTATAAATATCGCGTTACGAGGACTATAGGTTTGTAAATATGAATGCATGACATCCTAAGTGTGCTTGACGACACATTTTATTCATGGAAACCACGACTTTTGAATACGGTTAATAAAAGACGGGTTTTCATACTTAGTAATACAAAATTACAATTTGACTTTATGTTTTGGGCCTATATTAGCCCGGCTGACCATTCAGCCCAAGTAAACATGACTCTAGCCCAAGACCGGCCCAATAGTCATAGTGTGTGGCCCAAAGACCCAAACCCAAGCCCAGGCCCGGCCCATAGGCGTTATAAACAAGGAAAGTGGGGGTTGGATATTTACTTTCCCTGTCTCTTTGACTCCTCATAACACACGCCTCAAAAACACACAGTCAATCTATCTATCTTTCTCCCCAACCGTCTCTCATCTCTCTCTCACTACAACTGGATCTAACTTCATCCTTACAGCAAAAATAATACAAATCCGATTTATAATCATCTTGTGATGATGTTTTTGGTTCGGTTGGGGTTCGAATGATCTGGGTTTCATCTTTATGCATGTTTAATCCGATTATAGATGTGGGTTCCCTATTTATCCATGATTTGTTCATCCAAAAGATAAGTTAAATCCCATTTTATTGTTCGTAATCAAGGTCTTACGTTTCTTTGATATACTTTCGAAAGTTATATGATGTTCTTGGTTGAAAAACGCTTAAATTAATCTTGGATTTGATGTTCCAGTTTTGGGCCTAATTAAATCAAAAATTAGGGTTTTATAATATTTGGGGGTTTCGATAGATCTTGTGTTTTTACATGTTTAATTAACATTTTTGTTTATAAAAACAAGTTAATTGTTACTGATTAACCAATTTGGGTGATTTAGGGTCTCGGTCAACATTAGGGTTTCGAAATAATTGGGGTTTTCATAAATCCGATGTTTAATCATGATTAATTGGTATTTTCGAGTATAAAAATGGGTCAGTTTCATTATAATATCATTTTACAAAATTATGGTTTCGGGTAAAATTGGGGGTTTGTTAATAACTCGGTTTTAATCTAATTAACTAATCAATTCGTATTCAGATTAGGTTTAATTAGTGTTTAATTCAGTTTATTAAAAATTAGGGTTTGACAAGTTTGGGGATTTTGTGTATGCGTGGCTCAATTCATGTTTAAATGGTGTTTGTGGTAGGGAAATAGTATGAATCTCATGTTTCGATTGTAAATCAGTTGATTTAGGGTTTGGTCGATTGCACTCCTTGTATTCGGTTGGGGGTTATTTGCTCCCTAAGACATTATTGGTTAATTCATTATGTCTCTTACTGATGTTATGTAAGAATATGTGTGTAGAATGGTTCGGCTACATTTCTCTAGTTTTTATCATACATTTTGAATGGTGTCTAATTGTCTAACACTCTTGTTTATGTTTTCCTAGGGTTGTTTGGTCAAGCACACTATGACATAAACATGGATGCAAAGAAAAAGTAAGGAGGACTCACAATGGAAAGACTTGGCGTTTTGGTGTTTCGGCTGTGGTGGATTTCGGATGGTCAGTGGGATGGCTCGGCCTAGATGTGCTCAAGGAGTCTTGTTCAATTTAATTTTGTTGTGAATGTATTTGTTTTTGTGTTCAAAGGTTGTGAAATCTGGCCATATTTAGCCTAGTACATTCGGCATAGGGTTAAGTCCCATCTGAAAATGACACCCTTGTGATATACACATTTTGGGCAATTTTGGCATGTGTGTTGGACACTTGTGGTTAGTGGGTTATTAAACTATGATTTCCAGGTTGTGTGTTTGACTTGGGTTGACCAAGGTTTGAAATTTGTTAACTATCAATGAAATCACAGCATTGTCTCACTTAACTTTGTTATTCTCAGTTTTTGGAAATTTGGTATAGTCTTTCTTAATAGTATTCAGCCCATCAATAGTTAATTCAAAATGATAATCGGCCCAAGGGTTTATCAAGATAGCACGAGTTTTAGACGCGTACACTTAACAACAAGAACTCATAATATGAACGTTAAATCACATGACTTAGACAAACGTGGATACGGTTGTTTTCGAAAACGTAATAAGTATTCCATAACCGGCACATACCGTTAACAAGTAAAACGTTTATAAATGAGCACGTCTTATTATAATAGACGCGAAAATTCAAGTTGTTACATTCGCTCTCCCTAAAGAGGGCTTTGTCCGCAAAGCAAAACAAACAATACAATTTAAGTCGACACTACATTAGTAAACAAATGAGGATACTTCACTTTAAATTGATCCTCGCGTTCCCAAGTAAATTCGGGTCCTCTTCGTGCGTTCCAACTCACTTTAACAATAGGTATACGGCTTTGTTTAAGACGTTTGACTTCTTGTTCCATGATCTCGACGGGTTCCTCAACGAACACGAGTTTGTCGTTGAGTTGGATTTTGTCCATAGGTATAACAAGTGTTTCGTCGGATAAGCATTTCTTCAAGTTGCAAATGTGAAACACATTATGCACGCGATTAAGTTCTTGCGGTAAATCTAAACGATAGGCAACGTCACCTATGCGTTGAATAATTTCGAACGGTCCAATATACCGAGGGTTTAGCTTTCCTCGTTTACCAAAACGAATTACACCTTTCCATGGTGCAACTTTCAACATTACCCGATCTCCGACTTTAAATTCCAACGGCTTCCGTCTCTTGTCGGCGTAACACTTTTGTCGATCACGAGCCGCTTGCATACGACTCTTGATTTGTACGATTTTCTCCATTGTTTCGTGAATAATTTCCGGACCGGTAAGTTGTGCATCACCAACTTCCGCCCAACAAACGGGTGAACGACATTTTCGACCGTAAAGTGCTTCAAACGGTGCCGCTTTAATGCTAGTGTGGTAGCTATTGTTGTACGAAAATTCTACTAACGGTAAGTGTCGATCCCATCCGTTTCCAAAGTCGATTACGCATGCGCGAAGCATATCTTCCAATGTTTGGATGGTTCTTTCACTTTGACCATCCGTTTGAGGATGATAAGCCGTACTCATGTCCAATTGCGTTCCTAACGCTTCTTGGAGAGATTGCCAAAATCTTGAGCAATATCGACCGTCTCGGTCCGATATGATAGAAATTGGCACTTCGTGCTTGGTAACGATCTCCTTTAAGTACGTTCGTGCTAATTGATCCATTTTATCGTTTTCTTTTATCAGGAGAAAATGGGCGGATTTCGTCAAACGATCGACAATGACCCAAATCGTGTCATAACCCGCGGATGTTCTTGGTAGTTTGGTAATGAAGTCCATAGTAATTCGTTCCCATTTCCATTCCGGGATCCTAGGTTGGACTAGTAATCCGGAAGGCTTTTGGTGTTCAACCTTAACTTTGGCGCAAGTTAGGCATTTACCAACATAAGTCGTGATGTCGGCTTTCATGTTTGGCCACCAATAGAACATTTTCATGTCATGGTACATTTTGTCCGATCCGGGATGGATCGATTACTTAGACTTATGCGATTCATGCATGATTAGTTCTCGGACATTACCGTAACGAGGTAACCAACTTCTATTGTCAAGACACAATGTTCCATCGGTACGTGCAACGAGATTTTTGGTGATCATTCCACCGGCTTCTTCTTTATCGATGTTTTCTATCTTAATAGCTTCTCGTTGGGCTTCTAAGATTTTTGCGGGTATGTTCAAGCCAATAGTCATCACTAAGGCTCGAACCCTTAGGGGTCGCTCACGGGGTTTTCTACTCAAAGCATCGGCTACAACGTTAGCTTTTCCCGGGGTATAACGAATGTCACAATCGTAGTCTCCAAGTAGTTCCAACCAACGTCGTTGTCTCATGTTGAGTTCTTTTTGGTCTAAGATATGTTGAAGACTTTTGTGATCGGTGTAAACTACACACTTAGTTCCATAGAGGTAGTGTCTCCAAATTTTGAGAGCAAAGACAACCGCGCCTAGCTCCAAATCGTGAGTAGTGTAGTTTTCTTCGTTCGGCTTGAGTTTTCGAGAGGCATAAGCTATGACCTTTTTCCTTTGCATGAGGACCGAGCCTAGACCTTTAATCAAAGCATCACAATATACTTCAAAGTCCTCACCACCCTCGGGTAATGCGAGAATGGGCGCGTCACAAAGTTTTTGTTTTAAGTTTGGAAAGAAGTTTCTTGGTCGTCTCCCCAAATAAACTTCTTGTTCTTTTGAGTCAATTCCATCATAGACTTAGCGATTTTCGAGAATCCTTCGACAAATCGTCTATAATAGCCGGCAAGTCCAAGGAATTGGCGAATCTCCGTAGGTGTGGTAGGAGTCGCCCAATCCTTTACCGCTTCGATTTTAGCGGGATCCACATGAATACCACTACTATCGATTACGTGACCAAGGAATTGTACCGTGTGAATCCAAAATTCACACTTTGAAAATTTGGCGTATAATTGTTCTTGTTTCAACAATTCCAAAATTTTCTTTAGGTGTTCCTCGTGTTCTTCCTTACTACGAGAGTAGATAAGGATGTCGTCAATAAACACGATCACGAACTTGTCCAAATAAGGTTTACACACACGATTCATAAGGTCCATGAATACCGCGGGTGCATTGGTTAACCCAAATGGCATGACTTGGAATTCAAAGTGACCGTATCGGGTTCGAAATTCCGTCTTGGAAATGTCTTCCTCTCGAACTCTAAGTTGGTGGTAACCCGACCTAAGGTCAATCTTAGAATAAATGCTCGAACCTTGAAGTTGATCAAACAAATCATCGATCCTTGGTAAAGGGTAACGATTCTTTATAGTAAGTTTGTTCAATTCGCGATAATCGATGCACATACAGAATGATCCATCTTTCTTTTTCACGAATAAAACCAGGGCTCCCCAAGGTAAGGAACTCGGTCTTATGAATCCTTTGTCGGTAAGCTCTTTTAGTTGGTCGGCTAATTCCTTCATTTCGGCGGGCGCTAGTCGATAAGGTGCCCTCGCGACGGGTGCGGCTCCGGGAGTTAATTCGATGTGAAATTCCACTTGGCGAAGTGGAGGTAACCCGGGTAGGTCTTCGGGAAAAACTTCTGGAAAGTCGCAAACAATTGGTACGTCTCCAATTTTCTTCTCCTTTGGTTCGGGTTCGTTTTTGCTAGTGACTTGTATAAGAAAAATAGGACGACCTTCTTCGATGTACTTTTGGGTTTTAGTACATGAGATGACATTCAAACTAGCCCGGCTTTTCACACGTTCTTCTCACCGAGGATGGTTAGGGTTCGGATTCCGTAGGGAATACGGACTTGTTTCTTGTGGCAAATTATCTTCGCATGGTATTTGGATAGCCAATCCATACCAACGATAACGTCAAAACATCCAAGTTTGATAGGTAAAAGATCGATGGTGAAAGGAATATTTTGGAGGCTTAGGGTACAACCCTTAAGTACGGTGTTTGTAGTGATCGCTTTACCATCGGCTAGTTCCACATTATAGTCGACATCTAATGTAGTGGGGTTCACATTTAATAGTTCACTAAAGGCAATGGAGGCAAAACTTCTATCGGCACCGGAATCAAATAATACGGAAGCATAGATGTTATTGATGAGAAACGTACCGGTGACCACATTGTTGTCTTGAATGGCCGCTTCGGCACATAGAGCGTACACACGTCCCGGTGCTCCCGTTTGATTCCCATTGTTCCGCCCATTCGGATTACCATGGTTTTGATAAGGTTGTCGACGAGCTTGCTTGTTGTTGTTGCCTCGGATTTGGTTTCCTCGGCCTTGAGTGGTAGCTTTGGGACACCTATTCTTAAAGTGACCTTTTTTGCCACAACCATAGCAAGTGACATCCGCGTATTGAGCATTTGGAGTGATAGGAGTCCGTTGGTTCGTGGGCTTTGGTGCACTTCGACAATCCTTGGCGAAATGACCGGTTTTCCCACAATTGTGACATGTGCCTCCACACGCACCATTGTGGTGTTTACCAAACTTACCACAAAACGGTAGTTTTCCTTGGTAACCGGATCCACCGTTCACATTAAACACCTTTACCACATCTTGGCGTTTGTTAGGGTGGTCACCATGATTGGGGCCATGGTTTCCTTCCCATTTTCGTTTGTTATCACCACTTTCCAAGGTGACGGAGTCCATCAAACCGTCCGCCATTTCAATGGCTTCGTTCAAATCATTGGGTTTTGAAGAGATGACGTCTCCTCGGATTGAGGGCGGTAGTCCAACGATGTACCTTTCCACGGCTCGTGTCTCATTTGGTATCATTTCGGGACACATCAACCTCAACTCTTGGAAACGTTGAGTGTAAGCCATTAAGTTAACTCCATGTACACGGAGGTTCCACAACTCGGCTTCCAACCTTTTCATCTCGTTTCTAGGGCAATACTTTTTGAGAAGCATTCCCTTGAAATGAGCCCAAGGAGTAGCATTGGCCGCATCCAAACTTACGGCCTTCACATGGATGTTCCACCAAGTTAGTGCACCATCAACCAAGGTGCTAGAGCTAAACTTCACCTTATCACCTTCGGCGACATTGCTTACGCTAAATTGAGACTCAAGTCTCTCAATCCAACGTGCAAGTCCCACGGCACCTTCGGTGCCCTTAAAGGTACTTGTGAAGCATGAACGAAACTCCTTGTATGAGCATGCACGCGTAGGAGGTACCGGAATTGGTACTCGATTAGTCTCTTCTTGCGTGCTTGGGTTTGTTTCGTTGGCGGCAAGAGCGGCGGCAACTCCATCGGCGATCATTTGACTCAAAACCGATGGGTCGACGGTGATAGGTGCGGCCGGAGTTGGATCGACTCTATTCTTGCGGGTTTTTGGTGCCATGGTCCTAAATTCATAACAAAGTTTATGGCAAGGTTAGCATTACGAGTTCATGTCTAGAGAGTACAAGCATGTCACAAAACACGATATAGCATCCAACGAAGTAATAATCAACAAGTTATGTAGTGCACAAATAATCCATTCCATGATTAGAAAAGAAATACAAAGAGTTAACACATTGTTTTAAAATTCTTAGGGATTACAACACAAGGAGGGAAAATTTGGAATGAAAGTGTACACAAATAAACTAAACATAAATCTAATAGAAACGGTGCTCAAGGGCGGAAATCCTCTCGGATAAATCAATCAATGCCCTATGGAGAAGAGTGCGTAAAGCTCCTATCTCGTAATGTTGGTCCTCGACTCTCCTAGCTAATCCCGCGAAATGGTCGGGTGGGGGTGGGGCATTCCTACTCAAACCCGCGATGACCGCCTCGTAACAAGTCTTGAGTCGAACCAATGACTCATGAGACAAACCACCCAAATTACAAAGCACGTAGGTCACTTTGCCTCGTAAGGTAGCAAGCCTAGTAAAACGATGATGGGGCATTCCACGAGCCTCGGCGGCCGCGGAGCATTCGGCTCCATTATAGCCGCAAGGTGGGGGTGGCATTGGCATAGTAGGTCGACGAGAGGCATCGTGCCTTGGGGGCACTCTCACGGACGGTGACTTCGAAGACTTGCGGTTAGAGCTCACATGTCTAGAGGCCAACTTCTTCCCAATCATAGAAGCTCTCACGGACATCCCGGCGGTGCGGTTTTGGCGAGGGGCCTTAGGGGCATGAGATGAGGATGAGGGAGGAACCATCGGTGCCTTGCCACGCCTTTGGTAGCAAATGAGTGGTGGTGGTGACACGCGAGTAGGTGCATGAGCACTTGGCTCTCCTCGAGTAGATGATAGTGGCGAAGTACCACTAGTAGTGGACTCGCGTCGTGCTCCATCCGTGGATGAGCTCAGGTAGTACAACGAATCTTCGGACGAGATAGACATGTCACTGCCAAATCAAGAAAGGCATGTGTAAGAATAAATCAATTTTGCAATACGTTGAAGTTTTAGTTTGTCATGGCACACACCATTTAGCACAAAAAGGATTTTAAAACACGTTGATACAAGATCAATATTGTATTCGCATAGCATGGCACAAACCATTTAACGTAGGGTTTTCAAGAAATGTAATCGCATCAATTTTGCATTCACGTAACATGACACAAACCATTTAGCATAGAGTCTCACGTAGGGTCGAAATAAATATCGATTTTGTATAGCATGGCACAAACCATTTAGCATAGAGTTTCACGTAGTGTCGAAATAAACATCGACTTTGTATTCATATAGCATGGCACAAACCATTTAGCATAGAGTTTCACGTAGTGTCGAAATAAACATCGATTTTGTATTCATATAGCATGGCACAAACCATTTAGCATAGAGTTTCACGTAGTGTCGAAATAAACATCGATTTTGTACTCTCGTAGCATGGCACAAACCATTTAGCATATAATCATAAATTACGTTACTTGATACTTTTTAGCAATTTACTTAGTAAAGTACTTAAGAGCAATGAAATGATACAACTTAAAGGTACAATTTAAAGATACAACTTACTTGTCGAAGGCGCGAAGTGATGTGGTCTTTGGAGATGGAGGTAGTTATAGTCTAGTATTACTCTTTTTCCAAAATTTCATTTTTGATCAAAACTTTGTAAAAATGATTTTTATAAAAGTAACCTAGTTCTCTATAACCATGGCTCTAATACCAATCTGTCACACCCTCAATTTGGCCCACGTGTACAATTACACGAGGATGTGACTATCATGACAACCAAGAGACATAGATACAAGAATAACTGAGAAAATTCATTTTCCATTCATAAGACATAAAAATAGAATTGGTCCTAAGGAAAATTGTTTTACAACTCATGATAACATAATATGAGTTTCCAAATATCATACATCCAAAGAAAGTCTCAAAGTTAAATCATGATAATTTTTATTAATCTCCATAGCACAACCACGTCACTCCTCCGCCTTGACACCTGAGAAAAACATTGCTAAAACGTCAACACAAAGGTCGGTGAGTTTATAGGTTTAAGTTTAAGTAGTGTGATGAACCATAAGATTTTAGTTAGGCAACCGTCCAATAATCTTATAACAAATACAAGATTATTATCAAATAGCATACGTTCATGATATCCTACGTCTAAGCTCATGACACCGAAGCGTTAACCGTACAAACCAGTTTATATATGAGTGTGCCCAAGCAAATACTACCCCAAAGTATTCGTAACAACCTCAAATGTATTTGTATCTACTTTGGTCACACAACCAACAATAGATAGGGAGGCCAATCCCAATAGATCTATCCATAACATTCGCGCTTACAAAAAGTAATTAACGGTTCATGATAGTAGGCTAAAGCATATAGGGGTATCGCTACTTAGACATCATGTAGGCACGTATGAGTTTTAGGCACTTATGTTCATCCGTTTAAAACCAGCAATGTTCTCACCCCAAAGTGATAAAACAAGTAAAAGTGGGGCTATAAACTCACCTCGATAGTTAAGCAAATGGATGATAATGCAAGAAAGCTTCGAGATTACGACCACGTTATCCACGACCTAGTTAAGTATAAATATCGCGTTACGAGGACTATAGGTTTGTAAATATGAATGCATGACATCCTAAGTGTGCTTGACGACACATTTTATTCATGGAAACCACGACTTTTGAATACGGTTAATAAAAGACGGGTTTTCATACTTAGTAATACAAAATTACAATTTGACTTTATGTTTTGGGCCTATATTAGCCCGACTGACCATTCAGCCCAAGTAAACATGACTCTAGCCCAAGACCGGCCCAATAGTTATAGTGTGTGGCCCAAAGACCCAAACCCAAGCCCAGGCCCGGCCCATAGGCGTTATAACAAGGAAAGTGGGGGTGGGATATTTACTTTCCCTATCTCTTTGACTCCTCATAACACACGCCTCAAAAACACACAGTCAATCTATCTATCTTTCTCCCCAACCGTCTCTCATCTCTCTCTCACTACAACCAGATCTAACTTTATCCTTACAGCAAAAATAATACAAATCCGATTTATAATCATCTTGTGATGATGTTTTTGGTTCGGTTGGGGTTCGAATGATCTGGGTTTCATCTTTATGCATGTTTAATCCGATTATAGATGTGGGTTCCCTGTTTATCCATGATTTGTTCATCCAAAAGATAAGTTAAATCCCATTTTATTGTTCATAATCAAGGTCTTACGTTTCTTTGATATACTTTCGAAAGTTATATGATGTTCTTGGTTCAAAAACGCTTAAATTAATCTTGGATTTGATGTTCCAGTTTCGGGCCTAATTAAATCAAAAATTAGGGTTTTATAATATTTGGGGGTTTCGATAGATCTTGTGTTTTTACATGTTTAATTAACATTTTTGTTTATAAAAACAAGTTAATTGTTACTGATTAACCAATTTGGGTGATTTAGTGTCTCGGTCAACATTAGGGTTTCTAAATAATTGGGGTTTTACTAAATCCGATGTTTAATCATGATTAATTGGTATTTTCGAGTATAAAAATGGGTCAATTTCATTATAATATCATTTTACAAAATTAGGGTTTCGGTTAAAATTGGGGGTTTGTTAATAACTCGGTTTTAATCTAATTAACTAATCAATTCGTATTCAGATTAGGTTTAATTAGTGTTTAATTCAGTTTATTAAAAATTAGGGTTTGACAAGTTTGGGGATTTTGTGTATGCGTGGCTCAATTCATGTTTAAATGGTGTTTGTGGTAGGGAAATAGTATGAATCTCATGTTTCGATTGTAAATCAGTTGATTTAGGGTTTGGTCGATTTGCACTCCTTGTATTCGGTTGGGGGTTATTTGCTCCCTAAGACATTATTGGTTAATTAATTATGTCTCTTACTGATGTTATGTAAGAATATGTGAATAGAATGGTTCGGCTACATTTCTCTAGTTTTTATCATACATTTTGAATGGTGTCTAATTGTCTAACACTCTTGTTTATGTTTTCCTAGGGTTGTTTGGTCAAGCACACTATGACATAAACATGGATGCAAAGAAAAAGTAAGGAGGACTCACAATGGAAAGACTTGGCGTTTTGGTGTTTCGGCTGTGGTGGATTTCGGATGGACGGTGGGATGGCTCGACCTAGATGTGCTCAAGGAGTCTTGTTCAATTTAATTTTGTTGTGAATGTATTTGTTTTTGTGTTCAAAGGTTGTGAAATCTGGCCATATTTAGCCTAGTACATTCGGCATAGGGTTAAGTCCCATCCGAAAATGGCACCCTTGTGATATACACATTTTGGGCAATTTTGGCATGTGTGTTGGACACTTGTGGTTAGTGGGTTATTAAACTATCATTTCCAGGTTGTGTGTTTGACTTGGGTTGACCAAGGTTTGAAATTTGTTAACTATCAATGAAATCACAGCATTGTCTCACTTAACTTTGTTATTCTCAGTTTTTGGAAATTTTGTATAGTCTTTCTTAATAGTATTCAGCCCATCAATAGTTAATTCAAAATGATAATCGGCCCAAGGGTTTATCAAGATAGCACGAGTTTTAGACGCGTACACTTAACAACAAGAACTCATAATATGAACGTTAAATCACACGACTTAGACAAACGTGGATACGGTTGTTCTCGAAAACGTAATAAGTATTCCATAACCGGCACATACCGTTAACAAGTAAAACGTTTATAAATGAGCACGTCTTATTATAATAGACGCGAAAATTCAAGTTGTTACAGAAGTACAGTTCGATCACTCCATTTTCCACTTGCTCTTTGATGAAGTGGTAGCTTATGTCAATGTGCTTCGCCCGGGAATGTTGAACGTAGTTGCAGCACAGAGCAATTGCACTTTTGTTATTACAGTACATCAGGATTTTGTTGAATCCAAAACCGTAGTCAGTTAATTTTGATCTCATCCAAAGAACTTGAGCACAACAACCGGACATAGCAATGTATTCAGCCTCTGTACTTGATATCACAACGCTTTTCTACCTTTTTGATGCCAAACTAACAAGTCTATCTCCAAGAAGTTGCACACTGCCAGAAGTGCTACGTCTAGTATCTTGACACCCAGCATAATCCGCATCTGCATATGAGATTAGTGCAATAGAGGAATCCTTCGGATACCACAGACCACGATTAAGTGTTCCTTTAAGATACCGAAAGATCCTTTTCACAACATGTAAGTACTTTTCGGTAGTCCGAGCCTGATACCGGGCACACATGCATATAGCAAATTGCAAATCAGGCCTGCTAGTAGTCAGATATAGGAGGGTGCCGATCATTCCACGGTAAAGTTTAGGATCGACAGCTATCCCTTCTTTATCTTCATCTAACTTGGATCTCTCCACCATTGGAGTATCCATGGGGTCACAATTTTCAAAATGATAATTCTTTAATGATTCAAGAGCAAATTTGGATTGATTAATGAAGATGCCTCTGGGATTCTGAGAAATTTGTAACCCTAAGAAAAATGAAACTTTTTCCATCATCAACATCTTAAAACGTGTGGACATAATTTTCTCAAAATGGTCAGACAGTCTTTGATTAGTAGCAGCAAATATTATATCATCAACATAAATTTGTACCAGTATCATGTCGTTGTCCTCCTTGAGAATAAATAATGTTGGGTCCACTTTGCCTTTGGAGAAGCCTTTCAAAATGAGATAAGACGATAGGAGATCGTACCACGCGCGTGGAGCTTGTTTCAACCCATAAAGAGCCTTCTTGAGCTTGTACACGTGATTAGGATACTCCGAGTTGACGAATCCATTCGGCTGGCTTACGTAGACATCTTCCCTTAATTCACCATTGAGAAATGTCGTCTTAACATCCATTTGGTAGACGATTATGTTCATGTGAGCAGCATAAGCAGGGAATAGTCTAATCACCTCCAATCGTGCAACAGGAGCAAAGGATTCTTCAAAGTCAATACCCAAAGCTTGTTTGTAACCTCTAGCAACCAATCTAGCTTTGTTCTTCAGCACTCCACCTAACTCATCTAGTTTAACCTTATATACCCACAACAATGTAAGGAATTTAACGTTGCTGGGTAAAGGAACTAATTCCCACACTTCAAGACGTTTAAATTCATTAAGTTCCTCTTGCATGGCTTCAATCCAAGATGATTTTGTCATGGCTTGTTGCCAATTTTTAGGTTCAGTATCGGAAAGAAATGCATCAAAGTAGAAATATAATGCATGTTCTTAGAGTTGGTGGCGTGTTAAGACTGGTCGATTGATGTCACCAATAATATTATGGATTGGGTGATCCTTTTTCCATTTTGTATTGTGATTTTCAGTCCGTGGTGGTCGGGAGTGAACGATTGCAGGAGCTTCCTCTAAGGTAGACGCACCGTTAGGGTCTTCAGGTATTTGTGAACCAAAGAAAGGAAGCTCTTATAAGTGAGCATATTCCAAATCGTGATCATATGGATCCTCTTCAACATCATTAGAAACGAGTGGGGGGTGATGATTCAGGTGTAGTTTGTGAATTGGTGGGGGATGGGACATTTGGTTCAATGGTAACAGTAGATGTCTCGGACTGATTTCCATTATCTTGAGCAACAACTTCGGTAATCGGAGCTACTGCTGCAGGTGTTGGAGAATCATTACTAGGTGGATCAAAGAATTCATCAAACATAGGTTGAAATAACGCATCCCACTCGGGCCTTGTAGGTGGTGTAAATGATGGAGAAGTAGGGTTGTTGGGAGTCAATCCGGAACTAATTGTACCGGTTCCCATCTCATGAAGCGCGGGTTCAGAGCGGTGATGCTCAGAAGCCATCGCTGTCAGCTCATCAAAATCAGCATCCAAAGTTTCTACAATCTTGCCAAGACGACGATTATAAATTCGGTAAGCTTTCTTTGCAGGTGAGTAACCAATGAAAATTCCAATGTCAGCCTTCGGTTAAAGTTTGCCCAAGTTCTCACTATTTGTATTTGGATAACAGAGTGCACCAAACACATGAAGAAATGAATATCGGTTTTGTGTCCATGAAGTAGATCATATGGAGTTTTACCATGGCGTTCACGAATGATGGAGCGGTTTTGGGTATAACATGTGGTTGCCACTGCTTCAGCCCATAAGAATAAAGGAGCATTCGCATAAATCAACATAGTTCTAGCAGCTTCCATTAGTGTACGGTTACGTCTTTCCACGACACCGTTTTGTTGTGGAGTGCGAGCAACAGAAGTTTCAAGTGAAATACCGACCGTTTCATTTATAGTCCCGTAGAGTTCGATTAACGAACTCAGTTCCATTATCAGTGCGAATGCGGCGAACAGTAGCATGAAGACGTACTTGGATCATCTTTAAGAAAGTAATAATATACTTTGGTGCTTGATCCTTGGATGCTAAATTTTTTACCCATGTAAACCTTGAGAAATCATCCACCATGACGAGGATGTATTTTCTACTACTCACACTAGCCGTACGCATTGGCCCGCAAAGATCCATGTGCAACAGATACAGTGGTTCTTGGTTGGTGTCTTCAGCTTTAGGTTTGTAAGATTTCTTGGTGCTTTTCCCCAAAGAACACGCGGAACATAAATGATCCTAGTCGAACTTAAGTTTTGGAAGACCACGAACAAGTTCGTTTTTAGCCAAATGGTTTATAGCATCAAAGTTAAGATGAGATAACCGGTGATGCCACAACCATGACTTGGTCTTGGATGCTTTGGAGAGAAGGCATGCAGGAGAGGCGACCATCATGTTTTGAATGGACATTGTGTAGAGATTATCCCCTCGAGAACCCTTTAACAAATCATTTCCTGCAAGATCGTGAATAAAGCAAGTATGTTGTCGAAAAGCTACCTCAAGGTTTGAATCGCAATATTGTCCCACTGAAAATAGATTGTGACCAAGTCCCTCCACATAATATACCCTTGAAATCGTAACATTCCCAATTTGGTATTCACCATAACCCATGATCTTCGCAATATGGTCGTTGCCGAACTTAACCGTTCCTAGAAACTTGCTGACGAAATTTCTGAGCATCGAGCGATCTCCAGTCATATGCTTTGAGCATCCAGAGTCCAAGTACCAGAGGATGATTTGGACCACCTGAAAATATCACCAGACAAAGACGATGTATCGGAATCTAGTAGTTCCTCTGTGTTAGCAGATACAGATATATTTATCTTAGATTTGCTAACCGAAGAATTCTTAGGCTTCCAAATTTGCTTCCTAAATGTCGGCTTAGATTCTAGTTGTCTAATATCCTGAGGTACTTCTTCACTGGTAGGCACAATAGTGGGGGCATGCCTAGTTAAAGGGCGCTTTTTCCATTTCTTAGTGCTAGTGTTCCTATTTAAAGGACGCTGAGACCTAACTTCCGTGGATGTGATCCTAGTTAAAGGGCACATAATTCCATTAGAAATGAAGGTCCTACCAGTGGGTTTCCATTGCCAACCAACTTGGGTGAATTTCTTCCCCGTTGGAATCCATTCAAGATTATTCCTAATAGCATACATTTCATTCACGTGATCAACAAGACATAAATCATGACACTGAGAAAACATGCATTCATTACAATTCCAACATCGCAAATTCGAATTCACATTTTGCTTAGGCTTCTACACAGAGACAGATCCTTTTGTCTTAGATACATGATTCTTTTTATTCGAAACTGAAATAACATTCCTAGAGTAAACTTCTACTTTCTTCTTGGTAGTCCTACTAGTGGAAGGCTTGATCCTATCTTTCTTGTCTTTAGATCCTTTAGCCTTAGTAGACATAATTACTCCTGTAGAAGCCATGGGAACATTAGTGACAGATTTTGATGTAGCCTTGATAGGTGTGTTTAATATAGGCTTAGATCCTGGATTCTTATTGAATGGATTAATGGCAATGGTGGGGGATTGCTGTTTCGGGGGTACAGATATCGGTTGCCCAATGTACTCTAAGTTTGCTAAACAATCTTGAACGCGATCCACATATAATAAAAGCTCATATAGAAGATGACTTGTGGGATCTAGTTCACGCATGTCATGAACGATCTCTCTAGCAAGATCTGCATGTTCTAAGGCATTTTTCATGTATGTGGCAAACTTAGTTGGACTATTCTTAAATTTTGGATCCCGATATAGCACACCTGGGTTGGGTTTGGAGCACTAGAGGTCGAGGCAGATATGGTTCCTGGATTATCAACAACTTCTTGTCCTTTGAGTTGAAGTGTCTTCTTTAATTCAGCCAAAACCATGTTTTTGTCTATGAGTTGAATATTTAAGTCAGAGATTTCCTCGCACTTACGGTTCAATTGGTCAACGAGTGACTTTTGCTCTGCCGCATTAAAAGCGAAGCGTTCTTCTAACGAACCATAAATATTTGAGAAACCCTGCTTTACTTTATCAAACTTCCCTAGCATAGAAGTAATTCTATCTTCTAGGGCATGATTTTTAATCTCTGCAGCCTCTAGTTCCAATTTCTCTGCTACTTATTCTCTCTTAAGTCTCATAATTTCTTCCTCTAATGCCTGAACCACCTGAATCATCTTGTCACTTGTCTCAACGGAGTTTTCACAATCATTTGTTTTTGAAAGAGTTTCATTTTTAGATTGATTTTCAATTTCAAGAGATATACAATGTTGTTGAATCTCATTAAAACGTTTTGAAAGTGTGTTATAAGAATCTTGAAGCTTTAAAAATTTAGCGTTAGATTCATGACAAGAATGATTATCTACATTAATCACAGGCTCAACAATATTCACAGATATATCATGCACATCATCACATTTATTCACAGCAAATGTAATCTCAAGAGCATATTCATTAGTAACAACTTGCATCACTTCGAGAGACACTATATGTTCTAAGAATCGGTCATATTTGGATAAAATCTTTTCTTTCTCAATTAAATATTTTTCATAAACATCATCCATTTCATAGAAAACTTTTTGAACTTCACCCATTTCGAAACTTAGATTTCCCGCGAGATAATAGACAATGTTTTTAATATTGTTTACAAACGGAACGATCTCTTTCTCAAACACCGTTTTCATGTGTTCGAAAGCCCATTCTCCAGCGGTTTGAGCCATTGAAGTCGTACATTCCAGGATGACCTTGTCAAACTCGGTTAGGTATCGCTCAATCTCTTCCAAGCTTAGCTTTACCGTACTTACCGGTGGACGATTCTTAGGAATTTCATTAGGTTCGTCCGAGTTAACAAGTGTAGGAAGTATACTAAGGCTTTCTTTAGTAGGCATGTAAGCAGGTGTATGGATAAATTCCTTTTGCATATTAAATCGAGTTCTAAGATCTATTTTTGCATAGGATGCATTCATTTGTGCATAATCATACTCAGGATATGTAGGAAGTAATTTTACCCGATTCTCTTCATGTAGTGACATGCTCTCAGATTCATTTAAAAACACAATCAGGTCTAATACCAATCCTAACTTGGTTGCATCATAAAGTCGTGGGTTGTGGTGAAATGCTTGATTTGCATACCCCGGGTTAGGTGGTAGGTCTATTAGACGTTATAGATTGAACTCTTGAAAAGAAGAATGAAACAAGTGTACTAAATGTGAAGCAGCGTATTGTTTTAAAAGCAAAATTTCAGTCTTTTTAACTTTCTCAGACGCCTTAATTTCCGTTACAACCCTTTTAGACTCGAGAATTTCGAAATCCGTTTGTAGTGTTTGAAAATTATTGACGACTGACTCTTTTTCTTTAAGTTCTTTCGAAAGATTTGCTCTTAAACTCTCAATTTCTAGCAAATTATCCATTTGGACTTGCCTAAACCTATCAAATTCAGGATTGGTTAAGGTAGTGGACATTGGAGTTAATTCCAAGGTTTTAACCTTTTCCTTATGCAAAGCAAGCTCGACAGATAAAGTCTGATTAACACTGAGGGTTTCAAGGACCGCATTATTTATTTGGCTAAGCATAGATGCCGAGACCATAACCAAATCAGGTTGAGAAAACGAATTTGTAGTCGTAATAGCTCCCGGTTGTGGTTCACTCAAAGTCTCGGGACTTGCATTGATATTGCTATCATTGTTTGTCTCCTCGATTGAGTTACTAACCACCAGAGGCTGTTCCGGATACTCAGACACTTGCTCAACTTGATAAGGTACAAAAATAGTATCCGTAGCAGTAATTGGTACCTCAGAAATTGTGTCAGCTCCATAAAGTGAGAGATTTTCCATGAGAGCTGCTTTGGCGGTATTGAGATCATCACAGTCAGAGTCGTATGCATCCAGATCATCACATTGATATACGACATTGTTTGTGATGGCTGATGTAAGACCGTCAGTGTCCGCGACTCCCGGATCTGCGAGAAATGCCAACTCTTCTTCATCGAGCTCTCGTCCTTGGGCTTGAGCATTCACCAAGTAGATCTTCTCCTGAAACCATGTGCTATCCCTTTTCCTCTTGGGCTGCTTACACTCTCGGGCCATGTGCCCTTCCCCTTTGCAGTTGTAACATATAATCATCTTCATTTTGCCATTGCTATTACCCCTTGTAGCAGCAGTGTTAGATGAACGTGCACCAACAGTAGATGAATTGGGTCTCCCTTGAAGTGGTTGCACCATTACTCTGCCATCCTGAATTGTAGTTTGTTATCGAGAGTTAGAAGAGTTCCTTAACAGATTTTTTGTTGTAGCTGGTCCTCTGTAACCTCGTTTGTTCAATGTTTAAGTGAGATAGACAGACATTTGATCAAGTATATCAGTAGGACTATCCCCTTTTCTAAACTCAGGGACAGGAATCTCATCATCACAATAGAATGCTGGTGTTGATTGAGCTACTAGCTAATTTGAGGGAACACTAACTTGTTGTGATTAATAGGGTTGAGGAGCCTCAAGTTGTTGATAGGTAATAGCAAGGTTTGTTGGAGGTGGATAAGGTGAATATTGTTGTGAAGCATAAGGTAACTGATGTGAATATCCTTGTGATGATGTTGCTGGTTGCTTGTATTGTTGGTGATAAGATATAGGCGGTTGTGGCAAGATTGAATACTGTGGGAAACTTGGTGTTTGATACAATGGTTGATAGGAAGATTGGTGTCCCAAAGCAAACGGAGAGTTGTGATATGACAATGTTGGATGGTTTGCCATTAATGCCAATGGTTCTTGATAAGATCCCTGAGAGATGTGTTTTTGGATCACGTGCTTCTCGTGTTGTTGCAAGAAGGCATAGAGTTGATCTAAATTTGACTTGTGTAAATCTCGAATCATCTTAACATCGGTGACATACTGACTCCATTCTTGGGGTAACGTGTTCAAGAACTTTGTGTTTAGTTGAAATTGAGCAATCCTTAAATTATACACGTTCATATCATTCATCAAAGTAGTGAAACGCTAGTAGTAATCGTGAAGATTCTCCCCTGGAATGTATGTAAACCTATCAAACAAGTCATGCAATTGACACTCTTGTTCTTGCTTAGTTAGAGAGGTCCCTTGTAACAAAACAGCTAATCGATCCCAAAGATCCTTTGCCACTGTGTGTTCACTTACCATTCTATAGATATCGGGTGGAAGGGCTTGAAGTATTGTCTGAACGGCCCTTTCATCAGCATTGGCAATAAGTTTGTTAGCATCGGTTAACTCATGAGACAACCTTGTCCGCGTCACATTGTTGACAGTAACTTCTCCCCAATCTAGTGGACCGTTTTCAATAGATTGAAGCATAAGTCTACCAGTGGGTTTGCTCATGATGTATGTTTTCATACGACCTTGCCATGCTTCAAACAAATCTTTGATGAGCATGTGGGCGAGTGTCGGTACCCGAAATGATTGAGATATCGATAAGCGAGGTCATTGTTGGCATATATGAATTTGAATTCATTTTATGATCCCTTGAATAAAGATTATCAAAAATGATCGAGCAATGAAATAAGGTTATGTGTTTTTGTATTGTTGAATGAAAGATGTTGTTATCTTTTTGTTGTGTATGTTTTTGAAAATTACCAAATTACCAAATTAATGCATAATAGAAAAATCCTCTAAGTTATGCAACTTTTTATCCCAAAAAGCCAATTCTATAAGAATGTTTCTAGTGTCGGAATGTAGGTTCTGTCGGAATACCCTTTCTATCGGAATGACTTAAGTATCGGAATGTGGGTTCTGTCGGAATACACCTTCTATCTGAATGTCTCAAATATCGGAATGATGGTTCTATCGGAATGTCCTTCTATCTGAATGTCCCCTATCGGAATGTCTTTCTATCTGAATGTCCCTCTATCGAAATGTCCCCCTATCGGAATGTCCCTCTATCGGAATACCCTTCTATCGGAATATGGCCAATAAAATTTGGACAGAGTAACTTTTCAACAAACCTTAAAAACCGTCGCAATCCGCGATCGCAATGAGCGGTCGGAATAAGTCGTCGGAATAAGGTATCTGAATCCTTGTGATCGCAAAGTAAAACCCTTAGGTTATTGCGACCGAGCCTCACTTTCTTGTACTTTTTGATGGAATCAGTTGCAAGAATTTCGGAAAGTTGAAAACAAGAGAATACTTAACTTTTGAACCAAAAGATTTGTGTTTTCACCAATCCAAGATACTCAAATCACTAATACACAAATAAAGAATGTATACGACTTAAGAACACTAAAAAAAACACGAAAATTTTTTGAAGCTTTGGTAAAAAACAATAAAAAAACTCACGTTATGCTTAAATAAGCATGAACAACACAAAGACCAACCTATATTTCATCCCATGATCTTGATACCAATTGAAGAAGTGTGATAATCTTTGTATTTCAAGAGGGTTGATGTTTTTCTAGAGAGAGAAACAAGAGAGAGAAGTGAAAGAAACTATGTGTATTACTTTAGAGAAATAAAACAACCAACACCTCTTTCCATGGTGGAAAGAGGTTTATATACCCAAGTCCTTAATGGACTTGGGCCTCCGGCCCATGAACAAGCTCATGGGTCGGGCTATTCAATAAATGTTACTTAAACACTACTACGAGCCTATAACTATATTGTTGGAGTGACCAGTACTTTCTTTATACGAAAAACGTATTTCCAACAACCATTAACTTACCACCATCAATGGGAGGTTGATCATTGCCCTCCCATAAACCTCCTAGGATGTTTTCTCTTTTCTCCAAGGCAAAATCATGTATAAATTGGACCCTAGGGCTATGGTTCTAGGTGTGCTTGACCCTGTGATAATTCTAAGCCTTGACAAAGGTTAGAACACCAATATTACTTATTCCAAAAGATAATTAAACACTGTTAATCCTCATAGAAGGACGAATCTCAAATAGTGAGAATTCGGTTGGAGGTTGATTGATCAATTGGAGGCTTGGAGTTGCTATAAATTCCTATGTTAGTCATTTTTAAGTTTGAGGAACCGTTTGGTAAAAGTCTTGTACTTGAATTGGTTTTATTCTTAATTTAAGTATTGTTGAATGTTTAATGTGATGATGATTTGTGATGAAATGTGTTTGAGTATGATTCTTGAGTAGTGTGATAAGCTTGTGTGATGAACATAGATTCTAAAGGAGAATTTGAGTTATGATCGAGAAAATGTAATTGGGTTTGTATGGTTGATAAATTCTTGAAACATGTTTTGATAATCAATGAAACATAGCATTTTATTAGATTTAAAGGTCGAAAGTATTTCTAGTAAACTATGTTCTAAACGATTTGTGCATGAGTCAATTTGGTTTCTTTATTTTTGATCGTCACCAAGACGAGTTGGTTAAAGAAGCTTGTCAAAAGATTTGTCTTGGGTATAGATCGAAAGGACCCATTCAAACCAAACCTATCTCTTAATATTTTCTAGCAAATGGTGATTATAATAGATTGGAATAGATGATCATAGGTCAAAAGAGTTTGTCTAATTCAATTTGTTTAATATGTACTCTATGAAATATACCATGGAATGGGGTTCATTTACTTTAGATTTGTGATTCATAGTTGTTAAATACACAAATTTGACCTCTCCTACGGATGAAATGGAATTCACACAAGTATTATGTTTAATTATGTTTTCCTTTTACAACATTAGTTCTAGCGTTAATATCGGTAGTGACAATTCTATTACCAACACCATTACCATGTTTTGAGTATACACAAATCCCATGGGACGATCTTCACTTACCCGACTTTACTACAATTGAACGAGTATACTTGCTCGTATGCGTAGTTAAGGAATTGATAAGTCTTGTTTACAAATTTAAAACTAGGAGTGCAAGACGCACATCAACTTTTTGGCACCGCTGCCAGGGATTTGTTTATTTTTATGATATAATCATTACAAATTAGTCGCGGTGTAAAATTTAGTTTTTAAAATAACAAAATTGAACAAAGAATTGAGTTTAGGAATTTGTGATTATGAATAATGTTTGAATTGCAATAGGTTCTTATGTTTATTTGATGTCGTCACATTGAAAATGCCATGAGTTCATAACCTTCATAGAAAAATAAAAACTAAAAAGACTATAAAAAGCAATAAGCTAGTATTTGGATCAAACTCTTGTTTGATTAATTTACAAGTTATGTGTTTATGGTTTGTTTGTTCTTATTGTTTAATGAAGAGCTTAAAAAATATGTGCTTAGAAAAAACTTAGGAAATTGTGTTAAAAAGAAATCGAAAATCGAAGAGGGAAAAAAATTTCTACAGGAAAAAGCATTCAATCGGCTCCTTTATTTCTGTCGACAACCGACCGCCGGCTCCTTTGCCTGGCGATCGGTTGTTCGATTCTAAGGCACCAAGTCTGCCGGCTGCTTTAAGCAGCCGGTCCGGTCGGCTACTTTCCCACTAAATTTTTTTTATATTTTCTTATTTTGTTCGTTTAACTTGTTCTAAGAGTAGATTATGCCTATTGGTTGCTTATCTTATATATTGGTATTAACTAACGCTAACGCTAACATTTGTGATTTTGTGATTTTAGTTTTGTTATAGAATTCCCTAAGTGAAATTTCCGCTTACCTCAATGAGTTAGAGGGGAAGATAAGTGATGAATGTTAATCGAGCATCACTAAAGTTGAGAAGACAAATAAAGAGAAGGAACTATGGGAAGCTTTGCCACACAAAAGTGTGCTAGTAAACAAAGATGGGTGTGAGAAAGGCATTTTTTCAACGTGCACCGTACCGGTCATACACCAAACCAATGATGAGGTTCGCCATACCATGCAACATTGATAATCAAGGGGCATGGGACGTAGAACTAAACCTAACTTATCCAACCAATTACATGACTGAAGAGATGCTAAGCAAGCTCAGTTTTGTGCGTATGGGGTATACCGAATATGGGAGAAGAGTAGTGCATGAAGTTAGAGTTAATATTCATGGGTACGTATTCTTAATGACTTCTATATCATAGAACATGCCGATATTGGGGAACCTTCGGTGGTCTTTGGTTACAAATTTTTATGGGAAACTAGATGTGTGGTTGATTTCGATCAAGGAACTCTTGTGGTGAATTTGTCTATGTTGAAAGGAGAAAAATATGATTACATAGAGTTCTTGGTAGAAGATGGACCCGTTGATGAGAACGAGAGTGAAATAGTAAAGATGGGAAAAGCGAAACGCAACAAGAATTTGGAGGCCAATAAACTTACTCCAAATCAATACATGCCAACATAACCCGAAATTGAGGAAGGATCTCCTTCCACGTTTGTGCCTAACCCATCATCACTTTCGTATCCTCTTTCCAATAAACAAAACGAGAGGGTAAGAATCATTCTAGAGAAGAAGGAAGCGGAGCTAAAAGAGCCAAAACCCATTGTGGAGGTTTTGGAAAATTACATGTGTTATAGGAGGAAATATGACGAGATAGAAATGGCGAGATTCCGTTTGGAAGGCAAAGAATTCAACGAAAGTGTCAAAGAAAGGATCATAGAACATGGACCTAAGAAGACGTCGGATAACAGTAACTTTGTTCTTCCAATAATGATCATTGGAACGACACCATTTGATGCATTGGCCGACACGCGGGCTAGTATAAGTTTAATACCATTTGATATATATCAAAAGCTAGTATTGAGTAATTCAGTTCCATATTTTTCCAACTTGACTTTAGCGGATAATACTCATGCTAAACCGATGGGTTTAGTGAAAAACGTGAGAGTCCAAATCGGATTCCAAGCATATGTGGTGGATTTCTTAATTATGGACATTCCGGAAGACAAGGATCTTCCATTGCTCTTGGGAAGGCCCTTCCTAAGAACTTGTGGAGCCATTATTGACTTAGGACGTGGTACTTTAGTGATCAATGATGGGGTTACAATTCATACCTACTTGCCAAGACCAAAGGTGAAGCCTTGGTACTTTGATTTTGAAAATGAAATGGATGATGGATGGCTTAGTTGTTTTGAGGTAGGGAGAGATGAAGATGGTTATCTGATGTATGGACCGTTGGGGGCACCTTACGTGGAATATGATGATGCCATTGAAAGAGAATTAGCCATTGAGGCATATTTCAACCCATTTAAGAATATTTTGGTCTTTAAAAAGATGACAGATTTCTTGGGATTGTTACCGGTGCTACTAAAGAATTTGGATTGGGGACCGGATGGTGATGGAAAATATGAAAGGAAGGAAGCTGATAAGTTTTGGCACTTGAAATTTGAGATCACAACACCATGTGGCAATGTGTACACACGTAGCTTTAAGACGAAGAACACCAAAATGAAGCTTTCAGAAAAGTTCAAAACCGATGACATCTTGGGCATGGAGTATTTCATGGACTAAGGAAGCAAGACTCAAGGAAGAATAATAAAATGAAGACAAGGCTTGTTCTTCTTAATTTTCATCTTTAATAATTTTTCTAACATTTTGGTACTTTGGTTATTTTTTTTAATACTTTGGTGATTTAGACTTCTTTGATTTTAATTTAAGGTTTTGGTGATTTTTGGTTAATTTAACTTTTAGTTTATTAATTTTTAGGAATATATGTGGTGATGTGAAATTTTTGAAAAATATTGACTGAATGAAATCCGTTAAGAAAATCTGGGAATTTTTGGAAAACTTTTGAGAAGTCCACCAGCCCACAAAGCAGATAGCGGTTACTCACCGCCTCCCCTCTCTCACACACACACAACACAAACAAAACAAACGAAAAATAGAAAGAAGGAGAAGAAAGTAAAAAAAATTCTTAGGAAATTTTTTAAAAAAAATAGCACCCAACAAGATAACTGATTTCTAACCCATCTTTTGTTTTTTATTCTTGATTCATTACATTTACGGATGCATTAGATTGGTTTAATTTGGTATGAATCATGGAATTAGATTAGGGTATGAATATGAATATGAATTGGAGAAATTAAGCCATTGCTAATGTAATAATTTAATTGAAGGTAGATTGTTAAGAATTTAGTGGTGATTTGATGATAAACTCAAATGGGTTTTCATCAATTCAAGTGTTTTTTTATCTTTAGGGTTATTAGATTACTTAGGAAACTAAGGAATTAGGAGTTGTAGGAATTAATTTTGTTGTTTTTGATGAATTAGTAATTTGATTTTCCAGAAAATGGATGATGTTCATAAGTGTTTTGATCCATTTTGAGGATTGATTAAATATTAGGAAGTGCTAGTGGGAAAGATATATAAAAAAATTTGAGACGGACCGGCTGTGCGAGTAGCTGGCCGGCTCCTCCTCTTCTGATGACCCACGACTGCCGGCTGCTTTGAGCAGCCGGGCGGCTCCTTGACCACTGTTAACCGACACCGCCGACACCAAAAGTAGTCGGTCGACTACTCGGCTGCTGTTAAATATATATATATATATATATATATATATATATATATATATATATATATATATATATATATATATATATATATATATATATATATATATATATATCTATAATATATATATGGGGCTAAGTTTGACATAGGAAAATAAGATGACGCCATGTCATATCCTATGTGGCATTATCTCATTGGCTACAATTACCAACATATTTTTGGAAAATATACTTCCTAACTAATCGATATGTATCAACCCATTTTTTTCCAAACTTATTTTTGAGAAATATACTTCCTAACTAATCATATATCTGTATCGACCCATTTTCATAATCCTATATTCGATCCTCCATCTAAATCCTCAAAATCATAAAATCATGCATCTCTTCTTAATCCTATATATCTGTATCGACCCGTTTTCATAATCCTATATTGATTATAAGATCATGCATCTCTTCATAGAACCCTGATGAATCGATCCTCCATCCAAATCCTCAAAAACTACAATTAAACAGTCAAGTTCACGTTTACCCAAACATTCATCTCCATTCTCAATTTCTGGCTGTTCTTTGGATACACAATACGGACAAATAGGCTCACGGAAGATCTATATAGCTATACTATGAGATTAAGTTCGTTATTAACCCTAATTCTTTTTATTACGAATTGTGAAAAAAATATGATTTTTGTATGTCATTCATTGTATCATTCATTATCATCTTGACACTCCTACTTTATGTTGTTTTTTTTGCAATCTTTTACAGGTTAATCTTCTTTGTTTTGAAGGTATATGTTTAAAGACCCTAATTTTTCATGCATATGTTTCTTTTTTTGTCTTTTCCATGTTGATCATCACTTTTTTTGGAGGTATATATGTTTTAACATCATAATTGTGTTTGCATATGTTGTTGTTTTTCTTTTTTTGCAGGTTGATCGAATTGTTTTGGAGGTATATATATTTATTTTTTATCGATTAGCAATGTATGTGAGCAGGTTGGTCGTGACATGTAGCTATAACACATGTTGGTTACTCATATATATTGTTTAGTACTTGACACAGGCGATTCATTGCAGGTGGAGGCAGCTCATGATTCTATCTCCAAAACTGAAAGCTTCGTACCTTCGTTTATGGGCAATCAGGTATTCAGCGAAAACAATTATTCTCTATTGGACACCATGTATCTGGTCTATAAAATATATGCCCGCAAACCATAAAAAATGCCAACCTTCTAAATCTTCAGCGATATAGGATCTGCTGGTGTGTGCCCTTCTATGGTGGAGGGCGGTTTCGAGGTGGTGGTTAAAATACGTTCTCCTGCTTCATGTGTCCTATATGCAGTTAGTGCGCCCGACCTTATCCATATGTTGGCTATGGGACATGATGATGGAGGTCTATAGGGGTGCGTTTACTATTTAACGTTATCTATAATTAAAAAGTATATTAGTTGATTGTTTTATATTAATATTATTAAGGATCATAAATGTAATGTTGACTCTGCCTACTGTCGATCAAGTAAAAACCATTGTAACTTTCTACAGGATCGGGTTATGAGACATGTGATGCAGACCAATAATGCCTCATTTATTTCTTTAGGTCAGCTTTTAGCTTGACATTGTGATGTAGCGTCTCAAAGTTGGGTTCAAAAATTATACCAACACATCCGCAACTGAATGGTGTGCCACTTCCTCGATCCACGGCCTTTAGCAAACGATGTGGTTCCACCAGTATCTGCAATTCCAGTAATCCGCCCTCCGCCATCACTCGCTCATGTCTACCAACCAATGCACATGGTGCTACCACCACTTCAATGGCAGCAGCCGCAGATGGGCGCCTCAGAGAATGTCGCATCAGCATCTTCAGTAATTCAGACCAACCCCGCCTTCCATCCCACCAACACCTTCAAACATGCCTTAGGTGACGAACATACCACATCCACCGCAAGCTGGTATGACTGGTCATCAAGTGTGGAGGCCCATTTATTTACCTTATTTTTCATTATATATTATTTTCATTTTCAGTACTATTCTTAATTACAATATTCTTTGCAGAAATCGATTACCAACTGTTGGAATTTTACGAACAAAATAAAGTGGCACTTCTCAAACTAATAAAGTTGGGTCACTTGCTTCTTAGGGTTATCTTAATGGTAGATACCTTATGCAACATGGGCAATCTCCAAGCCATTTGACTCGTGAGATGGTTGTTCAACAAGTTTAAACCAAGCAACCCCAAAAGCAAAGTTAAATTATTGGGTATTTCACCAACGAGTAGAGTTGGTTATATCATCACTACAACACAACAACATATCATTTCCTTCAGGTCTAATAACTTAAATTAGTGACATGTCATCGCTAAAATGTCTAAATTAATTACGAGTACATCTCTATGCTTTTTCAATGTTTTCTTTTATTTCATATCTTCAGCGGAACTTGATTCCTGAGGCAACAACCTTCATGTTGGACGTCCTCAAGTCCGATATACCAGAACATACTCACCCGCAAACAAAGTTTCTTGAAATAAACCTACTAACCTTCCCTATTGTTGCTGATGCCATATTAGCAAAAGACATGTTTAGCCACTATGACCGAGCTCTTATCACACAACTATAATAGATTAATAGCTGTTCTATTCTAATGTATCTGATAAAGGCACAAAGTCAGTGTGTCCATTTTAGAATTTCTTCTTTATGGCATAGCTTCTGAACCTCTGTTATTTCTCCAGGCCGTATCAGAAACGCCATATGTTGTTTTGCTTTGGGCTGATGATGGAGTTGGCCTTGAGCAAGGTCATCAAACACTTTAATTCTCGACGGGCATGAACAAGCTTACGTCTATTAAAATCCCTTCTTTGAGAGCAAGAATTGGTGGATGGCGGAATCGGTTGAACTTTCCGAGCGAGGTAGTAATTTGATTAACAACCTTTTGGTCATTTTATTTCATATGATATTGGCCACGAAAGCATGTTTCCTGTTGTTATTTTAATACACTTTGTTTCCTAATATTAACCTTCGTTTTGAACGTCTTTTTTATGGTGAAGTCTAGGGGGTGTTTAATGTTGCATTTACACAACATATTATGCGTTAAAAATGTTGTTTTTTAATAAGCATGTCACAGATTTAAATCTATATGAACTTCTTAATCTTAAAGCTGGAGCACTCCATCAACAAAGAGGTCTATAAGGGGAATGCGCCTGGACTGATAAAGGTGGTTTATTTTTTCTTATTATTTTTTAGATTACTGATCTTCCTTCATTTTAGTACCTTGCAACTGATTAATAAAACTGAAACAGAGAGCTATTATATCGGTTCTGGAGAAAGGGAGAGCCGAACATCGTTAAATACCGAAGCCCCTTGAGAAGAAAGAAGGAAAAACCTGGTAACAGTGACCCGCCTGAACCGATTCCTTCTTCAATTTGTAGATAAGTAAGTTCTTCCTATGTTCTAGGAGTCAAACCTTGGATCTTTGGCCAAAAGTCAGTGCTTGCTCAGCACCTTCTTCCATTCCATGTCATCATACATCAGATACTCTTTCACACTCAAAACACCCCACAGCTTTCAACTACTTCGCCTCACATATCTCAGTAGGTGAACTCATTCTCTTTAATTAGGATGATAAAGTTTTTTCGGTTTAGAAGACAGTGAGCGAGTTCAGGTGAACTCATTCTCTTTAATTAGGATGATGAAGTTTTTGTAGTCTGAAAACATCAGCCCAGATAGTGAACAGACGTACAGTTTTTTGGTATTAGAATATCTATAAAATAATGTCTTGCATTGTTATACTAATTGAATAAAAAAAGTGCTTGCACTGTTTGTGATATTCGGTTAAGAAAATGATACTCGAAACTCGAAAGTTTAATTTTAGTGTACAATTCGTGCTTTTATGTTATGGAGTAAATTGATTAGCTGGTTATATTAGAGTAAACAAGAGGGTAACTGGGCAAGTACATGCTAAATTTTTACGCAGATAAGCAATTACGAAAGGCAAACATAAGCACACCATGTCCCTCTGATATTTAACTTCAAGTCTGAAAGGAGTTCATTTCTCCACTAAAAAATTAACTACTAGGTAAAAAATCCGACTACTGACGTAATCACAAGAACACAACAAATATAAGCGCTTTAGTCGATCCAATTCAATGAAAACTACACGAGAAATAATGAGCGAACCATAGGCTTCGCTAGCACTAATCCTCTTAATTAAGATATATTCATATTTTTCACTATACAAAAAATTCACAAGAATCGAAAACTATAAATGCTAAACAGTGTACCATGTAAAAGTTTAAGCATATCTAGCTACATATATGATTTTTATTAGGTTCTAACGCATATTGCAAAGGTGTTCAATATTGCATTTTACTTTGCCAGTAACTGAGCAAGTGAACAATACATCATATTTATTTTACGTAAGTGATGGTTTCTGAAACATATCATTCAAAAAATAGAGAATTGATTATCGGGTCTTATCGGGTTGACCCGATAACCCGATAAGAAAATTAATCCAACCCTAACCCGACCCGATAATACTATCGGGTTATCGGGTTCGGGTCAAAAAACCCGACAAAATTTTTCAACCCGATTTCACCCGACCCGATTAGCCTTATCGGGTTCGGGTTCGTGTTCAGGTCGGGTCAACCCGACCCTATTGACACCCCTATGTGTGTATATTGAAATAGGCAAGGACACCACGTTCATTAACACTTCTTTTATCACTGTTTTATCTTACTATATATACACAAATTCTATCGAGGGGATCATCTAACATTATAATAAAATTAATCAAGTTTTTTTCACTCATTTAATTGGGCAATGTGTCTAACGTACCTTTGGGTTCCCAACCATATTGTTAAATGACTATTATACATAAATTAAATCCATGAAATATACAAGTAAACAACTGTGAACGACTCTAAAAACAGACGGATAAAAACGCTATATAATGACAACAAACTTTTTAATATTTATCATAATGAAACATTTAACTTTTTATTACTTATATCATCAACGTATTTAAGAAAAATTCAACTTGGCCAAACGTTTATATTGTCAGTTATAATGTGACAACGTTAATCTATTTGGTCAAAGATCGTTTTGCAACGTTAGCCATTAATATTAACGGGCGTTTTAAATTAATCTAAAGGAATAAAATCGTACTTTTAAAAAAATATATTTTATTTTTACTTTTTTTGAAGTTTCTAAAAAATATTAATTTTTTTTATATAAAATGCATTTTTTACTTTTAAAAAGTAATTTTTAAAACATACGTACTTTTAGATTAGACTTACAAATTGAACTCGACTTAGATTTCTGTACATTCGAAAATTAGCATGACAAAAAATATAGTCGCCAGGTGTACCAAACCAACACTAACGAATGTTAGTTTATGTTTAAGCAAAAAAACTAAAAAAAACATAAACAAATATTTGTACAACCAAATATTTACTTGGGACCCGTTTGGTAAGCGAAGGCGTAAAAATATCAAAGTAAAACACAAACTTACACTTAAAAAAGGTTTATGAAACAAACCCGCCCGTTGGGCGGGTTACGCAACTAGTATATATATATATATATATATATATATATATATATATATATATATATATATATATATATATATATATATATATATATATATATATATATATATATATATATATATATATATATATATATATATATATATATATAGAGAGAGAGAGAGAGAGAGAGAGAGAGAGAGAGATTTGTTTTGATTGGTTGTTTGGTCCTGTCTTAGTTTAAAATAACTTCTATAGTTTAAATGGACTAACATACTAACATTTTTAGTGTTCTCAAATTATTGGATTGTTGTAAAAGCAAACGACAAATGCTCCACCAAATCCGTTAGATTACGAAGTACACAACGAAGCATGGTGGAAAGAACGAGTTGCCATACATGGTGAGGCACGTGGCACATGAAAACCTTAAATGGAGGAGTTTGAGTGACCCGGAACGAAATGCCTACAATTTTAGGTTGGCAAGGTTGCAAGCAAAAAACTTTGGTAAACCTACGGTCGTTGATTGGGAATTACTTGCAGAATTTGGGTGTGATGAAGATTTGAGAGAAAAATTGAGGACGATATATACTCACGGTTCGGGGCTAACATTCAAGGACTACTCATTCGAGAAGGATTTAGAAATACAAAGTGAGGTATACCTGAAATTATGTCTTGAATTCTTTTCAACTTTTTATTTCAAAAAGTAAGTTGAGGATGTGATGAAGGAGTATTGTATTTGGTTTAGGCTATGTGGGGAAACTCATTGTTTCACTGATAGGTGTGAAAACACCCATCCTTTTTCCACTTAATTATAATAATAACCAATCCAAAACGTGTATTTTATGTCGTAAATGTCGGAATTATGCGTGGTTTGTGTTTTTATTGTGTTTTAGGACCAAAAGATGAAAAAGGAAGAAAACACGGGGTTTCATGGGCTTTTATCGAAGAAAACGAGAAAAGACAAAGTCAAAATATCAAAAGTGCAAAAAGAATGGAAGTCCAAGGCCTATTCTGAAGATTTATCGAAGAAAAAGTCTAAAGACGGAAGTTTAATGAAGTCGAAGAACCAAGTCTAATTAAAGAAGAAAATTATAAGACGAGTTCAAATTATATCGACAAATCCCGAGAGGACATCGAGAAAGACAAAGAATATAAATCGAGTCGAGACAAGAAGAAAGAAGGAAGAAAGCACCAAAATTTTACTCCTCCTATAAATACCCTCATAATGTGTCATTAGGAGGGGGTTAGTTAGTTTAGATTAGGAGTAGGAGTAGATTACTTTCTCTCTCTAGATTTATTTCATGTTCTTAAGCTTTTCTTTCAAGTTTTCTTAATCTTTAATCTTTAATCTTGTACTTTTGAATCTTTAATCTTCATCTTATTTCAAGCTTTTTACAATCATTCTCATTCTACATTTCTTGATCTTTTTAATTATGTTTGATTCGAAATATTCTTTGATTTTGTTTAATCTTGATGTTTGATTGATTTAAAAGTTTATCTTTTTATCAATCTTTAGGTTTTTATACAACTTAAGCTTTGAGCTTATCATACTTATTGGCTTATTTTGTATTTAGCTTATTTATTTTTTTTAGTTTTCTTAAAAAGTTTAGTCTTTTTAAAGTTTGATTCATAAAGTTTGCTTATTTCGTATTTTAAAAGTTTTCAAATTTGTGCTTATTGAGTTGGTTAAGTTTTTGTTAAGTGTCCTTTTTTGAAATGCTGATTGGTTTTTTCTTGCTTATGCTCACCCATCCGAATATTGTGATTTTTCCATCACAATATTAGGGTTTCTACATTGTGACACTTATTGTGATAGTTTTTCCGATCACTTATTCCGATCGTAGGTTGCGATCGCCCCTGGCATTGTACTTTGCGATCGGGTATAAGGCTTATTGTGACGAAATGCTGCCCAAATTTTAACTTACATACTTCGATAGAATTTTGATATAATATTCCGACAGTTTCTTTTTTTTAACGTTCCGATAGATTTTTTTATGATATTCCGATACTTTTTCTTTTGCTCTATTATTCCGATAGTTTTTCTTATTATTAACATATTACGATAGAATTTCCAAATTCAATATTCCGATAGAAATTATAAATTAACATTCCGATAAATTTCAATTCTAACTTTACGATAGAAATGACATGAAAGCTAGCTTGCTAGCTTAGCCATTTTGGCGCCATTTTAAGCTAGTAGGATGCTATTTTTGAAAGTTTAATCTGAAAGTTGTTCCGATTTTATTTTTGAAAGTTACGTATTTTTAGTTGAATTTTTCGTCTAATTTTACAATTAATATTCCTCGTAAAGTTCAAGTTTTATCTTTTTTTAGTACCCGCTTTAGGTTTTGCCTCGTTTAGCTTTAAAGTACCATCTTAGTTTTATTCTCTCCTTTTTCATTAAGTTAATTTTATTTTTCAGTCGAAAGTTAATTTCTTCTTTTAGTTTTTTTTATTAATTGTTTTGTTTTAAATTTAGTTTTAATATTTGCTTTAACATCGTTTTAATTTTTAGTTTTTAATATTCGTCTTGTTTTACGTTTCTTTATTATTTGTCATTCGTCTTTAGTTTATTTTTTTACTTTTTGCATTTACTTTTTAATTAACCTTGGATAAACAACGACATTTTCTTTTATCCACCAAGAACGACTGAGTCACACTTTCAACTAGTAATCAATTCGAAAAGACTGGTATTACAATCTTTTTCATAATAGGTGAGAACTACATTAAAATGGCACCGCTGCCGGCTCTTTTCATGAAGATTAATGGTTTTTTGTGAGAGACGCGTTGGATTTTGGGATCCGTTCACTCGTGAACGTTATTTTTCGTGTCAAAAAATTTCAAAAATCCATAAACAAAAAAAAAATAAAAAAAATTCAAAAATACAAAAACATTTGAAAATCATAAAAAGCATTTATTTTTCGAAAGTTTTGCACCAAAAATATTCTTCTTGCTTATCTATTGTGTTTAATGGATTCGTTTGTTGACTGTGTAGGGTGTGGAAGACCATATTCTGGTAGTCAATCCTGTCAATGGTGTTCATGCGAACGATGTGGAATGGATATCCCTAATTACAAATTTGGTCGTTGTCTATCGTGCAATTCGATCAATTCATACTTCAATTCATTCTTCTCTTCTAATGATACTATTTCACCCTCTCCCATATATGACGATCCATATCAACAAAATGCACTGGGTTTCTCTCAATAACCGTGTTGCAACAATTATGGGGGCCCTCACGATACTTCTTATTGTCAGCCAATGAATTATTATGAGCCAAATCCGTGTCCTCAGCTTTCTTCACCGATGGATTATTATGAACCAAATCCGTGTTCTAATTCTTCTCGACCGATGAATTACTATGAGCCACATCCGTGCTATAATTCCGGTTTTCGAAATTTTGAGCCCCCACGTCACACCGTCAATCATCAACCTTCCTTCGAACATTTGAGCCCCCACGAACAATGGGCCACTCTTGTTAAGCAAGAGCAAAAAGTTCAAGAAGCTTTAAATAGATACATCGAAAAATGTTAAGAGGATCAACGACAAGAGCAAGTATCTAATGTTAGTGCTTATACTCCTCCTCTTGTGCGTCCATACTACTATTATGATGATAATGACGAGGATGATATCTATAATCTCAACCCATCTTCTGAGATTACTACTCCTACTCTTGATATCCCTAATGCGTCTAAGGATAGTGATACATCGAGTGAGATTAGTGATTTTGGTCTTGATAAATTATTTGATGAGGTTTGTGATGTCCTTACTTTTGCTGAGCTTACGAACGAGGTCGCTCTTAATGATGATGATTTTACTCCATGCTATGAGAATTTCACCTTTGAAATTTCTCAATCTCCTCCGGGAGATGAGAGCGATGTTGATTTATTCTCTCCGACTTACGAGAAGTTCACCACTGAACTTGGTCTCGTCGATGAGGTGGAAGACGTTATTCTTCGCGATCGATTGTTGAAAGTTCGTTTTCTTATCTCTCAAATTGAAGCGTTGAATTTTGATCCTATTTCTGAGTCTTTACCTCCGTCTATTACTTCGGTTGAGAATAATGATACAGCTATGGAGGAAATCGACAATCTTTCAATACCTCCGGGTATTGATGATGATGACACGGAGGGGGATAATCTTTTTGATAATTTGCTGCATGAAGATATTGTCCCAAGTCCCCCTCCCGAGCACCTTTTATCCCAACCTTTAGAAACCATTACCGAGGATGAGTGCTTTGACCCGGGGGTGACATTGACCATTCCATGATTGACACCTTTACGGCTTTTCCGCTCAATGATAATCATATGTCTTTTGGGGATGACATTTTGATTCCTTTACCCACCCCACCTCCCGTGGATCATGATTTCACATACTTTTCGTATGTTGAGAGGACTTTTCTACCCTTTAAGACTTATCCTCCGGCCTCTCCTTTATTAATGTCCTCCGGGACTGAGGACAAGGTCTTTGATCCCGGTATTACATTCGAGGCTTCCCCATGGACCATTTAATTCGAGGATAGTCAGGCTCGTGACTCGGTTAACAAAAACAAGGACTTCTCGGGAGGCAACCCGATTATCTATCCTTTTATTCTGTTTTTCTAATAAGTGTAGGGGGAGACCCTAGTATGTGTTTGTTGTTTTTCTTTCTTATCATGTGCAGGGATTCGAGCTTTCAAAGATACATTCTTGATGACTTTTGACGACCCGTGATTCCGTGTACCCGTCTTCCTGGTTCTATCCTAAACTCTTTTGATTCACTATTTTATATTTTTCAATATTAAAATAGGAATCACTTTAGTTGTCTCTTCCTTAGCAAGATTTAAACAACGTGCACAATGTCCTAAGTGTAGGGGAGGTTACTTCCACATGCTTAAACATTGAGGACAGTGTTTATATTAAGTGTAGGGGGGACTTCTATCGAAGTTAAGTGGGCTTTTCCTTGTATTCGTCCTCATTTTAACCGAAAAATTGATTTTTCGACATTTTTCAAAAATTTTAATCTATTTTGGCCTATTAGTATTTACCTTTGTTATAGTTATTTTCTTTCTTTGCTAGAATAAATTTTAATAAAGTGGTTTTAATTTTTAAACGTTCTGAATCTTTTGACTCAACCCGAGTTTACTTATCCAAGTTTACTCTAGCTAGTATCCTTAACGTGTTTAAATCAAGTTTTGCTAGGCTTTTATATAGGGAACTTTAAAACGCGAAAGTCTTAACTCTTACGGGTTAAGAACAAGAACTTTTCACAAGTTCCTATAATTGATCCTAGTTAGTCGTTTATCAAAGGAACTTTAAAATGCAAATTCTAAATTTGAAAAAGTCTAAGAATTTGCAAGATCCTATAGATGACTTGAAAACCCAAAACTTTTATTTAATAGGCTAAGCATCCACGAGTCTCATTCCTTGAGATTTTAAATTGTGGAGAACGAGAGATGATAGAGTCAATTATAAGTTTGGTATTCTTTCATGAATTTATGTGAGTTGATTATAAGCTTTTTCTCCCATCGCTTGCTAATAAATTTATTTGCAATAAATAAGGTTGTACGATTTGAAAAGTTACTTAGCTTCTAGCACAAGATCATTTAAAAGTTGCTCGGTATTAATTAGAGTTCATAGCCAAGGCATAACTTATTGAAGCGGGATGCGAAGATTGGCGAGTCGGAAAAGGCCCTAACAAGGCATGAGGGCTACATTTTGTTGCTAAAGATCCCAAGTGATGTGAAGAATCATTTATCGATAATCAATATGAAGGATCGAGACACGCGACAAAAAGCAAAAACTCCCCTAAAGATCATGGAGAAATCTATCCGAAAAGACCCTAGCAAGGTATGAGGATAAATAGATCCAAGTCCTAAAAGGAGGCGGATCGTTGTATATCAAAGTCCAAAATAAAGATTGGAGAAAAATGAAGAAGTCGTGGTCCAAAGTTGAAGAATCTCTCAAAAACTTCAAGTGAAGAAATTCGTTTTATGAAGAGAAGACCATAATTTCAAGAACGTCTTTCAAGATTCGAAGTATGAAGTCGCTGCCAAACATCGGTCCGAGAAAGGTCTCAAATCGCGAAGCGAGTTATGCCAAGATATGAACTTTAAGATGTCCCGAGAAGCAGTTTTAAAAGATTTTGTCCTTTAGCTAACTATTGCTTAAATCGCCCCACTTTATTTTCGGCCTAAATAAACTATCAAAATAAGTCGAACAATGCATCCTCGTGATCATTCAAGACAAGAATAAAATATAAGAGATACACATAGGAATAAGGGAGTCTAGTGAATAATTGGCCCACATGAGTTTGTGTTAGTTTGCTAACTTATAATAACAATGATCTCGTTTATAAGCTTGGTATGGGGAACATGAAACTTAAGGATGATAAACATTCATGACGGCCAAAACCCCAATGTAAGTATTTGATTTCTTTACGTGTTTTGTATATATTTCTATCTGTTTAATAAAGTCCAAGGTGGGTTAATTATGATGAAAAATGTAAAACGTGCTTTGTAATTAATGCATTGCATGAGGGCATTGCAATGATCAAGTGTAGGGGATTTGATAGGTGTGAAAACACCCATCATTTTTCCACTTAATTATAATAATAACCAATCTAAAACGTGTATTTTATGTCGTAAATGTCGGAATTATGCGTGGTTTGTGTTTTTATTGTGTTTTAGGACCAAAAGATGAAAAAGGAAGAAAACACGGGGTTTCACGGGCTTTTATCGAAGAAAACGAGAAAAGACGAAGTCAAAAGATCAAAAGTAAAAATAGAACGGAAGTCCAAGGCCTATTCTGAAGATTTATCGAAGAAAAAGTCTAAAGACGGAAGTTTAATGAAGTCGAAGAACCAAGTCTAATTAAAGAAAAAGATTGTAAGACGAGTTCAAATTATATCGACAAATCCCGAGACGACGTCGAGAAAGACAAAGAATTTAAATCGAGTCAAGACAAGAAGAAAGAAGGAAGAAAGCACCAACATTTTACTCCTCCTATAAATACCCTCCTAATGTGTCATTAGGAGGGGGTTAGTTAGTTTAGATTAGGAGTAGGAGTAGATTACTTTCTCTCTCTAGATTTATTTCATGTTCTTAAGCTTTTTTTTCAAGTTTTCTTAATCTTTAATCTTTAATCTTGAACTTTTGAATCTTCAATCTTCATCTTATTTCAAGCTTTTTACAATCATTCTCATTATACATTTCTTGATCTTTTTAATTATGTTTGATTCGAAATATTCTTTGATTTTGTTTAATCTTGATGTTTGATTGATTAAAAAGTTTATCTTTTTATCAATCTTTATGTTTTTATACAACTTAAACTTTGAGCTTATCATGCTTATTGGCTTATTTTGTATTTAGCTTTTTTTTTAGTTTTCTTAAAAAGTTTAGTCTTTTTAGAGTTTGATTCATAAAGTTTGCTTATTTCATATTTTAAAAGTTTTCAAATTTTGCTTATTGAGTTGGTTAAGTTTTTGTTAAGTGTCCTTTTTTGAAGTGCTTATTGCTTTTTTTTGCTTATGCTCACCCATCCGAATATTGTGATTTTTCCATCACAATATTAGGGTTTCTACATTGTGACACTTATTATGATAGTTTTTCCGATCACTTATTCCGATCTTAGGTTGCGATCGCCCCTGGCATTGTACTTTGCGATCGGGTATAAGGCTTATTGTGACGAAATGCTGCCCAAATTTTGACTTACATATTTTGATAGAATTTTGATATGATATTCCGACAGTTTCTTTTTTTTAACATTCCGATGATTTTTTTTATGATATTCCGATACTTTTTCTTTTGCTCTATTATTCCGACAGTTTTTCTTATTATTAACATATTGCGATAGAATTTCCAAATTCAATATTCCGATAGAAATTATAAATTAACATTCCGATACATTTCAATTTTAACTTTCCGATAGAAATGACATGAAAGCTAGCTTGCTAGCTTAGCCATTTTGACGCCATTTTAAGCTAGTAGGATGCTAGCTTGAGCTAGCTGCCTGCTAGATTCTTTATTTATTATTTTGTTCCGTAATTGTTTAGTTTAATCTGAAAGTTGTTCTGATTTTATTTCTGAAAGTTACGTATTTTTAGTTGAATTTTTCGTCTAATTTTAAAATTAATATTTTTTCATAAAGTTCAAGTTTTATCTTTTTTTAGTACCCGTTTTAGGTTTTGCCTCGTTTAGCTTTAAACTACCATCTTAGTTTTATTCTCTCCTTTTTCATTAAGTTAATTTTATTTTTCAGTCGAAAGTTAATTTCTTCTTTTAGTTTTATTTTTATTAATTGTTTTGTTTTAAATTTAGTTTTAATATTTTCTTTAATATCGTTTTAATTTTTAGTTTTTAATATTCGTCTTGTTTTACGTTTCTTTATTATTTGTCATTCGTATTTAGTTTATTCTTTTTACTTTTTGCATTTAGTTTTTAATTAGCTTTAGATAAACAACGACATTTTCTTTTATCCACCAAGAACGACTGAGTCACACTTTCAACTAGTAATCAATTGGAAAAGACTGGTATTACGAATCTTTTTCATACTAGGTGAAAACTATATTATTCACATTAGCAGAATGTGGGGAAGATTTGACTGATCCTTTATTTGAACTACATTTCTCCAAGTTAGAAACTAATAGGAAATCACTAAATGGAGATACTATGTGCAATAAAAGAAATGGAGTGGTTAAGGAACCGATGATGAGAATGATACATAGGTTTATTGTAGGGAAAATTGAGCACCGAACAAGAAGTAGGGAAAGGTGTCAAATACCGGACTTACGGTTGATGTGCGCAGCAAGTGGAGAGAGAGAGAAGTTGATTTGGTTTGGGCTACTTCCGAGTACTTATATAAGAGAGTTCCCGGAATGAAGCCGGTAAGTGAAATTTATGGAGGCCACTATGTAACTTGGATAGATAGAAGACTAAATTATTTGAGTAAAGGTGTAGTCTCTAGACTTTCGGATCCGATTGAATGTGAATTATGGGATTTGAAAACTTTAGAGAAGGAGTTAGACAAAAATAGTAAGTGTCTAAGAGATCCGGAGTCATTACAACAAAGAGCTAATGTGGAAGAGGAGCATGATACTAGTGGGGTAAACTCTAGTTGGGGAGATTGCAATGAAAATTTGAGTGAGATAGAAAGAATGATGATATGGAGAAATACTATGACCATGAGGAACAACTACATTCTTGAGCACTCTGTGTCGATTCTACACCATTTGGCGGATGAAGCATACTTTAGCTACCCAACTTATGAGCCATCCAATGTTCCACCTTATCCATACCCATATGTACCTTACCCCCATCCTCACACACACTACCCTAGTAGGGGCGAAACTAGCTTTGGAGGAGATGGAGCATCCGTTGAGGAATACTTGTTCACGGGTGCGGGTCAATATTGTGGAGGTATCTCTATATTTTCAAGAAACTTTGATGTTGAAGGATCATCAAGCGGAACTAGTAACGAGGATGAAGACATGGATGATTGAAACGCCATGGTGTGTGAAGATTTGTAAGATATTTCTCATTTCAAGAACGTTTATTTTTTTATTTTTTTTTATTTTATCTTGCAAAAGATTTAGACTTTAAGTTGTTTTTAATTTGGATTTTAAGACAATGTGATCTTTTTATGTTAAAATTATGTTTTATGTTATTTGGTTTGGGAAGAAATATTTTTGTTAGTGCAGTATTTGTAGGGATTGACTTACGAACCCGTCATTAGTGGAAAATATAGAGTTTTCTATAGACTCATGATGCAACAAAACCACATGTGGATCAATTTTCAATTTTGTAGTATCGTTTGACCTTATTTTTTCAATTTTCTTATACTTTGAAGTTCGTTTATTACCATTAGGGACAATGTTAAACTTAAGTGTGAGTGGGTGGTCAAATAGGAAAAATGGTCTATTTCGTCAAATATGGTTACTTTTCAAAAATAGAGGAAAATCTATAAAAATTAGTTAGAACTTTAAATTTTAAATTTTAATAAAAAATTTTAGTTGTATTATAATCCGCAATGAGATCATAATTTTTGTGATTATGACAAGAATAAATGATAAAAGGTGAAATTTTATAAAATAAAAAAGTGATTGAAAGTTGTTGCTAATCATTGGTATTGGAAGTATATTTTTTATGATTACAAGTTAATCACACTTTATATTCGCATGAGTTATTTTAATATATGAGAATTAGCTACTCTAGTTTGTATTTTTGTAGCGTATGCTCATCTAAAGTGTGAGGGGGTGTGAAGAAGAAGCAAATAGCCAATGAGCTTTAAGCTTGAATATAAATAGCCAATGAAGCTATAAATTATGAAGATGAAGGAAGAAGAAGTGAAATGGGAGTATTGATTGGCCAATGTGTCAAGACGTAATACTTGAAGTTGAAAAAAAAAGAAAAAGAGTGGTATGTCGAGAACGGTGGAAGTGATCATTTGGTGATTACTGTTTTTACTTTTATTTGCTTCAAAAATAATAAAAGACCTTTTTGATAAAATTGTCAGGTACTTACGCCCCATCGGATTAATATATACTACTTTTATAAATTGTTTAATAATCAAAATAGATTAAATGAGTCGAATAAAAGTTTTCATTTATTTAGTTTTGATTTACTTGCTCGAGGGCGAGCAGACATTAAGTGTGAGGGTATTTGATAACGCCTAAATCCAACATGTATTCATAAGCGTTATCTTCACTATTTATATAGGATTTGTGGTAATAAACGGACTTTTATTGCTAATATTGTACGAAGTTCCGTTATTGTGTTTTGTAGCTAGCAAGGAAGAAGAAACGCGGAGATAAGAATAAAAGACGTGAATTTGAGGCTAAAGGATAAACGAGACATGAAAGTATAGCTCTCTTATGTTAAATAATATAAGGAATAAGAGTCTTGGAAAGTTTGAAACAAAGAGGAAGGGAACAAAGAATAAGGACTAAAGAAAAAATAAGAGAAAGATGGTGAAGAAGGAGGCAGCAGGAAAAGAAGGAGGCATCCAAGTCAGGAGGTTGCCAACCAACCAGCCAAAAGGAGCCGCCAACCACTCTGGAAGACGGCTAACAACTTTTATTTCTTCCAGCTACTTCAAAAACTGGTTTTTGATAACTTGCATTAATCAAACCATTAACTTATCACAATCAATCGGAGGTTGATCATTTCCCTCCCATAAACCTCCTAGGACGTTTTCTCTCTTCTCCTCATAGGAGGGATGAATTTTGAATAGTGGAAAATCGGTTGGAGGTTGATTGATCAATTAGAGGCTTGGAGTTGCTATAAATTCTCGTGTTAGTCATTTTTATGTTAGAAGAACCGTTTGGTAAAACGCTTGTACTTGAATTGATTTTATTCTTAATTTAAGTATTGTTGAATGTTTAATTTAATGATGATTTGTGTTGAAATATGTTTGAGTATGATTTTTGAGTAGTGTGATATGCTTGTTTGATGAACATGGATTCTAAAGGAGATTTTGAGTTATGATCGAGAAAATGTAATTGGGTTTGTATGGTTGATAAAATCTTTAAACATGTTTTGATAATCAATGAAACATAGCTTTTTATTGGATTTAAAGGTCGAAAGGATTTCCGTTAAACTATTTTCTAAACGATTTGTGCATGAGTCAATTTGGTTTCTTGGTGTTTGACACTCACCAAGACGAGTAGGTTAAAGAAGCTTGTCAAAAGATTTGTCTTGGGTATAGGTCGAAAGGACCCATTCAAACCAAACCTATCTCTTAATATTTTCTAGAAAATGGTGATTATAATAGATTGGAATAGATGATCATAGGTCGAAATGGTTTGTCTAATTCTATTTGTTTAATATGGACTCTATGAAATATATGATGGAATAGCGTTCAGGTACTTTAGATTTATGATTTATAATTGTTAAACACATAAATTTGATCTCTCCTACGGATGAAATGGAATTCATACAAGTATTGCGTTTAATTATGTATTCCTTTACAACATTAGTTCTAGCGACAATATCGGTAGTGACAATCCTAATACCAACACCATTACCATGTTTTGAGTACACGCAAATCCAATGGGACGATCTCGACTTACCCTACTTTGCTACAATTGAAAGAGTATACTTGCTCGTATACGTAGTTAAGGAATTCATAAGTCTTGTTTGTAATTTTAAAACTAGGAGTGCAAGACGCGCATCAACGCCCTTGTATACCCCGTAGATGCTAGTTTATAACTCTGTAACTCTTGAAAACAAGTCTTGAATAAACAAGATCCAAGATTGTTGATTAAAAACTCAAAAACCCCTCATCAAATCATATGAAATTCGTGGTTTATGGTAGAGAAAAATAATGAGAGGTTTTTGGTAACTATTTAATAATTGATGTCAAATAAATGACCAAAAATATAAAGCTCTTATCCCTTATTTTCTCTACATGGGTGGACCTCTTTATGGGACCAAGAGGTTCTAAGCTTCTTCAATCCCAATAGGTTAGGTATGAGAGTTCCACCAGGATAGTGCTTCATCAGTTAAGGTAGAGGTAGCAAACTTCATCTTGTACTCCTGAGTACAGTTGTTACAAGAGTTCTCTCAAACCAGCGGATGAAACTAACTACACCTTCTATGCCTTTGACGTTAAAAGGTTGGCAGTTCATAAACTCTTTATAACTACATTGCTTTATAACAAGATCTTTTCTCTGATCCATGATTGCATTGATTGTATTTGCTATAGTTGCTTCTAGGGTTGCAGCAATACCATTAGTGACTAGTTGCCTGATGGCATCATGTGACAGACCGATGTTACGGTTGCTTTCTTAGGAGCTATTTTATAAACAAGACGATATAGGATTAGAATATACTCATATCACAAATCATATTTCATATATATAAGGATATATAAATTCTTTAGTTGATATAAGTTTTAACAAAGAAAACCATATCCTCTTGGGATCACTTTGTAGGATATACGGGTAATTAGAGATGAAAATTCGGTAAATAAGAATTTCAGAGAAAAGTGTAGGAGGATTAATATGTTGATTATTGTTCATACCCAAGGGTAAGAAATCCATATAAACTACGGATTCATAAAGATATGACACATGTATAACATAAACAACCATGATTTGAAATGGGAGGATATAACGGAAAACACAACTTTTATTTATAAGCAACTTGTCTTTATAAGACAAGCTTCATTGTTCATAGCACACATCCTGTGGTTGGATAAAAGAAAGTTGAAAATTCAAAAAGTTGATAGATAAAGGCTGGAAATAGAAGAACATAGTAGACTTGGGGATTCTCCTTAGGTCTTTTTAAGCTCATGGATTGGATTTGGAGATCTTTTGTAATTGCTTCCATATTAAGATTAGTACGTGCAATCTCTTCTACAAGATTGGAATTTGTAAGATTAGAAAGTATGAACTCATCTTCGTGCTTGTTCTGCTTCTTCTTCAACTTAATGTTTTGGTTGCGGGTTTCACTAAGTTCTTTTTCAATTTTCTTAAACTTTCCTTGGATAGCCACTCGTCCTTTGCCAAAACCTCGAATCTTGTGTTCCATAGCTTCAATACACTCTATTGAAATTTTACCAAGATGGTTGGTGATAGCATCGAGTTGCCCATCATGACGCCGCATTTGTCTAGCTTGAGAAATTTTTCCTTTTTCAAACCCATGAGGTGGGTAGAAAAGTTATCACGAGTTTGATGAGAAAAGATTATCAAAAAGACAAAATCAAGTGGTGGTGGATTTTGGAATGGTGGTTAAATATGTGGTGGCATATTACTTGCGTAACATCGCACATACGGGTTATTATAAAAAGGTGAGATGGGTGCAAAATCTTCATTCTAAGGTTCTGATAATGTCGGACTGTAGCTAGGAACAACTTCATCACTGGATGACACGGAGGTAGAATAGTTGGAAGACATAATTCTGGGACAACCTAGTATAAATAAATAAGTATAAATCATAAATAATTATTTTGTATCCATCTGTTACAAAATATTATGGATAATATAATTATAGTGGCACGGAGGACTTGAAAATACGATAGTTATAGTTTCTTTCGTTCTTTATAACTATGGCTCTGAATACCATTCTGTAACACCTCCGTTTTGGATAGCTCAACGGAAGCTAAAGTACGGGGTACTACTTTATAGTTAACACAATCATAATCATAAAAGGAACTAAAAAGAGACTTTAATAAACTATAAGTTATCAATCAATAATCAGAGTTTTACAAAATAGGTTCCTAAGATCTATGGTAGATCAAAAACTTGAATGGTAACAACCTGGACCTCCTTAAGTCCAATGTCACTTCATTTCTTCGTTGCTTAATTACATGAGATACATGCTTAAAGGATCAGAACAAAGGTTGAGTGAAATCCATAGGTTTTTAAATATTAATTTTAAATATATGTATTGTTCTAGTAGGTTACGCCACTATGAGAAACTTGAAGTAACAGTGAGCTACATTGTTATACACCCCAATGGCAATAATTTTTATTCAATTAACGAAAAATCATAGTAATAGTGGGGAGGAAACTAAGTCCTTATGATAGGCAATTAGTCATGATGTACCAATAATCTCATCAACTTTTAATGTCAGGACACACCCATAATATCTATTCACGAGGACATAAAACATACCCCTAGTATTTAGTCAGGACATGAACCAAGACATGCCCTAAGTATTTAGCCCGTATATATCCCTAATAACTCACCAAGACGGGACCTTAATATGAATCATAATATTCCAATAATTTTCTTATGGTACTCATGTAATAATCTATATCGGGATAACATATATTGCATAAATCACTTGTATTTGGTTTTAAAACATGTATCTCCTCCCACGGGGTTTTGACAACATTATAAAGTAGTAAAATTGAGACTATGAATCTCACCTTAAGTTCAGAGAACCTGAGTTACGTTAGAAATGGTTTGGTGGAAAATAAACGGCTTGGTCACGTAACTTGAATTTAATAGGTATGGCAAGTGTTAGTTATTTGTTTGGAATCTAAGTAAAGTTTAACATATGTTGTTTAAGCTTTATAGATTTGTAGAGATACTGTATCACTGTTCGGGCCATCATATTTCAAAGCTCATTCAATAAACGTTTGGGGAGATAGGACACTTTAAATCGTAAATCCAACAACTCGCCAATATGTAATACCAAGATAAAAACTCTTCATATGAAGCTCTCTAGTATCGTATTACGTTTATACTTTTAGAAGTTTCTTCAAAAGTTGGTGGATGATATATATAGTAAATATACTTTACATAACTTCATATTATATCCTTAAGTTTTAAAGTTGGCAAACATTACCCTTATAGTTTATATAGTTTTAGAAAACATTCCTTTTATATATTTCTAAACCTTTAAGTTTAGAAAATGACCAAAAAACCCTAGAGTTTATAAGTTTAAGATATTTATATTTTCAACCCTAGAAGTTATAAGTTTAAATGATTTACACTTTTAACTGTAAAGTATATAGTTTTAAGATTTACACTTTTAATCCTTCTAATATTCACTCTAAGGTTTGAAACTTTACAAAATCAATCCTTTTATTTTAACTTTAGAATAAAATGACCTTTTCAACCCTTAACGTTTACAAGTTTCAAATATGCTAAAAATTACCCCTAAAGTTGTGTATAATTAAAAAACAAGTTCAAACTTTTAGAAAATGATCTAATAACTTAGAAAATAGTTTTGTAACTTATTTCTAATCATAATAAAATTACTTTTCTAGAATTATAGCTCATGAAATAGATTGTAGCTCATTATTTCATGTGAATTAAAAAACTAGAGTTTATGAACATGTTTGATTCAGGAAAACCAAATGAGATGATTTTATGAACCAATGATTATTCAAAGTGATTATTTAGGTTATAAAAAATTTTATTTAGCATCTAGAGCACAAAAATATATTTTGGAACAAAGCAATAACTTACAAAGCTTCAAAGTGGGAAATTAGGGTTTTATGAACTCGAACTCTTGATCAAAACTTCAAGGACGTATGAGATTCCTTATTGAGATTAGTTTTGGCCTTATCGACCTTATAAGACTACAATGGAATCTTGAAATGCAAAGTGGGTATTAGGATAAGAGATTTGGGGATGAAGGAATCTTATGAGGTTTCATATTTATTTATACTAAAATAAGAGCCTAGGACCTATGATATAGCTTAGAAAGGTGTAAGGACTATATCTTGATGACTCTTGAAGAATAGTGATGACTATTGAAACTTATAATGAAAAATATTTATGGTTTGATGCATAAAGGATTTCATGGCTAAAAATGAATTAAACAAGTACAATTTTGGTCAAAAATTCCAAAAAAATGGTGATAGATCTGCTTAAGTCTAGTTCTTATCTTATTTGACCAGTTTCAAAAGTTTAAATCATGGAGGGAACTTGTTTAAACTAGAAAATAGAGGGAAACCCTAGTCGGATTGGTTTTAGGGAGGTTTTGGGGTTAATTCTTGTTGTAGCCAATTATTTTGTGTTTAATTATTATCTAGGGTTTGTATATAATGTATACATTATGTTTGAACATTTTTTAAAAGAATTGTGTAAAGTTAGACTAAAAAAGGAGAGAAAATTGAAAGTTTGAGTTGTATGCATTGAAATGTTGTAATTTGTGATATAAGGGTGTTGTACCTTGGTTTATGATGAAAATAGAAACTAAATGTGTTCTAATATAGTTTTTACACTTTTTTTATAAAGTGGTAACAATCTAGAATGAAAATGGAGAGAACATGGTGATTTTTAATATTATGCTTAAGTAACGTGTACCTTGTGCTTAAAGGAGTTATACTTATGGTTTTTAGAGTGAAAAAATATAAAAAGTGATTTATTATATTTTGTACTTAAGTGTTGGATAGTAATCTTACATGAAATTATGATTTTCTTCGGTTTTCTATGGTTTTAGGCATAATTGTCATAATTGAGATGTTAAATCAATAATGTACTTGTAAAAGAAGATTTAGAGATTCGACTTGACATATTTAATATGTTTATATCACATAACCATGAGTTGAATTGGTATTGGTGGTGGTGTGATTTTGGTTACTTTTTTATGTAAGTTATGTTACATAGTTAGTATGAGAAAAGCAAAAAAATTTCCATGAAAGTAGAGTCTTATTTATATCACAATATCCATTACATTGAGGAAAATACTGGTTATTATAGTATTAGAAATGTTTCTTGCTGTAATAATAATGTGAATAAGCCAAATTTCATTCCGAGAATATCTTAGACTCTCGTTTCTAGACTAATAGATGAGTTGTTGAGGTTGTCAATGATGAGATACCCTCAAAATAACGTTAATTTAGGGTCACTTGAATAATTAAAATTGTGAAAAATGGCAAAACATAGCACTTTTAAAGCTAGGGATTTTATAAACTCCCCTAGATGAATACTTAGCTACTTTTCAAGGTAATAAGTTTAGGTTTTTTTTATTTTCTAGCGTATATTTATGACATTGCGTGAGGAAACAAAAAAACTTAGTGTGGGGGGGGGGGGGGGGGTAACTTTGATATGTGCCTAAGCACATATCATTTATTTACCTAAAAACGAGCTTAAAAGAAAAAAAAACGTATGAAAATACCTTGTATTTGCTTGTATAATGTTTTGTGTCTTATAGGTAACAGATATGTCAAAAAGTAACAAAAACAAGCCCGAAAGAAAAACACGAGCAAGATAAATGGAACGAGCACGAAAAAACGATCCCGAAAATACATTCTTTCTTAATGGGCTAACTCGTACTCGCTTAATGGGCCGGGTAATCCATTAATAAAACCCTTAGCCTATTACTGCTTAAAACTTGTATTAATAAACCTAAAGTAAATATACCCTTAGCCCGTTTATCCCTTTATCCCAAATAAATCATCCAAGCTCAATCCCGCCCTTTTACCTTTTTAAATAAACCAGGAAAGAAATTACCCTGCATCCCCTTTCTCTTTTCCCTCTAAACTTACCAGCAACAACCCAAGGATAATTAACCCACTTAAATCCCATGATTCCATTGTTTTCTAGGTCCTAGAATCCCACGTCACATATGGAATGACAAGCTGTAAATCCTAGCTTCTATGATTGGTTGAGGTGACAAGAACACAATCAAAAGGTCCATGTTTATTGAAAAATGGTATTGGATGATCAAGGACTACAAATGATGGATCTCATATAGGATACAACTCCTAGAAGCTTCCCCAACTCTTATAAATAGCAGAGCTTATGCAGTTTATGACACTTAGGGTAGCTTATAGCTTATGTAGTGTTGCTTATTGTAATTTTTTATTTTCAAGTTTAATATCAATAACAAGTTTTATTCTTAGCTTTAGTTATCATAAAGTATTACATTTTACGTAATTTATTTCATTAATCTTTAATAATTGTATTTTGAAGTTCGTTTCTCTCGATTCTTAACCAATTGAAAGTCCTAAAAAAATCAGGTTTATTATCGTTTTTGGTTGATAGGGTTATTTGGATTTTCTATGTCCATTTAAACAATCAAGTAAAAATGTGAAAAATATTAACTACGTATCCGTATAACAATTAGCACTTACCAAGTTTTTATTCAAATAAGGACAAAATTGTAAATCTATGGAAATAATGTGCTAAAAATGTAAGTACTTGAAACTAAAATGCTTGAAATGTAAAAATCAGAAACTATAAGGACCAATTATGCAAATTGTAACAAACTACTAACAAAAAAGTAACAAATTGTAAAACAACTTAACTGAAAATGACAAGTTTAGAAAAATCAAGGACTTAAACTATGCAAACCCTAAAAACAATGAAGATTAACCAGTAATTCAATCAGTTACAAAGTCAAGGGACCAAAGTGCAATAAAGTGAACTTTTTAACCAAAAACGGGCTACTTGGATTATTAAGCTCGTATAAGCTCAATAATGCACCAAATAAGCTGAAACAAGTTTTAAACTGCTTAAAACTCAAAATCACTTAGGCTAGTACAAGGAATAAGCTTGAAATGCACTAAAACTCAAATAAGCTAACTCAAATAAGCCAACAATAAGCTATCTAAAAAGCTAGACATGCACTAAAAGATTTTAAAGCTAAATCTTGTTAAACAGCCTATGGAGAGTCTGGAATGTCTTTTCTTATAGAAAATGATCAAGTAATAAAGCTGGAATTTGCAAATAAGCTGAAACAAGCTTATTGACCAAGTTTGACCAAATTTTTTGAAAAAACTAAAAACTTCCAGATCTACTCAAGAACACTTTCTAAACAAGATTTTGAAAGAAAATCCAAAGATTTATGAAGTGGAATTGCCAGTTCAAGAAATCAGAAAGCACTTTGATTACAAAAACTTGATGTTGCTCAACAGCTTATTAAAAAGCTAATTTCTCACTTGAATCTTTAAACTCTATGTTTTCCTAATAAGCACTCAAACTTTGGATGTTGTATGACACATAGATACTGGTTTGAAGGAATTTCATCAAGAATTGAACAAATGCTAAGTATTTGAGACTGGCTACTTTTATGAAGAACTAGTAAAGCAAACCTGGCCCAAACATTTTAATAGCCATTTGCCTTTTTGACCTTTTTGTTGACTTTAAAACTACTCAACCTTGTTTACAATGACTGGAGGAATTTAAATGAGCAAAGTTTAACCAATTATCAACACTTAAACTACAAACTGATAGCTAATCCAAACACTAGTTTACTAATAAGAACAAAACTTTTGTGAAGGAAAATTAAGCAAATGGTTGAACTGGTTTAAAACTAATATCTACTCAAACTTATTGATCAAAATGGAACTCAAATGAACCAAGAACATGCAGTAAAACAGACTAATACTCAAGATGCATAAGCAAGCTAGGTAACTGATGAAATGAATTCAGTAACAAGTAAAAAGCAGGCAAATGAGTATCAAACTAACAAGAAGCTATCTACTCATCAGAATCAATCCAAGAACATACTAAACACACTTTATCAGGGCAACAAGTAGAATTAAGCTAGAAAGTAACATGCATTTGACTGTTTAGTGGAATTAAACTCATAAACATGAGACCTTTTAGCAAGAGGCCTCCACTGATGGAGTAGGTATGCGCTGAGCTTCCTAAATAGTGTTAAACCACCACCTTAACACTATTATCCTCTAATCAACATCTACATTCATCATCATCACCATTTTTACACAAATTCTGCTTCAAAATTAACTCAGCTACTTGGAATAGGATTGAACAGCTACAAGTCTTCAACAAAAGCTCCTTTTGATCAAGTATGATCACAAGCAACTCATATCAACACAAGATCAACAGTAATGCAGGAACTGAATAGGAGATTGAAGGAGAAATGGGAAATTTTATTGCTATGAATGTAAAAGTTTGTTACAAAGTTAGGTAGGAAGTTACAACTACTATAACTAACTCAAGAGTTTGTCAGGCTCTTGAGTTTGTTACACTATAACTAACTAGCTAGGATTGAGAGAGAAAAGGGAAGTGTGTGAAATTTCACACTTTAGCTACATACAACAAATGAGAGGGCTATTCCCTATTTATAGAAAAAAAGTGAAAAGTTGTTGGAGTTGATGACGTGTCCCAACCAATCAATTGCTGCCAAGTGTCCTGAATCTCTCAATTGGAACTAGCCGTTATGACTTTGAATTTGGGCTTTTCTTCTTGGTTGATTTTCAGGTTAATCAAGTGAGTGGGTTGAATTCGTCCTTCCAAAATAAGTACTTTTCATGTTTAAAGTTTTTCTTGATATGCAGTAGAACTCCTAGTCATTCCTGGGTTTATTTGGGGGAAGAAGATGATACGTGGCATTATCTGGTTGGGTGAGAGAATAGCACACGGATGGTTATCCAGAATGAAGAAATTCCATTGGTTGATTTGTAAAAGTGCGGATTGCACTGTTGTGATTCGTTGAGTTAAGAGGAGAGAGAGTAAGTGGCCAGGTGTCTTCTTATTTGGCAATCCGAATATACAAAATGCTGCTCTCCCATTGGACAATATAAACTCACATGGATTGAGCCCATTTTTGGTTACTTTTTGGCAAGTTTAGTCCTCATACTTAGGCAGAATATCCAAATGAGCTAGGAACTTCATTTTAATGGCATTTTTGGTCCTTCCACTTGCATACTTGTCTAGTTTGACCCTTTGACTTGGTTGACTGAAGAGTTGACCATTTTTGACTTTCATCTTGACTTTGGCAAATTTACACTTTGAGTCCTTCAACTTTGGAGTGTTGTCAAGATAGGTCCTTCATCTTCAAAGTCTTGTCATCTTTGATCCTTCTTTGTCTTTTTCATCCAAATAAGCTTGATTTCTTCTTGTTTTCTTGAAAATGTATCCTTCTTACCTATTTATACACAAACACAAAACATACCACATAATTCCACTTTATAGCACAAAAGTTAGGTATTTTCCTTGTGTTTTAGGGTGATTTGTTGATTAATTGATATGAGTTTTTGCTCATATCAAATCCCCTACACTTGAACATTGCCATGACCTCATGCAATGCTATATTTTAATGCACAAATTTACATTCTCCTCATAATTAACCCACCTTGGCCAATATGGAATGCTATTACACTATGCTACTCTACATGATACATGATTTTGATTTTGAACAATGCAATGCAAAAGAAACAATTCTATTTATATCTTTTTGGATTTTTCTTAAAATGGCTTTGATGGAAAAATTCATAAAGAAGTCAATGACTTAAATTAGGGCTTTGGTACCATGGACACTTATCACCCTCAAGTTTCACTTTCCCCATACCAAGCTTAAAAATGGGATCATTGCATTCACAAGTAAAAAGGTGCATCAACTTATTCATGACAATTAAATGTGGAACCGGTTATTATTTGAGCAAATCGCTTTTGGGCAAATTTGTCATTACTTAAAGCGTGAAATATAAGAAATGTAAAATCCAAAAATAAGGAAGCACGGTTTTAATCCTAAGTAATCCTCTCATCCATTACTTGAAAAACCGCTCACAATTAGTATAAGTCCATTTCAAGAGTAATAAGTCATCGCCTTATGTGTAAAATCCTCATGTCATGCATTAATAAGTAGCTACACACTCGCTAAAGAAAGAAAAATAAAACTCACGCAATAATTTACATCTGCCGCCTTTTTGAGACTTTGGATCTTCAATCCCGCAACCCATCAAGGTAATATTGGATTGGAGCAACTATTAAATCCCCGCAACCCGTCAAGGTAATATTGGAATCTAATAGTTACTATAATTAACACTTCACTGCCCCTCTTGGGAGTCTTGTATAATTTTTTTTTTCTTTTTTTTTTCTAGCCACTCATTTTTTTTGTAAGCCGCTCTTATTTTTCTTTATTCCTCACAAAGAAAGTTGAAAAGAATAAAAGGAAAAACACCTGCTAAGAATTAAGCATGACATAATTCTAGTACACATAAAACGTTCTAACTTAGAATCTTAAGATGTACTTATACCAACCATGAATGATTAGTATAAAAATTCATAAGAGACTATAAACCGATTAAAACCGTTCTTGATTATTTATTAACATATATACATGCGAAGAAAATAGAGGTAAAGAAGAAGAAGGGTTTAGCCACAAGTAATTATCATGAAGTTTATCTAGCCCTTTTATACTTGCTTCAACTCTATCATTTCCCATTCTCCACAAATTTAAAATCTCAAATAATGAGACTAGTGGATGCTTAGCCTAATAGACCAATGAAGGACTACATGGTTAAGGATACTAGCTAGAGAATGCTAATATAAGCAAACTCAGGTTGAGTCAAAATATCCATGGCGGGCCTAATATGTCAAAGAAGTCTAAATTTGTTAAATCATGTTTTTATTATATTTTTTTTCTTTTTATATATTTTTGATGAAAAATAAAAGAAGAATATATACAATGCAAATGTGATACGCAAATGAAAAGTGATTGATGCAAAAATAATGAATGCATATTTTTGGTGGCCAAAGTAGATCTAAGATTTGAAAAATGTTTGAAAAATTAATTTTCCATGTTATCATGAAGTTAAGGCAATGGTTTAGGTAAGGTCACTTCGATAGAAGACCCCCTACACTTAAGCTAAACATTGTCCTCAATGTTTAAGAGCATGGAAGTATAAAACTTCCCCTACACTTATGACAATGAATAGACTTTGCTTAACCCAAGTTAAGGAAAGATCAACTATAGTGAATTCATTTTTAAAGCACAATGTGGTGAATATCACGATAGCAAAAACTAATCGAAGTGAACCGGATACAAAGGCCTCCTCCATAAGCTCCAAAGCACGTGATGAGTGAGCAACCCTACTAACAACATGAAGACAAAAGAAGGTCTCCCCTACACTTCTCATCAACTTTCTATCCTTATTTCTAACCTACAACACTCTAAATCTAAAAACTTCTAAACCTAGTTATTCAAGCTTGATTTAAGGAGTCTCTAGCTCGACTCTTCCCACACTTAAAAGTGCCTAATACCTATCATGGAGAAGAAAAGTTTTGCCCTTTTTAAGAAAAATATCCATGATGAGGTAAAACAAGTTTTCAATGATCAAAACTCCATAAATATCCCCCCAGATCAAATACATAATTACCATCCCACTTATAACATAATCCAAAAACTAACTTCCCAAGCAATGGTGAAAAAGGTGAGGTGGTGTTGTTCAAAATGGTTTCCCATATGTTCTTCACAAGGTGATAAGGTGATGCTCTCAAATATTTCACAAGTTTTCCATTTGTTGCATCAGGCGGATACTAATATGGTTTAGCAAGCTCTATGCCAGGATCAAAAATCCGTTCCTGGATGGAAAAACAACAAGTGTTGGTTTCCATAGAAGATTCTCCCTTGTAGGTCACATAGTGAGAGAAAGGTTGTGGAGGCATGGGTAACAACAAGCTCTTGGAAGGAAACATCATGGCTTGTTTTCCTTTATCACATTGAAAAGTTGAGGTGGAAAAGGAAAAGGGTAAAGGATCTTCATGCAATAGAGATTCTAGATAGAGTATGTCCCCCTCCCCATCAAAATAACCAAGAGTGTTTCAAAAGGTATATCCACCTCTAAAAACTCATCATTCTCATCTATGATAGAATCCTCCTCATCACCATAAACATTAAAGATTGGTCTATCAAAGATTGGTGATTCCTCAAAACCCAAGGAAGTGTGATTATCAACAAATAGAGAGTCACAAGTAGAGATCTCATCATCACTATAGTCATCATATGTTGGTGAATCACAAAGAAGAGATTCTTCATCACTAAAATCCTCATGAATTTCTTCATCATTGTGGAAAAGTGGGTTATCATATGAGGTTTCAAAGAGAGGATTGGAATAGATCACAAAATCACCAAAATTAAGCTCTTGAGGTTCATGAAAATCCAAGGTTGAAGTAATGGAAGCAATGGTCTCAACATGAGGTAAATCATAATCTCCACTTGAGCAAGCTTCATAAAAATATTCATCACAAACTTCGTCAAGGATATCATCTTGAGTTTCCTCCTCATTCACAACATCAATATGTTTTAATGCTTCGGGCTCATTAGATTTCTTTGACAACTTTCCCATGTTAAACACAACTCTCTCATCTCCTACACTCATTGTAAGTTCACCTTCCGCCACATCTATTAGAGTTCGACCCGTTTTAAAAAATGGCTTACCAACAATCAAAGGAACTCTCGGATCAATATCATAATCAACCACCACAATATCCGTGGGAAAAGTAAATCTATCAACCCCAACAAAAACATGTTCTGCAATTCCCACCGGATAAGCTATAGTACGGTTTGCCAACTCAAGAGTCATCTTAGTAGGAGTGAGCTCGGGAAGTGAAAGTTTCTTCCAAACCGATAATGGCATGAGATTTATACTTGCTCCTAAATCCGCTAAAGCCATGCAATTTTCCACCCCCGGGAAATTGCAAGGAATCAAAAACCTCCCCGGATCTCCAAGCTTAGTAGGCAACTTCTTAAGCAAAACCGCGAAGCAATTTTAATTCAAGGAAGCATTAGGAAAATCTACCAATCTCTCCTTGTTAGAAAGTAAGTCCTTGATCATCTTAGCAAACATAGGCATATTGGCTAAAGCTTCCGCAAAGGAGATATTTATGTTAAGTTGCTTGAACATCCTCAAAATGTTTGAGACTTGTATATCATCCTTGTTCTTAAGCTTGTCTTTCTTCAATCTTGATGGATAAGGGAGACTTGGTTTTGGTTGTGGTTGAATGGTTGAAGAAGTATTTTCCTTGTTGGTTTCTTCATGAGTAGGTGTGGAAGTGGGAGAAATGGGAGAACTTGAGGATGGTAAACTAGATGTAGAAGACTTATCACAAGAAGGAATCATAGTAGGCTCTACCAAAGTAGGTTTGGGTGGTGAAGGATCATGAGTTTTCTTTCCACTCCTTGTTGTGATAGCATTGACATTTGCCTTCGGGTTTGTTTGTGTGTTAGATGGTAAAGCCCCTTGTTGTCTTTGATTAAATGTTATCAAAAGCCTCTTAGTTTGCTCCTCTGATATGAGTTTCATTTGCTCATTCATTCTTTTTTCACTTTTACGAATTCTCCTCTCAACATACTCATGAGTTTCTTGTAGCCCATATCCTTTATTTTGAAGTTGAGGGTATCCTTGATTTGGGAAGGGTGGGGGTGGTGGATTAAATCCTTGATTTGGTGGATAAAAGTGATTTCCTTGATTTTGAAAATTGTTAGGTGCCTTGTAGTTGTTCCCTTGGTATCGTGGTCTTGGTCCTTGGTTTCTTTGTAACAATTGAGGGGGATTTTGTTGAAATTGGGTGGGTGGTTGGGGTGGGAATCTCGATGGAGTAAGGTAATTTTGAGATTTATAAGAAAGGTTATTTGGATTGATGTTGGGATTGAAATGTTCTCTATGTTCCTATTGGTATGCATAACACTCCCCTTGGTATCCTTGCACCTTATCACATTGTTGATATGAATGGGGACCTCCACAAGTGTTACATGAAAGAGTAATAGCATGCACATCATTTGTGGAATTATTGCCCAAAGAAAGTTTCATAAAGTCATTCATCATGGTTTGTTGCATCTTTTGTGTGTTTTGCATAATTGTTTGACTTTCCTTTTGAGCTTGAGTCAATTCTTGAATGCATGAAATGAGTTGAGTCTCCAATGGTTTAGAACATCCTTCTTGAATGACATGTACTCTCTCATCAAATTGTGTGTTGGTTTGCACCATTGCTTTGGTCTTAATAATATCCCAAGCTTCTTGAATGGATTTAAGAAGAATATTTCCTCCTGCGGAAGCATTGAGTGAGTCTTGGTGATGAGGTTTAAGGCCATTGTAAAAAGTATTGATTTGGTGAACTTCATCCAATCCATGGTTAGGGCATCTCCTCAATAACTCTCTATACTCCTCCCAAGCATCACTAAATGTTTCACTAGGTTTTTGTTGAAAGCCTATAATTAAGTTCCTCAAAGTCGTGGTCTTAGATGGGGGAAAGAACTTGTTCAAAAACTTCTTGGTGAAACCATCCCATGTGGTAATGCTCTCGGGTGGTTGTGTATCTAACCAATGCTTAGCCGGACCCTCTAGTGAAAATTGCACCAATATCAACTTAATGGCATCATGGGGAACTCCATTGTACTTAATGGTGTTGCAAAGAGCAAGAAATTTCTTAAGGTGATCATGTGGATTATCATTCTTGCTCCCATAAAATGGTGTATATGAAACCAAGTTAATCATGGATGTTTTTAGCTCAAATGTGTTTGCGGGAATATCGGGTATCTTGATAGCATCGGCACATCCTTGTACATTGGATTGTAAGTTCTCCATCAAAGGTCGAGTATCAACTCCGACCATGGCTTCTTGTTGTGTATGGATCAAAGCACGATTCTCGGGATTGGCTTGATGGACGGTGGTGTTCCTACTCTTTCTCTTTTTCTTCCTTTTTGGAGGAAGGGGTTGTACACCAATCGGTATTTGTGCACGCCCGCGAGTGAGCATGCAACTCAATACGAGGAATGAGAGAGAAGATCTTGTTTAACTTTGAAGAGAAAAGGATTATCCTCTTCGAGTTTCAATATGAAATATCCACAAGAAATTATAATATACGTATGTACTACTTGGGTGCAAGACCCCCAATGAAGCCTTCCTTCTTAGAATACTCACTAGTGAACGAGGGGTTAGGTGGCGCGAAGCACTTAAGTACCTATTGACCCTTAGATGGCATTTTATAGCACATCGCCTTTCTATCCACTTTGTAGTTTGTATTCTTCGAATTATTGCTTATTGGAAGTATTTATCTATTCTTGCTTTATTGAATTTGATCGATACGCGTGTCAAGGACCGGAACGCCCCTCAACACAGTGTATTGCCTTGGCAATACTTATGGAGAATATGTGTATTGGTTGTTCTTATACGTATATGTATTTACATATAATAATATATAGAAAATATTTTTGTATTCATAGGGTTTTTTAAAGAAAATACTATATGTACATAAAAACCGAGGGAATCCAATAATATATATTTTTGGGTGCAATCTCTTAGGAAAAAGATTGCATTTTGATTTTTTAATTTGTTTGGTCAATTCTTTAGGAAAAGAATTGTTTTGTTATTTTTTAGTTTTTATATTTTATATTTTTGATTTTTTTATTGTTTTTGATTTATGATACGTAAAAAACAACGTTCATGAGGTGAACGGATCCCAAAAGCCAATGAAAACCGTCAATCGATAGTCTCTCGTAAAGTCAAAGAACCGGCAGCGGCGCCATTTAATAATTTGTATTTTGAAGTTCGTTTTGTTGGGAATAAAATGTAGCCAGTACACTTGGACGCTGACAAGAGTAATCGGGACGTTGATAGGAAGAAAAAAAGCGTTGACAGAGTAAGCGTTGACAAGAAGATGTCAAGCGTTGATAGGATGAAGTCAAGCACTGATAGAAGACTTAGTCTACACATATTATGTTTCTAGTTTGTTTCTAGTAAAGATATGATCAACAATGTATTTTCTATGTTTATCTTTACCTATAATAGCTGATACGTAGACTCTTGTACAAGGCTTCTTAGTCTATAAAAGGAGATCTTTAGGTTTTGTTTCAATATAAGTTTTCATACGTTTAACACTTTCATTGTACGCAAGTTTGTTCTAATCAATCAAGTGAAAGTTTGTTTTACATTGTTTGTGTATTCTTGTTTGAGTATTAATTCCGCATAATACTTAAATTGTTTTATACACAACAAAGTTTCTCTACGTGTTTAACTTGATTTAATCTCGTTTACACAAGCTAAATCGATCTAAGTTTGGGGTCAACAAGTGGTATCAGAGCTTGTTGAGAAACATTGATCTAAAGAACACAAGAACCCTAAATCGCCAAAAACCCTAATTTTCACAAAACCCTAAAAACATCATGTCTGCCCCAGAAGTAAACTCCTCCTCCTCCTCAACCCCCAACATCAAGATTCCCATGCTAGACCCAGACAATTTTGAGCTGTGGAAGTTTAACTTTGAACAGTATCTACAAATCCATGACTACACCCTATGGGAAATTATTGAATATGAAAACACATTCAATAAAGCTCAAAAGATTGCAGCTGCTATCTTACAAAGAACAAATGTTCAAGGCTCTACTAAAGAAGATCGAAGAGAAAAACCTGAAGATGGTAGAGCTGTCTCAACTGAGGACATAGCAAAGAGAAGGTGTGACATGAAAACCCTAAGCATTCTGAAACTCTCTTTGGGACAAGAAAATCAGCACAAATATAGAAGCTATGAGTCTGCAAAAGATCTTTGGGCAGCTCTTGAAGTTGCTTATGGTGGTAATTTTGATACTGTACAAGAGAAAAAGAAGCAACTCTTACATGAGTATGCTATCTTTAAAGCTCAACCCAGTGAGAAGCTAAGTAGTGTGAGAAGCAGACTTCTTGACATTACAAGCAGGTTGTCCTTCATGAGCACAGTGCTTGGTGATGTTGATATTATCACCACTTTTCTTAAAAGTCTTGGTGATGCATGGAAGATTGAAGCAAGATCTATAATTTCTAATAACACTCACAAAAGTTCTACTTTTGATGATGTTTACAATAAACTAAGGCTGGTGGAGAATAAATCTCTTTTGGATCATGGAAGCAAGTCTACCAATGGAAACATGGCCTTCTTTTCACATAGTGAAGGTCAATTTGATCAAAAGGAGTCATACATGCACCCCGTTACTGGATCAACTTGTGTCAACGCTGGATCAAATCCTGTCAACGCCTCATATTCAGACGCTGACACATACAAAGTTCGCTCACCAAGAGTTAAGCCTACTGGTATTGATCTAGATATTATGTGTGCATACATTGCTTCATTGCCCAATGGTTCAGTGATTACATATGAGGACCTTGAGCAAATTAGTGATGAACATTTGGAGGAGATGGACATAAAGTGGAATATGTCTCTTCCAAGTAAAAGAGCAAACAGATGCAATAGAAGATTCAAGAAGAAGATGACTTTTAATGCTTAGGACAATACTGGATTTGATAAATCCAAGGTTGAGTGTTACAATTGTCATCGCATGGGACACTTTATGAGAGAATGCAGATCTCCAAGAAGATCTAATGCTGGAAAACCCTCAAGCCAAATCATTAAGGCTCAGGATTCTAAAGCCATGGTTGCAATGCAAGAAATTGATGGTGTTGGATGGGATTGGAGCTATTTGGCTAAGGATGAGAAAGAGAACAAAGCTTTGGTTGCAGAAAAGGAAGAAGAAGAGCATGTTCACTATGCTCTCATGGCACACTCCTCGTCTTCATCAGACAATGAGGTATAGGATGATGCATTTTGTAGTAAGGGTTGTCGTCTAAACACTGAAAAACTTAACAAAGAAGTTTTAAAATTGACAACTGATGTGGTTAATGAAAGATGCAAGTTATCTAACTATCAACTTGCTCTTACTCAAACTGAAAAGACTGTAGCTGAGTATAAGAAAATGGAGCTTGACCTAAAAGATCAAATCAATATTTTAAAACATGATTTAAATGCTAGTATTGATATTAGAAACATCATGGAGAGAGTCAATGCTGAATTACATGCTAAGTTAGATGAGGCTATCAAAAATAAGGATAATGTAGATCTTAATATTCAGAGATTTGATAAAGCCTCACAAACCCTAGAAAAATGTGTTAGTGAACAAAGGGATTCTAGGGATATGACTAGGATTGGGATGAAAGAGTATGCTGGTGTTCCACCACCTGCTGGAAATTTCTATAGCGTCCAAAGAAAGGACTTGTCTTGGACTGGTTTGCTAGAACTCCAAGAACAGGAATTTATTCCTCCACCAAGAATTCTTACCCCAGTAGAGGAATATAGGCAGAAGTTGACTGATTTGGACCAATGGAAGAAAGCCAACCCTACCTTGTTTGTTAAGGGTGGCATGGTTAGTGATAGCCCAAATGAGTCTACACCCATCAAAGTGACAAACCCAACCACTGGCAAGACTGTTGACCTTGGCTTAAACGTTGATAGAAAACCTAGTATTAAATATGCAGAAATGTATAGAAAAACTTGGTCACCAAAAAGCCAAATTAGTGATAATGGAACAGGTTTCTTTTCTTCTAGACCTAGAGTTATGTCTAGAAAAGCCTGTTATACTTGTGGAAGTTTTTCACATTTAGCCTATAAGTGTGTCAATGCCTCAAAGGTCAACGTTGACAAAAAGTTAAACGCTGTCAAACCCAAAAGTTTTGTCCAACAAAGTCCACAAGTTGTTAGACCAGCCCATTCTTTACTAAAGGGTCTAATACTTATGGACAAAGACCTTTTCAGAAGACCAATACATGGTCTAATAGACTATGGGTTCCTGTAGCAAACCCCAGGTTCAACGCTGATAAGGGTAATTTTAGCGTTGACAAGACCAAATCAAACGCTGACAGAAACCTTGCCAGACCAAATAATGGTAAATATTTGCAACCAAAGGGAAAGGGGTGTAAAGCTTCTTCTAGCTTTACATGGAGACCTAAGCAAGATCGCCACCCTAATTTAGAAGGGATTTCAATGACCTGTAACAGATTTAATTATATTTCAAAGGTCATAACAAAACCAATTGGGGTTAACTGGCTGTTTAATCCAAAAAGGGATGATCAAGGGGTTGTCATAAGGACTAAGTCTGTTCTTGTTGAACAACCAAATGAATCCAAGTCTGCTCAGGCTTGGGTTCCCAAAGAAAACTAATTTGTTTTCTTTATGTGCAGGGCATTCAAAATCAGGTTAATGATTATGGCTATTGGGATAGTGGATGCTCTAGGCACATGACTGGGAAGGAAGATTATCTCACAAACTTCACTCCCATTAAGGATGGTGACAAAGTTTACTTTGGAGGTGGATATGGAACTATCACAGGAAAAGGAACTCTTCTCACCAACAATTTGCGTTTTGAAAACGTGTTTCTGGTAAAAGAACTTGACTATAATCTGTTTAGTGTATCACAAGTTTGTGATAACAAAAATAAGGTTCTTTTTACTGATACTGAATGCTTGGTGTTGAGCAAAGATTTTAAAATACCAGATGAGAAATTCATTGATTATAGAACACCTAGGCATAAGGACATTTATAATGTGAATCTTAATGGAATTACGATGAATAATAATCTGTCATGTCTATATGCTAAGGCTTCAGTTGATGAGAGTAATCTTTGGCACAAGAGATTAGGGCACACTAATTTTAAAAATATAAACAGACTTGTGAGACATGGTTTGGTTGATGGTTTGCCTGAAAAGTCTTTCCACAATGACCACTCTTGTGTTGCATGCCTTAAAGGCAAACAGCACAAGGTCTCATTTAAGTCTAAATAGGTGCACTCTAGTTCTAAACCACTTCACTTGCTGCATATGGACTTGTTTGGTCCAACTAATATAGAAGTTTAAATGGTAAATCTTACTATTTTGTCATCACTGATGATTTTTCTAGGTTTACTTGGACTTTCTTTTTAGCCTTGAAAAGTGACACTGCTGATACTTTGATTAACTTTATTACCCAAATTGAAAAGAAGTCTGGTAATAAGGTTAAGATACTTAGAAGTGATAATGGTGGTGACTTTAGAAATAAATTGTTGGATGATTTTTATGCCAAGAAAGGGATTACTAGACAGTTTAGTGTAGCTAGAACCCCACAGCAAAATGGGGTAGCTGAGAGAAAGAATAGAACCCTCATAGAAGCAGCCAAGACTATGTTGGTTGATGCTCACTTTCCCATTGCTTTTTGGGCTGAGGCTGTGAATACAACTTGTTATGTTCAGAATAGGGCATTAGTCAACAAGATTCATAACAAAACACCTTATGAGTTACTTTGGGGAAGGAAACCTAATATTGGTTTTCTTAAACCTTTTGGATGTCATGTAGTTGTATTGGATACTAGTGATGCATTAGGTAAATTTAGTGCTAAAGGTGATGAAGGCTACTTCATGGGTTATTCAGTGCAGAGTACAGGATATAGAGTTTACCTTAAGAAAGAAAAATGTATACTTGAAAAGGTACATGTTAGGTTTTTAGAAAGTAAACCTAGTGATCATGAAAGTGGTCCTAATTGGTTATTTGACTTGGAACCTCTATCTAGGACTTTGAATTATATGCCTGTTACTAATCCAAACATTGTGAAGGTAACTTAAAATATTGTGGAAGAATCAATTGTTGATCTTTCAGGTACACATGTTAATGAAGAGGTTGGATCACAAGTAGACAAATCAGCATCCATACTTGAGTATGTTACTATTCGCATATGGACAGATGCATTTGCTGCTGCTGCTGCTGGAAAGGAAAATGGTGGTTCCCAAGTATCACCAGTTGACAACATGCATGATCTTTCAGGCGCTGACAAAGGAAAATCTGGCGCTGACAAGACAAATTCAGGCGTTGATGGCTCAAACGTTGACAACCATGGTCCAGGCGCTGACAGCTCTTTTGACCATATTTTCTCTTCCAATAATTTTGAACAAGGTGAACCTTCAAACAGAAATGGAGAGGTTCATTCAGATGTTGATGGAAGAGAGTCTGAAGAGGATATTGGTAACATGGAAGATGAGATTAAGGACAACACACTTATTGAGGGAGGAGTGCTTACATCTACAATCAAAATTCACCCTTCTTCTCTAATTATTGGTGATGTGATGTCTCTTGTTCAAACTAAAAGATCTCATCAGAATCTTGGTGGGTTTATTGCCAATATTCACAAGAAGGATGATACCCCTCTTGTTCAAGCATGTTTGTTTGCCTGTTTTCTGTCACAACAGGAACCCAAGAAGATTTTTGATGCTCTCAAAGAACCAAGTTGGGTGGAAGCAATGCAAGATGAGATTCACCAATTTTCTATTCAGGATGTTTGGGAGTTGGTTGATTGTCCCAGACAGGTCAGACCTATTGGGACAAGATGGGTTCTTAGAAACAAAAAGGATTAAAGAGGCATTGTGGTCAGAAACAAGGCACGTTTAGTGGCTCAATGATATACACAAGAGGAAGGGATAGACTATGAGGAGGTCTTTGCACCAGTTGCAAGGATTGAGGCTATACGAATTTTTCTAGCTTATGCTTCCTGCATGGGCTTTATAGTCTATCAAATGGATGTGAAGAGTGCTTTTCTTTATGGCACAATTGTAGAGGAGGTTTATGTAATGCAGCCTCCTGGTTTTGAAGATTCAGAACTTCCAGACAAGGTGTATAGAGTCAAGAAAGCTATGTATGGACTTCATCAAGCCCCAAGAGCATGGTATGGCACATTGTCCACTTATCTGGCGGAAAATAGATTCAAAAGGGGCACCATAGACCAGACCTTATTTACAAAGAAGACTGGCAAGGATTTCTTACTTGTCCATGTTTATGTAGATGATATCGTCTTTGATCTTCAAGTCCAAAGATGAGTGAAGACTTTTCCAAGCTTATGACAGACAAGTTCAAGATGAGTGCAATGGGGGAGATGAACTTCTTTCTAGGGTTACAAGTTCAGCAGAAAGAAGATGGTATCTTCATCTCTCAAGATAAATATGTAGCAGAAATCTTGAAGAAGTTTGGCTTTTCTCCACATGAGAAAAGGGCTAGCACTCCTATGGATAGAGAACACCCTTGGGGAAAAGTTGGAGATGGAAAAGAAGTGGATGTCAGGCACTATAGATCAATGACTGGTTCATTGATGTATCTCACAGCTTCAAGACCTGACATTATGTTTGCTGTGTGTGCATGTGCACGCCATCAAGTGACTCCCAAAGAGTGTCATCTTCATGCTGTCAAGAGGATCTTTAGATACCTTAGATGTTATCCATACCTGGGATTATGGTATCCAAAAGATTCACCATTGGAGCTTATTGCATATTCAGACAGTGATTATGGTGGTGACAAATTTGATAGAAAATCCACAACTGGTGGATGTCAGTTTCTTGGGAGTAGATTGATATCTTGGCAATGCAAGAAACAAACAGTGGTGGCCAGTTCTACAACTGAAGCAGAGTATGTTGCAGCAGCTGCTTGTTGTGGAAAAGTCTTATGGATTCAGAACCAGCTATTGGATTATGGGTATAATTTCATGCATACCAAGATTTTTGTAGACAATAACAGCACTTTGTGCATTATTAAAAATCCTGTACATCACTCTAAAACAAAACACATGGAAATTAGACATCATTTTATAAGAGATTGTTTTGAAAAGGTTTTAATACAACCAGATAGGGTTGACACAGAAGAAAATGTGTCTGATTTGTTAACTAAACCTTTTGATACTTGAAGATTTCAATACTTGGTAACAAGTATTGGAATGATCAATCTCACTTAATATGTGTTTTGGGAACTCATTGTAAAAGTATGTACATGATATGCATTGTTATTGGTCTTTTTGTGAAGTTAGATTTTCCACTTTATTTGTCTAACGCTGACAAAGGTTATCTTAACGTTGATAAGTGTTATCGTGACGTTGTCGGCAACATGTTAGTTTTGTGGTTTTTGATCTAAGTGTGCAGGCGTTGTTAGCATTGTACCATTGGATACAGAGTTTCTTATGGATCCTTGGAGAATCATTGGAGCATGCTTCAATTTATGGATGATGGTTGGAATATTTATATTCCTATCTTGACATAAATTTTATTTACATGCAAATTATTTGGCAACTTATGTATCACAGTTTAAGGGGAGGTTTAGGAACCTTTAGGACTTTTTGGGTATTCTTATAATACTCTTATCATAATTATAGATTGTGTCAACTGGTGAGTATGAGTTAGTTTTCTATCTTATGAGGCACTGTAGCATGCAAAGTTGAAATACTATGCATGCTGCCAAGACCTTTTTGGCCTAGAATTGGATGTGGTCTGTTGGGAGACTTGGGTATGATTTATTTTGTGCTTACCTGGGAGTTACAAGAGATTTTATGAGATAACTTAACTGTTAAGAATTTTTGTTAGCAAAGGACACTAGAGGACTGTTATGTCTATCTTGTATAAGCAAGTGTGCATAATTGGACAATGCTTGCCGCCTATAGTAATTTTCAGTTTATAGGTTATCTTCACTAGGATAAATTACTTTGTTAAGGTCCTTTTTCATTTTTATTATTTTTATTTTTTGGATGCTGACAAATATATTTTCAAGCGTTGTTGTGACCACTTTAGACGTTGACATGGCTTTTACGAACGTTGACAAGGATATAGCCGTTGGGCGTTGATGGGTTATTTTTGACCGTTGACACTCATTGGGTCCTACCCAGTTGTTATTTTTGAAAAAAATTAGGGCCTAATTTTGGGAGTTGATAACTTTTAATTAATGCACAAGATAACTTATTTTCTTTTCAATATTTTCATCATTATATTTTGAAAATACTTGCCTCATTTTTGACCAATCACATGTGCCTATCACTCCTATATATTTGGCTCCTACTTTTTAAACAGGGTACTCTCGCATTCTTGTCTAACAACTTTTCTCCTATAATTCATCTTTTATAATCTTTCACAAACAGCTTTCTACATCAATGGCGCCTAAGTTTAAACCAAGTGACTTGGTATTGGGATTCAGAAGTCAGCATAATATGATTGCTTATTTGGAGGCTGATGACGCTTTGTTTCCACAATACACCCAGATGGTGGCGTATTTGAATGCATCTCCATTACGGTATGCTCTTTCTTATGCTCCTCTCATCCTTGTCACTCATATTAAACAGTTTTGGAACACTGTAAGTTCCTCAACGCTTAATAATGTGACTACATTAACAGCTATTGTTCATGGGCGTTCATGGGTGGTTACTGAAGCCTTGGTTCGCCAGGCTTTGCATCTTAATGATGCAGATGCTATAACCACTCTACCCATTAATGAGATAGAACAAGGACTTCAAGCTTTGGGGTATCCTTTCCTTGAAGAGGGTACTTTAAATAAATATCATAAACAAGAATTTCCCCCAGCTTGTAAGTACTTAATACATGTCATCCTTCAATGTTTGAGTCCCAAATGTACTGCACATAATGAAATTAACAGATCAATTGCTAGTGCAATTGTGTGCATTACAAATGGGAAAAAGTATAATTTTTCTAAACTGATTTTTGATGGCATGTGTAAAAACAAGGGTAATAAGATGACTTTGGCTTACCCACGATTTTTACAAATTATTTTTTATGAACAAGGATATTGCACCAGGGATCATGATGATTTTTATGCGATCCCTGTGCAAAAGAAAGCTATTTTTAGTAAGATGAACTTACCCCCTCACAGAGATTTACCCCTTACCCAAGCTATGCTTGCTGTTATTGCAGCAACACAACCTTAACCTGACCCACAACCATAACTTGACCCAATACCAGACCCCTTACCTTCACCTCAACACATGGAACTTGACCAAGAATTCTTCAACGTTGACACGTTAAATGTTGGCGTTGACACTACTAATACAAACGTTGACACCTTTCCATCACAGACCCAAACACCCCTTAACCTTCAAACTACCACCCAATCCACATCATCTTCTACACCCCCTGAATATAGGTTGATCAAACGCCCAAGGACTACTGGAGTGTTCTCCTCTAGTGGTCCTAGCCATGTTAAAGAGAGAACCACCACCACAAGTGTGGTTGGTGCTATGGATGAGGCTGGGACTATTGGTACTCGCTTAGATGCAGGCCAAGACAGTCCTAACATCTTTAAGACCTCATCCATGCCCATGACTCTACTTTGGGAGGTCAAATAGCCATTTTAGAGGAGGACAGATTGGAACCATACACAATGTTGGAATTGACGGCTGTCTGCATTAGCTTGCAAAAGTAAAATGCAGACCTTGTACAAACAGTCAGTACACAAGGCCTTGAACTCAAGCAATTGAGGGGGAGGATTGTTCTTTTGGAGGATGCTAGCAATAGGCGTGGAATGGAGGATTCTTCTAAAGGGGAGGATGAGCAGGTACATGTGAATGACAAAGGATCACATGATGGAGAATCTTTGGGTGTTGCTGAAGCCCTTACTGAATTGAAGAAGCAACCAGGTTTTGATGTATCTTTGGTTACTCCTACAAACTTGAACTTGTCTTTTACAGCAATGATGGAGCAGTTCACAAGAGGCGCTGAGACGAGTAAGGTGAGCGTTGACAAGCAGATTTTGGACGCTGACACACCAAGCGCTGACAAGAGTAAGTTGGGTGCTAACACACGGGATTTGAACGTTGACAGACCTGCAGATATGGTTGATGTATTCCAGTCATCAGCTATCATCAAGGAAGTGTCTTCACAGGTACCATCATCATCTTTACCCATCATTAATCCATTAGATAAGGGTAAAGGAATCATGTTAGAAACAGAAGTTCCAAAGGATGCAGCACAAGTAGAGTTTGATTCAAAGTTGGCTGCACAACTTATGGAACAAGAAAAGAAGAAGGTTGGTGAATCACCATTTGTAGTTACCTCTGAGGAACAAGAAGGAAGTGATGATGAGAGTTCAGATTCAAGTGTTATGATCATTGGACAACCAGAAAGACTTGAATATGGTGATGAGTTGGCAAGGGAGAAACTTAGAGAGTTAAAGTTGCAGGTAGATTACGATATGCCAGAAGTTGCTCAGATGTACCATGCTTGGGAAGATAAGGTTATGGAGAATCCAGATATGACAATTTCAGATCAAATTTAGGGATTGGAGATTCTTCTAAGAGTTCAAAGAGATTGCAAGGTAATTCTGAAGCATAAGGCTAGCAATGTTTTCTCACTGCTGAAGAGAGATAGAAGGGAGATTTATTACATGTTGCTCAGATTTCATCAAACATGATGGACCTTTCAGAAATTGCAGGGATTATCCTTTGAAGAATTGGAGTACAAGGCATAACCCATTTGGGCAACAGTGCAGGAAATGAATACTATCAGACTTCTCTCAGATGAAAGGAGAGAAGAACTTTCAGAAGAGATGGAGATTCAAAAGGCTATGATTGTTCCAAGGCCTTTGAAGAAGGCAATTCCACTTGAGTTCCCTAAAGATATGGATAAATTGAATCTCAGTGAAGCTGTTATTAGAAGGAGCATTAAGCTCTCACCCATGGAAGCTTCAGATATGGTACAAGTGTTACCTCTTAATGCCAGAAACCCTATCATTTGCTATAAAGAAGATGCAAGTGGGTTTTGGATGATTGGCAGATATGGGAAAGAGGTACACACATTTACTACTCTTATGTCTCTCTTTGAAAGTATGGATAGGGAAGACTTGGCAGACCTTTGGAGGTTATTGAAGGCCAAGTATGAGACTGAAGCACCTACTTCAGTCAATGGAATAAAGCTTTGGTCAACATTCAAGAGAATGTGTGCACCAGAAGATGAAGATCCTGTTTGGAAGGATCTTGAGGATGATATTAGTGGACTTCAATGGCGTTTGTATTCAGCTGCTGGTGTGTATTATTTGAGTTCTACAAATTTTGTTGAGTATCTTCTTGTAGATGCTGAGTATCCCATGTCCAAAGAAGTTTTGGAAAAGATGAAGAAAACACAGCTGGAGATTGACTATTCAAGTGACGTGGCCAAAGATTTGATTAGGCATGTTTATTACCAATATGATAAGATTTGTAAGAATCCTCCTAGTTCTTAATTTTTATTCAGAAACTTGATTACTAGAGTAGATATCAAGTTTAGGGGAGGATTGTTGGGAATAAAATGTAGCTAGTACACTTGGACGCTGCCAAGAGTAATCGGGACGTTGATAGGAAGAAAATAAGCGTTGACAGAGTAAGCGTTGACAAGAAGATGTCCAGCGTTGATAGGATGAAGTCAAGCACTCATAGAATAGTTAGTCTACACATATTATGTTTCTAGTTTGTTTCTAGTAAAGATATGATCAACAATGTATTTTCTATGTTTATCTTTACCTATAATAGCGGATACGTAGACTCTTGTACAAGGCTTCTTAGTCTATAAAAGGAGACCTTTAGGTTTTGTTTCAATATAAGTTTTCGTACGTTTAACACTTTCATTGTACGCAAGTTTGTTCTAATCAATCAAGTGAAAGTTTGTTTTACATTGTTTATGTGTTCTTGTTTGAGTATTAATTCTGCATAATAATTAAATTGTTTTATACACAACAAAGTTTCTCTACGTGTTTAATTTGATTTAATCTCGTTTACACAAGCTAAATCGATCTAAGTTTGGGATCAACACGTTTCTCTCGATTCTTAACCAATTGAAAGTCCTAACAAAATCAGGTTTATTATCGTTTTTGGTTGATAGGGTTATTTGGATTTTCTATGTCCATTTAAACAATCAAGTAAAAATGTGAAAAATATTAACTACGTATCCGTAAAACAATTAGCACTTACCAAGTTTTTATTCAAATAAGGACAAAATTGTAAATCTATGGAAATAATGTGCTAAAAATGTAAGTACTTGAAACGAAAATGCTTGAAATGTAAAAATCAGAAACTATAAGGACCAATTATGTAAATTGTAACAAACTACTAACAAAAAAGTAACAAATTGTAAAACTACTTAACTGAAAATGACAAGTTTAGAAAAATCAAGGACTTAAACTATGCAAACCCTAAAAACAATGAAGATTAGCCAGTAATTCAATCATTTACAAAGTCAAGGGACCAAAGTGCAATAAAGTGAACTTTTTAACCAAAAACGGGCTACTTGGATTATTAAGCTCGTATAAGCTCAATAATGCACCAAATAAGCTGAAACAAGTTTTAAACTGCTTAAAACTCAAAATCACTTAGGCTAGTACAAGGAATAAGCTTGAAATGCACTAAAACTCAAATAAGCTAACTCAAATAAGCCAACAATAAGCTATCTGAAAAGCTAGACATGCACAAAAAGATTTTAAAGCTAAATGTTGTTAAACAGCCTATGGAGAGTCTGGAATGTCTTTTCTTATAGAAAATGATCAAGTAATAAAGATTGAATTTGCAAATAAGCTGAAACAAGCTTATTGACCAAGTTTGACCAAATTTTTTGAAAAAACTAAAAACTTCCAGATCTACTCAAGAACACTTTCTAAACAAGATTTTGAAAGAAAATCCAAAGATTTATGAAGTGGAATTGCCAGTTCAAGAAATCAGAAAGCACTTTGTTTACAGAAACTTGATGTTGCTCAACAACTTATTAAAAAGCTAATTTCTCACTTGAATCTTTAAACTGTATGTTTTCCTAATAAGCACTCAAACTTTGGATGTTGTATGACACATAGAAACTGGATTGAAGGAATTTCATCAAGAATTGAACAAATGCTAAGTATTTGAAATTGGCTACTTTTATGAAGAACTAGTAAAGCAAACCTGACCCAAACATTTTAATAGCCATTTGCCTTTTTGACCTTTTTGTTGACTTTAAAACTACTCAACCTTGTTTAAAATGACTGAAGGAATGTAAATGAGAAAAGTTTAACCAATTATCAACACTTAAACTACAAATTGACAGCTAATCCAAACACTAGTTTACTGATAAGAACAAAACTTTTGTGAAGGAAAATTAAGCAAATGGTTGAACTGGTTTAAAACTAATATCTACTCAAACTTATTGATCAAAATGGAACTCAAATGAACCAAGAACATGCAGTAAAACAGACTAATACTCAAAATGCTAAGCAAGCTAGGTAACTGATGAAATGAATTCAGTAACAAGTAAAAAGCAGGCAAATGAGTATCAAACTAACAAGAAGCTATCTACTCATCAGAATCAATCCAAGAACATACTAAACACACTTTATCAGGGCAACAAGTAGAATTAAGCTAGAAAGTAACATGCATTGGACTGTTTAGTGGAATTAAACTCAGAAACATGAGACCTTTTAGCAAGAGGCCTCCACTGATGGAGTAGGTAGGCGCTGAGCCTCCTAAATAGTGTTAAACCACCACCTTAACACTATTATCAACTAATCAACATCTACATTCATCATCATCACCATTTTTACACAAATTCTGCTTCAAAATCAACTCAGCTACTTGGAATAGGATTGAACAGCTACAAGTCTTCAACAAAAGCTCCTTTTGATCAAGTATGATCACAAGCAACTCATATCAACACAAGATCAACAGTAACGCAGGAACTGAATAGGAGATCGAAGGAGAAATGGGAAATTTTATTGCTAAGAATGTAAAAGTTTGTTACAAAGTTAGGTAGGAAGTTACAACTACTATAACTAACTCAAGAGTTTGTCAGGCTCTTGTGTTTGTTACACTATAACTAACTAGATAGGATTGAGAGAGAAAAGGGAAGTGTGTGAAATTTCACACTTTAGCTACATACAACAAATGGGAGGGCTATTCCCTATTTATAGATAAAAAGTGAGAAGTTGTTGGAGCTGATGACGTGTCCCAACCAATCAATTGCTGCCAAGTGTCCTGAATCTCTCAATTGGAACTAGCCGTTATGACTTTGAATTTGGGCTTTTCTTCATGGTTGATTTTCAGGTTAATCAAGTGAGTGGGTTGAATTCGTCCTTCTAAAATAATCACTTTTCATGTTTAAAGTTTTTCTTGATATGCAGTAGAACTCCTAGTCGTTCCTGGGTTTATTTGGGGAAGAAGATGATACGTGGCATTATCTGGTTGGGTGAGAGAATAGCACACGGATGGTTATCCATAATGAAGAAATTCCATTGGTTGATTTGTAAAAGTACGGATTGCACTGTTGTGATTCGTTGAGTTAAGAGGAGAGAGAGTAAGTGGCCAGGTGTCTTCTTATTTGGCAATTCGAATATACAAAATGCTGCTCTCCCATTGGACAATATAAACTTACACGGATTGAGCCCATTTTTGGTAACTTTTTGGCAAGTTTAGTCCTCATACTTAGGCAGAATATCCAAATGAGCTAGGAACTTCATTTTAATGGCATTTTTGGTCCTTCCACTTGCATACTTGTCTAGTTTGACCCTTTGACTTGGTTGACTGAAGAGTTGACCATGTTTGACTTTCATCTTGACTTAGGCAAATTTACACTTTGAGTCCTTCAACTTTGGAGCATTGTCAAGATAGGTCCTTCATCTTCAAAGTCTTGTCATCTTTGATCCTTCTTTGTCTTTTTCATCCAAATAAGCTTGATTTCTTCTTGTTTGCTTGAAAATGTATCCTTCTTACCTATTTATACACAAACACAAAACATACCACATAATTCCGCTTTATAGCACAAAAGTTAGGTATTTTCCTTGTATTTTAGGGTGATTTGTTGATTAATTGATATGAGTATTTGCTCATATCAATCTTCAAAGTATGTTTCATAAGCTAGTATAAGCTTTTAGCCATTCAAAAGTTCTATTTACTCATTCAAGCTCTCATAAGCTTGTTTAGTTTCAAAGTAGTTTGATAGTGTTTGAACGTTATTTGGAAGATAAGCTAGCAAGGGATGCGCTTATGAATTAATTGAAAAGCTATGAGTGTTAGATTAGGTTTTTATAGTTTATTAGGTTCTTTTAAATGCTCTTGGATCCCTATTTTGAGCAAGGGATCAAGGTACTCTACTATTTCACTTTTATAGCTTTTATATTGCTCTTGTTTATACATTCTGCTTATTAGCTTTGAACTGCTTATTTCTTATTGCTGAGTGCTTATTTACTTGTTATGATTTTTAGTTCATAAGTTTGATTTTACTTTGCTTTCCATTTAGGATTTAATCAATATAAACTATTTTTAGTTACAGATCTAATTTATTTGTATTCAACTTATTAGTAGGTGTTTATCGGTGTTTTATTATCCTTATTGTGTTTACATTAATTGATTTTGTGTGCTCAGTAGGTTTTTAATCTACGTGTGTCGTTTAGACTCTTTAATAAAGTGGCATGCTCAAGTGATTAGTCTAAGCTGCTCAAATCAAATTAGCTTAATAAACTAGCTTATAGATCTTATAGATATACCTTATAGCTTAAATAAACATACAACTTAATTTTTTTTTACTTTTGACCATTGATAAGGTTTAAATCAATTTTTAAAATGTTTGTTGCATGTTTAAGGGGTGTTTGGATCTAAGGTTAACACAAGTTGGAGTTTAGATTTAAGCTTTTCAAATCTTTAAACCATTTTATAAAAGCTTGGATTAGTTCGAAGTTTGAAAAAGGTTTTGCTATGATTTGAAATTTTAGTTGTCATTAGTTAAGTCTGTTAGTGTAAGTTTTTATCGAACTATTTTCATCAAGTTGATCTTAAAATTCCATTTGAGGTAGAGTTTTTGTTGTTGGAATTGGTTAATTTAGTGGTAATCTTCATCCTTTTTAGTTTAGAAGTTTTTATAATGTTTTTTTAGTCTTAAATCTTAGCTGCAAATAAGTTTTCAAATAGAGTCAAATTTGTTTTCATTTAGCTATAGTTTTTTGTCAATGTTTCTTATTTCGCTTAAAGTTTGATTAATTCTAATATATTTGTGCTTTTTGAGTCAAGGTCCAAGACTGGTTCCATAGTTGCTAAGTTTAAGGTTTTAAGGACTTAGTTGTAGCTGCAAAAGTAAGATTACATAGGACTCAAAACCATTTTCTAGCAGTCAAAAGTTTCGGTCTTAAAAATCCTTTTACATCTTATTTGTTAAATTATTAACTTAATTCTAGTTGAGTGGTGCTTATTAGGTCTTAGGAATTAGTTGTTTTAAGTTATCAGCTTCTCAAAAGCTTATTGTTAAGTCTATCATAAGGATAAAGGATAAACAACTAAAGCAGGCTTGTTTTAGTATAACTTTATATTCATTTGCTTATTTCTATTTAACTAGTTGGTATCTTGCTTATTGTTTTTTAGATATTGCTTATTCACTAGTTTAATCTGTTTTGAAAAAAATAACAATAAAAAAAAGTTAAGCAAAATGAGAAGTCACAAGATTCAAACTTGTTACCCCCCTTCACAACACACATATACTACCAACGCGCCCTTGGGTCTTTTTCATTCACACTTTGTTTTCAGATATTAAAATAGGGTCTATAAAAAATAGTTGCTAGCTTATTTGAATTTTCCCAGCTTATTGCTTGAAACTTTTTTAGTTATTAAACTTTGTAAACCTCATAAATTGTGTTAATGCAACCAATGCATAAAAACATTATTTATAATAACTAATCTTTCTTATTTTTTATCACGACAAAGTGTAAAAACATTTATCACCAAAGATAATCGTAAGACGAATAATTTAACAAATGTTATCATTAAGGTAATAATCATGAAATCTTACACAAACATATCTTATACATGTCTAGTGATCATTAAAAGTGATTAACCTTAAAATTCACATTTATACAAATGTGACACAACATTTTTAATAAACTTTCTTTTAAAGAAAATGTTTTATTAAAATAGAAAACAAAATTTTGAATTTGGCATATTCCAAATGGTCTAAGAATATCCTTTTTTGATATAATCTTCACCAGATGACATTTCCCCACTAAAAACAAAAAGGAGCGTAGTCTAGAGCCTGTGGCTCAATATAGGTGTCTACGGATCATTAGTGATAATGAGCCGCACATGGTGGATCATACAGCAATAGTATACAGGCCAATGATCATAAAACGTCATTTAATTGAAATAGCAAGAACAATTGTGAAGATGTTATAAATTGTCTGAACAATAATTATTAAGTTTCTATTATTTCAAAGTTATTAGACCCCCAGATGAGCTTTATAATGCTTCCTACATGGTCCTTGATTTCATGCACACTTTGGTACCTGCTTTAGTTTCCTGAGAAAAACATGCTAGAAGGTCAACATAAATTTGGTGAATTCATAGGTTTGGTAAATCATAGTTCAAGACCGCAAAATATCACATAAGTAGTAATGGACAAAGCAAATACTATAAAGCAACTACATTTCTTATTGCCTGTAAACTGACGCTAGAATGTAGGGTCCACAACATATGAGGACCATTCAAGAATATCAAGTCTCAACCTCAATCTCAAATAGATCTATTTATAACATTCGTGTTATCACACAATTAACAGTTACAGTCCACGGGTCATGGGCATCACAATAGGCAAATGTAATCAAAGCGTACACGTTTTGTTTGCGTCCTGTAAAAATATGTTTCATGTTTTCTCCCCCAATATTGTTCAAAACATTTATCAATCGTCAAAATGTGGGGCCATGAACTCACCTCAACAGTAGTGTCTGAATAATATCACAAGTGATCCAAATAGTACGCTCACGATACCGTCAATTACCTAAGTAAATTAAATAGTTTCAGTATATGTATAAATAATGCCCAAATGCTTTCGGATATTTCAGTTGTACATTTATGCATTGTTTATATAGTTCGTTATTATTTATTATTCGTCTTACATGAATTATTTGTACGTAATTATGTACATTTTATTGTTTACGAATATTTTAACCTTTATTAAATAATTAAACATGTGACAATTTAAATAAAATGATTTTTATACATTTATAATTTTATAAAAAATTAATATTTGTTACAAAGTCCCTCAAGTTTCTTTTATACGAACTTAGTCCTTTAAGTTTCATAGGTTTTCATTTTAAACCCTATAGTTTTATTTTAATAATTAATATATATAACTTTATCTAAATTGCACACTAGTGCTTATTCTATTTTAATTTATTAAGTAGTCCTTAGGGTTATAGTTTTGCGAATTGGCAGTTTATACCCCTCGATATTTATATCAAAGTCCAACACTTTCGGTAAATAACAGTTTGGTCCCTAGGTTAGAAATGTTTCAACAGTTTACATAAACAGCCCTTAATCTTTCGGTAATGGTAGATCTCGTCCTTGGGGTTCATGATTCTTATGTTTTCGAGTTTAAAAAGTGACAGTTTACACCCCTAATGTTTCTAGCTTCACGTTTTGGCCACAACGTTTTATAAAACATATCGAAAATAATATAAACATTTCATAAAACTTTTCTAAGTTTCTAAAATAAGCCGAGAGAGGCTTATGGTCTTGTTGGGCTTGTCTCGGCCCAATAAGGGTCCAGGTGGTTTTAAAGAGGTTTAGCTAGTTCTTTACTATTCAAATAAGCCCATTAAGTTGTAAAAACATAGCTTATTAAAAAATGCTAGATTTGCTTATTATCTAAACATAAGGCCTCGGTGGGCTTTGTCTTGGGTCTGATACTCGCATACGGGCCTTATGGGCCGCGTGTTTAATATATTGGGCTTATAGGTCCGTTAAGAATCTAGTGAGATTTATAAGCTTATGCTTATATTCGGCTAAGGACTTATACTAATTTCTTTTGGTTTAAGGCATTATCATAGATCTAAAAGTTACTAGTGACTTGTTTAGGTGTTCGAATCCTTTATGTACACGTATGTAAATAATAAGTTGAGAGATCTAGGGCTTGTTTCCTACGTGATTTATGTTATTCATGTTTATTTCGTTAGATTGTTGACAAGTAACTTATTGATACACTAAGTGTGGTATGTTTCATGTATCTATCATGTTTATACTAGTCCATGCATTGTATATATGTATGAAAATTATGAAATGTGTGTAAGGACTTACTTGTTTTCCTAGTATGGTAGAATGATCAAGTAACCTAGTGAACCTGTAACCCTTCTCCTTGAAACCCACGTGAACACCTAACCGAAATCAGGGACGAAGCCAGGACGAAATACGACCGGGTGCACAAATGTTTTTGAACTGTAATATAAGAGATATAAAACGTGAATTAAAACGAAAGGTAAAATTATGTTCCAATTAACTGGGTGCATTTAAGATGCATTTAGGAAAAGTCGATGCCTTCTTCACAAATTAACCCTACGTAGAAAAAATTCATAGGGGTCACGGGCACCCGCAGGAACCCCTTAGCTCTGTCCCTGACCGAAATATATAACCCACGCTTTCTTGCTTCCTTGTTGACTAAGGTGCTAGATTGTGAAGTAAATGCTAGTATATTTATGATGGTGATAATGATTGGGATGTAAATGACATTTGAGATAATAGAGTAAATGTGGCGAGAGTTTTGCTAGGAGAATAGATTTGTGTTTTGGTCAAGCTAGCTAGTAGATGTATATAAGTGTAGTGGTTTATGTTTACTAGCTTTGGAAGGCCATGGTTTCTACTAGACAACAAGTACCATTATTTATAAGTTAAGGTTTGTACATGGTGCTTGATTTAAGGAGTGAGGTGTGTGTTATGGTTCTAGCCGAGAGTTGGCAGGCTAGGGATGGCTTTGGGAGACAATCTAGTGATCCATATAACTTCACATGTTGCACTGGCCATACATCTATATTCAGCCTCATCTGATGATCTAGATACTGTGGGTTGCTTCTTGCTCTTCCAAGAGACAAGAAACCATCAAAGAAATACACAATATCCAGATACATATTTTCTTGTCTTGAGACATTTTGTCCAATCAACATCAGTATAACAATAAACCTTTAGAGAGGTACCTTTATAAAATTGAATTCCATTTCCGGGAGTTTTTTTAAGGTATCTAATAACTCTTAATGCAACCTTAAGATGAGACTGAAGAGGAGCATGCATGTGCTGACTAAGGCAATGGACAACATAAGAGATATAAGGTCTGGTGTGAGTAAGGTAAATAAGTCTCCCAAATAATCTTTGATACTCAAAAATATTCACAAGTAATTTGTCATTTTCACTTTCGTCAACAGCCAAAACACAATTCTCTGGCAAAGGAGTTGCTACTTGTTTAGCAGCAAGCAAACCAAACTCATAAATAAGCTCAAGGAATTATTTTCTTTGAGTCATGCATATTCCATTAGTATTTTCAAGAATCTCAATACCTAGAAAATACTTCATTATTCCAAGATCTTTTATCATGAATTCCGTTTTTAGAAAGCTTTTAAAGGATTCAATTTCCTCAATACAATTACCAGTAATGATAAAGTCATCAACATAAACAAGAAGAGCAATAAACACATTCCCATTTTGTTTGAAGTAAAGAGAGTAATAAAACTTACTTTGGAAAAAGCCATGCTCAACCAAGACAGTGGTTAGCTTAGCATTCCACTGCCTTGGGGCTTGCTTAAGTCCATACAAAGCCTTATTTAGCTTGCAGACCTTATTTTTATCATTGCAATTAAAGCCCAAAGGTAAAGTCATCTAAATGTCCTCATCAAGATTACCATACAAGAAAGCATTGTTAACATCAAGTTGAAAAAAAGGCCAATCATTAGAAAAAGCAATGCTAACAAGACATCTAATAGTAACCATTTTCACAACAGGACTAAAAGTCTCATCAAAGTCAATACCTTCCTTTTGACAATAACCTTTAGCAAAAACCATAGCTTTAAACTTATTAACAAGACCAGAGGACTTATATTTAATCTTATAGACCCACTTATTATTGATAGCTCTTCTGTCAGCAGGTAATTCACACAAGGTCCAAGTATTTTTTCTTAAAAGGGCCTCAACTTCATTGTTCATTGCCTCAACCCACCTACTATCTTTCACAGTGTCATAGTAGGTAGAGGGTTCAACAGATTGACTAAGGGTGGTAGCAAAGCAAAGATTAGTAGTGTTCAACTTAGAGTAATTAACATGCTTCTCTATACCATACTTAAGCTTACTATAAAGCACAAAATCATTGAGTTTAGCAGGCATTTTAGTAGGTCTAGAAGACTTCCTAACAGGCCGAACCCCTTCCTCAATGGTATCCTCAAAATGCTTATTAGAAGTGTTGGAGAGACAATAAAGTTGCCCTCAGAAACAGCATTGTCATCTATTTGGGTTGATGGGTCTTCATCAGGGGTGTCCTCGTCACTTGGATCATCCACTGAATGAGCCTTGCCATCCTCATTAGATGCAGCTCTCTCTTCATGATTGGGACTTAAAGTATTTTGATTATCGAAAACATTTAAAAGTTCAGCATCACTTGTAAAAGTTACATCTGCCAAATCAGTTTCCTTTTTGTTTTTCATCTTTAGAGGAAAAACAGTTTCATAAAACCTCACACTTAAGGTGAGAGAGGTTAGGCTTTTATTATAGAGCATTTCATAGGGGGATTTACCTTTTAAGACAGAAGAAGGGAGCTTGTTAATCAGATACACAGCAGTGAGAATACATTCCGGCCAAAACTTAATAGGAATCCCTCCCTGAAACATAAGACTCCTGGTTACATTGAGCAGGTGTCTATGTTTCCTTTCATCAATACCATTTTGCTGGGGAGTATGAGGACAAGAGGTTTGGTGGATGATACCCAGATTGGATAACAAAGTATGAACCTTATGGTTAACAAATTCGGTCCTATTATCATATCTAAAAACTTTGATATTAGAGTTAAACTGAGTCTCAACAAGTTTTAGGAAAAGAACAAGCCAATCAAAAACTTCATCTTTCCCTTTTAGAAGATAGGTCCACACATCCCTAGAGTAAACATCCACATTGGTAAGGAAGTACTTGTACCCTTCCTTGCTTTGAACCTTATAAGGGACCCACAGATCCAAGTAAACAAGTTCACCAATTTTGTAGGATTTGTGATCACTCAAGGGAAAGGGTTCCCTTGTTTGCTTAGCCCTATGACAGGTTTCACAGACAGCAGTAGAGGTGGTTCTAGTCAAACTTAGGTCAAGTTTGAGAGCATTAAGGACTTGATCAGCAGAATGACCAAGTCTACAATGCCAAAGGTATTTAGAGGGTTTAAAGGTCATAGCAGAATTAGAAATACCTAAGCTGGTATTCTTGTGGTCATCAAACAAATAAAGTCCCCCATATTTACTAACAGTCCCCAAAATGGTCCCTTTGACCAAGTCCTGTATATAACATTTATCTTCATCAAAACCCACAAATAACTTGCTATCTTTAATAAGCTTGTTAACAGAAAGCAGACTAACACAATATCCAGGCACAACAAGGACATCATGAAGAACAACATCATTAGAGAGTTTAAGATCACCAGTGTGACTTATGATAGAAACAGTGCCATTAGGGTGACCAACCAAAATGTTGAGATTAGATATGTCAACAACATTCACCATACCAACTGTGGAAGTGGTAAGATGTTGATTGGCCCTAGAATCAATAATCCAACAAAGAGTTAAACTTTTAACAAAAAATTTAGAATTGCCATAATAGAACTTAGAAAAATTAATATTAATATAAGCATTAACATTAAAGAAAGAGATTCGACCTGCCATATTGGACTGAGTATGGCCAGAGGAGTCATTTTTGTTCAGTGGTAAAAGAGTTTGGAGAATTACAATTAGAGGTCTGTTTTTCTCCCGTTTTAACATCACAATTAGCATTTAAATTAGTCGTAAAACCAGATTGCTTTTGAGAATTACCCCCTTCTTGTAACCAGCAGGGTATCCAAGTAAGTGAAAACACCTATCAACAATGTGGCCAATTTGACTGCAATGAGTACAGAAACGGTTAAGGTTGGGACCACTATAACTTTTGGACCCATTTCCCTTGTAAGTAGATCTATTAGAAGTATTGGAAGTACCCCTCCTATTCTGATTAAAGGTATTAGCATCAAAAGAGGTGACATTCATCATAGCCTCAGTATGATCTGATTTCTCAAGGATACCCCTATAGGATTCCTCTCTTGATATTGTGACATAGGCTTCCTTCACATCAGGTAGAGGGTCCCTAGTGAGGATAGAAGTTCTAACAGGTTGATAACAGTGATCAAGCCCCATTAGGAACGGCATCAGCATCATGATCTGTTGATGCAGAGCCAACTCTGTGCTAGCAGAACAAGAGCACTTAACAACACAAATATAATTAGGAAGTTTAGTAATAGCATCAAATTCTCTCCAAAGGGAGTTAAGTCTATGATAATAATCAGCTAAGGTACTACCTGCTTATTTAACAGACCCAATTTTTTGAAGCAAATTATAAACCACAGAACCATCAAACTTATCATAAGTTTCATTCAAACTATTCCACACAATAGCAGCATCCTCATAATAAACAAGCCCCATATAAACATCACTAGACACAACATTCATAATCCAAGTAAGCACCATAGCTTTACATCTATCCCACTGAATTGGATACTGTGGATACTGAGATCACTCAACAAATTAGTGATCCATATAACTTCACAGGTTTCACTAGCCATACATCTATATTCAGCCTCAGCTGATGATCTGGATAATGTGGGTTGCTTCTTGCTCTTCCAAGAGACAAGAGACCTTCCAAGAAATACATAATATCCAGATACAGATTTTCTTGTCTTGAGACATTTTGTCCAATCACCATCAGTATAACAAGAAACCTTTAGAGATGTATCTTTATAAAACTGAATTCCATTTCCAGAAGAGTTTTTTAAGGTATCTAATAACTCTTAATGGAACCTTAAGATGAGACTGAAGAGGAGCATGCATGTGCTGACAAAGGCAATGGACAACATAAGAGATATCAGGTCTAGTGTGAGTAAGGTAAATAAGTCTCCCAAGTAATCTTTGATACTCAAAAATATTCACAAGTAATTTGTCATTTTCACTTTCATCAACAGCCAAAACACAATTTTCAGGCAAAAGAGTTGCTACTGGTTTAGCAGCAAGCAAACCAAACTCATAAATAAGCTCAAGGCAATATTTTCTTTGAGTCATGCATATTACTTTAGTATTTTCAAGAATCTCAATACCTAGAAAATACTTCATTATGCCAAGATCTTTTATCATGAATTTAGTTTTTAGAAAGCTTTTAAAGGATTCAATTTCATCAATACAATTACCAGTAATGATACAGTCATCAACATAAACAAGAAAAGCAATAAACACATTCCCATTTTGTTTGATGTAGAGAGAGTAATCAAACTAACTTTGGAAAAAGCCATGCTCAACCAAGACAATGATTAGCTTAGCATTCTACTGCCTTGGGGCTTGCTTAAGTCCATACAAAGCCTTATTTAGCTCACAAACCATATTTTTATCATTGCAATTAAAGCCCAAAGGTACAGTTATATAAATGTCCTCATCAAGATTACCATACAAGAAAGCATTGTTAACATCAAGTCGAAAAAGAGGCCAATCATTAGAAACAACAATGCTAACAAGACATCTAACAGTAACCATTTTCACAACAGGACTGAAAGTCTCATCAAAGTCAATACCTTCCTTTTGACAATAACCTTTAGCAAAAACCTTAGCTTTAAACTTATCATGAAGACCAGAGGACTTATATTTAATCTTATAGACCCACTTATTATTGATAGCTCTTCTATTAGCAGGTAAATCACACAAGGTCCAAGTATTTTTTTCTTAAAAGGGCCACAACTTCATTGTTCATAGCCTCAACCTACCTACTATCTTTCACAACGTCATAGTAGGTAGAGGGTTCAACAGATTGATTAAGGGTGGTAGCAAAGCAAAGATTAGTAGTGTTCAACTTAGAGTAATTAACATGCTTCTCTATACCATACTTAAGCTTACTATAAAGCACAAAATCATTGAGTTTAGCAGGCATTTTAGTAGGTCTAGAAGACTTCCTAACAGGCTGAACCCCTTCCTCAATGGTATCCCCAAAATGCTTATTAGAAGTGTTGGAGAGACAATAAAGTTGCCCTCAGAAATAGCATTGTCATCTATTTGGGTTGATGGGTCTTCATCAGGGGTTTCCTCATCACTTGGATCATCCCCTGAATGAGCCTTGCCATCCTCATTAGATGCAGCTCCCTCTTCATCATTGGGACTTAAAGTATTTTGATTATCTAAAAAATTAAAAGTTCAGCGTCACTTGTAAAAGTTACATCTTCCAAATCAGTTTCCTTTTTGTTTTTCATCTTAAAAGGAATAAAAGTTTCATAAAACCTTACATATCTAGAAAACAGCACCCTTCTATTATCAAGACTAAAGAGTTTATAAGCCTTTTTAATGGAAGAATAACCAATCAAAACACACTTTTTAGTCCTAGATGTGAGTTTTCACTGTTATTTAAACAATTTGAAAAACAAAGACATCCAAAACACTTAAGGTGAGAGAGGTTAGGCTTTGTTGGAAATACGTTTTACGTATTAGAAAGGTTCGGTCACTCCAACAATAGATATAATAGAAGCTCGTAGTTTAGTTTATTTATACTTATTAAACAAAGCCCAAACCGAGCCCATGTGATGTATGGGTCGGCGGCCCAATATGTAAACCAAGCCCACTTTGTGGACTTGGTATAAAAGCCCTCTCCTTTGATGGAGAGGGTGTGGTTTCATTTCATAATAAACATAGTTCTTTCATTTTCTCTCTCTAGAAGTGTGTAAAATCCACCAAGTTTCTATCTCTTTCTCTCTCTAAAACATAAGCAAGATTTACAATATCTAACAAATGGTATCAAGAGCCATGGGATGATTGTATTGTTAATGTGTTTGTGTTCTTGATTTTTGTGTCTATTTTGATCCAAAATCAATTGATCCAATTTTTTTTTGTGTTTTTATGGTTTAATCTTGATACAAATCATTTACATAGTTGTGTTAAAGATTTGGTTTTGTTATTTTGGTTAAAAACACAAAACTTTTGGGTGTTTGGATCAATTTTTAGCATCAAAACTCGTTCGTGGTTTGTGACCCGAGAAACAAGGGAAGAAGTCGGCCAAGGAGTTTATTTTCGGAAAAGGGTTTCCATTTCTCCGAAAAAGGATAAGAATTCCGAAATTCTGATTTTCAGAAAAGGGTTTAGTATTCCAAAAAAGTTGTTTATCCGAAAAAGTGGGGTTTATCCGAAGAAAGGGTTTTATCCGAAAAGGTTTATTCCGAAAAAGGAGGTTTATTCCGAAAAAGTGTGATTATTCCGAAGATTTGGTGTTTATCCGAAGAAGTAGAATTCCGAAAAAGTGTGCTTATTCCGAAGACAGGGGTTTATCCGAAGAAGTTGATTCCGAAAAGGAGGTTTTATCCGAAAAGTGGTGATTATTCCGAAGATAGCTTTATCCGAAGATCTGTCATTTTTCCGAAAAGGTACATTTTTCCGAATATCTCCTTTATTCCGAAAAACTCAACTTTATCCGAAAAAGCCTGTTTATTCCAAAAAACCTTGCTTTATCCGAAAAACCCATTTATTCCGAAAACCCAATTTATCCGAAAACTCAAGTATTCCGAAAAACATCATTTTTCCGAAGAAGTCACTTTATCTGAAAAAGGCTATTTATCCATTTATCCGAAAAACTTGGTTTTATTCCGAAAACCATTACTTTATCCGAAAAAGCCCGTTATTCCGAAACTCCCAACTATTCCGAAAATCCAACATTTTTCATCCAGAAAAATTTTCGTGAGTTTTTGAGTTTGCTTTGGAATTTTTTGGTTTATCTGAAGATATCTTAGGGGATTTTAACATTTTCTCGACTTCAACACACGAAATCAAACACATTTACTTTCTCTCATTGTTCGATCCAAAGTTGTAAATCTTTTGCTATTAAAATGGAGTACACATCTCTCACGAATAAGTCCATCCTCTCGCGTACGGACAATCGTCCACCAATGTTGGAGAAAACGATGTACGAGGATTGGGCTTCCCGCATGGAACTTTATATGTTGAATAAAGAGAACGGACATTTCATTTGGGCATCGGTACTCAATGGACCATTGATATATGGTACTATGACGGAAGGTGCAGTTACTCGTCCTCGCACAACGGGTGAACTAACTAGAGATGATAAGATTCAAGACAAGTGTGATAAATACGCTACAAACATCATTCTTCAAGCCCTTCCTCCAGATGTCTACAAACTCGTTAGTAAACATAAAGTTTCCAAAGAGTTATGGGATAGAATTCATGTTCTAATGCAAGGCACCTCGTTAACTAAACAAGAACGAGAGTGTAAGCTATATGATGCGTTTGATAAGTTTGCCTATGTCCCAGGGGAGACTCTCAATGATTACTATTTGAGATTTAGTCTATTGTTGAATAAGCTCAATATCTATGGCATGGAAATTCCTACGTTTCAATTAAACACCAAGTATTTGAACACCCTTCCATCCGAATGGCGTAAGTACGTGACGGATGTTAAATTGGCTAAGGACTTGCATAACACCATTGTGGATCAACTTCAAGCTTTTCTTCAACAACACGAATGCCATGTGATCGAGGCTCGGTTGTCAACACCACAAGTTCGTGATCCACTTGCCATGTATGCTTCTTAACAAATGACCCCCAACAAACCATGGCTTACACTTATCAACAACCATCATACTTGCAGCAGCAACCACAACACACCTATCAGCAACCACAACAACCATCTTATCAACCACTAATGATGCCACAGTAAGCATTTCAACAAAGTGTTCTTCCACAGCCTTATCCACAGCAACCAACACATCAGGCATCACCATCACAAGTTATCACTCCTCCAATGGGCTATACCCCTCAGCAAGGATATTTTCCACTTGAAGCACCACAAGCACAAGCCTTCTACTCCAATGAACTTCCACCAATTGAAGCACCAGTCTTTACTCCAAATGATACGCCAACTGATGTTCTAAATCATCTCACTGCCTACTTGTCAAAACTTGTTGCAACTAGAGGATTTCCACCAACAAACAATCAGCTTCGTACTTCTTCAAATCCTCGCCAACAAGCCACTATTCAAGATGGTCAAGTGACAGTCCAATCCATTCAGGGAAGGCAAAATTCATATGGACCCTCTACAAGGACTGCGAACGCTCAAGCTGTGAATTCTCAAGCAAGTGTAAATGGAAGCACGGTAGGTTCTCAAAAGGTTGTGACTTGCTATAATTGTCGAGGACAAGGTCATATGGCTAGGCAATGCACTCAGTCGAAAAGGAGAAGGGATGCAACGTGGTTTCGTGAGAAGATGTATTTGGTCGATGCTTAGTCTAAGGGAAAGATTTTGGATACAAAGGAGTTAGCATTTCTTGCAGACCCAGGGGCAGCAGATAATGAAGGCATTGCAGTCGTTTCTACTTCTAATGCAGCATATCAACCAGATGATCTTGATGCATATGATTCGGATTGTGATGACATTCACACAGCCTAAGCTGCTCTCGTTGCTAATCTCTCTCACTACGGTTTTGATGTCGTGAGTGAGGTACCAACCACAACTAATCTTGGTAATAATGATAACCCACATCAAGTTGAGCATGAAAATGACAACCTTGAACAACATTTGGGAACTAGTAACTCAAATGATGTGGTATCCAGTCCTACACATTTGAATGAACCTCAACCAAATGCTACAATAGGTATGGAATCTTATGCTCAACATGATTTGGTCATGGTGCCTAAACATATTATTGATCAAATGCATATGGCTCTCAGACAATCCGTAGATACGAATACCACCCTAACTGCTGAGCTTGCGTTGCATAAAGAAAAGGTCAAAACTTTTGAAATGGTCCCTCAAGGAGAGAAAATAACTTATTCTGAATTTGACCAATTTCGTTTTGAAAAGATTGAACACTTAAAAGAAATAGAATCATTAAAAGCTAATCTTTCCAATGAATTAAAAGAAAAAGAGTCTGTTGTCAATGATTTTCAGAAACTTAAAATGGATTTCGAAACTCTCGAGTCTAAAAAGTCTGAATCGGAAATTAATGCTACCAAACCTCTTAAATTCAATGAACAACAGCTTTTAAAACAATATGCTTCCACAATAAAGGTCCGTCTTTAACTAAATCGTTTAAAGAACTCGAACTTAAGCGTCTTCAAGATTTACCACCTAATCCCGGTTATGCAAAACAAGCTTAGGAATATATTCCTTGTCTTTATAATATGACCCTGGCAAATCGAAAGAAGCACCTTATGTTCGTAGTACTGAGGAGACACAGTCACTTGCGGAAGAAACTCAATCTAAAATGCTTTCAAAATTCCATAAGCTTGATTATGTTAAGCATAATAAAGATCAATTTGATAAAAAGATCCGTATTCGTTTACAAAAGGAATTATCTCAATTATAAGCTTTTGTGCCCCAAAGTTTATCAAAGGAAAACCTTCCTAATACGTCTCCTACACTAGTCAAAAAGGATTTAACAAAGTTAAATCCACCGGTAAGTAAGGTGTCAGATAGCTTAAATGCGGTGCATCAATACTTTGCCGATTTTGACAAGGTCATTGAGGAACGTATGACGGCTTCGGCCATAACGGAAGATGAATGGAAATTTGAGCACACTAGAGCTGCGTTTAGAGATGAAATTATTCCGTTTGTAAAGAATTCTAAAGCTTGTCTTAGCAATATTGGTCAAGATTTGCTTTTGGAAATCGAAGAAGTTAGACGTGTTTTCAATGAAATGGATGATGCTTATGAAAACGGTTTAATTGAAATAGAACGAATTTCTCGACAAAATGATCAGCTTCTGAAGCAAGTGATGTCGTTTGATATTGTTTCCGTTTGTGTGAATAATAGTGTTGATAATGATTCTATTGCGCATAATGTTGAATATGTGGATAATGTGGTAGATAGTACTTGTCACAAATCTGACGCTGAATTTTTAAAGCTTCAAGATTCTTATACTTCGCTTTCAAAACGTTTTGATGAGATTCAACAACACTGTATTTTGCTTGAATGTGAAAATCAATCTATTAAAACACCATAGTGTCAGCCAAGTGACAAGGTTGCTAAATTATTGCCTATAGACATAGAAAAATCTAAGGAGCTTAACTGTGTGCAAGTACTTGAGGCCGCTGAGATTTTTAAACTTAATCAAGATAATCGAGTTTCTAAGATTTTGTCCAAAGTTGATAACTTAAAACAGAAACATACACGATTCTTCGACCGCATGTGTTAATACCACTGCACAGAAGAAATCTTTGATTGAACGATTGAATCAAAAGTCGGTGGAAATATCTGATTTGAGAGAACAAATTTGTGATAAAAATTTGGCTTTGCCTGAGTTAAAGGAAACACTTCGTACCCTCAAAGGTATTAATGCTGTGGATAATGCAGCCACCGTCTCAGCATTGTCCTCTAGTGCGATCAAAAGGAACCTCATCGCTGTCACACCATTTAACAAGGGCCCTAGGACTAAACCATCTCAAACATTGGTCACTAAAGATAAGGCAAAATCAAAATCAACTTCTAATATTCCCGTGTTGCCTTCTACAGGAGTAAACACCACTACTAAGGCTCAAAGATCTAAGCTTACAAGAAACATGAAGAATGATAGGATCTTGCCCTCATCTAGTAGTCAAGTGAAGAAGAACGTAGAAGCCCACCCTAGGAATGTTATTTATGTTTTGAATAAAAAGAACCATGTAGCTAAACCTAAAGGCTCTGGGTTGTGCAGTGTTCTAAGCCTATTGTGAATTCTAATTTGAAATGTTAGAATTGTAATTAATGTATGTTTTCTAGTCGTCATGATTCTTGCCTTATTAATCATGTGAATGAGATGAATGCCCGTAAAAATGGTTTAGAATGGAAACCAACTGGGAAAGTGTTAACCCAAGTTGGCTGGATGTGGCGTCCCACTGGTAGAACTTTCACTATAGTAGGAAATGCGTGCCCTTTAACTAGGATCACTCCCACTATAGCGAAGAAAGCATGCCCTTTAACTAGGAGTACCAAGGCTACCAAAACACAAGCGTGTCCTTTAACTAGCAACACCGACACTACTGTAGGAACCAAGTGTCCTTTAAATAGGTCTACTTCTACTGTAGTGCCTACTAATAATCCAAAACCTCATAAAATTGGAAATATAAAACCTGTTATTGGTAAAACTCACATTAGAAAATGCTGGAAACCAAAGGATAACTCAAATGTTAGCAATTTTGATAATTCTGTATCTGTATATGCTAACACTCTGGAACCAATAGTTTCCAATGCATTGTCTACTGTTGTTGATGAAACCAGGTGGTCCAAATTGTTCTCTGGTATTTGGACTCTAGTTGCTCCAAGCATATGACCGGAGATCGCTCTCAGCTCAGAAATTTCGTCAGCAAGTTTCTTGGTACGGTTCGATTCGGAGATGATCATATTGCAAAGATAATGGGTAACGATGATATCATATTGGGAATGTTATTATTTCAAGAGTGTATTATGTGGAAGGACTCGGTCACAACTTATTTTCTGTGGGACAATTTTGTGATTCAAATCTTGAAGTCGCTTTTCGTGAGCATACATGCTTCATTCGTAATTTGGAAGGGGTTGATTTATTGAAAGGTACTCGAGGGAATAATTTGTACACTTTGTATCTACAAGATATGATGGCCGCTTCTCCCGTATGTCTTTTCTCCAAAGCATCAAAGACTAAGTCATGGTTATGGCATCGACGGTTATATCATCTTAACTTTGACGCTATTAATCATTTGGCGAAAAACGAACTTGTTCGTGGTCTTCCTAAACTTTCATTTCACAAGGACCATTTGTATTCCGCGTGTACAATGGGGAAAATCACTAAGAAATCATACAAACCCAAGACTGAAGACACCAACCAAGAGAAACTTTATTTGTTGCATATGGATCTTTGTGGGCCAATGCGTGTTGAAAGTCTTGGTGGCAAAAAGTACATCCTCGTCATGGTGGATGATTACTCTCGGTCTACATGGGTGAAGTTTCTTGCAACAAAAGCTGAGGTACCTAAAGTCATTATCGATTTTCTAAAGAGGATTCAGGTACGTCTCAACACTACTGTCTGAGGCATTCGTACAGATAATGGAACCGAATTTGTGAATCAAACCTTGCGTAAGTATTATGAAGAAGTTCGCATATCTTGTGAAACATCCGTTGCTCGTACTCCACAACAAAACGGTGTCATTGAAAGGCGAAATCGCACACTTATGGAAGCAGCTCGAACGATGTTAATTTACGCAAACGCTCCATTATTTTTATGGGCAGAAGCAGTATCTACAGCAGTTTACACCCAAAACCGATAACTAATTTGAAAACGCCATGTTAAAACACCGTATGAGCTTCTACATGGTAAAGTACCAGATTTATCATATCTTCATGTATTTGGTTCTCTTTGCTATCCAAATAATGATGGTGAAAATTTGGGAAAACTTCAACCAAAGGCTAATATTGGTATTTTCATTGGTTATGCACCCGCAAAGAAAGTATACCGAATCTACAATCGTAATTCTCGCAAGATCCTCAAAACAATGAATGTTGATTTTGATGAGCTGACAGTTATGGCTTCTTAGAAAAGCAGCTCTGAACCCGCACTTCATGAAATGGGATCCTATAACATTAGCTCTGATCTTGTCCCAAACAACCCCACGTCAACATCATTTACACCACCTACTAGGAATGAATGGGATACGTTGTTTCAACCGTTCTTTGATGAATTCTTTACTCCTCCAAGTATTGTTGCTCTAGAACCTGAAGTAATAGCTCTGGTTACCGAAGTTGTAGTTCCAGCAACCATTGCACAATCAGATACGTCTGCACCTACAATTGGCCAAGATATACCTTCAACGAGTAATTCTCAACCAACACATGTTTCAACTACCCATGTCACACCTATTGATGATGAAGAGGATGATGATGATCAGGATTTGGAATTCGCTCAAATGCGTGAACTTTCATTCTTTAGTGTACCAATTCCCGACCCTAATCAAGCCGGGTCGTCCACCTCAGAGGAAGCTCTTTCTACAGTCTACTCCAATCCACGGATTCGTGAACATGACATCAAGTGGACAAAGGATCATCCTATAAATTCTATTATTGGTGACCCTAATCGCCCCGTATCCACACGAAGTTAGTTACAAGAAAATGCAATGTTTTGTCATTTTGATGCTTTTCTCACTGAAGTTGAACCTAAGACATGGCAAGAAGCTTTTACCCAATCTTGTTGGATAGAAGCTATGCAGAAGAAATTAATGAATTTATACGTCTTGATGTATGGGAACTTGTCCCATGCCCAGATAAAGTGCATTTACTCCCTTTGAAATGGGTTTACAAGGTGAAACTCGACGAGTTAGGCGGAATATTGAATAACAAAGCTCGACTAGTAGCTCGTGGATATAAGCAATTATTGGGCATCGACTTTATGGAATCCTTTGCACCAGTTGCCCGTTTGGAAGCTATTAGACTATTCCTCGCTTATGCAGCCCACGTGAATATGATCGTCTATCAGATGGATGTGAAGACGGCATTTCTTAATGGTGAAATCAAGGAAGAGGTCTATGTCCAACAGTCGGATGGTTTTGTGAATTCTAAATATCCTAACCACGTGTACAAGCTTAAGAAGGCTCTCTATGGGTTGAAGCAAGCTCCACGCGCCTGCCTCGACCCAAATTTTATCCGATGAGTTTGGGACACTCATGTCTTCCAAGTTTAAGATGTCAATGATGGGCAAGGTATCATTCTTCTTAGGACTTCAGATATCTCAGAGTCCTAGAGGCATCTTTATCAATCAATCCAAGTATTCCCTTGAATCTCTTAAGAAATATAAGATGGAATCTTGCGACCCCGTGGATACTCCTATGGTGGAACGAACTAAGCTTGATGCAGATCCACACGGAGTTGCCGTTGATCTGACACTTTATCGTGGAATGATCGGTACCCTTCTGTATATCACAGCTAGTCGACCTGATCTTCGGTTTGCTATATGTATGTGTGCTCGGTATCAAACTCGGCCTACTGAGTTACACTTAGCTACGGTTAAACGGATCTTTCGATATCTTAAAGGAACCATTAATTAGGGACTTTGGTACTCGAAAGACTCTTCGGTTGCACTCATGGCATATACAGATGCGGATTACGCGGGTTGTCAAGATACTAGGCGTAGCACAAGTGGAACGTTGCAACTACTAGGAGACCGACTAATCAGTTGGGCATCGAAAAGGCAGAAAAGCGCTGCAATTTCCAGTACGGAGGCAGAATACATAGCTATGTCCGGTTGTTGTGCTCAAATTATTTGGATGAGATCGCAATTAACCGACTATGGTCTAGGTTTCAACAAAATTCCGATGTACTGCGACAACAAGAGTGTAATTGCCTTATGCTGCAACAATGTTCAATTCTCCCGGTCAAAACATATTGACATTCGCTACCACTTTATCAAGGAGCAAGTGGAAAATGGAGTGATCGAGCTTTACTTTGTCCGGTCTGAGTATCAATTGGCGGATATTTTCACGAAGGCTTTAGATCGTGCTCGAATTGAATTTTTGGCCGACAAGCTAGGAATGAGAACCTTCTCGCCTGAGACTCTTAAGGAACAGGCAGATGAAGCGAAATAATAGTGATGGTAAACTATTCTCCGTATCCTTGGTGATCATCCGTATATATTGTTTACATTTTTATCCACAAAAGCAAAATACAAAAATATAAAACCATATAAAAACCATAAAAATTGAAAAATTTAGAAAAATCCAAAAATATTTTTACTTTATTTTTCAAAGGCATGTCTTTTGGTACGATAATATTTACGACCTTAGAAATGTCGATTAATATTGGCACGACGCCATAAATAGAGTTAGTACAAAAGTTGTAAATATTTCATAAAACATGTCTATATGGCTTGTAGTTATTTCAGACTGCAACTCGTTTTTCATATTAAAGTCAAGTATTTCTTATGAAAGTTTTGGCTCTCAACGGAAATTAATTTTCTCGGGCAAGTTTTACTTTAAAACCTTGTAAGGGATCAAGTTTACTTTATAACTTGGTCTAACACAAATCTATGTACGATTCAGTGCATTTATTTGTTAAAACAAGAGAAGTCTTATTTTTATGAAGCTATCATCTCTACAACCATGGCTATCTATAATTGGTATCTACATACTCGATGATGCGACTACTCAAACGGCGACTAAATCTCTTTCAATAGAACACGGGTCAACAATTGAGGGGGAGCAATTGTCAAGCATTCAGAATCTTCGATGCCGAAAGTGCCAAGTTCATAAAACTGGTGTCAAGACAAATATACCCATCGTACATGTGGTGTCAAGAGATGACTTCAAAGGTGACGAGGCGACCAAAATTTGCCGACAAGAACCATTTGATATTATCATATGATGTTTTCATCAATCAGGTCCAACCTTGTCAATTTATTCTAATATGGTGAATATGTGATCATGTTACAAATCGGTATCATATCTCACAAATTGGTCTCATGAAGATTAAACGGACTTGCATGTTTCTTCCCAAAACCTTTGTTAAAACTTCATAAAATCAATTGATATTAAAAACATCGATTGGGTTAATATTTTTAATATGGGGGAGAAAAAGTGATTTAATATGGGAAATTATCACTAAAGGTTTTACTTTACGTGATGGCTCATCCCGATATTTGCGGAATGTTTTCGAATATCGTGGCATATGTTAAGGGGGAGCAAAATGGATTTGCTATATCAAAATGGATTTCATGGTGACATATACTTACCATAAAACCCATTTATTTCACGACGATGAAGATGATGGTGACATAAGGATGGTAGAATAGGTTAAGTCAATGATTCTTCTAAAACCGGAGGAATCTTCCCAAGGACATTCCATAGCTAGACATAGTAGTCCTTAGGAAAGATGGAGAAAGATTGTGAACGTAGCTGAATGCCGACCAAGTACTTAAGTTAGCACTGGAACAATCACAACAAGGTGCTAGTTATGACGTATTGGTAAGCATTGAAGGGGTTGAAGAATGAAAAAGAATTGAAAAGATAAAGGGTGTAAAGAAAGAAGCCCTCCATACAACCTTAGGCAGAAACCGGGTCAACACATATGCTATTGAGATTATTTTAATGATGCTCGATATTGAAGATAGACATCATGGACCCAGTGATGCATTGCACAACCTTTCCCAGCTAACTCATATATCTCTTAAAAGGTATTTGTTTTATTCACACGGAGACAACGCATTATCTATCGATTTATTCACTCCGAATATATTGATATTGAAAAGGTGGCACTCCTCTCCAGCCTTCGATCACTAAAATCCAAAATGCACGATCGAGTCTAGAGCTATTTGAGATCATCAAATATCTTATTAGGACACACTTCCATATTTCCTTGCTTCTTCACACACTATGAAAAGTAAGAAAGATATTAAGAGTCCTACGCAAAATCATCATGATCTTGCCTGAACATCCGAGTAATACGAAATTATTTACAATGAAGATGGAAATCCTTTTTGAGCGAATATCAAAAAGCTCATGGTAGGTGACTTGTGCGATTCTTTATGAATCAACTTGTGATAACTGGAAAGCAACAATTGTTTTATTCTTAATTGAATTTAAACACGTTTCAAGCCTCTACGCAATATCTCAGTGATCTTGCCAGAACACTCAGAGTGACACTCTTAAGTGTTCACAGTGATGAGTGGAAATCCTTCTAGTGTTAACATCAAACAGCACTTGGTAGGTAACTTGCAAGATTCTGTATGAATCAAGCTCGTGACAACTGGAAAGCAACGATGGTGCGATTCTTAATTGAATTTCACTTGTTCCGGGAATCAGAATTGACGGCTTCAATCATGCGGCTAATTTTATCCAAATGATTCACTTTTTACGTTCGTAGTCAGCTTTGGACGGTCGAGTAAAGAGAACGGGTTTACCCGCGAGATCTTGTCAAGGAGATTTTTAGTTAAATCTACCTGCTGCAAGTACGATATTTTATATCGTCCAACGGTCTTCACCGACCAGAGGTAAAATGCTACCGAATTAGAATGAAATGTTCAAAGCCATTTTGTTAGAAATATGTTTTAACGTATATTAGAAGTATCGGTCACTCCACCATAGTATTAATGTTGTAATAGTTCGTAGTTAATGTTACTTATTAAGTTAAGTAAGAAACCGACCCATGGGCTTGTCATGGGTCTGCCCAAGCCCAAATAATGGCCTTGGATATAAATACCCCTTTCCGCCATGGAAAGGGGTTGGTTGTTGACATTCTATTTTCTCATTTGAATAAAAACACACATTGTTTCTCTCTCTAGAAATCTTCAACCCACTTCATAGATACATAGTTTATCAAGATTCTACATTTGGTATCAGAGCTATGGGGTGATTTAAGGTAATGATTTGTGTTGTTATTTAGTTTTTGATTGTATTAGTGTTCTTTAAGAAGATCCATCTTGATTCTTGGAGTTTTTGGTGTTTTGTGATTAGGATTAGTAGATAAGTATTAGTTTTTACTTATTTTAGTTGAAATCACAAAACTTTTTGGGTAACTTGGTAAAAATCTGGGTTTTTTCTTCATATTTTTGATCGATTGAATACTCGTACAAGTTTATGTTTCCCAGACAAAGTTCCGAACCAAAAAGTTCCGGATCAAAAAGTTCCGGATCAACAAAAGTTCCGGATCAAAAAGTTCCGAACCAAAAGTTCTGGATCAAGGAAAGTTCCGGTTCAAAAAGTTCCGAACCAAAAGTTCCGGATCAAGGAAAGTTCTGGATCAAGGAAAGTTCCGGATCAAGACAAAGTTCCGGATCAAAAACTTCCGAACCAAAAGTTCCGGATCAAGGAAAGTTCCGGATCAAGACAAAGTTCCGAATCAAAAGTTCCGAACCAAAAGTTCCGGATCAAGGAAAGTTCCGGATCAAATCTTCCGAACCAAAAGTTCCGGATCAAGGATTTCCGAGCCAAAATCTTCCGAATCAACACTTCCGACTCAACAAAAGTTCCGGATCAAGGGATATTTCACTTGTTTTTTCGACGATTTTTTAGAGGATTTAATCTTGGTTTCTTACAACAAAAACTCAACACAATTCACAAGCTTTACTTTACTGCTCGATCAACCGATAATCTTTGTCTCTTTGAAGTGAACAAAATGAATCCGAATTCATTAATGCCTCAGATGACATCACTTACGGACATTTCCGTCATTACGGGAACGGATAATCGCCATCCAATGCTCATTAAAGAAGTCTTTGAAGCATGGCAAGGCCGTATGATGTCATACCTTAAGGGAAAACCGACATATGGGAGGCTTATGGTTAAGTCAATTCTAAATGGTCCACTTGACTATGGTACCATCGTGGTTAACAATGTGACTCGACCAAGGGAGTTTGAAGAACTTACACCAGCTCAACAACTTGTTGCCGATGCAGACGAAAAGGCTCTTCAAACCATTCTCCAAGCTCTTCCATATGACATCTATCGAATGGTAAGTCAGTATACGGTGGCAAAGGATTTATGGGAACGTCTAAAGGTGTTGCTACAAGGTACGTCTCTTACCAAACAGGAAAGGGAATGTCAGTTGTATGATCTGTTTGATAGATTCACGTACAGCCCAGGGGAAACGCTTCACGACTATTACTTCAGATTCACTACTCTCATGAATGATCTGAATGTATACAATCTCGTGATTGCTCCATTCCAGGTTAACACCAAATTTTTGAATACTTTACCTCAAGCTGAATGGGGTGAGTATATTACCGATGTTAAGTTAACCAAGGATTTGCATAAGTGCAATTTGGATCAACTCTATGCTTTTCTTCAGCAGCATGAGAAACACGTGATCATGCACCGAGGTATGTACCCTGATTCTTTAGCTTTGATGGCGAATCAACCAAGCTTGTCACACAACAACACTCCTTATATTTTGGGACACCAAGCCTATCATCCATCACCTTACATGACCCCAAGCTTCCCCCAATATTCAATTCTACCGCAACCACCCACCTCACATCAGCAACAATATCGGTTTAATGCACCTTCATCACAATATGCTTCACAACCTCACCCAGCAAGTATTGCACCTTATGCTCAGTCTTCATATTCTTCTTATCAAGAGAATGCAGCATATCCATCAAGCTACTCTGACCACATGAGTATTCCTTCTAGTGCTTATGCAGCTCAACAAGACCAAGCACTGTATTGTGATAATGATGAAGTCCCCATTCCTGAATTCAAACAAGGAACTGACCCAGTTGAAGTGTTAGCCACTATGTCTGCTTATCTCACAAGGACTTTAAGCAAACGAGGATTTAGAGGACCAGCTCCTACTAACAATCAGCTGAGGAATTCATCCAATTCTCGCCAACAAGCTACTATTGAGAATGGCAGGGTAATGGTTCAACCTATTCAACCTTATCAGGGGAGACCTACTACTTCAACCACCAATGCACGCACGGTCAATCCTGCCCCAATGGTCAACACTCCTCCACGGGCTAATTCCACAGGCAAGTTGAGAATGATTACATGCTACAATTGTAAGGAAGAAGGTCACATGTCCAGGGATTGCAAAAAACCCAAGAGGAGAAGGGATGGTCAATGGTTTGCAGAGAAGATTTATCTGGTGAACGCTCAGGCACAAGGAAGGGAACTTGATGAAGAAGAGCTTGCATTTCTTGCCGATCTAAGGATTGCTGAACAAGACGTTGTCACCACACAGAATGCAGCATACCAAGCAGATGATCTTGATGCTTATGATTCTGACTGTGATGAACTTCAATCTGCACAGGCAGCTCTTATGGCAACTATCTCTAGCCTAGGGCCAGAAAAAAGATCTGAGGTACTTATTAATACCACTGATAATACCACTGATACTAGTATTCAACCACATCAAGTTGTGCAAGAGCTTGCTGATTCGAATGAGTCTTCGGTGGTGAGTCTTTCAAATGAGGAGACAATCAATGATAGTAATATCAATGTGAGTCCCCAGACTTTGAGTGAATCACAACCGGGAGCCATTTCGCATACGCATACTCCTGCTCAACAAGATTTGGTCATGGTTCCTGCTACATTACTTAGCCAAATGAATGCTGCACTCTTAGAAACCCTAGCTAAGAATAAGAATTTGTCTGATGAGCTTGCCTTATGCAACGAGAAAGTTCAAACTTTGGAATTAGTTCCTTCGTCTAGTGTTCTAACAAATCCCGAATATGATCATTTTCGAAACAAACAAATGGGTCATTTGCAAGAAATTGAAACCTTAAGAGCAGATCTTTCTAACGAACTTAAAGAAAAAGAGTTAGTGGTCACTAATTTTCAAAAACTTCAAATGGATTTTGAATTACTCGAGTCTAAGAAGAATGAAATGGAAATTAATGCGGCTAATAAGATTAGAAGTCTAGATTATTTGCTTTTAAGACAATACGCTGCCTCTCAACTAGTGCACTTATTTGATGCTTCGTTTAGAGAATTTAACTTATCACGTCAAAAAGGCCTTCCCCCTAACCCACGGTATGCAAAACAAGCTTTTATCCATAGTCCAAGACTCTATAATGCAACCCAATTAGGATTGGTCTTAGACCCGATTGTTATTTTCGATGATTGCACAAATAAGGATCTATTTGATGAGAATCGGTCATACAACTTTGCAAAATATCCCGAGTGTGATTATTTTAAAATGAATTAGGAGCTTGCAAAAACGGATTTTAGAATTCGCTTCTATATGGATAAAGATCTCATCACAGCACCAACCTACATGTTACATGAAGAAAACCCTAGTACACTTCCTACACTTGTCAAAATGGAAGGATCTAAGGAAATTCCAAAGGATCTTCCACCTGTTAGCACTGTATGGTTAAACTTGCAAGAGATTAATCAATACTTTGCTAGTTTTGACAAGGTCATTTTGGAATGTACGACTTCAAATGGCCTAAACGCCGGAGAATGGGCTTTCGAACACATGAACGAGGTGTTTAAGAATGAGATCAATCCGTTTGTCGAAAGTCTAAAAGGAAGTTTTGCATCTCTTTCGGAAAATCTTGAGTTTGAAATTACAGAAGTTCAAAAAGTGTTTTATGAAATGGACACCGCTTACGAACTACAATTAATTGAAAAGGAAAAGATTCTATCCGAATATGACCGATTCTTGTCCCAAGTAATTTCGTGTGATGTGCTTACTACTGTGAATGTTAATTATTCGAATGAGCTTACATCCGCTATGATTAACTGTGATGCTGTGAATATATGTGATGATGTGTGTGATCTCTCTGTAAATGTTGCTGATACTGTAAATGAGGTAGATAATCATTCTTGTCATGAATCTAACGCTGAATTTTTAAAGCTACAAGATTCTTACAATTTACTTTCAAAACGCTTTAATCAACTAGAACAACATTGTATATCTTTAGAATTAAAACAACAAACTCAAAATGAGGATCTTTTGATAACAAATGGTTGTGAAAACAGTGTTGAGACGAGTGACAAGATGATTGCAATAGTTAAGGCATTAGAGGAAGAGATTATGAGATTAAAGAGAGATGTGTCATCAAATGAAACACTAAAATTGGAACTAGAGGCTGCAGAGTCTAAAAACCAGGACTTAGAAATTAGACTGTGGTCTATTCTAGGGGAGATGGATTGTGCAAGACAGGGAATGTCCAAACTTTATGGTTCACTAGAAGAACGCTTCGCTTTTAATGCGGCACAGCAACAATCTTATGTTGAACAATTGAACCAAAAATGTGAGGAAATCTCTGACTTAAACATCCAGCTCATTGACAAAAACATGGTTTTGGCCGAGTTAAAGGAGACACTTCTTCTCATCCGACAAGAAGTTGTTAATAACTTAGCTACCAACTCTGCACCGTCCACTAGTGCTCCAACAACCAAGTCAGTAGTGCTTTATAAGAACCCGCTCCATAAGAAAAACCCGGTTACCTACGATGATTATATGAGGAATGCAATTAAGCATGTAGATCTTGTTAGGGATATTTTAGACGATCTTTATGCCTTAGATCCCTCAAGTAGCTACTATTATTCAGCTCATGAATATATTAAGCGAGTTCAATATTGCTTAGCATATTTGCAATACATAGGTAAACCAGGTTCTGCACTACTCACTAATCGACCCATTGCTGTAACTCCATTCAATAAGACCCCAGGAGCAAAACCATCATTGGCACCATCAAGTAAGGCACCTTTAAAATATGTTGCTAATATTCCCACTTTGCCTTCTACAGGAGTAAAAGAGTCTACTAAGGCTAAAGGATCGCCACTTAAGAAAGATAAGATCAAGCCCTCCACTAGTAGTACCATCAAGAAGAAAGTAGAAGCTCACACTAGGAATATCAGTTCAGTTTTAAATAAAAAGAATCATGTTAAGACTAAAAGCTCTGCGCCTGTGCAGAAGCCTAAACCATTTGTGAATTCTGATTTGAAATGTTGGAATTGTAATGAATGTATGTTTTCCCAACGTCATGATTTGTGTCTTATTGATCATGTGAATGAAATGAATGCCATTAGGAATGATCTTGAATGGAAGCCAACTGGTAGAACTCGTGCCCAAGTTGGATGGCAATGGCGTCCCACTGGTAGGACCTTTACATTAGATGGAAAAATGTGCCCTTTAACTAGGAATGCATCCATTGAGGTTAGGTCTCAGCGTCCTTTAGTTAGGAACACTAGCACTACAGTATGGAAACCGCGCCCTTTAATTAGGTCAGCCCCCACTATAGTGCCTATCAGTGAAGAAATACCTCAGGATTTAAGCCAACTAGAATCTACACCACCAACTAGGAAGAAGGCTAGGAAATCTCAGAAACCTAAAGTTAGCAAATCTAAGATTATTAAATCTGTACCTGCTAATAACAAGGAACATTCAGATTCCGAAACCTATACATTGTCCTCGTCTGGTGATATTTTCAGGTGGTCCAAATCATCCTCTGGTATTTGGACTCCGGTTGTTCAAAGCATATGACCGGAGATCGCTCGATGCTCCGAAATTTCGTCAGCAAGTTTCTTGGAACGGTTAAATTCGGTAATGATCATATTGCAAAGATAATGGGGTATGGTGAATATCAGATTGGAAACGTTACGATTTCAAGGGTATACTATGTAGAAGGTCTTGGTCATAATTTATTTTCAGTAGGACAGTTTTGTGATTCCAACCTAGAGGTTGCTTTTCGACAACACACTTGTTTCATCCGCAACTTGGAAGGAAAAGACTTGTTGAAGGGGTCTCGTGGTGAAAATCTTTATACTTTGTCCTTACAAGACATGATGACCGCCTCTCCAGTATGTCTTCTCTCTAAAGCATCTAAGACCAAGTCATGGTTATGGCATCGCAGATTATCTCATCTCAACTTTGATGCTATTAATCATCTGGCTAAAAACGAATTAGTTCGTGGTCTTCCAAAGCTCAAATTTCACAAGGACTACTTATGTTTCGCGTGTTCAAGGGGGAAAAGTACCAAGAAATCATACAAGCCCAAAGCTGAAGACACCAATCAAGAAAAACTTCATCTTTTGCATATGGATCTTTGTGGGCCAATGAGAACTGAAAGTGTGAGCGGTAAGAAATTCATTCTTGTTATTGTGGATGAGTTCTCCAGGTTTACATGGGTTAGATTTCTACGTACAAAGGATGAAGCACCGAAGGCTATCATCACTTTTCTAAAATTCATTCAGGTACGTTTAAATACTACTGTCCGCCGTATTCGTACAGATAATGGAACAGAGTTCGTCAACCAGACTCTTCGTGACTACTATAAAGAAGTTGGTATCTCACATGAAACATCCGCTGTACGCACTCCACAACAAAACGGTGTCATTGAAAGACGAAATCGTACGCTTATGGAAGCTGCTAGGACTATGCTGATTTATGCGAACGCTCCATTGTTCTTGTGGGCAGAAGCTATATCTACTGCATGTTTCACCCAAAACCGTTCTATCATTCGGAAACGCCATGGAAAAACACCTTACGAGCTTCTACATGATCGTCAACCCGATGTTTCATTTTTTCATGTGTTTGGTGCTCTTTGTTATCCAAACATTAATAGTGAGAACTTGGGCAAACTTCAACCGAAAGCCGATATAGGTATTTTCATTGGTTACTCACCCTCCAAGAAAGCATACCGAATTTACAACCGTCGTCTTGGTAAGATTGTAGAAACTATGGACGCAGATTTTGATGAGCTGACAGCGATGGCTTCTGAGCAACGCAGCTCTGAACCCGCGCTTCATGAGATGGGAACCGATGCTATTAGTTTCGGATTAGTTCCCAATAATCCTACTTCTACATCATTTTTACCATCTACAAGGCCCGAGTGGGATAAACTGTTTCAACCGTTGTTTGATGAATTCTTTGATCCCCCAAATGATGAAGTTCCAGCACCTGTAGTGATAGCTCCAATTCCTGAAGTTGTTGCTCAAGCAAATGAAGCTTTATCTAATGCATCCTCAATTAACATTGAACCGGATGCACCTTTACCAAGTGATTCTCAAACTACACCTGAATTGTTACCCTTACTTGTGCCTAATGATGTTGAAGAGTATTCTATTGATCACGATTTGGAATATGCTCACCTACAAGAGCTTCCTTTCTTTGGTGTACCGATACCTGAAAACCCTTCAGCCGCGTCTACCTCAGAAGAAGCTCCTTCTATTGTTCACTCCAGACCACCTCGGATTGAAAAACATAGCACCAAATGGACAAAAGATCACCCAATTAGGAATGTCATTGGAAGTCTCGATCGACCAGTCTCTACACGCCATCAATTACAAGAGAGTGCACTCTATTGCTATTTTGATGCATTTCTCTCCGAAGTTGAACCTAAAAATTGGCAACAGGCTATGACTCAATCATCTTGGATTGAAGCCATGCAGGAGGAACTAAATGAATTCCAAAGACTTGAAGTATGGGAATTAGTTCCTCTCCCTAACAAAGTTAACATCCTTACTTTGTTATGGGTTTATAAGGTTAAACTTGATGAGATGGGTGCAGTCTTGAAGAATAAGGCTAGATTGGTTGCTAGAGGATACAAACAAGCCTTGGGTATCGAATTTGAAGAATCTTTTGCTCCTGTTGCAAGATTGGAGGCTATTAGACTATTCCTTGCGTATGCTGCTCATATGAACATGATCGTCTATCAAATGGATGTGAAGACGGCATTTTTGAACGGTGAACTAAGGTAAGAAGTCTATGTTAGTCAGCCGGATGGGTTCGTTAGCACGGAGTTTCCTAATCATGTGTACAAGCTTAAGAAGGCTCCCTATGGGTTGAAACAAGCTCCACGCGCGTGGTATGATCTCCTTTCAACATATCTCATTTCGGAAGGCTTCTCCAAAGGCAAGGTGGACCCCACTCTATTCACTCTCAAGGAGGACAACGACATGATTCTGGTACAAATTTATGTTGATGATATAATATTTGTTGCCTCTAACATAGAATTGTCAAATCGCTTTGAGAAGATAATGTCCACACGCTTTCAGATGTCAATGATGGGAAAATTTTCATTTTTCTTAGGATTACAATTTTCTCAGAATCCCAGAGGCATCTTTATTAATCAATCCAAATATGCTCTAGAATCTTTAAAGAAATATAACTTTGAAAATTGTGACCCCGTGGACACTCCAATGGTGGAGAAATCCAAGTTAGATGAAGATAGGAAAGGGACTATTGTCGATCCAAAACTTTACCGTGGAATGATCGGCACCCTTCTATATCTGACTGCTAGCAGGCCTGATTTGCAATTTGCCGTATGCATGTGTGCCCGGTATCAGGCTCGGCCTACCGAAAAGCACCTACATGTTGTTAAAAGGATCTTTCGGTATCTCAAAGGAACACTTCATCGTGGTCTATGGTATCCGAAAGATTCCTTCATTGCTTTAATATCATACGCAGATGCCGATCATGCTGGGTGTCAAGACACGAGGCGTAGCACTTCTGGATCTGTGCAACTCCTTGGAGACAGATTGATCAGTTGGTCTTCAAAAAGGCAGAAAAGCGCTGCATATTCTAGCATGGAGGCTGAATACATCGCCATGTCCGGTTGTTGTGCTCAAGTCCTTTGGATGAGATCACAATTAACTGACTACGGTTTGGGATTCAACAAAATCCCGATGTATTGTGACAACAAGAGCGCCATTGCCCTTTTCTGCAACTATGTTCAACACTCCCGGGCCAAGCACATAGACATTCGCTACCATTTCATTAAAGAGCAGGTGGAGAACGGAGTGATCGAGCTGTATTTTGTCACCACTGAGTATCAGCTGGCAGATATGTTCACCAAAGCCTTAGATCGAGGACGAATCGAGTTTTTGATCGACAAGCTTGGCATGAAATCATTCACTCCAGCGACTCTCAAAGAATTGGCAGAAGAATCAGCTGAATAGTGGTGGTAAACTATTCAGGCGTATCCTTTGTTCGTGATCATGTATATTATCGTATATATATAAACCACAAAAAGAAAAATACAAAAATATAAAACCAAGAAAAACCATAAAAAATATAAAACCTAGAAAAACCATAAAAATTATAAAATCAAAAAAAAAACCAAAAATATTTTTCGTTTTTTTTTTAAATCGGGCATGTCTTTTAGTACGGTAATATTTACGGCCTTAGAAATATCGATCAATATTGACACGGTGCCATAAATAGAGTCTGTATAAAATTTGTACATTTTTAAAACATGCCCATTATGGCTTGTAGTTATTTCAGACTGCAACCCGGTTTTCATATTAAAGTCACGTATTTCCTTGGAAAACGTTGGCTCACAACGGGAATTAATTTTCTCAGGCATGATTTACAAGCCAAATCATGCAAAGGGATCAAGTTTACTTTACAACTTGGTCTAACACGAGTTAGTGTACGTCTCAGTGCATTAATTTGTCAAAATAAGAGAAATCTTATTGCCACCACGAATCAATCTTTTCAAGACATTAATTGGAAATGTTTTCATCAATATTTGACTCTTTAAACAATGACTACAGCTCTTTAAATAGAAAACGGGTCATCGTTTAAGGGGGAGAAAATATTAAATCATCTTCGTCATCAAAAAGATTTTCAAAAGTGTTTGTGGTAAATTAATTGGCTAATGAGTGGTCTTGCTTTAGAATACGACTTGTGCTTGCTCAATGTGATAGGAATTGCTTTAAGATCTTGGAGATTTGCTATGATACTTAAGTTGTGTGAAGGTTAAGTTGGCTAAGTTTAACGTTGGTTAGGGAGACGAGAAAAGAAATATGAAAAGATAAAAAGGGAAATAAAAGAGAAAAGTGTAGGGATTTAAAATGACTAAGGGAGAAAGTTGAATTTTGACCTAAGTCAAACCAACCCCCCCCCCCCCCCCCCCCCCCGTTTCTTCATCTTCACTGTTTCTGTTTCATCCTTTCTTTCCTCCATTTTCACACACTCAAGCTCTCACCAAAAACTCTCGTCTTTAATCATACAATTCGTCTCATTCAATCTAAAAGGTACAAACATCAATCTTTAATTTCTAATTCATTCCTTAATTCAGTTAAATGATTCGATTAATCAGATTAAATCCAATTAGGGTTTGTGTCTAATTAAGGGTAAATTGATTAGGGGTTTTTGCTGGGTTTTGGATCGGATTAGGATTAGAACACTATGGTTGCTTTAGAATGCCTTAAAACTCACTATAGCGCTTAGAATAATCATAAACAAGGTGCGTTTGTGAACTTCCGGATGAACAAGGGTTATGAACTTCCGAATGAAGGAAGTTCCGGATGAACTTCCGAATGAAGGAAGTTCCGAGTGAGCTTTCGAATGAAAGAAGTTTCGAATGAACTTCCGAATGAAGAAGTTCCGAATGAACTTCCGAATGAAGAAGTTCCGAATGAACTTCCGAATGAAGAAGTCCGAGTGAACTTCCGAATGAAGAAGTTCCGAATGAACTTCCGAATGAAGAAGTTCCGAATGAACTTCCGAATGAAGAAGTTCCGAATGAACTTCCGAATGAAGAAGTTCCGGATGAACTTCCGAATGAAGAAGTTCCGAGTGAACTTCCGAATGAAGAGTTCCGAATGAACTTCCGAATGAAGAGTTCCGAATGAAGGACTTCCGAATGAAGAGTTCCGAATGAAGGACTTCCGAATGAAGAGTTCCGAATGAAGGACTTCTGAATGAAGAGTTCCGAATGAAGAGTTCCGAATGAAGGACTTCCGAATGAAGAGTTCCGAATGAAGGACTTCCGAATGAAGAGTTCCGAATGAAGGACTTCCGAATGAAGAGTTCCGAATGAAGGACTTCCGAATGAAGAGTTCCGGATGAACTTCCGAATGAAGTGTTCCGAATGAAGGAGTTCCGAATGAAGAGTTCTGAATGAAGAGTTCCGAATGAAGAGTTGTTGGATTGATAGTTGTTTGCCTATTATAATTACTTGTTGAAATGTGTTATGCATAGAAGTAATAATGATACATATCTATATATTTTTGTGCATCAACCTTTCATGTCTTATCTTAAGCAGATACGATGACTAATCCAACAGTACAAGCAATCCAAGACTCTAGAGCAGCCGCAATTGCCGAAGCACGAACCCTCAAGTTCATACCAAACAATTACCGGTTGAAGCAAGTTTCAAAATCCACTCACCATGGATTTAAAGTCGCCATAGCAATCCTTGATCACTCTCACTTCAAGAATGCTTTAAGGAGTACTGCCTCGGTGCCATATGATTACATGTATGAGTTCTGGGCTACCAAGGAAAGTACTTCAAACAAGATCACCTTCACTCTCGACAACAAGCAACAGACACTTACAGTTTCAGATTTCCGCAAGATTTTTGGAATACGGGATACACCCAAAGGTATGTCATTTTCTAGGGATCCTACCAAAGACGAACTCATGGAGATGTTTGATGCTCTTGGATGTCCTGACATACGAGTAGTGTCTGAGTTTACCACCGCTAAAGTAGGTCAACCTAGGAGAGCAATCTTGGGTATTCTCAGTAGATGTCTCACACCTAAAACATCTGGGCATGATGCTTTACGTAGTCCAATCATGAACATCTTCTATGGCATGTACAAAGGCTCAAATGCAGATTATGCATTATTGATGTGGGAAGAATTTAACTTTCAACTCTTCCAAAACAAGAAGCTGAAGACTAATTTCTTTCCTTACCCTTGGTTTATCAAGCTTATTATTAATTATTTTATGAAGAATGATGTCTCTATTGATAAGCGTGCAGCAAGTCGTCATCACACTGAAGAGGCTGATCACACTGTGGATCTAAGGCATGAAGGACCATCTGGTGGTGTTATTCCTGGTCCTATTCCCGATTATCTTCTGACGGATAAAATTAAAGCTTCTGCTGATTACAAACTACTGCTACTAGAAATCAAGAAGCTAAAAGCAAGCCTTCAGACAGGAGAAGACTCGTCTACTACGGTCAAGAGTAAAGGTAAACGCAAGCAACCAGCTGCTTTATCTGAACCCGAAACCAAGAAGAAGAAGACTGAGGTTAAGAAGGGAAAGGGTACGGCTGATGAGTTAGTTCTCCGCGACGAAGAAGATGTTGATGATCCTACTCTTGACAAGGCTGAGAGAAAATTAATGAAGATAGCTATTGAAAGGAGTAGGAGAGATACGGGCGGTAGTGGTTCGGGTGCACAGATGAATGTTGAAGAAGAGTACGAGGAGCCAGAGGATATTGATGAGTTTGGATCGCCTGAAAGGTATTCTACTTCGAAGGAGACATCCATCCCTGTTTCAGCAAGTGTTGAAAAGGAGTCCGGTGCTCCTACAATCATGGTACCTACTCAGCCTTTAGTAACTCAACCTCCACCAATACAGCCCTTACCAACCCGACCGGTACCAACACCATTCCTTCCACCACCAATAACTCCCATCCTCAGTACTGTGGTCACAACCGAGCCTCTTCAACCAACCTAGAGTAGCTCTGCATCATCTTCAATGGCTGCATTTGTAATGGCAGAACTCTTGGATAAACATACTGATAATCAAAGAAGAGAGATGAATGAACTTCGCCAAGAGTTACTTAGACGAGTGCAAAGTGAAGAAGCCTCAAAGAAAGCCCAAGAAGAGATGCTTGCTAAGTTCGCTGCAGAGATGGAGTTAACACGTAAAACTCATGCAAAAGAACTAGCTCGGGTCAAGCAGGCTGAAGCTGATAAGTATGCAGCACGAATTACGAGACTTCAAGCTATGAGGGATAAATACAAGGAGCAGAAAGAAACACTTGAAGCTTCTGTTGAAGAGAGAGTGAAAGAATCCGTTGAGTCCATTATGCCAAAACTGCGTGATGAGTTGAAGACACTCGCGGCTGATAATTTGATGATTAAGTTGTCAAATCCTCCTCAATCCGCCTATAAAATCGCATATGACTTGACGGATTTTGAATTAAAGAAGATCCTCAAAGCTCGTATGAGGGAAGTTGGATCTTTTGATAAGTCTAAAGTTCAACGGACTCTCTACAAGTCACTCAATGAAGCTATCATGGAGGATGATCAGTTGTTCAAAATGTTTGGAAGTGTGGTACCTTACCACATTCTGCCTGAGGAAGAAAAGGATGATAGTGAACAAGAAGAGGGTACTGGTGAAGAAGAAGAGGAAGAAGAAGGAGAAGAAGAAGAAGAAGAAGAAGATGATGATGATGATGATGGTGACGATGGTGGTGATGATGATGAGGATGATGATGATGATGATGGTGATGATGGTGGTGATGGAAATGAGGAGATTGCTAAGGGAAGCAACGAGGGTGACGATGAGGATGATGATGGTAAACAGCCCAAAAGGGGGGACAAGGTAGCCATCACAAAGAAACCATCTAAGTCTGGTACCAAGTCTCAAAAAGATGTTGCGCATAAGGAAAAATCCACCTCAACGGAATCAAGACGATCCAAGTGGCGCCATGATGTGAATGCTACTACGGCGTCATCGATTCTCGGTACATCTATTGTTGTGTCTATACCTGTTACCACTAACCCTGTTAGTTCTGTTGTTGCTCCTGTGATTGCAGAGTCAGTAACTGAACCTGAAGTTGCACAAAACTTGCCTGTTCATGACACCGCTGAGATGCCTGAATCAGAACCAGCACGTGTTCATGTATCTACTCCTCTACAACAAGAACAACAATCTACTGTTCCTGAGTCAAGCACACGGGACTGGGCAGACACATTGGAGATTGACGAGATTGCACCGCCACAAGCTTGGATCACGGCAGCGGCTCAATATGATCCAATCACAGACGCTGACAGAGATGTTCTATATCTCCGTATCCGTAGTCCGATAGACTTGTGTGCATTTCTGGCTCATGAGTATAAGTCTTCGGTCACTCCGTCCTTAGTGAAGAGAGCGCTAAAGGATAAGAGAATTCGCGCCAAAACCAGGTTAACCCGAATGGAGTACGAGTATTATGCTGACGAGGTCCTGAAAGCTCTTAACACCGTTCAAAGGCCAGGCCTCCATGAATCAGAAAGAGCTCCACCTCCACTTGATCCTTCTCAAGATAATCAAATTGCTCTCGACTTTTTCGTCACCTATGATCTCGAGTATCTCCTCAAGGGTTCATCAAAGTACGCAACCTCCCTGACTTTACTGAAAGCTGCCAACTGGGGGACAATACCCTGGATCGAGGAAAAGGTAAACCGACTCTGGGTCCCAAAGGTAACTCGTAATTATGATATGTATGCTGTTATAGGTGCATCTCATTGGGACGAACGAGTCCGAAGGGCGTACAGAGGTTGCTGCTTAGCCAATTCTGGAAGTAACGTGAGATCCGATATTCGCATCTCCAGCATTTTGGGACTGAAAACTGAAGCCAAGAATGGCTATTATCATGTGACGGAGATTCGTCTAAAAAGGGAGGATGATAGAGAATACAAAATCCAGCAGGGAGATTTTTCTATCATTCGCCTTGAGGATATCGAAGACATGTTACTTATGGTGACCCGGGATCAACTCACCCATATTGCTCGTGAAGACATCATTGCCTTAAATACAGTACTTCGTATGTTCATACGAAGCGTTGTTATCAAGAAACGAGTTGAAGATCTTCAATTGGGAGTTGAAAGCTACTAAAGGAAGCTTAACCTAACCCGTCCAGTGAATCAAGTTCTACCTCAACATGTCACAAGATGTCCCTATACCGGCATTTCTGTTCCGATTTACGGGATTTTCTACTTGAACAGTCGAGGGATAATGAAGTTTATGAGGGTGGGTGAGCTTTATAAGTACAGTGATGGGACTCTCATATACGTCAGAGGAAAGTTGGAGCATCTTAATTCGGGTGGGTCTTTACCAGAGATGACTGAGGATTGGCATCAGGGTTATCGGCAAATGGCGAAGTATGTGATCAAGAAGATTGATCAAAAGCTCCGTGAACGTAGATTGATGAGGAGCTTAGAAAGATTCGTTGGTGGTAGACCATATGGAGTGCACCACAAGTTACTGCAACGATCCATCTAATGGGTCGTACATTTCAGGTCCACTTTATATTGGTTTTTAATTGTGAATATGTAAATTTGTGAATATTGTGCTTTTACGGCTTGATGTAGTGTTAAGGTATGATAATTTTTCAAGAATTTCTCACGAGATTCTAAATCTTTCAAAATATATCATACTAAAGCACTACAACTATCCCTTATTAATTTAAGGGGGAGCATTAACATGTTCTATGGCCAAACATCGATTTCATTTTTACCCAAAGACCGGTTAATCCATTCAATATCCCAAATATTAATGGTTAACATTTTGGATAAGGGGAGAAAATGGGACTAAGGAGACTTAAATGATACTTGGCTAAAAGATGAAAAAGACTTAACGATAATCCAACTTAATATGTGTAAAGCACGTGTTAAGGGGGAGCGTTTTTTATGAACAAAACACCTAAGGTACAAAACTTTTGATTTCAATATCACAAGTACCTTAAGTGATTTTCAAGTATTTTTCATGGTGGCTATACCTTCCCAAAACACGCTTAATTCACGACGAATGTGGTGACAAAAGGGTGGTAGGAATAGGTTTAGTCCAATGATTCATCAGAGCCGATGGAATCTTCCCAAGGACAATTCCCTAGATAGAATTAGAAGTCCTAGGAAAGATGGAGAAAGATTGTGAACGTAGCTGAGTACCGACTAATTACTGATGCTAGCACTGGAACAATCACAACAAGGTGCTAGTGATGATGTATTGGTAAGTACTGAAGGGGTTGAAGAATGAAAAAGAAATGTAAAGATAAAGGGTGTAAAGAAAGAAGCCCTCCTTACAACTTTAGGCAGAAACCGGGTCAATACATATGCTATTGAGATCATTTTTGTTAATGCTTCTCGATATTGAAGAAAGACATCATGGACCCAGTGATGCAATGCACAACCCTTCCCAGCTAACTCAAATATCTCTCAAAAGGTATTTGTTTTAATCACACGGAGATCAACACATTATCTATTGGTTTATTCACTCCGAATAGACTGATATTGAAAAAGTGGCACTCCTCTCCAGCCATCGATCACTAAATCAAAACGCACTATCGAGTCTAGAGCCAAGAGATCATCAAAAGTCTCATTAGGACACTTTCCATTTATTCCTTGCTTTCTCACACACTGTGAAAAGTAAGAGATTTTTATGAGTCCTACGCAGTATTCTTGTAATATTGCCAGAACATCCGAGTAATACGCAAGTATTACAATGAAGATGGAAATCCTGCTTGAGCCAACATCAAACAAGCTCATGGTAGGTTACACGTGCGGTTCTTTAAGAACCAATCTTGTGAAAAACTGGAAAGAAACAGTAGTTTAATTCTTAATTGAACTTAAACTCGTTCCAGGCCTCTACGCATTATCATATGATCTTGCCAGAACACTCAGAGTGACTCTTTATTGATCACAGTGACGAGTGGAAATCCTTCTAGTGTTAACATCAAACAGCACTTGGTAGGTGACGTGCAAGATTCTTTATGAATTAAGCTCGTGATAACTGAAAAGCAACGATGGTGAAAATCTTAATTGAAATTCACTTGTTCCAGGTTTCATGAATTGACGGCTTCAATCATAAGGATTTTTAATCCAAATGATTCACTCTTTATGTTCGCAGTCAGCTTTGGACAGTCGAATAAAGAGACGGGTTTACCCGCGAAATCCTGTCAGGAAGTTACTTAATTGAAACTATCCGTCACGGGTATGATATCTAATATCGTCCAACGGTCTTCACCGACCGGAGGTAAAATGCTACCGAATTAGAATAAAATGTCAAAGCCATTTTATTCGTGTCGTTGTTGTGTACCTGTTAAAGACGGTGGCGTTGCTGTGTACCTGTTGAAGACGGTGGCGTTGATGTGTACCAGTAGAAGACGGTGGCGTTGCGGTGTACCTGTTGAAGTCATTCCCACATGCTTATGTTTTTCTGCATCAAAGTTCAACAAAATTCAAGAAAGTGCAAAATGAAGTCTTCCGCTGTACCAAACTCTGAAGCTTTCGAGAATTCAACAAAAAGACATAAGTGTGTGGAACATGAAGTCACAAGGAGGCAAGATTCACAAGAAGGCAAAGATCACACGTGATTGGTCAAAAGAACAATGCTCTCAAGCCAAAGCCTAAAAGTTCAAATAAACATATTCACAACAAAAAGAAAGAAGAAAAGACTACGAGCTGAAGAACGAAGACTTAGTATAGTATGCTAGGTTTAGAACTTTGTAACGTGGAGTGACCTCCCTTAGGGGGAGATTGTTAGAAATACGTTTTAACGTATATTAGAAGTATCGGTCACTCCACCATAGTATTAATGTTGTAATAGTTCGTAGTTAATGTTACTTATTAAGTTAAGTAAGAAACCGACCCATGGGCTTGTCATGGGTCGGCCCAAGCCCAAATAATGGCCTTGGATATAAATACCCCTTTCCACCATGGAAAGGGGTTGGTTGTTGACATTCTATTTTCTCATTTGAATAAAAACACACATAGTTTCTCTCTCTAGAAATCTTCAACCCACTTCATAGATTCATAGTTTATCAAGATTCTACACATTTCATTCGTGTCTACTTATGTTACGGAATTTGAAGACGGTAGCGTTGCGATGATCGAGAAGAAGTCGTCCCCACATGCTTATATTTTCTAATACAACAAGTTTAAGAAAGTCTAAAAGTTAAGTCTTCCGCTGTATCAAACTCTGAAGCTTTCAAGAATTACAAAGGTATAAGTATGTGGGAAATGAAGTCACGTAGAGGCAAAGATCACAAGTGATGCACAAGATCAAAGGCAAAAGATCCATGCTCAAGATTGATATCAAAGATCACATGTAACACCCCACTTGGATAAGTGGACCGTTACGTGTATTTATGGCGTGTCATCAAAGCATAAGGTAAATGTCCTAAAACATTAACTGACCATAAAGGAAAATACCGGGATCAAACATCGGCAATCCAAACATAAGCCCAAACATGAAAATAAAATACTGAATGAAAGGACTAAACAATGTCCAAATAAGCAGAATAATGTAAGAATGCATAAAGTAAGAAGTCTGGATAGCTTCCATCCAAATGCACATGCTCTTAGAATCCTAAAAGCGTCCTGGTGTACCTGCCGTTAGAACATGAAAGGAACTACGGCTGAGCATAACGCTCAGTGGACGGATATAGCATGAATAGAATGTACTGAAAGTAATGGAATAGAAGGCTACAATGAAACTATAAGACTGATATGACATGTGGTAAAACTTTGCATAAAATCTGATTAACCTGTTCATATATACTGAAACTGAAATATAACTTATAAATTCTAAAAACATGCATTTTCTGTATTTTAGTTTGCCAAGAGCATATATAGGTCATGAACTGAGTCAACTGCTGCATGAATACATAGAGGGGTGTCCTCGTCATGCTGTAGAGGGGTGACCTCTAAATAATTGTGCTAGGTGGAGGGATCAGCTCCAATGTGAAGGATGTAGAGCACACACCACATTCACCTGCTAAACTGTAAACTGTAGCCTAGGATGCATCCATACGCCCCACTAATAAAACTGATAAAATGGCCAAGCTGAGCTGAGTGGGACGATGCAGGATATCACTCTCCTGCATGCGAGTCACGACACCGGTGCCTCTAGTGTCGTGGTTACGGTACCTCCGTAACTAGTACTTAAACTTATCATGCTTGTATATCACGCTCAGGCAATTTATTTTATTATAAACGTGATTGCTGATAAACTTAAACATATACTGGGGAAAACATTTGGCTGCAGACGGGGAATCCTAATCATGCATAGGAAAGGAAGTCCTTACTGAAAGGACGGGAAATCCGTACCTCTAGTCCAGTACTGACTGAATGGAAGACTGAACGAATACTACTCGGGCTTCACGCGTGCTACATGAATAAAGGACGCGAATAAGTTAACTGACATTCGATTATTAAATTTTACTGATCTTATTGGTTTCTTATTTATTTATTTATTTCAGATATTCTATACGTATAATTACGGCTAAATCTGATCTTAAAATAATTCATTTTAATGTATTAACGTTCTACCAATATCTACGTACAACGTATTTCTGACGATAAGGTATTTCTATAATAAGTACCCCCGCTAATTTAGAAAGTCTCTTAATTTAGAAGTTCTCAAATAGTTTAATTCGTTTTCTAAAATATACTCTTTTTAATATTAACGAATTAATTTAATTTAATACACTTAAAAATATATATATTAAATATTTATAAAACAATTTAATTTAAACAAAAGGTATAACATAAAGTATTTATTTTATGGTTTATAATAACGTCCCGAGCTTAACGAGCCCATCTCGGTCGCGTTGCACAAAGCCACAACTATATTAAAAATCTGTCTATATGAAATTAACGACGAAACTGAGTTACTAACACTGTCGCTAAAACTGTCCCCTTAAAACTGTATATATAAAATAGTTTTTGTGACAGAAACAGTGTCGCTAAATCTGTCACCAAAACCTGAGTTTTAAAAACTGCATAAAACTAACAGTTTTCGCGACAGAAAAACTGTCGCTAAAACTGTCGCTGATGTTACTCAACACAACATTTTAAGCCCCATCTTTCCCCACTGTTTTTACCTATGTTTTCCCCCTGTTGGACTATAGTTCCCACTGTTTATACTAGCCAAACACACCCTTATATACACGCAGCCCCAAACGCACCCTTTTGTCGGGTTCTGGCCCTAGCCGCCCCTGTGTGGGTCACGGCTGGGCAGGGAAGGGAAACCGCCGAGACATCAGGTCTCGGTTTTTTTCGTGAGGCCAACGAACCCGACCCCTTTTTGCTGTGGCTGTAAAAACCAACCACCACCGAGACATAGATGTCTCGGTTTTGTACAAGATCACTCAACCCGACACCCCCTATTGTGGTTTCTGATCGGGGCTGGGCAATGGAAAAGAACCCACCGAGACATATGATTACATAGGGATAAAAGAAAGCTAGGATTACCTTGGTGGTTTAGGATGAACAACCGGAACCCTCTTTTTTTTTTCTCTTCTTCCCGGCGGCCAATCAAAGAAAACCCTAATTCTATTTTTTTTTGTGCGACTGGTTATGGGGAAAGAGTAACCCCCGATTGTTTTTTTTGTCTAAACCAAATGGGCTAAAGCCCAAGTCCCCTTTCCTTTTTTTTTTTTTTTTTACAACCGGCCCTTCTATTCTTTTATCTTAATTATATTTTTTTTTTAAACTTGTGTAATAATAACAATTGCATAATAATAATTCTTGTAATATTTTCTTGTGCTGTTTTCATCGATAAATTCTACGTAAATGTTTTAAATAAAAACCGCGTATTTACCTTTCTCGAATTTAAAATACGGGTTTTACAATTCTTCCCCCTCTAAAAACAATAATTCGTCCCCGAATTAAAGATACGACTATACCGGGTTTTACAATTCTTCCCCTCTAAAAAGGAGAAATTCGTCCTCGAATTAAAGGTAATAAGCTGATGAAGTTATAAGAACTGAAAGAACACGTAGACTGAAAAGACAATTAAGCTGAAGGATAAATTGTCTTCTAGTTAAGACATAATGCTGCTGATAGGTATAAACTTGGCATGACTGAAATGATCATGTAATGTGACATGGCTGAAGAGAACATGGAACGTGTCATGACTGAAAGAACATAACTGAATTTATTGAAAAAGATAATGAGAGGTCCAGATGGACTCCTCCGTTTCGAGTGGCCTCCCGCTCGAAACGATTCCTTCAAAGGTCTAACATACTAAATAAAATCTTGGTCCTGATGACCCTGTCCTGATGATGCTGAAAAGCTTCTGGTTCCATATTTAAGATGGATTTTCTGAATCTAATAGAATAAAAAGCCATAGCATGTAGGATACCTGAAACGATACGTGTAAATATTCTGAAAAGATAACATTTATATCTCTGAGAAAGCTGCTGAAAATATAAGGACGAACTACGTGAACAATTGTGAACGTGCTGAGTGGGCAATTGTGAACGTGGTTCATAATTATATGAGGAGCTTTGGAATGGAATATATCATGAATGTGATACGTGAATCGTGCTGTGAACGTGATACTAGAATATATCATGAACGTATGCTGACTGAGGAATGAATGCCAAACGATACGGCCTGAGATGTGAAACGTCTGCCTGGTTATGGAATAGTTGTGCTAAACTTGAGTCGGGTTTATCAAGCTTTCTGTAACCGTATTCGATAATAAACTATAAAATGAGTATCGCGAAATGGCACACGAACTTGAACGTGAACAACGTTATGAACGCTAACGTAAGCTTAAATCATGAGATAGCATAAAAGATGAACTGAAACCGCATCATACTGCGAATGAGACGTAAACGTGAAAGTGAAAATAAACATGAACTTGAAATGGGCGTAAACATACACTTGATCGTGAACATGAATTCTTTCTGATATGATGGTCAAAGGAATGCTTTGAATTCGTACGATTCACAACTGAATTTCAAAATTTTTCTGCAGATCAGCTACTGCGTGATCCTTTCGGATGAAAGAACGCGCAGGCTGATTACATGGTTGATGATAACTTAGTTAGTATCATACTTTCTCTGAGCCTGTGGTAGCTGACAACAATTTCATGGAATTTCGTCTCATTTCTGTTCAGAAATTTCTAAGGGTTGTAGTAACTCTCTAACATGACGGCGTTCTATCTTGAACCTGCAGCAGGTCAGGCATCTAGATATGAACATAGCTGCATTAATGTGTGATGCGGATTCTATTAAAGTTTTGTCTGGGATTATGGAACATTCTGGTGGAAATCTGGTTGAATAGTCATAAAATATTTTTAGTGAGAACTATCGACAGTTTCTGCGGTAGTAGTCAATTGAGTTCTAGAAAATTGTACTTCATTCACCGGCGTCGGTCGTGACCATCTGGTGATGGCCTTCACCTTCGCAGGGTTATCTGAAATTCCTTTCTGCTAGAAAGGGTGGTTCAGAAATGCCACCTTGTTCAACTGGGCTTCACGTCTGGAAAGCTGCGTATATGAATTTCTCCTATCTGAGAATCTGTAGGATCATGAAAAGATGATTCTCACCTTTTCTATAGAGTTTAATAGACCAGAAGCGATCAATGAATATGCTGACGATTTTGTCTGAGAATCATGGAGATTTTTTTATTTTTTTTTTTTCAAAAATTTCATACTATAGTTGGAGCAAACGGAAGCTTGGAAGTGTAAATCGAAAATTTAGAGAGACTATAACGTGTGCAAAGGCATTCTTGGAAACAAAAGTTCTTTCTCTTACCACTGATGGTAGTATGATCGAAAATTATTCTGGAAAATATGCTTTAGACATCGTAGCAGATCAGATAAACTTTCTATACGTGGAATGAAATATTGGTTAAGAATAGTGATCTATATAAAAGAAACATCTTGTGGTCGATACATGATGTCATGACACCGGCCTTCTTCCTGGTAGACAGAAACGATGTACTTCCTGATGGTGCGCTAGGACGAACAGAACTTCGTTTCGATAACTCATGCAGCAAATGTTGCTACTCTTTTAACTTAGCTGAAGCCTTGAAATAAAGAGTTTTGAAAACAGGTTCTGTTCTTGAGACAAGCTCGATATTAAACTCTGTCTCATGGTTAGGAAGGAGTTTCTAGAAACCTTCTGGAATGACACTAGGAAATTCCTGGAGAAATCTGCTGATCATGAATTTAAGGAATTTCAAAAGTTTAGTCATGACTAGTAGCTAGAAAGTCTTCAAAAATTATAGAAAGTAAGTCGCGTTCTTATAAAGCAGAAACAATTTGTACGGATTTTTCTGGCAGAAGTAAAATGAATATATATGGATTTAGTAAGACGAATTTCGTCTTCGACTGGAATGAAAACTTAATAAATATAGGTGATACTGTGAAGTCTTTTCTGGGTGAGAGGCAGATAACTACCTGGTTTGAGATAAAGCTGACATAGGAATACGTGAGGTAAACATGGCGACTTTTCACTAAATGTGTTCGTCTATAACCTCACATAATGATTACCGTGTGTCTAATATGAATAATAATCTAGTGTGGTGACTGAATTTTAATGATCTGATTCATGCGTGGCATAATAGAACGGGTATACCCCTTTCTGAAGGGTACCCTGAATTTCTGAGGGCCTGGTTTAGAAACATATTGGAGTTATGAGTTCTGACTCGTATTTTGATAAAAGGTTCGTATGATTTGTATCGTAACTGGGGTCCTGAAAGGTCTTCCGAAATGATACTCGAGACTTATGTCTTGACTGATTTCTTGACATGTGTTTTAGTGGATGAATCTGAACAAGGCTGAAAATTTGGTAACTGCTAGGATTGGCGGACCGGTTAGGCTACTGACCTTTGTATTTCTGGTCACGTCCGCTCCGGCGTTCCGATGGTACTGACTGATTAATTATAAGCACGGTGTTTGTCACTACTACTTTGTCTGTCACTTTATGACGGTCATTATCATGACCGTGATTCATGTAAATATTCTGCTGAGTGGTCGGCTGGTTACCGGTTCCCACTCTTCTGAATGAAAGTTAGCTGGGTGAAGTGTGACATCTAACTGAGAAGGTAAAAGTATGGAATGGAATAGTAGTGTCTAATGGTTGAAATTTATTCTTGTCAGACATTTCAAATTTAGAGTTTTTCGTCCTTGTTCTGTAGAGTCTTCATAGTATGATCGGCATCAGCATCTTGAGGAATCTCCAACGTATCAGCAGCATCAGCATTTGTGAGGTCTTCAAAGTGTTAGCGGCATCAACACCTGGCAAAATCTTCAACTCACGAGCGGCATCAGCATCTGGTAGAATATCGACAAGTAGAAACGCCCGCGATGATTAAGGAACAATCAGCAATATCCATGAAGTAGGGTACTTAGAGTACACCTGGATTACCGTACATGAAGTACAAAATGAATATTGCACATGTAGCATATCTGAGACACTGTACGTGGAGTACACGTGAAATACTGTACGTGGAGGATACCTGAGGCACTGTACATGAGGTACATATGGAATACTATACATGGCACTGGAGGAAATTTTATGGGATGATCGATACTAGTGTCAATTTTCTGACATGGTCAAAGAACTAACTTGATTTAAACGGTAGTAATTTGAACTGAAACGGTTAACATGATAGGCTGATAATTTCTGCGTAGACTTAATGCTGGTTGTATAGAGGCTGAAAAGTATGATATAATCGAAGTCCCAACAGTGGTCAGCATGAAGCATGATTAATGAAGGTCAGTCATGATTTATCATGGAAACGGGTTTTACTGAAGTTCTTGTGTATCTTAACATGAAAACATCATTATTTTGCTGAAAGCATAATCCTCGTAAGGAGACATGAAACTGAATCATAATGAAGACGACATCCGCGTAAGGGTATGAAAATTTGACTGTTATAAGGAACATAAAAAAAAATCAACTCAACTGAGGTGTAATATCAACTGATGTGGACAGCTATGGTTCAATCCACATAATTCAAAGAAGGAAACATATGACTAAGTATGGGCTATTTTGGTTCGATCCATACTGTTAAAATTTTCTGAGAATTGTCATGTATAGAAATTTATAATCTCGGACTAAATATGAATGGCTGTAGTCCAATCCATACTTGTCAAAATTTTCTGAAATGTCCTGATATGACAAAGGTGGACAACTATGAATCGGTTCACAAAACAGCCTTCGACTGAAAAGCATGAAATTTGACCTGAATAATGGTGAACGTTTATGGCTGGTTCACCAAGTAATATTCGACTGAAAACATGAATCTGGCATGAGTAAGGATAAACGCCTATGGTCAGTTCATCTATACAACAATTTGAACGGGCAAGGGTGAACGCCTATGGTCAGTTCACCAAAACGAGAGCTCGCTAAAAAGTACATGCGACTAAATATGGCTAGTTATGTACCAACCTTTTACTTAGTCAAAACTTTAAGAAAACTGACTGATTAATGACGAAAACTGACTGAATAATCCATGAGAAACATGAAAGATAACAACGCCAAAATCTGGGAAGTTCCTGGTGACTACCCACTAGTCACAGGTCATGTTTTTAGAGCCTACAGGTCGAACCTTGCGCTCTGATACCATAATTGTAACACCCCACTTGGATAAGTGGACCGTTACGTGTATTTATAGCGTGTCATCAAAGCATAAGGTAAATGTCCTAAAACATTAACTGACCATAAAGGAAAATACCGGGATCAAACATCGGCAATCCAAACATAAGCCCAAACATGAAAATAAAATACTGAATGAAAGGACTAAACAATGTCCAAATAAGCAGAATAATGTAAGAATGCATAAAGTAAGAAGTCTGGATAGCTTCCATCCAAATGCACATGCTCTTAGAATCCTAAAAGCGTCCTGGTGTACCTGCCGTTAGAACATGAAAGGAACTACGGCTGAGCATAACGCTCAGTGGACGGATATAGCATGAATAGAATGTACTGAAAGTAATGGAATAGAAGGCTACAATGAAACTATAAGACTGATATGACATGTGGTAAAACTTTGCATAAAATCTGATTAACCTGTTCATATATACTGAAACTGAAATATAACTTATAAATTCTGAAAACATGCATTTTCTGTATTTTAGTTTGCCAAGAGCTTATATAGGTCATGAACTGAGTCAACTGCTGCATGAATACATAGAGGGGTGTCCTCGTCATGCTGTAGAGGGATGACCTCTAAATAATTGTGCTGGGTGGAGGGATCAGCTCCAATGTGAAGGATGTAGAGCACACACCACATTCACCTGCTAAACTGTAAACTGTAGCCTAGGATGCATCCATACGCCCCACTAATAAAACTGATAAAATGGCCAAGCTGAGCTGAGTGGGACGATGCAAGATATCACTCTCCTGCATGCGAGTCACGACACCGGTGCCTCTAGTGTCGTGGTTACGGTACCTCCGTAACTAGTACTTAAACTTATCATGCTTGTATATCACGCTCAGGCAATTTATTTTATTATAAACGTGATTGCTGATAAACTTAAACATATACTGGGGAAAACATTTGGCTGCAGACGGGGAATCCTAATCATGCATAGGAAAGGAAGTCCTTACTGAAAGGACGGGAAATCCGTACCTCTAGTCCAGTACTGACTGAATGGAAGACTGAACGAATACTACTCGGGCTTCACGCGTGCTACATGAATAAAGGACGCGAATAAGTTAACTGACATTCGATTATTAAATTTTACTGATCTTATTGGTTTCTTATTTATTTATTTATTTCAGATATTCTATACGTATAATTACGGCTAAATCTGATCTTAAAATAATTCATTTTAATGTATTAACGTTCTACCAATATCTACGTACAACGTATTTCTGACGATAAGGTATTTCTATAATAAGTACCCCGCTAATTTAGAAAGTCTCTTAATTTAGAAGTTCTCAAATAGTTTAATTCGTTTTCTAAAATATACTCTTTTAAATATTAACGAATTAATTTAATTTAATACACTTAAAAATATATATATTAAATATTTATAAAACAATTTAATTTAAACAAAAGGTATAACATAAAGTATTTATTTTATGGTTTATAATAACGTCCCGAGCTTACCGAGCCCATCTCGGTCGCGTTGCACAAAGCCACAACTATATTAAAAATCTGTCTATATGAAATTAACGACGAAACTGAGTTACTAACACTGTCGCTAAAACTGTCCCCTTAAAACTGTATATATAAAATAGTTTTTGTGACAGAAACAGTGTCGCTAAATCTGTCACCAAAACCTGAGTTTTAAAAACTGCATAAAACTAACAGTTTTCGCGACAGAAAAACTGTCGCTAAAACTGTCGCTGATGTTACTCAACACAACATTTTAAGCCCCATCTTTCCCCACTGTTTTTACCTATGTTTTCCCCCTGTTGGACTATAGTTCCCACTGTTTATACTAGCCAAACACACCCTTATATACACGCAGCCCCAAACGCACCCTTTTGTCAGGTTCTGGCCCTAGCCGCCCCTGTGTGGGTCACGGCTGGGCAGGGAAGGGAAACCGCCGAGACATCAGGTCTCGGTTTTTTTCGTGAGGCCAACGAACCCGACCCCTTTTTGCTGTGGCTGTAAAAACCAACCACCACCGAGACATAGATGTCTCGGTTTTGTACAAGATCACTCAACCCGACACCCCCTGTTGTGGTTTCTGATCGGGGCTGGGCAATGGAAAAGAACCCACCGAGACATATGATTACATAGGGATAAAAGAAAGCTAGGATTACCTTGGTGGTTTAGGATGAACAACCGGAACCCTCTTTTTTTTTTTTTTCTCTTCTTCCCGGCGGCCAATCAAAGAAAACCCTAATTCTATTTTTTTTTTTTGTGCGACGGGTTATGGGGAAAGAGTAACCCCCGATTGTTTTTTTTTTTGTCTAAACCAAATGGGCTAAAGCCCAAGTCCCCTTTCCTTTTTTTTTTTTACAACCGGCCCTTCTATTCTTTTATCTTAATTATATATTTTTTTTTAAACTTGTGTAATAATAACAATTGCATAATAATAATTCTTGTAATATTTTCTTGTGCTGTTTTCGTCGATAAAATCTACGTAAATGTTTTAAATAAAAACCGCGTATTTACCTTTCTCGAATTTAAAATACGGGTTTTACAATTCTTCCCCTCTAAAAACAATAATTCGTCCCCGAATTAAAGATACGACTATACCGGGTTTTACATCACATCAACCTATTCACCAGAAATGAAAAAGAAAAGAAAGACGAAGACTGCGAGCTCAAGACAAGCATAGTATGCTAGGTTTATTTTATTATTGTAACTCGAGTAACGCCCTTGCTTGGAGTGACCTCCCTTAGGGGAGATTGTTGGAAATACGTTTTACGTATTAGAAAGGTTCGGTCACTCCAACAATAGATATAATAGAAGCTCGTAGTTTAGTTTATTTATACTTATTAAACAAAGCCCAAGCCGATCCCATGTGATGTATGGGTCGGCGGCCCAATATGTAAACCAAGCCCACTTTGTGGACTTGGTATAAAAGCCCTCTCCTTTGATGGAGAGGATGTGGTTTCATTTCATAATAAACATAGTTCTTTCATTTTCTCTCTCTAGAAGTGTGTGAAATCCACCAAGTTTCTATCTCTTTCTCTCTCTAAACCATAAGCAAGATTTACAATATCTGACAGGCTTTTTCTTATAGAGAATTTCATAGGGGGATTTACCTTTTAAGACAAAAGAAGGGAGCCTGTTAATCAGATACACAACAATGAGAATACATTCAGGCCAAAACTTAATAGGAATCCTTCCCTGAAACATAAGACTCCTAGTTACAATGAGCAGGTGTCTATGTTTCCTTTCAGCAATACCATTTTGCTGGGGAGTATGAGGACAAGAGGTTTGGTGGATGATACCCAGATTGGATAACAAAGTGTGAACCTTATGGTTAACAAATTCAGTCCTATTATCAGATCTAAAAACTTTGATATTAGAATTAAACTGAGTCTCAACAAGTTTTAGGAAATGAACAAGTCAATCAAAAACTTCATCTTTCCCTTTTAAAAGATAGGTCCACACAGCCCTAGAGTAATCATCTACAATGGTAAGGAAGTACTTGTACCCTTCCTTGCTTTGAACCTTATAAGGGCCCCACAGATCCAAGTGAACAAGTTCACCAATTTTGTAGGATTTATGATCACTTAAGGGAAAGGGTTCCCTTGTTTACTTAGCCCTATGACAGGTTTCACTGACAGCAGTAAAGGTGGTTTTAGTCAAACTTAGGTCCAGTTTGAGAGCATTGAGGACTTGATCAGCAGAATGACCAAGTCTGCAATGCCAAAGGTATTTAAAGGGTTAAAGGTCATAGTAGAATTAGAAATACCTAAGCTGGTATTCTTGTGGTCATCAAACAGATAAAGTCCCCCATATTGACTACTAGTCCCCTGAATGTCCCTTTGACCAAGTCATGTATATAACATTTATCTTCATCAAAACCTACAAATAACTTTCTATCTTTAATAAGCTTGTTAACAAAAAGCAGACTAACACAATACCCAGGCACAACAAGGACATCATGAAGAACACCATAATTAGAGAGTCTAAGATCACCCGTGTGACTTATGATAGCAACAGTGCCATTAGGGTGACCAACAAAAATGTTGAGATTAGATATGTCAACATTCACCATACCAACTGTGGAAGTGGTAAGATGTTGATTGGCCCCAGAATCAATAATCCAACAAAGTGTTAAACTTTTAACAAAAAATTTAGAATTGCCATAATAGAACTTAGAAAAATTAATATTAAAATAAGCATTAACATTAAAGAAAGAGATTCTACCTGCCATATTGGATTGAGTATGGCCAGAGGAGACATTGATCAAGTTAAGGAGTTTCTGCATTTGTTCAGTGGTAAAAGAGTTTGGAGAATTACAACTAGAGGTCTTTTTTTCTCCAGTTTTAATATCACAATTAGCATTTAAATTAGTCTTAAAACCAGATTGCTTTTGAGAATTACCCCCTTCTTGTAACCAGCAGGGTATCTAACTAAGTCAAAACACCTATCAACAGTGTGGCCAATTTGACTGCAATGAGTACAGAAACGGTTAGGGTTGGTACCACTATAACTTTTGGACCCATTTCCTTTGTAAGTAGGTCTATTAGAAGAATTGGAAGTACCCCTCCTATTCTGATTAAAGGTATTAGCATCAAAAGAGGTGACATTTATCATAGCCTCAGTATGATCAGAGTTCTCAAGGATACCCCATGGGATTCCTCTCTTGATATTGTGACATAGGCTTCCTTCACATCAGGTAGAGGGTCCCTAATGAGGATAGAAGTTCTAACAGGTTGATAATAGACATCAAGCCCCATTAGGAATGGCATTAGCCTCATGATCTGTTGATGTAGAGCCAACTCTGTGCTAGCTGAACAAGAGCACTTAACAACACAAATACACTTAGGAAGTTTAGTAACAACATCAAATTCTCTCCAAAGGGAGTTAAGTCTATGATAATAATCAGCTAAGGTACTACCTCCTTGTTTAACAGACCCAATTTTTGAAGCAGATTATAAACCACAGAACCATCATCCTTATCATAAGTTTCATTCAAATCTTTCCACACAATAGCAGCATTCTCAAAATAAACAAGCCCCATATAAACATCACTAGACACAACATTTATAATCCAAGTAAGCACCATAGCATTACATCTATCCTACTGAATTGGATACTGTGGATACTGAGATTACTCAACAAATTAGTCATCCATATAACTTCACATGTTGCACAGGCCATACATCAATATTCAGCCTCAGCTGATGATCTGGATACTGTGGGTTGCTTCTTGCTCTTCCAAGAGACAAGAGACCTTCCAAGAAATACACAATATCTAGATACAGATTTTCTTGTCTTGAAACATTTTGTCCAATCAGGATCAGTATAACAAGAAACCTTTAGACAGGTATCTTTATAAAACTGAATTCTATTTCCAGGAGAGTTTTTAAGGTATCTAATAACACTTAATGCAACCTTAAGATGAGAATGAAGAGGATCATGCATGTGTTGACTAAGGCAATGTACAACATAAGAGATATCAGGTCTGGTGTGAGTAAGGTAAATAAGTATCCCAAGTAATCTTTGATACTCAAAAATATTCACAAGTAATTTGTCATTTTTACTTTCATCAACAGCCAAAACATAATTTTCAGGCAAAAGCTACTAGTTTAGCAGCAAGCAAACCAAACTCATAAATAAGCTCAAGGCATTATATTCTTTGAGTCATTCATATTCCATTAGTATTTTCAAGAATCTCAATACCTAGAAAATACTTCATTATGCCAAGATCTTTTATCATGAATTTAGTTTTTAGAAAGCTTTTAAAGGATTCAATTTCCTCAATTCAATTACCAGTAATGATAAATTCATCAACATAAACAAGAAGAGTAATAAACACATTCCCATTATGTTTGATGTAGAGAGAGTAATCAAACTTACTTTGGAAAAATCCACGCTCAACCAAGACAATGGTTAGCTTAGCATTCCACTGCCTTGGGGCTTGCTTAAGTCCATACAAAGCCTTATTTAGCTTGCAAACCTTATTTTTATCATTGCAATTAAAGCCCAAAGGTAAAGTCATATAAATGTCCTCACCAAGATTACCATACAAGAAAGCATTGTTAACATCAAGTTGAAAAAGAGGCCAATCATTAGAAACAACAATGCTAACAGGACATCTAACAGTAACCATTTTCACAACAGGACTGAAAGTCTCATCAAAGTCAATAACTTACTTTTGACAATAACCTTTAGCAAAAACCATAGCTTTAAACTTATCAACAAGACCATAGGACTTATATTTAATCTTATGGACCCACTTATTATTGATAGCTTTTTTGTCAACAGGTAAATCACACAAGGTCCAAGTATTGTTCCTTAAAAGGGCCTCAATTTCATTGTTCATAGCCTCAACCCACCTACTATCTTTCACAGCGTCATAGTAGGTAGAGGGTTCGACAGATTGATTAAGGGTGGTAGCAAAGCAACGATTAGTAGTGTTCAACTTAGAGTAATTAACATGCTTCTCTATACCATACATAAGCTTACTATAAAGCATAAAATTATTGAGTTTAGCAGGCATTTTAGTAGGTCTAGAAGACTTCCTAACAGGCTGAACCCCTTCCTCAATGGTATCCCCAAAATGATTATTAGAAGTGTTGGAGAGACAATAAAGTTGCCCTCAAAAATAGCATTGTCATCTATTTGGGTTGATGGGTCTTCATCAGGGTTGTCCTCATCACTTGGATCATCCCCTGAATGAGCCTTGCCATCCTCATTAGATGCGGCTCTCTCTTCATCATTGGGACTTAAAGTATTTTGATTATCGAAAAAATTTAAAAGTTTAGCGTCACTTGTAATAGTTACATCTTCCAAACCAGTTTCCTTTTTGTTTTTCATCTTAAAAGGAAAAACAGTTTCATAAAACCTCACATCTCTAGAAAACAGCACTCTTATATTATCAAGACTAAAGAGTTTATAAGCCTTTTTAATGGAATAATAACCAATCTAAATACACTTTTTAGCCCTAGATGTGAGCTTGTCACTGTTATTTAGACAAGTTGAAAAACAAAGACATCCAAAACACTTAAGGTGAGAGAGGTTAGGTTTTTTCTTATAGAGCATTTCATAGGGGGATTTACCTTTTAGGACAGAAGAAGGGAACCTGTTAATCAGATACACATCAGTGAGAATACATTCAGGCCAAAATATAATAGGAATCTCTCCCTGAAACATAAGACTCCTGGTTACAATGAGCATGTGTCTATGTTTCCTTTCAGCAATACCATATTGTTGGGGAGTATGAGGACAAGAGGTTTGGTGGATGATACCCAGATTGGAGAACAAAGTGTGAACCTTATGGTTAACAAATTCAGTCCTATTATCAGATCTAAAAACTTTGATATTAGAGTTAAACTGAGTCTCAACAAGTTTTAGGAAATGAACAAGCCAATCAAAAACTTCATCTTTCCCCAGTAAAAGATAGGTCCACACAGCCCTAGAGTAATCATCCACAATGGTAAGGAATTACTTGTACCCTTCCTTGCTTTGAACCTTATAAGGGCCCCACAGATCCAAGTGAATAAGTTCACCAATTTTGTAGGATTTGTGATCACTCAAGGGAAAGGGTTCCCTTGTTCGCTTAGCCCTATGACAGGTTTCACAGACAGCAGTAGAGGTGGTTCTAGTCAAACTTAGGTCAAGTTTGAGAGCATTGAGGACTTGATCAGCAGAATGACCAAGTCTGTAATGCCAAAGGTATTTAGAGGGGTTAAAGGTCATAGCATAATTAGAAATAGCTAAGTTGGTATACTTGTGGTCATCAAACAGATAAAGTCCCCCATATGGACTACCAGTCCCCAAAATGGTCCCTTTGACCAAGTCCTGTATATAACATTTATCTTCATCAAAACCCATAAATAACTTGCTATCTTTAATAAGCTTGTTAACATAAAGTAGACTAACACAATACCCATGCACAACAAGGACATCATGAAGAACAAAATAATTAGAGAGTCTAAGATCACTAGTGTGACTTATGATAGCAACAGTTCCATTAGGGTGACCAACAAAAATGTTGAGATTAGATATGTCAACAACATTCACCATACCAACTATGGAAGTGGTAAGATGTTGATTGGCCCCAGAATCAATAATCCAACAAAGAGTTAAACTTTTAACAAAAATTTAGAATTGCCATAATAGAACTTAGAAAAATTAATATTAAAATAAACATTAACATTAAAGAAAGAGATTCTACCTGCCATATTAGACTGAGTATGGCCAGAGGAGTCATTGATCAAGTAAAGGAGTTTCTGCATTTGTTTAGTGGTAAAAGAGTTTGGAGAATTACAAGTAGAGGTCTGTTTTTCTCCAGTTTTAACATCACAATTAGCATTTAAATTAGTCTTAAAACCAGATTGCTTTTGAGAATTACCCCCTTCTTGTAACCAGAAGGGTATCCAACTAATTCAAAACACCTATCAACATTGTGTCTAATTTGACTGCAATGAGTACACAAAAGGTTAGGGTTGGGACCACTATAACTTTTGGACCCATTTCCCTTGTAAGTAGATCTATTAGAAGTATTGTAAGTACCCCTCCTATTCTGATTAAAGGCATTAGCATCAAAAGAGGTGACATTCATCATAGCCTCACTATGATCAGAGTTCTCAAGGATACCACCATGGGATTCCTCTATTGATATTGTGACATAGGCTTCCTTCACATCAGGTAGAGGGTCCCTAGTAAGGATATAAGTTCTAACAGGTTGATAACAGTCATCAAGCCCCATTAGGAACTGCATTAGCCTCATGATCTGTTGATGTAGAGCCAGCTCTGTGCTAGCAGAACAAGAGCACTTAACAACACAAATACACTTAGGAAGTTTAGTAACAACATCAAATTCTCTCCAAAGGGAGTTAAGTCTATGATAATAATCAACTAAGGTACTGCCTCCTTGTTTAACGGACCCAATTTTTTGAAGCAGATTATAAACCACAGAACCATCAACCTTATCATAAGATTCATTCAAATCTTTCCACACAATAGTAGCATTATCAGTATAAACAAGCCCCATATAAACATCACTAGACACAACATTCATAATCCAAGTAAGCAGCATAGCATTACATCTATCCCACTGACTAGGATACTATGGATACTGAGATCACTCAAAAAATTAGTGATCCATATAACTTCACATGTTGCACTGGCCATACATCTATATTTAGCCTCAGCTGATGATCTTGATACTATGGGTTGCTTCTTGCTCTTCCAAGAGACAAGAGACCTTCCAAGAAATACACAATATCCAGATATAGATTTTCTTGTCTTGAGACATGTTGTCCTATCAGCATCAGTATAACAAGAAACCTTTAGAGAGGTATCTTTATGACACTTAATTCCATTTCCAGGAGAGTTTTTAAGGTATCTAATAACTCTTAATGCAACCTTAAGATGAGACTGAAGTGGAGCATGCATATGCTGACAAAGGCAATGGAGAACATAAGAGATATCAGGTCTGGTGTGAGTAAGGTAAATAAGTCTCCCAAGTAATCTTTGATACTCAAAAATATTCACAAGTAATTTGTCATTTTCACTTTCATCAACAGCCAAAACACAATTTTCAGGCAACGGAGTTGCTGCTGGTTTATCAGCAAGCAAACCAAACTCATAAATAAGCTCAAGGCAGTATTTTCTTTGAGTCATGCATATTCCATTATTATTTTCAAGAATCTCAATAGCTAGAAAATACTTCATTAGGCCAAGATATTTTATCATGAATTTAGTTTTTAGAAAGCTTTTAAAGGATTTAATTTCCTCAATACAGTTACCAGTAATGATAAAGTCATCAACATAAACAAGAAGAGCAATAAACACATTCCCATTCTGTTTGATGTAGAGAGAGTAATCAAACTTTCTTTGGAAAAAGCCATGCTCAACCAAGACAGTGGTTAGCTTAGCATTCTACTGCCTTGGGGCTTGCTTAAGTCCATACAAAGCCTTATTTAGCTTGCAGACCTTATTTTTATCATTGAAATTAAAGCCCAAAGGTAAAGTCATATAAATGTCCTCATCAAGATTACCATACAAGAAAGCATTGTTAACATCAAGTTGAAAAAGAGGAGCATTGTTAACATCAAGTTGAAAAAGAGGAGCATTGTTAACAATGCTTTCTTGTATGGTAATCTTGATGAGGACATTTATATGACTTTACCTTTAGGATTTAAATGCAATGATAAAAATAAGGTCTGCAAGCTAAATAAGGCTTTGTATGGACTTAAGCAAGCCCTAAGGCAGTGGAATGCTAAGCTAACCACTGTCTTGGTTGAGCATGGCTTTTTCCAAAGTAAGTTTGATTACTCTCTCTACATCAAACAGAATGGGAATGTGTTTATTGCTCTTCTTGTTTATGTTGATGACTTTATCATTGCTGGTAATTGTATTGAGGAAATTGAATCCTTTAAAAGCTTTCTAAAAACTAAATTCATGATAAAAGATCTTGGCATAATGAAGTATTTTCTAGGTATTGAGATTCTTGAAAATATTAATGGAATATGCATGTCTCAAAGAAAATACTACCTTGATCTTATTTATGAGTTTGGTTTGCTTGCTGCTAAACCAGCAGCAACTCCTTTGCCTGAAAATTATGTTTTGGTTGTTGATGAAAGTGAAAATGACAAATTACTTGTGAATATTTTTTAGTATCAAAGATTACTTGGGAGAATTATTTACCTTACTCACACCAGACCTGATATCTCTTGTGTTGTCCATTACCTTAGTCAGCACATGCATGCTCCTCTTCAGTCTCATCTTAAGGTTGCATTAAGAGTTATTAGACACCTTAAAAACTCTCCTGGAAATGGAATTCAGTTTTATAAAGATACATCTCTAAAGGTTTCTTGTTATACTGATGCTGATTGGACAAAATGTCTCAAGACAAGAAAATCTGTATCTGGATATTGTGTATTTCTTGGAAGGTCTCTTGTCTCTTGGAAGAGCAAGAAGCAACCACAGTATCCAGATCATCAGCTAAGGCTGAATATAGATGTATGGCCAGTGCAACATGTGAAGTTATACGGATCACTAAGTTGTTGAGTGGTCTCAGTGCTTGATTTAAGAGCAAGAAGCAACCCACAGTATCCAGATCATCAACTGCTGACATTTTTACCAAAGCTCATGGAATTAACCAACACTTGAAACTTTGTTAGCAGTTAAGGCTTGTGGACATGTTTGGTAGATGATATCTCTGTTCTCTTCCTTGTCAAATTGAGGAAGGGTGTTCGTTTGTGCAATCTTCCAAGTATATTGTTATGTTTTCTTGTTGTTTGTTCTTTTGTCACATGTTTTTCTATTGATGGGCTCATATGTTTGTTGGGATTTGGAGCCGTTGCTATTTAAGGAGTATATTACCCTAGCTTTCTCACAAAGCTAAGGTTATCATTCATAAAACACACACAGCCGCTTGGATGCTCTCTCTTCTCTCTCTCTCTCTCTCATCAAGACCATGAATCTTGACCTGGGAGTTTGATTATTCATCTTGTATAGTGTGTGTTTAGTGATCTTTGTATGTGAGCGAGATCGGATCAACCTAGTTGGGACGATCTCAATATTTCTTTTGTATTTGTATGATTAGAACTCGTTTGAGGACTAATCCTTTCATTTATGTATTGTACTTGAATCCTTAAATAAATATCACAAAGGGAAGGTTGGTTATGTGATAATCTTGGTATTCATGTTATCTGTTTGATCTTTTAACAGGTTTGTAAGCGGGAATCACAATCACTATGTATTTGAAAGATGAATGGTATAAAATTGATAATAAACTATCATTAACGATGTTTGGTATATTTTGTGGATACCATAATTGCAAGTGAATATGAACATTATGCAACCAAAGAGAAAAATATATTTTTCATATTTAACTACACTTTATCTTCTTTCTTCATTTGCATATTCAGTCAAGCTTATCCACTACAAAACATACCTTTTTTTCGAAAAAAAGCATTAGAAAGAAATGATAGTATACATACTTTATACAAACAGTAAACTCGATACAAACACAGTAAACTATAAACTTTATACAAATAGGAGAAGAAATAAAAGCAAAGTCATGAAGATTTAATTATATGGAAAGTTATGCTCATAACACATGGGAGATAATGAAGAAGAAGGATAAGGAAGAAAATGGTAAAGGTAGTTAATCATGTGAAATGTGAAGTGTGCTTGGAATCAGCTACATACCCACCTCCCCCCCTTCATTGGATCTATCATTCTCATTCCAAGTTATTATTTATCATCCTATTTACCAAACACTTTATTTCATAATCAAAGGATTCCGTCATTCAAGAATGAACCTACCAAATGCACCCTAAACTCTTTAAAGTCAATAGGCCCACAATTAGGAACTATATGTGCAAACATAACAACAGAAGTTGCTATAGAAATTAGGAACTATATGCAAAATACAATTAGTTTATACACAGGAAAAGTTGATAACCGTGTGATTCATGTTCAAATTAAAAGCATGAACAATGCATCAAATCTTCAATGACTTAATATATTAAATATATTAAATACAGAACATATAAATAATCAATAGATTTATAAATGATCGATAGATCTGAAGAAAGACTTTGAGATCTTAAGTTTTGTTGAAAATCTTTTTAAAAAGCTTTATATGCAATGAGAAAAAAATTAATCTAAATTTTTTTTAAGATGATAAAAAAACTATTGTTTATTTAATTCATTGGGCATGCTCTAAGAGAATGCATCATACAAAATTGAGTGTTGATATATGGATTTAATAAAAATGTCTAAAATACAGACCTAAGCTTACGTAGCGTATTGTGATTGGTGAAATACATGGGACTGATATTTCATATTATCTCTTTTCTCATCTCACTCTTTCATTGTTCCACTTGTCTAAATCTTATGATTAGACCACTTTTTAAACATACGAATTAATTCTCCTTATCATTTTTTTAAAAAATTATATGCAAAAGACAGTTAGCTCATAAGCCTCCGCCTCATTCACAATAACTGTGAGAGTCAGTGTCACACATATTTATAATTTAATATAACCCAAGATGGATAGTATAATCAAATGTGGCAAAGCTAATAAACAGGGGCGTGGCCAAGAATTTGTCTTAGAGTGAGGCGATTTTTTTTCCGAGACCATTATAGTGAATATGGTTATTTAGCGCTTTAGTCCGATGCGAAAAAACATTTTTTCATCGATTAAACAATGTAAAAGTAAATTTAAAAGTTTATATGAATTTATTTATGAATTTTTACATGAATTCGAATTAAAATAATACGTGTATCTAAAAAAACTAGATACTTAATATATAACAACACTTTTACAGATTATGCTTTAAAACATAAATATATGTATAATCTTGAGGTTTTGTGGGTAGCCATGACACACCTTTGCGCCCACATACCTATGCCAATGCTAAGAGCCCCATGTACGGTTTGAGCCGTGGAAAAAAGTGGCGCCAAATCATCACTTTTTTTCATAATACCAAAACCCACCATAACACCAGAAACACCCTCCCTAGTTAACTTGATAACTTTTGATGTTATAGTAACCCCACTATTTTTTTTAATACAACAGTTTATTTTAAACTAAAAACTTAATATTTCATTAAAAAAAGCTTAAGGTTGTAGGTTAGTTGGTGTTTTAAAAAACGTTGAGGATTGAGAAGAATGTTGAATGCTTAGGTTTCTTAAATATATAGTTCATAGTATTAGGTGGTTATAGTATGACAAGTTTGAATTCAATATTTTTTGCGATCTTTTCATGTCTATGCAATGTATTGTTGTTGCTGATTTTAATGGTTAAAATATTGTTTTGACATGATGAAAAGATTGTTGTTGTCATCAGGACTGTTATAGAAGATGCGAGGGTTAATGAAAACCATTGTATGAAGGTAACTTCCTTGAGGTTTATTAAGACTGCTAGAGCAAGGATTGAGAAGGCATGAGGAGAATGTTTGACCTTTGATCAACTTGCTCTTTGAGCTCCTCCTGGATAGAACATTGTAGGTTATATTTCTCTGATTATGTTAGTTTTTATAGAGTCTCATCTTTATGTTATAAATTCTACTCTCTTGATTAAGAATGCTTATCGATTGAACTATTTTTCACCACTATAAGAGTTTTAGGGCTGGTCGAATGCAGCAAAAGACCTTAAATTTTATATAAGTCGTAGTGCTTGATGGATGAAGATATTAGATTTTCCAGTCCTCCATATCTCCTATGTTTTTCCAACTATTTGCAACCATAACATGGTTTCACAAAAGTATAATCACAAAATGATTAAGTTTTAGCATGTGTTATACAAGTTCGCCACACCTTACAACAAAGTTGTGTGATGTACTAAGAATAGAAATTGTGCTGTAATTTAGAGAGTTGTGCTTCCATGAGTTTTATTCATTACAACTTTTTGTTCGAGGAGTTCTTGCCTATAAGTTGAGTTGATGTATTTACTTCTCTGCATGAATTGTTTTGTATGTTGCGACTAGTTGCATGCCTTCCATATTGCTGACAATGTTTATGCAAGTATTGTTATGTGCATATTCTTATATGCAGGCTTTCTCGTCACTTGGTTCTATGTTTTGTAGTTTGGGTTGAGCTAACATCACTAGTTTTCTAATATGTTTATGTTGATGCTTGGTTTAGGTTCTTCTTAGGGGCCTCAAGAATTCTCGTGAAACAGTTAGGCACTTTGGTAAGGCTCATGGTGTACCATACAGCCACACTGAGTCGTATGTGAGACAAAGGGAAGGAAGTTTGAGAAGGCAAGAGGTAGACGAAATAGAAGGGGATTTATAAACTAAGATCATCACTTATGTTTTCCATTAATTTATCTTGATGTCCTATTTCCCAAGTTCTCAATGTCGCCATTTATAGTAAAATTTTCGTTCCTTTTTTCTTATCTCTCATGGCTTAAAAATTTGTTGTTATTATCCCTCTTTTTTGGTAATAAAATTCGAGATCTGGACGTGGTTAAGATCTATTGTTATTTGTTGATGTCTTTGTGGTAGTTGATTCGGTTTCTTGTAGCATGTACTTGATCATGAGCAATGTTTTAAAACCAGGGTTAGCGGTTAGCAATGGGGTTTCAAGGGGGCGTCGGTTGGTAGAAATGAAGGTTCTGTATCGAATTTGCAATATGCAGATGATACAGTTTTTTAGGGAGTGGAGCCATAAGAATCGCAGAAACTTGATGGGAGTTCTTAAGTGCTTCAAAAGGCTTCAGAATTAAAAAATAATTTGAATATAGGTAGTCTTTATGGAGTTGGAGTATCACAACAAGAAGTAAATGAAATGGCTAGTTCTCTAAGGTGTCGTTCAGATAGCTTACCTTTTGTCTACCTTGGTCTTGCTATCGACTTGAACATGAATTGGGTGGAAACTAGAACATAGTAGCTGAGAAGTTTAAGGAAAAATTGTCAAATTGGAAAGCAAGAACGCTATCCTTTGGTGGTTGTCTAACTTTAGTGTGCTTGGTTTTTGGTAGCCTTTCATTGTACTATTTTTCAATGTTCCGTGCCCCAGCTAGTGTGATTCAAAAACTTGAGAGAGTGAGAACGAATTTCTTTTGGGGTGGGGGTGCGAATTGTCGTAAGATGACATGAGTTAAATGGGAGAAAGTTATGTCTAAATTCGAATGGGGGGAGGGGGCGGGGGTTAATTATTGGCAGTCTCAAAGCTTCCAATTTGGGTTTATTAGATAAATGGTGGTGGCATTTTAAGGTTGAAGGGAATTCTCTTTGGGTTAGGTTTTAAGAGTATTAGTGGTGATGATAGGGGTTTGCGGGACGAGGGTGATTAGGTGGTAAATAGCCGAGGCACTTAGAGTAGTATTATCAAAGTAGGTAAGGAAATTGATAGGTTGGGATTGAGTTCACATCTTGGTTTGGAAGGAAGTTGAGGAATGGTGAAAGTATACGTTTTTGGTTGGATAAATGGATTGGGAATTATAAGCTATGTGATCGGTTTCCTAGATTTTTTAGGCTTGAGAGAAATAAAGAAACATCTGTTAGAGATAAGGGGTTTTGGGATCATATAGGGTGGAGTTGGTGTTGGGATTGGGTCAGGAATCCTAGAGGTAGATCAATGGATGAGTTTGAGGATTGTGTTAGATTAGTAAGGAATCAAGTTCTAACTCGAGATGGTTCTGATTCATGGAAGTGGTTGCTAGAAGACGAGGGTTTTACGATCAAAGGAATAAAAGATATGGTGGATGAAAAGGTTCTCCGTGTGAGATCTTAAGTAGAAGAAACGAAATGGCGCAAGATTGTTCCTCACGAAGTTAATGTTTTTATGTGGAGGCTGAAATGTGGTCAGATTCCCATTAGGACTCTTCTTCTTGATAATATTGGTATGGATCTTAATTCTACTTTAGGTCCTCACTATGAGGAAGTTATCGAGACAATAGATCACAGTATGGTTCGATGCAAGTTTGGTGCCTTGTTTTGGTTAAGTATCTCCGCTTGGTGGAATATAGGTTCATCTGCCGGGGTATGGGTCGTCTAAGTTACGTTTGTATTGGCAAGTTGTGTTGTGGACTTCTTTTTATCTCATATGGAAAGCTTAAATTAATAGAGTATTTTAGGCTAAAGAGATGTCATCTGTAACACCCCCTACTTTGATAAGTATACCGTTACGTGTATTTATAGCGTGTCATCAAAGCATGCAAGGTAATATGTAATAAATCATACATGACCATAAAGGAAAACCGGAATCAACATCGGTTCCCAAATATAAACTCATAAATCTGCATAACGTAAATGAAATGAAAAAGTAATAGAAGTATAAGGTAGCTCCAATCCTATGCACGTCCGCTAAATGCTCAAGTCCGTCCTTGGGTACCTGTCGTATGAGTCATGGAAAAAAAATACGGCTGAGCAATACGCTCAGTGAATGGATATAATGACATGATAAGAATATATGAAATATAAAGATAGATCTGGAATACTAAGTAGAACAGATACAAGTATTGAAGCTGAAAGACTGAAAAGTAAAATGCAGGGAAAAACTGTGAATGTCCTGGAAAACCTAGTTTATAACTGGTAAAGCTGAACTATTAACTGTTAAATCTGAAAACATGCATTTACTGTATTTTAAGTTCCAAGAGCTTATATAGGTCATGTGCAATAACAATGTATGCATGAATACATAGAGGGGTAACCTCGTCATGCTATAGAGGGGTGACCTCCAACTGATAAGCTAGGTGGAGGTATCAGCTCCAATGTGAAGGATGTAGAGCACACACCACATTCACCTGATCAACTGTAAACTGATAAACTAGGATGCACCCATACGCCCCGCTGATAATACTGATAAATGGCCAACTGAAATAAAAGGGACGCTACGAGAAATCACTCCCCCGCAGAGGAGTCATGACACCGGTGCCTCAAGTGTCATGATTACGGTACCTCTGTAACTAGATATAATTGGTCATGCATGTATATAAAGCTCAGGCAATTAACATAGTTATCATGGCAAATCATGTAAGGTTTTATAACATATAACTGGAGAAACATTTGGCTGCAGACTGGAATCCTAATCATACATATGAAAGGAAGTCCCTACTGAAGGGAGGGAAATCCGTACCTTGTGTCCAGTAACTGACTGCAAGGACAAACCGATGAAACTCCTACTCTGACTTCATAAAAGCTACATGAATAAAGGACGTGAATGAGTTGTCTGATATCTGTTTACTTTTACTAATACTTACTGTTCTTGACTTGGTTTATTATGTTCTTGTCGTTTTACTGTTTGCGTATATTCTGGTAACTCTGACTGTTGTTAAGTATTTCTGATTAATGTATTTTCTGTACTCCTGGTTACTTTATAATATGTATTAATTATAATATTACTGAAAATAGTAACCTGCTAAAAATAGAAAGTCCTAAAATAACAAGTTTCCTAAAATAGAAAGTTCTCAAAAAGGTTGCATGAATCATTTAAATCATTTAACAAAATAATACGTTTTAATTAATAAAACTAGTCAAATCATTTATAATTAAATTTATTAATTAAATTAATAAAGCATTTATACTTGTTAAATTTTGAAATAAACCTATTGTAAAATGATTAAATATTAAATAAGTAAACCCTTATTTTTAACTTTTAAACGCGTACCCGAGCCTATTGAGATACCCCTCTCGGCCGCACTAAAATAAAACAACAACAAATAATATTCTCACAGCCGGATTAGCGACAGAATATTCTAGTCGCTAAACAGTCGCTAACACTGTGACCCATCTGACTATAGTAAACTGCGACAAAATTTTCTGTCGCTAAACTGTCGCTAATCCTGGAATTTAAAACTCAATCCACCCCCTGCTGAACTAATATTTCCACCGACGCTAACCTAAGACCCACCGAAAGTTATTAAACTCTCGGTTGCCACTGAGTTACAACAAACACCCCCGAGCTATGCTCGTTTCCCACTGTTTTGCAAAACCAAACGCCCCCTGATGGTTTTTAGGGCTGCGGATCAAAACCAAACCAACCACGCACCCACTTTGGGTCGTGGCTGACCTCAACAATCACCACCGAGACATATTGGTCTCGGTTTTCGCGAAGCCAAGCCAAACCCATCACCCTTTTTTGATTTGTTGGAAATACGTTTTTACGTATTTAGAAAGGATCGGTCACTCCAATGATATTGGGCTCGTGATCCAATATAGTCCATATAGCCCACATGTAGGGTGGGCTATATAAACCCCCTCCTAGCATGTTAGGAGGGGTTGGTCATTCACTTTTCACATACTTAATCTAATATTTCATATTCTCTCCAACCTCTCTCTACCTTTCTCTCTCTAGTTCTTCATCTATCTAGTTATTTCTTTAAATCATTCGAACACAAGGATAATCCAAGGATCACGAGGACCTACAAATGGTATCAAGAGCCTTGGTTTGATTGGTTTTGTTCTTGTGTTCTTGATTTTGTGTTTTGATAATCCATACCCACGTCCAAATTTTTTTGTGTTTTTATGCTTGGATCTTGATACACGTTATCTAGTTACTTGTTGTAGTGATTTTGGTATCTTGATTTTGGTTAAAACACATTCTTTCTTGGATCAAAAGTGCAAAAAGGCATTGTGTTCTTATTTCCGAAATTCAAGCAAACATCCCCATCGGAAAGTACAAGTAAAAGGGGCTTCCATCGCAATAACCATCACCATCGGAAAGGGTTTGGTTCTACATTGCGATACTGAGGATTTCAATACTTATTCCGATCTGCACATTCCGATCGTTCATTGCGATCTGGGATTCCGACGGTTATAAGGAAGTGGTTAAGTCGTTACTCTGCCCAAATTTTGTCAGCTATATTCCGATCTGAATCTTTCTGATAGGACTTTGCGATCTGAACTTTCCGATAGGACATTGCGATCTGAATCATTCCGACAAGGTTACATTGCTATCTGAGTATTACGATCTGAAATCATTCCGATCTGACATTACGATCTGGACATTTCGATCTGACATTCCGATCTGACATTCCGATGGGTATTCCAACGGATTAAATTTGAGGATTCCGATATAGTGACAAGTATTTCAAGATTTTTCAAAAACGTGTTTAATTAATTCCGATCAACATTCCAATAATCAAAATTAATTCCATAAAAAATTTCGATCGTGTGTAATTTTGTCTTGGAATTTTTGGTTTATCGAGAACAATTATTAGGGGATTTTAACATTATTTCTCGACTTCTACTCACAACAACAAACACAATTGCTTTCTTTCATTGATCGATCGACAAGTAATCCTTACATTCATTTATCATCGATTTTCAATGGATTCGTTGAACTCGACATCTCGAGAGGGAGACTTGCTTCTCATGCAAAACACAGCTAGAGAAAGTGGTATCCCGTTCTTTCGACTACTCCAGTCTCATCTAGTGACCATTTCTTGGTTTCAAGGAGGAAGCGAATTTCTGACACTCTTCGGTCAAGATCGTTATATATTCATCGATTCAATGTTCCTCAACTTGAACCAACTAGCTGAGCAACTTCACAAAGAAGACTTTAATCACTCTGCATCAGCATCTGCATATCAAGCTCTAGTGACACAACTCACGCCTTTCCTCCAATTCAATATCATCAAGTCTGACAATTCAGAGATATGCCGGTCATTTTTTCAATACACACAGAACGAGGTTAAAGATTTCCGTGATAAACTGTTGAAATTTATGACATCGGTTTCGTCTTCGATTTATGAAAGATCCAGACTTCAGCAAGTGTATGATAATGGAGTGCAAGAATCTGTGATGCAGATGCAAGAGGAGAATTGTCATACGGTTGACAACTTGGAGCCTAACGATGGCAAGAGCATTGAATCAGGAGGACAACATGATACAAGCAGCATGTCAGGGATTGATGACACCATACCCGTATCTGAAAAAGAGTCTACAAATACGGTACAAAGGAATGTGGTATATGATGTCGATGCCGATGAACTGCCGCATGTTGAGCATTTCGAACCTAATTATGACAAACATAGGATGGAAAAGGGTGATAGTTTTACCACTTCAGATTCATCCGATGTGAGTCAAAATGGGGGAGAAATTGTTCAGAATGCCATAGTTCATCATGATAAATGCTTTATGACTGCTTCTATAACCGATTCTGATTCCAAGATTAAAGAGCTTGAAACGATTTTAGCTCAGCAATCTAAAGCTCTTGAGGATGCCAAAATTGAATTTTCGAAGAAAACGGATAAATTTGAAAAGTATTTTGAAAAGCTTGAAAATTCAAACGTTGTTCTTGAAAGAAAATTAAATCAAAAAATTCAAGATTCTAAAGCTGAAAAAGATAATTTTGTGAAACAAATTACTTTGCTAGAATCTAAGTTGGCATCCCAAGATAAATTTCTTAAAGATAATGAGAATTTAAAGGCCCAGGTTCAGGAAAAGGTTTTTGCTATAGCTGCGTTGAAAAATGAATTAAGGAAAACAAAAGGAACTAGTGTGGATACTAAGCTTGAAAAACCATCAATCTTGGGGAAACCGCCTCAAATTCAGTCTGTTAGACAACCGACTGCATTTAGATCTGAGCGACCAAAATCCTCGAGACCGCGGTTTGCCTCCCAAGTTGATATGGTTCATCTTTCTAGACCGGCCACTCCACCATCTAGGCCCAATGTGACTAAACCAGCTTTTGCAAGACCTAATCACATGATTGCATCTAGTCTCCCTAGACATAGTCCAAAGAATACGTCTCGAACTAGTTCAAATGACGTTCGCCATACATTTGGTCTAAAGGAAACTAAGCAAAAGACACAAGTAAGAGATAGGAATTTCAAACCTAGACAGATGCCTTCTAGTTTACACAACACTGCTGACCGTAGCATGTCACATCCTAGGAGCATCAATCAATCCTCTAGGAACTCTAGATCTTACTCGGACATTAAATATGCTACTTGTAAAACATGTAGGAAATGTGTCTTTAAAGCCAATCATGATTCTTATGTCAAGAAATTACTTAATGAGGTGAACTCCCGTGCTAGACTTAAATCCCAGTGGGTGGCTAAAATAAAACCCATGGGTAAAATGTGGCGCTCCACTGGTAGAACTTTCACTCTTGTAGGAAACGAGTGCCCTTTAACTAGGATAGTCTCTGATTCTACTAAGACTACTAGGGAGGAAATTGAAAAGAAGGATACATCACTTAAGCCTGAACTTAAGGTTTTCTATAAAAGGAAACGTTTGCCAGCTAAGACAAGTGAATCCTCTCCTCAGGTCACCTCTAGCACAAGAAAAGAAAATTGTGGACCCCCACTTGCTTCTAAGATAGATATCGCTAACCCATATCAAAGCATGCAAAATCCTAATGAGAATGCAGGTACCAAAGAGAATGTTCCAAAAGAAAGAAGCGGTCCAATCATTGTATACCACTCAATTAAGGACACTCTCGGAGTTTGGTTGCTAAAGAAGCTGATATCTAAGAAACAAGTATATCAGGGGATTTCCAGTTAAGCTTACAGTGCACAAGGACTTACAGTCACATAACAGACTGTAACTCGCTCTTACAAGAAAGGAAAGTTTATCGCCGATGATAAACTTATCCTAACAACGAGAAATTAATTTTTCTCGGGCATGAGCTTATATAAAAAACATTCCAAGTTTTTAAGCTCATGCACAATGGCTCCTCGTTAAATGACAGACGATGACCCGGAGTTCAGAGACAGGGAAGTTTATCCACGCAACGATAACTTACCCTCAAAACGAGAAATTAAGTTTTCTCGGACACGAGCTTATCCTAAAACCATTCAAAGGTTTTAAGCTCGTGTATAAGGCTCATCATTAAATGTCAGATGATGACCCGATCTTCAAATTAAGGAAAGTTTATCGTCGATGATAAACTTATCCTCACAACGAGAAATTAATTTTTCTCGGGCATGAGCTTATATTAAAAACATTCGAAGTTTTTTAAGCTCATGCACAATGACTTACAGTTAAATGTCAGACTGTAACTCGAACTTAAAATAAAGGAAAGATTATCTTTTATGATAACTTATCCTCTTAACGAGAAATTCATCTTTATCGGTCATGAGCTTGTATTAAAACATTCCAGGTTTTACGCTCAGAAGGGAAAGTGAATCTTTTAAATAAGAGAACTTTTCCTCATAACGAGAAATTCACCTTTCTCGGTCATGAGCTTTTCGTTAACACATTCAAAGTTTTTCAAGCTCATGAAAACGACTTCTAAGTAAATGTCAACTTAGGACTCGTTCTTCAGTTAAAAGGAAAGTTTATCGCCGATGATAAACTTATCCTTAACAACGAGAAGTTTACAACTTCTCGGGCTTGAGCTCGTTTTGTAAGATATTCAACATCTTAAGCTCAAGTAATTGGTTTTCAAAACAATGAACACAATTTTTCGAGAATTTCTCAAAAAGTTTTTTCTAAATCTTTCAAAATTGTGTGTTCAAAAATGTTTTGATAAAAAGAGCATGTCTTCTGGAATCGATAATATTTACGATACTAGAAATGTCATTCAATAATGACACGGGGTTGTAAATAAAGTTCGAGCAGAAGTTCAAATGTTTTAAACATGCTCAAAATGGTTTGCTATTATTTCAGATAGTAACCCGCTTTTTATACTCTAGTCAAGCATTTCACCGGAAAGCTTTGACTCAACAACGGGAATTAATTTTCTCGGGCATGGTTTACTTTATAACCATGTAAGGGATTGTGTTTACTTTATAACACAATCTAACACGAATTTATGTACGCCTCAGTGCATTTATTTGTTAAAACAAGAGAAGTCTTGTTTTTATGAAGCTATCATCTCTACAACCATAGCAATCTACAATTGGTATCTACATACTCGACAATGCGACTACTCAACCGACGACTACAGCTCTTTCAATAGAACACGGGTCAACAATTGAGGGGGAGCAATTGTCCAGCATTCAGAATCTTTGACGCCGAAGGTGCCAAGTTCACATATTGGTGTCAAGACAACGATATCAATCGTACATATGGAGTCAAGAGATAACTTCAGACGTGATGAGGCGACCAACATTCGTGAACAAGAACCATGTGCTTCTTTCATATGATGTTCTTCATCATTCAGGTCCAACCTCATAAATCGCTAATCTTGTGAATACATTATCATATATGATCTTTGCACGTGATAAATACCTTACACTTGTGTTTAAAAGGTATTTAATTTACGTTTCAAGTACACCCTCATTAATTTGAGGAGGAGCTTGTGTAATTCATGAAGATAATCGGATTTGCATTTTTCTTCCCAAATTTTCTTAACATGCTATTAAATTAATTGATATTAAAAACATCGATTGGGTTAATATTTTTAATATGGGAGAGAAAATGTGATTTAATATGGGATATTATCACAAACGGTTTGACTTAATGTGCTGGCTCATCCCGACATGTGCGGAATGTTCTCGAATAGTGTGGCATATGTTAAGGGGGAGCAAAACGGATTTGCATATCAAAATGGATTTTCATGGTGACATATACTTACCCAAACCTCGTTTAATTCACGACGATGAAGATTGTGGTTACATAAGGATGGTAGGATAGGTTAAGTCCTACGATTCTTCCAGAACCGGAGGAATCTTCCCAAGGACATTCCATAGCTAGAAATAGTCGTCCTTAGGAAAGTTGGAGAAAGATTGTGAACGTAGCTGAATGCCGACCAAGTACTTAAGTTAGCACTGGAACAATCACAACAAGGTGCTAGTGATGACGTATTGGTAAGCATTGAAGGGGTTGAAGAATGAAAAAGAATTGTAAAGATTAAGGGTGTAAAGAAAGAAGCCCTCCTTTCAACTTAGGCAGAAACCGGGTCAACACATATGCTATTGAGATCATTTTAATGATGCTCGATATTGAAGATAGACATCATGGACCCAGTGATGCAATGCACAACCCATCCCAGCTAACTCAGATATCTCTCAAAAGGTATTTGTTTTAATCACACGGAGACAACACATTATCTATTGATTTATTCACTCCGAATAAATTGGTATTGAAAAGGTGGCACTCCTCTCCAGCCTCCGATCACTAAAATCCAAAATGCACGATCGAGTCTAGAGCCATTTGAGATCATCAAATATCTCATTAGGACACACTTTCATAATTCCTTGCTTCTTCACACACTGTGAAAAGTAAGAAAGATTTTAAGAGTCCTACGCAAAATCTTCATGATCTTGCCTGAACATCCGAGTAATACGAAAGTATTTACAATGAAGATGGAAATCCTTCTTGAGAGAATATCAAAAAGCTCATGGTAGGTGACTTGTGTGATTCTTTATGAATCAAACTTGTGATAACTGGAAAGCAACAGATGTTTAATTCTTAACTGAATTTAAACACGTTCCAGGCCTCTACGCAATATCTCAGTGATCTTGCCAGAACACTCAGAGTGATACCTCAGTGTTCACAGTGATGAGTGGAAATCCTTCTAGTGTTAACCTTAAACAGCACTTGGTAGGTAACTTGCAAGATTCTATACGAATCAAGCTCGTGACAACTGGAAAGCAACGATGGTGCGGTTCTTAATTGAATTTCACTTGTTCCGGGAACATGAATTGACGGCTTCAAATCATGCCGATATTATTATCCAAATGATTCACTCTTTATGTTCGCAGTCAGCTTTGGACGGTCGAATAAAGAGAACGGGTTTACCCGCGAAATCCTGTCAGGAAGTTACTTAATTGAAACTATCCGTCACGGGTACGATATCTAATATCGTCCAACGGTCTTCACCGACCGGAGGTAAAATGCTACCGATTTAAAATGAAATGTTCAAAGCCATTTCGTTCGTGTCTACTTATGTTGCGGCATTTGAAGACGGTGGCGTTGCGGAATCCAAGAAGAAGTCGTCCCCGCATGCTTATACTTTATGCACTTAATATCTCATCTAATTTAAGAAAGCCTAAAAGTTAAGTCTTCCGCTGTATCGAACTCTGAAGCTTTCAAGAATTATAAAGGTATAAGTATATGGAACATGAAGTCACGAGGAGGCAAATATCACAAGTGATGAATGCACAAGGTCAAAGCAAGGATACATGCTCAAGACCAAAGTCAAAGATCTCACCAGCATATTCACAAGAACAAGATCGAAGACTCAAGCATAGTATGCTAGGTTTAAGATTTTGTAAAATGGTGTGACCTCCCTTTGGGGGAGATTGTTGGAAATACGTTTTTCCAAAGAAAGTCTCGGTCACATCATTATTAGCATAGATCACGAGCTATAGACTATTTAGGACATTGTAACTTGGAGTGACCTCCCTTAGGGGGAGATTGTTGGAAATACGTTTTTACGTATTTAGAAAGGATCGGTCACTCCAATGATATTGGGCTCGTGATCCAATATAGTCCATATAGCCCACATGTAGGGTGGGCTATATAAACCCCCTCCTAGCATGTTAGGAGGGGTTGGTCATTCACTTTTCACATACTTAATCTAATATTTCATATTCTCTCCAACCTCTCTCTACCTTTCTCTCTCTAGTTCTTCATCTATCTATCTATTTCTTTAAATCATTCGAACACAAGGATAATCCAAGGATCACGAGGACCTACATGATTAATTCCAAGTTTTTCCATTAAAATCATGTGTTCTTGAATTAAAACCCATTTAATTCGTGATTATATAAAAGAAAAGGGATGAAAGCATCACCGTTTACGTGATTAAAAGCCAAGACACACACCTGAATGTGTTTGTTGATCAAATATTCGACCCATGTCCCCTTTTTTTTCTTGTTTTTCGGCGATACACAACCAAGACAACAAACCCTAGTTTTTTTTGTTTTTTTTTATTTTACGGTTATGTGACAAGGGGTGGGATTAAACCCCCCGTTTTTTTCTTTTGTCAATGGGCGGGCTCAAAGCCCAAACCCTCCTCCTTTTCTTGTTATTAGAAATCAGCCTAACAACAAAACACATGCATTTTTACACTTTTCGGGTTTACTATTTAACGTGATCCTTGTGATATATTATCCGTGTTTATTCGTGACTTAATAATTTATATTCTGAAATAACTGAAATAATTAATTGCGTACCCTTTAATTTAATATGAGACCGCGTGAAATTGCTGTTCGTGGATTTTAAATGGGGGTTTTACATCGTCTGATGATTTGGTGTTCGCGATTCAACTAACATCTTTCTTTTGAATTTTACACAGATTCAACAACTTCGAGTATAGCTGGGTCGACTGGCGTAATAGGCTTGTGTCTAGAATGAGTTTATGTTCGTGGTGTATGGTTTGTAATTCATTCGACTCTTTCTTAGACTTTGCTTTTGTATTTTTAATCCTGTTTTGCTTTTTGAGGTCCGCTGCTTTTAATCATCTTGTTGATAAAGTGGTAGTTGGGTTGCGGGTTTCGCTCTTTTTTATATATTGCCTTTAAAAATAACCAGGGTTGACCCAGCAGTGTAAGTGGTTCATAGACCATCTTTTTTGGTTATGAAATTCGAGATCTAGACCTGATTAAGATCTATGTTATCTGCTGATGTCTTTGTGTAGTTGACTTGGTTTCTCGTAGCATGTACTTGATCACGAGCAATCTTTTAAAACCAGGGTTGACCCGGCCAGTTATCACATAACGATATCAACGAGACCTATGTTATACCAAGGTTAAGATCTATTGTTTTTTGTTGATGTCTTTGTGCTAGTTATTCGGTTTCTCGTAGCATGTCCTTGATCACGAGCAATGTTTCAAAACCAACGTTGACCTGGACAGTGTAACCGACATTCCGCCATTTGCAGGGACGGAGCCAGGATTTTAGGTTAGGGGGGCTCGAATTTTTTTTTTCGACAGCAAACTGTTTTAGTAGCTTGAAAAATATAGTTTAAATGACAGCAGTTTTTCTTATAAAAGAGTTCAAATATCAGTAATTAATTTAAGCATAATTGAAATAACAATGTTAAAAACTTGAGGGTTAAACTTGAAATTGTTTATAAACACTCCACTAGCCACTAAATGATTAAATATATAGTTTATCGATTTGTGTGCAGTTCATCTTCTTTCTTACAAACAGAGCCATAAAACTACCATTGAAACAACTTTTTTTTTCATAAACATGCTTAATAAAAGTCTTCAACCTCTAAGGTTTCTGTGGAATCACCTTGTAATAGAGTAAGTCCACCAGTGTTAGGGGGGCCGAGCACCCTCCAGTCCCCCCACTGGCTCCGTCACTGGCCGTTTGAAACCTGTGCTGGTTTCAGCAGGGTTGGCATAGTTTTGACCAGAATTGGACCGGGTTTCACACGGGTTGACCTGGCATGTTGAACTAGTTTTAAAGATCGGACCGGATATGCACAAGCAGTTTTTAGGCTTCAAATTCATTTATAATAGTAGTAAGTTAGTAACTTTGAAATTCTTAATTAAATGAGGTATTTTTGCACCAAATGATAACTGACAACTTTTTTTCCTCATCTAGTTAAAGTTTACTTAGTCTGTTAGAGGGAAAGGTATCACGGCTAGGTGTTTACCTCTTCACTGCGCCACATCAGCGCCACGTCATACCAACTAATCTCTCTCCTCTTCTCCAAAAACACCCCCTTTATCACAACTAGTCTCTCTCCTCTTCACTTGGGTCCCACCACTCACCATTTTATTTAATTTTTCAATTTTCACACAAAATAAAAATTCATTTCATAAAATTAAAAATTACAAAATACTAAAAAATAAAATACAAATACGAGAAATAAAATTACGCTACGAATATAAAAATACGGAAAAAAAAAGACAATACGAAAAAAAAAACAATACAAAAAAAAACATCCTAGATTTGATATTTTGCCGCGATTTGTAGTTGTTTCCTCATGATAACCGACTTTTGAGGTTCTGGCAAATCGTCGGTCCGAATGGAGAGAAACTCCAGCTCTTTAAACTCCATATCGGCATCCACTTTAGCCTTCTCGGCATCGGCTTTAGCTTTCCTCGAATCGTACAGCTCTTTACCCGCGTTTAATTTGCGGAGTAAAGCATCGTTTATGTCTTCCTTCGAAGTGGTCGATCCACTACCCGTGCTGCTCTCAGTTGTTTCTGATCGTGTCTTCTTGGCGGGTCTCTGTTTGCCGGGTGGTCGACGCTTAGCATCTGGAGCAAATACGTTGCTATGATCAATTTGGTCAAGACCCTCGGGTGCGTTCCATTTTGAGAAGTTTCTAAGCACCCTCCACATATGTTCAAGCGTAAATTTTCGGCGTTCGTTACAAGCCGCGAATTCACGTCGTGCAGCTTCAAGCACGTCGTCGTCGTTTTCACCGCTAGCCTTTTTAAGGCTTTTGAAGATAGCGTGAAACTTTTGAACATCGGGGTGCGAACGACTCCATTTCCCGGTCAGCATATTCTTCGTACGCTTGATTGAGTTACGCCGGTTGAAATCTTCCAAAATCGTGTTCCAAAAAAACTCTTCAGTTTGATCATTCCCGCGTTCTTTGTCTTCGGAAGCGGCGACCCAAACCTCGGCCAGTATTTTTTCCTCATCAGGTGACCACCGTAGGGGTGCCGAAAATTCAACTTCCTCTACATCATCGATGTCGTCCTCGTCTGCGGACAAATCAACCGCAACATTTTTTTTTGCCGGCCGTTTCCCTCTGCCACGACCGGTATTTTTTGGCTTTCGTTGTGGCGGTTGAGATTGTGGTACTTTGAATTGAGTTTCGGGGACATTTTGAGATGGTGGATATTGAGATGGTGGATATGGATATTGAGATGGTGGATATGGATATTGAGGTGGTGAATATTGATTTTGGTGAAACGCTAGTTGTTGTTGATAAATTTGGTGGGGTGTTAATGGTGGAAAGTATTGTTGCGAATAGTTTTGACCGGAACCTTGGCCGGATCCTTGGCCGGATTGTGTCACGGGAGAAGAAGACGACGATTGATTCGGATCCGTGCCGTGGTTGAGGATGTTAGCGTAGTTGAGGTAATCGTTTGGGAGGTTTGACATTTTTTTTGTGATTTTTGGAGTGTTTTTTTGATTGTAGAATGTATTTTGTGTGTTTAAAAATGTATAAGGTAATGAGTTTATATAGGGTTTAAAAATAATAAAAAAAATTTTTTTTTTTTTTTTTTAAAATATAGCCGTTTGTAACGGTTAAAAAAAATTGTGGGCCCCACCTACTGCATCCAACGAGCAATGTCACTTTGTGACATTTGACAACCGGCGAGGGGGGTCGGTGTAACGGCGAAGGGCGGCGAGCCTGCCACCTAGGCACGGCGAGCCACCCTCGCCACCACACCGTTCCCTCTTACTCTGTTATATAATCGACATGTTGAAACATCAAAGGTTGCATCATAAATCTTCATTTGTTCATTGGATATATAATACACGCACAGACATTGGTCAAATCACCAGGCACAACATGTAAGAATTAGAACTTGGTAATGAAGTCGTAGATGTGGTTGTTGATCTCTTCCGGCCTCTCTTCGTTGATAAAATGAGCAACTCCTTCCATAACCACCACTTCTTCTAGTCCAGGTACTTGCTCCTTGAAACCACCACCGTGTATGTACTCCTTAGTTCCCGGAAAATGATATGTGAGATCTAAATCCCCCACAATAAATTTCACTGGCACAAGTATCTTAGATCCCATATATGCAGCACAAAGCTCCCAGTTTCTGCAATGCAAACTATTAAACCTGTCCCTATCCAAATAAAACAACTTAGCTTTGAGTACTTACAGATCAAAACAGCGATAGTAATTGAACCCTCCGGCGAATCCCGTGGCACTATATTTGGATGCAAAGTAGTCAAGGTCTTCTTCTGTGAACCATGAAGGCAAGGTGTATGGAGGGGGATTAAAAACCTTTGCGTAGTCTTTGGGTAGCATCGGCGGACTTGAACTCCGTCTAAAATATGTCGCGGCAAGTTGTCTTTTGGTATCAACTTTGCCGTACTCTTCCTCCCATCCAATTTCCTGCTATCACATAACGATATCGTTCGTAACTTATTTCAAACAAACTTCAGAGTAATTTAGCCTAGAAAAGGAGAGTTTTATATCTCCGCAATTTTCACAATTAGTTCCACATAGGTAACTGATACCATTTGATATGCATATGCACGTTTTAAGGCTAAAGAGAGTGGCACCTTAAAATCTCATCGTCACCTTATCGTCATTTCAGATTTTTTCACAACTCACAAAAACTTATCTCATCATGGGAATAAGGAACAAAAACTCACATTTACCTCACTCAACTTTATATAAATAATATCCTACTAAATAACCTAACACACTCAAAATCTATTAAAAAAAAAAAAAAAAAAAACTGACACACAAACCAAACGGTAAGGAAGTGACAATTAATGGGTTTTTAAAATGAAACCCACGCATGGGTTATAGTGAGATTTATGGAGTAAATTTTGACCACGTTGGACTCACTCATAAGAATTTCTACCATTCTTTTTAGCCTAAGAGGGGCTATATGAGGTTGACTCGATAAAATCAAAATGAAAATGTAAAATTTTAGTTTTCTAGAAAAAGCCCATTAAATGATTGGTACAAATTCATAGCTACAACCTGTGATGTTAACTGTTCATTTGAAAATAAAGCAAAATTGCACTTTCTAGTTGAACCGGGAACCGGTCGGGAGACCGGTCCGGATATAAACGGTTTTTTGAAAATTAAATTATCATTGCTAGCAAATTAAATTATCATATATCTATATAGTAGCTTTTTTCGGTGGAAAAACTATTTGCCAACTTGTAAAGACAAAAGGTCATGTTATAACCACAGGTTAGCAAATTAAATTATCATATACGTTAATTGATACAATTAATCCTTAAACACCCATTATTTAGTAAATAGTTAATGAACCAATCATATTTCACTTTCATCACACCACCCCTACCATATTTCACACACACAACAACAAAAAAAAAAGATCTGGTTCCACAACCACCCGTATTTTTCGGGCGACCACCACAATAAACTCACCGATTTCGAGCCACCACTACAACAAAACCACCCATTTCCGACAACCTCCACAAAGACCCACCATTTTCCGGCGAGTTACGCAACAAACCCGGTTCTCCGGCGACTTCCACAACAAATCCATCATTTTCCGGCGAGATCCACAAGAATCCACCAATTTCCGGCGAGTTCCACAACAAACCTAGTTCTCTGGCGACTTTCACAACAAATCTACTTTTTCGACGACCTCGTCACTAACTCATATATGAGTCATCGACTCATATATGAGTCATGATTACTCATATATGACTCATGTATGAGTCAACGTGACTCATGTATGAGACACCAAGATGACTCATGTATGAGTCACCAAGATGACTCATACATGAGTCACGGTGACTCATACATGAGTCATATATGAGTCATACATGAGTCACGGTGACTCAGGTTGTGTTTGGTGAGGAGCAGTGGGAGAGCATTTTGGAGCAATAAGCGGTGAAAGAGAGCATTTTAAAATTTATTACTTGTTTGGCAAAATGAGCGGTGATCTTTTTAATTTTCAGTCGTCGTTTGGCAATAGGAGCGGTGAGAATTTTTGGGCGGTGCTATTTTTTAGGAAGGCTATTTTTTCAATACTTGTTTTAAGAAGCAGTGCAGATGAGCGGTAGGCTGCCACAGCTACTGCTCACACCAACCGCTCACAGCTACCGTCCACTGCTACTGCTCACAGCTACCGCCCACAGCTAATGCTCGTGTTGATAAACACATCCTCATACATGAGTCACGGTGACTACCTTTTCACTAACATGGAGATGGTGATTTGTTGTGGAGGTCACCAGATACTCACGTTAATTAAAACTCGATTAATTGCTTTCAAACCCGAAGCCTTGCTCACTGTTTAAATATAACCCGACACAAAACCATACCCAATTAATATTTAGACACAACCACTTAAAAATTAAAGTTATGTACCATTAACCATATTCCCATCTCTCTTTCACTCACTGTCTCGTCAACTATATGAAACATCGATCTCAACATTTTAATTTTGTAGATTTAGGTGGGTTTGTTGTAAATGTCGTCTGATAAGGGTGGATTTGTTGTGGAAGTCGTCGGAGAACTGGGTTTGTTGTGGAACTCGTCGGAAAATGGTGGATTCTTGTAGATCTCGCCGGAAAATAGTGGACTTCGAGTCACCACTACAACAAAACCACCCATTTCCGACGACCTCCACAAAGACCCATATTTTTCGGCGAGTTACACAACAAACCTGGTTCTCCGGCGACTTTCACAACAAATCCACCATTTTTCGGTGAGATCCACAAGAATCCACCAATTTTCGGCGAGTTCCACAACAAACCCAGTTCTTCGACGACTTCCACAACAAATCTACTTTTTCGTCCACCTCGTCACTGACTCATATATGAGTCACTGACTCATATACGAGTCATGATGATTCATATATGACTCATGTATGAGTCAACGTGACTCATGTATGAGTCACCGTGACTCATACATGAGTCACCAAGATGACTCATACATGAGTCACGGTGACTCACACATGAGTCATATATGAGTCATACATGAGTCACGGTGACTACCTTTTCACTAACATGGAAGATGGTGACTTATTGTGGAGGTCACCGGATACTCACGTTAATTAAAACTCGATTAATTGCTTTCAAAACCGAAGCCTTGCTCACTGTTTAAATATAACCCGACACAAAACCATACCAAATTAATATTTAGACACAACCACTTGAAAATAAAAATATGTACTATTAACCATATCTCAACATTTTAATTTTGTAGATCTAGGTGGGTTTACTGTAAATGTCGTCGGATAAGGGTGGATTTGTTCTGGAAGTCGCTGGAGAACTGGGTTTGTTGTAGAACTCGTCAAAAAATAGTGGATTCTTGTAGATCTCGTCAGAAAATATTGGATTCTCGTGGGGGTGGTCGGAATAAATGGTGGTCGATCAACTGTGTGTGTGGGGGGTGTGGGTGAGGGGTTGGTGGTCCTGGTGGTGGTTGAGGATAAGAAAGAAATGGTGGGTGTGTGAGGGGCTGGTGGTGGTGGTGGTTAAGGATAAGAAAGAAACGGTTTAGGGGAAAATGGGGGGTGTGTGGTTTATTTTTTTATTTTAATTTGGGCCATTGGATGTAAATAAATTGGATGGTTTAGATTAATCCATCAATCCTTTGAAAAAAAGGACTACAAAGAACTTTTGTCGTTTCTTGATAATTTCACGTATCTGATAGTATCTCTGATAATTTCACGTATCTCTGATAATTTTCCACCCTCATCTAGAAGTGTTTTATAGGGTGGCAAACCATACCCATATGTCATAAATTAGGCTATTCAGACTTTTTTTTAACATCCCATGAGGTAAATGTGTATCCTTTTTTTATATTAGTTCGGCTATGATTCAATGATAAGTGCATAGTCGTATTTCACGGAGGAGATCCGAATTTGATCTTTCCGTCTAAGTCGTGTCGTAGGCTCAGATAAACGGGGTTTCAATATTTTTCTAACCTAAAGCGCAAAGAGAACAAATTAAGGCAAACTATTATAATAACAAAGGCTATCTAAAAATTTAAAACAAATTAAAACAATTAAAACTAATAAGAACAAATAACATTGATCAAAATTCTATTTAAGAAAAATCTAAAAGGTATTAAAACTTAAAACTAAAAATTATAAAATTATAAAATTATAAAATTATAAAACTAATTTTGTAAATTTATTTTTATAAAAGAAATTATTTTATTATTAAAAACTATTTTTTGACACTAAACGAATCTAAAGGTAATTTTAAAAATATTAAATCTAAACTATAAATTTTGTGATATTTATAAACTTTCTTAATAAAAAATTCTTAATACAATTTGTAGAAACTAGAAGGGGGGAGGGGACTGGGTTGAATAGTTTCCGAATCTTAAAATTAAGTTCATCATTAAAATGCCTTTTACTTGAAAACTTGTTTTATAATGGTTAGGTCAGTTTTCAATGTTACAAAACATTTGCTATATCAAATTATCATCATGAGGGAATGCTAAATGTAATGACAAGCATAAGTAAAGAGTAAAGAAATAAACAACATAGGGAACGACACCAAAGAATTATTGTGGTTCGACAACGAAACTCTTTCTTCGTTCATACTCCACTCCTCGAGTACACCCTACTTGAGATTTCCACTATATCTACAAGCTCCCTTTTTGGTGGAGAAAACCTTACAACGTCGCTTACAAAGTTTTTTGACACTAAGCTAAATGTCGAGTTCTAGTCCTAAGCTAGAACCAATCTTCGTCACCCATCTTCTTTTTCGACACAAGGCTAGATGTCGAGTTCTAATCCTAAGCTAGAACCAATCTTCGTCACCCATCTTCTTTTCTGACACAAGGCTAGATGTCAAGTTCTAATCATAAGCTAGAAACAATCTTTACTCACATCACTTTTGTAGTTATGTGAGAACTCAAACACAAATACAAATACATCACTTTGTAGTTTAGTGAGAACTAACACACAAGACACATCCAAGTATACACTTATACTTTGGATCCACACAAGACTAATCCAAGTATACACATATACCTTGGATCTACATAAGACAAATCCAAGTATACACATATACCTTGGATCCACAAGACTCAAATAAACAATATGATGAACATGACTAGATCTAAGAAAGAATGATCTTCATCAAGGCTTTATCTTTTATCACATCACAAATGTGTGAGTGATCTTCTCTTTGGACATATAAAGTAGGGGATCAAAGGAATAATCATAAGTAAACATACTTAACACATTAAGTGATCATTTACTAATGATTGAAATATAGAAAAGAGATTAGAAGTAGAAATCTGTCCAAAAAGGTTCATTAGAAAATGGAGAAATGATCCACTATTTATAGGAGACAAGGTCCAACAGCTAGTCTAAGCGCGACTCATTAAATAGGTGTAATATTTCTAAAAATATCCTCATTATTATGTCATCTTATGTACACGTCACCTCATGAATACAATTGATATCACCTTTGCATGAAATTCTTGAACTATCATTTACGTGATGCATGAATATATGAGGCATTATTGATATTGAACACGTGATTAATTTCATGAATATTTTTAGTAATTATGAACGTACTTATTCACATATGATCACTTTGGTAATATTTAAGCCACAAGGAGCACGAGGACATTTGCAAATCATCATTTCAAGACTTACTATGTATCAAAATCATAATTTTATGATATATAAATAACAAAGTATCTAAACTTACTTCTATGTACATATAATTACCTAATCTACACTAAAATGAATATCGTCACATTTAACATACAAGCTATAGTATATTGGATACACATTAGTCATAAGATGCAAAATAAACATGTTCTTTCCTCTTTTGGCAACCTAAATCATACGTTTCATTTTATGCATACACTTATACACTCTTTTGTTTGAAATCTAGCAAATCCTTAACATGTACTACTAAGATACATACAATCTTCACTCAATCTAGCCTAGATTATACAAATATTGTACAACCCTATACAATCTAACTAAATCTAACTAAATACTAGCAAATCTAACTAGATATCCTAAGTACCTATCAAATCTAGCTAAGATCCTAACAATCCAACAAATCAAGTTACATACAAATCGAATTACCTTAGTATGCGACTAGTATTAGGAGAATTTTGGCATATCTATGTTTATCCCACATGCTAATTGGTGTACACCTTAAACCAATTAATGCTTGTACTAGATTATCTCCCAAAGCCATCTCTAGCCTCCCAACTCTTGGCTAGAACCATAACACACACCTCACTCCTTAAATCAAGCTCCATGTACAAAACTTAACTCATAAATGATGGTACTTGTTGTCTAGTAGAAATCATGGCCTTCCAAAACTAGTAAACAAAAACCACTATACTTATATACATCTACTAGCTAGCTTAACCAAAACACAGATTCATTCTTCTAGCAAAACTCCCGGCACATTTACTCTATTGTCTAAAATGTCATTTACTTCCTAATCATTATCACCATCATAAATATACTATCATTTACTTCACAATCTAGCACCTTAGTCAACAAGGAAGCAAGAAAGAAAGCAAGGAATGCGTGGGTGATATATTTTAGTTAGGTGTTCATGTGGGTTTCAAGGAGAAGGGTTACGAGTTCACTAGGTTACTTGATCATTCTACTAAACCATGAAAACAAGTAAGTCCTTACACACATTTCATAATTTACATACATATATACAATGCATGAACTAGTATAAACATGATAAACACATGAAACATACCACACTTAGTGTATGAATAAGTTACTTGTCAAGAATCTAACGAAATAAACATACATAACATAAATCACGTAGGAAACAAGTTGTAGATCTCTCGGCTTATTATTTACATGCGTGTACATAAAGGATTCGAACACCTAAGATATATGATAATGCCTTAAACCAAAAGAAATTAGTATAAGTCCTAAGCCGAATATAAACATAAGCTTATTAAATCTCATTAGATTCTTAATGGACCTGTAAGCCCAATATATTAAACACATGACCCATAAGGCCCATATGCGAGTGTCGGACCCAAGACAAAGCCCACCGAGGCCCTATGTTTAGATAATAAGCAAATCTAGATTTTTTGAATAAGCTATGTTTTATAACTTAATAGGCTTATTTGATTAGTAAAACACTAGCTAAACCACTTTAAAACCAACCAAACCCTAATTGGGCCGAGACAAACCCAACAAGCCCATAAGCCACTCTCGACTTATTTCAGAAACTTAGAAAAGTTTTATGAAATGTTTATATTATTTTCAAAATGTTTTATAAAATGTTGTGGCCAAAACGTGAAGTTAGAAACATTAGGGGTGTAAACTGTCACTTTTTAAATTCGAAAACATAAGAATCATGAACCCCAAGGACGAGATCTGCCATTATCGAAAGATTAGGGGCTGTTTGTGTAAATAAAGACTATGTGCAATTTAGATAAAGTTATATATATATTAATTATTAAAATAAAACTATAGCGTTTAAAATGAAAACCTATAAAACTTAAAGGACTAAATTCGTATAAAAGAAACTTGAGGGACTTTGTAACAAATATTAATTTTCTATAAAATTATAAATGTATAAAAATCATTTTATTTAAATTGTCACATGTTTAATTATTTAATAAAAGTAAAAATATTCGTAAACAATAAAATGTACATAATTACGTACAAATAATTCATATAAGACGAATAATAAATAATAACAAACTATATAAACAATGCATATATGTACAATTAAAATATCCGGAAGCATTTGGACATTATTTATGCATATACTGAGACCATTTAAATTACTTAGGTAATTGACAGTATCGTGAGCGTACTATTTGGATCACTTGTGATATTATTCAGACACTACTGTTGAGTGAGTTAATGGCCCCACATTTTGACTATTGATAATGTTTTGAACAAGGGGATGAAAACATGCAACATATTTTTATAGGACGCAAATAGAACGTGTACACTTTGATTACATTTGCTATTGTGATGCCCATGACCCGTGGACTGTAACTGTTAATTTTGTGATAGCACGAATGTTATAAATAGATCTATTTGGAATTGACTATCCCCATCTGGGTGAGTAGCGCTCACTGTGCCTAGGTCAGGACAACAGATGTATACCATGTCGGATTCTTTTTGGGTGAGACTTGATATTCTTGAATGGTCCTCATATGTTGTGGACCCTACAGTCTAGAATTAGTTTACTGGCAATAGGAAATGTAGTTGCTTTATAGTATTTGCTTTGTGCATTACTACTTTTGTGATGTTTTGCGCTCCTGAACTATGATTTACCAAACCTATGAATTCACCAACTTTGTGTGGACCTTCTAGTATGTTTTTCTCAGGAAACTGAAGCAGGTACCAAAGTGTGCATGGAATCAAGCACCATGTAGGAAGCATTATAAAGCTCATCTGGGGTTTTATAACTTTGAAATAATGGAAACTTAATAATTATTGTTCATAAAATTTAAAACATTTTCACAATTGTTCGTGTACTATTTCAATTAAATGACGTTTTATGATCATTGGTTTGTATACTATTGTTGTATGATCCACCATGTGACACCCAATTACTATTCCGCTGCATGACCGTTTTCGAGGGAGTGGTAGTTATAGAGAACCAGATCAAAATAAATATTTTTATACTGGACTATCATTGAATAAAATCTATTTAAAAATAAATGGGTTTTTGGGGACACATATAGTTGAGAATATAGTCTATAGAGCATGCATATATTATGTGAACTAATTGTGCATAATGAGTAATAATATCCGGTTGATTAATCATATAAGTATCTACGTAAATTTTAACTTATAATGTTAAAAGACACTAAAAGTAATACCTACAAAACTTTTGCTTTAAAACCCTTTTTAATTTGAGTAACCTAGTACTTACGTCAAATTTGAAATGATATTATTTTCATATCACTATGACTACTCCTGCCACATCACCTACTGCTTTACTCGAGGATGACATCATACTGACTTCTACAGCCACTATGCCAATTTCACCTGTTACGGTATTACAGGGATTGCCTTCGGACCCCGAGTCTGATGATGACCATGGTGGGAGGACTTATCGTTCTCTTAGATTCTTTTACTGCTACTCCACCTACTAGATCCACCGCCCCAACTGGGGACATGGATCAGGTACTTAATACTTTACCACTATTTTACCATCATTTACTCTACACCCTACTAAGGGAGCCATGCTACCTTGTAAGAGGAGGCATGATGGCTCTCCCGTCACGACTTACGAGATTGGGGAGAGCTCCAGAGCCGGACTGACTATGGATGACCTAATCCAGGCCCAGATAGTTGCATTGACGACACGTCATGCATAATATCGCATATTTGCACACCCTTGTGTGAACTACACAGGATGGACGTTCCATAGTTCAGGAGCGTTTAGATTTGGTTACTTTGACTATTGGAGAGGAGTCCCATGTTTCTCGAGAGGCGTGGGCGACTGCTTATAGTGTCATTCGGAGATTGGAGGAGGAGAATGCCTCTCTACGAGAGCGCATGTTTTACCAGGATTGTGAGTAGTATTCGACCCAGACTGCTCAGATATCACAGGGGAACTCGATCCAGATTCTCTTTGATCTACTAGAGGTACGTTATCAGGGGCTTATTGCAGAGATTATCGCGTTGAGGAAGACTGGCAGGAGACGTCAGGCTCAGATGCTCGAGATGCTCATACTCATGCGAGAGACTAGTGGGGCGATGGCCACTATTCAGGATGCCACTCAGGCTCCTAGAGCTGTAGTTGTACCAGATGCACCGGCAGCAGCTAGCGATTCTGGTAGTATTGCTTAGATTAGATGTACTAGATATCGTTGTACATCATGATAAGTTTTGGGTTGCATCCAAGCTCTCATGATATAGGACTTATGTACTCTATCTTTTGTACTATACTTTTCTAGGTAGGTAATCATGTACGTCGTACTTTAGACCATCTGTACCACTATTTCAGACATGTGTGTTGTACTCTTGTCTTAGATTGGTTTTACTTGTATGATATTGTTGTTTTTCCAAAAATGACATGTATTGATGTTACTCTATTGTCTTATGTGCTCATGTTATATTATGAACTCTTGACAGGTTATACAATTTGTTGTGAATTCTATGCAAAAATATTTCTATGTAACTTGATATAAATGCAATATTGACAAAAACTAATGATCTCATTTTTGTATGACTATAGAAAAATGGCATCAACAAGAGCTACATGATCAAATCCCACATGAACTGATACCACCAAAAATGTCACGGCTACCCAACTCAGGGTACTCATTAACCAAAGCATTGCATATGCCATGGCCGCCAGAGATGCTAATTCTATCAGGAACCAAGACGATAGCCAGAACTCTAATGCTAGGAGAACTGAAAGAGTCACCAGAGGTTGCTCTTATCCGGATTTTCTAAAATGCAAGCCTTTGTAATTTTAAGGCAGGGAGGGTGTCGTGAAATTGATGCAATGGTTCGAGAGGTTGGAAACAGTATTTTGCATCAGTGATTGTGCTGAAGAAAACAAGGTTAAGTTTGCCACCTGCATATTACTGTAAAGTGCTCTTACCTGGTGGAGTTCATTGATTGCTACTTTGGGCATAATAATGCCTATGTTGTCAATTGGGCTGGTTTGAAAGAAAGGATGACTGAGAAATATTACCCGCGGGATGAAGTGAAGAAACTAGAGATCGAATTGTAGGATCTCAAGTGAAAGAATAAGGACATTGTGACGTACAACCAGAGGTATCAAGATTTGACTTTAATGTGTGCCAGAATGTACCCGATTCTATTCATGATAGTGTGCTCGCATCTCGACCCACTACTGTCGAGAGTGCCATTGAGTTCGCTACGGAGCTATTGGATAAAAGGGTATGTGCCATCAGTGAGAGACAGACAGAAAGCAAGAGGATGGCGGATGAAAATTTTCGTAATCATTACCAATAGCAGCCTCTTAAAAGGAAAAACACCGGCCAAGTCTATAGTGCTACCACCACTAGAGGAAGACCGTATGGGGGTACCAAACCCATGTGCACCAAATGTAATTAGCACCATGATAGTTAGTGTAGGAAGTGCCACAAGTGTAGACATATCGGCCATATCATCTGATAGTGCCAAAGCAATGTTGTCACCAATGCCACGCCCAACAACAACAATAACAGACGTTGGTATAACGCCCGTGTTAATGGGAATGGACAATGAGGAAATGACAATCGAGGAAACCGTAATGCTACTGGAGGCAATGGTGTTGGTTAGAGAGGAGGAGTTCATTGTTATGAATGTGGAGCATCGGGACATGTGAGAACCAGTTGTCCAAAACTGGCAAATCAGAATGGGAACAATGGAGAAGCTCCGACAAGGGTTTACGCTGCGAGCAATGCTAAAGCCAACCCGGATTCTAATGTAGTCACTAGTATGTTTCTTCTAAACAATCGTTATGCATCCATTTTGGTTGAGACTGGATCCGATAGAAGTTTTATATCTACAGAGTTTAGTAGTCTAATAGATGTCACTCCAACCACATTAGACAACTGTTACAATGTAGAATTTGTCGACGGTAACATTGTAGAAGTTGACGTCATCATAAGAGGTTGTACCTTAAACCTTTTGAATTACCCGTTCAATGTCGACCTGATTCCGGTAAATCTTAGTAGTTTTGATGTTATCATAGGTATGGACTGGTTAGCATAATATCACGCAGTAATTGTGCGTGATGAAAAGCTAGTCCGTATTCTGTGGGGAAAAGGAACTTTAATTATCCGAGGGGAAGGGAATACAAACATGGTTGACACTAGACTAAGTTTCATCTCCTGTACAAAAATCCAGAAATATCTGGTGAAAGGATGTCCTATCTTCTTGGCTCACATTTCCAAGACAGACAAGGAGGACGAACCTGAGAAGAAACAAATCAAGGACGTGCTAATTGTTTGAGATTTTCTAGAAGTCTTTCTAGATGAATTACCCGGCATACCACCAACCTGTCAAGTGGAATTCCAAATCGATTTAATGCCAGGAGCTCCACATGTAGCTAACGCTCCATACCGTTTAGCACCATCCAAAATGAAGGAATTAGTAGAACAACTTCAAGAACTATCCGACAAAGGTTTCATCAAACCAAGTTACTCACCATGGGGAGCTCCAATCTTATTTGTCAAAAAGAAAGATGGGTCATTCCGAATGTGCATTGATTACAAGGAACTAAATAAGTTGACTATGAAGAACCGTTACCCACCAATTTCTTGCGAGTTCCACAACAATCCCAGTTCTCCGGGGACTTCCACAACAAATCTACTTTTTCGTCGACCTCGTCACTGACTCATATATGAGTCACCGACTCATATATGAGTCATGATGACTCATATATGACTCATGTATGAGTCAACGTGACTCATACATGAGTCACCAAGATGACTCATACATGAGTCACGGTGACTCATACATGAGTCACGGTGACTCATACATGAGTCACGATGACTGCCTTTTCACTAACATGGAAGATGGTGACTTGTTGTGGAGGTCACCAGATACTCACGTTAATTAAAACTCGATTAATTGCTTTCAAACCCGAAACCTCGATCATTGTTTAAATATAACCCGACACAAAACCATACCCAATTAATATTTAGACACAACCACTTGCAAATAAAAATAAGTACTATTAACCATTTTCCCGTCTCTCTTTCACTCACTCTCTCGTCAACTATATGAAACATCAATCTCAACATTTTAATTTTGTAGAACTAGGTGGGTTTGTTGTAAATGTCGTCGGATAAGGGTGGATTTGTTGTGGAAGTCGCCAGAGAACTGGGTTTGTTATGGAACTCGCCGGAAAATGGTGGATTCTTGTAGATCTCGCCAGAAAATAGTGGATTTCGAGCCACCACTATAACAAAACCACCCATTTCCCACGACCTCCACAAAGACCCACCATTTTCCAGTGAGTTACACAACAAACCCGGTTCTTCGGCGACTTTCACAACAAATCCACCATTTTCCAGCGAGATCCACAAGAATCCACCAATTTCCGGCGAGTTCCACAACAAACCCAGTTCTTTGGCGACTTCCACAACAAATCTACTTTTTCGTCGACCTCGTCACTGACTCATATATGAGTCATGATAACTCATATATGACTCATGTATGAGTCAAGGTGACTCATGTATGAGTCACTGTGACTCATACATGAGTCACGATGACTCATACATGAGTTATATATGAGTCATACATGAGTCACGGTGACTCATACATGAGTCACGGTGAAAACCTTTTCACTAACATGGAAGATGGTGACTTGTTTTGGAGGTCACCGGATACTCACGTTCTTGGTTTGAAAATGCGTTTTGCGATCCATTGCGCTAAAGATCCCAAAAGCCATTGCGTGATGCGTGATGCGATTGCGAGCGCAATTTAGACGCGATGCGTTTAGTATAAAAAAGGTACAAAAATTATTTATATACCAAATAAATGCAATAAAGTTACAAAATAAGTTCTTAGCATATTAAAATTAGGCCTATAATCCCTAGTAAAACAGATAAATCGCCAGTAAAGCTTGACAAAAAACACTTAACAAAATGCAAGATACTATATTTTGTTTTTGTTTGTTTTAGATGTTTTTCTAACAAGTCTTATTTTTCAAAAGTCATTAAAATATGTAGGTCTGTATTTAATGGTTGAAATTTGACAAAAATGGCCTAAGTACCAGATTGCGACAATTGCTACCGTTGCTAGCATTACACAATTGCGATAAATTGCGGCATAATGCGAACGCATTTTGGGATGACACTGCATTAGACACCTTGATGCGAAATTTTTAATGCAACGCATTGATGCGTGCAATTTGCGCAATGATGCGCGCATTTTTAAACCAAGCTCACGTTAATTAAAACTCGATTAATTGCTTTGAAACCCGAAGCCTTGATCACTGTTTAAATATAACCCGACACAAAACCATATCGAATTAATATTTAGACATAACCACTTTAAAATAAAAATATGTACTATTAACCATATTCCCATCTCTCTTTCACTCACTGTCTCGTCAACTATATGAAACATCAATCTCAACATTTTAATTTTGTAGATCTATGTGGGTTTGTTGTAAGTCGTCGGATAAGGGTGGATTTGTTGTGGAAGTCGCCGGAGAACTTGGTTTGTCGTGGAACTCGCTAAAAAATGGTGGATTCTTGTAGATCTCGTTGGAAAATAGTGGATTCTCGTGGGGGGTGGCCGGAATCAATGGTGGTCGATCAACTGTGTGTGTGTGGGGGGGGGTGTGGGTGTGGGTGAGGGGCTGGTGGTCCTGGTGGTGGTTGAGGATAAGAAAGAAACGGTGGGTGTGTGAGGGGCTGGTGGTGGTTGAGGATAAGAAAGAAACTGTTTAGGGGAAAATGAGGGGTGTGTGTATTCCTAAAGTTCATTTCTTGGCCACATTATTGATAGAGAGGGTATTCAAGTGGATCCAGCAAAGGTCGAATCTATTAAAGATTGGGCATCTCCTACGTCACCGACGGAGATCCGCCAATTTTTGGCCCTGCAGGGTACTACCAGCGGTTCATTGAAGGGTTCTCAAAAATAGCCAAGTCAATCACCAAGCTCACTCAGAAAGGAGTAAAGTTTGAATGGGGAGAAAAGGTAGAATCAGCATTTCAACTGATTAAGCAAAAACTGTGAAGTGCACCTATCATGGCCTTACCTGAAGGCAGTGAGGATTTCGTTGTGTACTGTGATACTTTACGTAAAGGTTTGGGTGCGGTGTTAATGCAAAGAAAGAAAGTGATAGCATGTGCTTCACAAAAACTAAAGAAGCATGAGAAGAATTACACCACTCACGATCTAGAAATCGGATCCGTAGTTCTCGCCTTGAATTTTTTGAGGCATTATTTGTACGGAACAAAGTGTGTAGAAACTGGAAGGGGGTTGAATAGTTTCTTAAATTTACTTGTTAAAGGTTGGTTTTAAAAAATCCTTTTTCAAAAAACTTAAGCTTGAGTATTTATGTGAAAACTTCTTATACACAATATGAACAAGGTATAGTGCAACTAAACTAATGTTCACAAGTATAAAGAATAATAAATGTATAGTACAACTAAACTAATAATCACAAGTATAAATAATAATGAATGTAAAGAGATAAAGGAAGGAAAGATCAAACCAAACACCAAGGATTTATAGTGGTTCGGCAACGAAGCTCACTCCTCGTTCCTACTCCACTCCTCGAGTACTCCTTACTCGAGAGTTCACTAATCAACAAGCTTCTTAAGGTGGAGAAACCGTACACAACGTCGCTTAACCAATTTCCGACTCTAAGCTAAAAGTCGAGCCCTAATATTAGCTAGGACCAATCTACACCAATATACTTTGAGGACTAAGTATTAACCTTAATACATACACAACTTCCAAATAGACACAACTACTTGGATCTTCACAATAATGACATAACAATGAATAAATAAGTTTGGATCTTAAATGGATCTTTGAGGTAGACACAACACTTCAAGAATGATAGTGTTCTTCTCTTTGCACTTTCAGAGGAAAAGATGAGAGGAAAAATATTCACTTTTAAACAAGTAGTAATCAAACAAATGCTCAAGGATTTGAGTGATTTAAGAAGTATGAAAGAATCTAGAAATGTATGTGTAAAAGAGGTGGATTGAAAGTCTGAGAATGGTCCACTATTTATAAGACAAACATCCAACGGCTATATCTGCCCGCGGTTCCTTATTAGAGCCCGCGGTTCCTTATCGATAAGGAACCGCCATAGGCGATAAGGAACCGCCGGCGTAGAGTCCGCTATGTTTTGTCTTTTAGTAGATTGGTTCGAATTTGGGGATTAAAATATCCTGAGAGGATATTCCAAACCAAGATAGAATATGCCATTTTCAAATTTCAAATTTTCAAATATTTAATTTAATAAAACATTTTCTTAAAAAGAAAGTTTAATAATAAAACTTTGTCACACTTAATAAAAAGTGAGTTTTAAGAAAAGATTAAATCCTTGATCACTTAATTAGGATAATAACTTGTTTGTTCATACCTTAAGTGATAATGGTTGAAATGAAAAATACTTGAACTCAAGAATTCGTTTTTCATTGTTTTCATAAATGCTTGTTTTTACATATGGTCGTAATCAAAACAAAGTGAGACCGAAAAATGCAAGTAACGTTTTTAGGCATCATTACATTAAAAATCTCCCCCTTTTTTTATTCCGAAAATCCATAAACTCAATCATTTAATAAAACAAGATTTTCGAAGACGAGTTTGTCATTTCTCCCCCTTTGTCGAAGCAAAAAGGTTGCAAAAGTCTTTGAAGAAGAAAAGAACCGTACTTTGCAAATGCTCCCCCTTGGTGCTTACTCTCCCTTGCTTGGGGCACCAAGGAATTGATATATGGTGACAAGCTACATAGAAGGGTTAGTAGTAGAGAAGAGACACCCATCAAGATATAGCAAAGATCACAAAAAAAAATAAGAAACAAAAGATCCAAGATAAGTCATGTTAAAAGAAAACATGATAAAAGATACAAGGAAATAAATCATACAAAGATGTATGAGACACAAACACAAGCCAAAATAAAAAAGCATAAATCTAATCATAGTTAAGCTAGAACCCTAAGATTTGCTTGAACTAGATGTCTTGAAGATAAGCAACCAATGCTTCGATTAAAGACAAAGTAGTGGTGGAAGGAGGTGGTGGTGGCTTGGTAGAGATCTCATAGTTATAGTGAAGAGGAGGTTTTACTAAGAGACTCTTGATGTAATTCAACACTTCATAGATGTGAGTCATATCAAGATGTTGATATTGACAACATTGACAATTGTTCCATGATTCATGACATTATCATGTGAAGGAGGTAGAACACTAAAGGCTAGTGGTGGAAGATAAGAAGTTCCACAATCAACATTCTTAGAAGGAGAAGAGATGTGATTTTGAGTGTTCTTGGGAGAATTGGGATTGAAAGCAATCGGAGAGAATGGAGGAGAATCAAAGCTTTCATTTTGGGGAATAAGACATTTTGATTTGAGAAAGAATGCAAAATGCTTAAGGTTAAATAGACAAAGCCCAAGATAATTTGGGGGTGGTCAAAGGGTTGAAACAAAGATTCCAAAAAGTGTTGGAACAAATTTGGAATCAATGGTGGTCGATCAACTGTGTGTGTGGGGGGTGTGGGTGAGGGGCTGGTGGTCCTGGTGGTGGTTGAGGATAAGAAAGAAATGGTGGGTGGGTGAGGGGCTGGTGGTGGTGGTGGTTAAGGATAAGAAAGAAACAGTTTAGGGGAAAATGGGGGGTGTGTGGTTTATTTTTTTATTTTAATTTGGGCCATTGGATGTAAATAAATTGGATGGTTTAGATTAATCCATCAAGCCTTTGAAAAAAAAGGACTACAAAGAACTTTTGTGGTTTCTTGATAATTTCACGTATAGTATCTCTGATAATTTCACGTATCTCTGATAATTTTCCACCCTCATCTAGAAGTGTTTTATAGGGTGGCAAACCATACCCATATGTCATAAGTTAGGCTATTCAGACTTTTTTTTAACATCCCATGACGTAAATGAGTATCCTTTTTTTATATTAGTTCGGCTATGATTCAATGATAAGTGCATAGTCGTATTTCACGGAGGAGAGCCGAATTTGATCTTTCCGTCTAAGTCGTGTCGTAGGCTCAGATAAACGGGGTTTCAATATTTTTCTAACCTAAAGCGCAAAGAGAACAAATTAAGGCAAACTATTATAATAACAAAGGCTATCTAAAAATTTAAAACAAATTAAAACAATTAAAACTAATAAGAACAAATAACATTGATCAAAATTCTATTTAAGAAAAATCTAAAAGGTATTAAAACTTAAAACTAAAAATTATAAAATTATAAAATTATAAAACTAATTTTGTAAATTTATTTTTACAAAAGAAATTATTTTATTATTAAAAACTATTTTTTGACAATAAACGAATCTAAAGGTAATTTTAAAAATATTAAATCTAAACTATAAATTTTGTGATATTTATAAACTTTCTTAATAAAAAAATTCTTAATACAATTTGTAGAAACTAGAAGGGGGGAGGGGACTGGGTTGAATAGTTTCCGAATCTTAAAATTAAGTTCATCATTAAAATGCCTTTTACTTGAAAACTTGTTTTATAATGGTTAGGTCAGTTTTCAATGTTGCAAAACATTTGCTATATCAAGTTATCATCATGAGGGAATGCTAAATGTAAAGACAAGTATAAGTAAAAAGTAAAGAAATAAACAACATAGGGAACGACACCAAAGAATTATAGTGGTTCGACAACGAAACTCTTTCTTCGTTCATACTCCACTCCTCGAATACACCCTACTTGAGATTTTCACTATATCTACAAGCTCCCTTTTTGATGGAGAAAACCTTACAACGTCGCTTACAAAGTTTTTTGACACTAAGCTAAATGTCGAGTTCTAGTCCTAAGCTAGAACCAATCTTCGTCACCCATCTTCTTTTTCGACACAAGGCTAGATGTCGAGTTCTAATCCTAAGCTAGAACCAATCTTCGTCATCCATCTTCTTTTCTTACACAAGGCTAGATGTCAAGTTCTAATCATAAGCTAGAAACAATCTTTACTCACATCACTTTGTAGTTATGTGAGAACTCAAACACAAATACAAATACATCACTTTGTAGTTTAGTGAGAACTAACACACAAGACACATCCAAGTATACACTTATACTTTGGATCCACACAAGACTAATCCAAGTATACACATATACCTTGGATCTACATAAGACAAATCCAAGTATACACATATACCTTGGATCTACAAGACTCAAATAAACAATATGATGAACATGACTAGATCTAAGAAAGAATGATCTTCATCAAGGCTTCATCTTTTATCACATCACAAATGTGTGAGTGATCTTCTCTTTGGACATATAAAGTAGGGGATCAAAGGAATAATCATAAGTAAACATACTTAACACATTAAGTGATCATTAACTAATGATTGAAATATAGAAAAGAGATTAGAAGTAGAAATCTGTCTAAAAAGGTTCATTAGAAAATGGAGAAATGATCCACTATTTATAGGAGACAAGGTCCAACAGCTAGTCTAAGCGCGACTCATTAAATAGGTGTAATATTTCTGAAAATATCCTCATTATTATGTCATCTTATGTACACGTCACCACATGAATACAATTGATATCACCTTTGTATGAATTTCTTGAACTATCATTTACGTGATGCATGAATATATGAGGCATTATTGATATTGAACACGTGATTAATTTCATGAATATTTTTAGTAATTATGAACGTACTTATTCACATATGATCACTTTGGTAACATTTAAGCCACAAGGAGCACGAGGACATTTGTAAATCATCATTTCAAGACTTACTATGTATCAAAATCATAATTTTATGATATATAAATTGATGAGTCCTATGATCGTTCGACTCAATGGTTATGAACCATATATCTAGGTTTGATCATCATTCATATGATAACATAGCGGAAAAGAACAATGATCATGACAAGGTGTTTAGGCACAAAGAACACATGAATTAAAACAATTGGGGATGTTCATTATATTAATAACAAACATCCACTAGACGTGTATACATTAAATCCCACGTCTAGTGCGACACACACTTTAGGTTTACATTGTGAATGAATAATATGATATAAAACCTACGACCTATGTTTTCTTTATATACTAGAAAACATAGCTTACAAAGAAAGCTAAAGTAATAAAAAGACTCCAACGGCTTGTTCTTTTGCAACTTGTACTTTTTAGCCCTTGTCTTCTTATTTTGTTGTGTTTTGACTTATCAACTCAATAATTTGACCCAACAATCTTCCCCTAGTTGATGATGTCAAAACACTCCTCTTAAGCATGAATCCTTTGTATGTAGTACATGATCTCCAAGAAGCTTCCCCTTAAGTATAGCACATATTCTTCCCCTTTTTGACATATCAATAGGGAATATGTGAAAGTATGCAATCTTGAATATTCTCCAAAAGTAGCTCTATGTAATGATCCTGAAGAAAAATAAATAAAGTATTCTTGATGTTGAAGTAGATAACCCAATCTTATGTTCCATGTCTTGTTTAACCATGTGATGAAGAACTTATACCAAATTGAAAAAAAATATAAGTAGACCTCGATCCCTTGTCAATATTCTCATCCTATGTGAGACACTGAGCACGATAATGTAACTCCTTCAAGTGTTATGACAAGTCTTCATCACCATCCATGTAAAGCACGAACAAGTTACCTTTAAAGTGTGAGTGCCACAGGAAACACCACGACTTTAAGATATGATAGAACACAAACTTGTGAAAATCTTCTTCAAACATCAAACTTCCCATAAGAATTCTTCCCCTTAAGCTAACACCTCTTCATGACGAATTTGAATGAAATAACATCTTCATACCATATGTAAAAGTGTTATGCTGAATAACTCTTTTGCAAGGCTATCCCGATTACATAGTTTAAATATCCATCAAATTCCCACGAATAATTGCTAACTTGCTTTAAAATCATTAATCCCTTTCAATATATCCGAGCCATAAATATCATCATGATATTCTATATTAAAACGGAGATTCCATGTACCTTTGTGTGTATTTCCCTTCTTTTTGTGTGCTTAAAACGTACTAGTTTTCTCATACAGCAGCTATCCATGTGTTGTCCAATATCTTGGTCAGATGTATTGTCCGATATCGGACAATACGTGTCAGCGTTGAAACACATATATCGGACGACACTGTCAACTCTATCAGCGTTGACTTATTCCTTGTCAGCGTCGAAACTCTTCCTGTCAGCGCCCAAATAACAAATGTCAGCGCCAACCTAAAATCCTGTCAGCGTTCATCTTTAAACCTGTCAGCGTCTATGGTTTAAACGTGTCAGCGTTTAATTTGCTAACATCAGCGTCATAATCTGTTAGCGTTGCATTCACTTTTCCTTGTCAACGTTGCTCCAAGACTTTGTCAGCGTCTATCTAACAAACAGCAACGTTATATATTACGTTAAAGATAATAAACTAATTATCCTTTAACCAATAAGAATTCTTTATCCATGTGAATGCATATCTCTCCACCAATTGGAAACGAAAGATCGTGTGAACGCTAAGCTAAGCTTCTGTACCAATCACGATTTACAAACCGTGTGAACACAACGAAGCTATAACCAATCATAGGCAAGGCATCGTGTGAACATAAAACTTTTCAGCCAATAGGAACGAGAACTTACAGTAATACCATGAACATGCATGTAGACGATACTTGTATAACAAACTAGGGTATAACCGTGTGAATGCAAATGATTCCACCAATAAAATTCCTTCAACCGTGTGAATGCATCCTTTATCTCCAATCAGAATCAAGTGGCTCACGGTGATACAGTAGAATAGCATGCATGGGATCACAATATAATGAATGTTTAGGGTTTAGTTCTGGGCCGTGTGAATGTAATGAATCAACCAATCAGAAATCATGGATCGTGTGAACATAGATCAAAAGGACCAATAGAAACCTTTGCATCATGTGAATAAATCAATCGTGTGAATGCATAAGTTGCTGTGATCGCTTTTGCTGAACCATCTTTTCTGATGAGAAACGATCTAGGGTTTAGTAATATATGCACCGAAACCCTAATTAGGGTTTGTTAATAATCCTAGATCGATTCTTCCATCATAACAGCCACAAACTGCAGTTCTTCCTGCTCTTAAGTAGATCTAGGGTTTGAGGAACCCTAGTTCATGATTTCATGTGAAAGCAGAAAACTGAAAATCTTCCATCAGCCGACTTCGACGCTTAATAACTTTTGCCTGGGGATAAAACTCGACAATCCCTCCGGTGGATGTTTAGATCTATGTATGTAGAACACATATCTAAAATTTCGTGACGATCCAACGGTTAGATCAAAAGTTATGACCTTCTGAATACTGCTGCGCACACAAAAACGTCCAGAAAAATTCAATACGAATTTTTCTTCTTCACCATACACGAACACCTCGTCGTACCTAGATATCAAGAGCCTTAGGCTCTGATACCAATTGATGAGTCCTATGATCGTTCGACTCAATGGTTATGAACCATATATCTAGGTTTGATCATCATTCATATGATAACATAGCGGAAAAGAACAATGATCATGACAAGGTGTTTAGGCACAAAGAACACATGAATTAAAACAATTGGGGATGTTCATTATATTAATAACAAACATCCACTAGACGTGTATACATTAAATCCCACGTCTAGTGCGACACACACTTTAGGTTTACATTGTGAATGAATAATATGATATAAAACCTACGACCTATGTTTTCTTTATATACTAGAAAACATAGCTTACAAAGAAAGCTAAAGTAATAAAAAGACTCCAACGGCTTGTTCTTTTGCAACTTGTACTTTTTAGCCCTTGTCTTCTTATTTTGTTGTGTTTTGACTTATCAACTCAATAATTTGACCCAACATAAATAACAAAGTATCTAAACTTACTTCTATGTACATATAATTACCTAATCTACACTATAATGAATATCGTCACATTTAACATACAACCTATAGTATATTGGATACACATTAGTCATAAGATGCAAAATAAACATGTTCTTTCCTCTTTTGGCAACCTAAATCACACGTTTCATTTTATGCATACACTTATATACTCTTTTGTTTGAAATCTAGCAAATCCTTAACATGTACTACTAAGATACATACAATCTACACTCAATCTAGCCTAGATTATACAAATCTTGTACAACCCTATACAATCTAACTAAATCTAACTAAATACTAGCAAATCTAACTAGATATCCTAAGTACCTATCAAATCTAGCTAAGATCCTAACAATCCAACAAATCTAGTTACATACAAATCGAATTACCTTAGTATGCCACTAGTATTAGGAGAATTTTGGCATATCTATGTTTATCCCACATGCTAATTGGTTTACACCTTAAACCAATTAATGCTTATACTAGATTATCTCCCAAAGCCATCTCTAGCCACCCAACTCTTGGCTAGAACAATAACACACACCTCACTCCTTAAATCAAGCTCCATGTACAAACCTTAACTCATAAATGATGGTACTTGTTGTCTAGTAGAAACCATGGCCTTCCAAAACTAGTAAACAAAAACCACTATACTTATATACATCTACTAGCTAGCTTAACCAAAACACAGATTCATTCTTCTAGCAAAACTCCCGGCACATTTACTCTATTGTCTAAAATGTCATTTACTTCCCAATCATTATCACCATCATAAATATACTATCATTTACTTCACAATCTAGCACCTTAGTCAACAAGGAAGCAAGAAAGAAAGCAAGGAATGTGTGGGTGATATATTTTAGTTAGGTGTTCATGTGGGTTTCAAGGAGAAGGGTTACGAGTTCACTAGGTTACTTGATCATTCTACCAAACCATGAAAACAAGTAAGTCCTTACACACATTTCATAATTTACATACATATATACAATGCATGAACTAGTATAAACATGATAAACACATGAAACATACCACACTTAGTGTATGAATAAGTTACTTTTCAAGAATATAATGAAATAAACATACATAACATAAATCACGTAGGAAACAAGTCGTAGATCTCTCGGCTTATTATTTACATGCGTGTACATAAAGGATTCGAACACCTAATAATTCACTAGTCACTTTTAGATATATGATAATGCCTTAAACCAAAAGAAATTAGTATAAGTCCTAAGCCGAATATAAACATAAGCTTATTAAATCTCATTAGATTCTTAATGGACCTGTAAGCCCAATATATTAAACACGCGACCCATAAGGCCCATATGCGAGTGTCGGACCCAAGACAAATCCCACTGAGGCCCTATGTTTAGATAATAAGCAAATCTAGATTTTTTTGAATAAGCTATGTTTTATAACTTAATAGGCTTATTTGATTAGTAAAACACTAGTTAAGCCACTTTAAAACCAACCAAACCCTAATTGGGCCGAGACAAACCCAACAAGCCCATAAGCCACTCTCGGCTTATTTCAGAAACTTAGAAAAGTTTTATGAAATGTTTATATTATTTTCGAAATGTTTTATAAAATGTTGTGGCCAAAACGTGAAGTTAGAAACATTAGGGGTGTAAACTGTCACTTCTTAAATTTGAAAACATAAGAATCATGAACCCCAAGGACGAGATCTGCCATTACCGAAAGATTAGGGGATGTTTGTGTAAATCATTGAAACATTTCTAACCCTAGGGACCAAACTGTTATTTACCGAAAGTGTTGGACGTTGATATAAATATCGAGGGGTATAAACTGCTAATTCGCAAAACTATAACCCTAGGGACTACTTAATAAATTAGAATGGAATAAAGACTATGTGCAATTTAGATAAAGTTATATATATATTAATTATTAAAATAAAACTATAGGGTTTAAAATGAAAACCTATAAAACTTAAAGGACTAAATTCGTATAAAAGAAACTTGAGGGACTTTGCAACAAATATTAATTTTCTATAAAATTATAAATGTATAAAAATCATTTTATTTAAATTGTCGCATGTTTAATTATTTAATAAAAGTAAAAATATTCGTAAACAATAAAATGTACATAATTACGTACAAATAATTCATATAAGACGAATAATAAATAATAACAAACTATATAAACAATGCATATATGTACAATTAAAATATCCGGAAGCATTTGCACATTATTTATGCATATACTGAGACCATTTAAATTACTTAGGTAATTGACAGTATCGTGAGCGTACTATTTGGATCACTTGTGATATTATTCAGACACTACTGTTGAGTGAGTTAATGGCCCCACATTTTGACTATTGATAATGTTTTGAACAAGGGGGTGAAAACATGCAACATATTTTTATAGGACGCAAATAGAACGTGTACACTTTGATTACATTTGCTATTGTGATGCCCATGACCCGTGGACTGTAACTGTTAATTGTGTGATAGCACGAATGTTATAAATAGATCTATTTGGGATTGACTATCCCCATCTGGGTGAGTAGCGCTCACTGTGCCTAGGTCAGGACAACAGATGTATACCATGTCGGATTCTTTTTGGGTGAGACTTGATATTCTTGAATGGTCCTCATATGTTGTGCACCCTACAGTCTAGAATTAGTTTACTGGCAATAGGAAATGTAGTTGCTTTATAGTATTTGCTTTGTGCATTACTACTTTTGTGATGTTTTGCGGTCCTGAACTATGATTTACCAAACCTATGAATTCACCAACTTTATGTGGACCTTCTAGCATGTTTTTCTCAGGAAACTGAAGCAGGTACCAAAGTGTGCATGGAATCAAGCACCATGTAGGAAGCATTATAAAGCTCATCTGGGGGTTTTATAACTTTGAAATAATGGAAACTTAATAATTATTGTTCATAAAATTTAAAACATTTTCACAATTGTTCATGTACTATTTCAATTAAATGACGTTTTATGATCATTGGTTTGTATACTATTGTTGTATGATCCACCATGTGACACCCAATTACTATTCCGCTGCATGACCATTTTCGGGGGTGTCACAGATTGGTATCAGAGTGGTAGTTATAGAGAACCAGATCAAAATAAATATTTTTATACTGGACTATCATTGAATAAAATCTATTTAAAAATAAAAGGGGTTTTTGGGGACACATATAGTTGAGAATATAGTATATAGAGCATGCATATATTATGTGAACTAATTGTGCATAATGAGTAATAATATCCGGTTGATTAATCATATAAGTATCTACGTAACTTTTAACTTATAATGTTAAAAGACACTAAAAGTAATACCTACAAAACTTTTGCTTTAAAACCCTTTTTAATTTGAGTAACCTAGTACTTACGTCAAATTTGAAATGATATTATTTTCAGATCACTATGACTACTCCTGCCACATCACCTACTGCTTTACTCGAGGATGACATCATACCGACTGCTACAGTCACTATGCCAATTTCACCTGTTACGGTATTACAGGGATTGCCTTCGGACCCCGAGTCTGATGATGACCATGCTGGGAGGACTTATCGTTCTCTCAGATTCTTTTACCGCTACTCCACCTACTAGATCCACCGCCCCAACTGGGGACATGGATCAGGTACTTAATACTTTACCACTATTTTACCATCATTTACTCTACACCCTACTAAGGGAGCCATGCTACCTTGCAAGAGGAGGCATGATGGCTCTCCCGTCACGACTTACGAGATTGGGGAGAGCTCCAGAGCCGGACTGACTATGGATGACCTAATCCAGGCCCAAATAGTTGCATTGATGACACGTCATGCATAATATTGCATATTTGCACACCCTTGTGCGAACTGCACAGGATGGACGTTCCATAGTTCAGGAGCGTTTAGATTTGGTTACTTTAACTATTGGAGAGGAGTTCCATGTTTCTCGAGAGGCGTGGGCGACTGCTTATAGTGTCATTCAGAGATTGGAGGAGGAGAATGCCTCTTTACGAGAGCGTATGTTTTACCAGGATTGTGAGTAGTATTCGACCCAGGCTGCTCAGATATCACAAGGGAACTCGATCTAGATTCTCTTTGATCTAATAGAGGTACGTTATCAGGGGCTTATGGCAGAGATTGTCGCGTTGAGGGAGACTGACAGGAGACGTCAGGCTCAGATGCTCGAGATGCTCATACTCATGCGAGAGACTGGTGGGGCGATGGCCACTATTCAGGATGCCACTCAGGCTCCTAGAGCTGTAGTTGTACCAGATGCACCGACAGCAGCTAGCGATTCTGGTAGTATTGCTTAGATTAGATGTACTAGATATCGTTGTACATCATGATAAGTTTTGGGCTGCATCCAAGCTCTCATGATATAGGACTTATGTACTCTATCTTTTGTACTGTACTTTTCTAGGTAGGTAATCATGTACGTCGTACTTTAGACCATCTGTACCATTATTTCAGACATGTGTGTTGTACTCTTGTCTTAGATTGGTTTTACTTGTATGATATTGTTGTTTTTCCAAAAATGACATGTATTGATGTTACACTATTGTCTTATGTGCTCATGTTATATTATGAACTCTTGACAGGTTATACAATTTGTTGTGAATTCTATGCATAAATATTTCTATGCAACTTGATATAAATGCAATATTGACAAAAACTAACGATCTCATTTTTGTATGACTATAGAAAAATGGCATCAACACGAGCCACATGATCAAATCCCACATGAACTGATACCACCAAAAATGTCACGGCTGCCCAACTCAGGGTACTCATTAACCAAATCATTGCATATGCCATGGCCGCCAGAGATGCTAATTCTATCAGGAACCAAGACGATAGCCAGAACTCCAATGCCAGGAGAACTGAAAGAGTCACCAGAGGTTGCTCTTATCCGTATTTTCTGAAATGCAAGCCTTTGTAATTTTAAGGCAGGGAGGGTGTCGTGAAATTGATGCAATGGTTCGAGAGGTTGGAAACAGTATTTTGCATCAGTGATTGTGCTGAAGAAAACAAGGTTAAGTTTGCCACCTGCATATTACTGTAAAGTGCTCTTACCCGGTGGAGTTCATTGGTTGCTACTTTGGGCATGATAATGCCTATGCTGTCAATTGGGCTGGTTTGTAAGAAAGGATGACTGAGAAATATTGCCCGCGGGATGAAGTGAAGAAACTAGAGATCGAATTGTAGGATCTCAAGTGCAAGAATAATGACATTGTGACGTACAACCAGAGGTATCAAGATTTGACTTTAATGTGTGCCAGAATGTACCCGATTCTATTCATGATAGTGTGCTCGCATCTCGACTCACTACTGTCGAGAGTGCCATTAAGTTCGCTACGGAGCTATTGGATAAAAGGGTATGTGCCATCAGTGAGAGACAGACAGAAAGCAAGAGGATGGCGGATGAAAATTTTCGTAATCATTACCAACAGCAGCCTCTTAAAAGGAAAAAGACCGGCCAAGTCTATAGTGCTACCACCACTAGAGGAAGACCGTATGGGGGTACCAAACCCCTGTGCACCAAATGTAATTAGCACCATGATAGTTAGAGTAGGAAGTGCCACAAGTGTAGACATATCGGCCATATCAGCTGATAGTGCCAAAGCAATGTTGTCACCAATGCCACGCCCAACAACAACAATAACAGACGTTGGTATAACGCCTGTGTTAATGGGAATGGACAATGAGGAAATGACAATCGAGGAAACCGTAATGCTACTGGGGGCAATGGTGTTGGTTAGAGAGGATGAGTTCATTGTTATGAATGTGGAGCATCGGGACATGTGAGAACCAGTTGTCCAAAAATGGCAAATCAGAATGGGAACAATGGAGAAGCTCCGACAAGGGTTTACGCTGCGAGCAATGCTAAAGCCAACCCGGATTCTAATGTAGTCACTAGTATGTTTCTCCTAAACAATCGTTATGCATCCATTTTGGTTGAGACTGGAGCCGATAGAAGTTTTATATCTACAGAGTTTAGTAGTCTAATAGATGTCACTCCAGCCACATTAGACAACTGTTACAATGTAGAATTTGCCGACGGTAACATTGTAGAAGTTGACATCATCATAAGAGGTTGTACCTTAAACCTTTTGAATTACCCGTTCAATGTCGACCTGATTCCGGTAAATCTTAGTAGTTTCGATGTTATCATAGGTATGGACTGGTTAGCATAATATCACGCAGTAATTGTGTGTGATGAAAAGCTAGTCCGTATTCTGTGGGGAAAAGGAACTTTAATTATCCGAGGGGAAGGGAATACAGACGGGGCTGACACTAGACTAAGTTTCATCTCCTGTACAAAAATCCAGAAATATCTGTTGAAAGGATGTCCTATCTTCTTGGTTCACATTTCCAAGACAGACGAGGAGGACGAACCTGAGAAGAAACAAATCAAGGACGTGCTAATTGTCTGAGATTTTCCAGAAGTCTTTCTAGATGAATTACCCGGCATACCACCAACCTGTCAAGTGGAATTCCAAATCGATTTAATGCCAGGAGCTCCACATGTAGCTAACGCTCCGTACCGTTTAGCACCATCCAAAATGAAGGAATTAGTAGAACAACTTCAAGAACTATCCGACAAAGGTTTCATTAGACCAAGTTACTCACCATGGGGAGCTCCAATCTTATTTGTCAAAAAGAAAGATGGGTCATTCCGAATGTGCATTGATTACAAGGAACTAAATAAGTTGACTATGAAGAACCGTTACCCACCAATTTCTTGCGAGTTCCACAACAATCCCAGTTCTCCGGAGACTTCCACAACAAATCTACTTTTTCGTCGACCTCGTCACTGACTCATATATGAGTCACCGACTCATATATGAGTCATGATGACTCATATATGACTGCCTTTTTACTAACATGGAAGATGGTGACTTGTTGTGGAGGTCACCAGATACTCACGTTAATTAAAACTCGATTAATTGCTTTCAAACCCGAAGCCTCGCTCATTGTTTAAATATAACCCGACACAAAACCAAACCCAATTAATATTTAGACACAACCACTTGCAAATAAAAATAAGTACTATTAACCATTTTCCCATCTCTCTTTCACTCACTCTCTCGTCAACTATATGAAACATCAATCTCAACATTTTAATTTTGTAGAACTAGGTGGGTTTGATGTAAATGTCGTCGGATAAGGGTGGATTTGTTGTGGAAGTCGCCAGAGAACTGGGTTTGTTATAGAACTCGTCGGAAAATGGTGGATTCTTGTAGATCTCGCCAGAAAATAGTGGATTTCGAGCCACCACTACAACAAAACCACCCATTTCCCACGACCTCCACAAAGACCCACCATTTTCCAGCGAGTTACACAACAAACCCGGTGCTTCGGCGACTTTCACAACAAATCCACCATTTTCCAGCGAGATTCAAAAGAATCCACCAATTTCCGGCGAGTTCCACAACAAACCCAGTTCTTTGGCGACTTCCACAACAAATCTACTTTTTCGTCGACCTCGTCACTGACTCATATATGAGTCATGATAACTCATATATGATTCATGTATGAGTCAAGGTGACTCATGTATGAGTCACTGTGACTCATACATGAGTCACGATGACTCATACATGAGTTATATATGAGTCATACATGAGTCACGGTGACTCATACATGAGTCACGGTGAGAACCTTTTCACTAACATGGAAGATGGTGACTTGTTTTGGAGGTCACCGGATACTCACGTTAATTAAAACTCGATTAATTGCTTTGAAACCCGAAGCCTTGCTCACTGTTTAAATATAACCCGACACAAAACCATACCGAATTAATATTTAGACATAACCACTTTAAAATAAAAATATGTACTATTAACCATATTCCCATCTCTCTTTCACTCACTGTCTCGTCAACTATATGAAACATCAATCTCAACATTTTAATTTTGTAGATCTAGGTGGGTTTGTTGTAAGTCGTCGGATAAGGGTGGATTTGTTGTGGAAGTCGCCGGAGAACTGGGTTTGTCGTGGAACTCGCTGAAAAATGGTGGATTCTTGTAGATCTCGTTGGAAAATAGTGGATTCTCGTGGGGGGTGGCCGGAATCAATGGTGGTCGATCAACTGTGTGTGTGGGTGTGGGTGTGGGTGAGGGGCTGGTAGTCCTGGTGGTGGTTGAGGATAAGAAAGAAACGGTGGGTGTGTGAGGGGCTGGTGGTGGTTGAGGATAAGAAAGAAACAGTTTAGGGGAAAATGAGGGGTGTGTGTATTCCTAAAGTTCATTTCTTGGCCACATTATTGATAGCGAGGGTATTCAAGTGGATCCAGCAAAGGTCGAATCTATTAAAGATTGGGCATCTCCTACATCACCGACGGAGATCCGCCAATTTTTGGCCCTACAGGGTACTACCAGCGGTTCATTGAAGGGTTCTCAAAAATAGCCAAGTCAATCACCAAGCTCACTCAGAAAGGAGTAAAGTTCGAATTGGGAGAAAAGGTAGAATCAACATTTCAACTGATTAAGCAAAAACTGTGAAGTGCACCTATCATGGCCTTACCTGAAGGCAATGAGGATTTCGTTGTGTACTGCGATACTTCATGTAAAGGTTTGGGTGCGATGGTAATGCAAAGAAAGAAAGTGATAGCCTGTGCTTCACAAAAACTAAAGAAGCATGAGAAGAATTACACCCCTCACGATCTAGAAATCGGATCCGTAGTTTTCGCCTTAAATTTTTGGAGGCATTATTTGTACGGAACAAAGTGTGTAGAAACTAGAAGGGGGTTGAATAGTTTCTTAAATTTACTTGTTAAAGGTTGGTTTTAAAAAATCCTTTTTCAAAAAACTTAAGCTTGAGTATTTATGTGAAAACTTCTTATACACAATATGAACAAGGTATAGTGCAACTAAACTAATGTTCACAAGTATAAAGAATAATAAATGTATAGTACAACTAAACTAATAATCACAAGTATAAAGAATAATGAATGTAAAGAGATAAGGGAAGGAAAGATCAAACCAAACACCAAGGATTTATAGTGGTTCGGTAACGAAGCTCACTCCTCGTTCCTACTCCACTCCTCGAGTACTCCTTACTCGAGAGTTCACTAATCAACAAGCTTCTTAAGGTGGAGAAATCGTACACAACGTCGCTTAACCAATTTCCGACTCTAAGCTAAAAGTCGAGCCCTAATCTTAGCTAGGACCAATCTACACAATATACTTTGAGGACTAAGTATTAACCTTAATACATACACAACTTCCAAATAGACACAACTACTTGGATCTTCACAATAATGACACAACAATGAATAAATAAGTTTGGATCTTCAATGGATCTTTGAGGTAGACACAATACTTCAAGAATGATAGTGTTCTTTCTTTGCACTTTCAGAGGAAAAGATGAGAGGAGAAATATTCACTTCTAAATAAGTAGTAATCAAACAAATGCTCAAGGATTTGAGTGATTTAAGAAGTATGAAAGAATCTAGAAATGTATGTGCAAAAGAGGTGGATTGAAAGTCTGAGAATGGTCCACTATTTATAAGACAAACATCCAAAGGCTATATCTGCCCGCGGTTCCTTATTAGAGCCCGCGGTTCCTTATCGATAAGGAACCGCCATAGGCGCTAAGGAACCGCTGGCGTAGAGTCCGCTCTGTTTTGTCTTTTAGTGGATTGGTTCGAATCTGGGGATTAAAATATCCTGAAAGGATATTCCAAACCAAGATAGAATATGCCATTTCAAATTTCAAATTTTCAAATAATTAATTTAATAAAACATTTTCTTAAAAATAAAGTTTAATAATAAAACTTTGTCACACTTAATAAAAAGTGAGTTTTAAGAAAAGATTAAATCCTTGATCACTTAATTAGGATAATAACTTGTTTGTTCATACCTTAGGTGATAATTGTTGAAATAAAAAATACTTGAACTCAAGAATTCGTTTTTCATTGTTTTCATAAATGCTTGTTTTTACATATTGTCGTAATCAAAACAAAGTGAGACCGAAAAATGCAAGTAACGTTTTTAGGCATCATTACATTAAAAATCTCCCCCTTTTTTGATTTCGAAAAACCATAAACTCAATCATTTAATAAAACAAGATTTTCGAAGACGAGTTTATCATTTCTCCCCCTTTGTCGAAGCAAAAAGGTTGCAAAAGTCTTTGAAGAAGAAAACAACCGTACTTTGAAAATGCTCCCCCTTTGTGCTTACTCTCCCTTGCTTGGGGCACCAAGGAATCGATATATGGTGAAAAGCTACATAGAAGGTTTAGTAGTAGAGAAGAGACACCCATCAAGATATAGCAAAGATCACAAAAAAAATAAGAAACAAAAGATCCAAGATAAGTCATGTTAAAAGAAAACATGATAAAAGATACAAGGAAATAAATCATACAAAGATGTATGAGACACAAACACAAGCCAAAATAAAAAAGCATAAATCTAATCATAGTTAAGCTAGAACCCTAAGATTTTCTTGAACTAGATGTCTTGAAGATAAGCAACCAATGCTTAGATTAAAGACAAGGTAGTGGCGGAAGGAGGTGGTGGTGGCTTGGTAGAGATCTCATAGTTATAGTGAAGAGGAGGTTTTACTAAGAGACTCTTGATGTAATTCAACACTTCATAGATGTGAGTCATAGCAAGATGTTGATATTGACAACATTGACAATATGTTCCATGATGCATGACATTATCATGTGAAGGAGGTAGAAAACTAAAGGCTAGTGGTGGAAGATAAGAAGTTCCACAATCAACATTCTTAGAAGGAGAAGAGATGTGATTTTGAGTGTTCTTAGGAGAATTGGGATTGAAAGCAATTGGAGAGAATGGAGGAGAATCAAAGCTTTCATTTTGGGGAATAAGACATTTTGATTTGAGAAAGAATGCAAAATGCTTAAGGTTAAATAGAGAAAGCCCAAGATAATTTGGGGCTGGTCAAAGGGTTGAAACAAAGATTCCAAAAAGTGTTGGAACAAATTTGGAGTTTCAGGAATACCCGAAAAGTAGAGTGTTGGGAGCGGTTCCTTACCTCAGCTGGTGGTTCCTTATCACTGGGGAACTGCGGTATCAATAAAGAACCGCCCACAGTGGGTTGAGTTTGGTGATGAGGGAGGATTTTCCAATTCAGAAAATCCTATTTTTCTAGTCTAACTAATCATGGGGATATGCTAAGAAGCAAAGATAGACAAAGAAAACACACAAGAGCTCACCAAACAAGATTTAGATCAAAATACATAGATTTTTAATAAAATCAATGTAGGAGGTGTGTAGAACTAGACACAAGGTCATGACACAATGATCCTCCATAGTTCTCTTTTGTTCTTGCTATATTTGATAGACCCATACATATGAATTACGTAAGCTCATTAAGAATAGCAAGAAGCTATGAAAAAACATTTTTAGATTGAATTAACAATGCAGAAAAATTTCTCGACCGTTTTCGAAAGAACTTTGAGAATTTTGAAAAAGGGAAGAGAAGTTTTCCAAAAAGAGTTTATTATACTCAAAAGCTCAAAGAAAAGACTCAAAATATAAAAGATAACTGATAAATAAGAATGCATAATTAAGGAATATGTTCCATTAAACCTATACCTAGACGCAAGTAATTAAAAGGTTCCCTCTTAAGTGGCTTAGTGAAGATAGCGGCTAAGTTTTCTACCGAGGGTACCTTCTCTATCGAAATGTTCCCCTTTTGAACATTATCCCTAAGAAAATGGTGGTGAATCTCTATGTGCTTAGTTCGCGAATGTTGCACGGGATTCTTGCTAAGGTCTATTGCACCCTTGTTGTCGCACATGATGGGAACATCATCAAGAGAAATCCCGTAATCAACAAGCGCTTACTCGGCTTCCGTGGTGGATATAGCAAGAGCGGTTTGTTTCTTGGAGAACCAAGAAGTTAAACAACAACCCATGAAGGTACAAACTCCACTAGTGCTTTTTCGGTCCACATAGTCTCTCGCATGATCCGAGTCCGCGTAGACAATGGTTTCTACGCCGGTCCCTTTAGGATACCATAATCCTAAATGTATAGTGCCCTTAATGCATCGAAAGATCCGCTTAACCGCTTCAAGGTGAGAGGTTTTGGGAGCCTCTTGGAAGCGAGCACAAAGGCAAACACTAAACATGATATCCGGTCGACTTGCCGTTAGGTACAACAAACTACTAATCATACCTCTATATTTGGTGTTGTCTACCAACTCACAATCATCATCTACGGTGAGTTTAGTATCCGAGGCCATAGGGGTCTTCATTGGTCTAGATTCTTCTAATCTAAACTTCTTTAGCATTTCTTTAACATACTTGGATTGATTAAAGAAAATACCATCGTCCATTTGTTTAATTTGGAGTCCTAAAAAGAAGTTAAGTTCTCCCATCATACTCATTTCAAACTCGTCATGCATGATTTTTGCGAAGTCATCACACAATGATTGACAAGCTGAACCAAATATAATGTCATCAACATATATTTGTACGATAATGAGGTGAGAACCTTTCTTCTTTGTAAAGTGTGTATTGTCTACCATCCCCATTGTATACTCATGTTTTACAACAAACTCTTTAAGTCTATCATACCAAGCTTTGGGTGCTTTTTTGAGACCATAAAGAGCTTTCTTAAGCTTGTAAACATGATTCGGATTCTCAAAATCAATGAAGCCGGGAGGTTGAGCCACATATACCTCCTCATTGATCAAACTGTTAAGAAATGCACTCTTTACATCCATTTGTTGAAGCTTAAAGTCTAAAGCAAAAGCGTAAGTTAAGAGGATTTTAATGGATTATAATCTAGCTACGGGTGCGTATGTCTCGTCATAATCAATACCTTCTTGTTGATTATAGCCTTGAGCTACAAGTCTAGCCTTGTTACGAGACACGACACCATTCTCATCTAACTTATTCCTATATACCCATTTGGTTCCTATGATGGTTGAACTTCTAGGTGGAGGAACAAGTTCCCAAACGTCATTAGCAATGAATTGATTCAATTCTTCTTGCATAGCGATGACCCAACTCTCATCCATCAAAACTTCTTTAACATTCTTGGGTTCAATCAAGGAGACGAAACAAAAGAAGTTACTTCGATTTTGGACTTGAGATCTTAGGGTCATTTGATTTAATTCGCCTATGACGTTATCGAGAGCATGATCCTTAGACTCCTTAATGTTTACTCCCTTTTCAACACTAAGGTCTTCAACTCCTATGTTTCTAACATCTTTGGCATTAACTATGTATATTTCATCTAAGTCATCATCTACCAAAGGTGGTGTCTTAGATGAAAGCGGGGTTTCATCAAATGTCACGTTAAGTGATTCTTCAATTACACCTGAGGTTCCATTGAGGACTATGTAGGCTTTGCTAGTTTGAGAATAACCTAAAAAGATACCTTCGTAAGACTTTGGATCAAACTTTGTAAGGTAATCTTTGGTGTTAAGAATGAAGCACTTGCTTCCAAACACCCTAAAGTATTCCAATGAGGACTTCTTACCTTTAAGAATCTCATAGGGGGTCATTCCTAGAAAAGGTCGAATAAGAATTCGGTTAAGAATGTAAGTCGATGTGTCTACGGCATTGCACCAAAATTTTTGAGGCAAAGATTGCTCATTTAACATCGTCCTACTCATCTCTTGGATGGTCCTATTCTTCCTTTCAACTACCCCATTTGATTGTGGAGTGCGAGGAGCCGAGAAGTTATGGGTAATACCATGAGCTTCACAAAAGGCACCAAATTGCACTTCATTATCAAATTCCCTACCATGATCCGTCCTAATAGAGACAACTGAACATCCTAGTTGATTTTGAATTCTTCGACTAAATGTTTCTAAGTGATCGAAAGCTTCATTCTTAAACGCCAAAAATCTAGTCCAACTGAATCTAGAGTAGTCGTCAACTATAACTAGGGTCTAAAGGTTTCCTCCATAACTCCGTATGGCGGAAGGTCCAAAGAGATCCATATGTAGTAGCTCTAAGCACCGAGAGGTCGAAACCAAATTCTTGGCTTTGTGACTTGAGTGAACTTGCTTCCCAATTTTTCAAGCATCACAAAAGTGACTATCAAACTTCATCTTGGAGAGATGTATTACCAACTCCTTAGAGACTAAAGATTGAATTAAACGCATATTAGCGTGACCTAATCTCCTATGCCAAAGAGTAAAACTATCATCTAAAGTCGCTAGACATAAGTTGTCCTTTGACTTCCTATTAACCTTCATGACATAAAGCTCATGCTTTCTAACACCTTTTCCAATGACTTTTCCATCTTTTACAATTTCACTGTCATATTCCGAAAAGATGACCTTACACTTACTGTTACAAATTTTACCTATACTTAGAAGGTTAAAACCTAAGTTATCTACGTGCTCTACGTTTTCTATAGTCATAGAGTCAAGAGAGACCGTACCTTTGCCTATGATATTACCACGTCGATTACTTGTGAATGTAACGTTACCTCCATCATATGCTTTGCAGTGTGAGATCAAACTTCGATTACCCGTCATGTGCTTAGAACAACCACTATCCTTAATCCACTCGTCGGGCTCTAGATCGATTCCCAAGCATATCTAGGTAACAACACACAAGATCAAACATTTGGTCCCCAATATCTCATGGGTCCAAAATTGTTAGTTCCAAACATCCCTTGTATTTGGTTGGGATGCATGAATGAAGGAGACATTCCCCATGGGGAAAAGTATTGTTGTTGAAAATTATTCCAATTCATATGGCCATTTTGTTGTCCATAGTTTCTCCTAGGTGTCTTTGATCTTGATATAGTATTATTATTATTCCTCCTAGGTGTTGGAGTTTTACTTCTAGGTCGTGGTTTAGCTTGATCATTTCTTTTTGGCGTAGGTGTTCTACTTCTAGGTTTAGATTCATTTCAGACTCTTGGAGGAGTAGATGTTTGTCTAGATAAGTTTCTAGTTCCCATTAGAGGTTTACTCAAGGGCTTGTAGAATTTATCTAGAGTAGAGTTTTCAATTATAGGTACTTTGACCTTGTTAATAAGAATATGTTTTGGTCTTCACCTAAAATTGACTTTTCAGAAAGTTCAGGATTTTCACAAAAATATTCTTCTGGACGCGGTTCCTTAGCTCCATCGGCGGTTCCATAGCGATAAGGAACTGCCCCATATATTGGAGCACCGCGTACAGGGGACTGTTTTTCTGAAAACCTAACTTGTTTTGGTTCACTAGTGATGCTTCATTAGTGTTATATCCTAACCCAAGTCTTTCCTTAGAATGAATTTGTTTGCTTAACATATCATCAGAGCATTAGTACCTCTCATGAACTTTTCGAGTCTAATAGAGGTGCTCTTAAGGTTTTCATTTTCTTGTCTAAGGTTTTCACATTTTAAGCATCCTATATCTATTTCTTTATTTTTCTCAAGCTTAGCTGATTTCTCTTTTAGCTCACTAACCTCGTTTTCAAGCTTAGTTCTAGTTGATTTTAGCACTTTGTTATTTTTAATAAATTTTAGACTAAGCTTATGCAAGTTATTGTATTGACCTTCTAATTCACTATCATCTTGAGAAGAACTATTATTGTTATAATACTCGGTTTCGGAAAGTACCTCTTTAGAAGTGTGAGCCATGAGACACTTCTCATCTTTGGGGTTGTCATCAACATCTTCACCGCTATCGCTCCATGAACCTCCAACAAACATCGTGTGGTTCTTGTCGCGTGAAGGCTTAGGACAATCACCGATGAAATGATTTGGATCACCACATCTAAAGCATTTCCTATCACCTTTATCATCTTTGGCAAATCGGTTTTTGGAGAAGGGTTTCTTGTCGTTGTTTGGTTGTCTCACGTATTGACCTTGTCGTTTGAAGAACTTCTTAAAGTCTCTAACCGCCAAGGCATATTCCTCATCATCAGCTATCCGAGGAGCTTTCATGGTCACTTTATGCCTTCTTGGCTTTGAGTGCAAGAGACTTCCTTTCACTCTTAGTTTTCACCATTTCCGAGTCCTTCAAAATTATCATCTCATGAACCTTCAAGTTACCAGTGAGTTCATCGAGTGATAATTTGGTGAGATCCTTTGATTCTTCAATCGCCGTGACTTTAGCTCTCTATTTGGGATGAAACGCCCTAAGAAACTTCCTAACATTGTTCTTGCTAGAAAAACCTTCATCAAGTGCTTTTAGACTAGTAATAATAGTGTTAAATCTAGCAAATGCACTATCTATGGTTTCATCTTCTAAGATGACAAATTGTTCATTAGCAAATGCACTATCTATGGTTTCATCTTCTAAGATGACAAATTGTTCATATTGTTGAACAAGAAGATCAATTTTACTTTCTTTGACTAGGCTATTACCTTGGTGGGTTACTAAAAGAGTATTCCAAATATCTTTAGCGGTTTCACACATAAAAATCCTTTCGTACTCTTTCTTTGGTAAAGCATTATAAATCACCATTTTAGCCTCATTATTTTTAGCAAGTTTCCTTTTAGTATCATCATTAGTTTTATCAAAAGTGACTATCTCCTTACTTTTAGAAACTTCATTATATTGAAATGGCAAAAAATCACCATTGGTAATAACATGCCAAAGATCTAAATCTTTTGATTTCACATAAGTCTCAAACCTATTTTTCCAATAAATAAAACTATCGGTTTCAAAAAGAGGTGGTCTTTGCATGGATTGCCCTTCTAGATACTTGTTGGAATCCATAGATCGATTCAAGTTTTAAATACAATATATCTTAAAAAGTCTTGAGCAACCACGCTCTGATACCAATTGTAGAAACGTGAAGGGGGGTTGAATAGTTTCTTAAATTTACTTGTTAAAGGTTGGTTTTAAAAAATCCTTTTTCAAAAAACTTAAGCTTGAGTATTTATGTGAAATCGATTCAAGTTTTAAATACAATATATCTTAAAAAGTCTTGAGCAACCACGCTCTGATACCAATTGTAGAAACTAGAAGGGGGGTTGAATAGTTTCTTAAATTTACTTGTTAAAGGTTGGTTTTAAAAAATCCTTTTTCAAAAAACTTAAGCTTGAGTATAGTGCAACTAAACTAATATTCACAAGTATAAAGAATAATGAATTTATAGTGCAACTAAACTAATAATCACAAGTCTAAAGAATAATGAATGTAAAGAGATAGGGGAAGGAAAGATCAAACCAAACACCAAGGATTTATAGTGGTTCGGCAACGAAGCTCACTCCTCGTTCCTACTCCACTTCTCGAGTACTCCTTACTCGAGAGTTCACTAATCAACAAGCTCCTTAAGGTGGAGAAACCGTACACAACGTCGCTTAACCAATTTCTGACTCTAAGCTAAAATTCGAGCCCTAATCTTAGCTAGGACCAATCTACACCAATATACTTTGAGGACTAAGTATTAACCTTAATACATACACAACTTCCAAATAGACACAACTACTTGGATCTTCACAATAATGACACAACAATGAATAAATAAGTTTGGATCTTCAATGGATCTTTGAGGTAGACACAACACTTTAAGAATGATAGTGTTCTTCTCTTTGCACTTTGAAAGGAAAAGATGAGAGGAGAAATATTCACTTCTAAACAAGTAGTAGTCAAACAAATGATCAAGGATTTCATTGATTTAAGAAGTATGAAAGAATCTGGAAATGTATGTGCAAAAGAGGTGGATTGAAAGTCTGGGAATGGTCCACTATATATAAGACAAACATCCAACGGCTATATCTGCCCGCGGTTTCTTATTGGAGCCCGTGGTTCCTTATCGATAAGGAACCGCCGGCGTAGAGTACGATCCGTTTTGTCTTTTAGTGGATTGGTTCGAATCTGGGGATTAAAATATCCTGCAAGGATATTCCAAACCAAGATAGAATATGCCCTTTTCAAATTTCAAATTTTCAAATAGTTAATTTAATAAAACATTTTCTTAAAAAGAAAGTTTAATAATAAAACTTTGTCACGCTTAATAAAAAGTGAGTTTTAAGAAAAGATTAAATCCTTGATCACTTAATTAGGATAATTACTTGTTTGTTCATACCATAAGTGATAATGGTTGAAATGAAAAATACTTGAACTCAATGAATTCGTTTTACATTATTTTCGTAAATGCTTGTTTTTACATATTGTCGTAATCAAAACAAAGTGAGATCAAAAAATGCAAGTAACGTTTTTAGGCATCATTGCATTAACAAAGTGTACTGTGCATATTGACCACAAAATTTTGCAACACATACTAGATCAGAAGGAGCTGAACATGAGGCAACGTCGCTGGATAGAGTCGTTGAGTGATTACGATTGTGAAATTTAATACCACCCTGGTAAAGAAAACGTAGTTGCAGACGCACTGAGCCGTAAGGGGACAGATCCTACCCTGAGGGTTCGCGCATTAGTCATGACAATCAGCCTGGACCTACCCAAGCAAATTTTGGAAACTCAGATCCAAGCTAAGAAGCGAGAAAACCTTGAGAAAGAAGACATGGGATGTAAAACCCGCATGCTTTTACCATGAATAGTGCCCTTAAGATCGTACGTCCTAGATTAAAACTTACCTTATTCAGTATTGATCACATTCATGTGCTATTAATCAAGTAAGTACATACGTGTATAACATGATAAGTATCGTTTACGTACGAACTCATGATAAGCAGTTAATAAGTATTTCACGGGAACATAATTAAATCATGATCACCATTAAAACACGAACTAAAATAATCACGTAAATACATATAATATAATTACGAGCATAAATAAATACGTTAAGGTACGGTAAATATTTAACGAGAACACACTAAACATGAACACCAATAAACACGAATAAACACGTAACAAATTAAAACACGTAAAACACGAACACGAGAGCACACTATAATATTTTAGACACGGAAAACATTTGGGCTACCCCTTGTGGGCCCCATATCCACGAATTAAGGAAGAGAAATGGGCCTAGCCCATCAATTTTACTAAACAAGGGGTTTAAGGGGAAAAAGTCTTTCATTTATCACATTTTATTAAAAACAACTAAAACCCTAATTTTGTTCTTCCTCCTCCTCCCTTGTTCTTGTGTGCCGCCACCTTCAAGACACCATAGGAGGGTGTTTGATGATCTTGGATAATAAAATCATTGCTAGAAATCGTGTTTGTTCATCCTCTATTGATCCACACATTCGATATAACTTTTTAACCTTTCTTTTTAAGCTTTTCTTTTGATTTGATTTAGTAAAATTAATTAAGAACATGATGTTTTTAAAACCTAATTAAAAACATAAAATAAACATGTATTTGATTAAGGGGTAAATTAAAAAGGGTGTTTATGGGTGTTTTAGTTTGGCCGCCGCCTAGCCCGTGCCCTAGGGGGTCACGGCTTGGTCATTAAGCCACCACCGGGACCATATGGTCCCGGTTTGGTGGTGTGGGTCCCACGGCAGCAAGGAACCAAGGGGAACCCCGATTTAGTTCGGGGTACGGTGTCGATTTCATGCCCGGTTCACGGTTCGTTGGTTAAAACACGATTTATGCTACATGTTAATTTTATGAATCATGAACTTAGGATATAAATTAATTAATAACATGAGATATTAATTAAACCATGACTTAGGTTATTTTTAATTATTAATTTAGCATGATATTAATTTAACCTAAGTATTTTTATGTTATAAGTTATAATTAATTAATTATTTAAAATATGCTTATAATTAATTAATTTAGACATGACTTAGGTTATATTATTAATACATATTAATATACATTTTAACCTAAGTAATTTATTCCATTTTAATTAAAACATGTTATACTTTAATTAAAATGCTTAACCTATAGTTTAATTAAAATGCATGAAATAATAATTAAACTATACACTATATCATATGAATTAAGAAATAAGCTTTTAAACACTTAGACTTATATTTTAGCTTATGCAACCAGCTTAATTCTAATTATGGAAACTTCTATTTATAGAAACTTAATTAAATAAGGCAACTAATCTATTAATGGAAACCTTCTATATATGGAAATCTATCTATTTCAGGCAGCTAATCTAATCATGGAAACCTTCTATATTTGGAAACTTATTTAATTAAGGCAGCTGATCTATTTTTGGAAACTTTCTATTTTTAGAAACTGATCTATTTTAAGCAGTGAATTCTATTTTTGGAAACTTTCTATTTTAGGAAACTTTCTATTTTTGGAAACTTTCTATTTTTGGAAACTTTCTATTTTTAGAAACTTTCTATTTTTGGTAACTTTCTATTTTTGGAAACTTTCTATTTTTTGGAAACTTTCTATTTTTGGAAACTTTCTATTTTTGGAAACCTGCTATTTTTGGAAAGTTACTTATTATCACACAGTAAGTATAATAATACATGAATTTCCAGTAATACTTTATCAGATTAATCAGAGTACAAGGTAAACACATATAGGGCTTTAAACAGTAAACCATGACCTAAAACATACAAAGTAAGCTAAGATGAGACATAAAACCCAGTACGCAATCAGTGATTCGATACTTATACACGTGTGTATTCATGTAGCGTTAGTGATCCAGAAGTAGGAGTCTTTCTTCCGTTCATTCACTGGACTTGAGGTACGGATTCCCGTCCTTTCAGTATGGACATTCTTTCCTTATTAGGATTTCCCCGTATGCAGCCAACTGTTTTCCCCAGTATTTGTTTTATTGTTTTGAACTGCTTATGTTTAATTAGCATAATCTATAGCCATATACAAGCATGACCAGTTTCACCTAGTTATGGAGGTACCATAACCATAACATTGGAGGCACCAATGTTATGACTTCCCCACGGCGGAGTGATTGCTCGTGGCGTCCCTTTCAGTTTTGGCCATATTATTATATCATGTGGGGCATATGGGTGCATCCTAGTTACATGTTTTATTCAGTATTTCATGGTGAATATGGTGTGTGCCTTGCACCCTTCACAAGGAGTTGATCCCTCCTACCCAGACCAGTATATTAATTAGAGGCATCCCCTCTAATCAGCATGATGAGGTCACCCCTCCAAGTATTCATGCACGTGACCTTTTCGTGACCTATATGGGCTATGGTATATATATGTTAAAACAGTTTTCATAAGATAAACATAAGGCTTTTCAAACTATAAAACCAGTTTTCTCAATACTTAACCAGTCTACTCAGAACTTAGTCTTCCGCTGTTATATGTTACATGCTTATCCTATTTCATGCTATATTGTATATCCGTGCACTGGGCGTTTTGCTCAGCCGTTACTTTCCTTTCCATGTCCCAAAACGGCAGGTACCCAAGACTCGAGCATTTGGAGGACACGCATAGGATGGAAGCTGCCATAGACTTCTTCTCCTGTTTCCTTCATATATTTATGCTTGTTTAGTCTTTCATTCAGTTCATTTACTTTGTTATGTTTTGGGCTTATGTTTGGGAACCGATGTTTGATTCCGGTGTTCCCTATGGTCATGTATGTTTTACTACATATTACCTTGCATGCTTTGATGACACGCCATAACTACGCGTGACATTCCATTTATCAAAATGGGGTGTTACAATTATGGTATCAGAGCCAAGGCTTCGACCTGTAGGTTCTAAAACTCGACATGTGACTAGTGGGTAGTCACCAGGAGCTTCCTAAGCCAACGTTTGTTATTCCACGTATTGATGTTTTCAGCACATTGTTGTTTTAACCATGATGTTTTCAGCACCTTGAGGTTTTAACCTTGATGTTTTCATCGATATTGTTTTACTAATATGGATGGACAACCGTCATTCATATTTAGTTATGTGTCATTGTTTCATGCATAATGTTCCTCGTGAACTGTGGCTATGTGTACTGAACCCCAGTAGTTCATAATTAGTCACATAAAAATTTTTCTGATAAGTTTTGACAGATAAGTTTCATTTATTCATGTTTCATGTATCATTGTTGCAGGGATTATGACTAAGTAATGGTTGGTACAGGACTGGCCCTATTTAGTCGCATGTGCTTTTATCGAAACTTTTAACTTTGGGACCGACCCATAGGCGTCCCCTCGCCATGTCTTTTGTTTTGGGACCGACCCATAGGCGTCCCCTCGCCATGTCTTTTGTTTTGGGACCGACCCATAGGCGTCCCCTCGCACATATAAAAGGTTTTTATAAACTACATTACGCATTCATGCACCGTTTTCATGCATAAAATGTTTCTCATGATTTATTGGCATAAATTTTTTTCATGTCCCCTCATAAGTTACTATGTTTTTTTTATGTCAAGTATGTTTTCATACTGTCATGGTTAACTTCGGTTTCATGCTGAATATGTTATACACTCCTTTATGATAGATCGTTTTATGTTCCTTCATGATAATTCCATTTTCATGTTGATTACGTCTTACGCCTCTTTTGTTATTTATGCTTTCACGCAAGACATTGTTGGATTTCATTGAATTCTGCTTTCATGATTGTCATGGTTGGTTTTCATTGATCATGCTGTCAGGCAAATCATCGTTGAATTTTGTGTAACCACACTTTAGCGTTTCTCTATGCAACCAGAATGATGTCTATGCTAATACTGCCAGGTTATCATGGTGGTTTTCCTAACTGTCTAACCGATATACTTCCTTAAATCATGATAAATGATCGACCCCATACCGATTATTTCATGTGTACTCTACGTACAGTATTCCATGTATATTACATGTACCTAAATCCATGTGTATTTCATTTGTAATACTTCGCGAATATTCGCTAGTCGATTCTGAATCATCTCAGGCGTATTTTCAATTGTTGATATTCTACTAGATTGCTGATGCCGCTCATAACTTGGAGATGTTACTAAAGGCTGATGCTGCTGACGTTCGGAGACGCTACGAGATGCGGATGTTGTTCACAACCTAGAGATCCTACGAGACGAAGACAAAGGCGTCAGAGTAAAGCTATTGGATGAGAAGATACTTCACCATCAGACGATTTTATCAATCATTGTCCCTAATTCTTAGTTACATGTCACACGTCATTCGGCTGTCATTTCAGCCATATGAGTGCAAACCGGTACCAGCCGGCCACTCAGCTGAATAGTTACATGAATCACGGTCATGAGAATGACCATCATGGAACTGATAGACAGGACGGTAGTAACCACTACTATGACAGCAACTATCCTAGAATCACAACCGAGGCTCCAGCCGCGGACGTGATCAGACATACAAAGGATCAGTAGTCCAACCGATCTGCCAAGTCTGGCATAATAACCTAATATTGTAGTTCTATTATTTTACGTCTCGAGACGCATGTCAAGACATCAGTCAAGACACATGTCTCACGTATACTTTCTGAGGACACATGTCAAGATACCAGTCAAGACATATGTCATGCTTATAGTTCCAAGACACGAGTCAAGACACATGACTCACGTCCAACTATGGAACATTTCTAAGAAATTCAGGGTAGCCTCTAAGGGTATATCCATTTTGTTGTGCCATGTATTAATCAGGCCACAAGAATTTCAATACCATTATCGGCGCATCAGTGAGAACTGTCACGTTGCCGATGTCACTTTCATTTCTTTCACCAGACTTCATATATTCATGACCATGAAGGACGCCTTTCGTATTCCCACGTATACGAAGGTTTTCCTTCAGCTTAATGATGAGATCCAAGCTGCAAACGCATTTCCTCGGACAGACACAAGTTGAATTTTATCCTAATTATGGACTATGAACAGCACACCATGCTACGATTCATAATTATGTACAGTAATGTTCAGGCGACCGAATACTTTCAGCTTGATTTTCCATCGGAAAATATGTGCAAATTATCTCTGCTTACAAGCATGTGCATTGTTAGCCATGGTCGCTAAAATTTTCTAGCTGTCAGTAAGACACGACCACTTAACTCTTTTACGCATAGCCAGTTGATTATTCCAAAGTCTTCCTATACATTCCAGGAGAACCTACAAGGAGAAGGATGGTACCATGAGATTATGTGTCGACTACCGTCGACTTAAACAAATCACCATCCATGACCGTTATTCTCCTCCACGTATTGACGACATGTCCAATCAACCGTATAGTGTTAATCACTTTTCCAAGATCGAACTCATGAACAAGTTGCCAATAGTGACGGGTGAAAGAGCAGGACATGTTCATGACTGCTATTCGTGCACGACTCGGTCATGCTAGATTTATGATTTTGGATTAGTCTCATCAATGCTCCAACAGCATTATGGACTTAATAAATTGTGTTTCCATGAACTCCTAAACAAATTCATCAGCATTTTCATTGAGGATAACCTGATTTCATTTAAGCCTAGAAAAGAACAGGAAGACCATATCTGCACTATGTTGCAAATTCTTGACAAGAGAAATTTTACCCTAGAAAATTTTTCCAATATCAATTCTGTTTCATTACAGTGACACGCTGAATCACATGGGTTCCTACGGTTAATCTTACCATGACTCTGATTAGGCGTAAAGGAGAGAACCCTACACTACATTAGGTGTTCTAGGAAATCCTACGCTAGGAGAAGTCTGATTCAAAGACTCAGAGTTTCGCAACCTTCTATGTATCAAGTTTCTACGAAGCAGGATACAGCTACGTCCATATCTATGTACCTGACATACCAACAAGCTAAGATAGGACACCAACAAACTGGGATGTTTCATCATCTGAAATTGTGAACTAAAATGGGACAAGATCTACACGGATTTTGGTTACCAGATTAATGCAAACTTAGAAGAAGCATGATGCTATCTGGGTTATTGCAAACAGTTTGATCAAGTCTGCAGAATCATTACATCCGCAAGGATTGTAGAACCGACAGATTGATCGGACATGTTCCAGCCAAGGCTCATCCGACCACTTGGTAATCCCGCAGCTATCGGGTCAGACAAAGATTCCCAATTGTACTCCTAAATTACTTCACGTCTTCATTCTGATTCCACGACTTGCTTTCGCGCTCGCGTTCATGACACTATTCACGTTCATGATCGTATCTGGGCTTACGATTTTACGTTCATTTCGTTCTGGGAAGTTTTGCAAGAACTTGAGAGACCAGACCCAAGTTTAGTATAACTCTCCATCATCAGATAGACGTTTCACGTCATATTCCACGTCTCACCTTGTAGCATTTGGCGTTACCGCCATTGTATTCTATGATCACGATATGTTTCACACGTCATGTTCATTCCACGTTCCTCATATCATGATCAAGATATGTTACACGTATCATGGATCACGATATGTTTACTCATACTACACTCGCCATATCTCCACGTAGCACGTTCAAAATTTTTCACGTATCACGTTCAAAATTTTTCACGTACTACGTTTCTTTATGTCTCGCGCATCATTTCTAATTATCAGTTAAGTCAGATTGTCTTGCATCGTAACGTTTCAGTTACCCTAGCACGTTAACTCTTATTTTCCTCGATCCAATTTAGGGGATCTACCTTCCGTTGATAACCAAGAATTTCTTCGTATTCCAAGTCAAGGTCAGGAGGACCAAGATTTATCATTTGTGTCAAGATCTTCTGAAGGAACCGTTCCAAGAGGGAGGCCACTTGGAAACGGACAAGTTCATCCGGACTTTTATCCGTTTTTCTCATCAATTAGATATGTCCTTTCAGTCACTCACGTTCCATGTCCTTTCAAGACATGTCACGTTCCACGTTCCTTCTACCATGTCACATGTACGTTCATTAATCTTACATACCCTCTCGGTTTGATTCGGGTATGTTTCTCTTCCAGTTACGTTATCTATAATTCGGGGACGAATTATTCTTTTTAGGGGGGAAGAATTGTAAAACCCGCATGCTTTTACCATGAATAGTGCCCTTAAGATCGTACGTCCTAGATTAAAACTTACCTTATTCAATATTGATCACATTCATGTGCTATTAATCAAGTAAGTACATACGTGTATAACATGATAAGTATCGTTTACGTACGAACTCATGATAAGCAGTTAATAAGTATTTCACGAGAACATAATTAAATCATGATCACCATTAAAACACGAACTAAAATAATCACGTAAATACATATAATATAATTACGAGCATAAATAAATACGTTAAGGTACGGTAAATATTTAACGAGAACACACTAAACATGAACACCAATAAACACGAATAAACACGTAACAAATTAAAACACGTAAAACACGAACACGAGAGCACACTATAATATTTTAGACACGGAAAACATTTGGGCTACCCCTTGTGGGCCCCATATCCACGAATTAAGGAAGAGAAATGGGCCTAGCCCATCAATTTTACTAAACAAGGGGGTTAAGGGGAAAAAGTCTTTCATTTATCACATTTTATTAAAAACAACTAAAACCCTAATTTTGTTCTTCCTCCTCCTCCCTTGTTCTTGTGTGCCGCCACTTTCAAGACACCATAGGAGGGTGTTTGATGATCTTGGATAATAAAATCATTGCTAGAAATCGTGTTTGTTCATCCTCTATTGATCCACACATTCGGTATAACTTTTTAACCTTTCTTTTTAATCTTTTCTTTTGATTTGATTTAGTAAAATTAATTAAGAACATGATGTTTTTAAAACCTAATTAAAAACATAAAATAAACATGTATTTGATTAAGGGGTAAATTAAAAAGGGTGTTTATGGGTGTTTTAGTTTGGCCGCCGCCTAGCCCGTGCCCTAAGGGGTCACGGCTTGGTCATTAAGCCACCACCGAGACCATATGGTCCCGGTTTGGTGGTGTGGGTCCCACGGCAGCAAGGAACCAAGGGGAACCCCGATTTGGTTCGGGGTACGGTGTCGATTTCATGCCCGGTTCACGGTTCGTTGGTTAAAACACGATTTATGCTACATGTTAATTTTATGAATCATGAACTTAGGATATAAATTAATTAATAACATGAGATATTAATTAAACCATGACTTAGGTTATTTTTAATTATTAATTTAGCATGATATTAATTTAACCTAAGTATTTTTATGTTATAAGTTATAATTAATTAATTATTTAAAACATGCTTATAATTAATTAATTTAGACATGACTTAGGTTATATTATTAATACATATTAATATACATTTTAATTTAAGTAATTTATTCCATTTTAATTAAAACATGTTATACTTTAATTAAAATGCTTAACCTATAGTTTAATTAAAATGCATGAAATAATAATTAAACTATACACTATATCATATGAATTAAGAAATAAGCTTTTAAACACTTAGACTTATATTTTAGCTTATGCAACCAGCTTAATTCTAATTATGGAAACTTCTATTTATAGAAACTTAATTAAATAAGGCAACTAATCTATTAATGGAAACCTTCTATATATGGAAATCTATCTATTTCAGGTAGCTAATCTAATCATGGAAACCTTCTATATTTAGAAACTTATTTAATTAAGGCAGCTGATCTATTTTTGGAAACTTTCTATTTTTAGAAACTGATCTATTTTAAGCAGTGAATTCTATTTTTGGAAACTTTCTATTTTAGGAAACTTTCTATTTTTGGAAACTTTCTATTTTTGGAAACTTTCTATTTTTGGAAACTTTCTATTTTTGCTAACTTTCTATTTTTGGAAACTTTCTATTTTTGGAAACTTTTTATTTTTGGAAACTTTCTATTTTTGGAAACCTGCTATTTTTGGAAAGTTACTTATTATCACACAGTAAGTATAATAATACATGAATTTCCAGTAATACTTTATCAGATTAATCAGAGTACAAGGTAAACACAGATAGGGCTTTAAACAGTAAACCATGACCTAAAACATACAAAGTAAGATAAGATGAGACATAAAACCCAGTACGCAATCAGTGATTCGATACTTATACACGTGTGTATTCATGTAGCGTTAGTGATCCAGAAGTAGGAGTCTTTCTTTCGTTCATTCACTGGACTTGAGGTACGGATTCCCGTCCTTTCAGTATGGACATTCTTTCCTTATTAGGATTTCCCCGTATGCAGCCAACTGTTTTCCCCAGTATTTGTTTTATTGTTTTGAACTGCTTATGTTTAATTAGCATAATCTATAGCCATATACAAGCATGACCAGTTTCACCTAGTTATGGAGGTACCATAACCATAACATTGGAGGCACCAATGTTATGGCTTCCCCACGGCGGAGTGATTGCTCGTGGCGTCCCTTTCAGTTTTGGCCATATTATTATATCATGTGGGGCGTATGGGTGCATCCTAGTTACATGTTTTATTCAGTATTTCATGGTGAATGTGGTGTGTGCCTTGCACCCTTCACAAGGAGTTGATCCCTCCTACCCAGACCAGTATATTAATTAGAGGCATCCCCTCTAATCAGCATGATGAGGTCACCCCTCCAAGTATTCATGCACGTGACCTTTTCATGACCTATATGGGCTATGGTATATATATGTTAAAACAGTTTTCATAAGATAAACATAAGGCTTTTCAAACTATAAAACCAGTTTTCTCAATACTTAACCAGTCTACTCAGAACTTAGTCTTCTGCTGTTATATGTTACATGCTTATCCTATTTCATGCTATATTGTATATCCGTGCACTGAGCGTTTTGCTCAGCCGTTACTTTCCTTTCCATGTCCCAAAATGGCAGGTACCCAAGACTCGAGCATTTGGAGGACACGCATAGGATGGAAGCTGTCATAGACTTCTTCTCCTGTTTCCTTCATATATTTATGCTTGTTTAGTCTTTCATTCAGTTCATTTACTTTGTTATGTTTTGGGCTTATGTTTGGGAACCGATGTTTGATTCCGGTGTTCCCTATGGTCATGTATGTTTTACTACATATTACCTTGCATGCTTTGATGACACGCCATAACTACGCGTGACATTCCATTTATTAAAATGGGGTGTTACATGGGATGTATGCTCAGGACGGACCTTACCAAGGAGAAGTTAGAACCGAGGACGGATGAAACTCTGTGTTTACACGAAAGGGATTACCTTGCTATGGCGACTTGAGGGACGTGATGATGTACGAGTCCCATAAGTCTAAGTATTCTATACATCTGGGATCCAAAAATATGTATCAAGATATAAAGAAATTGTATTGGTGGCCAAACATGAAGGCTAACATTGCCACTTATGTTAAGAAGTGCTTGACATGTCCAAGGGTCAAAACAGAACACCAGAGACCATCGGGTTTGCTAGTACATCTCGAGATACCAAAATGGAAATGGGATAATATTACCATGGATTTCATCACCAAACTTCTAACATCATCCCATGGATACAACACCATTTGGGTAATTCTTGACCAACTCATAAAGTCTGCTCATTTTCTACCAATAAGGGAAAATGATTCCTTGAATAAATTGGCAAGGTTGTGCGTTAAGGAAGTTGTAGCAAGACATGGAATACCAGTCTCAATTATTAGTGATCGAGACGGTAGGTTCACGTCAAATTTCTGGAAGGCTTTTCGGCGAGCCTTAGGTACAAACCTACATATGAGCACTGCTTACCATCCACAGACTGACGGACAAAGTGAAAGGACAATCCAAACACTAGATGACATGCTGAGAGCATGTGTGATCGACTTTGGGAATGGATGGGTTGAACACATGCCATTAGTTGAATTCTCCTACAACAATAGCTACCATGCCAACATCAAGGCCGCACCTTTTGAGGTACTTTATGGTCAAAAGTGTCGACCACTTGTGTGCTGAGTAGAAGTAGGTGAATTTCAGCTTACTGGACCTGAACTAATCCAGGAGACAACTGAAAAGATCGTCCTCATCAAGCAAAGAATTTAAGCTGCACGCTATAGACAGAAACGCTACACGGATCAAAACGTAAACCTATGCAATTTGAAATAAAAGACCGTGTTATGCTCAAGGTATCACCTTGTAAAGGAGTCGTACGCTTTGGAAAGCATGGAAATTTGAACCCACGCTGCGTAGGACCTTTCAAAGTGAGAGCTAGGATCGGTGAAGTAGCATATCGACTAGAGTTACCCTAACAATTGAGTCGGGTACACTCTACCTTTCATGTATCGGATCTGAAGAAGTGTTACGCGGATGAACCGCTAGCCATGACCTTAAAAGGAGTTCGTTTTAATGACAAAATCCAGTTTATAGAAGAACCAGTAGAAGTCATGGAGAGGGCAGTCAAGAGATTGAAACGCAGTCGCATCCCGTTGGTTAAAATACGTTGGAACTCCAGGAGATGCCCTAAGTTCACATGGGAATGAGAGGACTCGTTCAAAGTAAAGTACCCGCACTTGTTCACCTAACCAGCGACGTCATCTTAAGCTTTGAGGACAAAGCTAAAATAACGGGAGTGGACTGTAATATTTCTGAAAATTTCCTCATTATTATGTCATCTTATGTACACGTCACCTCATGAATACAATTGATATCACCTTTGCATAAATTTATTGAACTATCATTTACGTGATGCATGAATATATAAGGCATTATTGATAATGAACACGTGATCCATTTCATGAATTTTTATAGTAATTATGAATGTACTTATTCACATATGATCACTTTGGCAACATTTAAGCCACAAGGAACACAAGGACTTTTGCAAATCATCATTTCAAGACTTACTATGTATCAAAATCATAACTATATGATATATAAATAACAAAGTATCTAAACTTACTTCTATGTACATATAATTATCTAATCTACAACTATAATGAATATCGTCACATTTAACATACGACATATAGTATATTGGATACACATTAGTCATAAGATACAAAATAAACATGTTCTTTCCTCTTTTGGCAACCTAAACCACACGTTTCATTTTATGTATACACTTATACACTCTTTTTTTAAATCTAGCAAATCCTTAACATGTACTACTAAGATACATACAATCTACACTCAATCTAGCCTAGATTATACAAATCTTGTACAACCCTATACAATCTAACTGAATCTAACTAAATACTAGAAAATCTAATTAGATATCCTAAGTACCTAGCAAATCTAACTAGATATCCTAAGTACCATACAAATCTAGCTAGGATCCTAACAATCTAACAAATCTAGTTACATACAAACCGAATTCCCTTAGTATGCGACTAGTATTAGGAGATCTTTGGCATATCTATGTTTATCCTACATGCTAATTGGTGTATAACCTTAAACCAATTAATGATCCATATAACTTCACATGTTGCACTGTCCATACATCTATATTCAGCCTCGGTTGATGATCTGGATATTGTGGGTTGCTTCTTGCTCTTCCAAGAGACAAGAGACCTTCCAAGAAATACACAATATCCAGATACAGATTTTCTTGTCTTGAGACATTTTGTCCAATCAGCATCAGTATAACAAGAAACCTTTAGAGAGGTATCTTTATAAAACTGAATTCCATTTCCAGGAGAGTTTTTAAGGTATCTAATAACTCTTAATGCAACCTTAAGATGAGACTGAAGAGGAGCATGCATGTGCTGACTAAGGCAATGGACAACATAAGAGATATCAGGTCTAGTGTGAGTAAGGTAAATAAGTCTCCCAAGTAATCTTTGATACTCAAAAATATTCACAAGTAATTTTTCATTTTCACTTTCATCAACAGCCAAAATAAAATTTTCAAGCAAAAGAGTTGTTGCTGGTTAGCAGCAAGCAAACCAAACTCATAAATAAGCTCAAGGCAGTATTTTCTTTGAGTCATGCATATTCCATTAGTATTTTCAATAATCTCAATACCTAGAAAATACTTCATTATGCCAAGATCTTTTATCATGAATTTAGTTTTTAGAAAGATTTTAAAGGATTCAATTTCCTCAATACAATTACCAGTAATGATAAAGTCATCAACATAAACAAGAAGAGCAATAAACACATTCCCATTCTGTTTGATGTAGAGAGAGTAATCAAACTTACTTTGGAAAAAGCCATGCTCAACCAAGACAGTGGTTAGCTTAGCATTCCACTGCCTTGGGGCTTACTTAAGTCCATACAAAGCCTTATTTAGCTTGCATACCTTATTTTTATCATTGCAATTAAAGCCCAAAGGTAAAGTCATATAAATGTCCTCATCAAGATTACCATACAAGAAAGCATTGTTAACATCAACTTGAAAAAGTGGTCAATCATTAGAAACAGCAATGCTAACAAGACATATAATAGTAACCATTTTCACAACAGGACTGAAAGTCTCATCAAAGTCAATACCTTCCTTTTGACAATAACCTTTAGCAAAAACCATAGCTTTAAACTTATCAACAAGACCAGAGGACTTATATTTAATCTTACCCACTTATTATTGATAGCTTTTCTGTCAGTAGGTAAATCACACAAGGTCCAAGTATTGTTTCTTAAAAGGGCCTACATTTCATTGTTCATAGCCTCAACCCACCTACTATCTTTCACAGCGTCATAGTAGGTAGAGGGTTCAACATATTGATTAAGGGTGGTAGCAAAGCAAAGATTAGTAGTGTTCAACTTAGAGTAATTAACATGCTTCTCTATACCATACTTAAGCTTACTATCAAGCACAAAATCATTGACTTTAACAGGCATTTTAGTAGGTATAGAATACTTCCTAATAGGCTGAATCCCTTCCTCAATGGTATCCCCAAAATGCTTATTAGAAGTGTTGGGGAGACAATAAAGTTGCCCTTAGAAATAGCACTGTCATCTATTTGGGTTGTTGGGTCTTCATCAGGGGTTTCCTCATCACTTGGATCATCCCCTGGATGAGCCTCGCCATCCTCATTAGATGCAGCTCTCTCTTCATCATTGGGACTTAAATTATTTTGATTATTGAAAAAATTTAAAGTTCAACATCACTTGTAAAAGTTACATCTGCCAAATCCGTTTCCTTTTTGTTTTTCATCTTAAAAGGAAAAACAGTTTCATAAAACCTCACATCTCTATAAAACAACACCCTTCTTTTATCAAGACTAAAGAGTTTATAAGCCTTTTTAATGGAAGAATAACCAATCAAAACATACTTTTTAGCCCTAGATGTGAGCTTGTCACTGTTATTTAGACAAGTTGAAAAACAAAGACATCCAAAACACTTAAGGTGAGAGAGGTTAGGCTTTTTCTTATAGAGCATTTCATAGGGGGGTTTACCTTTTAAGACAGAAGAAGGGAGCCTGTTAATCAGATACAAAGCAGTGAGAATACATTTAGGCCAAAACTTAATAGGAATCCCTCCCTGAAACATAAGACTCCTGGCTACATTGAGTAGGTGTCTATGTTTCCTTTCGGCAATACCATTTTGTTGGGGAGTATGAGGACAAGAGATTTGGTGGATGATACCCAGATTGGAGAAGAAAGTGTGAGCCTTGTGGTTAACAAATTCAGTCCCATTATCAGATCTAAAAACTTTGATATTAGAGTTAAACTGAGTCTCAACAAGTTTTATGAAATGAACAAGCCAATCAAAAACTTTATCTTTCCCTTTTAGAAGATAGGTCTACACAGCCCTAGAGTAATCATCCACAATGGTAAGGAAGTACTTGTACCCTTCCTTGCTTTGAACCTTATAAGGGCCCCACAGATCCAAGTGAACAAGTTCACCAATTTTGTAGGATTTGTGATCACTCAAGGGAAAGGGTTCCCTTGTTTGATTAGCCCTATGACAGGTTTCACAGACAGCGGTAGAGGTGGTTCTAGTCAAATTTAGGTCAAGTTTGAGAGCATTGAGGACTTGATCAGTAGAATGACCAAGTTTGTAATGCCAAAGGTATTTAGAGGGGTTAAAGGTCATAGAAGAATTAGAAATACCTAAGCTGGTATTCTTGTGGTCATCAAACAGATAAGCCCCCCATATTGACTACCAGTCCCTAGAATGTTCCCTTTGACCAAGTCCTGTATATAACATTTATCTTCATCAAAACCTACAAATAACTTGCTATCTTTAATAAGCTTGTTAACAGAAAGCAGACTAACACAATACCCAGGCACAACAAGGACATCATGAAGAACAACATAATTAGAGAGTCTAAGATCACTACTGTGACTTATGATAGCAACAGTGCCATTATGGTGACCAACAGAAATGTTGAGATTAGATATGTCAACAACATTCACCATACCAACTGTGGAAGTGGTAAGAAGTTGATTGGCCCCAGAATCAATATCCAACAAAGAGTTAAACTTTTAACAGAAAATTTAGAATTGCCATAATAGAACTTAGAAAAATTAATACTAAAATAAGCATTAACATTAAAGAAAGATATTCTACCTCCCATATTGGACTGAGTGTGGCCAGAGGAGTCATTGATCAAGTTAAGGAGTTTCTGCATTTGTTCAATGGTAAAAGAGTTTGGAGAATTACAAGTAGAGGTCTGTTTTTCTCCAGTTTTAACATCATAATTAGCATTAAAATTAGTCTTAAGACCAGATTGCTTTTGAGAATTACCCCCTTCTTGTAACCAGCAGGGTATCCAACTAATTCAAAACACCTATCAACAGTGTGGCCAATTTGACTTCAATGAGTGCACAAACGGTTAGGGTTGGGACCCCTATAACTTTTGGACCTATTTCCCTTGTAAGCATATCTATTAGAAGTATTGGAAGTACCCCTCCTATTCTGATTAAAGGTATTAGCATCAAAAGAGGTGACATTCACCATAGCCTCAGTATGATCAAAGTTCTCAAGGATACCCCCATGGGATTCCTCTCTTGATATTGTGACATAGGCTTCCTTCACATCAGGTAGAGGGTCCCTAGTGAGGATAGAAGTTCTAACAGGTTGATAACAGTCATCAAGCCCCATTAGGAACTGCATTAGCCTCATGATCTGTTGATGCAAAGCCAGCTCTGTGCTAGTAGAACAAGAGCACTTAACAACACAAATACACTTAGGAAGTTTAGTAACAACATCAAATTCTCTCCAAATGGAGTTAAGTCTATGATAATAATCAGCTAAGGTGCTACCTCCTTGTTTAACATACCTAATTTTTTGAAGCAGATTATAAACCACAGAACCATCAACCTTATCATAAGTTTCATTCAACTCTTTCCACACAATAGCAGCATTCTTAGAATAAACAAGCCCCATATAAACATCACTAGACATAACATTCATAATCCAAGTAAGCACCATAGCATTACATCTATCCCACTTACCACACAAAACATCATCACTATAAGACTCCCTTAAACAAGAACCATCAACAAACCCATATTTGTTTCTAGCTTGTAAAACAAGTTTCATAGCATTGTTCTACATTCTATAATTTCCAGTACCAAGCAATTTGAAAGGAACAAGAACTGAACTACTGTTATCACTGCTATGAATGTGAAGTGGGTTTCCAGCATCCAAGTTGCTAATAAGAGCAACAGGATTGGGGGTGGTTTCAGGACCACCTCTACCACCCCCATTTCCTCCACCACCAGTAGGTGGTGGAGGAGGAGTACCACTATTACTCATGAATCACAACAAGAAGAAAGACAACACAGCAGCAAAGCAACCAGAGCACATAAGCAAAAAACCACAACAAAAAGAACCACAAAGCAAGCAAAAAACAGTATAAGAGAAAAAAATATATCAAAAAGACAAGAAGATATAATAATTGTAACACCCCACTTGGAAAATGGACCGTTACGTGTACTTATGGCGTGTCATCAAAGCATGCAAGGCAATGTATTAAACATTAAATGACCAAACGGAAAATACCGGAATCAAACATCGGTAGTCCAACATAAGCTCCAAAGTATAAAGACTAAGTACTGAAAGAAAAGGGACGAAACAATGTCCAACAACCAAAGAGAAGTAATGTAATGTATGCATAAAATAAAGGAGTCTGGATAGCTCCCATCCAATGCACGTACTCTCTTAGCAGTCCTAAGATCGTCCCTGTGTACCTGCCGTTTGGAAACATGAAAGGAAACTACGGCTGAGCATAACGCTCAGTGGACGGATATAGCATGAATAAGATGTACTGAAAGTAAATGGAAAGGAAGACTACAATGACACTATAACTGATATGACATGAGCTACAATTCTACAAAACTTTGATAAACCTTTTCATATATACTGAAACTGAAATATAACTTATTAATTCTGAAAACATGCATTTTCTGTATTTTAATTTGCCAAGAGCTTATATAGGTCATGTATTAAATCAACTGCTGCATGAATACATGGAGGGGTGTCCTCGTCATGCTATAGAGGGGTGACCTCTAAATAACTGTGCTGGGTGGAGGGATCAGCTCCAATGTGAAGGATGTAGAGCACACACCACATTCACCTGCTAAACTGTAACTATAGCCTAGGATGCATCCATACGCCCCACTAATAATACTGATAAAATGGCCAAGCTGAGCTGAGTGGGACGATGCAGGATATCACTCTCCTGCATGTGAGTCACGACACCGGTGCCTCTAGTGCCGTGGTTACGGTACCTCCGTAACTAGTACATAAACTAATCATGCTTGTATATAAGGCTCAGGCAATTTATTTATTTATAAACATAATTTCTGATAACTTTACACATATACTGGGGAAAACATTTGGCTGCAGACGGGAAATCCTAATCATGCATAAGAAAGGAAGTCCTTACTGAAAGGACGGGAATCCGTACCTCTAGTCCAGTACTAACTGACAGGAAGACTGAATGAATACTACTCGGGCTTCACGCGTGCTACATAATTTAAAAGGCGCGAATAAGTTAACTGATATCCGTTGTCAAATTTATCGGTCTTATTGGTTTCCTATTTATTTGCTTCGAATATTCCATACGTACAATTACAGCTAAATCTGATCATTGAAATAATTTATTTTAATTTATTAACGTTATACTAATGGCTACGTACAACGTATATCTGACGGTAATTAATTCTATAATAAGTATTTTGCTAACATAGAAATTCCTTAATTTATAAGTTCTCACATAGTTTAATTCGTTTTCTAAATATACCTTTTTAAATATTTATAAAACTAGTTTATATTTAATTTACTAATTACATTTTAAAAATATTTATTTACAATAAACTCATTTAAAAAAAATATGATTTAACAGTCCCAAACGCACCCTTAATTTTTCTAAACCGGTTTGCCAAACAGCCCTAATTCCTGTTTTAAAACCCACTGCCAAACACCCCCCTTACTGCCAGTTTTCCCACTGGCAGTTCTGGGTTTCCCTCGCCTGTGGTTCGGTTCCCCCTGCTAGCTACAATAATCCCAAACACCCCCTGCTATACTCTCTTTCCCCCCGTTAGTGCAAACCCCAAACCAAACCCTAATGATTTGCGGCTGGTTGTGCAGTCAATCACCGAGAGTCTTTTGACTCTCGGTTTGTGTGCCAAACAACATAGCAACATCCCGACATACAGCCCAGATCATAATATTCATAAAACATGTTTTAAATCAGTTATATGGTTTCTTGATTAATTATCAATAGAAAATAAATAAAACAAGATCAATGATGATCTTCTTCGTGTGTTAGGGTTTACAGAAGTCGAACGAATACCAACCTTTTCCTTGAATCAACTCGCGACTGCTTATGGTATGGTGGGAGATGTCGATGGCAGAAAACAAGGAAGAACTGGCGGCTGGTGCTTTATTTTTAGGGTTTTCTTATGTGTGTGTTTTGTGTCGGCATAGAAAAGAAAAAAAAATACTCTCCCGTCTGTTTTATTTCCTTCACACGGGCTTGGCCCAGATCACGAGTTGCGGCGCAAGACACATGCGTTGCGGCGCAACAGATGAAGGGGCTACAGATCATGGTGCTGCGGATCACGAGTTGCGGCGCAATACACATGAGTTGCGGCGCAATTGAAGGGCCTACAGATCATGGTGCTGCGGATCAAGAGTTGCGGCGCAAGACACATGAGTTGCGGCGCAACAGATGCTGCTGGCAAATATCCCGCGTAAAATAATAATAAACCGCGTATTTATAAATTTTCGATTTAAAATACGGGTTTTACAATTCTTCCCCTCTAAAAGAAATAATTCGTCCCCGAATTAAAATGCGGCGTACTGGGTTTTACAATTCTTCTCCTCTAAAAGAAGAATTCGTCCCCGAATTACAAGGTATTTAAGCTGACTAAAATAAAGGCTGAAATGCTGATAAATTGAACGACAATAAAAGCTGAAAGGACATACCCGAATCAAAACTGAAAGTGAGGATAAGAAGTCCGTATAGACTCCTCTGTTTCCCAAGTGGCCTCCCGCTCGGTATGGTTCCTCCACAGGATTTTGACGAAAGGAATGGTCTTCCTTCTCATGACTCGATCCTGGCGATCTAAAACCGCTTCGGGTTCCTCAATATAGGATAAATCCTCCCGAATCTGATCGAGTGGATAATTTACTTTATGAAGCTCGTGATAGTTGTACCCCCTGAGTAATGAGACATGAAACACGTTGTGGACGTGTGAAAGCTGAGGCGGCAGCGCCAACCGATACGATACTTCCCCGACGCGTTCAAGGATTTCAAATGGTCCGATGTAGCGAGGGCTAAGTTTGCCTTTGAGGCCGAAACGTCTGACACCGCGTGCGGGTGATACTTTGAGGAACACACGATCTCCAGTCTGAAATGATAGATCTCTGCGATGTCTGTCGGCGTAACTCTTCTGGCGAGTACGCGCTTCTTGCAGTTTTGCCCTAGCGATGGCGACCTTTTCATTGGTCATTTCTATCAATTCTGGTCCCTCAATCAAGCGTTCTCCAACCTGATCCCAACAAATAGGAGCACGACATTTCCTGCCGTAAAGCATCTCGAATGGAGCACGCTTGATACTAGCATGCCAACTGTTGTTGTAGGCAAACTCGACCAAGCAGATATAGTCATCCCAGTGTCCTGTCCATTCTAATGCACAGGCGCGTAGCATGTCCTCTAAGGTCTGGATAGTACGCTCTGACTGACCGTCCGTCTGTGGATGGAAAGCTGTGCTGAGCTTGAGCCTAGTTCCCCAAGCTTTATGCAAGCCTCTCCAAAAATGAGAAGTGAACCGTGGATCTCTATCTGATATAATTTCGGAGGGTGTACCATGTAACCGTACAATCTCCTCGGTGAATAGTTTCGCCAATTTACTGACTGCGAAATCTTTACGAATAGGAATGAAATGTGCTGACTTGGTCAAACGATCGACAACTACCCAGATTGCATCATGTCTCCGCTGAGTCTGTGGTAGTCCGGTAACAAAATCCATAGAAATCTTGTCCCATTTCCACATTGGAATTTCTAATGGCTGGAGTAACCCGCTGGTACGCTGATGTTCTATCTTAACCTGCTGGCAGGTCAGACACTTAGACACAAATGTTGCGACATCCTGCTTCATGCCGCTCCACCAGAAATGCTGCTTAAGATCATGGTACATTTTTGTGGAACCCGGGTGGATAGAGAACGGAGAGCTGTGAGCCTCAGTCATTAAGGCTTCTCTGAGAGCAGGATCTTCTGGAACGCAGAGTTTGGTACCCTGCCATACAATACCGTCGTCATCGATGCGAAATTCGGTCTGACGGTCAATGTTCTGGATGATCGCCCAGATCTCACCATCATCCTTTTGGGCGTCTTTAATCCTAGAGAGTAAATCTGGTTCTACCCTCAAACTAGCCCAGTATCCCCTCTGTCCGCGTACTAAAAGCTCAATATCATACCGTTCTAAATCCCGAATAATTTCTTCCTGAACTTTGATGCCATTTACCATACCTGACTTTCTGCTAAGGGCATCTGCCACTACATTTGCTTTACCTGGGTGATACTGGATGTTAGTGTCATAGTCCTTCAGCAGTTCTAACCATCGCCGCTGTCTCATGTTCAACTCTCGTTGGGTGAATATGTACTTGAGACTTTTGTGATCGGTGAAAATATCACACGACTCACCGTATAAGTAATGCCTCCAAATTTTAAGGGCGAAGACGACTGCTGCGAGCTCTAGATCATGAGTAGGATAATTTTTCTCATACAGCTTTAGTTGACGCGAAGCATAAGCGATGACTTTCCCATGCTGCATAAGAACACAGCCTAAGCCTTTTCCTGATGCGTCGCTGTAAATCTGAAAACCACCTGTACCGGATGGAAGGGTAAGTATCGGTGCTGAAATCAATCGATGCTTGAGTTCCTCAAAACTCTTTTCTCTCTCCTCGGTCCATATAAACTTCTCACCTTTTCGCATAAGTTGGGTCAATGGTAACGCTAAGCGTGAGAAGTTTTCCACAAACCTGCGGTAGTAACCTGCCAACCCAAGAAAACTACGTATCTCTGTGACAGATATCGGTCTTGGCCATTTGGTGATAGCCTCCACCTTTGCAGGATCCATGGTGATTCCGTCTGCAGACACAATATGACCCAGAAACGCCACTGTATTCAGCCAAAATTCGCACTTCGAAAATTTAGCGTATAGCTTTTCTTGTCTGAGAATCTGCAAAACTGTACGAAGATGATTCTCATGTTCCTCTTTGGATTTGGAGAAAATAAGGATATCATCGATGAATACGATCACAAACTTGTCTAAAAATTCGTGGAAGACTCTGTTCATTAAGTCCATAAATACTGCGGGCGCATTCGTGAGACCGAATGGCATGACAACAAACTCGTAATGACCGTACCTCGTGCGAAAAGCAGTTTTGGATATATCCTGTTCTTTTACACGCAACTGGTGGTAACCTGACCGTAGATCGATTTTTGAGAAGTGCTTAGCACCCTGAAGTTGGTCGAATAAATCGTCAATACGAGGAAGTGGATAACGGTTACGAATAGTGAGCTTATTCAACTCACGGTAGTCAATACACAAACGCATACTACCATCCTTCTTCTTGACAAACAAAACTGGAGCGCCCCAAGGTGACACGCTTGGACGGATGAAACCCCTTTCGAGAAGTTCCTGAAGTTGATCCTTCAGTTCCTTAAGCTCTACAGGAGCCATACGGTAAGGAGCTTTAGATACTGGTTCTGCACCTGGAATGAGATCGATACCAAATTCTACCTCTCGCATGGGAGGTAAACCTGGAAGTTCCTCGGGAAAGACATCTGGAAAATCTGACACAACTGGCTGATCATGAATCGAAGGCGTTTCAGAAATCGTGTCATGGACTGTAGCTAGGAAACCCTCGCAACCATGATATAGTAAGGTACGAGCCTGTAAAGCTGAAATGATCTGAACATGTTTTCCTGGTAGGAAGCCTCGGTGAATATATTCTGGTGTCTGGACATTACCAAAGATAACCTGGTGAGCATGGCAATCTATGGTGGCATGATGAGTCGATAACCAATCCATACCCAGAATAATATCAAAATCACACATATCCAAAGGAAGAGCACTGACTGGACGGATTTTATCATCAAACTCAAGAGGGAGATCCTTATATACTTGGGTAATGAGTACAGAGTCTCGCATGGGGGTAGATATACTAAGTGCACTGTCTAGTGGCGTAGGGGTCATGTTTATTCTAACAGCATATGAAGTAGATATAACCGAGTGCGTGGCGCCTGTATCGAAAAGCACGCATGCAGACTGTCTGTGTATAAACAAAATGCCAGTAATGGTACCTGCGGTCTTATTTGCTTGATCACGGGTAGTAGTGTAGACACGACCAGTGGTTGGTGGTAGTGGTGGTGGCGGAGGTAACATCTGAGGAGTCTGGCCTGAGGTACCAGCAGCAGTATTCCCGCTCTTGCAATCCCTCTTCAGATGGCCCGGTTGGCCACACTGGAAGCAACCACTCATACCACGACGGCACGGTCCCGGGTGCTTCTTTCCACATGTGACGCAAGTGGGATAAGTGTACACGGCAGAAGCAGCCCTGGTTTGCTGAGAACCTGATTCACGATGACAAACACGTGTCATGATGCTGATAAACTGAAATGAGGCTGTTTGACTGAAATTTAAAAATTACCAGAATTTGCCGGTCGGGCAACCTGTTGACCCCTGTTGTTTTGGTCACGCCCCTGTCCAGCATCTCTGTTGGAATTACACATAAATTTAAGATCTGTTTTACACGATAGTTTAGTATTTCTTGGAGCTTAAAGGCTCACCTGTAGCTGCCAGAGGAGTTGGAGCTGCCACGGTAATTATCACCGCCGTTCCTCCTATCTGACCGATTACGGTCATATGACTGACCGTGGTTCCTGTAGTTCTGATGCGGAGTAGCCGATTGGGATCGGTCTCCTCCTCTGTGTCTGTAAGATTTTAATAGCATATAAGTTGCCAAGCAATAATGGCTAAATTGTTTAAGTCTGTGGGGTGAGATGTACCTCTTCTCCGGGCGCTCTAAATTCTCGAGCTCGTCCCTCTCAAAAAGCATCTCGATGTCCCGAGCTGCATTAGCTACTTGTGACACATTAGTGAATGTGGCACTCATCAATCTATCTGCAGTCCTAGTGTGAAGAGCCCAGCGAAATTGCTTCACTTGCTCCTCTACGGTACCCGCAGCCTCTCCTAAGAATCCAGCCATCCTGAGGTATCGGTGCATGAACTCTATGCTGTTCTCGCCATTATTCTGACGAATAACGTGAAAGTCCCTCTTCATCTTAGCTTGCTCCGCATGCGGGAAAAACTGGTCATAGAACATCGTCTTGAAACGTGCCCAGGTCAATGCAAGCTCCCAAGCATCTCCCCCGTTGGACAGTTTCTGAGACCTCCACCAATGTAGAGCAGAACCCTCCAGCTTGTAAACTGCAAGCCTAACTTTGAAAACATCACCACAACCCATAGCTCCAAAAATTTTCTCTATATGGTAGATCCAGTCTTCTGCATCAGTTGGAGCTACAGTCTGCTCAAACAGTCGGGGCTTCTGTTTGTTGAACAGATCCAGCCAAGCGGGTAAGGTAGTAGGTGGTGGAGCAGGAGGGTTGTTATTCTGCTGAGGTCCATTTTGATATTCAGCTCGGATCTCATCACGAATTTGGGGTAACATGGCCTGTATAGCAGCCTGAACAGCAGCAGCAATGGCAGCTGCATTAGGATCATTCTCGGTTTCGCGTCTGGGTGGCATCTGAAATATAAGAGGATGAGTTGATAAAACTGCAATCTATCTGAATATGCTTAGTGTGTGTCATGGAGGTATAGCTAACAAAGTATGACATGAATACTGGTGAACGCCTAGGGTCAGTTCACAAAATGACAATTTCTGAAATATAAATCTGACATGAGTAAGGATGAACGCCTATGGTCAGTTCATCCATACAAAATTTAAATAACAAGGGTGAACGCCTATGGTCAGTTCACCAAAACAAAATTTTTGCTGAAATCACATGCGATTAAGTATGGCCAGTCCTGTACCAGCCGTTTACTTAATCCAAATTTTGAAAAGCTGACTGATAAAATACATAAATAGCATGGAAGATAACGACGCCAAAAATACAGGAAGTTCCTGATGACTACCCACTAGTCACAGGTCAAGTTTAGAGCCTACAGGTCGAACCTTGCGCTCTGATACCATAATTGTAACACCCCACTTGGAAAATGGACCGTTACGTGTACTTATGGCGTGTCATCAAAGCATGCAAGGCAATGTATTAAACATTAAATGACCAAACGGAAAATACCGGAATCAAACATCGGTAGTCCAACATAAGCTCCAAAGTATAAAGACTAAGTACTGAAAGAAAAGGGACGAAACAATGTCCAACAACCAAAGAGAAGTAATGTAATGTATGCATAAAATAAAGGAGTCTGGATAGCTCCCATCCAATGCACGTACTCTCTTAGCAGTCCTAAGATCGTCCCTGTGTACCTGCCGTTTGGAAACATGAAAGGAAACTACGGCTGAGCATAACGCTCAGTGGACGGATATAGCATGAATAAGATGTACTGAAAGTAAATGGAAAGGAAGACTACAATGACACTATAACTGATATGACATGAGCTACAATTCTACAAAACTTTGATAAACCTTTTCATATATACTGAAACTGAAATATAACTTATTAATTCTGAAAACATGCATTTTCTGTATTTTAATTTGCCAAGAGCTTATATAGGTCATGTATTAAATCAACTGCTGCATGAATACATGGAGGGGTGTCCTCGTCATGCTATAGAGGGGTGACCTCTAAATAACTGTGCTGGGTGGAGGGATCAGCTCCAATGTGAAGGATGTAGAGCACACACCACATTCACCTGCTAAACTGTAACTATAGCCTAGGATGCATCCATACGCCCCACTAATAATACTGATAAAATGGCCAAGCTGAGCTGAGTGGGACGATGCAGGATATCACTCTCCTGCATGTGAGTCACGACACCGGTGCCTCTAGTGCCGTGGTTACGGTACCTCCGTAACTAGTACATAAACTAATCATGCTTGTATATAAGGCTCAGGCAATTTATTTATTTATAAACATAATTTCTGATAACTTTACACATATACTGGGGAAAACATTTGGCTGCAGACGGGAAATCCTAATCATGCATAAGAAAGGAAGTCCTTACTGAAAGGACGGGAATCCGTACCTCTAGTCCAGTACTAACTGACAGGAAGACTGAATGAATACTACTCGGGCTTCACGCGTGCTACATAATTTAAAAGGCGCGAATAAGTTAACTGATATCCGTTGTCAAATTTATCGGTCTTATTGGTTTCCTATTTATTTGCTTCGAATATTCCATACGTACAATTACAGCTAAATCTGATCATTGAAATAATTTATTTTAATTTATTAACGTTATACTAATGGCTACGTACAACGTATATCTGACGGTAATTAATTCTATAATAAGTATTTTGCTAACATAGAAATTCCTTAATTTATAAGTTCTCACATAGTTTAATTCGTTTTCTAAATATACCTTTTTAAATATTTATAAAACTAGTTTATATTTAATTTACTAATTACATTTTAAAAATATTTATTTACAATAAACTCATTTAAAAAAAATATGATTTAACAGTCCCAAACGCACCCTTAATTTTTCTAAACCGGTTTGCCAAACAGCCCTAATTCCTGTTTTAAAACCCACTGCCAAACACCCCCCTTACTGCCAGTTTTCCCACTGGCAGTTCTGGGTTTCCCTCGCCTGTGGTTCGGTTCCCCCTGCTAGCTACAATAATCCCAAACACCCCCTGCTATACTCTCTTTCCCCCCGTTAGTGCAAACCCCAAACCAAACCCTAATGATTTGCGGCTGGTTGTGCAGTCAATCACCGAGAGTCTTTTGACTCTCGGTTTGTGTGCCAAACAACATAGCAACATCCCGACATACAGCCCAGATCATAATATTCATAAAACATGTTTTAAATCAGTTATATGGTTTCTTGATTAATTATCAATAGAAAATAAATAAAACAAGATCAATGATGATCTTCTTCGTGTGTTAGGGTTTACAGAAGTCGAACGAATACCAACCTTTTCCTTGAATCAACTCGCGACTGCTTATGGTATGGTGGGAGATGTCGATGGCAGAAAACAAGGAAGAACTGGCGGCTGGTGCTTTATTTTTAGGGTTTTCTTATGTGTGTGTTTTGTGTCGGCATAGAAAAGAAAAAAAAAATACTCTCCCGTCTGTTTTATTTCCTTCACACGGGCTTGGCCCAGATCACGAGTTGCGGCGCAAGACACATGCGTTGCGGCGCAACAGATGAAGGGGCTACAGATCATGGTGCTGCGGATCACGAGTTGCGGCGCAATACACATGAGTTGCGGCGCAATTGAAGGGCCTACAGATCATGGTGCTGCGGATCAAGAGTTGCGGCGCAAGACACATGAGTTGCGGCGCAACAGATGCTGCTGGCAAATATCCCGCGTAAAATAATAATAAACCGCGTATTTATAAATTTTCGATTTAAAATACGGGTTTTACAATAATAACCAATGAATAGAAAGTAAAAAATACAAAAAAGGTAAATCACTCAGAATATGAGTTACTAGAAATTCAAGTTGTGGACTAGGATTGGCCAGAGCAGGTATCCACACCAGTCAAGGCTAGAGGGTCAAGGCGTTAACCGAATCCGTTTGCACCCACACGCTTAGCAACGGTAACCCACAATAGTAACCAAGAGAGAGGTAAGTAAGAAAATGAAAGAAGGACTTATAGCGTAAAAACAGCAACTAGTATCAACAAGAACACCCAATCACTAGATTCACTTAGTCTAGTGAATGGGTGAGCCAGCTAGGGGTGTTCAAAAAAACCGAGAAACCGACGAACCGAGCCGAACCGTTCAATCCGAAACCGAAAAAACCCGAAACCGAAGAAAACCGAAACCGAAAAAACCGAAACCGAAAAATCCCGCTTATAACGGTTCGGTTACGGTTTTCATTTCTAGATATCCGTGGTTAACCGAACCGAACCGCACATATTATACATGAAATTTTTTAACTAAATATTCAAATTATAGTACATGTATTAATTGTATTCAAATTAAGGTTATTGAAACCCTAATTAAAGATTCAAGTACAAAACATAAATGAAAGGATTGGTCCTCAAACGAGTGCTAATCATACAAATACAAAAGAAATATTGAGATCGTCCCAACTAGGTTGATCCGATCTCCCTCACATACAAAGATCACTCAACACACACTATACAAGATGAATAATTGATCGACGTCGAAGCGCCGGTCAAAAATAACCTAATTACCTTATACTAGATAGGGTAAGCGAGTATCGATCCACGAGGAATATGTGGTTTTAGTTTAAGTTTTGGGGTGATCACTGATCAATAAAAGTTTTGGTTTTGAAATCTAACAACTAAAATACTTTTGATAATAAAAATGCTGATTAAAAATTAAAATACTTATTAAACTAATAATAAAGCTATAAAAATAAAATAAGGATGTAAACAATTAAAAGAAAATTGTAATCCCTTCCAGCTCCTAATATTTATGGTTGATCACACTTATGGATTATCGAAACTTTTTAGAACCGATTACAAAGATTATTTTGACATAATATGAATGAATTAATGTTGGCATTTATTATGTTTATCAACGACTCGCGATAATAAATCTTATATTAATACAACCAATAATTATGTTTTAACAATTTATTTAGGTACAATTTATATCGATTATACGACCATCTTTTTCTTTAACTAGATAGAATAAGAATGAACCGTTAACTAACAATAAATTGTCTTGCACAAATAATTAAACATAATATTAAATCAATAAAAATAAATTATAAATAAATTATAAATCAATGTAATAAAAATATGATAATCCAAAAGTAATGATCAAACCATAAATAAAGTTACCGGAAGGAATTACAACAAAATTAGCCGGACATCGCGGTTTACCCGAGCCAATTTACACGGTTCATGTTTTTTTTTATTCACAATTGATTTATGTCGACCCTTTTGTGATAATCGCTTGTCCTCTTTTTTGTCTCTTCCAATTGTATAGCCTCCCCTTCAATCAATCTCTTTTTAGCAAATCGTGAATCATCTTTTTATTCTTCTTTATTTAATCTTATGTTGTAGCCCACTTTTTTTCAGCCGTCTTTTTTGCTCCTTGTAAATAATCGGATCCACTTTGCGTCTCCCCTCTTTTCTTCAATACCCTCAATATATATATATATTCCATCGGTGGGTTATTGGGTATTAGGCCCAAAAGTTTTTTTTTTCTTTTATTCTTTTGGCATATAATAACTTTGGCCCAATAAAAAATAACCCAACATCAATAATTGCTCGAACGAAGCCCGGACAAATAAAAGATGACCGAAAATATTGCGACGCGCTCAAATCTTTTTCTTCAATATTTTTTTCTTCATTTATCGGCGCTCACAATGTCTTTTCTCCAAAAAATTAATTAAACGGCCATTTTATTCCATTTTGCTCGTAACCTACATAATCACAAAACACACTCAAAGTACATATATAAAAACAAATAAATATATAAATAAGCTAAATTAACATGCTATTAGGTGTATGCAAAATACACCAATCAGATCCCCTCGCACTTAACCTTTACTTGTCCCAAGTAAAAATAAAATAAAAATATACAAGCATGATAATTTCATAATTTTTAATCATACTATTGAAATTCTATCAAAAAGATCACATTCAACCTAATACACTAATAACCATCCTATATGACAAATAATCCAAAATGATTACCAATATTTTTGTCCTTCTTAAACACTTAGCATAATCATTCCCATTGATTCCATTTACTTATCATTTCATATAATTAACCATGTGTCCAACGTACCTAATGCACACCTATAATCAATCTAAACATTAATCTAAAACAAGAATTGAGAATATCGTACACCTTTTATAACATTGGAGTTTTTATACCATAAGAGCACATCATAAGCCATCATACTTTAGCTTACATACTTTCTTTTTTTTCTCTTTTTTTACAATTTTTTTTCATTTTTTCTTCTTTTTTTTTTTACTTTTTTCCATATATTTTTTTCACAACACACATAAGCTCTTTCTATTTTAGCCATTCAGGACCGTTTCTTATACAAGTCATCCCGAACGCTTTATACACTCCTTTTAAGGTTGATATAAAGACCAATTATTCAGAAAAATGAATATCAATCCTATAGGTGCATACTAAGACACATTGGCACATGAGAACCGGTTAATTAAGTTTGTTTAATTAAATGGGAACAGTTATACTTCGTGCCTACTGGTACATCACATGATGAAATTATCTACCACATAGTATAATTAATAAATGCACTAAATTAAACTAATCTTCCTAATTTCATTACAACAATACAAGGATTGAGTTATTTCACATAAAATTGTCTCAGCTAAGTGCAATGCTATCCATCATAAAAATGGGCGTCTGACCCATGCTAACAACTAAAGTATCACCTTGCGTGGGTGACGAATCACATAGGCAAGCCCAGCATATGACTACCACCAATAATTATGACAGTTCTCCAACTCTTTTCTAAGGCCACCGTGCGCGGGTAGCGAGCCGAATAAGATCAATTTCAAATGTCCTAACCCAACTATTACATTACTATATTTCAAATTATTTATTTAAACTTTTTACTCGATCTAAGCAAAGGTAAGTAGAGGGAATTCAACCGGCGTGGTTTGATCATCTAAATTATACATATGCCTAACTATATGCAAACAATCAAATCAATTTAATAACCAAATTATACAATAGAATCGGGTGCACCTGATAATTATGGCCAAATCCTCTAGCTTGCTCCAATAAATCATCCACAAGCTAATCTTCAGAATCTGCAAACACTCAACAAACATATATGTAGAAGAAACTTCCACATCTAATTAGCACAAGACTCTTATAATGTGATTTAAAATTCTTTAAAAATTTTCAATTTTTCCCAAAAATCACATTTTAACCCATATTGACCAAAATTTCACACAAAAACATGTAACACGTGTGCCACCCCCCCCCCCCCCCCCCCCCCCTCAACTTAAAGCATTACATTGCCCCTAATGCAAAAACTTTAAATTGAAATTTTGGTTAAAAATCAATTTGACAAACTCTCACAAAAACAAAAACCTAACTCACTTTCGTAGGAATCACGGTTGCATTTAGCATATGCAACAAGCCTTTAAACCACTCGGTAGCCTGACTGGAAGAGTTTTGTCTCGTGAGGGTTTGTAGTGAACACACCCAAAAAGTTACACAAACCACGGGTTGCCTCCCGCGAAGCGCTAAGTTTACCGTCTTCAGCCAGACATAACTCAAATGAGCTATTGAGATGGTTGGAGTGGTTCCAAGTAAACCACATCCACCGTTTCCATCTGATCACTCTCCAACTCAACATACGGCTTTAAACGGTGTCCATTAACTTTAAAAGGTTCTCCACCCACCATATTTTTTATTTTAATGGCTCTGTATGGAGAGACTTGAGTCACTATGTATGGACCCGTCCATTTACTTCTCAATTTTCTAGGAAAAAGCTTAAGTCTAGCATTGAATAACCAAACTTTTTGACCAACCAAGAAAGACTTCTTGGTGATGTGTCGATCATGAAAAGCTTTTGTTTTCTCCTTATAAATCCTAGAACTTTCATAGGCATCACGTCTAATCTCATCTAGTTCAGATAATTGAAGTTTCCTAGAACTACCTGCTTTCTCTAAATCCAGATTAACGGTCTTAATCGCCCATTCAGCCCTATGCTCTATCTCAACCGGTAAATGACACGCCTTGCCATATACCAACTTATACGGTGACATACCAATAGGAGTCTTAAAAGCCATCCTATATGCCCACAAAGCATCATCTAACCTCAAGAACCAATCTTTCCTATCACTACGAACGGTCTTTTCCAAAATTCGCTTAATCTCCCTATTAGATACTTCAACCTGTCCACTATTCTGTGGGTGATAAGGGGTAGCTATCCTATGATTAACTCCATAGTGTTTCAGTAATTTTCCAAATCTAAAGTTCTTAAAGTGGGAACCCCCATCACTAATGATAGCCTTAGGAATTCCATATCTAGCAAAGATATTCTTCTTAACAAACTTAAGAACTACACTATGGTCATTGGTTCTAGTAGCCTCAGCCTCTACCCACTTAGACACATAATCAACTGCCACTAAAATGTAAACATTGCCATGGGAAGTGGGGAATGGTCCCATAAAGTCAATACCCCACACGTCAAACATCTCAACAACAAGTATGGGATTCATAGGCATTTGGTCACGCCTTGAAATCCCACCAACTTGTTGGCAACAAATACATGCTTTCACAAAAGACTGGGCATCCTTGAATATAGTCGGCCAAAAAAAAACCGCTTTGCAGGACTTTATGCCCAGTTTTCGTAGCACCAAAGTGACCACCACATGCATAAGAATGGCAATGAGCCAATATGTCCATATGCTCATGGTCGGGAACACATCTCCTAACAACTTGGTCGGCACACACCTTATAGAGCTCCGGATCCTCCTAAAAATAATGCTTCAACTGGGAGAAGAAGTATTTTCTTTGTTGTTTGGACCAAAACTCCGGAAGCTTTTTAACAGCTAAGTAATTAACTATATTTGCGTACCAAGGAACCTTAGAAACCTCAAATAAAATTTCATCCGGAAAGCTTTCCTTAATCACGTCATAAGGGTTGAACAACGGAGGGATAATTCTAGACAAATGGTCAGCAACTATATTTTCTGACCCCTTTTTATCCTGAATTTCTAGATTAAACTCCTGTAAAAGCAAAATCCACCTAAGCAACCTCGGTTTTGTCTCTTTCTTAGTCAAAAAATGTCTTAAGGCACTACGATCTGAAAATACTATCACCTTAGAATGCCCCCAAATATATGACCTAAACTTATCAAGATCAAAAACCACAGCTAACAACTCTTTTTAAGTAGTGGTGTAATTCATTTGAGCTTCTAAAAAAGTCTTACTAGCATAAAAGATCACAACGGGTTTCTTATCGACAGGTTGTCCCAGAACCGCCCCAGCGGCATAATCACTCGCATCACACATGATCTCGAAAGGCTTCGACCAATCAGGTGATTGTAGAATTGGGGCTTCTACAAGCTTTTGCTTAAGCATATTGAATGCTTTAAGACATGATTCATTAAAGTCAAAGCGTGCATCATTTAAGAGTAGATTACAAAGAGGCTTTGATATTGCACTAAAATCTTTAATAAATCGCCTATAGAACCCAGCATGACCAAGAAAAGAACGCACACCTTTGATGGTAGTGGGAGGAGGAAGGGTCGAAATTACTTGTACCTTGGCACGGTCAACCTCAAATCCTTTTTCAGACACAACATTCCCTAATACAATACCCTCTCGAACCATGAAATGGTTCTTCTCCCAACTAAGCACCAGATTAGTTTCGGTGCATCTTTTTAACACACTTTCAAGCTGATCAAGGCAGCTTTCAAAGGATTGACCAAAGATGGAGAAATCATCCATAAATATCTCTACAGATTCTCCAACTATGTCAGAAAAGATACTCATCATGCATCGTTGAAAGGTAGCGGGTGCATTACACAGGCCAAAAGGCATTCTTCGAAATGAAAATGTTCCATAAGGACATGTAAACGTAGTTTTAGCCTGGTCATCAGGATGGATGGGTATTTGATTATAACCGAAGTACCCATCCAGGAAGCAATAGAACTTCTTACCAGAAAGCTTCTCAACTATTTGATCAATGAAGGGTAGTGGGAAGTGATCTTTAGATGTGGCATTATTCAGCTTACGGTAATCTATACAAACTCTCCACCCAGTAACTGGTCGGGTTGTGAGCTTTTCCCCACTCTCGGTTTCCACAACGGTGATTCCGGCCTTTTTAGGCACCGTTTGAGTAGGACTTACCCATTTACTATCCGAGATGGGATAGATGATACCAGCGTCTAACCATTTAAGAACTTTCCTCTTCACTACCTTTTTCATATTAGGATTCAGACGTCTTTGCGCATCTCTTGCTGGCTTAATATCTGGGTCCGTAACAATTCGATGCATACATAATGAAGGGCTGACCCCTTTCAAGTTTGCAATCGTCCATCCCACTGCTGCTTTGTACTTGGAAAGCACTTTTAGAAGTGCTCCCTCTTGTGATTCAGAAAGATCAGAAGCAACAATAACGGGTAAAGTATTGTTAGGACCTAGAAAAGCATATTTGAGATTAGATGGCAAAGGTTTTAGCTCAAGAGTTGGAGGCACCTCTAGAGACGGCTTCGTGGTCGTGTCAAAAGTAGAAGGCAAGGGCTCCACTTTATAAGACCAAGGTGGTTTTTGATGGTCTAAAGAACTGACCAAACACTCTTGAATCTCTAGAACTTCAGCAACATCAAGAATCTCCTCATTCTCACCAGTTAAATATAATTCCAAAGGATCATCCTTAAGCATACAGGGTGCATGTTTTTGGACTTCCTCATCGATCACATCAACTTGGTAGCATTCATTCATCGTAGGATAATTCATAGAATTAAACACATTCAATCTTAACTTTTTATTACCGAATGCAATATCCATGGCGCCAGTCCGACAATTAATCCTAGCATCTATCGTGGCTAAGAATGGGCGCCCAAGGATAATAGTTGGTTGAGCATCTTTGTATTGTGACTCGGTGTCCATAACAAAGAAGTCAATTGGGTAATAGAAATCATCAACTTTCACAATAACATCCTCTAAAATACCTCTAGGAATTTTGGTAGATCGATCGGCTAAGGAAATAATGGTGTCTGTCTTACGAAGAGTTCCTAAGTCATACTTATCGACCAAACTAGCAGGAAGGATGTTGATACTGGCACCAAGATCAAGGAGCGCCTTCTTAATGGCAATATTTCCCACCACAACTGAAATCAACGGTGCTCCAGGATCTTTGAATTTAGGAGGAAGAGAGCTAGATAAGACTGCACTAACATGCTCAGTTAGGTCAATCTTTTTAGGCAAAGACGCCTTCAGCTTCCTCTTCTGGGTACACAAGTCCTTTAAAAACTTGGCATATGCAGGAATTTGCTTGATGGAATCAATAAGGGGGAGATTGATTTTAACTTGCTTGAAAGTCTCCCACATATCCTCAGCATGAGGACCCTTTTTAGCTAACCTTGCAGATGTCGATTTCTTCAACGCCGTAGGATAAGGTGTGATGGACACACCACCCTCCCCAACTTCAGGAGATTCGGTAGCTTTAGGATTCGGTGTTGTTGGTTTAGGAAAATCATTTAACAAATCATTCACCAACTCAGAACCGGACTTAACATTATCAGAATTTTACCTTCAACAATGATTTCATCATCAGTAACGAAATCCTTGACATCAGGAGAATTTGGAATTACCTTGTCATTGTTGTAGATTTTAGCGTTTCGAAGAGACGTCACCATATTCACGTGCTCATTTCCATTTTTCTTGTGTGCGGGATTCATGGTGGGGTAGCTCGGTAGCCTTCCCTCATCTCTTTTGCTTAATTGATCCGCTAATTGACTAACTTGTCTCTCAAGAGCTGCAATAGATTTAGTAGTAGTCTCGTGTCTTTGATTAGTGACCTCGAATTTTCTATTGATCTCTTGATTGTTGGTAGATAATGAATCCATAAGTCTATCAAATTTTCGGTCAAGGTTCAAGAGACGGTTGTCATCTTGCCATTGGCCCTGATTTGGATATTGTTGTTGTGGCCTATGATTGTAAGAATTTTGTTGGAAGTTAGATGAATCGCCATCCTCATACCTTGGTTTGTAACCATAGTGTTGTTGTTGGGCATTATTAGGGCGATTGTCTTCATTTTTCCAACGGAAGTTGGGGTGATTGCGCCATCCAGGATTGTAACTTTCGGAGAATGGGTCATTTCGTGGACGACCACCATAGACTCCATTTACCTCCTCATTTGGTGGCGCCCCCCAACTTTGACAATTATCGACAGAGTGACTTGGATCACCACACATTGAACACCCACTATGCGACACATTAGACACATTTGGCACACCTTTTCCTAGATTTTTCAACAAAAGATTAACTTTCTTACTTAACTCGCTAATTTCAGAATTTGTGCCACGTTGGTTAGACACATAATTGGCGGAAGATGGGTGGTTGTTTCGATCAACTGAAGCTTGGGTCTTGGAACCTTTGCTTAGTTTTTCAAAAAACTCACATTCTTCCTCCATAGGTCGCGAGAAAAACATACCCCCACTAGTGGCCATCACAAATTGTTGGTTGTTATAATCCAACCCATCATCGAAGACTTTGACAAGCTCCCATTTTGGAACATCGTGATAAGGGCATGTTCTTAATAACTCCTTAAGTCTACTAAATGCTTCATGAAACTGCTCGCCTGGGATTTGACGAAAGGGTTTAATCTTATTCCTAATGGCAGCAGTTTTACTTATAGAATAAAATTCCTCAAGAAAAGCAGATTGTATTTCAGACCATGAGTTAATACTACCTGGCTCAAGAGATGAGAACCAGTCCTTAGCTTGATCTTTAAGAGAAAAAGGAAAAAGGCGAAGTCTTACCTCATCCTTGGTAATGTTATTCACCTGATTTGTGTCAGCAATTGAGAATAATTCTCGCAGATGTGCATATGGCTCCTCACGACCTCTAAACACTAACAAGATTGCTATGAGGTTCGGCTGGATCTTGAAGTTACTTGTAACCCCTTTAACTGGATCCGGATAAACGATAGGCGAGGGATCCTCGAAGATCCCCGGCCTGTAATAAGAATCAACACCCCGTGGTGGGGATTCTTCTCTGCTACTACTTCCGCTAGCACCTCCGCCAACATCTTCGTCACCTGGCATTTCAGCGAAAAGCTCTGATAAACCTGAAAAATCAAGATTAGTAGAAAACTGTCGAAACATCTTCCTTCTTAACCGTGCACTTTTCTCAACCTCAGGATCGTAAGCTAACGGTGATGTACGTCCTGATCTACGTGTGCGCATACACTAACCTGCACACTCACAAGAAACAACACAAAACAAACAAAACAAACAAACAAACAAGAAAAATAAAAATCTTTTTGTATTTTTTATTTATTTAAAAAAAGTATTAACAAAAACTTAAACGAAAAGCTCACTGAGTCCCCGGCAGTGGCGCCAAATTTTTGATCGACGTCGAAGTGCCGGTCAAAAATAACCTAATTACCTTATACTAGATAGGGTAAGCGGGTATCGATCCACGAGGAATATGTGGTTTTAGTTTAAGTTTTGGGGTGATCGCTGATCAATAAAAGTTTTGGTTTTGAAATCTAACAACTAATATACTTTTGATAATAAAAATGCTGATTAAAAATTAAAATACTTATTAAACTAATAATAAAGCTATAAAAATAAAATAAGGATGTAAACAATTAAAAGAAAAATGTAATCCCTTCCAGCTCCTAATATTTATGGTTGATCACACTTATGGATTATCGAAACTTTTTAGAACCGATTACAAAGATTATTTTGACGTAATATGAATGAATTAATGTTGGCATTTATTGTGTTTATCAATGACTCGCGATAATAAATCTTATATTAATCCAACCAATAATTATGTTTTAACAATTTATTTAGGTACAATTTATATCGATTATACGATCATCTTTTTCTTTAACTAGATAGAATAAGAATGAACCGTTAACTAACAATAAATTGTCTTGCACAAATAATTAAACATAATATTAAATCAATAAAAAATAATTTATCAATAAATTATAAATCAATGTAATAAAAATATGATAATCCAAAAGTAATGATCAAACCATAAATAAAGTTACCGGAAGGAATTACAACAAAATTAGCCGGATATCGCGGTGTACCGAGCCAATTTACATGGTTCATGTTTTTTTTATTCACAATTGATTTATGTCGACCCTTTTGTGATAATCGCTTGTCCTCTTTTTTGTCTCTTCCAATTGTATAGCCTCCCCTTCAATCAATCTCTTTTTAGCAAATCGTGAATCATCTTTTTATTCTTCTTTATTTAATCTTATGTTGTAGCCCACTTTTTTTTCAGCCGTCTTTTTTGCTCTTTGTAAATAATCGGATCCGCTGTGCATCTCCCCTCTTTTCTTCAATACCCTCAATATATATATATATATATTCTATCGGTGGGTTATTGGGTATTGGGCCCAAAAGTTTTTTTTTTTTTTTATTATTCTTTTGGCATATAATAACTTTGGCCCAATAAAAAATAACCCAACATCAATAATTGCTCGAACGAAGCCCGGACAAATAAAAGATGACCGAAAATATTGCGATGCGCTCAAATCTTTTTCTTCAATATTTTTTTCTTCATTTATCGGTGCTCACAATGTCTTTTCTCCAAAAAAATTAATTAAACAGCCATTATATTCCATTTCGCTCGTAACCTAAATAATCACAAAACACACTCAAAATACATATATAAAAACAAATAAATATATAACTAAGCTAAATTAACATGCTATTAGGTGTATGCAAAATACACCAATCAATAATCAAACTCCTAGGTCAAGATTCATGGGCTTGATAAGAGAAAGAGAGAGAGAAAAGAGAGCAGCCAAGCGGCTGTGTGTGTTTTATGAATGATAACCCTAGTTTTGTGAGAAAACTAGAGTAATATACTCCTTAGATAGCAACGGCTCCAAAGCCCAACAAACATTTGAGCCCATCAATCAAAAGCCTTTGGCAAAAAAAACAAGAAAAAAACATAACAATATACTTGGAAGATTGCACAAACGAACAAAACCAAACACACCCTTAGAGTTTGTTAGTTCGTTAAGTGTATTTCATCCCAAAGCTCCTCAACACATAAAGTTTCGTGAAAGATTATATGATGCTTTTTTATTGTTCTATTTTCGCAGGTGTATAATATTCATGATCATTTGATGTAAAATTCAATAAATCTTGTACATGCGTTCAGACTTTATGATTTAAGTCACACCGGCTTTATTAAACGCGAGGATGTATGCTGTTTTTTACCGGTTAATATTAATAGTCAAATATCGCATAGCTATCATAACTATAAATTTTTATAAATGATCGTTAAATATTTATTGAAAATATTTAAATTGATCAAAATAATAAGTTGAATGTTTTTTATGTAAAAAGTATAATATTATACTTTAATTAGAAACGATTTTTAAGTTGAGTATTTTTTTTATGTCATTTATCATTGATTTAACTACTGTCAAAATGTTCCAAGACGATCTCAGTTTAATTAGTATATCAAATAACTAGTTATAACACTCATGCACATATAGAATTACAAATAAATTTAATTTAATTTAATATTTTAGTTTAATATAATGATATATTAAAAAAAGTTATGGTTAATATTTTATAATTATAATGTTATTAGGTTATAAAGTATAAGGGGTATTTGTTAATTTTTTAAACGTATTGAAAAATATATAAATTTGTAATTTTCATTTAACATAATTAATTTAATTTATTTAAAATTTAACTACTAAAGTATTATTTATTACCTTCACTTTTTTTAAGTTTTTTTCACAAATTTAATACATACTCCATATAATTTTATGTTTTTTTTTCTTCTATCAAATTTCTATATTAATATTTTTAAAAACTTTTACCAAATAAAAAAAAATAAAATTAAAAAATACATAAAAATAAAAAAGAATAAATCAAAAAATTACTTTCCCTGCGGTCCGAACCCGGTGCCGCATTAAAAGATATATAAAAACTTATATAAAAAAATTATCTTCAACTTAAACACAAAAATATAAGATATTTTGCAAGCAACCAAGAAGGCAAGAATCAATTCACAACTTTTCTGTCACAATGTTGACACTTCAACTTAAACACAAAATATAAGATATTTTGCTCACAATTAAAAGATGTTTCAAATATTTACAACTTGCACCTATATCTTTTGGACCCCATGTCTCATTAAGTCAAGGAAGGCAAAAATATCATGGAGCCTTGTAAGTTGTAACCAATGCTAACTGCCTAACTCTATAAAAACACAAACCTAAAGAACATACGTACATCAAAATATATATGGAAAAGATACAGCATAAGAACATCCAAGTCAATGGCATCAATATGCACGTAGCCGAGCTCGGGGATGGGCCTGCCGTGCTCTTCCTCCACGGTTTCCCCGAGCTATGGTACACATGGCGTCACCAAATGTTGTTTATAGCATCTAAAGGCTATCGTGCCATAGCACCCGACCTTCGTGGATTTGGAGACACTGAAGCACCTAGTTCTCCCGCTAGCTACACCGCGTTCCACATAGTGGGGGACATTATATCTTTGCTAGACTCTTTGGGGTTGGATAAAGTTTACTTGGTCGGTCATGACTGGGGTGCCATAATCTCATGGTACTTATGTTTGTTTCGACCTGATCGGATCAAGGCTTTGGTTAACATGAGTGTTATCCATACTCCTAGGAACCCATTGGTGAAACCATTAGAGCAATTGCGAAAGAATTTGGGTGACGATTTCTACATCTGCAGATTTCAGGTGATTTTTTTTCTGAAAGTTTTTTAGACCAAAATGATGGATATACTCTTTTGTGTGTTATTCATCTAAGGCACAAACATTATACTAACCTTGCTCACTTGATTATAGGTTCTTATGAAATTCAAAGCAACTTTCTATGAGTAATGTTAGCCTAAATAAACACATACTACTGTATTAATAATAAATTTGTGATAATATATCTATATAGCTTTTTTCAATAGAAAAACTATATTTGCCAACTTGTAATGACAAAAGGTCATGCTATAACACGAGAACCATAACATCAACATTAAATTGTGAGGTGGATATACATATGATCAAGGTTGCTTTATTTTCAAATCAACAGTTAACATCTCACAAGTTGTAGCTATGAATTTGTACCAATCATTTAATGGGCTTTTTCAAGAAAACTACGTAAAAGTTTACACTTTGATTAGAGTGTTTGTAGATAAGTTACCATATGTGTAACAGGAAATTGGATGGGAAGAAGAGTACGGCAAAGTTGATACCAAAAGACAACTTGCCGAGACATATTTTAAACAAACTCCAAGTCTGCCGATGCTACCCAAAGACTACGCAAAGGTTTTTAATCCCCCTCCATACACCTTGCCTTCATGGTTCACAGAAGAAGACCTTGACTACTATGCATCCAAATATAGTGCCACGGGATTCACCGGAGGGTTCAATTACTATCGGTGTCTTGATCTGTAAGTACTCAAAGCTAAGTTCTTTTATTTGGATAGGGGTTTAATAGTTTGCAATTTGCATTGCAGAAACTGGGAGCTTTGTGCAGCATATATGGGATCTAAGATACTTGTGCCAGTGAAATTCATTATTGGGGATTTAGATATAACATACCACTTTCCTGGAACTAAAGAGTACTTACACGGTGAAGGTTTCAAGGAGCTAGTACCAGGACTAGAAGAAGTGGTGGTTATGCAAGGAGTTGGACACTTTATCAACGAAGAGAGGCCGGAAGAGATCAGCAACCACATCTACGACTTCATTACCAAGTTTTAATTCTTAAATGGTGATTTGACCATTCCCAAAATGTTTGTGCGCGTTATTATACGCAAATGAACAAATGAAGATTTATGATACAACCTTTGATGCAAAAAGATCTCATTTACCAATTTCAAAGTTACTTACTATTAGCTACAAACAGATGCAACGACAAGTGTTTCATGATGTTTTAACACCAAAAGTAATGCAGTAATTTAAATGAATGCTCTGAAGTATCAGATAAATAATACCTTAAAATTATGCTCATGAAAAACTTGGTAAAAAAACTGGTTTATCAAATCAGGTCCATGAGAAACCAGCGGTTGAATCTGGTTCTCAAACAATAAAAACCCAAGCCAATCATGGCAAAACCCGGGCCAGCCACGGAGAAACCCAGGCAAACTCTATTAAAATCCGGGTCAAACCTGGTTAAGTCTGGTCAACAAAAAACCGGCTGTTCAATCTGGTTCTTAAACAACCAGACTTGTCACATCCAGTCCGGTGTCAAAAGGCCCCGGTTTCCGGTTTAACAGCCAGGTCAACCCGGGTTTTATAACATTGCTCGTAATCAAGTTCAAGCTACGAGCCTACGAGAAACCGAATCAACCACCACAAATACATCAACAAATAACAATAAATCTTAAACAGATCCAGATCTCGAATTTCATTACCAAAAATAGATGGATGTTAACAACAGATTTTTCAGTCAAGGAAAACAGGCAAAAAGAAACTAAACGTTCACTAGAAAAGGCGATACTGAGAACCTGGAAAATAGAACATTGAGATAAATTCATGGAAAACAACAACGATGATCTTAGTTTCTAAATCCCCTGCTGTTTCTTCTACCTCTGGCCTTCTCAAACTTCCTTCCCTTTGATCTCACATATGGCTTAGTGTGGCTGTGTGGTACACCAGGAGCCTTACCAAAGTGCCTAACTGCTTCACGGCAATTCTTGGGACCCCTAAGAAGAACCTAAACCAAACATCAACATAAACATATTAGAAAACCAGTGATGTCAGCTCTAAAAGACACCGCTATTTGTATTCTTTAGCCCGTCATACCAAAAAAAAAATCGTAAGTTGTAACCAACTTTGTACTGTTCCGGGTTATACTTCAGTGAAACCATGTTATGGTTGCAAATACTTGGAAAAACAGGGGAGCTACGAGGGACTGTAAAAGCTAATCTCTTTAGGCATCAAGCATTACGAATTTTACGAATTTTAGGGTCTTCTGCTACATTTGACCAGCCCTAAAACTTTTGACGTGATTTTAAGATGGTAGAAATATCATGTAAATAGTTCAATCAGCAAGAATTCTTGTGACTCAATAAAAGCTAACATAATCAGAAAAATATAACATACGGTGTTCTGTCCAAGAGGAGCTCTAAGAGCAAGCTGATCAAAGGTCAAACATTCTCCTCCTGCCTTCTCAATCCTTGCTCTAGCAGTCTCGGTAAACCTCAAGGCAGTTACCTTCATACAAGGGATTTCATCAACCCTCACATCATCTGTAACAGTCCCGACGATCACAGCAATCTTCTCATCCTGTCAAAATAAAAATTTAACAATTAAAATCAGCATCAGTAACAAATAAGACAAGACATTCAAACATCAACTAACCATCAACTTCAGATTTTCACGAAAACAACGTATACAACTTTGAGCTAACGCAACAAATATTGATGGTTCTTCAGAACATTTCAAAGCAAATTACATGTTTGCGACAATGCATTTTCATTATGCAGATTTCAAAATGTTTTTAAAAAACACATTGGCAGATAAGCAGATTTTTCAACATGTTAGACAAACACTATTTACTTAATTTTTCAAACTGAATGATCAAATTATTATAAAACAAAATTCTTTAAAAATGAAACATTTTTGCCTAAAGCGTGTTACTGTGTTAGCGAAAAAACCAAGTATATCCTTCTTTATTCACCGGGTTAATCCCTTTAACCCAAAAAAATATATCCTTCTCAATTTACAACATTAAACAAAACTTTTGAACCATTCATCTATTCTCGTACATTCAAATTAATCAAAACTATATAAAATTTTCAAAGCTAATTTAATTGGCTTATTGGATTATTAAACATTTGATAAGCTCATTATCTCAGTTTCTTGTCTTATAAGCTTACAAGCTAATAGCTTTCTAAGCTTACAAGCTAATGAGCTTGCTAAGCTTACAAGCTAATGAGCTTTCTAAGCATATAGAAAAGAGTTTATAAAATTTCAACAAGCTTATAAGCCCATCAAATAATCTTTACACAAACACAGTCTAAATCCGAACTCTTAAGCTAATAGGAAAACATAGCCATAAAACATTTCACAACACAAATCATTACCTTGCCAGACATGTACCGAACCAAGCGGGACAATGAAATAGGAGGCTTGTTAACTTTGCTCATAAACAACCTCTTCAATATCACTGCATTGAAGTTACTTCCTGTCCTCCTGACCAAAAACCTGTACAACTGTCCAAAACATAAAACCAAAATGTCAACAAATACAAAACCTCAATGCTTATATTTTCGACGTCTCTGCTTATTATTAAGCAAAAGCAATTTACTGGTTCTGGAAAAATGCTTATTTTCAGGTAAAAAAAAAGATTCTAATAAGCATTTTATTTAAACTAAAAAAATAGAAAATAGAAATGTTTTTATACGCATATTTTATATACTTATATAAACAGGCTTATGGCTTATTAGGTTTAAGGCTCAAGTTTCGTAAGCTCACTTTATGTGTTTTATTTCGAAACTTTTCAGCTTATAAAAGTTTATTATATCACTTCAAACTTATATAAGACAAAAGGTTTCAAAACAAGACACAAAAAGTAAGCTTAAGAAACATTCACTCAAAACCAAATAAGCCATGAGCCGGCTACACAAGCCAAAACAAACAACCCCATCAAACACCATCAAAAGCCTAAATTTTTGTTTATTTTGAAACTCCATGGGTGTCTTATATAGCCAGCTTATGACTTATTTGGTTGTGGGATTTTTCTCATTTCTGGCTTATTTTGCAACTTTTCAGCTTATATATCTTATATGAGTTTATATAAGCTCAATATAAGCTAATGAGCTTATATAAGCCAAAAAGTTTCAAAATAAACCATAGAAAGAGAAACATAAGCCCAAAACCAAATAAGCTATAAGCTGGCTATACATAAATAAAAAAAAAAGCCTTGATTAAATCAAATAAGCTTAGACAAACAGCCCTTTATAGTTTATATTTAAGTAATAAAAAAAACATATACCTTGACGAGGAGCTTAAGGTAGATATCATCGGAACGAGGAGCGGTTCTTTTGGTCCTCTTGCTCTTCCCACCAGCAACTAGATCAATACCCTGTCAACATTTAATTATATTCAATCATTAAAATAGTTAGTGATTGGTTTGAATTAAGATTAAATTTTATTAATATTGAGGTTTCAGTGAGTGGTGTTACCATGACGGCGGCGGCGGCGTAGGTTTAGTTCAGGAAGAGAATGATGTGATGATGATTAAAATGAAAACGCTGGTTGGCTAGTATTAGGGTTTTGAAGAAAGGGTTGTTGACTAAATGGCTATTGGCCCATGGGCTCCTAAAGCCCCCCAATATATTTTTAACATTCTTTAGCTTGCTAAAAGCCCACCAAGTTGTGTGTAAGTTTTCATACTTCTAAATACCTCGTTATAGCCCGCTTTAAGGCGCGTTAAATTTTGAGGCGTGGCTTCTACGCTACGTAATAGGTCAAGGCGCGTTACGACATGAGGTGCGATGACTTTTTGAATTCAACTCCATAAAATAAATATTGTTAATTTAAAGAGAGTTTTCTAATTATGAACTTTATATAAATATAATATTGAAATACATAAAATAAGTAAATATTTTTATATGTTGTGCCGCCATAAGCCACGCTTTAAGAATATTAAATCTTTACCTTAGCCGCTAAAGCGTGTAGCTTAAACATGTCGTCACGCCACGCTTCACGTTATTTATAACCATGGGTGTTTTGCACCCGCGCTCCGCTAAAGTGTTTCGGAGTGCTACGTTTATGTTAGGAACTAATTTTGCAACGGAACTATCATGATATTTTCAAAAGTTATTTTTTTATAGTAAGTTAATCGTTAAGGACTAACTTCAGACTAGTAACTGTAAGGACTATTTGCGTAAATTATTTTTGATTTTTTTTTACGAAAATAACCATTCGGTTGCAAAGTTAGTCATAAAGAACTAACCTTGCAACGAACAGATAATCTCAAAAACTATTTTCATAATGGGAGGTGATTTGTACACTTTAATTTTTTATTTGGACACACAAATTGTTTGTTTGTTGACATTTATACCCTTAATATTTGAGTTGAAGTTTATCCACTCAACTAGTGTAAGGGTAAAAATGTCAACACACAAATAATTTGAATGTGTCAATCAAAAGTTAGAGTGTGCAAATCATCTCCATTTCGTAATTATATCTCGAAGTACGTGAAAAATGCACGCACCCTAAGTATTGCCAATTGTTATAAGGTTATAACGAGGATACTCAAGTACAGTATTTATCATCGATGACTAAATGTTATACTATTATAGTGCAGACCTCGCTTAAGCACATATATATGGCATCAAACACATACACACACACACAAAAAAAAACACTCACAACTCGGTTTAGAACAATATCGAGTCTTGTATTTTCTAGGTGAGGGACACTTGGTTATGAAAAGGTGTAATCGAGATGAATTAGGGTTCTTTCACCTAATTTAAAGCACTAACCCATTTCAACTTACTCATATGTTTTATCTTATATTGCCGCGGGACGTTTAATCTAAACTTATTCGCTTAAACTTTTCCTATTAACCTAACTTCGTAACAAAAAAATGATAGAGCAACATGAGACTCATACTACAAGAAATTATGACTCTAATAGCATTGTGTCGCCCTCAAAAGCTGAAAGCCTTGGATTACTTAGTTTTTCGGTTTTGACATGAGCACAAATGTCATATCTCATATTAACATTGGATAAGACATGTTACATATGAAACAAACACCTTGTATATGTTAATATATCGAGTTGAGATAATCCACGAGTTACTCAAGATGAATTTTTTTTAACATAGTCGATATCCAACATAAGTTGCCCAAGTAAGCTTTCGAGTCAAATTGAGTATCAAAATACTCTGTTCTCAGTGCTCACAACTAGGCTTTTATCGGGACTAGGGCTAGGCATCGGTTTAAACTCAAATTGAGCTGACAAAAACCAAACCGAATCGAAGTGAATTGAGCGTAACCGAAACAGAATCAAAACCGAAGCGAATAGATAATTTAGACGTACTTTTCTATGTTTTAAACTCAAACCGAGAAAAACGTAAACCACATATATACACAAACAAACCAAATATGACTGGATTCGATTTCGGTTGGTTTAACTCGGTTTGACTTGTCGGTTTAGTTCGATTTACTTTTATCAAGTTAGAATCCTTTTGTATTTTCACATTTTCGTACGCGTTTCTTAAAATAGTTTGGATACCGTATACACTAGTCGAATCGAACAAAAAATATCGACTCGACTTAGTATTCTTTTATTCATCGTTATCAACATTTTAGTAACCGAATAAACCGACCCGAACTCGAGGATGTCCTCGAACTCAAAATCAAATAAAACCTCCTCGAATCGACTAGACTTTTCCTCGGCTCAGAATATCATGTGTTCAATTTGGGTAAACTGCAAATTTCGTCCCTCGACTTTGCAAAAACGATAATTTTGCCACCGAGTGGAAACTTCAAGCAATTTTGCCACTATGCTTGTAAAAATCGTGCAAAACAACCCCCGAGTGGACGTTTGCTAACTTTCTCTAACTTTTGAATGTTATCTCCCCTTATGTGTCATGCACATGAGGGCATTTTCGTCATTTCAAGTCATCTCACTTATTCTTCCTCACTTTGATTTTTCATGAACATCACCACCACCACCATTAAACACTACATAAAACAGCAAATATAATGTTTGGATTTGAGATACTAGTCAAATTAAACAAAAAGTTATTATCTACTGGAACTCAAGGTTCGAACCACTATAGTAAAGTTTGGAAAAGTACTATTAGATCCTGATGGTGTCTAATGAATTATCAGATCCCGATGGTGTTGAAGCTACACTCCTACTTTTTGTTTAATGGATGAACAATTCGTCCATTAAACAAAAAGTACGAGTGTAGCTTCAGCACCATCAGAATCTGATAATTCATTAGACACCATCAGGATATGATAGTACATTTTCAAAATTTAGGATGCATTTGGTTGGTGAATTTTGGAATCATGGAATGATTTGATACCCATAAACATTGTTTGGTTGGTCGGAATAGAAATAAAAATAGGAATGAGAATGATAGATCCAATCCAGATGGGATATGTGGATATGAAACTCATTCCAAAAACATTTGCACCCTTCTCCTTCACCATCATACATCTTGTTCATAACCTCTTGTTTCTTACTCATCTTTCATGGGCGTACATTTTCATCTAATTCAATCTTGTTTATCATATATGTATTAATGTATATATGTAATACCTGCTACCGTCGTCTTTAGTGCTTGGTTGGTTGGTTTCAGCCGATCATCAAAAGAGGATATGAACATCTCATTTGGAACTCTTTTAACAATTCTTTTCAAAAAAATATGTTTTGCTTTGTGGTCGATAGACTTGATTGTGAACATAAAGAAATATAGAACAATATAGAAGTAGATCTCATGAAAGTGAATAAAGATTGATCTTAGAGCATCTCCAATGGTAAGAGCAATTGCAATGGCAAAGCTTTTCATAGATTTTTTCTATTCTATCAAATTATTTGGATAACTTTTCATCATTGTGGCAAAAGCTTTTATAAAAGTTTTTTATAGAAGACTTTTTGTTTACCAAACTATTGCCAAAAGCTTTTATACTCTCATTTCATCAATTAAATGCAATTGTCTTATATGTATAGAAAGCTTTTGTAAGACTTGTTAGCATTGGAGGCAAGATTTACATAACTTTTTAGCATTCAAACATTAATGAAAAAGATGATTCATAAATGTAAAAAGTGTTTGAAAATTTTAGCATTGTAGATGCTCTAAAAACACCAATAGCTTTTCACTATTTTAATAAATCATTTTAAAGAGTTTTTTTCATTGCATCAAAAGCTTTTCCAAAAGCTTTTCACAATGACTTCTAAAACTACAAGCATTCTTCAAAGTCTTTGTGATTCAAAGTGGTATACATTAAATGCTATAAATGTTCCAAGTCATTGAAGACTAATAAGTGTGAAAACACTTATCCTTTTGCCACTAAAGCCAAGGAAAAACAAGACCGGATCATGTGTTTATTATCATAAATGTCGGAATTACGCGTGGTTTTGTGTTTTTGTGATTAAATAGGTACAAATGATCAAAAGAAGAGAAAACACGGGATTTCGCGGTCAAATGTTGAAGAAAAGTCCAAACAGAGACGAAGACAAAGTCAAAAGACCATTAGTGTGCTCAAGTTCACGAAAACCGGCTAAATCGACACGTTTTTGAAGAAATTATCAAGAAAGTCGAAATCGAGCTCGGTTCTTACGGATTTAATCATCTACGAAGAAATCGGGTCTTGTGGGTCCCACATTAGATAAATGGGCTTAAAAGCCCATTAAGGAGCAAGGATTATTTACATTTGGCAAATAGCCCAATTCAAAGCCCAAATCTAAGGAATAAATACGGATGAAATAACTATCTTGGGCTTAAGCCCATTTTGATTTAATGAACAAAACACACAACTTGGACCCTAAGCCCATTTTATTTAAATTGAACGGATGAAAGATTGGCTGGTCAAAACTAAACATTTGCTTGGTCAACCCTGACACACAACACACTCGTTTTAATAAACGTTTTGTATCACACACCCAATCTTACCGTGCACCTCACCTCACACAATTCACCCCCACACTCGGTCAACTTTCCTCACCCACGTGTATATACACACACGTTTCACCCACAAAATAAATAAACTTTTTACCCTCACCCACTTTTATTTTTGGCTTTCGTTAAAAACAAGAACCACCATCACACTTTCCTCTCCACCATTTTTACAGCCACCTCTCAAAAAAACCCTAATTTACTAGACCAAAAATTACCCACAAAAAATGGGGCTTTTACCATTATTGATTAATTCAATCAATAAGGAATAAATCCCCCCCAATTTTCGGATCAAACACCCACAAGGTGGTCCTCTACTCTAATCTGACGTGGCTCTTTTCTCTTGTTTTGATTGGCCAAAACACATCACAACTCCAAATCCTCCAATCACAATAAAACAAGCTGGCAATCCGGACTCATGGTTTTATTTCAACCGTTGATCAAGAGAAGAAAAGATAGAGAAAGAAGAATGAAGAAATCAAGGGCTGTGATTGCAAGCCGTGGGCACCAAGGTTTGAGGGTTTTCCTATAAAAACCCCCATTTCTCACAATGTATTTCAGCTTTTTCTTTACTTTAATTTTTTAGTAAAATTAGATTAGGATTTTAATCTTGTATTTTTAATTTTCCAGCACTTGTAATTTTGAATTTAATTAATGAAAAGTTGAATCTAAATATTTATGTCTTATTTTACTTTAAGTTTCTGTCATTTTTTTACTGTTTGATATTAAACCGTTGCTTATAAATTTATCTTATATATTACTGTTCCTCGAAATCAATTTATTATTATTGAAAAAAAAAAAAAAAAAAAAGTGGAAAATCTTTCCCACTGGAAAGATTTAGAAGTTGCTGTTCATTCGAAAGAAGTTGATGATCTTTGGTTTGAGTGCCGGTTCGGCTTGATTTAACGGTGGTGTTTGCTTTGGTTCATAAGGGGGCTCAGCGCTCTTCCCTTCGACCCAACGGTTATCGACACCAGGTTTGGTCTTCTTTCTCTTTTATTTTATGTTAGATTTAAATTAATCTTGTGTGTTTTGGTTACTGTTTAATCTGCTTATTGTTAGTTTTTTTAAGTTTAATTTTTATTTTATTTTTTTTTTACTGTTTCTGCTTTTGGTTTATTAGATATTTGCTGGATCTGCTTAGCTTCATATTTGTTTAGTTACTAGTTGTTAGTTTTATTAAGTTGTTAGTTTCATATTTGTTTAGCTTCATATTGTTAGATTTATTAAGTTTTATTAGTTTGTTTGATAAATCTGTTTCAAGTTTTAGTAATGTTTGATTGGCTTATTTAGCTTATTAGGATTATTGATCTTAGCTTATTCAGTTTCTATCTGCTTATCAGTTCATTAGCCTGCTTATTTCTGTCATAGTATAGTAGTTTTGATTATTGTCAGTTTTTTTTATTTTGATTTGAGTAGCTTTTTAGTTTTAGTAGATTTATGTTTTCAATTGATTATTTGCTTATTTGGTTAATGGTTAGTGGCTTATTTGTTTAGACGTATACCTGCTATAGCTTATTTGGGGTTTATCCAATTGCTTATATAACAGACTACTGGTCTGCTATAGACAAATCTGTCCTAAATAAATAAAAGCTAATATATATATATATATATATATATATATATATATATATATATATATATATATATATATATATATATATATATATATATATATATAAAACAATATTGGGTCTGTTGGGGTTCGAACCCAGGACCTTTCATTCACAAGCCAAGCGCCTCATCCAATGCTCTAGGACTTATTCTTGTGTTTTACTTTGCATAATTTAATTGATATAGCCTTTTAATTAGCTGCAGTTATTTTAATTAAATTTAATTCAAAGTTTTATTAGTTTTAATTTTAATTAAAAAGTATTATTTTAATTCAGTTTTTTTTATTAAATATAAAAGGCCTAAAAAAATATTTTAATTTTAGTTATTTTTAAAAAGATTTAAATACTTTTCATTGTGTTTTGTTTATAATAAAAAATAGTTTTTATTAAATAGTTTTAAGTTAAATTTAAAAATTTAGTTTTGTTAAGTTTTCATAAAAATAGTTTTCATTTAAAATTTTTCTTTATTTACTTTATTTGTTAAATTTAGTTTTAAATATCTTTTCTTTTAAAGTTTTTTTAAAAGGTTTTAGTTTTATTTTCAAAATAGTTTTTATTTAAAAGTCATTATTAGTTTTTAAGTTTTATATTTTCAATTAGTTTTAAAATAGATTTATTTAAATTAGATTTTAATATTAAATAGTTTTAATTAGTTAAAAATACAAAAAGTTATCTTTACCAAAAACAAGTTAAGTCGATATGTTAAACCGGAAATCAAATTCGAGTGAGTCGAGGAATAACGAACATTCATTGTATTAAAAAGGACTAAAAATCCTAGTATCAAATGGCGCCGCTGCCGCTTCGCTCGTACGATTGACGATTTTTCGTGAAGACGTTTGGATTTTGGGATCCGTTCATTTTGAACGTTATTTTCTTGCAACAAAATCAAAAATACAAAAAAAAAATCAAAAACTTAAAAATACAAAAAAATTTTAAAAAATCACAAAAGCAATTTCTTTCCTAAGAATTGCACCAAAAAAATTAAAAAAAAGCAAAACGTAATACTTTTTTCTAAAAGTATTACACCAAAAATATTACGTATTAGTGTTATTTCTTAGTTCGATTTCTTTCGTTTTTATTGTGAATATATATTTTTCTAAAAAATACAAAAAGATTTTTCTTTTACTATAATATATTACGTAGCACAATAAAATTACCTACTTTTCGAATAAGCCTCAGTTGGGATTTCATCACCTAACTATTGTAGTCGAATCCTAAACGAAATAAAAGGGCAAAATAGATAAATACTAGTAAGACGTTTGAACTCGATTTATACAAACTATAAGGTGGGTATAAGGCGACGCGCTATAAAAGGCCGTCTAAGGAAAAAGGGTTTTTAAGTGCTTTGTGCCACCTCGTTTCCCCGCTTGCTTGTGCGTATATTGAGAGGGACGACCGATTATTGGTTTGCCAACTCAATTAGTAATTAAGTATATATTTTTTGTAGATTTTTCATATTGCTCATCGAGAGAGAAAATCCTTTTCCTCTCAAAGTCGACCGAGGTCACCTACCTCATTCCAAAGTTTTAATTGTATGCGCACTCGCGCGCGTACATACATACCGAGTGGTGTACCAAATTCTTCCAATTCTTCCAAAAAGAAGAAGAAGAAGAAAAACAAAAAGACCGTCATTCAAGCCTATCCCGAGAATCGAGCTTTCGACATAACGATGGCAACGGATAATCGACCAATGATTGAGATTCTTCAATCTCACGTTGAAGGAAACGATGACGCGATTGTGGTGCCGACCATTGGAGCTAATCATTTTGAACTTAAACCGGATTTTATTCGAATGGTTTCCGCTACACCATTTTTAGGTCGTACTAATGATGACCCACACGCTCATATCAAACGATTCATCCAATTAGCAAATACCGTCAAATACAATGGGGTGCCACAAGAGGCCGTTCGCCTACAACTTTTCCTTTTTCCCTCGAGGGACAAGCCCGGATTTGGCTTGATAAGGAACCACCCCAAAGTATTACAACATGGATCGACTTAGAGACCAAGTTCATTAATTACTTTTTCCCACCATCACGGACCACTTCTTTAAGGAATGAAATAATCACCTTTGAGCAAAAATATGGGGAAACGTTTAGTGAGTCTTGGGATCGATTTAAAGAGCTTTTGAGAAAATGTCCACAACACGGTTTCACTAAAGTGCATCAAATAAATACGTTTTACAATGGTTTAACTCTAAATGACCAAGACTCACTTAATAGTGCCGCGGGGGGCAATATTCTTGTGAAAACCATGAACGAGGCTTGGGTCATTATTGAGAACAAGGCAAAAGTGCAAACCAAGAGTGTTAGGGCCACTATGGCAAGTGCTAGTTCTAGTGAGAATGACAATAGAATCGATAAACTTACTTCGCTTGTTGAAACACTCGCTCTAAAAACCGACGCCCTCACCACTCATGTGCATGCCGTGAAAGATAATAGTGAAACGTGTGAGACTTGTGGTGGACCACATTCATATTTCAATTGTGACAAGGTATATAATCAACAACAACAAGTTTGTGCTTTTAATGCTAATGAAAGGGTTCCATTTAAATCTAATGTTGATGTTAACCAATTGTCTTACAAGAGTACTAATTATTTGGCTCCCCCGGGTTTTGTAGCACCTCAAAGACCACCCCCACCCGCCAAAAATACCCAATACCAAAATAGGAACCAAGGTACTCAAATGGGTAATTTTCAAGGGAATGCTAATCAAGGGAATTTTAATGGTCCAAATCAAGGGTTTCAAAATAATCAAGGTTTTTACAATAACAACGATTTTCAAACTCAATATCAAAATCAAAGTTTTCCTAATCAAGGGGTTAATAATCAAGGGTTCAATCAAATGAATATGAAAAACCCTCAAATGGACTTGGTTCTACAAAAATTGACCGAACATGAGAAAATCATGAAAGCTATGCAAGAGTCTACTAGACAAATGCAAGAGTCCAACGATAAGAGATTTTTAACTATGTTGCAAACCCTTAGACCCCAAGGTGCCTTACCATCCAATACCGAGATTAACCCTCGTGCTAATGTGAGTGCTATCAATACTCGAAGTGGAGCCAATTTAGTGGGACCTTCCATCTCTTCGCCCAAAAAGGAGAGACAAGGCCCGGAGGTCATAATGAGTAATCCTACTCCCCCTCCGGTGATTCCCCCACTACCACTCCTAGTTCTAGTCCTCCATTGCCGAAAGAGCCTATTCCTACGGTTGTTCAAGAAGCGAGTCCTTCTCCTTCTCAACCTAAGCCCAATATTCCTTATCCATCTAGGTTAGGCAAGACTAAAGTGCTCACCAAAGATGACATTCATGTCTCTAATTTTTTGAAAATGATTTCCAATGTGAATGTTAACGTAAGCCTTATTGAAGCACTTGCTCAAATGCCAAAATTTGTCAAAATGTTTAAAGATTTGCTCAATAAGAAGGAAAAAATGGTTGAGCTCGTTAACACCCGTTTAAATGAGAATTGTTCCGCGGTTCTTCTCAAAGAGCTTCCCGAAAAGCTAGGAGACCCCGGACTATTCGTGTTACCTTGCTCGTTTCCTCAAATCGATGATTGTATGGTTTTAGCGGATCCGGAATGTTGCCCTTGATCCGGAATATCTCTTGATCCGGAATAATATTCCGAATAGAACTCCTTGATCCGGAATATGTCACTTATTCCGGATGGAAGTCCTTGGTCCGGAATATGTCCTTGATTCGGAATGTCTGATATTCCGGATGAACCGTTTGATCCGGAATAATAAATTATTCCGAATAAACTAATTGATCCGGAATGTTCTTGCTGATCCGGAATAATGCCTTGATCCGGAATATTGGATATTCCGGATGAATCACCTTGGCTAAAACCTTGATCCAGAATGTTGAAGATTCCGAATAGAGCACTTTGATCCGGAATAATTAATTATTCCGGATGAACAACTTTGATACGGAATATTTTCAGCAAACACCTTCACACGGAATAACTTTTGGCCTTTGATCCGGAATATTTCCTAGGAATACACAGTAACAGACAAGCGAAGAACAGGGGATACCAAGATATACACGAATCTAATAAAAACTAAACAAAATCAACCACAAGATTAAATCAAACTAATCAATAAACATGTATTAATCATAAACAAACAATTCAAAACAATCAAACTCACAAATATAACCACAATAATCAAAACCCACTTAAATAAATTAATAAAAATCAAGAACATGAACATAAACAATAAAGCATCAAGATTAAAGAAAGGTAGATTGAGAGATAAACAATAAAAATAAAGATTGACAAGAATTAAAAGAACGCTTACTTGAAATTAAATGTATTTAAGGTGCAAGACAAGGTATTTAAATGGACATGAAATTAAATGTGCAGGAAAGTAAAATGGAAGAAATAGTTTGTCAAGCTATCTAACAAAATGAAAATGAATAAATCCTAATCTATAGGGGAGATTAAGGAGTGCTTAGGAAGCTTCCTTCCTCTTTCCTCTTTTCCTTAATTGCACAGTTAAGTCCTTCTCTTCTTAATCTTTTGTTAATCTTGGACTTAATGACTTTGTCTCGGGATTTCTTTGAACTCGTCTTGTAATTCTTCAATAAATTAGACTTCAGTTCTTCGGCTTTTAGTAAACTTCCGTCTTTTGACTTTTTCTTCGATAAATCTTCAGAATTGGTCTTGGACTTCCGTTCTTTTTGCACTCTTGACTTCTTGACTTCGTCTTTCATCTTTTTCTTCGATAAAAACTCGTAAATGCCCGTGTTTTCTCCCCTTTTCACAATTTCGTCCTAAATCACAACAAAAACACAAACCACGCATAATTCCGATATAAATGACATAAAATACACGTTTTGGCTCGGTTATTATTGTAATTAAGTGGTAAAAAGGATGGGTGTTTACACACCTATCAAATCCCCTACACTTGACCATTGCAATGTCCTCATGCAATGCATTAGTTACAAAGCACGTTTACATTTTTCATTATAATCAATCCACATTGGCCTTTATTAAAGAGATAGAAAATTATAAACATAAAGAAATCAAAAGCATACCTTAGGGTTTTGAAAATGTTATGAATGATCATCATCCTCAAGTTTTCACTTTCTCCAAACCAAGCTTAAAAACGAGATCATTGTTATTATAAGTTAGCAAACTAACACGAACTCATGTGGGCCAATTATTCACTTAGACTCCCTTATTCCTAGGTGTATCTCTTATATTTTATTGTTGTCTTGAATGATCACGAGGATGCATTGTTGACTTATTTCGATAGTTATTAGTCCGAAAATAAAGTGAACGATTTAATCAATAGTTAGCTAAAGGACAAAATCTTTTAAAACTGCTTCTCGGGACCTAAAAAAGTTCATATCTTGGCATAACTCGCTTCGCGATTTGAGACCTTTCTCGGACCGATATTTGGCAGCGACTTCATACTTCAAACCTTGAGAGACGTTCATGAAATAATGGTCTTCTCTTCATATAGGAATTTCTTCACTTGAAGTTTTGAGAGATTCATACTTGGACCACGACTTCTTCATTTTTCTCCAATCTTTATTTTGGACTTTGATATACAACGATCTGCCTCCTTTTTGGACTTGGCTTTATTTAATCTCATACCTTGCTAGGGTCTTTTCGGATAGACTTCTCCATGACTTTTGGGGAGTTTTTACTTTTCGTCGTGTGTCTCGATCCTTCATATTGATTTTGATAAATGATTCTTCACATCACTTGGGATTTTTAGCAACAAAATGTAGCCCTCATGCCTTGTTAGGACCTTCTTGGACTCGCAAATCTTCGCATCCCGCTTCAATAAGTTATGCCTTGGCTATGAACTCTAATCCATACCGAGCAACTTTTAAACGATCTTGGGCTAGAAGCTAAGTAACTTTTCAAATCGTACAACCTTATTTATTGCAGATAAATTTATTAGCAAGCGATGGGAGAATAGGCTTATAATTAACTCACATAAATTCCCGAAAGAATACCAAACTTATAATTGACTCTATCATCTCTCGTACTCCACAGTTTAAAATCTCAAGGAATGAGACTCGTGGATGCTTAGCCTATTAAATCAAAGTTTTGGGTTTTCGAGTCGCCTATATGATCTTGCAAATTCTTAGACTCTTTCAAGTTTAGAAATCGCATTTTAAAGTTCCCTTGATAAACGACTCTCTAGGATCAATTATATGAACTTGCGAAAAGTTCTTGTTCTTAACCCGTGAGAGTTAAGACTTTCGCGTTTTATTGCTCCCTATATAAAAGCCTAGCAAAACTTGACTTAAACACGTTAAGGATACTAGCTAGAGTAAACTTAGATAAGTAAACTCGGGTTGAGTCAAAAGATTCACAACGTTTGAAAATTAAAACCACTTTATTAAAAATTTATTCTAGCAAAGAAATAAAATAACTATACAAAGGGAAAAACTAATAGGCCAAAATAGATCAAAATTTTTTGAAAAATGTCGAAAAATTGATTTTCCGGTTAAAATGAGGACAAATACAAGGAAACGACCACTTAACTTCGATAGAAGTCCCCCCTACACTTAATATAAACATTGTCCTCAATGTTTAAGCATGTGGGAGTAAACTCCCCTACACTTAGGACATTGTGCACGTTGTTTAAATCTTGCTAAGGAAAGGACAACTAAAGAGATTCCTATTTTAATATTGAAAAATATAAAATAGTGAATCGAAAAGAGTTTAGGATAGAACCGGGAAAATGGGAACACGGAATCACGGGTCGTCAAGAATCATCAAGAGTGGATCATTGAGCGCTCGAATCCCTGAATAGAAGAAGAGAGGAAATAGCAAACACCAACGGGTCTCCCCTACACTTAGGATAAAGAAAGCTAAAAGATAGATACATGGGTTGCCACCCAAGAAGCGCTTGATTTTTGTTAACCGAGTCATGAGCCTGACTCGACCTTGATTACCAAAGGAAGTAGCATGAAACATATCCACCGGGATCAAAGACATAGTTTTCGTCCATCAAATAGCACAATCTTAAGGCGAAAAAGGCAAGCCAAAGAAGAGTAGGCAAGGTTCCCTTAAGCAAAGACGGAGCACGATGGAAGCAATGGTGAAGTGGTGCAATCAGATTTCCATAAGTTCCAAAGACATTTCCTTTTATTTCATCAGGTGGATACTGAGATGGCTACAGAATATCGATACCGGGGTCGAACACCTTTTCCTTTAGGGGAAAATAGCACTCAGGCTCAACAGAATGTGAAGAAGATCCGCGAAGAAAATGCACAACCTCGTCCTCAGAAGGTGGACAAAGAGGTGTTAAATCATATGTGTTGCGGATGTTGGTGTCGACCGGTTTTTTCTCCTTTGAAAGAATTTTCTTCAAATACAAAGTAGGATCAAGACCATAATTATCAAAGTCCAAAGGAGGTGCATCACTCTCATGAGGGAAGTAAGTATTGAGAAAAGCAGAGAAATCTTCCTAAAATGAGTAATCATCCAAAGTAGGATCAAGTGATGGCGGAGGATCTTCATCATGTGAAGAATCACTCGAAAGAGTATCGGCCTCATCAAAATCATCATATGTGGGCAGGTTGGGATACTCGGAAGTAAGGTCATCATAATCATCCGAATCTGAGCTAGAATCATCATCATAAGCATCAAAGATCGGTGGAGAATCATAAATGGGTGAAGGTTCCAAATTGGATAGAGAATCATCCACATCATCTTCAAAAAGTGGATTATCAATGCAAGACTCGAATAGAGGATTGTTGTAGATGACAAAATCATCAAGCACATTGATCATATTCGCAGATTCTCGTCCATAGGATTTGCTTGTAAGCTTCCCCATTTTGAACACTTGTGCGTCATCCCCGACTCTTAAGATTAACTCACCTTCGGCAACATCAACTAGAGCTCGTCCGGTTCTTAAGAATGGCCGACCAAGTATTAAAGGAATTCGAGGGTCCATTTCATAATCAACAACGACAAAGTCGACCGGGAAAGTAAATGTGCCAACTTTAATGAACACATCTTCGGCAATACCAACGGGGTAAGCGAGAGTGCGATTTGCAAGTTCAAGTGTCATCTTTGTTGGAGTAAGGTCGGGTAATGATAGTGTTTTCCAAACACTCAAAGGCATAAGATTAATACTGGCCCCGCGATCAGCTAGGGCAGTAAATTCTTCAGTTTTGTTAAAGATGCAAGGCAACACAAAACGACCGGGATCTCCAAGCTTTTCTGGAAGTTATTTAAGAATAACTGCAGAACAATTTTCATTTAAGCGTGTGTTGGCGAGCTCAATCAACTTCTCCTTCTTGTTCAGCAATTCCTTGAATGCTTTGACAAATTTCGGCATGTGGACAAGTGCTTCGACAAGGCTAATGTTGAAATTCATTTGAGAGATCATCTTCAAATAATTTGATATTTGACAGTCATCCTTGGTGAGCATTGTGGTCTTGCCTAGCCGTGAAGGATAAGGGATATTGGGTTTGGGTGGTGAAGGTGTAGGTGTAGGTAAAGGTTGAGATGTTGAAGGGTTCTTCTTGGGGACATCGTCATGACGAGGCGGAGACGGTAATGGTGTACTAATACTAGGTGTAGGAGGAGTAGGAATAAATGGTGGTGGTGGAGGTGTAGATGATGGGGGTGGGATAGGTGGTCCTACTATGGTCACTCCACTACGGGTAGTAATAGCACTCACATTAGCTCGCGGATTGGTGACGGTGTTAGAAGGTAGAGAACTCGAGGAAGAAGGTTGAGTTGTGGGCAAGAAACTAGCCAGCATATTCTTAAAATCATTCGTTTGATTGCTGAAGGAGGATTGGATATTATCTCGAAGCTCGGATCTAATGTCATTTCCTTGCTTGGTGATATCTCCTTTCAAATTGATAATTTGGCTCTGTAGATTCTTGATTTGCTCACCTTGGGTTCTCATTATGGCTTCAACATCCGGATTAATGGGTGGGGTTTGTTGAGCGGGTGGGTGATAAGGATTAGAAGCTCTAGGTGGGATTTGGTTGCTTCTATTGTAGTTGTTGGCAGGGTTTTGGTTTTGAGGAGAAAAACCGGGCGAAAGGTAGTTGTTTGACCGGTAGCTCAGCAAATTTCTATCCCCTTGAGGTCTAGCTTGGTAATTTTCCGGTGAATAATTACCATAAGCTGCATACACATTTTCTGGATTTCCTTGAGTAGAAGGACAATTAGTGTATGAGTGTGGACCGCCGCATGTCTCACAAGAAGGTGCAACCGCTTTAACTTGTTGTTGTTGGTTTGTAGCGAGAAGCAAGATATTTTTGTTCATTTCAGTCATCATGCGGGTGAATTCGGTCATGTCGGGGTTTGCTGAAGTAGAAGAAACATTGACTCTCGGGTTGTTCCTTGAAGAAGCGGAGGAATCCCAGTTTTTGTGGTGAGTAGTCATGTTCTCAGTAAGCTCTCTACACTCCTCGGGTCTCCTTTTCATAAATGTGCAACCGGCGGCTGCATTAATCGTATCACGATCACGAAAAGTCAAACCGTTGTAGAAAGTATCAATCAATGTGACGGGAAGCATGTTGTGGTTTGGACAACGATCAATCAAAACATTATATCTTTCCCAAGCATCAAAGAGAGATTCATCGGGTTCTTGCATGAAACCGCTGATTTGATTGCGAAGGCTCGTGACCATGGATGGTGGAAAGTAGCGCGACAAAAAGCGTTGAGTCATGTCATCCCAAGTATGAATATAATTCTTTGGAAGACGATCAAACCATTTCTCGGCGTGATGTGATAAAGTATGTGGGAAGAGTTGTAGGCGAAGAACATCCATTGTGGCACCGGGCAACTTCATTCTTTGGGTGATTGTAATGAACTTGTCGAGGTGTTTGTTGGCATCATCATCAGGCATTCCGACGAATGGATTAGTTTGCACTTGCTGAATCATGTGGTGCTTCAACGAAAACTCCGGAGCCGTGATTTGCATCGGCGCAATCGGTCCTCCTCGTCCAAACATGGTAGGTTGACAAAGCTCCTCCATTTTCTGAAGATCGGGCTATGGAAGAACATTGTTATTGTTATTATTGAGGTGCGGTGGATTATTGTTGTTGACACCTGCCATAGCTAAATCTTCTCGAGTCTCGGGCTCTTGATAATTAGAAGATCTAGTACGCATACACCTACAAATGCAAAAGAAAACAATACCAAACACAAAGACAATATATGTACACAATAAAAATAAAATCTTTTTGGATTTTTAACAATTTTTTTAATTTTTATGGTTTTGTGAATTTGTTAAGCAAGAAAATAACGCTCACAAGTGAACGGATCCGAAAAAGCAACGGGTCTCTCACAGAAAACCGTTAATCTTTACGAAAAGAGCCGGCAGCGGCGCCATTTTAATGAAGAGATTTTGCTAGTTGAAAAGTTCGTTTCTCGGTATCTTAACGAATTGATTTCCGGTTCAAAGTACGACTCTATTGTTTTTGGTGAAACAAATATTTTTGGTTGTTTTAAAATAAAATTTGCAAAGACTTAAAAGTAAATGTCGTTAAAGTAAATCTAAGTCTAGTTTAAAATAAATGTGCAAGTATTTAAAAGCGAGACGAAAATTAAAAGGCACTAAAATAAAATAACGCAAACTTAAATCTATTTAAGGCAAACTTAAAACGAAATTAAAACTAAAACTTAAACTAAGGCAAGGGTAAAATAAATCTAAGGCAAATAAACTTAAAGTGCAACTAAGTAAAAAGGCGGGAAAAGTAAAGCTTGAAAATTAAAAACAGAAACTTAAAAACTGAAATTAAAGGAACCTGAAAAATAGCTCATCCGAAATAATATCCTCATTCGGAATAATCACTCATCCGGAATGTCACCTTCGTTCGGAATGATTCTTCTTTACTCGGAATATTTACCAAATCCCTTGATCCGGAATAAATCCTTTATCCGGAATATGTCACTTATCCGAAATAAAGTCTTGATTCGGAATGTAGCTTTGATCCGGAATGTTGCCCTTGATCCGGAATATCTCTTGATCCGGAATAATATTCCGAATAGAACTCCTTGATCCGGAATATGTCACTTATTCCGGATGGAAGTCCTTGGTCCGGAATATGTCCTTGATTCGGAATGTCTGATATTCCGGATGAACCATTTGATCCGGAATAATAAATTATTCTGAATAAACTAATTGATCCGGAATGTTCTTGCTGATCCAGAATAATGCCTTGATCCGGAATATTGGATATTCCGGATGAATCACCTTGGCTAAAACCTTGATCCGAAATGTTGAAGATTCCGAATAGAGCACTTTGATCCGGAATAATTAATTATTCCGGATGAACAACTTTGATACGGAATATTTTCAGCAAACACCTTCACACGGAATAACTTTTGGCCTTTGATCCGGAATATTTCCTGGGAATACACAGTAATAGACAAGCGAAGAACAGGGGATACCAAGATATACACGAATCTAATAAAAACTAAACAAAATCAACCACAAGATTAAATCAAACTAATCAATAAACATGTATTAATCATAAACAAACAATCCAAAACAATCAAACTCACAAATATAACCACAATAATCAAAATCCACTTAAATAAATCAATTAAAATCAAGAACATGAACATAAACAATAAAGCATCAAGATTAAAGAAAGGTAGAATGAGAGATAAACAATAAAAATAAAGATTGACAAGAATTAAAAGAACACTTACTTGAAATTAAATGTATTTAAGGTGCAAGACAAAGTATTTAAATGGACATGAAATTAAATGTGCAGGAAAGTAAAATGGAAGAAATAGTTTGTCAAGCTATCCAACAAAATTAAAATGAATAAATCCTAATCTATTTATAGGGGAGATTAAGGAATGCTTAGGAAGCTTCCTTCCTCTTTCTTCTTTTCCTTAATTGCACACTTAAGTCCTTCTCTTCTTAATATTTTGTTAATCTTGGACTTAATGACTTTGTCTCGGGATTTCTTTGAACTCGTCTTGTAATTCTTCAATAAATTAGACTTGAGTTCTTCGGCTTTTAGTAAACTTCCGTCTTTTGACTTTTTCTTCGATAAATCTTCAGAATTGGTCTTGGACATCCATTCTTTTTGCACTCTTGACTTCTTGACTTCGTCTTTCGTCTTTTTCTTCGATAAAAGCCCGTAAATGCCCGTGTTTTCTCCCCTTTTCACAATTTCGTCCTAAATCACAACAAAAACACAAACCACGCATAATTCCGACATAAATGACATAAAATACACGTTTTGGCTCGGTTATTATTGTAATTAAGTGGTAAAAAGGATGGTGTTTACACACCTATCACATACCATAAACTTACCATCGTCGTCGTCACTTTTATTGCCGTCTACCAAACTAATCACATGGTTTTGGTAACCATGGTGGTTCTTGGTTGTGTTTTCTGGCGACAAGGCATAAAATGGGACTATCCTCATTCTCTCTCTTTCTAAAACGCATATATCATCTCATGGGGCTATTCTGGGGCTATCCTTCGATGTCGTCGCCCTCTTCGTTGCCGCCTTATATTGGTGTGTGGCGTTGGTGTCGGCTTGCGATGTTGTGTAGCTTATGTGGGTGGTTTGTTTTATGAGAAATTTAGCGTTGAAATTGCGTGGGATCCATCAACACTGGTATGTACATTGATTTAATTCTTTGTTTTTTTTAAATTTCATTTTCCAATAATGGTTTGTAAAAAATTAGGGGTTTTGTTAGTTTGTGATTCTAGCATTTAGACTAAACTGATGGTTATACATTTATTACTTTTGGGTTCATTTTTGCATTTAAATTAAATTGAGATTTAAGGATTAGTATATAAGTTATGATTATATATGCTTATATTTGGAGGTTAGAGCTTGCGTGGGTAACCCCCTGTATCTTGGCGATGATGAGACTATTATGGCGGTTCTATAGTATTTTCTAACTTAATGTACCCATTGCGGCGATGATGGCACTATTGTGTTTGTGGTTGACGGATCGTGATGGTTGAATATTGTGTTTGTGATTCTATAGTATTTACTCATAGTTTTTTTAAATATAATATTGCTTTATGCATCTGAATGGACGCATTTTTATTCAACCCGAGTATGTTTGGCCTAAATTATGATTGTTGATTTTGACAGATTTATCGACTCGGGCCAATGGCGGTTGCTTTTGTCATCTGGGCTTTCATCTCTCGTCCTCTCTCTCTTTTTAATATATTTGCTGGAAGAAACTGGTGGTGCTCCAAACAAACCTTGTCGCGCCAAGACAATTCCTTGCCTTATTGTTGAAAAGTAGTGGTAGGCAGACTCCATAATGGGAGGACTGCTACCTTTTGGTAGTATTTTTATCCGCAAGGTACTTTGTCTTCACATCCTTCTGGCTTTATAATGTATCTTGAAATGCCTCATGAAATATGTGTTTCGATGTGTCTAAGGGGGTGTTTGTTTTGGCATTTATAGCGGGCTTATGACTTATGTGGTTTTCTGCTTATGTAACGGAAGCTCATTTTTTGTAGCTTAAATTCTAACTTTTTGGCTTATATAATACATGATAAACTTATATAAGCCAACATTTTGAAAATAAGCTTATGAAACATAAGAGGAAACCCATATAAGCCATAATCCCGCTATATAATTCGAACTAAACACCTTTGTAGACTGTTATCTTCTCGATATCAGATTATCTTGATCATAATAATCAGGAAAACTGTGTTTTGGTTTTACCAATAACTATTGTATTGGTCCGTATATGAATGACTTAGCCATCGGTACTTTAGGTCTCTGAACATCAACGGCTTTACTGGTTAGATCTGTCTCAGAACCTGCTCACTAGGAGTTTGTCAGTTTCAGACGAAACAATGCATGGTCTTGAAATGTTGAATAATACCAAACACGTGTACGGTTAATTGGTTACGTCTTCTTATTCTCCCCCGGATTATGCTTTTAAGTTAGTATAACATAACACTACAATACTTGATTTCAGTCACTTCGGAGACAACCAGCTTGACGGTGCTATCCTAAATCGACTCTTCAACTCAAAGATGACCTTATTCATCTGTATGTAATTTTAATAAAATGTACATGAACAATACTCGAGAGAGATTAAATTTTGCATGATCAGGTTATTTGAGAAGAACTGGCTTAAGGGACCTATTCTTTCTACGCTAGGACTTGTGACGTCTCTTGAGCTTGTGTAAGTATGGTTATTTAACCGATATTTAGCTTCTGGTTTATTATATGTACAGGTGGAAAAATGCACGGATCAAAATAGCTCGTGTTAAAATGGGTCGGGGTTGCCCGCTAAATACATTTTGTTCATATCTGTATTTTATTTTATAGATCTGTAGTATATATTATGCATAAATCTATTAAAAATATTTAGGATTTATGACTCTACTTTAAACCTGATACTTTTTAAGCCAACTACTTTTGTCCTTGCATTTTTATAGAATCAATATTATTCACAAGTAAGAGAGTCCAGATTGTCACCTATAATTTTTATCTTAGTTCTTTTTAACTCAAACTGATTGTGTGTTTTGAATCAGGCGACTTGATAAGAACGTCTTGAATGGGGGATGTTCCATTAAGCATCAACAACCTTACAAACGTGATGGAGCTGTAAACACAAAAACTTTTGTCATTTGGATTCTTTATTACTCGTATTATATGTTAGAAGATACATGATATTTGAATAATTTGTGTCTTAGGGATCTATCAAACAATCAATTGACTGGCCCGGTGCCAAATCTCAGTCATGGCGGGTCGCATCCCTAAAGAAAACGAATCCTAGCCGTTGGATTGATTTGATGCACAAGTCTAAGAAAACTGTACCATTCATTCTGTCTGATTCAAGGAGTCACCTTGACCGTGATATGTTTTTTGTGATGTTTGTCCTAATGATTGCTGCCATTTCGGTGGTATTTGATGATGCCTAGAACTTGTATTGGTGGGTTCTTATCTGTTGCAAAACTTTCAGCATGCCATTATCTTGAAGGTGTTCTGGATGATCTCGTTGTTTCTCTATGCAAGTTCAGCACCCTTTTGAACCCCTCATATGTGGAAGAACCAGTGATAGCCTTTGGAGATGACGTGAAAGCAAGGATGGCAACTATAACAATTTTCACCATCGCCAATAGGTAAGAATAACTGTCTGTGCTCAGGTTTGTTACATCGACTGCCACATAAATCAAGACCACCAATAAATGTGGTAATATTTCTATTATTACCATGTGTTTGTGTATCTACAAATGAAACATATAAGCTGTTTATATTGAGCTATCCTAAACACCCTTTTGGTAAGCATTATCTGCTAATTTAGCTTAACATAAGCAGTTTCGATCACTAAGTAGGATGCCCCTATCCTATTTGAAATTGAAGATGGTTTTCTGATCTTAGTTATGCAACTATTTTATTTGAGCAGGACAACCTCTCGAAGATGGACTACGCGTGGCCTTCATGATAATCTGATCTAATGTAAACATCCATATTCTCACCTGGTAATTCTTATTCTCCATGTTGGTTTCAAATATTATTGAGCACCTAACCCCTAAAAAATAAAGTGAGAATACAACCGGTACCAATTATGTGTAATCTTGCAAAGTTTAATCTTAGACACTCAAGCTGCTACAAGATTAATTGATAAAAAGTTGTCATTTTTTCACAAAAGTATTTTTAGCCGAACTACATTTTTTGGATAAATAATAAAGGGATCATTAGTATTGTTTTAGTGGTTATAGTTGTATTATCCAGCCCAGTAAACAATATAGTGATGATACATATATCTGAAAACTCATTTTTTATCTAACAGAGGTAGCAGACCCCTAAATTTAACGGCAGGTAAACTGTATTCAACCCACCCCATTTAGATTATCATTACATATTATTTGTTTCGACCCGTTACCCAACCCACGTGGCATGTTCATTGTTCCAGTTTTAACTCAATGTATTCTGGTATATGATCTAGGATCACTTGGAAAATGTTTTATAACGTAAGTTTTTTTCACTTATATTGCCTAATTACAAGTTTGCTACCTGATTAGAAAAAAGTATTATCACTAGCAACCCAAAAGAATTATTGCAACTACACTTTATGTAAATTGTTAACCGATTATAAGAAACACAAGTCACTTTCTGTTTTGTAAAAGTAAGTAGCCTTAACAGCGTCATATGAAACTACATCTGTACATCAGATGGATTTAGTAATTTTCATTTACTACTTGTGCTTCAAGCTATGCATCTATTACGCACGTGTTTCCTCAGGTTGGGTTAAAGAGACGAAAATTATGGCGTGGTGAAATCAGTTGAGCTTCAGGAATATTTTGTGATTTGTGTCGCTATTTTCTAAAGACATCGCTACTCATATATGTTTTCAGCTGCTTGCAACTGGTTTGAAAACCCCGTTCTGTGATGGATATGAGAAAGCATATGGGAAGTCAGGCACTTGCGACAGAATGTCGGGAACAAAAACAAGAAAAATAGGAAGAAGAAAGGAAGAAACATGCAGATTTTCGGCCTCACACCATAATCTGGGACATTGAGAGGCAGCATTATGAGCAAGAGCAAAGACAGCTAAGGATGGCTTGGAATCAAGGTTTTTGTGTCAATGGAGTCAATGAATTTCAGTTTATGTAGATATTTCTTACTTCATTCCATCCGCCACGTGTTGGTTCCCAGTATTGTGACTGAGTTTTATCATTTTCTTAATTGCAGATTAATTAAAAAATGATGAAATTTGCAATGATGAATGAAAACTAAAAGCTTTAAAGTCTCGAGGATCAGTTTTGTAAGTTGAACTGTATATCATTTCTGCTGTTAGCAGCCGGTGCATTATCTACAACCGATGATGTTACATAAAAATATTCACTAATAAGTGTGAAAACACTTATCCTTTTACCTCTTAATTATAATAATAACCAAGCCAAAACGTGTATTTTATGTCGTAAATGTCAGAATTATGCGTGGTTTGTGTTTTTGTTATGATTTAGGACCAAAATGTGAAAAGGGAAGAAAACATGGGCTTTCACGGACTTTTATCGAAGAAAAAGACAAAAGACAAAGTCAAAAGATCAAGAGTGCAAAAAGAACGGAAGTCCAAGGCCTATTCTGAAGATTTATCGAAGAAAAAGTCTAAAGACGGAAGTTTAATGAAGTCGAAGAACTCAAGTCTAATAAATGAAGAAACTATAAGACGAGTTCAAATAATCCCGAGACAAAGTCGAAAAAGTCGAAGAATTTATAAAGACGAAAAGACAAGAAAAGGAAGAAAAGATCAACACATGTTAATCCTCCCTATAAATACCCTCCTAATGTGTCATTAGGAGGTGTTAGCTAAATTGACAACTTAGTCTTTCCAATTTATTTTCCAAGCACTTTCATATTGTCATCTTAATTTCTTGTCTTTAATTTCAAGTAAGTTTTAATTTTGTGTTGTTGAATCTTTAATTTTAATCAAGTATTTCATTAATCTCTCATTCTACCTTTCTTATTCTTGTTAATATTTATGCTTATTTACTTATTGTCATGCTTATTTGATTGTTTGTTATGCTTTTATGTTTTTTATTGTGTTAGCTTATTGATTTTATAGCTTATTGTGTGTTTGATTTGATTTTAGTTAAGTGTTTTTAATAGTTTAATTTTATTAAAAGTTGACTTTTTATTATTTAGATTAATTAGTGTTTTTAGAGTTTTTGATTTGTGGTTGAATTAGTTTTTCTTAAAAGTGTTTTAGATTAAGTTTTAGTTATTTGCTTATTTGATTTTTGCTTATTTGTAGCTTATTTTTTGATTTTTAGTTATAACTGTTATCTGTTTATCTATTTTTCAAGATCTTCGGAAAAGGGTTTTGAGATTCCGAAGAACCCCCTTTTTCGAAGATTTGTTTATCCGAAAATTCTCCCTTTCTCTGAATTAGTTACAATATTCCGAAGATTAACATTTCTCTGAATTCTTTCGTTTTTCCGGAATTTATTGCTTTATCCGAAATTTTCCATTTATCCGAAATTATTAGTATTATTCCGAAGAATCTTTTTTTCTGAAATTATTCATTTTATCCGAAGATGTCATTTCTCTGAAAAAGATTATTCCGAAAAAATTATTCCGAAAAAACCCAAAAAATTTATTCCGAAAAAAAAACCCACAAAAAATATTCCGAAGAAAACACACAATAAATATTCCGAAGAAAACCCACAAAAAATTATTCCGAAGATTTGACATGCCTGCCTTTGTGCTAGCTTCCCATTTTCCCGCCAATTTCAGCAGCATGCTTGCAAGCTTGAGCAGCTTGCATGCTAGCTTGTTTACTTATTAATATTAATCATTTAGTTTAATCTGAAAGTTGTTCCGATCTTAATTATGAAAGTCACTAATTTTAGTTATATTTTTCGTCAAATTTTAGTATTATTAATTTTTCCAAAAGTTTAAGTTTTATCTTTTATTTAGCGCCCGCTTTAGCTTTTGTCTCGTTTAGTTTTAAAGTACCCTCTTAGTTTTATTTTCTCCTTTTTCATTAGGTTAATTTTATTTTTTAGTCGAAAGTTAATTTCTTCGTTTAGTTTTATTTTTATTAATTGTTTTGTTTTAAATTTCGTTTCTTTATTATTTGTCAATCGTTTTAATTTTTAGTTTATTCCTTTTATATTTTGTCATTTCCTTTTAAAGCTTTATTTTTATCTTTAATTAGTTTTAGACAACGACACTTTTTCTTTTATTCACCAAAGACGACTGAGTCGCACGCTAAACCTTTTTCAATTCGATTAGACACCGAGAAAACGAACTTTTTAACTAGCAAAATCATTGTATTAAAATGGCGCCGCTGCCGGCTCTTTTCGTGAAGATTAACGGTTTCTGTGAGGGACGCGTTGAACTTTGGGATCCGTTCACTCGTGAACATTATTTTTCTTGCTTAAAAATTTTCAAAAATCCATAAAATTAAATATTTTCAAAAATCCAAAAACATTAAAAAAAACGTATAAAAAGCATTTCTTTTTCAAAGTTTTGCACCAAAAAGATTTTATTTTTACAAGTACATATATATTCTCTATTTTTTTGGTATCTTTTTCTTTTTCTTTTGCAGGTGTATGCGTACTAGATCTTCATCTTATTCAGAGCTCGAGACTCGTGAAGATTTAGATATGGTTGGTGTGCACAACAACAATAATCCACCTCACCCCAACATGAATAACAACAACCGTGGTCCTCAACCAGATCTTCGAACGATGGAGGAGCTGTGCCAACCAACAATGAATGGACGAGGAGGACCAATTGCGCCGATGCAAATCACGGCTCCAGAGTTTTCGTTGAAGCATCACATGATCCAACAAGTTCAAAACACTTGTCCATTTCTCGGATTACCGGATGATGATGCCAACAAACACCTCGACAAATTCATTACCATAACTCAAAGCATGAAGTTGCCCGGTGTTACCATGGATTTTCTTCGCCTTCACCTATTTCCACACACCTTATCCCACCATGCCGAAAAATGGTTTGATCGTCTTCCGAAGAATTCAATTCATACTTGGGACGAGATGACTCAACAATTTTTGTCGCGCTACTTTCCACCATCCATGGTCACGAGCCTTCGGAATCAAATCAGTGGATTTACACAAGAACCTGATGAATCGCTTTTTGATGCTTGGGAAAGATATAATGTTTTGATCGATCGATGTCCAAACCACAACATGCTCCCCGTCACCTTAATTGATACTTTCTACAACGGTTTAACTTTTCGTGATCGTGATACGGTTAATGCAGCCGCCGGTGGCACATTTATGAAAAGAAGACCCGAGGAGTGTAGAGAGCTTAACGAGAACATGACTACTCATCGCAAAAATTAGGATTCATCCGCATCTTCAAGAAATAACCCGAGAGTCAATGTTTCTTCTACTTTATCACACACCGAGATGACCGAATTCACCCGCATGATGGCCGAAATGAACAAAAGTATCCAACTCCTGGCTACAAATCAACAACAAGTTAAAGTTGTAGCACTTTCTTGTGAGATCTGCGGGTGTCCTCATTCATACACTGATTGTCCTTCTACTCATGACAATCCGGAAAACGTGTATGCGGCTCATGGTAACTATTCAACGGAAAGCTATCAAGCCCGACCTCAAGGTGATCGTAACTTGCTAAGTTACCGTTCTAATAACTTTCTTTCACCCGGTTTTTCTCCTCAAAACCACAACCCCAACAACTATAATAGAATCAATCCAAACCCACCTCGAGCTTCTAATCCTTATCACCCACCCGCTCAACAAGCACCACCCATTAATCATGATGTTGAAGCTTTTATGAGGACCCAAGGAGAGCTAGTTAAGAATCTTCAAAGCCAAATCATCAATTTGAAAGGATATATCACTAAGCAAGGAAATGATATTCGATCCGAGCTTCGACATGATATGCAAACCTCTTTCAGCAATCAAACGAATGATTTAAAGAATATGATGGCTAGTTTCTTCCAAACCACTCAACCTTCTACTTCGGGCTCTCTTCCTTCCAATACCGTCACCCGGTTTTTCTCCTCAAAACCACAACCCCAACAACTACAATAGAAGCAATCAAAACCCACCTTGAGCTTCTAATCCTTATCACCCACCCGCTCAACAAGCACCACCCATTAATCATGATGTTGAAGCTTTTATGAGGACCTAAGGAGAGCTAGTTAAGAATCTTCAAAGCCAAATCATCAATTTGAAAGGAGATATCACTAAGCAAGGAAATGATATTCGATCCGAGCTTCGACATGATATGCAAACCTCTTTCAGCAATCAAACGAATGATTTAAAGAATATGATGGCTAGTTTCTTCCAAACCACTCAACCTTCTACTTCGGGCTCTCTTCCTTCCAATACCGTCACCAACCCAAGAGCGAATGTGAGTGCTATTACTACACGTAGTGTAGCAACCTTAGTAGGACCATCTACCCCTCCCCTAGTTACTCCATCTACACCTCCTCCACCACCATTGATCCCGCCTACTACCACGCCTAGTACGAGTTCTCCATTACCGTCTCCACATATGCATGAAGAAGTACCCAAGAAAAACCCTTCACCAACCCCACCTTCCACCTATAAACCCAACATCCCTTATCCTTCTCGCTTAGACAAAAGCAAATTGCTTACTAAAGAGGGTGCTCAAATCACTTCTTTTCTGAAGATGATAATGACCTTCAACATTAGCCTCGTTGAAGCACTTGTCCAAATGCCAAAATTCGTCAAAGCATTCAAGGAATTGCTTAACAAGAAGGAAAAGATGGCTGAGTTTGTCAACACACGCTTAAATGAAAACTGTTCTGCAATCATTCTTAAAGAACTTCCGGAAAAACTTGGAGATCCCGGTCGTTTCGTGTTGCCTTGCATTTTTAACAAAACCGAAGAATTTACTGCCTTAGCTGATCTCGGGGCAAGTATTAATTTGATGCCTTTAAGTGTTTGGAAAACACTATCATTATTCGACCTTACACCAACAAAGATGACTCTTGAGCTAGAAAATCGTACTCTCGCTTACCCCGTTGGTATTGCTGAAGATGTATTTATTAAAGTTGGTACCTTCACTTTTCCAGTTGATTTTGTTGTTGTCGATTATGAAATGGACCCTCGTATTCCGTTAATACTTGGTCGGCCATTCTTGAGAACCGGAAAAGCATTAGTCGATGTTGCCGAAGGTGAGCTAATCTTAAGGGTCGGGAATGATGCACAAGTTTTTAAAATGGGGAAGATCACAACCAAACCCAATGGAAGAGAATCAACGAATATGATTAATGTGCTTGATGATTTTGTCGTCTACAACAATCCTCTTTTCGATTCTTGCTATGATAATCCACTTTTCCAAGATGATGTGGATGATTCTCTCTCCAATTTGGCTGCCCCACCAATTCATGAGTCTCTACCAATTTATGATGACTATGATAATGATTCTAGTTCTGATATGGATGATTCTGATGATTTTACTTCAGAGTATAAAGACATGCCAACATATGATGATTTTGATGATGTCGATACTCTTTCGAGTGATTCTTCACATGATGACCTTGCACCTACTTTTGATGAAGATCCTCCACCAACAATGCTTGATCCTACTTTGCATGACTACTCATTTGAGGAAGACTTTGCTACTTTTCTCAATACATACTTCCCCAATGAGAATGATTCTCCTCCTTTGGACTTTGATGCTGCTCTTTATCCTCCTTCGGATATGAAGAAAACCGTTTCAAAGGAGAAGAAGCCAGAAGACACCGATATCCGTAGTACCTATCTTTTGACACATCTCTATCCACATTCGTCAGATGAGATTGTGCGATTTATGAGCAGATCTTCTTCAAGGTCTACTGAGCCTGAGTGTTATTTTCCCCTAAAGGAAAACGTGTTCGTCCCTGGTATTGCAATTTTTAAGCCATCTTAGTATCCATCTGATGAAATAAAAGGAAAGATTTTTGGAGCTTATGGAGATATGCTTACACCTCATCACACTTGCTACCACCTTGCTCAACAACTGCTAAGGGAACCTTGCCTACTCTTCTTTGGCTTGCCTTGTTCGCCTTAAGCTTGTGCTATTTGATAGATGAAAACCATGTATTTGATCCTGATGGATGTTCTTCAAGGTTATTACCATGCTAATCAAGGTCGAGTCAGGCTCACGACTCGGTTAACAAAACAAGCGCTTCTCGGGAGGCAAACCGCAGTATCTATCCTTTTTATTGGTTTTTATAATAAGTGTAGGGGGAGACCCTAGTATGTGTTTGTTGTTTTCTTTCTTATCGTGAGCAGGGATTCAAGCTATCAAAGATCCATTCTTGATGACTTTTGACGACCCGTGATTCCGTGTTCCTGTCTTCCCGGTTCTATCCTAAACTCTTTTGATTCATTATTTTATAATTTATGATTGAAATAGGAATCACTTTAGTGGTCCTTTCCTTAGCAAGATTTAAACAAAGTGCACAATGTCCTAAGTGTAGGGGAGGTTACTTCCACATGCTTAAACATTGAGGACAATGTTTATATTAAGTGTAGGGGGACTTCTATCAAAGTTAAGTGGGCTTTTCCTTGTATTTTTCCTCATTTTAACCAGAAATTGATTTTTCGACATTTTTCAAATTTTTTGATCTATTTTGGCCTAGTAGTTTTACCTTTGTTATAGTTATTTTCTTTCTTTGCTAGAATAAATTTTAATAAAGTGGTTTTAATTTTTAAACGTTGTGAATCTTTTGACTCAACCCGAGTTTACTTATCCAAGTTTACTCTAGCTAGTATCCTTAACCTGTTTAAGTCATGTTTTGCTAGGCTTTTATATAGGGAACTTTAAAACGCGAAAGTCTTAACTCTTACGGGTTAAGCACAAGAACTTTTCGCAAGTTCCTATAATTGATCCTAGAGAGTCGTTTATCAAGGGAACTTTAAAAAGCAAATTCTAAACTTGAAAAAGTCTAAGAAGATGCAAGATCCTATAGACAACTCGAAAACCCAAAACTTTGATTTAATTGGCTAAGCATCCACGAGTCTCATTCCTTGAGATTTTAAATTGTGGAGAACGAGAGATGATAGAGTCATTTATAAGTTTGGTATTCTTTCATAAATTTATGTGAGTTAATTATGAGCTTTTTCTCCCATCGTTTGCTAATAAATTTAGTTGCAATAAGTAAGGTCGTACGATTTGAAAAGTTACTTAGCTTCTAGCAAAAGATCGTTTAAAAGTTGCTCGGTATTAATTAGAGCTCATAGCCAAGGCATAACTTATTGAAGCGGGATGCGAAGATTGGCGAGTCCGAAAAGGCCCTAACAAGGCATGAGGGCTACATTTTGTTGCTAAAGATCCCAAGTGATTTGAAGAATCATTTATCAAAAATCAATATGAAGGATCGAGACACACGACGAAAAGCAAATACTCCCCAAAAGATCATGGAGAAATCTATCCGAAAAGACCCTAGCAAGGTATGAGGATAAATAGATCTAAGTCCTAAAAGGAAGCGGACCGTTGTATATCAAAATCCCAAATAAAGATTGGAGAAAAATGAAGAAGTCGTGGTCCAAATATGAAAAATCTCTCAAAAAGTTCAAGTGAAGAAATTCCTATTATGAAGAGAAGACAATTATTTCATGAACGTCTCTCAAGATTTGAAGTATGAAGTCACTGCCAAATATCGATCCGAGAAAGGTCTCAAATCGTGAAGCGAGTTATGCCAAGATATGAACTTTATGAGACCCCGAGAAGCAGTTTTAAAAGATTTTGCCCTTTAGCTAACTATTGATTAAATCGTCCTACTTTATTTTCAGCCTAAATATCTATCGAAATTAGTCAACAATGCATACTCGTGATCATTAAAGACAATAATAAAATATAAGAGATACACCTAGGAATAAGGGAGTCCAAGTGAATAATTGGGCCACATGAGTTTGTGTTAGTTTGCTAACTTATAATAACAATGATCTCGTTTTTAAGCTTGGTATGGGGAACATGAAACTTGAGGGTGATAAACATTCATGACATTCCAAAACCCTAAGGTAAGTCTTTGATCTTTTTACTTGTCTCGTGTTTAATAAAGACCAAGGTGGATTGATTATGATGGAAAATGTAAAACTTGCTTTGTAACTAATGCATTGCATGAGGGCATTGCAATGGTCAAGTGTAGGGGATTTAATAAGTGTGAAAATACTTATCCTTTTACCTCTTAATTATAATAATAACCAAGCCAAAACGTGTATTTTATGTCGTAAATGTCGGAATTATGCGTGGTTTGTGTTCTTGTTGTGATTTAGGACCAAAATGTGAAAAGGGAAGAAAACATGGGCTTTCACGGACTTTTATCGAAGAAAAAGACAAAAGACAAAGTCAAAAGATCAAGAGTGCAAAAAGAACGGAAGTCCAAGGCCTATTCTGAAGATTTATCGAAGAAAAAGTCTAAAGACGGAAGTTTAATGAAGTCGAAGAACTCATGTCTAATAAATGAAGAAATTATAAGACGAGTTCAAATAATCCCGAGACAAAGTCGAAAAAGTCGAAGAATTTATAAAGACAAAAAGACGAGAAAAGGAAGAAAAGATCACATATGTTAATCCTCCCTATAAATACCCTCCTAATGTGTCATTAGGAGGTGTTAGCTAAATTGACAACTTAGTCTTTCCAATTTATTTTCCAAGCACTTTCATATTGTCATCTTAATTTCTTGTCTTTAATTTCAAGTAAGTTTTAATTTTGTGTTGTTGAATCTTTAATTTTAATCAAGTATTTCATTAATCTCTCATTCTACCTTTCTTATTCTTGTTAATCTTTATGCTTATTTACTTATTGTCATGCTTATTTGATTGTTTGTTATGCTTTTATGTTTTTGATTGTGTTAGCTTATTGATTTTATAACTTATTGTGTGTTTGATTTGATTTTAGTTAAGTGTTTTTAATAGTTTAATTGTATTAAAAGTTGATTTTTATTATTTAGATTAATTAGTGTTTTTAAAGTTTTTGATTTGTGGTTGAATTAGTTTTTCTTAAAAGTGTTTTAGATTAAGTTTTAGTTATTTGCTTATTTGATTTTTGCTTATTTGTAGCTTATTTTCTGATTTTTAGTTATAACTGTTATCTGTTTATATGTTTTTCAAGATCTTCGGAAAAGGGTTTTTAGATTCCGAAGAACCCCCTTTTCCGAAGATTTATTTATTCGAAAATTCTCCCTTTCTCTGAATTAGTTACAATATTCCGAAGATTAGCATTTCTCTTAATTCTTTCGTTTTTCCGAAATTTATTGCTTTATCCGAAATTTTCCATTTATCCGGAATTATTAGTATTATTCCGAAGAATCTTTTTTTTTTCTGAAATTATTCATTTTATCCGAAGATGTCATTTCTCTGAAAAAGATTATTCCGAAAAAATTATTCCAAAAAAACCCAAAAAATTTATTCCGAAAAAAAACCCACAAAAAATATTCTGAAGAAAACACACAATAAATATTCCGAAGAAAACCCACAAAAAATTATTCCGAAGATTTGACATGCCTGCCTTTGTGTTAGCTTCCCATTTTCCAGCGGATTTCAGCAGCATGCTTGCTAGCTTGAGCAGCTTGCCTGCTAGCTTGTTTAGTTATTAATATTGTTCCGTAATCATTTAGTTTAATCTGAAAGTTGTTCCGATTTTAATTATGAAAGTCACGTATTTTTAGTTATATTTTTCGTCAAATTTTAGTATTATTACTTTTTCCAAATGTTTAAGTTTTATCTTTTATTTAGTGCCCGCTTTAGCTTTTGTCTCCTTTAGTTTTAAAGTACCCTCTTAGTTTTATTTTCTCCTTTTTCATCAGGTTAATTTTATTTTTCAGTCGAAAGTTAATTTCTTCGTTTACTTTTATTGTTATTAATTGTTTTGTTTTAAATTTCGTTTCTTTATTATTTGTCAATCATTTTAATTTTTAGTTTATTCCTTTTATATTTTGTCATTTCATTTTAAAGATTTATTTTTATCTTTAATTAGTTTTAGACAACGACACTTTTCCTTTTATTCACCAAAGACGACTGAGTCACACGCTAAACCTTTTTCAATTCGATTAGACATAGAGAAAACGAACTTTTTAACTAGCAAAATCATTGTTTCATTCACCCTTTAACTTTTATTAGTTTACATTGTGTATAGATGCACAATTGCATGTAGGTCCATCTGGTGTAGTGAAAGGTCGGGATTCAACTGTAGAAGTCAGCATGATGGCTATTGACCTGCTGGTAATGCTGGGGAAGACCTTTTTCTAGTTTCTTTGTAGGAAGTAAGATCTTATATGTGAGGAAACTGTAGAAAGAAGCCAAAAAGTGAGGCAACCGTATGTCTTCTTTATACACAACAATTCTTTTTTTTTATATTCAGAAATGCTCAATTGTAGAATTATTTATAGTTTGTACGCAAATCAGGATATATGATACGAATTTGTGTGACCCTTTCTATCCAAATGTATATAATCCAATTAATATTTATCAATTTTAGCACGCTTTGGAGTTGTCTTCACGTGTAGTTAAAGTGAATACTATATATAATTAAACCAAAAGTATATCTTATATTCTTCATTCCAACCATATACATGATTCATTCCAGACATCGGATATTATTCAGGCATATGCTTACGGGTAAGTTTTACTTTAAAACTATGACTCTGTTTTTTCTTTCATCCTACATTTACGTCATCAGTTCTTGAAGTGTCTTAATGAAGAGCACGTAAAGGAGAAGAGCATGGAGGCAAAAATTCAAGGTACTTTCCATTCTCTTCTTAGTAGCTATTCTGTAGGAGTATCGTCATATATTTGATTATGTATTAAGGATGACTGTTTCATTCTGATTAAGTGAAGGTTTTACTTGAACGAGTTCATTGTTTCAGGTACCTTCAATGGTCATTAGCTTATTTAATTTTTTTTGTTTGATTCAAATACATGGAGGATGTGGAGTTTTGACTTTGCACTCGATTTAACTTTGTGCCCATTCTTGTGGTCATTTTAGGCAATGTTTGTATTCAAAATTTCAACACACTGGGTAAGAGTGCTATTACCAAGAATCCCTCTTGCTCCATCCCAAGAAGACATGTTCCCTTTTAAGCTAAAGAGAACATAGTTCCCTATCCGCCTTTGTTTTGCTATGACTATCAATAAAGCTCAAGGGCAAATAATTCCAAATGTGGGTATCTATTTTTGTTTTCTCACATGGCCAACTTTATGTTGCATTGTCTAGAGGGATTTCCCGTTCAACTACCAAGGTACTGGTGAAACCAGTCAAAGAGTTTGGTGAAGAAGGAGTCTACACATCAATGTCGTGTACAAAGAAGTTTTACACGATGATTAACATCTGTTCTTTTATTTTATCTCATACTTGATGTAATGTTTAACTTTCATTTTTAATATATGTTCTTTTATTTGAATAAGATTTTGTTTAAAGTTGAATGATCGTATGTTACGATAATTTCCAACTAGAATTCATCTAACTATTATAAAGCTTATCGTTTCATAATTGTCATTATGCGATTCCGCTCACTTAGTATTAGTAAATGGGTGATGAATCTTTTTTGTTTTCATGTGGAGTAATGGTAATTAAGGGTGCATTATGTTTAAAAGATAAAAACAAGTTTTAAGCTAATTAATAAACGAGTAAGAAATATTTGCGAAGCGAAGCGAGGCGAAATTATGCCACACATAACCCAAAGTTCTGGATCCGCGACTGATTGTGATTCTCTCTCGCAAACCAAACGCAAAGTTAAAGAAAGTTTGCAAACGTGTTTTGCACGATTTTTACAAGTATAAAGTGCCAAAACTGTTTGAAGTTTCCATTCGATGGCAAAATTGCCGTTTTCACAAAACCGAAGTTTACCCGTTCAATTTCGTGTATGTTTTCTTTTGCAAGTAAGTGTACAACAAAAGTAAAAGATTCTATACAACCAAATTGTAAGAAACATAAGTTACATGTTTTGTCTCTGTCTGTTTGCTCTGTTTCAAATTCTTTGAATAACAAAACCAAACACAGCAGATAACAAGAACATTTGACTGATCAAAATTTTGAAACTAATTAATGGCGATCAAATTGGTGGTTGGAGATAACGGTGTAGGCATCATCACTATCAATAACCCACCTCTCAATTTACTTAGTACTCAAGGTATAACATACATATAAACACCATTTCATTTTTGAAATTTATGTATTACTTCACTAACCCGACTCGATTTTAGGAGTATTATAGAATTTGAAGTTAGTATCCTTGTAATTGGCATATTGCCTATACTAAAAAGAAAATTGCCATTGGAAAGACTCTTGTGTATAATGTGTGAGCAGGGCTGGCCTAGTGGGGGTTCTCAAGGTTCACCGAACGGGATGGATGCTTACTGCTAGTGTAAACTTTTGTTAAAATTCCCAGTTTATCTAAAATGAACCTCGTCCCGCAATTTTGTGTCACACAAATACATCACTTGTTTAATATGTTTAGAGAAATACTTGACAACTCGTGTAAAAAGTATTGTGCACCCGGTGACTTAGAGTCCTTAGTCCGCCCCTATGTGTGACGGTCGTGTGCATAAAGCCATAAACTATTAGAATAGATTAAGAGAGAAAAAGACGAGGAATTTGGTTTTTGACTTCTCAATAGTTTGTATAAGCAATAACCATATCATTTCTTAGTATCGAATAGATTTCAGTCTTATGTTTTCTGATAATGTTCTATCATCCTAATCAGGCCTTTAGCAAGTACTCTTAATTCACACTTGACGTGACTCAAATACAATATGACTTATCTGCAATAGTCAAAACATGTTTATGTTGTTCCACTTGATAACTATGATAGCATATGATAATTCTATGATATCTGCTTTCATAATCATTAGTAGTACATGTTCTTCATGGTCAACAAGTTTTACTTTTCTAGTCAATCAACTAATCAAAACATTCTTGTTTATACACTGGCTTAATTAATCGAGTAAAATCTCTTGTTCCTCTGAATTTACTTTATTTCTTCTATTCTCCCCGGGTTTTCTTTCCCATTCAGCTATGCTTAGTTTGAAAGACAGCATAGAAGAAGCACTGGTACGCGATGAAGTTAAAGCAATGGTGATATGTGGTAAACATAAAACCTTTAAGTATGCTTTTTAAGGTGAAAGGTATTACTACAAGATGAAGAACATGCACATATTGATAACAATTACCGAGTTGATTCAACAGGTGCCAGGGGCAAGTTCTCTGGGGGTTTTAATGTAACAGCTTTCGGAAAAGCTGACATGGTTAAAAGTGAGTACTAACATTTTTTAATTTTATTTTCTACAAGTACCATGTTATCGTCTTGTCGGTTCTATATGTATGATATGATTCACAGAACCAAAGGAGGTTGGTTTCGTATCAATAGAGGTGATCACCAATCTTTTAGAAGGTATGTCGCTATTCATTATTTCCTTTAATCTAACTGAATAGTCTACCATGTTCAATATCTATGCTTTTAAAGTCGTTACTTTTGAAATATTTATGTTCATAATTCGTGCCTCAGCTTCAAGAAAGCCTATAGTAGCAGCGATAGACGGTCCTGCATTTGGTGGTGGGCTGGAAATAGCACTGGTAAGAAACATGTTTAATGTTTTGGAGGGTGTTTGGGATTGCTAATCAAGTGCTTATCTTTATTTAAGCACACACGCAGTTTTGAGTATTTGCCTGTTTGGATGATATTGTTTGTTTCCTATTTCAGAATAAACAAGCACATAAAAATTTGAATAAAGCAGATAAACAATTAGAATAAAGCAATCCCAATTGGCACCTGATGAGTTTTAACTTTTAAGGCACTTGATGATTTTTAAGAAGATAAACAATTTGAATAAAGCAATCCCAAACACCCCCTATTTATGTCACAGTAAACCTTCTATTCTCTAACTCTTTTATAGGCATGTCATGCACGCATAGCAACGCCTGCCTCACAGCTTGGCTTGCCAGAACTGCAATATGGAATCATTCCTGGATTTGGAGGTGACATTTTGTTTAGTAACAATTTTTCTTTATACCGAAACAAGAATGTTAGTATGCAAGTCCAAACGGAAAATGATAATCTGTTTTCTTAATAAGGCCATTGAGGAGTTTGAAAGCAATTAAATACACTGTGACTCTGTGAGTGACTTTTGACCAGTTTCCATAGTTAGTTAAGATATTATCTGATGCGTACCATTTGAACCAGGCACACAACGTCTTCCACGCCTAGTTGGCCTTCATAAGGCTCTGGAGATGATACTGGTACGCCATAACCAATGCATTCGACTTCTTTGATCATGTTAGATAAGTTCTCTCAGTTTCCAATTTTTTCTCATTGTTAGATGTCAAAACGAGTAAACGGGAAGGATGCATTTAGTATATTCCTTGTTGATGCCTTAGCTCGCGCCCATGAGTTAAATAAAACTGCATGCAGCTGGGCCTTGGATATATTAGAGGGTAGAAAACCGTGGATTGCTAGTCTTTACAGAACCGACAGATTAGAACCTTTAGAAGAAGCAAGGTTGATACTTAACAAAGCGAGAACTCAGTCACGAAAACAGAACCCAAATCTTACTCATCCACTAATTTGCATTGATGTCATTGAAGAAGGTATTGTGTCTGGTCCTCGTAATGCATTATGGAAGGTACATCTATTGTCATAACCTCAATAATTTTGTAAAAGGCTTGATGTTAAATAAGATTTTTTCGGGTGGCAGGAAGCACTAGCCTTGAATGAACTCCGACAATCTGAAACTTGTAAAAGTCTGGTTCACATATTCTTTGCTCGATATAACACTTCCAAGGTCTGCACATCTCATTTAATTATGAGTTTTTTCGTGAATTCCAACTAATTTTTAACTTGTCCCCTTTTTAGTCTTTACTAGATGGCTTTGTGTCCCTTCTGGATCATCTTGTAACCTGTAACACTTATATTGTATATTTTTATTCAATTATATATGGATCTTACATGCCTATACGTATATTTAACATTCGCATAAGATTAATATTTTGAAAGCCGGTTCTTGAGGGTTTTTGAGTTACAAAGTGACCCAAACGGGACACAAAGCCACAAAGCAATAATAGTTTCAAATGTACAAAAGAAAGTAAAAATGACTAAAACTGGACAAAGTAGGTTGATACTTCATGCAAATATTTGACCCTTTAATTATCTATATACGACAGCTAACCAAGAAATGGTGACAGATTCCAGGTATAACTGATGCAGGGTTAAAACCTAAGAAAGTAAAAAAAGTTGCGGTTATTGGAGGTGGTGTAGTTGGTTGCGAAATAGCAAAAGAATTTATCCTTGGTAACTTTCATGTGATTCTTAAGGAAATTGATGAGAAGTCTTTGGTGGCTGCAATTGGTGAAATCAAAGGTGAACCAAGAAGTCTTTGCTAATCAGTTAGTCTTGTGTCCCTATGTGTGTTTGCAACTCTTCACTCAGTTATCTTCATCTTCAGCAAATTTGCAGAGCCATCTTATGGCAGGGAAAGTGACGAACGAGGCCGTATCTCGTTTAAAGGGTGTGCTTGATTATGATAGCTTCAGAGATGTTGATTTAGTCCTAGAGGTGAGTCACAACTAGCGGGATTCACATTTTTTTCGTCTTTTACACAAAAAGTCTGGTTTACCTTTGTTAAAGCTTATATCGTCTTATAAAAAGGAAAAAAAAATAAAATTGACGTTTTGACAGACATTAGACGGAAGCATTAAGTCAAAGCAGCAAACGTTTGTTGATCTTGAGCACTATTGCCCTCAACATTGCATTCTTGCAAGCAATACTTCCACAATTGACTTGAGTTTAATAGGAGAGAGAACAAACTTCCGATCCCGGACTGTAGGGGCTCACTTTTGTAGGTAATACTTGGTGTCGTGTGATATTCTTGGAATCTATTCTATTACTATATAGTTTCCTGGTAAGTGATAACTTATTTTTTGATACAGCACTTCTCCTATACTGGAAATAGTTCATACCGAGGGGACTACCCACCAAGTAATTGTTGATCTACTTGACGTGGCTAAGAAGATCAAGAAAACACCAATTTTGGTCCGTAATAGCACTGGACTTGTGGTTGGCAGGTTATCTGTCATGTATTCTCAAGCAGCGATGTTTCTTGCTGAACAAGGTGAAGAAAAATACCATCTGGAGCAAGTGATGCAAAATTTTGGAATGAGCATGGGTTTATTCAGGTACCTTTGGACTATATTATAAGTTTGATTGAAATAAGTTGTTCGATATAGCTACATCAGCTTTAAAGGGCTGTTTGGGATTGCTTATCTGCTTTAAATCTTGGTAGGGTACCAATTTGCTTGTTTAAAAGTCCTCATTTACTGAAAAATAAGCAGAATAAGAGGGGTTTGGGGACAATAGGGTGTGTCGCTTTTTTTTATAAGCACTTTTGGATGTTCAGATAAAACTTTGTATTTTAAACACAGAAGTAGTTTAAGAAATGCAATCCCAAACACCCCGGAGCAGTTTGGGACAGACAATCATACTGCTTATATGCTTAGAAAATAAGCAAATTAGCACTTAAATAAACAATCTCAAACCCGTCCTTGTTTGTGATTTTTTAATATCCATTCTAACCATATTTTCCTTTGTGGATGAAATATGACAGGACGATGGATGGTAATCAAAGTGTCGCTAATGTGCCTTTGAAGGTGGGTAAGTTATCAGAACAAGACATAATCGAGAAGATATTATTTCCAGTTGTGAACGAGGCGTGTCGCATCATGGAAGAAGGAACTGTGACGAAGTCTTCTGATATTGATGTTGCTTCTGTTCTAGCAATGGGATTTCCCTCATACAGGTTCATTTTCTGTTTCCATCGTAAACATCACTTCTTTAGCGGTTTAACGATGATACTAATGTATTTGTATCAGGGGTGGAATCATTTTCTGGGCTAATACTCTTGGATTGAAATATATTTGCTCAAGACTCGATAGCTGGTCCAACAAATATGGATCATTCTTCAAGCCTTGTGATTATCTAATCCAGCAGTCGTCACTGGTAAGGAAATTTAAGTTTTTTATTTTATTTTCTCTTTAACTAACCCTAGTGCACTAACCAATGCACATATTTGGGGATGCCAATCACGCAGATCAAATCACAGATGTAGATGACCTCCTGAATGTGCAGAAACAGAGACAAGGACACGGTAGGCACGTTGCACTCTTTGAGTGCGTGGTCTAACTTTTATCTTGCTATCTAACTTGTTCGCTAAAGAGAGCAAGAACATTTACATTTGTACACCCAGTGTGGTACTTTACCTCATAACGTGATAAATGTTATATACTTGGTAAGGTCTGTAACATATAAAAAACTTTGTTCTTTTAATCATGTTTACGCCATTCTATCTATTAATCACTATCTATTAATCAATTCCGTACTTGAAAATAGTTTGAAGTCAAAGGTTATAAATAGCGTGAAGCATGACGTGACGGCGTAGTCAAGTTTTTGCCATTTTGCGAGCCATGACGACTCATTGTGTTTTTATGACGTGAATTAAAATGCCATAAAATATAAAAATATATATAAATTTATATACTTCTTCACAAAAAATGTTACACATAAAGAATAAAGTTAAGAAACTATCCTTTTTAATGTAATTCTTTATATAAAAATACGATTTTTATCGAAATTGAATTTTAAAAAGCCTCAATGCATCTCATTTTATGACGTCTTATGTAAAACCCGTAAAAATAAGGTCATATTTATTTTCTCGTGAATTTTAATTAAATTATATTTTAGTTATTTTTCCACTTATTTAAAATGATTTATTTGGATTTATGGAAATTTTTATATATTTTTCTGATTTAATTTAAGTCATGAAAATTGATTTAAATGCTCTCTCGCATAAATTTTATAAAATCGTGACGGATCGATGGAACGGGAACCGGAAGCGATATATTCCGACTTTAATAAGTCAAAATATTTATTTTTATAAATTTTGTATTTACGTAAATATATTTGCACCAAGTTAGAATTTTAGCGATTTTTAAGAAATCGAGTCGGGCTAGGATTAGATGCATTTAATTTTGGGCTTAGTGTTAATAAGAACTTTTTTATTGGGCCAAAGCCCACTTTTCTCCCCCTTCCTTTGTGACCGTCGACCCCCACAACACCATAAACAAACACATATTTTTTTTACTTACCAAAATCATCTTCTTCCCTCCTTCCCTCTCTAAAACCACGACCAACACCATGAAAACAGCCCTCATCATCATATTTTCTTCATCAATCACTCAATTAAATCATACTACAATCATCTTTGGTAAACCCTTATCACAAACCCATGTTTTATTTACACATGCATTGATTTTTGGAAAATTATAAATTTCAAGAATTGATGTTCTTCTATGTTTGATCATGGGATTAGACATGCAATATGTTTATTAGTGTTTAGACTAATAGAATTACTAAGAATTTTGTCCAAGAACACCCATGGTGGCTTGTTTGAGCCGCGGCCAAAACATGATCCATGGGGATCATGTTGTGGTTTTTGAGTGATTGGTTTTGTTGATTAGCTTTGTTGTTATGGTTATTGTTCTTAGGTGGGTTTTGATTTTTGACCATGCATGATATGGATTTATAGTGTTTTGATCTATCTAGGTTAATATAAGATGTGTTTTTGATTGTTGGAGATGAATTAGAGGTTGTTTGGTATAGATGTTATGATGCCAAAATTCGGACAGCAGGTATGTGAGCCCAAAACTCACATATTTTCTACTGTAACCTGCACTTTTTACAGCTTAAATGGGTTCCTTAAGCCTTTTACATGTTAGTGGTGAGTTGAATAGGCACTCAACTCCTCCGGATGAGGAAGTTATGACCTATTTAAGGTCGAAAGACATATTTTGGGACAGCAGGTTTGCATAGCTTGTAGCTACAGGTTATTGACCCCCATTTATGCATTTTAAGGTTTGATACAGTAGTAGAGATCATATGTGAAGTCCTCCCACTGACCTCATGTTAATATCTATCACCAAATGGTTTTTATGACTAAAACGGTAAACCCGAGTTTGAAAACCAAATTCTGATTTTGTAACCTTTAAAAGAATGTAACTTTCCCGCTAATTGGTAGTAGCTATTTACTCGTGGTTGGTATGGGCCGAAATTAGAATCATGAGGCTTTCCAATGGTGGAAATCTCAGTCCCTTAAACCTTATAGGTTAACGGGTTATTTTGTCCCAAGTTTGACTAGTGCAGTTTGACCATTAAGTTCTTATGGTAGGGCTGTTAGTGTTTTGGACTTTTAGAAAGTTCTGTAAACTCTTAGATCGAATGGTTGGACATTTTGGAAACTAGATTCCAAGTGTGTTCCAGGGGTTTAAATCCCAAAATCGTTGGATTTATGGTTTGGGAGATATACTCTTCTCAAAACAGTCCCGCCGAATCATTTTGACTTTTACGTCTTTTGTTTTGTAAACTTGAGGCGTTTTATGTGCAACCCGTATTGGATACTTTGTTTAACACTTAGAACATATAGAATACATAATTCCTACAGGTTATAAACCTTGTTTAGCCTTGGTTCACTTTGACTTAGGTGTTGGTGCAAATTTTTACCTGTAATACATTTTTATCGAATTATTTTCATATAATTGTTTTATAAGCATATAAAACGCGTATTTAAGGGGCGTGATCACTTTTGTAGGCCACGAATAGCATTGGAGTGCTACTATCTACTCTTCTACAGCCCGGTTCCATTATTCATCCATCATCCGTTCTGTTAGCCTAAAGGTGAGTTTATAGCCTCGCCTTTAAACTTTAAATGTTTTATTAAACCCGCGAGGGGGATACATGTTATTTTATAAAATGAACACAAGTTGTTTTCGGTATGCTGGACCCGAATGAGATGATAAATGCATAAGTACCATTGTCTAATGAAGTCCCTGAATTTCATGCACTGTTAATTACTCGAAGGGGTAAACGCTAATACATATGATAGATCTATTTGGTTTGACAGCCTTATCCTAGGGTATGTATCCTTGTGAGCACCTGAAAGGGATATTATGTATAAGAGATCGTTGGTATATGACAATATTACCTGTTAGTAGGGGCGCCGTAAGTGACTCGGTTTGATATGTTGGTTAACGTTCAGTGGCGTGAGCTTAATGCATTTATTTATATATATGACTTGTCTGTGTGATAAGTTTCAGATGATTAAAAATTCTTGTGTTCACTTATTATTCTTATAGACTCTATAAATTCACTCGACTTTTTAGTTGACTTTTTAACATGTTTATCTCAGGTAAATAAAGATGGATGCTGGAGGTTTGGAATGGACGAGGAGGCAAGCGCTAAAGTTTTGGAAAAACATGTTTTCGTTCCATTCAGTTATCTTTTACTTTTAAAATGTTCATATACTTTAAAATTTTTATGTAAGAAATGTTGGTAACGGTTTGTTGGACCAGTACTCTGATCTTTATGAATGGAACCCTTTATCTAAAAATGTCTCTTTTAGAGTTGGTATTTATAGTCTTTTGTGATTGTGCTATTTCTTAACACCCAAATGGTTGGTTTCCGCTGCGAGTAAATTTGGGGGTGTTAAAGATTGGTATCAAGAGCTTAAGGTTATAGAGAACTAGGTCTTCTATTTTAAAAAATCTAAACTATAACCGTGTTATGTGCGCTAAGTCTTCTCGTGTTCCTAGTCCAAGCCTCCAGGTAACTTTTATGTTATTGTTAATGCATATCTGAGAAGCATTATTGTTAAGTATTTTATTAATAAATACTTTGAGATACTTTGAGATATTCGAGATTTTTGAGATATATTGAGATATAAAATATATATATCGACTTTAAAAGATATTTTGATGTAAATGCATCCATTCGTATTTTTCATAATATTTGAAATTTTATAATTACCTTACATATTCGGGAGAGCGACTAGTTAATGTTTCATTCTTTTCTCGGTACATTTCGTGTTTTTGGAGAATCGTGCCGCCAAGGAAAATTCTCTACCTTACATATCAAAATCTAAGTGATGGACGTTATGAACTATTTTGCTTCTTAGTTTTCTTGTTGATATTTTTGCAATCTTTTATGCCATATATTCTTTATGTGCTCACCTATATAATCTATTTTTCGTTGTTGTAAAATCCACAAGTCATGTGTGTATATAAATTTTAGGTCATTAAAAAGTGTTGGTAAAATATATTAGATGACGTGGAATAGAAATTGCGTTATAATTGAAAATTCTACTAAAATTTGATTAAACTTTTAGTAATGTAAAAAAAAAAAAAAAAATTTAACTGCTGTGCAGAATCTGCAGGGGCAAAATCGTCCATTTCTGTTCCGTTTCAGGGTTCGAGTAAAACTGTGAAGTTGCTTAAAATGTCATTTTACGTCTACCGCGAGAAAAGTGGTCTTGAAACTGAATAATTAGGGGTCCTCTAGCTAATCTAAAACCTGCGTTTTTCTAAAAATCATCATTTTTGACAGATCTGATGCAGTAACGAAAAAGGGGAAAATCGCCCAGTTCTGGTTCGTTTCAGCTTTCGTGTAAAACTAAAAAGTTGTTTAAAATGTCGTTTTACTTCTACCGCGAGGAAACCAGTTCTGAAAACAAATATAGACGGGTTAAAACTTAAAAGTTAAATCTGCATTTTATAATAAAACAGTCAAACCTGCGCAGCAGCTTGCAAGGGCATTTTGGTTATTTTCTGTTGAGTTTCAGGTTTCGGGTAAAACTAGAAAGTTGCTTGAAACGCCATTTTACATAAAATTGTTTTAGACTCCGAGTCTTGAAAATGTCATTTAGTTGGCCAATTAGTCGGGTCAGACCTGAAAAGTTAAAGCTGAACGTAAAAAGTCAAATCTGATAGAAAAATTGGAATTTTTTTTTAAACGTTTCTAAGCGTTTTTGAGTTCATTTGAGATCATAAAGTTTTAACGAATACTATTTTACAACTAACGAATACTGGTTGCATGTGAAAATGTTTAAAAACAGAAACTTTACATGATTAGCAATTACCGGATTAGTGGTGTAATTTGAAAACGAATTATATACTTTCTTAAAAGCACTGTGTAGCTTGCGATGAGTACCCATGTGGATTGCTTTATCCTTTTTATATTTATAACTCATTTGTCATTCGATTTTATTTTTATATTCCTCTAACCTACCACTGATTGGAGTTGAAGATTTGAAGTTTTATCTTCACATTCTTCGTCGGCATTTTTATCACGTGTCTCATGGCGATTCCGTCTAAATCTTGTAACCTCTTGAAACCTTATCAATTCGTGACCATTTCGGTGGTTGTCCTATGAGCTACTATTTGCTACTATTTTGTAAACCATTAACTGTTTTATACGTTGTCATAATGTCACCTTATAATTAATTTGGTATTGTTTTACGATTTATTTTAACAAATTGTTGTTTACTTTGGTCTTACAAAATACTTTCTGTAACATTAAAGTTGTTTCTTAAATATATCGCAAATTACTTGCATCCTATAAATTTATAAAATATTTTTAAATTCCATTTTACAAATGGCATTGTTTATATATATACATAAGAAACGTAATACTAGTTCGACGAAACTGAGCATTGCATTGCTAGTCCTAAATTATACATGGCCTGATCACCTATGTCTAATTTAGAAGGAGCCATGCTAGGCTGAATAGTAGTCACCTGAAAAATCTTGATAATAATCAACTTTTTACTTGTATTTATGATAAAGTTAAATAAAATGAAATAAAGTGAAAGGAAGTTTTGAAAACCTTTATACTTTATGCAAGTAGCGCAATTTCTATGCATCCACATACGTTTTCTTATCTTTTCTTGAACAAATTACGCGTTTACGAATACGTTTTTACTCGATGATCGTTTTTCTACTTGTTACTTCATTTTGTCTTATAACTGATTTCTTTTGACCCTTCGTTTAATTACTGATTGTTGATAAATGACTTGAAAGTCTCGATGTTTTATCCTTCCTTCTCGTCCAATCTTCTTTATGCGACTGGGTAGATCTTTGGAATGTCTCCGCACGTGAATAATGAATTATCACTAGAGTGATTTCCGTATATCCGAGATGACGTCCGTCACTCTCGTTTGTCTCGAAATCCACTCTTGTGAACCGTGCTTTGACTTCTCTCTTTAAACACTAATATCGTCCATTTGATTTATTTTATTTACAAGTGATTATTAGGAATTTTCTTAGATTAAAATTTTTGTATGGATCTTATTTCCGATCATGTATCGACCACCGCTAAGTTAATGAGCTGATACTGGTGAACCACCGACCGCACTAACCAAATTTGACAACTTGTTTGATCTATTATTTCTTATCATCTTACCATCAACGCCTTTATTTTATTATTCTCTTTAAGAATTCATACGACATTTCTTCGTCCTCTTTTTGTACCACTGATTTCGTACTAATTGTTGACCATTATTTCCATTCGTATTCGTTCATTATCTTGTCACATTTTGGAACCGAATATATCCCATGTTTATTTTAAAATAATAAACACCTTTATGTATTTCTACAACATATTATAATAATTTTATGGAACTTGTTTACATTTTCTAATGATTTTCAATTAATGAAATAACTATCATAAGAAAAAGGTCAAATTTATACATCATATTTTGTATAACTAAAACTAATGTTTAAAATGAAATTATCTCTATCTTTGAAGTAATTGACTTATCATACTTTACTTTTAAATGTAATGAAATTATCGGTTTAACTTATATTCCTAATAGTGATTTGATTTGGAAATTATATTTTCTAATTGTAACCATCAGTATGAGTTTAATTTATAAATTCATGTCATTCTTTCAAAATTTCTTAAGACAACCAAAATAAATTACGAAGCTATTTAACTTCTATTTTTACTATATCATCCTTATCAAGAAGGTACCTCAACTGAGTTTTAAGGTAATACCAAATCCGGGACGGACAACTGTGACAAACGTTATTTTAATGTTAATATTTAATTCATTCTTCGCTCTCATTTTTCTAGTATTGCGAATTATTATGTTTTACGGTTACGTGAGTCAAGATCCCTCGTCGATCGTCAACCTTAAATCATTTTACCACATCTTGTCCGTTTATGCGTTTATTGAATTCATTTTTATCTCGTTCTGTTCCTCGTATTGAAGATCACTATTTTATTCTGAGTTTAAAATGAATCTCGGGAAGCAGTGTATAAGAAGAAACGATAAGTGTCACCAGGATTTATGCGTGTACTTGTGGAATGATTGAAGACCGAATCTCTTAATGAATGGAGTTATTAAATTCGTTACAACCTCGATGAGTATGTTGGAGCCGACACCGCAAGTGGAAAGACTCTTGAGATCAAGTGGTTATTATCAAGGGTTCGTTCAAGGTTTTCTCGATGATTAACGGTGGAGATCTATACTCGATGTTTATGTTCGACCTTTTCTTTTATGTACTTATATGGTGTGTGATCTAGTCAAATGATCGTAAGTTGTGAGAACTTGAGACGGCATCATCCGATGACGTCCGATCATGTAGAACACATATTATGTAATATCTTTTTGACTTTCAACGACGACGTTTATTGAGACTTTAATGCGCGTTGGCGAAAGTGAGATGGTGTCTTTGTATTATCTTTTGAGTAGGGACCCGCGTGTGAGCACCCTCCGATGACGAAAATGTTTTTCTTGTTAGTTCTTTTTGATGTGTGTTCATGGCTATCCGGCCGATGGATATCCTTTAATTTGCAACCTTCCTTTTAACTGGACTTACCCGAGAATCTTGTCATCTATTCTTGTCGTCGAATGAGCTTCGTGTGATTCATAAAATTTTCATGTGTCGAGCTTGACGGGTGACTGGTGGATAAGGATTTATTTATTCCTTTTTGGTGAGATACAACTTGACGACAAGTTACGTTTTGTAAAAGAACCAGTGGAGATCGTGGATCGAGATTCACGTGGGAACGTGAGGTCTTCTTTATAAGGAATGCCCTCATCCTTCCGGGTAGTGAACAACTCGAGTATGAGGTGAGTTGAGCGCCGGGACGTCGCTCCCTTAAGGTGGTGAGGATGTAAAACCCGTAAAAATAAGGTCATATTTATTTTCTCGTGAATTTTAATTAAATTATATTTTAATTATTTTTCCACTTATTTAAAATGATTTATTTGGATTTATGGAAATTTTTATATATTTTTCCGATTTAATTTAAGTCATGAAAATTGATTTAAATGCTCTCTCGCATAAATTTTATAAAATCGTGACGGATCGATGGAACGGGAACCGGAAGCGATATATTCCGACTTTAATAAGTCAAAATATTTATTTTTATAAATTTTGTATTTACGTAAATATATTTGCACCAAGTTATAATTTTAGCGATTTTTAAGAAATCGAGTCGGGCTAGGATTAGATGCATTTAATTTTGGGCTTAAGTGTTAATAAGAACTTGTTTATTGGGCCAAAGCCCACTTTTCTCCCCCTTTCTTTGTGATCGTCGACCCCCACAACACCATAAACAAACACATATTTTTTTTTACTTACCAAAATCATCTTCTTCCCTCCTTCCCTCTCTAAAACCACGACCAACACCATGAAAACAGCCCTCATCATCATATTTTCTTCATCAATCACTCAATTAAATCATACCACAATCATCTTTGGTAAACCCTTATCACAAACCCATGTTTTATTTACACATGCATTGATTTTTGGAAAATTATAAATTTCAAGAATTGGTGTTCTTCTATGTTTGATCATGGGATTAGACATGCAATATGTTTATTAGTGTTTAGACTAATAGAATTACTAGGAATTTTGTCCAAGAACACCCATGGTGGCTTGTTTGAGCCGCGGCCAAAACATGATCCATGGGGATCATGTTGTGGTTTTTGAGTGATTGGTTTTGTTGATTAGCTTTGTTGTTATGGTTATTGTTCTTAGGTGGGTTTTGATTTTTGACCATGCATGATATGGATTTATAGTGTTTTGATCTATCTAGTTTAATATAAGATGTGTTTTTGATTGTTGAGATGAATTAGAGGTTGTTTGGTATAGATGTTATGATGCCAAAATTCGGACAGCAGGTATGTGAGCCTAAAACTCACATATTTTCTACTGTAACCTGCACTTTTTACAGCTTAAATGGGTTCCTTAAGCCTTTTACATGTTAGTGGTGAGTTGGATAGGCACTCAACTCCCCCGGATGAGGAAGTTATGACCTATTTAAGGTCGAAAGACATATTTTGGGACAACAGGTTTGCATAGCTTGTAGTTAGAGGTGGCAAATCTTGCCGATTTTAATATATATGGGCACTTTTTGCCCATTTTCAAAAAAGGATGGGGCACTTTTTGCCCATTCTTTATAATGAATGGGCTAAACGGGCGCTTATGTAAGAAATTAAATGGGCTTAACGGGCGCACTTATAAAATACAAATTAGGATACTCGACGAACAATTTTATTAAATTTTTTATCCCCGGCTTTCAAACAAGTATTTTTATTTTTTAATTATAGGTTTTTATATGTTTTTTTCCCTTTTTTAGCTTGCGCCCGTTTAGACCGCCCGTGTTGCCCGCCCGTTTCGCCCGTGCCCATTTAGCCCGCTGTTTAGCCCGTCGCCCGTTTAGCCCGTTGCCCGTTTAGCCCGCCGCCCGTGCCCGCCCGCCCGCCCGTTTTGCCACCTCTACTTGTAGCTACAGGTTATTGACCCCCATTTATACATTTTAAGGTTTGATACAGTAGTAGAGATCATATGTGAAGTCCTCCCACTGACCTCATGTTAATATCTATCACCAAATGGTTTTTATGACTAAAACGGTAAACCCGAGTTTGAAAACCAAATTCTGATTTTGTAACCTTTAAAAGAATGTAACTTTCCCGCTAATTGGTAGTAGCTATTTACTCGTGGTTGGTATGGGCCGAAATTAGAATCATGAGGCTTTCCAATGGTGGAAATCTCAGTCCCTTAAACCTTATAGGTTAACGGGTTATTTTGTCCCAAGTTTGACTTGTTGATCCCAAACTTAGATCGATTAAGCTTTGTGTATACGAGATTAGATCAAGTAATACACGTAGAGAAACCTTTGCTTATGAATAAAGTAACTAAGTGTTATGCGGAATTAACACTTAATCTAAAACACAAAGATGTTAAACAAACTTTCACTTGTATTAGAATGATCGAACTTGATTACAATGAAAGAGGTTTAACTTGTGAAAACTTATGATAACTGATGATTAACTTTAACCTAAAAGATCTTCTTTTATAGATTAAGAAGTCTTGTACAATAAGCTACGAATCAACTATTCTAGGTAAAGATAATAATAGAAAATACAATGTCGAGCTTATCTTTACCATACACAAATAAAGAAACAAATAAACAAAAAGATTCATATGAAGATATATTCCATCAGTGCTAATCTTCAAGGCTATCAGCGTTGACTTCTTCAATGTCAACGCTTGGCTGTCAGCGTCCAATGTCATCTTATCAGCGTTGACATTCTTCTTATCAGCGTCAAGTGAACTGACCCATAATTTATTCCCAACAATCCTCCCCTAAACTTGATATCTATTCCAATGATCAAGTTTCTGAATAAAAACTTAAAGCTTAGGAGGAATCTTACAAAAACTTCTTATGTTGGTGGTAAACATATCTAATCAAGTCTTTGGCCACGTCACTAGTATAATCAATCTCCAAGGGTGTCTCCTTCATCTTCTCCAATACTTCTTTGGACAAGAAATAGTTAGCATCCACAAGTAGATACTCTGAAAACTTTGTAGAGCTCAAATGAAATACACCACAAGTAGAATAAAGCCTCCAATGAAGATTACTGAGATCATCTTCAAGATCCTTCCATATGGCAGGATCTGCTTCCCTTGGACCACACAAAGTCAAAAATGTGTTCCATAGTCTTATTCCATTTGCTGAAGTAGGTGCTTCAGCTGTATACTTGGCCTCTATTAATCTCCATAGATGCACCAAGTCTTCTCTGTCTATGCTTGCAAAGATAGAAATAATTGAAGTGAAAGTATGTACCTCCTTTCCAAATCTGCCAATCTTCCAAAATCCACACTCATCTTCATCAAAACTTATGATTGGATTTCTGTCATCTAGAGGTACTACATTAACTAAATCTGAAGCTTCCAATGGAGAAAGCTTGAGATGCTTCCTTATGACACCTTCAGTTGGATAATACACATCCATATCTTTGGGAAATTGGAGAGGATCTCCCTTCTTCACTGGTCTTTGAGCAATCCTCATCTCCTTTTGAATCTGCATTTCCTCAGCAAGCTCTTGTTTCCTTTCTTCTGAAAGAAACTGTAAGACATTTTGTTCTTGCACATTCCTCCAAATAGGATGTGCCCTATACTCTAGCTCCTCAAAAGATAAAGCCAACAACTTCTTGTATGTCCATCTAGGTTGATGGCATCTAAGCAACTTGTAGTACAATTGCCTTCTATCTCTTTTAAGCCAGGTCTTGACCTCTTGTGCATTAAACCTCAAAATCACCTTTATGTCATCTTGTACCCTGAGAAGAATTTCCAACCCCCAAATTTGATCTGATAAGCTCATCCCTGGGTTGTCCATTACTTTGTCTTCCCAAGCATGGTACATTCTGGTGATTTCTGGTAGGTCCCAATCAATCTGATTCTTCAAATCACTCAATCTTTCCTTTGCTAACTCATCCCCATATTCAAGTCTTTCTGGATCTTCAATAATCTGAACACTTGAATCTGAGCTATCTCCTTCTTTTTCATCACCACTCTCTTCCTCACTCTCAGAAGTGGCAACAAATGGTGATCTACCACTCCTCTTCAAATCTCTTTCCAAAAGTTGTGCAGCCAACTGTTCATCAAATGCAATTTGTGCTGCATCTTTCTTTGGAACATCTTCTTCAACCATAATCCCCTTACCCTTGTCTTTTGGATCAATAATAGGTAAGGTAGAAGAAGAAACCTGTGTGGACACATCTTTGATGATTGCTGATGACTGGAATACATCAACACCACCTGCAACTTTGTCAGCGTTCAAGTTACCTTTATCAGCGCCCCGATTACCTTTGTCAGCGCTGGATGTGTCAGCGTTCAAACCTGTATCAGCGCCCATTGTTTCTGTGAAAGATCCTTCCAAGTTTAATGGTGTCACCTTGGATGTATCAATAACAGGATGCTGCTTCAGACTTGTAAGAGCTTCAGCAATACCTAAAGATTCACTAAATTGTGAACTCTTCTCACTGGCTGTATGAATCAGCTCATCCTCTTCATCCTCCCCTTTGGAAGATTCCTCCATTCTACTCCTGCTACTTGGATTCTCCAAAACAGTTACCCGCTCCCTCAATACTTGGAGTTCACGGCCCTGATTATTGACAATTTGTACAAGGCTGACATTTTGCTTTTGCAAGCTAATGACAGCAGCCGTCAATTCATTCAATGTCATAGGTTCCAATCTGCCCTCAGCTAGAATGGGGATTTGACCTCCCAAAATAGAATCATAGAGCGTGGATGAGGTCTTAATGATGTTGGGACTGTCTTGACCAGCATCTAAGCTTGTGTCAATAGTCCCAGCCTCATCCATGTCACCAGCCACACTTGTGGAGGTGGTTCTCTCTGCTACAAGGCTAGGACCACTAGAGGAGAACACTCCAGTAGTCCTTTGGCGTTTATTCAACCTAGATTGTAAGGGGGTGGAAGATGAAGTAGATTGTGTGGGTGTTGGTTGGTTAAGGGGTGTTTGGGATTGTTCAGTGATGTTATCAGCGTTGGGATTGGCTGTGTCAGCGCCAACATTGTGAGTGTCAGCGTTGACATGAGGTTGGTCAACGTCCATGTGGTCTGGTGAAGGTAATGGTTCATGGATAGGCTCAAGTTGAGGTACAGGGTCTGGCTGTGGTTGAGCAGCCTGAATTACTTCAAGCATAGCTTGGGTGAGAGGTATGGATCTGTTGGTGGAGCTCATCTTGTCAAAAATGGTTTTCTTTTGTTTAGGGATCTCATAAAAAGTGTCATGATCCCTAGTACAATATTCTTGTAAATCAAAGACCATTTGCAAAAATCTTGGGTAAGCCAAAGTCATTTTACTTCCCTTATTTTTACACATCCCTTCAAAAATCATTTTTGAAAAATTATACTTAAGCCCACGTGTGATACAAACCAAAGCACTTGCAATTGACCTGTTTATTTCATTAAAAGAAGTACATTTTGGACTTAAGCATTGGAGAAGGACATGTATCAAATATTTCCAATCCGAGGGAAATTCCTGCTTATGATATTTATTTAAAGTTTTACCAGCAGGAATAGGATAACCCAATTCCCTAAGACCTTGTTCTATTGTTGCAATGGCAAGGGTAGTCACACCATCAGCGTCATCAAGACGCAAAGCTTGGCGAACCAAGGCTTCAGTGACCACCCATGTTCTTCCATGAACAGTAGATGTTAATGTGGTCACTCCATTAGCTGTTGTGGAACTAACATTGTTCCAAAACTGTCTAATGTGTGCGACAGGGACTAGTGGCTCATGAGAAAGTGCATACCTTATAGAAGATGCATTTAAAAATGCCACCATTTGTGAATACTGAGGGAACAAATCATTATCAGCGGCCAAGTAAGCCACCATATTATGTTGGCTCTTGAACTCCAATGTCAGATTGCTTAAGTTGAACTTTGGTGCCATGTTTAAAGCTGTTTAGGTTATGTGATATGGGAAAAATCTAGGAGAAAAATGTTAGACAAGAAAATATGAATACCCAGAATAAAAAAATTAGCCAAATTTATAGGAGAGATGCATGAGTTTGATTGGTCAAAAATGAGTCAGTTATATTCAAAGAGTAATGATGAAAATATTGAATCAAATATAACTTATCTCATGCATTAATTAAAAGTAACAACTCCCCAAAATTACGGCCAAAGATTAGTCAAAAAATAACAATTGGGTAGGACCCACTAGGTGTCAACGGTCAAAAATAGCCCATCAGCGCCCAACGGCTATATTTTCTTGTCAGCGTTTGCCTAAAGCCTTGTCAGCGTCACGATTGGACGTAACAGCGTTTGGAGAAAAACTTGTCAGCGTCTAAAAATAAAAATATTTAAAAAGAAAAAGACCTTAACAAAGTAATTTATCCTAAGGGAAATATCTTACAAGTTGATAATAATTACTGGGCGGCAAGCACTGTCCATTTATGCACACTTGCTTAAGCAAGATAGACACAAATGTCCTCTAGTGTCCCTTGCTAACCAAAATACTTACCAACAAAGTTATTTCATAAAATTCTTTGTAACTCCCAGGTAAACCCATAACAAAACTATTCCCAAGTCTCCCATCAGACCATAACCAATTCTAGGCCAAAAATGTCTTGGCAGCATGCATAGTTTGTCAACTTTGCATGCTACAGTGCCTCATGGTTTAGTAAAACTAACCCATACTCACCTGTGGACACAATCTAGAATTGTGATGAGAGTATTGTAAGAATACCCAAAAGTCCTAAAGGTTCCTTAAACCTCCCCTCAAACTATGATACATGAGTTTCTCAAAATATATATGAACATTAAAAATTTATGTCAAGATAGGAATATAAATATTCCAACCATCATCCATAAACAAAAACATGTCCAAATAGCTCTTCAAAGATCCATAAGCAACTTTGTATCCAATGGCATAAAGCTACCACCACCTACACATTTAGATTGAAAACCACAAAACTAACATTTGTTGCTGACAGCGTCCCGACAACACTTATCAGCGTTGAAGGAACTCTTGTCAGCGTTAGACAATAATATCTCTAACAACGGCAAAATAACACTTATCAGCGTTACATATACCTTTGTCAGTGTTAGAAAAATAAAGTGGAAAAATCTAAATCATCACAAAGACCAATAACAATGCATTATCCTGTACATACTTTTACAAAAAGGTTCCAAAACACATATTAAGTGAGATTAACCATTCCAATATTTGTTACCAAATATTGAAATCTTCCAGCATCAAAAGGTTTAGTTAATAAATCAGCCACATTATCTTCTGTGGCTACCCTATCTGGTTGTATTAAACCTTTCTCAAAGCAATCTCTTATAAAATGATGCCTAATTTCTATGTGTTTGGTTTTAGAATGATGTACAGGATTTTTAATAATGCATAAAGTACTGTTATTGTCTACAAAAATCTTGGTATGCATGAAATTATACCCATAATCCAACAGCTGGTTCTGAATCCATAAGACTTGTCCACAACATGCTGCTGCAGCCACATATTCTGCTTCAGTTGTAGAATTAGCCACCACTGTTTGTTTCTTGCATTGCCAAGATATTAATCTGCTCCCAAGAAATTGACATCCACCAGTTGTGGATTTCCTATCAAACTTGTCACCACCATAGTCACTGTCTGAATATGCAATAAGCTCCAATGGAGAATCTTTTGGGTACCACAAGCCAAGATCTGGATAACATCTTAGGTACCTAAAAATTCTTTTCACAGCAAAAAGGTGACATTCTTTGGGAGTCACTTGATGGCGTGCACAAGCACACACAGCAAACATGATGTCAGGTCTTGAGGCTGTAAGATACATCAACGAACCAATCATTGATCTATAGTGCCTAACATCCACATCCTTTCCAGCTCTAATTTTTCCCCAAGGGTGTTCCCTATCCATAGGAGTGGAAGCATCCTTTTCATGTGGAGAAAAACCATATTTCTTCAAGATTTTAGCTACATACTTGTCTTGGGAGATGAAGATACCATCTTCTTTCTGCTGAACTTGTAAGCCTAGAAAGAAGTTCATCTCACCCATTGCACTCATCTTGAATTTATCTGTCATAAGCTTGGAAAAGTCTTCACTCATCTTTGGATTTGTGGATCTAAAAATGATATCATCAACATAGACCTGGACAAGTAAGACATCCTTACCTTTCTTCTTGGTGAACAATGTCTGATCTATGGTGCCCCTTTTAAAACCATTTTCCACCAAATAGGTGGACAATGTACCATACCATGCTCTTGGGGCCTGATGAAGTCCATACATTGCTTTCTTCACTCTATAAACCTTGTCTGGATTTTCAGGATCTTCAAAACCAGGAGGTTGCATGACATATACCTCCTCAACAATTTTTCCATAGAGAAAAGCACTCTTCACATCCATTTGATAAACAGTGAAGTTCATACAAGAGGCATAAGCTAGAAAAATTCTTATAGCTTCAATTCGTGCAACTGGAGCAAAAACTTCTTCATAATCTATACCTTCCTCTTGTGTATATCCTTGAGCTACCAAACGTGCCTTGTTTCTGACCACAATACCCCTTTCATCTTTCTTGTTCCTTAGAACCCATCTTGTCCCAATTGGTCTCACATATCTAGGACAATCAACCAGCTCCCAAACATCATGTATAGCAAATTGGTGAAGCTCATCCTGCATTGCTTCCACCCAACTAGGTTCTTTGAGAGCATCAAATATCTTCTTGGGTTCTTCTTGTGACAGAAAACATGCAAACAAACATGCTTGTACAAGAGGGGTATCAACCTTCTTGTGTATATTGGCAATGAATCCACCAAGACTTTGATGGGATCTTCTTGTCTGAACTGGAGCCATAACATCACCAATGATCTGAGATGAGGGGTGATCCTTTGCTGTGGAAGTGAGAACTCCTCCTTCAAAAAGTCTGGTGTCCTCAACTTCACGCTCCATGTTGCCAATATCTTCTTCATCAGACTCTCTTTGATCAACAGGAATCTCTTCATGGACATTAGAAGGTCCACCTTGTTCAAAATGTGAAGAGAAAAGATGTGCAAAGGTGTCATCAAAGTCTGAACCTTGTTTGTCAGCGCTTGGGCTAACAACGCTTGAACTGTTGTTGTCAGCGTCTTAGCCATCAGCGTCTGAATTGCTCTTGTCAGCGCTTGATTTCCCTTTGTCAGCGCCTGAAGAACCATGCATGTTTGTATTTGGTGGTACTTGGAAACCACCATTATCTTTTCTAGCAGCAGCAGCAGCAGCATAATACTCATCTGTCCATATAGGAAGTGTAACATATTCTTGTGTGGGAGATGACTCAACTGCTGGTGGTCCATCCTTCTTAGCAACCTGTATACCTGAAACATTACCAATTCTCTTTTCCAAAACACTTGAAGTTACCTTCACAATGTCTGGATCAGTAACAGGCATATAATTTAAAGCTCTAGATAAAGGTTCCAAGTCAAACAACCAATTTGGACCACTTTCAGGATCACTAGGTTTACTCTCTAAAAACCTAACATGTACTTTTTCAAGTATACGTTTTTCCTTTTTAATGTAAACCCTATATCCTTTGCTCTGCACTGAATAACCCATGAAGTAGCCTTCATCACCTTTGGAATCAAATTTACCTAGGGCTTCACTAGTTTCTAAAACAACTACATGACAACCAAAAGGCTTGAGAAAGCCAATGTTTGGCTTCCTTCCCCAAAGTAACTCATAAGGTGTCTTATTATGTATTTTGTTGACCAATGCCCTATTTTGAACATAACAAGCTGTGTTAACAGCTTCAGCCCAAAAGGCTATAGGAAAGTGGGCATCAGCCAACATGGTTCTGGCTGCTTCAATTAGGGTTCTATTCTTTCTTTCAGCAACCCCATTTTGCTGTGGGGTTCTAGCTATGCTAAACTGCCTAGTAATCCCTTTCTTGGCACAAAAGTCATCTAACAACTGATTTCTAAACTCACCCCCATTGTCACTTCTAATAATTTTAACCTCATTACCATTCTTCTTCTCAATCTGGGTAATGAAATTAATCAGACTTTGGGCAGTTTCACTTTTCTTGGCTAAAAAGAAAGTCCATGTAAACCTGGAAAAATCATCAGTGATGACAAAGCAATATGATTTACCCTTCAAACTTTCTATATTAGTTGGACCAAAGAGGTCCATATGCAATAAGTGAAGTGGTTTAGAACAAGAGTGCACCTGTTTAGATTTGAATGAGACCTTGTGCTGCTTGCCCTTAAGACATGCAACACAAGAGTGGTCATTGTGGAAAGCCTTTTCAGGCAAACCATCAACTAAACCAAGCCTCACAAGTCTATTGATATTTTTAAAGTTTATGTGCCCCAATCTCCTGTGCCAAAGATTACTTTCATCTACTGAGGCTTTAGCATAAAAACATGACATCATTTTATTATTCATCTTAATTCCATTAAGATTCACATTATATATGTCTTTATGCCTTGGTGTTCTAAATTCTATGTATTTTTCCTCAGGGAGCTTGTAATCTTTGCTTAACACCAAGCACTCAGTATCAGTGAAAAGAACCTTATTTTTGTTATCACACACTTGTGATACACTAAACAAATTATAATCCAGTTCTTTTACCAGGAAGACATTCTCAAAACGTAGATTATTGGTAATAAGGGTTCCTTTTCCTGTGATGGTGCCATAGCCCCCTCCAAAGTATACCTTATCACCATCTTGAATAGGAGTGAAGTTTGTCAGATAGTCTTCCTTTCCTGTCATGTGCCTTGAGCATCCACTATCCCAATATCCATAATCATTGATCTTCTGAATGCCCTGCACATAAAGAAAACACATTAGTTTTCTTTGGGAACCCAAGCCTTGGAAGACTTGGATTCATCTGGTTGTTCAACAAGAACAGACTTGGTTCTCATAACAACCCCATTTTCATCCCTTTTTGAATGAAATTCCCAGTTAACCCCAATTGGTGTTGACATGGCCTTTGAAATATAATGAAACCTGTTGCATGTCATAGAAAGACCAGTAAAATTAGGGTTTTGGTCTTGTTTTGGTCTCCATGTTAAGCTAGTAGAGGCTTTAGACCTATTTCCCTGTGGTTGCAAATACCTAGGTTTGGCAGTGTGTCTGTCAGCGCTGAAATTTCTCTTGTCAGCGCCCCGATTGCCTTTATCAGCGTTAAACCTAGGGTTTGCTACAGGAACCCATTGCCTATTGGACCAAGTGTTTGACTTTTGGAAAGGTCTTAGGCCTTGTGTGTTAGACCCTCTAGAAAAGAATGGGGCTGGTCTAACAACTTGTGAACTTTTGTTCACAAAAGTATTGGGTCTGACAGTGTTTGACCTATGTTGACTTTTGTCAGCGCTGAAATGGTTCCTATCAGCGTTGACATTGGAAGCGTTGACACATTTGTATGCCAAATGTGAAAAGCTACCACATGAGTAACAAGCTTTTCTAGACATAGTCTTAGGTCTAGAAGCAAAGAAGCCTGTTCCATGGTTACTAACTTGGCTTTTTGGTGACCTAGTATTCCTATACATCTCTGCATACTTAACACTAGGTTTTCTAACAGTTTGTGGGCCAAGGTCAACAGCTTTGCCAGTGGTTGGGTGTGTGATTTTAATAGGTGTAGGATCATGGCTCTTGATTGGTGTGGGCTCATTTGGACTTTCACACAACAACCCTCCCTTAACAAACAAAGTGTGGTTAGCTTTCTTCCACTCATCTAGGTCAGTCAGTTTCTGTTTGTATTCTTCAACTGGGGAAGTCACTCTAGGTGGAGGAATGAATTCCTTCTCTTGGAGTTCTGGCAAGCCAGTCCAAGATAAGTCCTTTGATTGGACACCGTAGAAATCCCCAGCTGGTGGTGGAACACCAGTATAATCTTTCATCCCAATCCCACTCATGTCCTTAGAGTCTCTTTGTTTACTAACACACTCTCCTAGGGATTGTGTGGCCTTATCAAACCTCTGGATTTTAAGACTCACATTATCTTTATTTTTGTTAGCCTCATCTAACTGAGCTATCAAATCAAGATTAACCCTGTTTGTAATATCTTGAATATCTTTACTTTGATGTAGCTCATGTTTTAAGATATTTATTTGATCCTTTAAATCAAACTCCATTTTCTTATACTCAGCTACTGTCTTTTCTGTTTGGGTAAGAGCAATTTGATAATTAGATACTTTGCATCTTTCAGTACTAGCCTCATCTAATAATTTTACTATCTCTTGATTTAGTTTTTCAGTATTTAAACGACAACCCTTAGAACAGAAAGCATCATCATATACCTCATTATCTGATGAAGAGGAGGAGTGTGCCATGAGAGCATATTCAACATGCTCTTCTTTAACTTCAGCAACCAAAGCTCTGTCCTCTTCCTCATCCTTAGCCATAAAGTTCCAGCTCCAGTCCCATCCTCCAACACCATCAATTTGTTGAACAACAACCATAGCCTTGGGATCTTGGCTCTTAACCATTTGGCTTGAAGGCTTACCAGCATCAGATCTTCTTGGAGATCTACATTCCCTCATAAAGTGCCCCATCCTATGACAATTGTAGCACTCAACTTTGGATTTGTCAAATCCAGCAACATCCTTAGCATTAAAGGTCATCTTCTTCTTGAACCTTTTATTAAACCTGTTTGCTCTTAAACTTACAAGAGCCATAGTCCACTTGATGTCCATCTCTTCCAATTGCTCATCACTTATCTGCTCAAGATCTTCATATGTAATCCTTGAATCACTGGGCAAAGAAGCAATGAATGCACACACAGTATCTAGATCTAAACCAGCAGGTTTAATTCTATCAGCGCCAAAGTTGTGTGTGTCAGCGCTTGAGTATAAAGCGTTGACAGGATATGATCCAGCGCTGACAGACTGTGATCCAGCATTGACACATTGAGATCCAGTGACTGGATGTCCATAGGAGTTCATGGAATCAAATTGGATTTCACTTTGTGAAAAGAAGGCCATGTTGCTACTGGAAGATTTATTATCACTCTCCAAAAGCCATTCATTCTCCAACAGTCTTAGTTTGTTGAAGATGTCATCAAACCTGGAGGTCTTGTGGGTGTTATTGACAAGAATGGATCTTGTCTCAATCTTCCATACATCACCAAGGCTTTTGAGAAAAGTAGCATTCAAGTCAGGGTCATCAATCTGTGTTCCCATGAAGGAAAGTTGACTTGTGATGTCAAGCAGTCTACTTCTCACACTGCTGAGATTCTCATTAGGTTGAGCCTTAAAGACAGCATACTCATGCATGAGTTGCTTCTTCTTTTCTTCTTTTGTGTCAGCATTGCCACCATGTGCTACTTCAAGAGCTTCCCAAAGCTCTTTTGCAGACTCAAAGCGTTTGTACTTGTGCTGATTCTCATGACCTAGGGCGTGTTTCATGATGTTCAAGATTTTCATGTCCACCCTTTTCTTGGCTACATCATCAGCAGATACAGCTCTTCCATCTTCAGGCTTTTCCTTCTTATCAGCTTCAGGACAATTAGGAAGGGCTATCCTTGCGGCAATAGCATTAGCAATCTTTTGAGCTTTGTTGAATGTGTTCCCATATTCAACAATCTCCCAAAGAGTGTAGTCATGGATGGCTATATATTGCTCAAAATTAGACTTCCAAAGCTCGAAGTTCCTGGCATCAAACATGGGAATTTTGATACTAGGGTTTGTGGAGTTGTTTTGTAGCAAAGCAGAAGGCTGATTTGTGCCAGACATGATGTTTTTATGGTTTTGAGAGATTTAGGGTTTTTAGGGTTTGGTGTTTTAGGGTTCTTGCGTTACTTAAAGATCAAAAGTTTCTCAACAAGCTCTGATACCACTTGTTGATCCCAAACTTAGATCGATTAAGCTTTGTGTATACGAGATTAGATCAAGTAATACACGTAGAGAAACCTTTGCTTATGAATAAAGTAACTAAGTGTTATGCGGAATTAACACTTAATCTAAAACACAAAGATGTTAAACAAACTTTCACTTGTATTAGAATGATCGAACTTGATTACAATGAAAGAGGTTTAACTTGTGAAAACTTATGATAACTGATGATTAACTTTAACCTAAAAGATCTTCTTTTATAGATTAAGAAGTCTTGTACAATAAGCTACGAATCAACTATTCTAGGTAAAGATAATAATAGAAAATACAATGTCGAGCTTATCTTTACCATACACAAATAAAGAAACAAATAAACAAAAAGATTCATATGAAGATATATTCCATCAGTGCTAATCTTCAAGGCTATCAGCGTTGACTTCTTCAATGTTAACGCTTGGCTGTCAGCGTCCAATGTCATCTTATCAGCGTTGACATTCTTCTTATCAGCGTCAAGTGAACTGACCCATAATTTATTCCCAACATGACTAGTGCAGTTTGACCATTAAGTTCTTACGGTAGGGCTGTTAGTGTTTTGGACTTTTAGAAAGTTCCGTAAACTCTTAGATCAAATGGTTGGACATTTTGGAAACTAGATTCCAAGTGTGTTCCAGGGGTTTAAATCCCAAAATCGTTGGATTTATGGTTTGGGAGATATACTCTTCTCAAAACAGTCCCGCCGAATCATTTTGACTTTTACGTCTTTTGTTTTGTAAACTTGAGGCGTTTTATGTGCAACCCGTATTGGATACTTGGTTTAACACTTAGAACATATAGAATACATAATTCCTACAGGTTATAAACCTTGTTTAGCCTTGGTTCACTTTGACTTAGGTGTTGGTGCAAATTTTTACCCGTAATACATTTTTATCGAATTATTTTCATATAATTGTTTTATAAGCATATAAAACGCGTATTTAAGGGGCGTGATCACTTTTGTAGGCCACGAATAGCATTGGAGTGCTACTATCTACTCTTCTACAGCCCGGTTCCATTATTCATCCATCATCCGTTCCGTTAGCCTAAAGGTGAGTTTATAGCCTCGCCTTTAAACTTTAAATGTTTTATTAAACCCGCGAGGGGGATACATGTTGTTTTATAAAATGAAGACAAGTTGTTTTCGGTATGCTGGACCCGAATGAGATGATAAATGCATAAGTACCATTGTCTAATGAAGTCCCTGAATTTCATGCACTGTTAATTACTCGAAGGGGTACACGCTAATACATATGATAGATCTATTTGGTTTGACAGCCTTATCCTAGGATATGTATCCTTGTGAGCACCTGAAAGAGATATTATGTATAAGAGATCGTTGGTATATGACAATATTACCTGTTAGTAGGGGCGCCGTAAGTGACTCGGTTTGATATGTTGGTTAACGTTCAGTGGCGTGAGCTTAACGCATTTATTTATATATATGACTTGTCTGTGTGATAAGTTTCAGATGATTAAAAATTCTTGTGTTCACTTATTATTCTTATAAACTCTATAAATTCACTCGACTTTTTAGTTGACTTTTTAACATGTTTATCTCAGGTAAATAAAGATGGATGCTGGAGGTTTGGAATGGACGAGGAGGCAAGCGCTAAAGTTTTGGAAAAACATGTTTTCGTTCCATTCAGTTATCTTTTACTTTTAAAATGTTCATATACTTTAAAATTTTTATGTAAGAAATGTTGGTAACGGTTTGTGGGACCAGTACTCTGATCTTTATGAATGGAACCCTTTATCTAAAAATGTCTCTTTTAGAGTTGGTATTTATAGTTTTTTGTGATTGTGCTATTTCTTAACACCCAAATGGTTGGTTTCCGCTGCGAGTAAATTTGGGGGTGTTAAATCTTATCATGTTTTTCGCTCATTATCTCGCGTCAAATCTTAAGTTTAAGCCTTAGTCTGTTGCATAGCGTGAAAATCACATCTCACGTATTTGTGAGACCTTAGCGAGCAAGAACAATCATGCACATTTAGACACGGAGCCAGAAAATTTGGCTCATGGAATCACACTTAAACATTTTTTATATACTAAATACAAAATATTTTTTAAAGGAACAAATTATAAAAAACACGAACAGATATTCTAAGCCTGGAAATGTGATGCTCCCGTATTAAACAAGAGATGTTTAATGTTATTTAATGGGTAATAATTTAGACACTCAAAAATTTAAATTGATAAGCTTTTAGTTAGGACAAATGGTTAGAGAGAAGGAGCGGTCGTGTCATAGCTATGCGCCAAGCTATGGCATCAGATTTTGGATCTGTGTATCATTCTGTGGGTTGACATCATGGCTTTGACGTCGTGTCTACCAACTCAAGCTATGAATATTTTAATTTTTTTTAATCTAAAAAATATATACTTTTTATGACAAAAAAAATACCTATGTGACACCAAAAATCACTAATACCACTGAAAAGTGATGTCATATCATTTCTTGTGTCATAGCTCATTTTGATGACGTGACGTCATTTTATGATTATGATATCAACTCTATGACACCATCGCTAAATTTGTGCAATTTCATAAAGGGTCCTCATATTAATACCCCTAATGTACAAAAAAGTAAATTTTTTAACTTTTTGTCCCCCACTGTTTACAGTCATGTATTGTTTTTTTTATCAGTTTCGATTTTGTATTTTTGACTGTTTATTTCTTTTGACCTATTAAACTTTATAATTTTCATTCCGTATTTTTAGAATCTCAGTTTTATAACATAAATAAAATTAAAAAAATTAAAAATATTAAAAAGATGCAAAATTCAGAAGGGTATAGATTGCATTTTAGGGGTTTATATAACGTCACCCTTCCATAAGTTGCAATTTGCAAATAATAAAGCTAAACTAAAAGTTGTTGGGACTTGGGAATAAAAATGTCAAAGAAAAATACTTCCAAGAACTTTTTTTTAGCACCTACGTACAAAAACAATTTAGGTCCACACAATTCCAAGTGGTAGGTACAAAAACTACAAACATTTTTCTTCAAAAAACATGTGTATATAAATCACCACACAAACCAACACACACACAAAACCATATCTCCCACGTCAAACACTTTGACTTTTCCAACATGATGACGTCATCTCTAGCCGCCACCACCATCATCACCCTCCTCCTCATCACCACCACCACCACCACATCAGCCACCGCCCTAACAGCCTACGAAGCACTAGAACAATACGACTTTCCATCAGGTCTACTTCCTCTAGGAGTGACAGGCTACACACTAAACGAAGCCACAGGTGCATTTGAAGCCTACTTACCTGAGACATGTAGCTACTCAGTTGAAGGGTATGACTTAAAGTACAAGTCAACTATAAGTGGGGTCATAAGTAAAGACAAGCTGACAAAGCTCAAGGGTATAAGTGTGAAAGTGTTGTTTTTTTGGTTGGATATTGTTGAGGTGACACGTGCTGGTGATGAGTTGAGTTTGTCTGTTGGGATCTTGTCTGCTAGTTTTGATATTAGTGGTTTTGTTGAGAGTCCTCAGTGTGGCTGTGGCTTTGATTGTAATCAGATTGTTGCTGTTGTTAAGGATGATGATGTTGATCAGAAGAACATGGAGTTGAGTTCGGTGTTTTAGGTTTAGTTTATGTTTATTTTCTTTCTAGATTTAGTAAGTAGCATATGGTAGGTGGTGATGGCTAACAATGTTTCTAAATGGTTGTTGTTGTTGTAGACCTGCCTAGTTAAATCTTAATAATTGATTACTAATAAAAGATCATTTTGTTAAGAATTTAGTCACTTGTGTTTTATGCTTTGAATGTCTTCCCATGGTTGTTATGATTGTTAATATTGTGTTTTTAATCTATATATTTATGTTGTGTTTTACTCACAGTGTTGAATAGCTCGTTATAGCCCGTGACGGTGAAAGCGTGCCCTCCATGCTACGCAATAGGTCAAGGCGCGCTACGTTATGAGGTGCGGTTAAGCTCTACGCAATAGGTCAAGGCGCGCTACGTTATGAGGTGCGGTTAAGCTTATGAGTGGGCTTATATAAGCAAATTATGACTTTTATATAATAAGCTTATAAGCCTTTGTTAAGTGTTTGTTTTAGCTTATATAGTGGGCTTATAAGCTTATTAGCTTATATAAGCTTATAAGCCGAAACTAAGTGTTTGGTTAAGCTTATATAAGTAGACTATTATATAAGTAGGCTTATAAGCTTATATATGAGATTTTTGGTAAGCCCAAAATGTGTGGCTTTTAAGGCTTATATAGCAATAATATATAAAAAGACATTTATTTCCATATTTAATAACCATATCATTTAATATTCATGTATTTTTTTTTTGTTATTTTACCTTACTAAATTTGATAAGCTAAACCAAACACTAAACATAAGCTTATAAGCTTATCATATATAAGCCATAATAGTTTATATAATATAAGCCTAAGCCAAACTAATAAGCTTAACCAAACACCCCCTAAGCAACTAATATAACTAATATAGTAAAATGACAAAAAAGTACATAAAAATAAAAATAGATATTAATTATTAAATAAGGGTATAAAAGTCTTTTATGTAATATTTTTATATAAGCCCAACTAACCTTACATAAGCCACAAATTCTTGGCTTACCAAAACCTCCTTATATAAGCTTATAAACATAGTTATATAAGTTTAACCAAACACTTGGCTTATAAGCTTATAAGCCTACTATATAAGCTAAAACAAACACTCCCCAAATTCAAAAAAAAAGAATATGTGAAAAGCTTTAATTATTATGTATAACACTTATTATGAACTGAATATAAACATAATATTGAAATATGATAAAACAAATAAGTATTTTTATATGGTTTGCCGCCATAAGCCACGCCTTAGAAACGCTAAAGCTTCGCTTTAACCCTAAAGCGTGTAGCTTGGACATGCCGCTACGTCACGTCTCATGCTATTATAACCATGGTTTTACTACCTTCGTTTTAAAATTATTGTCTACTATACTATTTTAGGTTTTCTTAAAATAATTGTCCACTTCTAAAAATATATAAAAAATTAGTAAATTTTATTATATTATTCTCATTTGAGGTTATTATTACAAACAATAAATAAGTTTTAAATTAATTAATTGAGAGTAAATTGTTATTTATGCAAAAATTATGAGAAAAAAAGATGTAATATTGAAATTATTTACAAGTGTGTGTTTTTTTGTATATAGACAATAATTTTAAAACGAAAAAAAAGTAGTTTGGTATAATAGATTGTTGTGAAAGATAATGAACTATACAGTATGAGTTTATGAGGCCGGTTAGGTAAAGCTTGCCATGGTGGAGTGCAAACAAACACACGATGGAACTAACTTAACACCGAAGATATCATATTCGGCATGAGTGTGACATTGCTAATCTGATATGGAAATGGCTAACTCAAATGGAACTAATTACATCAAACAGAATACCTTCCTTTGTCATTTATGGCTGTTTAACAGAATACCTTCCTTTTGTCATTTATGGCTGTTTGCTTCATTCCTAAAGATTGTCAAAGGTTTAGAGGAAATACTTTTTGCTGGCGTTGTATTTCAAGTTACAAGGTAAATATCTACATAACGGAAGAATGGTTACCGGATATCATTTAAAATCGTATTATCACTTTTAAAATAAACTATTCGACTATAATGTTTGAATATCACAAATATCTACTTAAAATAAAACCAAATGTATACTTCATACTCCGGACCCATTATCCGGTGTGAACATAACCCACAAGTGAACTATATTTTCAACCAGGGGCGGAGCTAGGGGTTCTCGAGGATGCACGGGAACCCGATGGAATTTTGTCCCGTAGTGTATAAATTTGCTAAAAATCTCTATTTTTTCAAAATGAACCCGGTCCCAAAATTATGTACTATATAGATACTCATATTAAAGATTTTGTGCACCCGATGATTTTATACTCTAGCTTCGCCTCTGTTTTCAACAATCCTCCCCAATATAATACAACTCCATTTGCATGATAATTAACTTTAAACAAACCTGTGCATAAATGAAAATATCATAAGGATTGAATTTCCATATTAGTACATTACACGTTTAAATATTCGAAAATCAAGGTGTTCTAAAAATTTAACCCTTTAACCACTTTGGATACCTGAAGATAAAATACACATAAGTTTTCAAACACTTAAAAGATCCTGACAAAACAAGCTATGTGTCCATATCCAGTTCATAAATGTTGCAAGAGCTAAAGTCCGTGCTCCCTTAGGTGGCGAAACCTCAACGTTTACAGAGGTTGTTCATCTTTAGTTCATGCTCATGCTTCGACACTTTTTCAAAGAAATTAACCATTGAGAATGTTTAACTTCATCTCAGTAGGTACAAGCACATCTTTGGGATGATAAGTAAAGATGTGCTTCAGTCCTTGAATGATCAGCTTTCCACATTGAACTTAACTTCCAAGTTTACTCATGATGGACTTAGGTGTCCTAGCATTTAGTGACTAGATTGGAATTAAACACATCCCTTTAGTAAATTTTATAACCACGTCTCTAGTCAATCCCTTCGTCAAATGATCAGCTAATTTTGTTGAGACCTCACAAACTCTACAGAAATCACCCCATTCATAATCAACTCACGAATCATGATAGCGAATGTAGATTCACTATCACAACAGATAAATATGAATGTCATAGGTTTGACCCATAATGAAATCTCAAGAAGCAAGTTTCTCAATCATTCAACTTCTTTACTAGCAGCTGCTAGAGCCACAAACTCAGACTCCATTGTTGAACCAGTAATGCAAGTTTACTTCTTGGATGCCCAAGAAATTGCACCACCGCCGAGCAGGAATACCCAACCACTGGTGGATGAATTATCCTTAGTATTGCTAACCCAACTTGCAATAGTGTAACCTTCAAACACTGAAGGATATCTAGTATAGACAAACTATAATCCATAGTTCTTTTCAAATACTTTAGTACCCTCTGAATTGCTTGCCATTGCCGAGCACTAGGATTACTAATGTACCTACTCAGTTTACCCACAACAAAAGCAATTTCATGCCTTGTACAAGTCATGACATACATCAAACAACCAATGACCCTAGAATACTCAAGTTGAGATACAACCTATCCATTATTGGGCATCAACTTATCTCTTGAATCAATAAGAGTACTTAATAGAGTACAATCAAAGTGATTGATTTTCCTTAGTACTTTCTCAATATAATGAGACTGAAAAATTGCTATATCATCACTTTCATGTTTAATCCTTATACCAAGTATAGCATCATTCTCCCCCATGTCCTTCATTGAGAACCTTGATGACAAAAATTCCTTTGTTAGGTCAAGCTGAACTTGGTCAGTACCAAAGATTAACATGTCATCAACATATAGGCAAATGATGACTCCTTTACTAGATTCATTAAATTTTCTATATACAGATATGCCAGCTTGGTTAAGTAAATAACCATTAAATCAAACCACTTCATCAAACTTTTGATGTCATTGCTTAGGTGCTTGTTTTAGTCCATATAAGGATTTAATCAATTTACACACCTTAGTCTCATTTCCTGACATGATGAAGCCCTGAGATTGGTTCATGTAAACCTCCTCATCCAATTCACCATTCAAGAATGTTGTTTTTACATCCATCTGACGAATAATCAAATTATGAATTGATTCCAAAGCAATCAACATTATTATGGTACTGATATGTGCTACTGAATCATAAGTATCAAAGTAGTCTATCCCTGGCTTCTATCTAAAGCCCTGAATGACAAACCTTGCATTGAACTTTTCAGTAGTTCCATCTACCTTCATTTTCCTTTTAAAAATCTATTTGAAACCAAATGGATTGCAACGTGTAGGTAGATCAACCAATACCCAAGTGTTATTGCCCATGATGGAACCCATCTCATTATTAATTGCTTCTTTCCAGAATGCAACATCCTGTGAATTCATTGCTTCATCAAATATTTTGGGATCATCCTCAACATTAAAGCATTAGAATTATTGGTCAGTGACCTCATCCCTTATACCTTCAATTAAGTATAACTGAAATTCAGGTCCAAAGTTCTTTGGAATCCTATGCCTTTTGCTTTTTCTAAGCAAATGCTCAGGTTGTTGAACCACAATCTCTTTAGTGACATTTTCAAGTTCCACTAAAACACCAATGTCCTCAAATCCAGTAAGAGTCCCGAGGCTTGGTCTAGGGACTGATGATAATCTAGTCTCATAAAAGTTAGCATTCCTTGATTCATTGATTGAGTTTATAGAAACTGAATCATATGTTTAATAACAAAAAACCTATAAGCCTTGAAATGCTCAGCATATCCAACAAAGATACATCCAATGTCTCTTTCACCCAAGATTTTCACCTTTAGATCAGGGAGTCTTACAACTGCCCTACAACCCTAAACCCCGAGGTAGTTCAGGTTTGGTTTTCTTTTAGTCCAAAGGTCATAAAGGATAATCATGTTCCTTTTGTTGAGAACTATATTTAATAAATAACAAGTTGTTAACAGAGATTCACCTCAGAACCCCTGACTCATCCTTGAATAGCACAACATGGAGTTTGTTGGGAATAAATATAAGAGTGTTAGTTCCCCCTGCTGGTTGGTCAGAGTTTCCCCTGCTAGAGTAAGTTCCCCCTGCTAGAGTAAGTTCCCCCTGCTGAATAACAAAGGCAGGGGGATTGGTCCCCCTGCTGGAAGTCAAAGACCCTGCTACTAAGATAAACTTGGAAGAGATTATGACGCGTTTCAGTTACTACTCCAAGATAGTTTCCTAGTTTGTTAGTAGTGATCTTGTACATGAGTCCTTGTGCTATAAAAGGACCCACTAGGTTGTCATGTAAAGCACATCTTTCTTTGTTCATTTCATTTCATACTTTAAGGTTTTGTAACCCTAATACCACTATTGGGTATTCATATATCTATGATATATTAAAGTTCAACGTTTGATTTAAACATTTGTTCTTGTGCTAAACACTATATTCCGCATCTTGTTTAGTTACTTTGTGTTGCAAAGTTTCTCTAGTGTTAGATTGAATTTATTCTTTCTATCACAACCCTTGAACAAGCTAAGGTTTAAGATCCGAGTTTGGGATCAACAAGTGGTATGAGAGTTTGTTGAGAAACTTTGATTAAACCAAGAACAAAACATCTCTCACAACCAACATCAACCATGTCTTCAGATTCCCACTCATCCTCAACCAACAACAACTCTCTCAAACTACCCATTCTGGATCCTGAAAACTTTGAATTATGGGAATTCAGGATTCAACAATACCTAAAGATGGAACACTATGTTCTAGGGAATATCATAGAGTTTGGTGATCAATTTTCCAAAACTATAGCAGTTGAAGAAAAGGATAAGGGAGAGGAAAAAGGTGAAAGCTCCAAAGGTGACAGCAAGAAGAATTTTGTTGCTCTTACTGACAAGGAGATACTAGCAAGAAGGCATGATGTCAGGGCTCACAGTTCTCTGATGTTGGCTCTACCTGATAGACATCAGCTAAGGTTCAGAAAGTATAAGACGGCTAAGGAACTTTGGGAAGCTATTGGTAATACATTTGGAGGAAATGAGGCAACCAAGAAGAAGAAAAAGAATCAGATGATAGACCAATTTGCTTCTTTTAAAGCAAATGGTGATGAAGCAATTGGTTTAATCTACAATAGGCTTCAAGGTCTGGTTGCTCAATTGGAATTCTTTGATATTGAGGTGTCTAGAGAACAAGTGAATGCTAGATTCCTCAACAGTCTACAAAAGGAATGGTTTGTCTACAAAGCCATTTGGCAAAACAGAGATGACATTGATGATAAGAGCATTGATGACATCTACAACAACCTGAAGGTCTTTGAGCCCGTGGTTAATGAGATGAAGGCATTAGGTACTATTCCCACAAATTCAAGTGGAACTGCTGATCCCCCTGCTAACATGGCATTTATATCTCACAGTAGTAGGATTTCTAAAGGCAGTGGGATTGAAGTTTCCCCTTGTAACACCCCATTTTGATAATGGAATGTCACGCGTAATTATGGCGTGTCATCAAAGCATACAAGGATAAATGTCTAAAACATTACATGACCATAGGGATAACCGGAATCAAACATCGGTTCCCAACAAAAGCCCAAAACATAATAAAGCAAAAGAAATGAACGAAAGACTAAACAAGCATAAGTATAAGAGGGCAAGAAGGAAAAGAAGTCTCTAGCAGCTTCCATCCTATTCACGTCCTCCAAATCCTCGAGTCTTCCCTAGGGTACTTGCCGTTTTGGGACATGGAAAGGAAAGTAACGGCTGAGCAAAACGCTCAGTGCACGGATATAGACATAGTATAAGTGACTAAAACATAATAGAGACTTAATAGCAGCGGAAATGTATAAGTCCTGGAAAACCTGGAACATGTTCATAAAACTGGTTTTATAGTTTGAAAAGCCTTATGTTTATCTTATGAAAACTGTTTAACGTATTTTACCATTAGCCAATATAGGTCATGAAAATCCACCGTGCATGAATACTTGGAGGGGTGACCTCATCATGCAAATTAGAGGGGCTGCCTCTAATTTAATATACTGGTTTTTGGGTAGGAGGGATCAGCTCCTTGTGAAGGATGCAAGACACACACCTCATTCACCATGAAATCCTGACTAAAACATGTAACTAGGATGCACCCATACGCCCCACATGATAAATATAATATAAATGGCCAAAAGCTGAAGGGACGCCACGAGCAATCACTCCGCCGTGGTGAAGTCATAACATCAGTGCCTCTAATGTTATGGTTATGGTACCTCCATAACTAGGTGAAACTGGTCATGCATGTATATGGCTATAGGTAATCTTAATTAAACATAAGCAATCAAACACGTAACTTATACTACGGGAAAACAGTTGGCCGCATACGGGGAATCCTAATAAGGAAAGAATGTCCATACTGAAAGGACGGGAATCCGTACCTTATGTCCAATGAACGAAGAAGATGAACTGAGAGAAATCCTACTTCCGAATCACTAGTGCTACATAAATACATACATGAATAAGTATCTGCTTACTAAATACGTAGCTGGTTTTATGTCATGTCTTAGCTTATTTTATGTGTTCTTACCATGTTTTACTGTTTTTAAGCCTTACATTGTGTTTATCCTATATTCTGTTTAATCTGATTAAGTATTTCTGGTATTTCATGTGTTATTATACTTACTGTGTAATAATAAGTAACTTTCCAAAAATAGCAGGTTTCCTAAAATAGAAAGTTTCCAAATATAGAAAGTTACCAAAAATAGAAAGTTTCCAAAAATAGAAAGTTTCCAAAAATAGAAAGTTTCCAAAAATAGATTTACTGCTTAAACTAGATAAGTTTCTAAAAATAGAAAGTTTCCATAAATAGATCAGCTGCCTTAATTAAATAAGTTTCCATAAATAGATTAGCTGCCTGAAATAAATAAGTTTCTAAAAATAGAAGGTTTCCATAAATAGATTAGCTGCCTTATTTCATTAAGTTTCTAAAAATAGAAAGTTTCCATAATTAGAAATAAGCTGGTTAAATAAGCTAAGTATATAAGCCTAAGTGTTTTTATGATTATTTTCTAAGTCATATGATATAATGTATAGTTTAATAATTATTTCATGTAATTAAATTAAACTATAGGTTAAAATATTTAATTAAAGTATAACATGTTTTTAATTAAATAAAGTTAAATACTTAGGTTAAAACATATATTATTACATATTAATAATATAACCTAAGTCATGTTAATTAATTAATTATAGTCATGTTTTTTAAATAATTAATTAATTATAAGTCTAAAATATAAAATACTTAGGTTAATTAATTTCATGATTATAATAATTAAAATAACCTAAGTCATGTTATTAAATTAATCATATCATTTTATTAATTTAATTTTTAACATAAGATCATAAACAAAAAAAAAACTAAACATACACCATGAACCGGATCTAGAATCAAAACCTTGAACCGGACATGAAATCGACACCGTACCCCGAACCAAATCGGGGTACCCCGTGTCTTACTGCTGCCGTGGGACCCACACGCACCAACCAAGACCGTATGGTCTTGGTGGTGGTCGGTTGGCAAACCGAAACCCTTTTGGGTTCGGTGCAGCTTGCGGCCAAAACAAACACCCCTTAGAAACACACTTTTGATTTTAATTAACCCCAAATTATGTTAGATCCATGTTTAATTATTAGGTTTTTGTAAAAACATAACATGTTCTTGATTTATAAAAAGATTAAATCGAAAGAAAAGATTTACAAAGGGTTTACCGAATTCGTGGATCAAAAGGATGAAGAACAAACACGATCACCAACTTAATTCCCAAGATCCAAGATCACAAACCACCTCCTTGTGGTGGATGTAGGGTGGCGGCACAAAGAAAAGAAAGAGGAGGAGTTTTTAGGTTTCTGTAAAAATTCTCTGTAAAGAAAAAATGAGTAGTGTAATTTTCCTTAACCCCCTTTTAGTAAAAATTGATGGGCTAAGCCCATCCTCCCTCTTAATTTCGTGGTAATGGGGCCCACAAGGGGTAACCCGAATGTTTTTCCGTGTCTAAAATATTGGTGTGTTCTCGTGTGTTCTCGTGTTCGTGTTTTACGTGTTTTAATTAGTTATCGATCGTGACTTAATATATTTATTCGTGTTCGTAATAAATATATATATATATATATATATACGTAATTAATATTAGCCCGTGATTTAATTACGTTCATGATTTCAAGATCGCATGTTCGTGATTAATTATTGTTTAAATAATTAATGCGTGTTCGTGCGTAATAAATACTTATCGTGTTCTAACACGTACGTAATACGTAAAATCCTAACACGTAAACGTAATCGTACTATAAAAGAATAGTTTTAATCTAGTACGTACGATCTTAAGGGTACTATTCATGGTAGAAGCATGAGGGTTTTACAACTCTTCCCCCCTAAAAGAATAATTCGTCCCCGAATTATAGATAACGTAACTGGAAGCGAAACATACCCGAATCAAACTGAGAGGGTATGTAAGATAAATTAACGTGCAGGTGACCTGGCAGAAAGAACGCGGAACGTGACATGTCTAAAAAGGACATGGAACGTGACGTGGCTGAAAGGACATATATAATTGATAAGAGAAAACGGATAAGAAGTCCGGATGAACTTGTCCGTTTCCAAGCGGCTTCCCTCTTGGAACGGTTCCTTTATAAGATCTTGACACGAATGATAAGTCTTGGTCCTCCTGACCTTGACTTGGAATACGAAGAAGTTCTTGGTTATCAACGTAAGTTAGATCCCCTAAATTCGATCGAGGGAATAAGAATTAACGTGTAAGAGTAACTGAAACATTATGGTGCAAAACAATCCAACTTAACTGATAACTAGCAACGATGCGCGAGACATATAGAAACGTAGTACGTGAAAATTTTTGAACGTGATACGTGAAAATTTTTGAACGTGCTACGTGGAGATATGGCGAGTGTAGTATGAGTAAACATATCGCGATCCCTGATACGTGTAACATATCTTGATCATGATATGAGGAACGTGGAATGAACATGACATGTGAAACATATCATGATCATAGAATATAATGGCGGTAACGACAAACGCTAGAAGGTGAGACATAGATTATGACGAGAAACGTCTATCTGAGGATAGGGAGTTATACTAAACTTGGGTCCGGTCTCTCAAGTTCTTGCAAAGCCTCCCAGAACGAAATGAACGTAAAATCGTAAGCCCATATACGATCATGAACGTGAATAGTGTCATGAACGCGAGCGCGAAAGCAAGTCGTGAACTTAGAACAAGGACGTGGACGTAAACAAGGAGCACAATTGCGAATCTTTGTCTGACCCGATAACTGAGGGATTACCAAGTGATCGGATGAGCCTTGGCTGGAACATGTCCGATAAATCTGTTTGTTCTGAAATCCTTACGGATGTAAGGATTCTGCAGACTTGATCAAACTGTTTGCAATAACCCAAATAGCATCATGCTTCATCTGAGTTTGCGTTAAACTGGTAACCAAAATCCGTGGAGATCTTGTCCCATTTCAATTTACAATTTCAGATGATGAAAACATCCTAGTCTGTTGGTGTCCTATCTTAGCCTGTTTGTATGACAGGTATGAAGATATGAACGTAACTGTATCTTGCTTCATCGAACCTGATACATAGGAGTTTGCGACACTCTGAGTCTATGAATCTAAACTTCTCTTAGCGTAGGATTTCCCTATAACACCTAATGTAATGTAGGGTTATCTCATTTACGCATAAGTTGAGTCATGGTAAGATTAACCATGCAAATCCATGTGATCCAGCGTGTCACTGTAATCAAACAGAATTGATATTGGAAAAATTTCCAGGGTAAAATTTCTCTTGTCATAGAATTTGCAACATAGTGCAGATATGGTCTTCCTGTTCTTCTTCTAGGCTTAAAGGAAATCAGGTTATCCTCAATGAAAACGCTGATGAATTTGCTTATGAGTTCATGGGACTCAGTTTATTAAGTTCATAATGCCGTTGCAGCATTTATGAGACTAATACAGAATCATGAATTTAGCATGACCAAGTCGTGTGCGAATAGTAGTCATGTACATGTCATGCTCTTTCACTCGTCACTGTTGGTAGCCTGATCATGTGTTCGATCTCGGAAAGTTATTAACACTATAAGGTCGATTGGACATGTTGTCAATCCGTGGAGGAGAATAACGGTCATGAATGGTGATTTGTTTAAGCCGACGGTAGTCGACACATAATCTCATGGTACCGTCCTTCTCCTTGTAAGTTCTTCTGTAATGTATGGGAAGATTTTAGAATAATCAACTGGCTATGCGTAAAAGGACTTCAGTAGTCGTGTCTTACTGACAACTAGAAAATTTTAGCGACTATGGCTAACAACGCACATGCTTGTAAGCATAGATAATTTGTACAGATTTTCCTGATGGAAAATCAAGCTGAATGTATTCAGGAGCCTGAATATTACTGTACATAATTATGAATCGTAGCATGGTGTGCTGTTCATAGTCCATAATTAGGATAAAATTCATCTCGTGTCTGTCCGAGGAAATGCGTTAGCAGCTTGGATCTCATCATTAAGCTGAAGGAAAACCTTCGTATACGTGGGAATACGAAAGGCGTCCTTCATGGTCATGAATATATGAACTATGGTGAAAGAAACGAAAGTGACATTGGCAACGTGACAGTTCTCATTGATGCGCTGATAATGGTATAGAAATTCTTATGGCCTGATTAATACATGGCACAACAAAATAGATATACCCTTGGAGGGTACCCTGAATATCTTAGAAATGTTCCATAGTTGGACGTGAGTCATGTGTCTTGACTCGTTTCTTGGAACTATAAGCATGACATATGTCTTGACTGGTGTCTTGACATGTGTCTTCAGGAGGTATACGTGAGACATGTGTCTTGACTGATGTCTTGACATGTGTCTCGAGACGTAAAACAATAGAACTACAATATTAGGTTATTATGCCAGAATTGGCGGATCGGTTCGACTACTGATCATTTGTATGTCTGATCACGTCTGCGGCCGGAGCCTCGGTTGCGATTTCTAGGATAGTTTCTGTCATAGTAGTGGTTACTATCGTCCTGTCTGTCAGTTCCTTGACGGTCATTCTCATGACCGTGATTCATGTAACTATTCAGCTGAGTGGCCGGCTGGTACCGGTTTGCACTCATATGGCTGAAATGACAGCCGAATGACGTGTGACATGTAACTAAGAATTAGGGACAATGATTGATGGGAATCGTCTGATGGTGAAGCATCTTCTCGTCCAATTGCTTTACTCCGACGCCTTTGTCTTCGTCTTGTAGGATCTCCAGGTTGTGAACAGCATCCGCATCTCGTAGCGTCTCCGAACGTCAGCAGCATCAACCTTTAGTAACATCTCCAAGTTATGAGCGCCATCAGCAATCTTGTAGAATATCAACAATTGAAAATACACCTGAGATGATTTAGAATCGACTAGCGAATACTCGTGAAGTATTGCAAGTGAAATACACATGGATTAAGGTACTTGTAATACACATGAAATACGGTACGTGGAGTACACGTGAAATGCACATGAAATGATCGGTATGGGGTCGATCATTTATCATGATCTAAAGAAAGTATATCGGTTAAACGGTTAGGAAAACCATCATGATAACCTGGCAATGCCAGTATATACCTCATTCTGGTTGCATAGAGAAACACTAAAGTGTGGTTACACAAAATTCAACGATGATTTGCCTGACAACATGATCAATGAAAACCAACCATGACTATCATGAAAGCAGAATTCAATGAAATCCAACAATGTCTTGCGTGAAAGCATAAATAACAAAAGAGGCGTAAGACGTAATTAACATGAAGACGTAATCAACATGAAGACGGAATTATCATGAAGGAACATAAAACGATCTATCATAAAGGAGTGTATATCATAATCAGCCTGAAACCGAAGTTAACCATGACAATATGAAAACACACTTGACATAAAAACATAGTAACTTATGAGGGGACATGAAAAAAATTTATGCCAATTTAAATCATGAGAAAAATTTTATGTATGAAAAACAGTGCATGAATGCGTAATGTAGTTTATAAAAACCTTTATATGTGCGAGGGGACGCCTATGGGTCGGTCCCAAAACAAAAGACATGGCGAGGGGACGCCTATGGGTCGGTCCCAAAATTAAAAGTTTCGATAAAAGCACATGCGACTAAATAGGGCCAGTCCTGTACCAACCATTACTTAGTCATAATCCCTGCAACAATGATACATGAAACATAAATAAATGAAACTCATATGTCAAAACTTATCAGAAAAAATTTTATGTGACTAATTATGAACTACTGGGGTTTAGTCCACATAGCCACAGTTCACGAGGAACATTATGCATGACACAATGACACAAACTAAATATGAATGACGGTTATCCATCCATATTAGTAAAACAATATCGATGAAAACATCAAGGTTAAAACCTCAAGGTGCTGAAAACATCATGGTTAAAACAACAATGCGCTGAAAACATCAATACGTGGAATAACAACGTTGGCTTAGGAAGCTCCTGGTGACTATCCACTAGTCACAGGTCGAGTTTTAGAGCCTACAGGTCGAAGCCTTGGCTCTGATACCATAATAGTAACACCCCATTTTGATAATGGAATGTCACGCGTAATTATGGCGTGTCATCAAAGCATACAAGGATAAATGTCTAAAACATTACATGACCATAGGGATAACCGGAATCAAACATCGGTTCCCAACAAAAGCCCAAAACATAATAAAGCAAAAGAAATGAACGAAAGACTAAACAAGCATAAGTATAAGAGGGCAAGAAGGAAAAGAAGTCTCTAGCAGCTTCCATCCTATTCACGTCCTCCAAATGCTCGAGTCTTCCTACCTGCCGTTTTGGGACATGGAAAGGAAAGTAACGGCTGAGCAAAACGCTCAGTGCACGGATATAGACATAGTATAAGTGACTAAAACATAATAGAGACTTAATAGCAGCGGAAATGTATAAGTCCTGGAAAACCTGGAACATGTTCATAAAACTGGTTTTATAGTTTGAAAAGCCTTATGTTTATCTTATGAAAACCTGTTTAACGTATTTTACCATTAGCCAATATAGGTCATGAAAATCCACCGTGCATGAATACTTGGAGGGGTGACCTCATCATGCAAATTAGAGGGGCTGCCTCTAATTTAATATACTGGTTTTTGGGTAGGAGGGATCAGCTCCTTGTGAAGGATGCAAGGCACACACCTCATTCACCATGAAATCCTGACTAAAACATGTAACTAGGATGCACCCATACGCCCCACATGATAAATATAATATAAATGGCCAAAAGCTGAAGGGACGCCACGAGCAATCACTCCGCCGTGGTGAAGTCTTAACATCAGTGCCTCTAATGTTATGGTTATGGTACCTCAATAACTAGGTGAAACTGGTCATGCATGTATATGGCTATAGGTAATCTTAATTAAACATAAGCAATCAAACACGTAACTTATACTACGGGAAAACAGTTGGCCGCATACGGGGAATCCTAATAAGGAAAGAATGTCCATACTGAAAGGACGAGAATCCGTACCTTATGTCCAATGAACGAAGAAGATGAACTGAGAGAAATCCTACTTCCGAATCACTAGTGCTACATAAATACATACATGAATAAGTATCTGCTTACTAAATACGTAGCTGGTTTTATGTCATGTCTTAGCTTATTTTATGTGTTCTTACCATGTTTTACTGTTTTTAAGCCTTACACTGTGTTTATCCTATATTCTGTTTAATCTGATTAAGTATTTCTGGTATTTCATGTGTTATTATACTTACTGTGTAATAATAAGTAACTTTCCAAAAATAGCAGGTTTCCTAAAATAGAAAGTTTCCAAAAATAGAAAGTTACCAAAAATAGAAAGTTTCCAAAAATAGAAAGTTTCCAAAAATAGAAAGTTTCCAAAAATAGATTTACTGCTTAAAATAGATAAGTTTCTAAAAATAGAAAGTTTCCATAAATAGATCAGCTGCCTTAATTAAATAAGTTTCCATAAATAGATTAGCTGCATGAAATAAATAAGTTTCTAAAAATAGAAGGTTTCCATAAATAGATTAGCTGCCTTATTTAATTAAGTTTCTAAAAATAGAAAGTTTCCATAATTAGAAATAAGCTGGTTAAATAAGCTAAGTATATAAGCCTAAGTATTTTCATGATTATTTTCTAAGTCATATGATATAATGTATAGTTTAATAATTATTTCATGTAATTAAATTAAACTCTAGGTTAAAATATTTAATTAAAGTATAACATGTTTTTAATTAAATAAAGTTAAATACTTAGGTTAAAACATATATTATTACATATTAATAATATAACCTAAGTCATGTTAATTAATTAATTATAGTCATGGTTTTTAAATAATTAATTAATTATAAGTCTAAAATATAAAATACTTAGGTTAATTAGTTTCATGATTATAATAATTAAAATAACCTAAGTTATGTTATTAAATTAATCATATCATTTTATTAATTTAATTTTTAACATAAGATCATAAAAAAAAAACTAAACATACACCATGAACCAGATCTAGAATCAAAACCTTGAACCGGACATGAAATCGACACCGTACCCTGAACCAAATCGGGGTACCCCGTGTCTTACTGCTGCCGTGGGACCCACACGCACCAACCAAGACCGTATGGTCTTGGTGGTGGTCGGTTGGCAAACCGAAACCCCTTTTGGGTTCGGTGCAGCCTGCGGCCAAAACAAACACCCCTTAGAAACACACTTTTTATTTTAATTAACCACAAATCATGTTAGATCCATGTTTAATTATTAGGTTTTTGTAAAAACATAACATGTTCTTGATTTATAAAAAGATTAAATCGAAAGAAAAGATTTAAAAAGGGTTTACCGAATTCGTGGATCAAAAGGATGAAGAACAAACACGATCACCAACTTAATTCCCAAGATCCAAGATCACAAACCACCTCCTTGTGGTGGATGTAGGGTGGCGGCACAAAGAAAAGAAGGAGGAGTTTTTAGGTTTCTGTAAAAATTCTCTGTAAAGAAAAAAATGAGTAGTGTAATTTTCCTTAACCCCCTTTTAGTAAAAATTTATGGGCTAAGCCCATCCTCCCTCCTAATTTCGTGGTAATGGGGCCCACAAGGGGTAACCCGAATGTTTTTCCGTGTCTAAGATATTGGTGTGTTCTCGTGTTCGTGTTTTACGTGTTTTAATTAGTTATCGATCGTGACTTAATATATTTATTCGTGTTCGTAATAAATATATATATATAGGTAATTAATATTAGCCCGTGATTTAATTACGTTCATGATTTCATGATCGCATGTTCGTGATTAATTATTGTTTAAATAATTAATGCGTGTTCGTGCGTAATAAATACTTATCGTGTTCTAACACGTACGTAATACGTAAAATCCTAACACGTAAACGTAATCGTACTATAAAAGGAAAGTTTTAATCTAGTACGTACGATCTTAAGGGTACTATTCATGGTAGAAGCATGCGGGTTTTACACCCCTGCTAACCATTCCCCTGCTGTAAGGTCTGGACCATCTTATGATGAAGAAAGGTCTGCAACCTTCAGTCTTGATACTGCCTGTGCTTTCATAACATCTCAAGGATCTCAAGGATCTACTGTGTTACATGAAGATCTAAATCAAATCAGCAAGCAAGGACTGGAGGAGATGGACATTAAGTGGAACATGGCTCTACTCAGCATGAGAGCCAACAGATTTTACAAGAAGTATGGGAAGAAGATTTCCATCAATCCTTCTGATGTAGCTGGATTTGACAAAACAAAGGTAGAATGCTACAACTGTGGCAAGAAAGGTCATTTTACTAGAGAGTGCAGAGGGCCAAAGAATGGAAGCAACTATAGGAAGGAAAACATGGATGATGATTCTAGTGCTAAGGCTATGGTAGCCATGCAGGGGATAGATGGAGCAGGTGGATGGGACTGGAGTGCTATGACAAAGAGTGTTGAAAGAAATCAAGCATTAGTTGCTAAAGAGAAAGAGGAAGATTTTGCTCTTATGGCTATGTCAAGCTCTAGTTCAGACAACGAGGTATATGATGATTCATATTGTACTAAAGCTTGTAGAAAAAATACTGAGTCATTGAATGATCAAATAAGAAAGTTAAAAGTTGATTACATTAATTGTGATAATGATCTTGATAACTACAAACGTGCTTTAGAACAGTTAGAGTCCACCATAAGAGATTATAAACAAAGCGAAAATGATTACAGAGATCATATTGTCGTATTAGAGAGAGATGCTAGAGTAAATAATGATTCCATTAAGGAATTAACTGCTGAATTAGAAGTTTTTAGATCTAACAAGAAGATAGATGAACAAACTGTTGAAAAATTTGGAAAAGCTTCTAAAGATCTAACTAAGGCAGTTGAAATTGGGCAGTCTCCTAGGGACAAAACAGGTTTTGGTGTCAAAAATGAGCATGCTATTATTCCACCACCACCTGCCAATATACATGCACCCATGCCTAGGAAAGATTTGTCTTGGACTGGTCTTTCTTGTTTCAAAAAGCAGGAAGATATTGAATTTAACTTAAATGCATACATACCAAAGAATCTAGAAACAGAAGAACCTCTAGTAAAAACTAGTGTAGATAGAGACTTTGAAAAGGAACAAATTACTTTAAAACAGTAGAAAATAGATAACCCTGTTCTCTTTTCAAGAGAAGGATTATTTGGAAGTGATTCAAGTTCTAAGAGTAGTTCATCCAGAACCTCCAACAGATCTGAATCAGGATCAAAGCCCTCTAAGACTACTGTTAAATATGCTGGTATGTATAGGCCTATTAGAGGTAATCAGAGGAATTGGAACAACCAAAAGTCTCATCAATTAGGAAAGGACTTTGTGAAAAACACCAAACCTTGTTTCACATGTGGCAGTTTTGATCACACTTATCAAGACTGTCAAGCACCAATGGAAGTGGTGGCTGCAAATCCTTTAAAGGATATGCAACCAAAAGCTATTCTGTTGAATGCAGGGGCAAAATCTTTTTCCCCTGCTAAGTATATTGCCCCTACTTTGAGAAACAAGGTATCTGATAAGTATGTAGTTCCTGCACTAAGAAAGGTAAATGTGGCAGTTTTGATCACACTTATCAAGACTGTCAAGCACCAATGGAAGTGGTGGCTGCAAATCCTTTAAAGGATATGCAACCAAAAGCTATTCTGTTGAATGCAGGGGCATAATCTTTTTCCCCTGCTAAGTATATTGCCCCTACTTTGAGAAACAAGGTATCTGATAAGTATGTAGTTCCTGCACTAAGAAAGGTAAATGATGCATGTCCCAAGTCTAGCTCTTATATGACTAAACCAGAACCTCATACTGCATATAAATCTGTTTATAGACCCTACCAAACGCCAATAGAGGCCAAAACAAAAGATGGGTTCCCTGCTAAGCATAGGGATTCCCCTGCTAAATCTAGGGTATCCCCTGCTGGCAAAGTTTTGCCCTCTAGAAACATGGGAAGATGGGGAAAAGCTGTGAAATCCTCAGCTCGTTGGGTTTGGGTACCCAAAGGGGGTACTCAATCCAATGGTGCATCTCTAGTCTTTGACAAGTTATCTTACATTGATACACGAGGTAGATCCAAGTCTGTAATGGCTTGGGTCCCCGATAGAAACTAAATTGTTTTTCTTTTTGCAGGTGCCAAAGCAGACCAGGAATGAAAAAGCCTATTGGGATAGTGGATGCTCAAGGAGCATGACTGGACATAAATCCTACCTGTCTAACTTTATTCCCCTGCATGAAAATGATGGTGTTTCTTTTGGAGATGGGCATGGAACAATCACAGGAAAAGGAACTATTGTCACTAATGGAATGACATTTGATAATGTCTACTTGGTGAAAGAGCCAAAGTACAATCTTTTCTGTAAAACCCGTATGCTTTTACCATGAACAGTACATATATAATCGTACGTACATGATTAAAACTTTCCTAATATAACATGTTTACGTTTCACGAATGTTAATTACAAGTATTACGTACGTGTTATTACACGATAAGTATTTAAGCATATTAATACACGATAATTATTATCAACAATAATTATAATCACGAACATGCAATCATGAACGTAAATAATCACGAACCTATTATTATGTATTTACGTAATTATTATTACGATTACGTACAAGTATATATTATAACACGAGCATTAAGTAAATAAATCACGTAAACACGAACACGAGAACACGTAACAATTTAGAACACGAAAAACATCGGGTTTCCCCTTGTGGGCCCTACATACCCGCGGCAAAGAACAAAGAAAGGGGCCAAGCCCACTTTTATTTTAACTAAACAAGAAAAAAGGAAAACATATTTTTCATAATTACAAAAGATTAGAAAAATACAAAACCCTAGCCTCCCTTTTCTCCTCCTTTTGGCCACCGGTTGGAACACACCAAGGAGAGGTGTTCGTTGATTTTTGGTGATCCAATTCTAGTGGAAATCGTTCGTGTTATCATTCTCTTTTTGTTCACGCATTGGTAATCCTTAAACCTTTTTCTTTTAATTCTTTTATTTAATGAGAACACATGAAATCATGATAATTAAATAATCAAGATTAAAAACATGTAGATCTAATCATTGGGGGTAAATAAACATGGATGTTTTAGGGGTGTTTGGTTAGGCCGACGTATGGAGCCGAGAGCCGAAGCTCTCAGTGGGTTTTTAATCACCACCAACCGAGACCCCATGGTCTCGGTGTGGGTTGGGTGCCTCGGCCGCAGGGAACAAGGGACCCCGACGCATGTCGGGGTGGCCTTGTGGTTTTGGGGGTCTCGGCTGAAAAACAAACAAGCACCACCGGCTTAAGCCGGTGGATAATATGAACAAGCAGGGGAAACTCAAGCCGCGACAGGAGGGGGAACCACCGGCTGACTGCCGGTGGGAACTTTGCTTAGCCAGCGGCTAGCCGAGAGACCAAGGGGAACCACCGGCTGAAGCCGGTGGCATTTTTGCACAAACAGGGGCAACCGGCCAAGCCGATTCGCCACTGTTAAGGGTGTGTTTGTTTGGTCCGGTTCAAGGGTAAACACGGTCCGGTTCACGACATGTCTAGATTTGAAACACGGGTTTGGTTCACGATTTAATCTTTTTACAAGCCTAATTAATTTTTACAAGTTTAATTATTTACAAGGTTAATTAAATTAATTTACCATGTTATATAATTAATTTAATTTAGACATGACTTACGTTAATTATTATTATTAATAATACATGGTTTTAACCTAAGTATTTTATGATTTAATTTAGACTAAAGTAATTAATTAATTATTAAAACATGACATGTAATTAATTAATTTCCATGACTTAGGTTATATTAATAATAAATATTAATACATGTTTTAACCTAAGTATTATTTACACTTTAATTTAATTAAATCATGCTATATTTAATAAAATCTTATAACATATAGTTTATTTAATTTACACGTATTAATTAATAAACTATACTATTAATCACATGACTTAGAATATTAATCAGTAACACTTAAGCTTATCTTATTAGCTTAATAATTCAGCTTAATTCTATTTATGGAAACTTTCTATTTTTAAAAACTTATCTATTTTAAGCAGTAAATCTGTTTTAGAAACTTTCTATTTTTGGAAACTTTCTATTTTAGGAAACCTGCTATTTTTAGAAAGTTACTTATTATTACACAACCAGTATAATAATACAAGAAATACAAGTAATACTTAACCAGAATATCCAGAACATATGATAAACACAACATAACGTTAAAATCAGTAAAACAAGACATGAACATGAAAAAACAAGCTAAGACATGATATAAAACCAGTTACGTACACGGTTATCAGAACACTTATACACGTATATTATTTATGTAGCATTAGTGAGATCGAAGTAGGACTCTCTTCCGTTCGTCTTCTTCGTTCACTGGACATAAGGTACGTATTATCCGTCCTTTCAGTATGGACATTCTTTCTTATTAGGATTCCCCGTATGCAGCCAACTGTTTTCCCAGTATATGTTTTGTATGTTTTGATTTGCTTATGTTTAATTAAATGCCTAAGCCATATACATGCATGACCAGTTTCACCTAGTTATGGAGGTACCATAACCATAACACTGGAGGCACCAGTGTTATGACTTCACCACGGCGGAGTATTAGCTCGTGGCGTCCCTTTCAGCTTTTGGCCATATAATTATGTTATCATGTGGGGAGTATGGGTGCATCCTAGGTTACATGTTTTTACAGATTATTCAAGTGAATGTGGTGTGTGCCTTGAATCCTTCACAAGAAGTTGATCCCTCCTACCTAAACTTATATTAATTAGAGGAAGCCCCTCTAATTGCATGACGAGGTCATCCCTCCAAGTATTCATGCACGTTGATATTTCATGACCTATATTGGCTAATGGTAAACATGTTAAACATTTTTCTAAGATAAACATAAGGCTTTTCAAACTATAAAACCTGTTTTACTAAGTTATACCAGGTTTTCCAGGACTTAATCAATTCCGCTGCTATATGTTGTATATGCTTATGTTATTCATTCTATGCTTGTATATCCGTGCACTGAGCGTTATGCTCAGCCGTTTTCCTTTCATGTTCCCAAAACGGCAGGTACTCGGGGACGCTCGTAGACTTTAAGCGTACGTGCATATGGATTGGAAGCTTTCTAGCCTTCATTACTTTATGCGTATCATCATACTTTTGCTACTTATTTCCATGGACATTGTTTAGTCCTTTTCATTTACAGTACTTATGTTTGTGTGTGATGGGCTTTACTTTGAGGTACCGATGTTTGTTTCCGTTATTTCCTTTATGGTCATGTAATGTCTAAGATATTTATCATTGTATGCTTTGATGACACACCATAATCACGCGTGACATTCCATTTATCAAAATGGGGTGTTACAATTATGGTATCAGAGCCAAGGCTTCGACCTATAGGCTCTCAAAACACGACCTGTGATTAGTGGGTAGTCACTATGGTCTTCCTAGAACTGACAGTCTGTTTTAATGCATCCATTGTTTTCATGCATTCATATATATGTCATTGTCGCAGGTTTATGACTAAGTAATGGTTGGTACAAGACTGACCCTATTTAGTCGCATGTGCTTTTATCGAAACTTTTAACTTTGGGACCGACCCATTAGCGTCCCCTCGCCATGTCTTTTGTTTTGAGTGAATTGACCATAGGCGTTCACTCTCGCTCATATAAAAGTTTTCATAAAACTACATCATGCATTCATGTACTAGTTTTCCTGCATAAAGGTATAAATTTTTTTCCATGTATATATTTTATGTTTTGATCAGTTTAATCATGTATTTTTATGTTATACTGTCAGATGTTCTCACACGCGAGCAGGAACAACTCAATGCAGCAGTCCAAGCTGCAATGCAAGCTATGCTTCCTCAGCTGAGGAACGAAATCAGGGCTGAGGTGCAGGCTTCCAACAATCAGAAACAGCACCCAATACCTCCTCCTCCTCTTCCAGCAACATTGGTCACATGGCTAGAGAGATTCAATAAGCTACGCCCTCGATCTTTCGAGAAAACAAATAGCCCTAGTGAAGCTGAAAGCTGGTTGGCTCACATTGAGAAGATCTTCGATGCAATGGACTGTGACCCCGTATTCAAGTCGAGGTTGGCCTGTTACCGGTTCGAAGGTGATGTGCTATCATGGTGGAAGGCACTAAAGCAGTCCGAGGGAGGTGATAATTGGGTGGCTGGTTTGACTTGGGCTCAGTTCAGGGATTTGGTGATGGGACAGTTCTTTCCCAAGGCTGAGCAAGACAAGCTGAAGAGGGAGTACCATGGAATCAGGCAGAGAGCTGGAGAGAACAACAATGAGTTCATGCAGCGCTTTCTTCGTTTGGCTGGTTTTCTTGGTGCAGCAGCAGGTACTCCCAAAGAGCAAGCATACCACTTCTGGTGGACTCTTCGTACATCGGTCGCAAACAACTTGGTGTGTGCTACGTTCAACACGGTGGCACAAGTGGCCGATGCAGCACGTAAGCTGGAGATGTGCAAGAAAGAGAAGATTTCGGGGAAGCAGAGAGACCCGAGAAGAGGTAAAACATTCGTTAATTAGTGGTGACCAAACCGTATTCTTTCAGTATATGTCAATTTTTACATCTCTTTTAAATTGCATCTTCCAGGCAGAAGACTGGGGACCGATCTCAGCCGGCTACTCAGCAACAACCTACTCAGCCCAAGGGAAACGATCAGACTCACGACCGTTCTGCTACGGATAGGCGTGGCGGTAATGATAATTACCGTAACAACGCTGGAAACTCCAACAACAGCAGGTCCTTACACTTACTCATTTTCTTATGATTACATGCAATAGTTCATAATTCTGACACATTAGAGAATCTTCTACCAGGAATCATGGTAACGGGAGGGACCAGAACCAAAGAGGTTCACAGCCTAACCGTCCAGCTATCACTGGTATTCCATCTTACGAATTTTACCGCATTGTCCTTTGTACCTATTATCATGTCTCATGTATACTGTTCTTATCAGGCTCCCAGCCAGCAAGGACACCTGCTGGAGGATATACTCATCCTCTTTGCACTACCTGCAATCGTAGGCACCTAGGGCCATGTCGCCGCGATAGCGACGCATGCTACAAGTGTGTCCTCCCTGGCCATCGCATGAAGGACTGGCGCAAGGGAGAGATTGATGGAACATCTGGACATGCTGATACCAAACCGCCTCCTACTAGTGGACGCGTTTACACGACTTCTCGCGATCAGGCCAAAAAGTCTATAGGTACCATCACTGGAATCTTGTATATGTATGGTCAAGCTGCATGTGTTCTATTTGACACAGGTGCTACTCATTCGGTCATTTCTACTGCTTATGCTAAGAATGTTAGGATACCCCTATGCCATTAGAGAATGTACTGAACATTTCCACGCCTTTAAGAGACTCTGTACGCATAACCCATGTGTACAAGAGCCTTCCCCTATAGTTTGATGACAAGATTTGTCCTGTTGACGCACTCCTGCTGGACATGCATGATTTTGACATGATATTGGGCATGGACTGGCTCTCCAAGCATCATGCTACTATGGACTGCCATTCATATCGAGTCATCTTCGGTGATGTTAATGCACCAGAGTACATTCACAACGGGTTCGTACCCGGAAAGTCTGTATAAATCATATCAACCCTGCAAGCACGTGCACTACTTTCACATGGTTGCGAGGGCTATCTAGCTACTGTTCATGACATGGATGCTGAATCTCCATCAATTCAGAATCAGCCGATAGTGTCAGAATTTCCAGATGTATTTCCAGAAGAACTTCAGGGCATACCACCTGCACGTGAAGTAGAGTTTAATATCGAGCTCATACAAGGAGCTGAGCCGATTTCCAAGGCTCCTTATCGTATGGCTCCCATAGAGTTGAAGGAGCTGAAGGATCAATTACAAGAACTTCTGGAATGAGGCTTCATTCGACCAAGCGCATCTCTATGGGGCACACCGGTCTTATTCGTGAAGAAGAAGGACGGCAGTATGCGTCTTTGCATAGATTATCGCGAGCTCAACAAGAACACCATCAGGAATAGGTATCCTCTGCCACGCATTGACGATTTGTTTGACCAACTCCAAGGGGCCAAACATTTCTCCAAAATTGATATGAGGTCAGGCTATCATCAGCTAAGGGTTAAAGAGCAGGACATCGCCAAGACTGCTTTCCGTACACGTTATGGCCACTACGAATTTGTAGTCATGCCATTTGGCCTTACCAATGCTCCAGTAGTGTTCATGGATTTGATGAACAGAATCTTCCATGAATGTAGAATCATAGTTTCGTAGGATTGTGTAAGTGTTTGATTTATCTAAAGAGAGGAATGGAGAAGGAAGAACTAGAGAGAGAAAGTTAGAGAGAGAAATGAGAGGATTAGAGAAAGAAATGTTGATAAAATGAAAAGTGAGAAACAAACAATGACCAACCTCTCCTAACATGCTAGGAGGGGGTATATATAGCCCACCCTACATGTGGGCTATATGATCACGAGCCAAATACTTGAATATATCATTGGAGTGACAGATCCTTTCTAAATACGTAAAAACGTATTTCCAACAATCTCCCCCTAAGAGAGGTCACTCCAAGTTACAATGTCCTAAATAGTTTATAGCTCGTGATCTATGCTAACAATGATGTGACCGAGACTTTCCTTGGAAAAACGTATTTCCAACAATCTCCCCCTAAGGGAGGTCACACCATTTTACAAAATCTTAAACCTAGCATACTATGCTTGAGTCTTCGATCTTGTTCTTGTAAATATGCTTGATGTGATCGTTGACTTTAGTCTTGAGCATGTTTCCTTGCCTTGACCTTGTGCATTCATTACTTGTGATATTTGCCTCTTCGTGACTTCATGTTCCACATACTTACACCTTTATAAATTATTGAAAGCTTCAGAGTTTGATACAGCGGAAGACTTGACTTTTAGGCTTTCTTTAATTTGTTGAAGTATTAAGTGCAAAAAGCATAAGCATGTGTTTACGAATTCTTCTGGATTGTACACCGCAATGCCACCTTCTTGTTACGCTACATAAGACAGTTAGCAACAAAACATATACACGGATGAAATGGCCTTGAACATTTCATTCTAATTTGGTAGCATTTTACCTCCGGTCGGTGAAGACCGTCGGACGGTATAATATATCGTACTTGTGGCAAGTAGTTTCAATTAAGAACCTCATTGACAAGATTTCGCGGGTAAACCCGTTCTCTTTATTCGGCCATCCAAAGCTGACTGCGAACATAAAGAGTGAATCATTTGGATAATATTATCCGCATGATTGAAGCCGTCAATTCATGTTCCTGGAACAAGTGAAATTCAATTAAGAACCGCACCATCGTTGATTTCCACGAGCTTGATTCGTATAGAGTCTTGCAAGTTACCTACCAAGTGCTGTTTGAGGTTAACACTAGAAGGATTTCCACTAATGACTGTGAACACTATAGAGTGTCACTCTGAGTATTCTGGCAAGAGCACTAAGATATTGCCCAGAGGCCTGAAACGTGTTTAAATTCAGTTAAGAATTAAACCACTGTTGCTTTCCAGTTATCACAAGCTTGATTCATAAAGAATCGCATAAGTCACCTACCATGAGCTTTTTGATATTCTCTCAAGAAGGATTTCCATCTTAATTGTAAATACTTTCGTATTACTCGGGTGTTCAGGCAAGATCATGAAGATTTTGCGTAGGACTCTTAAGATCTTTCTTACTTTTCACAGTGTGTGAAGAAGCAAGGAACTATGAAAGTGTGTCCTAATGAGATATATGATGATCTCAAATGGCTCTAGACTCAATCGTGCATTTTGGATTTTAGTGATCAGAGGCTGGAGAGGAGTGCCACCATTTCAATACTAATTTATTCGGAGTGAATAAATCAATAGATAATGTGTTGTCTCCGTGTGATTAAAACAAATATCTTTTGAGAGATATCTGAGTTAGCTGGGATGGGTTGTACATTGCATCACTGGGTCCATGATGTCTATCTTTAATATTAAGCAACAATAAAAATGATCTCAATAGCATATGAATTGACCCGGTTTTTGCCTAAGGTTGTAAGGAGGGCTGCTTTCTTTTCACCCTTTATCTTTATAATTCTTTTTCATTCTTCAACCCCTTCAATGCTTACCAATACGTCATAACTAGCACCTTGTTGTGATTGTTCCAGTGCTAACTTAAGTACTTGGTCGACATTCAGCTACGTTCACAATCTTTCTCCATCTTTCCTAAGGACCACTATTTCTAGCTATGGAATGTCCTTGGGAAGATTCCTCCGATTTTAGAAGAATCATAGGACTTAACCTATCCTACCATCCTTATGTAACCACAATCTTCATCATCGTGAAATAAATGGGTTGTGGGTAAGTATAAATCACCATGAAATCCATTTTGATATCCAAATCCATTTTTCTCCCCCTTAACATATGCCACGATATTCGAAAACATTTCGCACATATCGGGATGAGCCAACACATTAAGTCAAACCATTATTGATCTCAATGTTAAATCACATTTTCTCCCCCATATTAAAAATGTTAACCCAGTCGATGTTTTTAATATCAATTGATTTAATAGCATTTTAAGAAAATTTGGGAAGAAAAATGCAAATCCAATTATCTTCATGATTTTCACAAGCTCCCCCTCAAATTAATGAGGGTGTACTTGAAACGTAAATTGAATACCTTTTAAACACAAGTGTAAGGTACTTATCACGTGCAAAGATCATATATGATAATGTATTCACAAGATTAGCAATTTACGAGGTTGGACCTGAATGATGGAGAACATCATATGATAGAATCACATGGTTCTTGTTCACGAGTGTTGGTCGCCTCGTCACGTCTGAAGTTATCTCTTGACTCCATGTATTTGATTGATATAGTTGTCTTGACACCAATATGTGAACTTTGCACTTTCGGCGTCAAAGATTCTAAATGCTGGACAATTTCTCCCCATCAATGTTGACCTGTGTTCTATTGAAAGAGTTGTAGTCACCGTTTGAGTAGTCACATCGTCGAGTATGTAGATATCAATTGTAAATTGCTACGATTAGTGGAGATGATAACTTCATAAAAACAAGATTTCTCTTGTTTTAACAAATAAATGCACTGACACGTACATATATCCGTGTTAGATTGTGTTATTACGTAAACACAATCCCTTACATGGTTATAAAGTAAACCATGCCCGAGAAAATTAGTTCCCGTTGTTGAGTCAAAGCTTTCCGGTGAAATGCTTGACTTGAATATGAAAAGTGGGTTACTATCTGAAATAATAGCAAGCCATTTAGAACATGTTTTAAAACATTTGAACTTCTGCTCCAACTTTATTTACAATCCCGTGTCATTATTGAATGACATTTCTAGTATCGTAAATATTATCGATTCTAGAAGACATGCTCTTTTTATCAAAAAACATTTTTGACACACAATTTTGAAAGATTTAAAAAAAACCTTTTGAGAAATTCTCGAAAAAATTGTGTTCAATGTTTTGAAACACAATTACTTGAGCTTAAGATGTTGAATATCTTACAAAAAGAGCTCAAGTCCGAGAAGTTGTAAACTTCCCGTTGTGAGGAAAAGTTTATCATCGGCGATAAACTTTCCTTTTAACTGAAGAACGAAACCTAAGTTGACATTTACTTAGAAGTCATTTTCATGAGCTTGAAAACCTTTTGAATATTTTAACGTAAAGCTCATGACCGAGAAAGGTGAATTTATCGTTATGAAGAAAAGTTCTCTTATTTAAAAGATAAACTTTCCTTGATGAGCTTAAAACCTGGAATGTTTTAACACAAGCTCATGACCGAAAAAAATTAATTTCTTGTTACGAGGAAAGGTTATCATGAAAGATAATCTTTCCTAAAATTAATTTCCGAGTTACAGTCTGATATTTAACTGTAAGTCTTTGTGTATGAGCTTAAAAACTTCGAATGTTTTTAATATTAGCTCATGCCTGAGAAAAATTAATTTCTCGTTGTACGGATAAGTTTATCATCTGCGATAACCTTTCCTTTCTTTGAAGTTTGGGGCATAATCTGAAATCTAATTATACACCATTTACACGAGTTTAAAACTTTTGAATAGTTTTAATGTAAGCTCGTGTATGAGAAAATTTAATTTCTCGTTAATGAGGATAAGTTTATCATCGGCGATAAACTTTTCTTTCTTTGAAGCGCGGGTTACACTCTGTCATGTGACTGGAAGCTATTGTGCATGAGCTTAAAAACTTTGAATGTTTTTAATATAAGCTCATGCCCGAGAAAAATTAATTTCTCGTTGTGAGGGTAAGTTATCGTTGACAAGATAAAATTCCCTTTATTTGAGGTCCGAGTCATTGTCTGACATTTAACAATGAACCAAATACACGAGCTTAAAACCTTTGAATAGTTTAAATGTAAGCTCGTGTCCGAGAAAATTTAATTTCTCGTTTTTGAGGATAAGTTTATCATCGGCGATAAACTTTCCTTTATTTGAAGTACGGGTCATCGTCTGAAATTTAACGATGAGATATATACACGAGTTTAAAACCTTTGAATAGTTTTAAAGTAAACTCGTGTTCGAGAAAATTTAATTACTCGTTTTTGAGGATAAGTTTATCATTGGCGATAAACTTTCCTTTATTTGAAGTACGGGTCATCGTCTGAAATTTAACGATGAGCCATATACACGAGCTTAAAACCTTTGAACGGTTATAATGTAAGCTCGTGTCCGATAAAATTTAATTTCTCGTTTATGAGGATAAGTTTATCATCGGCGATAAGCTTTCCTTTACATGAAGAGCGGGTCATAGACTGTAATTTGACTATGAACCATTTACACGAGCTTAAAACCTTAGAATAGTTTTGTTGTAAGCTCGTGTCCGAGAAAATTTAATTTCTCGTTTTGAGGGTAAGTTATCGTTGACGAGATAAACTTCCCTTTCTTTGAAAAGCGGGTCACAGACTGTGATTTGTCTATGAGCCATGTACACGAAGTTTAACTGCGAATCCCCTGAGACACTTGTTTCTATGAAATCAGCTTCTTAAGTAACCAAACTCTGAGAGTGTCCTTAGTTGAACGATATGTAAGGATCGAACCGTTGTGTTCTTGTTGAACATGGACTTTGGTACCTGTATTCTCAGTTGAAGTTTGTATTCTTTTATATGGGTTAGCGATATCTATTTTAGAACCCTGCGGGGATTCACGGTTTTCTTTTCTAGTGCCAGAGGTGACTTGAGGAGATGATTCACTTGTCTTAGCTGGCAAACGTTCCCTTTTATAGAAAACCGTAAGTTTAGGCTTAAGTGATGTATCATCCTTTTCATTTTCCTCCCTAGTAATCTTAATAGAATCGGAGACAATCCTAGTTAAAGGGCACTAGTTTCCTACAACAGTGAAAGTTCTACCCGTGGGTCGCCAAACTTTACCAATTGGTTTGATTTTAGCTAACCATTAGAATTTAAGTCTAGCACGAGAGTTCACCTCATTAAGTAATTTCTTGACACAAGAATCATGATTGGCTTTAAAGACACATTTCCTACATGTTTTACAAGTAGCATATTTAATGTCCGAGTAAGATCTAGAATTCCTAGGTGATTGATTGATGCTCCTATGATATGACATGCTATAGTTAGCAGTGTTGGGTAATCTAGAAGGCACCTAACTAGGTTTGAAATTCCTATCTCTTACTTGTGTCTTTTGAATAGCTTCCCTTAGACCAAGTTTATGGCGAACGTCATTTGAACTAGTTCGAGACGTGTTCTTTGGTCTATGTCTAGGGAGACTAGATGCAATCATGTGATTAGGTCTTGAAAAAGCTGTTTTAGTCACATTGGTCCTAGTTGGTGTAGTGACTGGTCTAGAAAGATGAACCATATCAACTTGGGAGGCAAACCGCGGTCTCGAGGATTGAGGTCGCTCGGATCTAAATGCAGTCGGTTGTCTAACGGACTGATTTGTAGGCGGTTTCCCCAGGATTGATGGTTTTTCAAGCTTAGTGTCCACACTAGTTCCTTTAGTTTTCCTTAATTCGTTTTTCAACACAACTATAGAAAAGACCTTTTCCTGTACTTGAGCCTTTAAAGTCTCATTCTCTTTGAGCAATTTATCATAGGGATGCCAATTTAGATTCTAGCAACTTAATTTGTTTCAAAAGATTATCCTTTTCAGCTTTAGAATCTAGAACTTTTTGATCCAATTTTCGTTCAAGAACAACGTTTGACTTTTCAAAATTTTCAAAATATGTTTCAAATTTGTTCGTTTTCTTCGAAAATTCAAGTTTGGCATCCTCAAGATCTTTTGATTGCTGAGCTATGATCGTTTCAAGCTCTTTAATCCTAGAATCATAATTATTTAAAGAAGCAGTCATAAGGCACTTATCATGATGTTTAGCATTTTGAACACTTTCTCCCCATTATGACTGATGAGACTGTATTTATACATAGTCTCATCGTCCAAATCAGTCTTAAAACGCTTAAAATATCGTCAAAATACCCAAAATATGCCTGTGTTTGTTCATTGTGTATTTCAGGTACGGATATCGTGAATTCACCAAAAGATCAAAGGAATCAAGCAAAAACGAACACGGGAAACGAAGCCGCACAAAGAACCGGACCCGAATCATGAATTTTCCTATCAAGTCCTTGAAGTTTTAAGATTTGGCAAGTTTGGTCCCTCAACTATTGAAGACTTGGCAATTTATACCCTTGTAAAACTCATAATTACATTGGGGTCCCTAAATTACCAAGAGTATGCATATCTAGCCCTTGAAGATTGCTTAAATTACATGAGTGGTCCTTGGAAAAAGTTTGAAACTATGATGGGCCATTTTCAGCAAGTTGGCAAAAGTTGTCATAGGCAAAATGGGGCGTTGATGAAGTTATTTACAAAGTGAACACAATTTGGAAGTCAAGGGGGAAAACTGGGCAGACAACAAAACTTCCCTCACCCACTCATAACTCACCACGTCACCCCCCCACTCCAAATCCACCAATCAGATTACCCCTACCCTCCACATCAGACTCCCACCACTAACCTTTTTAATTTATTTAAAATCAGATTTTTAAACGAGTTTATTAAATTTAAAAAGGGTGGGAAACAAATACTGTATCTTCATCATCCCTAATCCACTCCTAATCTACCCACATAAACCCTAATCATGAACATCATTAAATCAAGGGTTAATCCCTTAAACTTTCCAGAACCTTAATTCCCTATGTTGACATCCCATCCCACACAAAACATGTGACCCCAACCATCCCATGTGCCCGTACCCCACTCCCTTGCTCACGTCCCTTTCCACAAACTCCGACACCAGACAGGATGAGTGGATGGATGAAGTTCCTTGGACCCAAAGCTTAAACCAACGTCCCCGATTGCTTCTAACAGCTGGCAACACCTCAGAATCACATGGAGAGCTATGACCAAGTTTGAAGATTCAAAAGCAAGGGCACATTAGGAAATTTATGGCTGTTAGGGTTTCATTGTATTCCCCTTTTCTAGATTCTTCTTTAGTTGTTTATAAAAGCTAAGCCGTTTGTGGCATAAGCTTTTTGTTCTAGTTTTTGTAAGCTTTTAAAAAATTATTAATGGCAATGAAAACTTTTTAATCTTGCAAATACTGTGTTCCTCATTACTGTTTTCTTACTTTAACATTTACCTTTATATGCAAAGCTAGTGTAGTTTTCAAATTGGGATATTTTGGTTTAAAGAAATTTTCAAGAGACGTTTTTTAATTCTCTTCAAGAATTCTGGCCAAGAGAAGGTGGAAGTGAAAGTGGAAACTAATCTCTTGGTTTGTTTTCTTTGAAGGTGGTTGTGATTTTCAAAGTGTGTTTTATTTCAAGGTTTTTCCAAGATTTTTCACAAAAATCTTAATTTCAGTCACTTATTATTTGTTACTGTAGAATAAGCCCATCACAGCTTGACAAGCTTGTGATAAGCTTATTCTTCTTGTAGTTTTTTTTCCTTGTTTGGTGGTGTTTGTGCAGGTATCAACAAGAGGAAAGCAAGTCCATCACCCATTTCATTTCATTTTCTCCTCATTTTGAAGATATTGAACATCCCTGGTTCTGTTGTTGAACCCCAACAGGGACTCTCTACACCTCCACAAGCTCCTATAAGCTCAACCAGTCCATTTAAAGAAGGCCTCAGCCCAAGGTTTGGCTTGGACCCTTTTAATGAACTTTTCTGATTTTTATATGAGATTTATGTGATTTTGTGTAGAATCTGTTCTTTGGTTAATTTTATTGCTTGATTCTGCTTGTGTATGATCTATATGCATGTTTAGATAGATTGTAATCAGATTGGTTAGGATTTGATAGTATTAGGTTTGTTAATTGGTGATTTCTGAAATATAAGGGGGTGTTTGGGTCTGCTTATTAAGTCAAGTAAGTGACATCTATTTGGTTTAAAAACAGGCTAGACATACTCTTTAAGTTGTTTTTAGGAGTACTGGATATTTGGTTTGCATTTTGGTTAAGTTTTAGAGAAAGTTGCTTGTTTAAACTTGGCAATATGGCATAAAAACAGTAATCACACTTTTCTGCCAGTTTTAGGTCATTTTTGCTTTCAAGTTTTGCAAGGTTGTTAGTAGATAGTATAATCTAGGGTTTCATCTATTTTACATGTGCTTTGGTTGGATTTTGTGCAATTTGTGAAGGCTTAAAATTCGTCCTAGAGACCAATTGCACCAGCAAGGTCCATCAGACCCCTTTCTGACTTGCAGTAACTGTGATTGTGCATTGTGTGCTTAATATTTGTGAACAAGTTGTGTTTTTTGTAATTTTTGTGACTCCCCACAACCCAACTGGTTGTGGGGGTGCCAATCCTTGTCCAAGAAACCAACTCAAGCTCAAGTTATAGCCAAGAAAAGCATCAGACCTTGTTTTTTTGTTCAGTCAGTGGGAACAAGGTTCCCACTACTAGTGTAAGAGTTACCCCTGCTTAGCTAAAAGACAGAAAGTGACCAAGTGTCACTATCACAATCTTAAAAATTTGTCTTTTGTGAACTTAATTAGGTTTTAAGTCTTCATTCTTTTTTCATTATTTTTCTTTTTCAATTCTTGATTTTTCTGTTTAAATAGTTTTTATTTTACTGTTCATTTGATATTTTTTAGATTAATTGGCTATTTTAATTACTTTTTAATTACTGTTTTTTGGAATTTAGTGTAAATAAGTAATATTTTTCAATTTTAAAATTTTTCTTAGATTTAGAAAATTAGTTTAAGATTTTTAGTTTAAAAGTTTTTCACTGTTCACTTTTTAGTTATTTTTTATAATTAAATTAGTTTAATTAGGGTTTAATTATTAATCTATTTTGTCTTTTAGTGCAAATTTTTACATTTTTCAAACTTTTTCAATTTTATACTGTTCATTAGGGTAATTTAGGATTTTTAAAATTGTCAAATTAATTTTGGCATTATTTTATTATTTTTTATGATTATTTTAGTTTAAAAATAGTTTTAAGTCATTTAAAAATAGAAAAATAGTTTTTAAAATTTGGGAAAAATAGTTTTTAGTCTTTAAATAATATAAGTAACTTATTTGTTCAATAAAATAATATTTTGGACATTTTGTTAATTATATTTAATTTTAGGGCTTTAATTAGCATTAAAAATTGAATATTTAATTAATAAAAGGTTTTAAAATATATTTGTTGGGTTTTTATTCTTATTTATATTATTTTAGACTTAGTTTAAACTTTTAAATAATTTTTAGGTTTAAATTTTTAATTTTGTCACGTTTTACGTATTTACGTTCGCGTTTTACGTTAAATCGTCGTAGTGTAATCGTAATCGTAGCTCGTCTTTAATTTTTCTCTTCTAAACCAAAAACGTCACTAATCCAAACTTTGATTTTATATATTGGCACATTTAATCCACACACCTCCTTCGAGAACGAACTCGCATTTATTCGACTTGTCGGTTTTCCTAAATCGTCGAGTTTAATACTTGCCGTACTTATACATTGTTTTCCTAAACACGTATTTTTACAACTATCAATTGGTGCCGCTGCTGGGGAGGTGTTTAGTGTGCCATTATTATTAGTATCGTGTTTGTGTGAGTAGTGCGTTTTTGCTTTTCAATTTTTGGAAAGCGTGAATATCGTACATACTCATTTTTGTTATTTTTCCTTATTATATTATAATATCCAAATAAATCGTGTTTAGTTTTCTTAAACTAAACACACAACAATCTTTATTATATTGTAGATATATTGGTTTTCGTCTTTCTTGTGAATATATTATTACTATATTGTACTACGTAAGAACAATAAATATACAAGTACTCCAAAAGCGTGAAAACGCAACCTTGATTCGGGATTTCATCACTCGATCATTGTATTCGAATCCAAAACAAAAGTTTAAAGGCAAAATAGATAAATACTTTCGTGAGGCTTAATTTCAATTAACACAAACTATAAGGTGGGTATAAGGCGGTTGTATTTCACGACCTAAAGGAAAAAGGCTCTTAAGTGCTTCGCGCCGCCTCGTTTCCTCCGCTTGCTTGTGCGTGTTTTGTGAAAGAAGGCTAATCGAGGGTTTGCCGCCCAAGTATTATCTACGTATATTATATTTGCTTGTTTTCAAGATTAAACCCTCTTGAACGCTTTGGTGTTCCACCAATGTTCTAAAGTCATCGAGAACGTTCACTCCACATGATCGTTTTCATTCTTTGAGGCTCCTTTAATCGAGAAAGTCGATTCGAGGAGAGATTTGTAGATTTGTGTCTACGTAATACATTCAAAAATCCAAAAAAATTAAAAAACAATCAAAAACCAAAAAAATTGAAAAAATCGAAAAACCGCAAAAAGAATCTTCTTTGCTACCACCCATTCTACGCTTAGTGCATGCGCACTCGATCGAAGGATTATTCCAATTCTAGTGAAGCTTCGAATCGACGCAATCGTAATCGAAGGAATCGACGACGTAGACGAGAATTAGAAACCGACGTTCCTAATATCGTTGTTGAAGAGACCTTAGACGAGATGGCCGACAATCGTTCTATGATGGAATTGCTCCAAGCGCCCACCGAGGGTTATGGAGACGCGATCGTAATTCCTGCTATCGAGGCGGAGAATTTTGAGATAAAGAGCGGAATGCTTTCGTTGATTCAAGCTACGAAGTTTCGATGTCGTGAAGCCGATAATCCTCACGACCATATTCGGAATTTTGATCGTCTTTTGGCCACGAGCAAGTTTAAGAACGTCGACACCGATGTCGTCAAGCTTATGCTTTTTCCGTACTCGCTCGATGGTGCCGCCAAGGAAAAGAGTGCACACCCTCGTGTACCTCAAATTCCATCCACAGTTCAAAAAGAGAGTTTTATCGACCTTACCAAAGTAACCCTTGAAGAAACTTGTGCATCGATCCTTCTTAAAAAACCCAAAAGGCGTATGCCGAGAAAGGAAAAGGATCCGGGCCAATTTCTATTACCTTGTGATTTTTCCGAGATTGAGGGATGTTTAGCCCTTGCCGATTTAGGTGCTAGCATCAATCTCATGCCTCATTCTCTTTGGAAATTGATGAGATTGCCTTCGCTTACCCCCACGAACATGACAATCGAGCTTGCAAATTGTACACCGTTAATACCAATTGGAATAGCCGAGGATGTCTATGTTAGGATTGGAAAGTTTGTTTTTCCCGCGGATTTCGTTATATCCGATTACGAGTGTGACCCTAGATGTCCCATTATTTTAGGCCGACCATTCTTATCGACGGCTCGAACCGTAATCGACGTTCACGAGGGGAGACTTACTATGAGATATGGGGATGAGAAAATGGACTTTTTCGCTAGAAAATCCCAAGGGTTTAATGATAATGAAAAAACCGAGGTTTCAAAACCTAATGATTCAAATCCTAATGATTTCAAAATGTTCACTTTAGCGGAAAGAATGAGGCTTAATGCATGTTTTGAAAGAATTAAGAAAAACGGTTTTAAAGATGATGATTTTAATGATAAAGAGTACGTGTACCTAATTCAAAAGGGTATGTGTAAATTTATGGATGAAAACTCACTTTGGGATGTATTTAGCGAAACAAGTGAAACACCAATTCCGAAGGGCGACGTTAGTGCCATCACGACAAAGACCAATATGGGCTCGTCTTCACCACCTTCGAAGGACCACGCCTTTGAGGCTTCAACTTCTAACTCCATCGAAGTGCCTCCTTTGCCTAGCCCAACACCCGTTGAGGCTAAAGGGTTTATCGACATCGATCCTCTCGTCTTAGAAAAGTCACCTAAGCATAGTCATTTGACTTGTAAGTCCATGGTTGTGAGTGCTCACATCGACTCTTTCTTTGACGATGACGATGGCGATTTTGCCAAGATTGATCACGTACTTCGACATCCACATGCTATTTTTGATTCTCCTAAAAAGAAACATGTGAAGTACGATGATTACGAGTTTGATCCCGAGATTGAGGAAATCATTGAACGAGAGCTAGCTCTTATGCCTTCACTTCCACCTACGAGTGAGGTCGACCTTTCCAAAATCGAGGATGAACTTAATGAGTTGGAACGTCTTATTTTCGATGATGAACCAACTCATGTGACCACTAATCCCATTCTCGAGGAGTTACCTAATCAACACTCCTCATTTGAGAATGACGTTTACCACATTCGTGAGGATCTAACTTATCAACGATCCCCACAAAAGAATGATGGTTTCGTGCTTGATCGTGATCTTTTCGAGAGAGTTTCTAAGATACTCAAGGAGGGGAATGACAAACCGTGGTTTGACAAGCCTATCTTTGATGAAGAAATCGATGAGATCGACGTTCATGAGGATGACGAGTATGTAGACCCCGAGGGGGCGGTGTTCTTTGTTGACAAACGTTTTGAGAACTTATATAATCCGCCACCCCCTCCCACCAAATACTTGAATGTGAGAATTTTTAGCGCGACTAATTTTGAATTTGACACGCCAAATATTTTCGACATCATTAAATCGGGTTTTCATAAAGAGTTTAAAAATGATGAAAAAGGAAAAGATTTTAAAAATGTTTTAAAAGATTTTTCTACGTGTTTAACTCCGTCATCACATCGTGTTATGAGTACTACCACCTCGTCTACTCTTTTTGACGATGGTTGGTGTGGTTTTAGTGTGGGGGAAGCCCCAAATGTTCCCTCACATTTCTCCACCGAGGACGAGATTTACGATCCCGGAATTGCTTGTAAAGGGAAATCTCGGTCTTCCACCGATGCAATAAATGGAAATCGTATCTATTTGCTTGGTGTGAGTCTATCTCGAGTAGCTCATTATGTTGCCTTACCCATTGCCCCACCTTTCTACTTCTTATCTCTTTTCTTCTACCCCATTGGGGTTCGTGTTGGAGTAGCGTTGTTTCGTCTTTCATCCGAAAACGAAGACGCTATCTTTGACCCCGGTATACGTATATCGGGTTTTTAAAGTACTCCATGTACTTTTGGGCCTTGTTTATCATGTAAGCCCCACCAAAAATGACCAAACCAATATTATCCCTAAATGATCACATTTAAGGGGATTCGAGTCTAGCTTTTGACTCGGTTATCAAAAACAAGGTGCCTCGTGGGGGATTCTCATGCTTATCCTTGTACATATTATCGCTTTCTTAGTTTAATGTAACGAGCGGACTTGTGCTCTTCCTACCTTTGTTTCGTGGTTGTTTGTGATTGTGATTCATTAGGTTCATCGTCATCATTGAAGCCTCTCGTGTTCGTTTTATGGATCACTCGAGCTTCGATCGTTGCCTTTGGAGATTCCGATATCCGATGATATCCTTTTATGTTCTAACGTTTATCTTATTAGCATAATTCATAAACGGCTTTTAGGTTATTCGTTTTACCCTTTCCATGCTCGAGATTAAGCATTCGACTTCGTCTCTAGTATGGGGGTGTTTACACCCCTAGACTCGAAACATTGAGGACAATGTTTAGTTTTAGTATGGGGGGGTGAGTAGATACTTCACCTTGCTTACGTCACCACGCTATCCAAATTTCATCTTTTTGTTATCGTTTTATGCAAAATAAGGCTAAAAATGGCCAAATTTTAAAATTTTTCTTGTTTTTCATAAGTGTTTAAGACACGAATGTAGGTTTTCCGATGGTGAGAATGAGAGTAATTTTTGACTCGACCGTGCGTGTTGAGCACTTAGCTTCGATTCCTTAACTTTTTAGGCTAAGTCTCTTAAATGAGGACGAGAAATGATAGAGTTATTTATAAGTCTCGTAATAGTCACGATCTTATGTGTAGTAATTATTAGCTTATTATCCCCACGCTTTTGTTTAATAAATTGTTAATAAATATTGATTTGACGGTCTAGTCACTATTGTTGGATTCTAATTTGTTTTGGTAGCTTCCATGTAATTAAATTGGGAAAACATTAAGGTATCGCCAGCGTCACGGTTTTGAAGTATTGGCACCCGAATAATCGAAAGCTTCACCTAATAATAAGATTTCAAGTGCTCACCTAAATTAAGCAAAAATTTGAAGCTCACAAGGCCGAAAAATCTATGCCCAAATTGAAAGTGAATCAAGCCTTTATCTTCGAAGCTTTAAAGATCCAAAATTCGCTTTAGCGTGAGGATATCCGTCTTTGGCTAATAAAACCACCGATGAGGCGGATAATAAAAGGCAAGGCAAGACCGAAGTCATAATAAAAGCTTCATGGCGAAGTTGAATAAAAGATGGAGGTAAACCAAAGATAATAAGGCCCTTTCGTTAGGGGGCGTATAAAAGTCTTGGTAATAAGTCTCATGTTCAAAACCGTTATAAAACCGTGATTATCGATCCTTCTTGTTGACTTAATTTTTTGACATCGTTGTCTATTAGGGTGAATTATTAATTTAATGATTTTGGTTACACCGTTAAGACTCTATTTTTAGACTTAATCTCTATTCACGCATAAGTCAATGATGTATCCTCGTGATCATTAAGACATAATAAAATATAAGAGATACCAAGTAGGAATAAGGGAGTTTAGGTACGTAATTAACACTCATGAGAAGTGATCGTGTTGCTAACTTATAATAACAATGATCTCGTTACACGCTTAGCATGGAATTGGGTGAAAATCGAGGACGCCGAAATTATTTCTAACGAAGCATTCACGTGTTCTTGTTCTATGATCCTAAAGGTCACTTTTTCGTGATGAAAACAATACATTATGTCTAAAACGCATGTAGTAGTTTATTTAAATTTATGTCTTGAATAAATGTCATCATAAAATGAATTTTGGAAGTGCTACGATACTTAATTCTAGCATTGCGTGGGGGACACGGCAATGGTTTAGTATGGGGGAGTGATGAGACTGTATTTATACATAGTCTCATCGTCCAAATCAGTCTTAAAACGCTTAAAATATCGTCAAAATACCCAAAATATGCCTGTGTTTGTTCATTGTGTATTTCAGGTACGGATATCGTGAATTCACCAAAAGATCAAAGGAATCAAGCAAAAACGAACACGGGAAACGAAGCCGCACAAAGAACCGGACCCGAATCATGAATTTTCCTATCAAGTCCTTGAAGTTTGAAGATTTGGCAAGTTTGGTCCCTCAACTATTAAAGACTTGGCAATTTATACCCTTGTAAAACTCATAATTACATTGGGGTCCCTAAATTACCAAGAGTATGCATATCTAGCCCTTGAAGATTGCTTAAATTACATGAGTGGTCCTTGGAAAAAGTTTGAAACTATGATGGGCCATTTTCAGCAAGTTGGCAAAAGTTGTCATAGGCAAAATGGGGCGTTGATGAAGTTATTTACAAAGTGAACACAATTTGGAAGTCAAGGGGGCAAACTGGGCAGACAACAAAACTTCCCTCACCCACTCATAACTCACCACGTCACCCCCTACTCCAAATCCACCAATCAGATTACCCCTACCCTCCACATCAGACTCCCACCACTAACCCTTTTAATTTATTTAAAATCAGATTTTTAAACGAGTTTATTAAATTTAAAAAGGGTAGGAAACAAATACTGTATCTTCATCATCCCTAATCCACTCCTAATCTACCCACATAAACCCTAATCATGAACATCATTAAATCAAAGGGTTAATCCCTTAAACTTTCCAGAACCTTAATTCCCTATGTTGACATCCCATCCCACACAAAACATGTGACCCCAACCATCCCATGTGCCCGTACCCTACTCCCTTGCTCACGTCCCTTTCCACAAACTCCAACACCAGACAGGATGAGTGGATGGATGAAGTTCCTTGGACCCAAAGCTTAAACCAACGTCCCTGATTGCTTCTAACAGCTGGCAACACCTCAGAATCACATGGAGAGCTATGACCAAGTTTGAAGATTCAAAAGCAAGGGCACATTAGGAAATTTATAGCTGTTAGGGTTTCATTGTATTCCCCTTTTCTAGATTCTTCTTTAGTTGTTTATAAAAGCTAAGCCGTTTGTGGCATAAGCTTTTTGTTCCAGTTTTTGTAAGCTTTTAAAAAATTATTAATGGCAATGAAAACTTTTTAATCTTGCAAATACTGTGTTCCTCATTACTGTTTTCTTAGTTTAACATTTACCTTCATATGCAAAGCTAGTGTAGTTTTCAAATTGGGATATTTTGGTTTAAAGAAATTTTCAAGAGACGTTTTTTAATTCTCTTCAAGAATTCTGGCCAAGAGAAGGTGGAAGTGAAAGTGGAAACTAATCTCTTGGTTTGTTTTCTTTGAAGGTGGTTGTGATTTTCAAAGTGTGTTTTATTTCAAGGTTTTTCCAAGATTTTTCACAAAAATCTTATTTTCAATCACTTATTATTTGTTACTGTAGAATAAGCCCATCACAGCTTGACAAGCTTGTGATAAGCTTATTCTGCTTGTAGTTTTTTTTCCTTGTTTGGTGGTGTTTGTGCAGGTATCAACAAGAGGAAAGCAAGTCCATCACCCATTTCATTTCATTTTCTCCTCATTTTGAAGATATTGAACATCCCTGGTTCTGTTGTTGAACCCCAACAGGGACTCTCTACACCTCCACAAGCTCCTATAAGCTCAACCAGTCCATTTAAAGAAGGCCTCAGCCCAAGGTTTGGCTTGAACCCTTTTAATGAACTTTTTTGATTTTTATATGAGATTTATGTGATTTTGTGTAGAATCTGTTCTTTGGTTAATTTTATTGCTTGATTCTGCTTGTGTATGATCTATATGCATGTTTAGATTGATTGTAATCAGATTGGTTAGGATTTGCTAGTATTAGGTTTGTTAATTGGTGATTTCTGAAATATAAGGGGGTGTTTGGGTCTGCTTATTAAGTCAAGTAAGTGACATCTATTTGGTTTAAAAACAGGCTAGACATACTCTTTAAGTTGTTTTTAGGAGTACTGGATATTTGGTTTGCATTTTGGTTAAGTTTTAGAGAAAGTTGCTTGTTTAAACTTGGCAATATGGCATAAAAACAGTAATCACACTTTTCTGCCAGTTTTAGGTCATTTTTGCTTTCAAGTTTTGCAAGGTTGTTAGTAGATAGTATAATCTAGGGTTTCATCTATTTTACATGTGCTTTGGTTGGATTTTGTGCAATTTGTGAAGGCTTAAAATTCGTCCTAGAGACCAATTGCACCAACAAGGTCCATCAGACCCCTTTCTGACTTGCAGTAACTGTGATTGTGCATTGTGTGCTTAATATTTGTGAACAAGTTGTGTTTTTTGTAATTTTTGTGACTCCCCACAACCCAACTGGTTGTGGGGGTGCCAATCCTTGTCCAAGAAACCAACTCAAGCTCAAGTTATAGCCAAGAAAAGCATCAGACCTTGTTTTTTTGTTCAGTCAGTGGGAACAAGGTTCCCACTGCTAGTGTAAGAGTTACCCCGGCTTAGCTAAAAGACAGAAAGTGACCAAGTGTCACTATCACAATCTTAAAAATTTGTCTTTTGTGAACTTAATTAGGTTTTAAGTCTTCATTCTTTTTTCATTATTTTTCTTTTTCAATTCTTGATTTTTCTGTTTAAATAGTTTTTATTTTACTGTTCATTTGATATTTTTTAGATTAATTGGCTATTTTAGTTACTTTTTAATTACTGTTTTTTGGAATTTAGTGTAAAAAAGTAATATTTTTCAATTTTAAAATTTTTCTTAGATTTAGAAAATTAGTTTAAGATTTTTAGTTTAAAAGTTTTTCACTGTTCACTTTTTAATTATTTTTTATAATTAAATTAGTTTAATTAGGGTTTAATTATTAATCTGTTTTGTCTTTTAGTGCAAATTTTTACATTTTTCAAACTTTTTCAATTTTCTACTGTTCATTAGGGTAATTTAGGATTTTTAAAATTGTCAAATTAATTTTGGCATTATTTTATTATTTTTTATGATTATTTTAGTTTAAAAATAGTTTTAAGTCATTTAAAAATAGAAAAATAGTTTTTAAAATTTGGGAAAAATAGTTTTTAGTCTTTAAATAATATAAGAACTTATTTGTTCAATAAAATAATATTTTGGACATTTTGTTAATTATATTTAATTTTAGGGCTTTAATTAGCATTAAAAATTGAATATTTAATTAATAAAAGGTTTTAAAATATATTTGTTGGGTTTTTATTCTTATTTATATTATTTTAGACTTAGTTTAAACTTTTAAATAATTTTTAGGTTTAAATTTTTAATTTTGTCACGTTTTACGTATTTACGTTCGCGTTTTACGTTAAATCGTCGTAGTGTAATCGTAATCGTAGCTCGTCTTTAATTTTTCTCTTCTAAACCAAAAACGTCACTAATCCAAACTTTGATTTTATATATTGGCACATTTAATCCACACACCTCCTTCGAGAACGAACCCGCATTTATTCGACTTGTCGGTTTTCCTAAATCGTCGAGTTTAATACTTGCCGCACTTATACGTTGTTTTCCTAAACACGTATTTTTACAACTATCAATGACTCACATCGGATGAATCAGAAGTGGTATCGCTATCACTCTTTTCCATCCCATGTTTGGCATAATTAGGTTCAGAATGCTCAACATGCTGTATATTGTTAAAACTTGGCACCTGAACTGTTGGTGCTTATGACTTGCTGCTCGTTTCATGCTTTCCTCCTTATTCCTTGCCATTGCTTCCCGTGACTACCAAATTGCCACCTATTTCTTGCACCGGGCAGATCTGATCATCTTTTGACGACAGCTTGAAGCGTCTCTCTCTCTCATGTTCATGAGGTATTGTTGCATGCAATGATTTAGACGACTCCTTGATTCTTTGAATCTGACCCTTTTTCAACCGTATCTCGTTGTAATTAACTAACCTGACCTCAATACACTTCTCAAGTATATTGATGTGATTGAGTAAACCACTTCTAAAGGTTTCAGTCTGGCAACCCGTATGCACGTTGAAAAGCTGGTGAAGGATTGGAGTCGAATAATCAAAAGGAGGTACCATTGTTGAGGCAAAGAAGTCCTTAAACTGTGTGCGAAGGATTTCTAGACATAACTTCGCGTTAACCTCATGAAGATTCTCCCTTTCAAATTGCAACCGTAACTCATCCAAATTATAGAAAATCTTCTCTTTGAAATTATCTACTTTGCCAAAGAACAGTTGAACCGTGGCTGGAAGTTCGGTCATGTTGTGCGGATAAAGAAGTGCAAGATGTGTCTTGAGCTCGTGAAAGATTTCCAATGTTTTTTGTCGCAATTTGATCTCTTTAAGTTGCATGCGTTGCAGTTCTCCCTCTTGAACTGTTGAATCTAACGATTCCATTGAATGTCGATGAAAGATAATTGTGATTGTGCTTGTATTCGGGATTTTATAATTCGTGAAGAAACCGAAAAATTGAATTCACGGGATTTTAGAAACCAACGAAGAAATCGTAAAAGTTCTTGGAAAAACCTTGATTGGTTTTATAAAACGATGCTTGAAATCCTATAAAATTGTCTGAAGTTTAACTCTTTGTAAAACCGAGAGATTGCGTGGTCGTTTAAGCAATTTCGTTTGAAAAATAAAAATTTACCCGAGTTCTTCCAATAACAATACCCGTAAATTATTTTAATACCCTATTTACTTCAAAGAAAGTAATAATTAAAATACCCGAGCCTACAAAGTATCCACACTCAAAATTATTGATATCAAAATAAAATCAGATATTTAGTACGTGTCAAGAAGGAAGTAAATGAGTCACACGCGTCCAGAAGAAACAAAAGGACACGAAACGTCTAGATGAAATATAGTATAAATACTCTTTAATACTTACTTCCCCATAACCTAAAATTTCAACAAAGTGAAAACTTTGTTTCTTCCGCCCCACTTATCAGAATAATACCCTCAAATCTACACCTCAAATCCTTCGTCTCACTCCTACCTCAATCATACCGCCTCTTTTCCACACTCATCTCACAGCCATCTTGCTCTCAATTTGAAAAACTCCTTTAATCTCAAAACACTCCGCCCCACTCAGATGAAAAAGAAAAATCCACTGATTTCTTTCGTCTTTCTCTTCTATCTGTGCTACCAAACCCTTTGTATCCCACACATACAAATCAAGAAACGCAGATAGACATATCTTGAATCCCTAGAAACACCCGAATTAGAGAAAGAACACCCACGAAGAACAAGCAAGATTGATTGCTTGCAAGTCAATTTGATTAACCAATGAAAGGCTTCAAGATCCTATATGGGTCTCGGGTAGGTGTGTCTTATATGTTTTCTGTGTTCGATTTTCGTTATGAGTCCTTGATCGATGATAGTTATGTTGTGACGAAGATCTTGATTTTTGAAGTTTTTGTTTTGTGTTTCGAGTTTAAGTCCAGATTCAGGTTTTGGAATCGAGTCTAGTTGAGGAGGTGTGATTGTTTGTTGTTTGTGGTTTTCGAGTCGAGGGTGTGGGTTTGAGTTCTTATTGAAGTCAGATTTATGTGTCGAGTGTGTGAGAGGTTTTTGTTTGAGCCTGTTTAGGTGTGGAGTCGAGTGTGGGTGTCGAGAGTTGTGTGTGTTGTTGTTTGTGTTTGTCGAGTCAATTGTTTCTTTGAGCCTGTGAATGTTTTGGGTTATGGTGAGGCTGAGTCGAGACTATGTTGTTGAGTCTGAATGGCTTGAGTAGTGTTTGGTTTGAGAACAGGCGAGAGTCGAGAGTGGTTTTGGTTTTCGAGTCAGTTTGGTCGAGTCAGGTTCTGTTGGTCGAGAAAGTTCGAGTCAGATTTTGGTTTTCGAGTCTTGTGAGAGTGTTTGGTGTTCGTGTTTAAGTCGTGAGTTAGTCGACTAAGGTTGGTTAAAATCTTTTTCGAGTCTTGTATGATGTCTTATCCGGAATACATGAACCTCGACCTTATCCGGAACCAGTTTCAGACCTTGGTCGGAATACACAGTTGGTAACCTTATCCGGAATACACAAATGTTAACTTTATCCGGAATACATTTTTCTCACCTTATCCGGAATGCGTTTTCCAACCTTATGCGGAATATAGTTTTCTACCCTTATCCGGAATACAGTTTACTACGTAATCTGGAGTACACGTTTGACTTCTTATCCGGGATATTGCTTCTAGATACAATCCGTAATAAAACTTCTTGATACTATCCGGAATACGGGTTCGACTGCTTATCCGGAATATAACACATATGTGTTATCTGGAATGCAACTTTGTCTTTATCCAGAATACTTCTTCTTATCTGGAATAACTCTTGTGTCTTATCCGGAATACACTTCTTATCCGAGATACAAAAATTTTGATACTGATACCAGATCTGAGACAAATCGTGATAAAGACTGATGACAGTTTGACAGATCTGAGAAGATAAAGACAAAAAACCTTGATATGAGAAAATATTTCCCGAGACAAAAATCTTGATATGAGACAAAATTAGATAAAGTTTGGATAAGAAAATTATGACAGTTTGGAAAAAAATAACTTGATGACAAAAATTGTGACAAGAAAATTAGGATAAAAGCAGTAGTAAAAAAAATTATAAACGATCCAAGTTTGTTATTTTATAAAAATTTTGACCACCAAATCAATACATAAAAACACGCCAATCCTAAGATTCAACCATAGCTCTTGATACCAATTGTAGAATCATAGTTTCTTAAGATTGTGCAAGTGTTTGATTTATCTAAAGAGAGGGATGGAGAAGGAAGAACTAGAGAGAGAAAGTTAGAGAGAGAAAGGAGAGGATTAGAGAAAGAAAATGCTGATAAAATGAAAAGTAAGAAACAAACAATGACCAACCCCTCCTAACATGCTAGGAGGGGGTATATATAGCCCACCCTACCTGTGGTCTATATGGGCTATATTGATTACATATTGGATCACGAGCCCAATACTTGAATATATCATTGGAGTGACCGATCCTTTCTAAATACGTAAAAACGTATTTCCAACAATGAATTTCTGGACAAGTTCGTCATTGTCTTTATTAACGACATCCTGACATTCTCTAAGTCCAAGGAGGAACACGAAGACCATCTTCGTATAGTGTTACATATTCTTCGCCAGAAGCAGCTGTATGCTAAATTCTCCAAGTGTGAGTTCTGGTTATACAAGGTGGCGTTCTTAGGTCACATTGATCAGCAGAAGGAATCACTATGGATCTAGCAAAGGTTGAGGCTATTACCAAGTGGCCAAGACCGACATCAGCGACTGAGGTTCGCAGTTTCCTAGGCTTAGCTGGTTACTACCCTAGGTTTGTGGAGAACTTATCCCATTTAGCACTACCATTGACCAAACTGATGCGGAAAGGGGAGAAATTCGTCTGGAATGAAGAACGAGAGAAGAGCTTTAAAGAACTAAAGTAGACGTTAGTATCTGCACCAATTCTTACTCTCCCATCTGGTACAGGTGGATTTAAGATCTACATTGATGCATCGGGGAAGGGACTTGGTTGTGTTCTCATGCAACATGGGAAAGTGATCGCGTACGCTTCACGACAGCTTAAGCCTTATGAGGAAAATTACCCTACGCATGACTTGGAACTTGCAGCAGCCGTGTTTGCATTGAAAATATGGAGGCACTACTTGTATGGAGAATCATGTGACATTTTCACGGACCACAAGAGCTTGAAGTACATCTTCACTCAACGTGAATTGAACATGAGACAGAGGAGATGGTTAGAGCTGTTTAAGGATTATGACATTAACCTGCAGTATCATCCCGGCAAGGAAAATGTAGTGGCAGATGCACTTAGCATAAAGTCCAGAATGATAAACGACATTAAAATTGAGGAGGAAATTATAAGAGACTTGGAGCGACTAGACATTGAAATCATGGTACGTGGACAACACGGTTACTCGGCTAATCTTAGAGTGGAACCCGAGTTTACTCTCTAGGATCAAGGAAGCTCAGAAGGATGATGGTGAAATCTGGGTGATAATTCAGAATTTGGAGAAGTAGACCGAATTTCGAGTAGACGCAGACGGTATCTTATGGCAGGGCACGAGACTTTGTGTTCCCGATGATCAAGAACTCCGGGAAGCATTGTTAGCTGAGGCTCATAGCTCCCTATTCTCTATTCATCCTGGTTCGACCAAGATGTACCATGACATCAAGCAATATTTTGGTGGAGTGGTATGAAACAGGATGTTGCGACTTACGTCTCCAAATGTCTTACCTGCCAGCAGGTTAAGATCGAGCATCAACGATCTGGCGGTCTTCTACAACCGTTAGATATTTCAGAGTGGAAGTAGGACAAGATCACCATGGATTTTGTTACCGGTCTTCCACAGACAAAGAGGAAACACGATGCGATTTGGGTTATCATTGATCGACTTACTAAGTCAGCTCATTTCTTCCCGATCCGCAAGGAAGATTCGGTCAGTAAACTCCCCGATACGTACGAGAAGGAGATCATGATACTTTATGGTGCTCCATCCAGCATCGTCTCAGACAGAGATCCTCGTTTCACTTCGCAATTTTGGAGGAGTCTGTAGAAAGCTTGGGTTACAAAAGTTAAGCTTAGCACGGCTTTTCATCCTCAAACAGACGGGAAATCAGAGCGAACGATTCAGACATTAGAAGACATGTTGAGGTCATGTGCGTTGGAATGGATGAGAGATTGGGACGATTACATATGTCTGGTAAAGTTTGCATACAATTAAAGTTGGCACGCAAGTATTAAGTGTGCTCCATTCGAGACGTTTTATGGCAGAAAGTGTCGCGCCCCAATCTGCTGGGATCAGGTTGGTGAGCGAACACTTGAAGGACCAGAAATGATAGAGTTGACCAACGAGAAGGTCGCAGTAGCTAAGCAGAAATTGCAAAAAGCACGGTCACGTCAGAAGAGTTATGCCGACAAGCATCGTAGGGACTTACACTTTAATGTAGGAGATCACGTCTTCCTTAAGGTATCACCGGCACGTGGTGTTAGACGTTTTGGAATCAAAAGGAAGCTCAGTCCTTGATTCATCGGACCATTTGATGTCATTGCGCGAGTCGGTGAAGTATCTTATCGTTTAGCGTTACCTCCGCAGCTTTATCATGTTCACGATGTTTTCCATGTGTCCTTACTCAGAGGGTACAAGTATCATCCCCTTCACATGGTTCAGTATCCACTGGAACAGATTCGTGAAGATCTTACCTTCATAGAGGAACCCGAACGAGTTCTTGACAGACAAGAACGAGTCATGAGGAGGAAGACGATTCCGTTCGTCAAAATCTTTTGGAGGGATCATACCGAGCGGGAAGCCACTTGGGAAACAGAGGAGTCTATCCGGGCTTCTTACCCTCATTTCATATTTTGAATTAGGGTATGTTCTTCTTTTCCCAGTTTACGTTATCTATAATTCGGGGACGAATTATTCTTTTTAGGGGGAAGAGTTGTAAAACCCGCATGCTTTTACCATGAACAGTACATATATAATCGTACGTACATGATTAAAACTTTCCTAATATAACATGTTTACGTTTCACGAATGTTAATTACAAGTATTACGTACGTGTTATTACACGATAAGTATTTAAGCATATTAATACACTCAACAATAATTATAAGCACGAACATGAAATCATGAACGTAAATAATCACGAACCTATTATTATGTATTTACGTAATTATTATTACGATTACGTACAAGTATATATTATAACACGAACATTAAGTAAATAAATCACGTAAACACGAACACGAGAACACGTAGCAATTTAGAACACGAAAAACATCGGGTTTCCCCTTGTGGGCCCCACATACCCGCGACAAAGAACAAAGAAAGGGGCCAAGCCCACTTTTATTTTGACTAAACAAGAAAAAGGGAAAACATATTTTTCATAATTACAGAAGATTAGAAAATACAAAACCCTAGCCTCCCTTTTCTCCTCCTTTTGGCCGCCGGTTGGAACACACCAAGGAGAGGTGTTCGTTGATTTTTGGTGATCCAATTCTAGTGGAAATCGTTCGTGTTATCATTCTCTTTTTGTTCACGCATTGGTAATCCTTAAACCTTTTTCTTTTAATTCTTTTATTTAATGAGAACACATGAAATCATGATAATTAAATAATCAAGATTAAAAACATGTAGATCTAATCATGGGGGTAAATAAACATGGATGTTTTAGGGGTGTTTGGTTCGGTCGACGCATGGAACTGAGAGCCGAAGCTCTCGGTGGGTTTTTAATCACCACCAACCGAGACCCCATGGTCTCGGTGTGGGTTGGGTGTCTCGGCCACAGGGAACAAGGGACCCCGACGCATGTCGGGGTGGCCTTGTGGTTTTGGGGGTCTCGGCTGAAAAACAAACAAGCACCACCGGCTTAAGCCGATGGCTAATATGAACAAGCAGGGGAAACTCAAGCTGCAGCAGCAGGGGGAACCACCGGCTGACTGCCGGTGGGAACTTTGCTTAGCCAGCGACTAGCCGAGAGACCAAGGGGAACCACCGGCTGAAGCCGGTGGCATTTTTGCACAAACAGGGGCAACCGGCCAAGCCGGTTCGCCACTGTTAAGGGTATGTTTGTTTGGTCCGGTTCAAGGGAAAACACGGTCCGGTTCACGACATGTCTAGATTTGAAACACGGGTTCGGTTCACGATTTAATCTCTTTACAAGCCTAATTAATTTTTACAAGTTTAATTATTTACAAGGTTAATTAAATTAATTTACCATGTTATATAATTAATTTAATTTAGACATGACTTAGGTTAATTATTATTATTAATAATACATGGTTTTACCTAAGTATTTTATGATATTGTTAGCCCTAAAATGTGAGCGCCATTTACGGAATTACATTAATTTCATATGGGCAAAACATGGAGGGACTTTGCTAAGTTGTCAAGTTCAATCCATGTCTAGCCTATATATACCCCTCCATACTTCCATGGAGGGGTGAGGTTTTCCCATTATTCTTTTTCTACTTTCTCTCTCAATAAAACACACACATTTAATAGTCTATCAATTTCTCTCTCTAAAATGTCTAACCACTTCTTTTATCCTCCCGACCTCCGGATCACCCTCTTTTTAGCTTTGAATCTTATGGTTGTCTAGACTGACGTTGGGCTTAAATGACAAGTTGTCTAGACAAATTTTGTCCTTTAATGACAATTCATCTCATTTGTTCTAGATAACGACATTCACAACACAACACCAATGCAAACAAAACACTTAACGCTAAAACGATCCGATATAAGATTCACTCAAATGACAAACGGCTAGTTTTGATTCTACAAAGACAAGTGATCACGAAGCGGATTTGGTATTCTTTATTTGAAGTTGAAGTGGGATTTCATGAAGGCGTCTACTTATTTCATCATCGAGCCTTCCTTCTATTTTTCTACCCCTTTTCTTCAAACCCAGTCTATCGATTGATGACTTGCTTGGGCGATAAAATTTATGATTGAGACTTGAATTATCTAGTTTCCACTGTCAAGGGGTGGATGGTCGACGACATGGATTACTATCATTTTTGGGTTTCACACGCAGTTGCTCGTGTGGATAACTTCAAGAGGTATAAGAGACTTGTTTCTGCATCGTTCTTCAATCGACATAAGTGCAAGCTTAAGTAACAAATTTGGAGGATTGTACTTCAGTTTCAAGTTTGGAATATCGGGTTTACTTCACATGTGGTCACAACAAATAGCCGAATGAATTCAAGGTTGGTAAGTTAGACAGAGAGAGATGGAATCAGCAATCAATTCTCACGGGATATTTATGAGCTACACAATGACAATGGTACTTTATAGTCTAAGCAAAAATTTTCAAAGTTTCTTAATGACTTTCAAAACTTTTCAAGACATTTTCTTAAGACTAAGAACTTCTTGAGTATATGGACGTCCACGGTAATGATGCTTCCGAGAGTTCGAAATCATCATGGGGGAAGATCGTGTACTTTGAAGTAATCAGATCAACTTCCAGGGGGAAGTAGTGTACATCGAATGGTATCTACTTCACTTTGTATGATTTTTATGAAGTATTTTGCAGGCGTGAGAAGAATTGTTGTTGATTTCCTGCATGTTACCCCAAACGGATTATCACCAAAAACCTAAACGACATGAAACAGTATAGAAGCAGTGTTATTTGGTGTGGTACTTCTACAAATTTCTGCTGTGCACTTAAACCGATGAGCTAGAAGATTGTTCAAACTACATCAAAGTGTCAGAATCTGCTTAAGATACATATATTGGTTTGGGGGAAGCTGATTCAGAAACTTCGTCAAAAATAAGTCTATTAAGAAAGTTTTTTTAATACATGCTGCATGAATTGGGGGGAAGTTAATCCAAATCATGCATATTACAATTGTTCCACAACAAGCAAAGACAAAGAGGATTCAAGCTGAGGTACAAGTTATGAAGACAAGAAGAATTAAAAGACATCCTCAACATTGGAAGCGCCTTGGAAGACTTTATTTTGTTGTATTTTTACTTGTTAGGAACATTGTAAGTAATTCCGTATGTCTCCACATTGGGGGAAGATTGTTAGCCCTAAAATGTGAGCGCCATTTACGGAATTACATTAGTTTCATATGGGCAAAACATGGAGGGACTACTTTTGCTAAGTTGTCAAAGTCACTCCATGTCTAGCCTATATATACCCCTCCATACTTCCATGGAGGGGTGAGGTTTTCCCATTATTCTTTTTTTTACTTTCTCTCTTAATAAAACACACACATTTAATAGTCTATCACTTTCTCTCTAAAATGTCTAACCACTTCTTTTATCCTCCCCGACCTCCAGATCACCCTCTTTTTAGATTTGAATCTTATTGTTAACAAATTTAATTTAGACTAAAGTAATTAATTAATTATTAAAACATGACATGTAATTAATTAATTTCCATGACTTAGGTTATATTAATAATAAATATTAATACATATTTTAACCTAAGTATTACTTACACTTTAATTTAATTAAATCATGCTATATTTAATTTAATCTTATAACATATAGTTTATTTAATTTACATGTATTAATTAATAAACTATACTATTAATCACATGAATTAGAATATTAATCAGTAAAACTTAAGCTTATCTTATTAGCTTAATAATTCAACTTATTTCTATTTATGGAAACTTTTTATTTTTAGAAACTTATCTATTTTAAGCAGTAAATCTATTTCAGAAACTTTCTATTTTTGGAAACTTTCTATTTTTGGAAACTTTCTATTTTAGGAAACATGCTATTTTAGAAAGTTACTTATTATTACACAACCAGTATAATAATACAAGAAATACAAGTAATACTTAACCAGAATGTCCAGAACACATGATAAACACAGCATAACGTTAAAATCAGTAAAACAAGACATGAGCATGTAAAACAAGCTAAGACATGATATAAAACCAATTACGTACACGGTAATCAGAACACTTATACACGTATATTATTTATGTAGCATTAGTGAGATCGAAGTAGGACTCTCTTCCGTTCGTCTTCTTCGTTCACTGGACATAAGGTACGGATTCTTCGTCCTTTCAGTAGGGACATTCTTCCTTATTAGGATTCCCCGTATGCTGCCAACTGTTTTCTCAGTATATGTTTTATATGTTTTTATTTGCTTATGTTTAATTAAATGCCTAAGCCATATACATGCATGACCAGTTTCACCTAGTTATGAAGGTACCATAACCATAACAATGGAGGCACCAGTGTTATGACTTCACCACGACGGAGTGATAGCTCGTGACGTTCCTTTCAGCTTTTGGCCATATTATTATGTTATCATGTGGGGCATATGGGTGCATCCTAGGTTACATGTTTTTACAGCAGGTGAATGTGGCGTGTGCCTTGCATCCTTCACAAGGAGCTGATCCATCCTGCCCAAAATTATATTAATTAGAGGCAGCCCCTCTAATTGCATGACGGGGTCACCCCTCCAAGTATTCATGCACGTTGATATTTCATGACCTATATTAGCTAATGGTAAACATGTTAAACGGTTTTTCTAAGATAAACATAAGGCTTTTCAAACTATAAACCAGTTATATCAGGTTTTCCAAGACTTAATCAATTCCGCTGCTATATGTTGTATATGCTTATGTTATTCATTCTATGCTTGTATATCCGTGCACTGAGCGTTATGCTCAGCCGTTTTCCTTTCATGTTCCCAAAATGGCAGGTACCCAGGGACGCTCGTAGACTTTAAGCGTACGTGCATATGGATTGGAAGCTTTCTAGCCTTCATTACTTTATGCTTATCATCATACTTTTGCTACTTATTTCCATGGACATTATTTAGTCCTTTTCATTTACAGTACTTATGTTTGTGTGTGATGAGCTTTACTTTGGGGTACCGATATTTGTTTCCGGTATTTCCTTTATGGTCATGTAATATTTAAGACATTTATCCTTGTATGCTTTGATGACACGCCATAATCACGCGTGACATTCCATTTATCAAAATGGGGTGTTACATTTTCAGTGTGTCACAGATGACTGATAACAAGAATTTTGTCCTTTTTACTGATACTGAATGTCTTGTGTTTGGGAAGGAGTTAGTTTTACCACCAAACACTCCTATTGTGCTCAGAACCCCAAGACAGAAGAATATGTACACAATTGATTTAAAGGACATCTCTCTTCATTACAATGAAAACTGTTTGCCAAAGCATCAGTTGTTTGAATACAAGAAATGGCATAGAAGACTTGGCCATCTTAACTTCAAGAACATGAACAAGCTAGTTAAGTATAATCTTGTTCATGGTCTTCCTTCCAAGTCCTTTTCCAATGATCATACTTGTGCTGCTTGCTTGAAAGGGAAGAAACACAGAGCCTCTTGCAAGTAAAAAACAAGCATGTCAACTACCAAGCCATTGGAATTACTACACATGGATCTGTTTGGTCCTACTTCTGTGGCAAGCTTAATGAAGAAATGGTACTGCCTGGTGATTATTGATGATTTTCAAGGTTCACATGGACATTCTTTCTGTTTGAAAAGAGTGACACAACAGATGTACTCATAGGTTTTATCAATCAGATTGAACTCTCCAAAAGTATGAAGGTAGTGACCATGAGATCAGACAATGGTGGTGAGTTCAAAAACAAGAAGCTGGACACTTTCTGCACAAACAAAGGAATAAGGAAGGAATACATTATAGCAAGAACACCTCAACAAAATGAAGTTGCAGAAAGAAGAAACAGGACACTTATTGAATCTGCAAGGACTATACTGTCTGATTCTAAGCTTCCAGTTATCTTTTGGGCTGAAGCTGTAGCCACTGCTTGTTATGTTCAAAATAGGGCCTTGGTGGTAAAGGCACACAACTAGAACCCTTATCAGCTGTTCAATGGCAAACCCCCTTTGATTGACTTCTTCAGACCATTTGGATGTCATGTGATCATTCTGAACACAATTGACAATTTAGGCAAGTTTAATGAAAAAGGGGATGATGGGTACTTTATAGGTTATTCATTAAACAGCAAGGGATATAGGGTTTTCAACAAGAAGACAAGCAAAGTTATAGAAAATCTCCATGTAGATTTTCTTAAAGACAAGCCTGAAGATGTACAAACAAGTCCTAATTGTTTCTTTGACATTGAAGTACTTTCAAAATCCATGAATTATGTGCCTGTTGCTTTGCAGAATACTAACATTTCAGGTACAAAAGAACCAACTACTATGGAGAAGCCACCAATGAGGTACATGACTGTACCCTCATTGTTTCCCATTGATGATGCTGCTACAAAAACAGGTGAAGAAGATGACACATCTCAAAGGAAGGAGCAGTCAATCCCTTCCCCTGCTAAGTCAATTCCTGAAAGCAGGCGAATGGCTAAAAGTAGTGGAATCCAGGATTCCCCTGCTGGACCAAATGTTTCCCCTACTGCTAAAGAACCAACTGTCAATGATGTTAATGATGAAGAAAGAGAATCCCCACTCATTTCCTCATCTTTACCTATCACTTTCTCCAGCAGTGGAAGCAGAATAATTAGGAATGGCGGTCCAAGTTATTCAAAGCTGCGTTCAGCTCATCAGCATCCATCCCTCAGTCATGCAGTATCATTTGGAAGCTCTTTTGAGGATTTCTTTCCCAATCAAGATAGCACTATAAATCCTGATTTGGAAGAGGATGAAACAGAAGTAATCATGAGCATGCAGCCTACCTACAGAGTCAATAAAGATCACCCCCAATCATAAATCATAGGTGATCTTGAGACTCCCATACAAACAAGGTATTCAACAAAGGAACACAACTTTATTGCCAACATTACTATGAAGTTTAACCATGACAATATGAAATGCTGTCTGTTTACTGCCTTTTTGTCACAAGAAGAGCCAAAGAAGATATTTTAGGCTCTCAATGATCCAAGCTGGGTTGAAGCTATGCAAGAAGAACTCTTACAATTTGACATCCAAGAAGTGTGGATTCTGGTAGATTGTCCAAAATGGGCAAGGCCCATTGGGACAAAGTAGGTGCTAAGGAACAAAAAGGATGAGAGAGGTATTGTAGTCAGAAACAAAGCAAGACTGGTAGCACAGGGATATACTCAGTAAGAAGGTATTGATTATGAAGAAGTCTTTGCTCTAGTAGCCAGGATTGAATCCATCAGATTGTTTCTGGCTTATACTTCCTTCATGGACTTCACAATATACCAAATGGATGTTAAGAGTGCCTTTTTATATGGCACCATTGATGAAGAAGTTTATGGTATGAAACCTCCAGGGTTTGAAGACCCAGAACACCCAGACAAAGTTTACAAGGTGAAGAAGGCTATGTATGGACTTCATCAAGCTCCTAAGGCCTGGTATGGAACTCTTTCTAAGTACCTGTTGGATAATGGCTTCAACAGGGGGAAAATTGACCAGACCCTGTTTATTAAGAAACAAAAGGGTGACTTTCTTTTGGTGCAAGTATGTGTGGATGACATCATCTTTGGATCCACAAACTCTATGATCAGCAAAGAGTTTTCCAAGTTGATGCAAGATAAATTTCAAATGAGTGCAATGAGTGAACTCAACTTCTTTTTGGGGTTACAAGTTCAACAGAGGAAAGATGGGATATTCATCTCATAAGACAAGTATGTTGCTGAAATTGTGAAGAAGTTTGGAATGTGTGAAGGAAAGAAAGTCTCTACTCCAATGGATAAGGAGCATCCTTAGGGCAAAGATGGCCCTGGAAAGCTTATTGATGTAAGGAATTATAGGTCCATGATTGGATCTCTCATGTACCTTACAACTTCAAGACCTGACATCATGTTTGCAGTCTGCTTATGTGCAAGATACCAAGTGGCACCCACAGAGTGTCATTTGTTTGCTGTAAAGAGAATTTTTAGGTATCTAAAGTGTCATCCAACTTTAGGACTTTGGTATCCCAAGGAGTCACCATTTGAGCTGATATCCTATTTAGATAGTGATTATGCTGGTGACAACAATGATAGGAAGTCTACAATAGGTGGATGTCAGTTCTTAGGAAGCAGGCTTATATCTTGGCAGTGTAAAAAGCAGACTATTCTGGCCACATCCACTACTGAAGCTGAATATGTAGCAGCTACTGCATGTCGTGGACAAGTTCTTTGGGTTCAGAACCAGCTGCTTGATTATGGGTACAATTTCCTTAAAACCAAGATATTCATTGACAATTACAACACCATTTGCATTATTAAAAATCCTTTTTTTCATAGCAAGACTAAACATATTGAAATCAGACATCATTTTATTAGAGATTGTTTTTAAAAAGGATTGATTGTCCCAGAGGCAATTAATACAGAACTTAATGTTGTTGATCTTTTGACGAAAGATTTTGATGTGGGGAGGTTTCAGTACTTGGTTGCAAGTATTGGAATGGTCACTCCCTAAAAAGTGATGTCTAATTTGTCTTGTATATTCAGGATTACTTTATTGCTGTTGTTGTACATATGCTAGTCACTTTTTCCATTATTCTTCATTCTACTGCTTTTGAACAAAGATTCCTCTGCTGGGGTTCATCCCTCTGCTAAGGCATTTTTCCCTGCTAAGAGTTTTTCTCTTAAGTTGGGTTTGTTCTTTTTCAAGTGGTTATATGTGGTTTTTAGACTAACAATGCAGAGATTCAAATGAACCATACTATATTATGTGTAACACCCCATTTTGATAATTGAATGTCACACGTAAATATGGCGTGTCATCAAAGCATACAAGGATAAATGTCTATAACATTACATGACCATAGGGATAACCGGAATCAAACATCGGTTCCCAAACATAAGCCCAAAACATAACAAAGCAAAAGAAATGAATGAAAGACTAAACAAGCATAAGTATATGAAGGCAAAAAGGAAAAGAAGTCTATGGCAGCTTCCATCCTATGCACGTCCTCCAAATGCTCGAGTCCCGGGTACCTGCCGTTTTGGGAACATAAAAGGAAAAACGGCTGAGCATAACGCTCAATTCACGGATATACAAGTATATCATGAATAATATAAGCATAACAGCATGAAACAGCGGAAGAAACTAAGTCCTGGATAACCCGGTTAAATCTTGGTAAAACTGGTTTTATAGTTTGAAAAGCCTTATGTATATCTTGTAAAAACTGTTTAACATATTTTACCATTAGCCAATATAGGTCATGAAAATCCATCGTGCATGAATACTTGGAGGGGTGACCTCATCATGCAAATTAAAGGGGCTGCCTCTAAATTAATATACTGGTTTTGGGTAGGAGGGATCAGCTCCTTGTGAAGGATGCAAGGCACACACCACATTCACCATGAAATCCTGACTGAAACATGTAACTAGGATGCACCCATACGCCCCACATGATAAATATAATAATATGGCCAAAAGCTGAAGGTACGCCACGAGCAATCACTCCGCCGTGGTGAAGTCATAACACCAGTGCCTCCAGTGTTATGGTTATGGTACCTCCATAACTAGGTGAAAATGGTCATGCATGTATATGGCTATAGGTATTCTAATTAAACATAAGCAATTCAAAAACATATAAAACATATACTGGGAAAACAGTTGGCTGCATACGGGGAATCCTAATAAGGAAAGAATGTACATACTGAAAGGACGGGAATCCGTACCTTATGTCCAGTGAACGAAGAAGACGAACGGAAGAGAGTCCTACTTCAGTATCACTAACGCTACATAAATACATACGTGTATAAGTATCTGATTACTGAGTTCGTAACTGGTTTTTAAGTCATGTCTTAGCTTGTTTTATATGTTCACGTCTTATTTTACTGATTTTAACGTTATACTGTATTTATCGTGTATTCTGTATATTCTGATTAAGTATTACTTGTATTTCTTGTATTATTATACTCGCTGTGTAATAATAAGTAACTTTCTAAAAATAGCAGGTTCCCTAAAATAGAAAGTTTCCAAAAATAGAAAGTTTCTAAAAATAGAATTACTGCTTAAAATAGATAAGTTTCTAAAAATATAAAGTTTCCATAAATAGATTAGCTGCCTTAATTAAATAAGTTTCTAAAAATAGAAAGTTTCTATAATTAGATATAAGCTGGTTAAATAAGCTAATTATATAAGCTTAAGTATTTTCTGATTATTTTCTAAGTCATATTGGTATAAGGTATAGTTTGTTAATTATTACATGTAAATTAATTAAATATAGGTTAAAAGTATTTAATTAAATATATCATGATTTAATTAAGTAAAAGGTAATAATACTTAGGTTAAAACGTTTACTAATGTTTAGTACTAATATAACCTAAGTCATATAAATTAATTAATTATAAGGCATGTTAAATAATTAATTAATTATATAGTCTAATATAAATAATAAATACTTAGGTTAAAAATCCATGTATTATTAATTTATAATAACAAACCTAAGTCCATGTTCTAATTAAATTAATTATATAGCATGTTAAATTAATTTAATAAATCTTGTAATAATAAGTCATGATTTATTAGTCTAATTGTCTCGTAATTTATATACATGTTAAGCTAATTAAACTCGTAAAAATAATACCCCGAACCCGTGTATTATTTTATGAATACGTGTCGAAAACTAAACCGTGAAAACCCGTGTTATTTTCAATATAAACCGAACCAAACAGCCCTTAATTATTATTATTAAACGGACTGCCAAACGCACCCTTAAGTTGTTTGTAAACCCAAAACCAAACACCATTTAACTGCCAGTTTCCCCCTGGCAGTTCTGGGTTCCCCCTGCTTGCTATAATTTCCCCACCGAGACCTGGGTGGTCTCGGTTCCCACTACTAGCAAAAAACCACCACTGGCCGCAGCCAGTGGTTCACCCTGCCAAGCCGACGCTGCCACTGTTAAGCCAAACGCACCCCTGCTGACAGCAGGGGTTGCGGCTGAGGAAGAAAAAGGCCCACCGAGACCATGAGTGGTCTCGGTTTGTGTGCAAACTGGCCAAACGAAACCCCCTATTAATCTGACATCAATCCCAACGTGTTTTTAACATGTTTTACTTATTGGATTCGGATCTTGGCCAATTAAATAAAAGAAAAGAAAGCAAAACGCGATTAGGGTTTACCTTGTTTAGGGTTTTTAGGAACGACAAACGTGAATCAAACGTCTTGATTTCTTGAATATGAAAACACGATTTACCCTTGGTTTTCTTGGTGTATACCCGACGGCAGCAAGGAAGGCAAGGAAAAAGAAAGAGGCGGCTGTTTTTGATTTCTAGGGTTTTATGTGATTTTGTGTTTTGTCCAAAAAAAATGAAAAATTACTCCCCCGTCTGTTCTGGTATACACGGCCACAAACACACACTTGGGCCTTGAGCCCAAGTCCTATATCTTTCCTTGTTGTCTATAATAGCCCTTATACTTTTCTCTATCGTTGGTATTAATTATATAATAAAACGTACGCGTGTTTATATAATTAAAGTGTCGTGAATTTCACGGTTATTCTCATGCGTGTTTAACGTAATATTAATTACGTAATTACTTGTCGTGTTATTTTAAATACTCGTAATAATAATAATCGTTTAAATGTTCGTGATCACGTTTTACGTAGTTTACGTAATTTAATTTGTTTTCGATCGTGACTCAATATATTTATTCGTGTTCGTAATAAATATATAAATACGTAATTAATATTAGCTCGTGATTAAATTACGTTCATGATTTCATGATCGCATGTTCGTGATTATGATTATTATTTGAATAATTATTGTGTGTTCATACGTAATAAATACTTATCGTGTTCTAACACGTACGTAATACTTAAATTTCCTATACGTGAACGTAAACATGCTATAAAATGAAAGTTTTAATCTTGTACGTACGATCTAAAGGGTACTATTAATGGTAAAAGCATGCGGGTTTTACAACTCTTCCCCCCTAAAAAGAATAATTCGTCCCCGAATTATAGATGTCGTAACTGAAAGCGAAAACATACCCGAATTAAACTGGAAAGGTATGCAAAATAACGGAAATGAAGGTGACATGGTAGAAGGGAACGTGGAACGTGACATGTCTTGAAAAGACATGGAACGTGACGTGACTGAAAGGACATATCTAATTGATAAGAGAAAATCGGATAAGAAGTCCGGATAAACTTGTCCCTTTCCAAGTGGCTTCCCTCTTGGAACGATTCCTTCTCAAGGTCTTGCCACGAATGGTAAATCTTGGTCCTCCTGACCTTGACATTTAAAAAAAAATCCGAAACAAGTTGTTGGTTATCAACGTAAGATGGATCCCCTGAATTTGATCGAGGGAATAAGAATTAACGTATAAGAGTAATCGAACGTTATCGCACAAAACACTCTAACTTAACTGACAATTTGCAACGATGCGCGCGACATAAAGAAACGTAGTACGTGAAAAATTTTGAACGTGATACGTGAAATTTTTTGAACGTAATACATGGAGATATGGTGAGTGTAGTATGAGTAAACATATCGTGATCCATAACATATCTTGATCATGATATGAGGAACGTGGAATGAACATGACATGTGAAACATAGAATATAATGGCGGTAACGCCAAACGCTACAAGGTGAGACATAGAATATGACGAGAAACGTCGATCTGAAGATAGGGAGTTATACTAAACTTGGGTCTGGTCTCTCAAGTTCTTGCAAAACTTCCCAAAATGAGAAATAGAACGTAAAATCGTAAGCCGAGATGCCATCATGAACGTGAATAGTGTCATGAACGCGAGCGCGAAAGCAAGTCGTGAAATTAGAACAAGGACGTGAAGTAAATAAGGAGCACAATTATGAATATTTGTCTGACTCACTAACTGAGGGATTGCCAAGTGATCGGATGAGCCTTGGCTGGAACATGTCCGATCAATCTGTTGGTTCTGAAATCCTTGCGGAAGTAAGGATTTTGCAGACTTGATCAAACCGTTTGTAATAACCCAGATCGCATCATGCTTCTTCTGAGTTTGCGTTAATCTGGTAACCAAAATCCGTGGAGGTCTTGTCCTATTTTAATTCATAATTTCAGATGGTGAAAACATCCCAGTCTGTTGGTGTCCTATCTTAACTTGTTGGTATGTCAGGTACCTAGATATGAACGTAAATGTATCTTGCCTCATAGAACTTGATACAAAGGAGTTTGCAAAACTATAAGTATCTGAGTTTAGACTTCTCTTAGCATAGGATTTTCTTGGAACACCTAACGTAGTGTAGGGTTCTCACCTTTATGCATAAGCTGAGTCATGGTAAGATTAACCGTGAGAATACACGTGATTCAGCGTGTCACTGAAATCAACCAAAAGTTAGATTGGAAGAATTTCAGGGTGAAATTTCTCTTGTCATAGAACTTGAAACACAGTGCAAATATTGTCTTATTGTTCTTCTTTAGACTTAGAGGAAATCAGGTTGTTCTCGATGAAAACACTGATGAGTTTGTTTATGAGTTCCTGGAAACTCATTTATTAAGTCCATAATGCTGCTAGAGCATTTATGAGACTAATACAAAATCATGAATCTAGCATGACCAAGTCGTGTACGAATAGCAGTCATGGACATGTCCTACTTTTCACTCGTCACTGTTGGCATCATGATCATGAATCCGATCTTGTAAAGTTCTTAACACCATATGGTTGGTTGGACATGTCGTCAATACGTGGAGGAGAATAACGGTTATGAATGGTGATTTGTTTAAAATCGACGGTAGTCGACACATAGTCTTATGTTACCGTCCTTTTCCTTGAAGGTTCTTCTGGAGTGTAAGGGACAATTTTGGAATAATCCGCTGGTTATGCGTAAAAGGACTTCAGTAGTCGTGTCTTACTGACAGCTAGAAAATTTTAGCAATCATGGCTAACAAGGCACGTGCTTGGAAAGCATAGATAATTTGTATAGATTTTCCTGATGGAAAATCAAGCTGAATGTATTCAGGAGCCTGGACATTACTGTACATAATTATGAATCGTAGCATGGTGTGCTGTTCATAGTCCATAATTAGGATAAAATTCATCTCGTGTCTGTCCGAGGAAATGCGTTAGCAGCTTGGATCTCATCATTAAGCTGAAGGAAAACCTTCGTATACGTGGGAATACGAAAGGTGTCCTTCATGGTCATGAATATATGAAATATGGTGAAAGAAATGAAAGTGACATCGGCAACGTGACAGTTCTCACTGATGTGCCGGTAATGGTATTGATATTCTTGTGGCCTGATTAATGCATGGCACAACAAAATGGATATACCCTGGGAGGGTACCCTGAATTTCTTAGAAATGTTCCATAATTGGACGCGAGTCATGTGTCTTGACTCGTGTCTTGAGAAATGTAAGCGTGACATATGTCTTGACTGGTATCTTGACATTTGTCTTCAGAAAGTATACGTGAGACATGTGTCTTGACTGATGTCTTGACATGTGTCTCGAGATGTGAAACAATTAGAACTACAAATATTAGGTTATTATGCCAAAATTGGCGGATCGGATGGACTACTGATCATTTGTATGTCTGATCACGTCCGCGGCCGGAGCCTCGGTTGCGATTTCTAGGATAGTTGTTGTCATAGTAGTGGTTACTATCATCCTGTCTGTCGGTTCCATGACGGTCATTCTCATGACCGTGATTCATGTAACTATTCAGCTGAGTGGCCGGCTGGTACCGGTTTACACTCATATGACTGAAACGACAACTGAATGACGTGTGACATGTAACTAAGATTTTGGGACAATGATTGATAAAATCGTCTGATGGCGAAGTATCTTTCATCCAATAGCTTTGCTCCGACGCCTTTGTCTTCGTCTCGTAGGATCTTCAGGTTGTGAACAGCATCCGCATCTCGTAGCGTCTCCGAACGTCAACAGCATCAACCTTTAGTAACATCTCCAAGCAATGAGCGGCATCAGCAATCTTGTAAAATGTCAGCAAGTGAACATACGCCTGAGATGATTCAGAATCGACTAGCGAATACTCGTGAAGTATTGCAAGTGAAATACACGTGGATTTAGGTACGTGTAATACACATGGAATACACATGAAATGATCGATATGGGGTCGATCATTTGTCACGATTTAAGGAAAGTATATCGTTTAAACGGTTAGGAAAACCATCATGATAACCTGGCAATGCCAGTATATACCTCATTCTGGTTGCATAGAGAAACATTAAAGTGTGGTTACACAAAATTCAACGATGATTTGCCTGACAACATGATCAATGAAAACCAACCATGACTATCATGAAAGCAGGATTCAATGAAATCCAACAATGCCCTGCATGAAAACCTAAATAACAAAATAGGCGTAAGACGTAATCAACATGAAGACGGAATTATCATGAAGAAACATGAACAATTCAACATGAAGGAGTGTATAACATAATCAACATGAACTGAAGTTAACCATGACAGTATGAAAACATACTTGACATAAAAACATATTATCTTATGAGGGGACATGAAATTTTTTTTTATGCCAATAAATCATGAGAAAAATTTTACGCATGAAAAATAGTGCATGAATGCATAATGTAGTTTATAAAAACCTTTATATGCGCGAGGGGACGCCTATGGGTCGGTCCCAAAACAAAATACATGGCGAGGGGACGCCTATGGGTCGGTCCCAAAGTTAAAAGTTTCGATAAAAGCACATGCGACTAAATAGGGCCAGTCCTGTATCAACCATTACTTAGTCATAATTCTTGCAACAATGATACATGAAACATAAATAAATGAAACTCATTTGTCAAAACTTATCAGAAAAAAATTTATGTGACTAATTATGAACTACTGGGGTTTAGTCCACATAGCCACAGTTCTCGAGGAACATTATGCATGAAACAATGACACATAACTAAATATGAATGACAGTTGTCCATCCATATTAGTAAAACAATATCGATGAAAACATCAAGGTTAAAACCTCAAGGTGTTGAAACATCATGGTTAAACCAACAATACGCTAAAAACATCAATACGTAGAATAACGAACGTTGACTTAGGAAGATCCTGGTGACTACCCACTAGTCACAGGTCGAGTTTTAGAGCCTACAGGTCGAAGCCTTGGCTCTGATACCATAATTGTAACACCCCATTTTGATAATAGAATGTCACACGTAATTATGGCGTGTCATCAATGCATACAAGGATAAATGTCTATAACATTACATGACCATAGGGATAACCGGAATCAAACATCGCTTCCCAAACATAAGCCCAAAACATAACAAAGCAAAAGAAATGAATGAAAGACTAAACAAGCATAAGTATATGAAGGCAAAAAGGAAAAGAAGTCTATGGCAGCTTCCATCCTATGCACGTCCTCCAAATGCTCGAGTCCCGGGTACCTGCCATTTTGGGAACATGAAAGGAAAAACGGCTGAGCATAACGCTCAATGCACGGATATACAAGTATAACATGAATAATATAAGCATAACAGCATGAAACAGCGGAAGAAACTAAGTCCTGGATAACCCGGTTAAGTCTTGGTAAAACTGGTTTTATAGTTTGAAAAGCCTTATGTATATCTTGTAAAAACTGTTTAACATATTTTACCATTAGCCAATATAGGTCATGAAAATCCACCGTGCATGAATACTTGGAGGGGTGACCTCATCATGCAAATTAGAGGGGCTTCCTCTAATTTAATATACTGGTTTTGGGTAGGAGGGATCAGCTCCTTGTGAAGGATGCAAGGCATACACCACATTCACCATGAAATCCTGACTGAAACATGTAACTAGGATGCACCCATACGCCCCACATGATAAATATAATAATATGGCCAAAAGCTGAAGGGACGCCACGAGCAATCACTCCGCCGTGGTGAAGTCATAACACCAGTGCCTCTAGTGTTATGGTTATGGTACCTCCATAACTAGGTGAAACTGGTCATGCATGTATATGGCTATATGTATCTAATTAAACATAAGCAATTCAAAAACATACAAAACATATACTGGGAAAACAGTTGGCTGTATACGGGGAATCCTAATAAGGAAAGAATGTACATACTGAAAGGACGGGAATCCGTACCTTATGTCCAGCGAACGAAGAAGACGAACGGAAGAGAGTCCTACTTCGGTATCACTAACGCTACATAAATACATACGTGTATAAGTATTTGATCACTGAGTACGTAACTGGTTTTTAAGTCATATCTTAGCTTGTTGTATATGTTCACGTCTTAATTTACTGATTTTAATGTTATACTGTATTTATCGTGTATTATGTATATTCTGATTAAGTATTACTTGTATTTCTTGTATTATTATACTCACTGTGTAATAATAAGTAACTTTCTAAAAATAGCAGCTTCCCTAAAATAGAAAGTTTCCAAAAATAGAAAGTTACCAAAAATAGAAAGTTTCCAAAAATAGAAAGTTTCTAAAAATAGAATTACTGCTTAAAATAGATAAGTTTCTAAAAATAGAAAGTTTCCATAAATAGATTAGCTGCCTTAATTAAATAAGTTTCTAAAAATAGAAAGTTTCCATAATTAGATATAAGCTGGTTAAATAAGCTAATTATATAAGTTTAAGTATTTTCTGATTATTTTCTAAGTCATATTGGTATAAGGTATAGTTTGTTAAATATTACATGTAAATTAATTAAATTATAGGTTAAAAGTATTTAATTAAATATATCATGATTTAATTAAATAAAAGGTAATAATACTTAGGTTAAAACGTGTATTAATGTTTAGTATTAATATAACCTAAGTCATATAAATTAGTTAATTATAAGGCATGTTAAATAATTAATTAATTATATAGTCTAATATAAATAATAAATACTTAGGTTAAAAATCCATGTATTATTAATTTATAATAACAAACCTAAGTCCACGTTCTAATTAAATTAATTATATAGCAAGTTAAATTAATTTAATAAATCTTGTAATAATAAGTCATGATTTATTAGTCTAATTGTCTCGTAATTAATATGCATGTTAAGCTAATTAAACTCGTAAAAATAATACCCCGAACCCGTGTATTATTTTATGAATACGTGTCAAAAACCAAACCGTGAAAACCCGTGTTATTTTCAATATAAACCGAACCAAACAACCCCTTAATTATTCTTATTAAACTGACTGCCAAACGCACCCTTAAGTTGTTTGTAAACCCAAAACCAAACACACTTTAACTGCTAGTTTCCCCCTGGCAGTTCTGGGTTCCCCCTGCTTGCTATAATTTCCCCACCGAGACCTGGGTGGTCTCGGTTCCCACTGCTAGCACAAACCCACCACTGGCCGCAGCCAGTGGTTCCCCCTGCCAAGCCGACGCTGCCACTGTTAAGCCAAACGCACCCCTGCTGACAGCAGGGGTTGTGGCTGAGGAAGAAAAAGGCCCACCGAGACCATGAGTGGTCTCGGTTTGTGTGCAAACTAGCCAAACGAAACCCCCTATTAATCTGACATCAATCCCAACATGTTTTTAACATGTTTTACTTATTGGATTCGGATCTTGGCCAATTAAATAAAAGAAAAGAAAGCAAAACGCGATTAGGGTTTACCTTGTTTAGGGTTTTTAGGAATGACAAACGTGAATCAAACGTCTTGATTTCTTGAATCTGAAAACACGATTTACCCTTGGTTTTCTTGGTGTATACCCGACGGCAGCAAGGAAGGCAAGGAAAAAGAAAGAGGCGGCTGTTTTTGATTTCTAGGGTTTTATGTGATTTTGTGTTTTGTCCAAAAAAAATGAAAAATTATTCCCCCGTCTGTTCTGGTATACACGGCCACAAACACACACTCGGGCCTTGAGCCCAAGTTCTATATCTTTCCTTGTTGTCTATAATAGCCCTTATACTTTTCTCTATCGTTGGTATTAATTATATAATAAAACGTACGCGTGCTTATATAATTAAAGTGTCGTGAATTTCACGGTTATTCTCATGCGTGTTTAACGTAATATTAATTACGTAATTACTTGTCGTGTTATTTTAAATACTCGTAATAATAATAATCGTTTAAATGTTCATGATCACGTTTTACGTAGTTTACGTAATTTAATTTGTTTTCGATCGTGACTCAATATATTTATTCGTGTTCGTAATAAATATATAAATACGTAATTAATATTAGCTCGTGATTAAATTACGTTCATGATTTCATGATCGCATGTTCGTGATTATGATTATTATTTGAATAATTATTGTGTGTTCATACGTAATAAATACTTATCGTGTTCTAACACGTACGTAATACTTAAATTTCCTATACGTGAACGTAAACATGCTATAAAAGGAAAGTTTTAATCTTGTACGTACGATCTAAAGGGTACTATTAATGGTAAAAGCATGCGGGTTTTACATTATGGGAGGATCAGGTATATGCTCTATGTTTCAGGGGAGGTTAGGTCACACCTTTAGGATTTAGGGTATCCTTAGGATACTCATATATGATTCTAGATCATATCCACTGGTGAGTAGGGGTTTGGGACAATGAAGACTTGCTGCAAAGCCTGTTGGAGTTCTGAAACCTTGAGGCACTGTAATGTGTACTTAAAATTCTTTATTGAGCAGCTTGCTATCTAATTTTAGATTTTTAGTGCATATTGCCAAGACCAGCTAACCATAGCAAGGAAATGGTAGGAATGGAGTTTGGGGTATGCTTATTATCTTGGGTTGACCAGGTGCAGGATTGCTTATGTGTTAACTTTTTCTGTTTGGAACTTTGCTGAATGGAGGACTCTTGAGTTTCTATGTATCTAACTTGTTTTTACAAGGGTGTGCATTAGAGCATAACTATTTAGCATTGATCCATTCAAGATTAGTCTAATACCGTTAGGAAATTTTCCCCTACTTTAATTTTTGATACCCCTGCTAATACAACTTTCCCCTGCTTTGCAAAACATTCCCCTGTTTGACTGTTGACCGACAATACCGTAGCCCTGCTAATAGTCGTTGGGCCTGCTTGCTAACTTTTTGGTTAGGGAATATTTTATTCTTTTCAAAAGATATTTAAGGCGCTTTCTTCGCTGATTGGTAACCTTCTCTTTATTATTTAAAATAAATTACTTTCTTATCAAGATTTATTTTTGATATTTTTGCAATTTGAAAATTTGGTCCAATCACAGCTCTTCAATTCGCCTATATAAAATCAATTCCCTTAACCAGTAGGTCTAACTCACTCTTTCGATCAAATCCCACTAAGTTTTCACAAACATAAACCTTTTTACTCTTGAAATGTCTTCCACGAGTCTCAAAATTGTTTCTAACCATAATCAGATTGCTCTTTTATCATAAGAGCCTACTGAATTTACTGATGCTGTTGCTTTCCTAAAATCTTGTTATTTCAGGTTATCCCTTCTCATCAATCCTAGAATTTATAACTTACACATTCAGCAGTTTTAGTCTAATGCCAAGGTTGAAACAGTGAATGGAGAGGTAACAATCAAAAGCCTAGTTGATGGCCATCCTAAGGTGGTTACACCTGCCTCCATTCGAGACAAATTAGTCTTGGATGATGAGGGTGGGGTGGTTGTTTTCAAAGAGACTGAAATTTTTGAACGTCTTACAAACTTGGGGTACAATATATATGCTGATCAAAAATGTAAATTTGCTAAAGGTCTGTTTGCACCCCATTAGAAGTTTTTAATTCACACTATTTTGTAATCCTTATCATCAAAAACTACTGCTTTTAATGAATTTGGGAGTCAAGTTGCTTCTGCCCTGATTTGCTTAGCAACAGGTAGAAAATATTGTTCTTCTCAAATGATTTTTGAAGGAATGGTAAAAAATGTTTCAAGTCATTCAAAATTTTGTAAGTATCCAAGGTTTGTTGAAATTTTGTTGGATATGAGGCAACATGGTAAAATTCATCACAAGGACTATTTTGAAGCTAACCCCCATATAACTAAATTGTTCACAACTCTTGCAGCACCTACCCTATAATTTTCTGGCAGGGCAGTTTCCCTTACACCAATCATGATGGACCAGATCAGAAGAGAAGCTGCTTCCAAACCAAGAGCAGCCCAATCCCCTCTTGCTGATGCCCCTGCTAGAGATACCCCTGCCCGACAACTTTCCCCTACCAACCCACAACATGAAAGGAGAACCAAAACCAGGTTTGCCAGGTCTCCCTTTCCTAGTAAATCTTCAAAAGTAGCAGAGAGGAGAGTTTCCAAAAGGTTGGAGCATAATGGGGGTTTGGCTGCCACTACTATCTCATCCCCAAGGGATGAGCAGGATAGTGACACCATAAGTAAGTCCTCTCCCTCACTCAGTGATACTTAAAGAGGGGAGAAATCTCCTCCTAGGGTTGAGAGCAGAATGAAACCACTATCCATCTTGGAATTGACGAATATGTGCATTAGCTTGAAAGAGCAAAATGCACAACTTGTACAAACTGTCAAAAAGCAAGGTCTGGTTATCAACAATTTGGAGACCAGACTTGCTACACTTGAGGGGAGGAGAAGACCTAAGCTTATTGTCTCTACAGATGAGGATGCTTCCAAAGGGGAGGAAGTTCCTCAAACAGATGAGTCTACTCAGTGGTATGTATTTCCTAGTGGACAGGATCTAGGACAAGAAAAGATGGCAAGTGATGAGAAAGGAAGTGATAAGGGGAGTGCCACAAAAGATATTGCCCAAGCCTTGCTGAATATGGGCAATCAAGAAGAAGCCCCTACTTCTACAAAAGTTTCCCCTGCTAAAGTTGACCCCCCTGCAGTAAGTCCTTCCCCTGATAAACCTATTACTCAAACGTTTGTTAGGAAGAACAAAAGGTAACCAGCTTAGAAGGGGATAAAAATTGGAGAACTTGCACCCAAAGCAAAACCAGCAGTGGATCCAAAAGACAAAGGAAAAGGGAAGATGATTAAACAGCCCAAGAGAAAGTACAAGCACAAAACGTCTGAACAACTAAGGGCTCAAGAAGAACATGATGAACAGGTAGCTCTCAGACTTCAAGAAGAAGAGTTACACATGCAAGAACAGAGAATGCAACAAATGAGGCCCAAAGAATTGCTTAAACAGGTTGAAATCATGCACAGAGAACTAGATGAAAGGGTACCTCATGTTAAAGAATTTCTAGACCAATGGGAAAAGGAGTTGGTGAATGCTCCTTTGGAAGACAGGTATGAACTGACTCTTTTGGTTTCCAGTTATCGAAACAAATATCTAGAAAGAAGGATGAGTCAGATTCAGAAGGAAAAATATTTGAGGTCTGAGAAGGGGAGGCTGTCACACTACAAGGTTATGCTTATAAGACATAAGAGGTGGACTGATGCTCACTTCAAAGATATGAATTTTGAGGATATAGAGAAGGCAGTCAGGTCAGTACTAAAGGAGACTAATGTGGATGACTTCATAGGTGCAAACACTCCTGAAGAGGTTGAGTATCTCAGGAGGAAAGACGAGGTGATACAAAAGGCTAGGGAGTCTAGAAAAAGAAAGGCCGAAGGAGTAGCAGTGGAAACAACACAATCAGGTGCATCATCCCAAGCAGGTGCAACTTTTCTAGCAATTAAGAGATCTGTTCTCAATGCACAGAGAGCAGCCAAAAGTTTAAAAAGGATGGAAAAGGTTGGTATAGTTACTAAGGAAACTCAACATCCTTCTAATGAAGAAATAGATAAGCAGTTGATTGTGCAAGAGAATGATGAAATTACACCAAGTGAGTTTGGGAAGAAGTATGCCATAGTAGAGTATGTTGTTTATGAACACAAGGGGGTGTCTTGGTGGAATCTTACAAGAGCTGACAATACAGCACTGACCTTTCTAAGGTTAGATCTGCTATTTCAAACTTTAGACAGTGAGGACTTAGATGATCTATGGAAACTTTTGAAGAAGACATTTGCTGCAAATCCTCCTACTTTGGATGGTGTAGAGAAGGACTGGGTGATTTGGGACTACATGCACAGGATGTATGAGAATGAGATGTTTGATCCTATCTTTGATGCAGTGAATGGGGCAAAATATGCTATATTGGAAGTTGTTTACCAATTCTTGGGTTTATGAGGTAGACATGGAAGGTGTAAGTGTTTATTTGCTTAATCATCATTATTATCCTTTCACTCAAGAGACCTTTAAGAAGCTGGCACATGCTGATTTAATTGTAGATGCTAAAGTACCTGTTGCTTATGATTTGGTAAGGTTAATTCATAGTCAACTTTTGCCAGGAACTTTGTAAGCATCCTCATCAACTAGCATTTATTCAGAAACTTGTCTTTAGGCTAAAGCACAAGTTTAGGGGAGGATTGTTGGGAATAAATATAAGAGTGTTAGTTCCCCGTGCTGGTTGGTCAGAGTTTCCCCTGCTAGAGTAAGTCCCCCCTGCTGAATAACAAAGGCAGGGGGATTGGTCCCCTGCTGGAAGTCAAAGACCCTGCTACTAAGATAAACTTGGAAGAGATTATGACTCGTTTCAGTTACTAATCCAAGATAGTTTCCTAGTTTGTTAGTAGTGATCTTGTACGTGAGTCCTTGTGCTATAAAAGGACTCACTAGGTTGTCATGTAAAGCACATCTTTCTCTGTTCATTTCATTTCATACTTTAAGGTTTTGTAACCCTAATACCACTATTGGGTATTCGTATATCTATGATATATTAAAGTTCAATGTTTGATTTAAACATTTGTTATTGTGCTAAACAATATATTCCGCATCTTGTTTAGTTACTTTGTGTTGCAAAGTTTCTCTAGTGTTAGATTGAATTTATTCTTTCTATCACAACCCTTAAACAAGCTAAGGTTTAAGATCTGAGTTTCGGATCAACAGAGTTAACCATTTCTTTTAGTACTCTGTTCTTCCTTTTAGATATACCATTTTGTTGTGTAGTATAGGGAGCAATCGTTTCATGTATTTTCCAACAGACTGAACATAATGATAATTTATGTATTCACCTCCCTATCAACCCTACATCTTTTGATTTAGACTCCTTTTATAATCCAACATCAGTTTTAAATACTTTAAATTTACCTAATGCTTCATCCTTAGTATGTTAACAAATAAACACAATAAAATCTTGAAGCATCATCAATAAATGTTACCAAGTACTTATTATTCCCTAATGAGGGAGTAGCATGAAAATCTCATAAGTTACTATGGAGTAGCTCCAAAACTTTAGTTTCATGTTTTACATCCTAAAATGGTTTCTTAGTTATTTTATTCATTATGAAATTCTGACACTTTTCAGTTTCCATGTCAAAACCTGGGTTTAACCCATCCTTAGACATATCTTGCATCCTCTTATAGTGAATATGGCCAAGCCTAACATGCTATAGTGATGAATATTAATTTAGTGGTAGACATAAAGGCTGAAGCAATATCATCAAAAACAATATTAAGCCTGAACATTTGATTGCTCAAATAACCAAAACCAATAAACACACCATGTTTAGATAAAACAAACATACTAGATTCAATCATTTGTTTATAACCACAATTATTCAAAATACTACTTAAAAAAACTATTCCTAATATTAAGAATATGCAAAACATTAAACAAGGAAACAATCTTTCCAGAACTAAATCTAAGATTTACACAACCACGTCCATGCACCAGCGATGTTGACTTATTTCCTATTTGAAGAATAGACCCATCATTCAATAACTCATAAGTATTGAACCAACATCTATCTTTTCACAGATGAACAGTTGCTCTCGAGTCAACCCACCACGCAACATTATCATCCTACACAAAATAAGCCTCAGATACATATGTAACATAATAAACATGAAGAGATTCCTAAATCCACAAACATTGTATTTAATAGACTTGGTTTTGCTATACAAAAAGGGCTAGCGGCGCAGCTTGTTGCCCGTTTGCCTTCTCCTAATATGTAAATTATAATTATTAATAAATAAATAGTATCTGAATTCAAAAAAAAATTAAACATATTATGACCTTTTAGTGTGTTGTTGATACCAATCTCTAAACTATTTGTACTGGATCCATTGGCTTTGTTGTCAATACCAACACCTTTGTAGTCCATTTTCAAGTGTCTAGGTTTCCCACACTTCCAACAAGTCACTGAGGACTTCTTGTTATATTAGTTTTGGTGTTGTTCTGATGCTTACGTTTGCCCATATTGTTATTGTACTTGGAGGAGTTGTTATGCTCCACCATATCAACAACAAATGAACCAATAACATTATTGCTATTTGTCTTGTCATTATCTTGCACCCTGAGAGATTCCTTAGTTCGTAGATGAATGCCCAACTTAACAAGAGTTAAATCCTCCTTCTTCTGTTTCAACGTATGCTTGAAATCTTTCCAAGAAGGAGGGAGATTATCAATGACATAAGAGACCTGAATGGTCTCATCCATGTTCATTTTGTGTTGTTTATATCTCCTGAGTATGTCTAGAAGTTCATTGTATTGTTCCATGACTGATCTTGAATCAGTCATTTGTAATTGGTGAAATCACTTTCAAGGAACTTCTTGCTTAATGCATCCTCAACCATATATTTGGCTTCTAAGGAATCCTATAGTTCTTTTACAGATTCAACATTTGATAAATATCAAACAAGAAATCAAACATATAATTGAGAATGATGTCACGACACACATAATCACAATTCTCCTATTTCTTCCTTTTTCTCATGTCCTCCAAGGTAGCATCACCACCACCATCTAGAATACGAGTAGTAAGAACATACATTAAGTTCATGGTAGAAGGAATAAAGTGAATCATTTTTTGACAACTCCTGATATCTACCCCTTTAAACTTATATAGTTTGGAGAAGTTAGCCACCATATACTTCATTGCAGCCGCCATTGATTATCACAAAATAGTTTACTTTGATTGTTGGTATTGTATTCTCAGTTACATGGTAAAGATAATTAATCCTAACTATATACCAAAATAATGGTTACCGAATATCACTTGGAATCGTGTTATCACTTTCCAAAGTAAACTATTCGACCCTAATGATTGGTTATCCCGAATATCTACTTGGGACAAGACCAAATGTGTGTTAGTGATTTAGGCACAAATCAATAACCCTTTTGCTTCTTAGTGTTTTTGTCTTTTGTATTTTATCATGCATATATTATGATCACCTATTTATAGATGATCTACTAAAACCATAGTCAATGGTATTAAGAGGAATTAACAGCCCATTAATCTCGTCTTAGTATGACTCCATAATACAGGAATTAGTGGTTACATGACCTATTAAACGCGATCATTAATGTAGTTAAAACTACCACTTTAATAGGTCAATACAACCATACATGTTCAGCTCCAACGTTTAGTCATTCTTTCAGTGACACTGAAAACAAATAACAGTATTAACATAGTTAGTAATCCTATTTGAATATGAACTAACAATACTAACTTAGTTAGTACTGCTAGTGTAAACTTAATATTGTCGTTGAAACAACTATCAATACTAACATAGTTGCACTGCTAGTGTAAATATTAGTACTGTTAGTACTAACATAATTAGTACTGCTAGTGTAAAACTTAGTACTGTTAAACATCCCTTAACCACTATCAGAGTCAAGATGTTCAGGGATGTTTGAGTGTATACTTCATACCTTCAGACCAATTACCCAATGTGAACATAACCAAAAAAATTAAACTCTATTTCTGAACACTTTTGAGTTTATCCTCGAATAGAGAGGTATAATATCTCAATACACTATCTCTCTTTACCTTGCTCCAAACTGTTGGGTATTCCTTATTAATATAGGAAATATGGTATAAGAGATTAAGTATCGTTTTCCTCGACTCGACTCAAATTGATATCCAATTTATCACAAGATTAATTGTTCTTGGTTAACAAAACTTGCTTGGTATTTATTTTTAATTCAAACAAACAACTAAAAAAAAATGTAAGAAAAAATTATACTACTTAAAATACTTATTAATCTAAAAAAAAATTGCAAGTACCACAAATAAAGCAAAAAGTACAAGTAAACAAAGCACGAAATTAGAAAATTAAATGCAAATATTAAACTAATAAAATGCAAATTAAAAAACCCCAAATTTAAAATGTAAAAATACCAAAAGTTGAAAAATACTATTTTATAATTTTTAGAATTTTTTATATTTATTAAAACTATTTTTAATTAATTAAAATCCAAATATGAAAAGTTGAAAATTAAGTTTAATAAAACCGGGTTTTAAAACAAGTGAGCCCAGCCCAATCTTTTAAACCAAAAACCAAACGTGATCCAAGTCCAAACTGGCCCAACTCGCAGGCCTAGCTCAGCTGCGTTTTGGGCCAAAATAAAATAAGAGTAGAAGATTTGGACTGATATGCAATTAACTTTATGTGCCAGTAATAAACAAACAAAGAACACAAGGGACCAAGAGTGAATAACACAATTACAACTTACAAAAAACGGGCTAAACACAAATAAGCTGATATCTAGCTTATTACTAGACCATTTAAGTTCAAACCACTTGCAAAACGCTTTAAATCCAAAATAAGCTAGTGAAAATTATTTTCAGCTTTTGAAATAAGCTAAAACTCTAGATTCGATTTTTAAATAAGCACAAAAAGTTCAAACAACTTATTCACTTAACATTATGACCTAAAAATCTCCAAATCTACTTATCAGGTGACAAAACCTATGGAATGTTGCTTAGATTCTTTTTAAGGACACCAAATAAGCAAATAAATATGAAAATCTAAATCAGCTTATTATTAAGCTATGTTGACTTTTTTACTTTTATGAAACAGCTCAATAAGCTCCAGATCTGATGTTTAGACTAATATAAGCTACTTTTGTGAAAGAATTAAGCTAGACAAGTCCTTATACGGTGGAAAAACAGTCATGATAAGCTACTTCAAGGCTGATTACAAGCTTATCTAATAAGCTATATGAAAAACTTTAAACTAAGATTAACTAGCTGGTACTATAAGCTCACTTTTGCCCCTTTTTTCAAGGCTTAATTCCAATTAATGAAGATTCTACAAGCTGTAGAAAATGACTGATTAAGCTCATATGTTATGACAGATTATGAAAATTACTTGGACACTTTTACCTGTTTGACTTATGCGTTTGACAAAACTTTAGCTATATTTGAGTGACTGAATAGAAGCTATTATGTTGCAGTAAACCTCACAAACTAGTACTCAAACACCAAATCACAATAAGCAAATCCAAACAGCAATTGTGAACTACTTAAGCGGATTTAATAAAAGACTTAACAGATCTAGTGCATACGAATCCTAAACATGAACTCAAAACATCAAATCACAATACAAATAGCAGATCTAAGCAATCAAAGCAAACAATAACACCTATGATCATGTAGCAGCAAGTATAAGTCCTAAATAGCCTATGAAAAGTAAACTTAGAAGCTTAAACCTTATATCCAGGCCTCATTTGATGGAGAAGCAAGTTCAACTACATAAGACTTCAAATCAACAACATGAAACATCAACAAAATCACCTGAATAAATAGATCTGAGTTCTATGAATTCAAATTTGTGAATCTCCCTCTAAAATCTGCAAATCTTCAAAACTTAACCAAACATCACCAAACAAACGCCAAAAGCTTCTCTATCAACTCAAGAACATGAACGAGTAACAACATAAACAATTCGAACAGTATAGTAGCAGTATGAATGTCAACGAAGGATGGAGAAATTTCTTTTTGAATTTTTATTTTTATTAATGATTAAACTAGAGTACAAATGGAAAGGAAAGTTACATAAGCTTGCTAGATACATATTAAAACTTAATAAAGAGAAATTAAGCTGAAAAATAAGTTAGCAAAAGGGTTGTGTGTGATGTGAGGAGCGTGGGGGTATTTATAGGCCGTTTAAGGAGGTTAAGGTAGGTGGGTTTGCGTGAGGTGAGGAATGTATGAGTGACAGGGTGTCAGGAATTAACAGCTGGATTAGCCAATTAGAAAACACCATGTGGCTAGGGTTTGGGGTTCGAATTGGGTGTTTTCAATAAAGGTCACGACAGGCTTCGAGGCTAGTACCATTGTACTTGTTTCAATGAGACGAGTCGATTTCATGTTGGTCATTTTCCTTGAATCTTCCTCCTTCGTCTTCTACGATTTGCTGAAGAGATAAATTATGAGAGTGACACGTGTCACTCTCTTATTGGCTCTTTTTTGCTGACTGGCTCTGAAAAAGTGGGGTGATGTAGTGCTCCGTGTGATCCCTTTTCTTGCAATTCTATTGGCTGAAAAGTGTTGAAGTGGATCTGAATCCGTGTGAGGCCTTTCTCTTGATTTCTATTGGTCCATTTTGCTAGGTTTAATAAAAACTTTGCAACTTGGCAGATTTAGTACTTCAACTTTGCAATTCTTCAATTTTGGTCCTTGTCTTTAATAAATCATCCATTTAGGCCCTTTGACTTCCAAACTTTTGAACTTTTGGTCCTTTGACATTGACTTTTTCTTTGTCTTTTCTTCGATAAAAGTCCGTGAAATCCCGTGTTTTCTTCATTTATGATCTTTTGTACCTATTTCACACAAAACAGAAAACCACGCGTAATTCCGACTTTTACGATATTAAATACACATTTTGGTTTGGTTTTTCCTTGTTTTAAGTGGTAAAAGGATAAGTGTTTTCACACTTATTAAATTCTCCTACACTTGACCATTGCAATGACCCCATGCAATGCACAATTTTAAAGCATAAGTTTACATTTTTCATCATAATTAACCTATCTTGGCCTTTATTACTATATATACTATTACTACTACCAAAAGAAACTTAACAAGAATAAAAAGATTAAAAATTTATAAAAGATAAAACAATTTCCATTTAATTTATTTACTTTGAAATTGTTTGATGGAAGAAACTCGTAAAGAAATCTAAGACTTAAATTATGACTTTTGGTGTCATGAATATTTATCACCCTTAAGTTTCACGTTCCCCATACCAAGCGTAGAAACAAGATCATTGTTATTATAAGTTAGTAAAGCTAACACTTACTCATGTGGTTTAATTATTCACTTAGACCCCCTTATTCCTATGGTGTATCTCTTGTATTTTATTTTTGTCTTGAATGATCACGAGGATGCATTTTTGACTTAATTCGATAATTTATTAAGGCCGAAAATAAAGTAGGACGATTTAATCAATACATAGCTAAAGGATAAAATCTTTTAAAACGATTTCTCGAAATCTCATAAAGTTCATATCTTGGCAGAACTCGTTTCACGATTTAAGACTTTTCTGGGACCGATATTTGGCATTTACTTCAAACTTTAAATCTTCAGACACGATCTTGAAATTATGGTCTTCTCTTCATTTTGGTATACATCTTAATTTAGAGTGATAGATGCTTCAAACGTTGACCACGACTTCTTCATTTATCCTTGTCTTTATTTAGGATTTTGATATACAACGATCTGCCTCCTTTTCGGACTTGGATCTATTTATCCTCATGCCTTGTAAGGGCCTTTTTGGATAGACTTTTCCGCAACCTTATTGGGAGTAAATTGTTTCTCGTCGTGTGTCTTGATCCTTCATTTTGATTTGGATTAATGATCTTCACATCATCTTAGGATCTTTAGCAAAAAAAGTGAATCCTCATTCCTCGTAAGGGCCTTTTTGGACTCGGATATCCTCATGCCTTGTTAGGGCCTTTTTGGATACGTCAATCTTCGTGTCCCGCTTCAATAAGTTATGCTTTGGCTATGAAATCTAATTAATCCCGAGCAACTTTTAAACTATTTTGGGCTAGAAGCTAAGTAATTTTTCAAATCGTACGTTTTATTTATTTACAAGTGTTGGAAGAAAAAGCTTATAATTAACTCACATAAGTTCATGAAAGAATACGTAACTTATAATTGACTATATCATTTCTCGTTCTTTACAACTTAAAATCCCAAGTAATGAGACTCGTGGATGCTTAGCCTAATAAACCAATTAAGGTCCATATGGTTAAGGATACTATCTAGAGTAAACTCAAATAAGTAAACCCGGGTTGAGTCAAAATATTCATGACTTGCCTAATATCTCAAATACGTCTAAACTTGTTAAAACCATTTTATTTATTCATTTCCTTTTTGACTTTATTCATGGAATGGAATATATACATATGATGACGATGATAAAAGGAAAGAAGATAAAAGACAATAAGTGAAAAATACTACTAGGCCAAAATAGATCAAAAAATTTGAAAGATGTTGAAAAATATTAATTTTCCGGTTAAAATGAGGTCAAATTCATGGAAAATCCCACTTTACTTCGATAGAAGTCTCCCCTACACTTAATATGAACATTGTCCTCAATGTTTAAGCATGTGGAAGTAAACTCCCCTACACTTAGTACATTGTGCACTTAGTTTAAATCAAGCTAAGGAAGAGACAACTAAAGTGATTTCAATTTATTCAACTTATTTATATACAAGTATGAATCACAATAGTTTGGATAGAACCGGTATCACGGGTACACGGGATCACGGTTCACGTCAAAAGCACAAAAATTAGATCATTAAAGCATATTTCTTGCACAACACCACAAAATAACCTATTTGGCTCCCCCTACACTTATTGGTTGAAAAAGGTAAAGACAATATAACCTAGTTATACGAAGCTTGATTTATTTATAATGAGTCTCTAGCTCGACTCTATTTCCCGAATTTAATTCAAGGGAAATGTGGAGAGGGATGGAATCATCTCATGAGAGATGTCCTCTCCAAAGTACAACTTAAAACGTTGGCCATTCACCACGTTCATTCACCTTAAAGTTAGGCCCATTTGGTCGAGCTAGCTCAATGGTGCCATAAGGGAAGATCTGGGCCACGGTGAATGGACCGGACCAACGGCTCTTAAGTTTACCTGAAAAGATTTTCAACCGAGAGTTAAACAGTAAAACTTGATCACCTATGTGAAACTCTCGGTTCTTAATATTAGATTCATGAATTTGCTTAGTTTTATCCCTGTAAATCAACGAATTCTCATAGGCATTGTTCCTAAGCTCATTCAATTCATTAAGTTGGATCTTTTATGGTCGTCGGCTTTGTTCAAGTCAAAATTAGCCCATTTAAGAGCCCAATAAGCCTTATTCTCCAACTCAATGGGTAGGTGGCATGCTTTCCCATACACGAGGCGATAAGGAGTAAAACCTATAGGTGTCTTATAAGCGGTACGAAAAGCCCACAAAGCATCATCTAATTTATCGGACCAAGAAGCATGGTGCTCTCCCATGGTTCGCTCTAAATTTCTCTTAAGACCACGATTGGAAACCTCAGCGTGACCATTAGTTTGTGGATGATATGTGGTGAAAAGTCGGTGATTGACACCATACTTTGCCATGACTCGTGCGAATTGATCATTGCAAAAATAATTCCCGCGATCACTAATAATAGCACGAGGTACACCAAATCGAGTAAACAATTGTTTCAAGAAGTTAACTACAACCCTAACATCGTTAGTAGGCAAAGCCTTAGCTTCAACCCACTTGGAAACGTAGTCAACAGCTACAAGGATATACTTATTACCCTTAGACGAAGGAAATGGCCCTATAAAGTCGATGCCCCACACGTCGAAGATCTCACATTCTTGAATGAAATTTTGTGGCATCTCATCTTTGTGAGTGATCTTTCCTTGACGTTGGCAAGCATCACAATGCTTAACCATCTCATGTGCGTCATGATAGATGGAGAGCCAAAAGAATCCGGAGTCGAAAACTTTCTTAGCGGTGTAATTTGGACCAAAGTGACCATCGGTGGGTCCTTTGTGGCAAGCTTCAAGAATGTGTAAAGCCGCCGGCCCATCGACACAACGTCGGATAATTTGGTCCGCACATTGCTTGAAAAGATAAGGGTCGTCCCAATAATAGTGTTTGATGTCCTTGAAAATTTTCTTGCGTTGTTGGGACGATAACCCTTCAATAAGAACACCGCCCGCTAAATAGTTTGCAATGTCCGCAAACCATGGGGTGTCATCCTCCTTAGAATGGATAGAAATTAAAGTTTCAAGAGGGAACGATTCGTTAATTTCCTTGGTCGGTAATTCTCTTTGATAAGGATCCTCGAGTCTACTAAGATGATCCGCGGCTAGGTTTTCCGCTCCTTTTTTATCATGAATTTCAATTTTGAATTCTTGTAAGAGCAAAACCCAACGAAGGAGTCTCGGTTTAGCATCTTGCTTGGTTAACAAGTATTTTAAGGCGAAATGGTCGGTGTAAACAATGGTGGTGGAAAGCACAAGATAGGGGCGGAATTTCTCAAAAGCCTACACTACGACTAAAATCTCTTTTTCGGTAGTGGTATAATGCAATTGAGACCCCGTCATTGTCTTACTAGCATAATGGATAGGTTGAAAGTTTTTGTTAACTCGTTGACCTAAAACCACTCCTACCACGAAATCACTAGCATCGCACATGAGCTCGAAATGTAACTCCATATTTGGAGAGACTAAGACCGGTGCCTAAGTTAATTTACCTTTAAGAGTTTCGAAAGAGTCGAGAAAATCTTGAGAAAAGATGAAAGAGGTATCCTTTTCTAAGAGATGAGTCATTGGTCAGGCTATTTTAAAAAAATCTTGGATAAAGCGTCGATAAAAACCCGCATGACCTAAGAAACTCCTAACTCCTTTGTTAGTGGTAGGTGGAGGCAATTTAGCAATGACATCAACTTTAGCGGTCGACTTCGATACCGCCTTTAGAATTTTTATGACCTAGGACGATGCCTTCTTTTACCATGAAATGGTACTTTTCCCAATTAAGAACGAGACGAGTGTCTTCACACCATTGAAGCATATGTTCTAAATTAGAAAGGCAAGAAGAGAAAGAATCATCATAGACCGAGAAATCGTCCATAAAGACTTCCGTAGTTTATTCAACCATTTCATGGAATATTGCCATCATACACCTTTGGTAAGTCCCGAGAGCATTGCATAAGCCGAAAGGCATTCTTTTGTAAGCAAATGATCCATAAGAACAAGTGAATGTGGATTTCTCTTGGTCTTTTGGATTGATAGGAATTTGAAAATATCTGGAGAAACCATCTATGAAGCAATAATACTCATTTCCCGCTAAACGCTCGAGCATTTGATCCATGAAAGGAAGAGGAAAATGATCCTTACGAGTGGCATCATTGAGTTTACGATAGTCTATGCAAACTCGCCAACCCGTAACAAGTCGAGTAGGAATTAACTCGTTGTTTTCATTGGGAACAACAGTTATCCCACGTTTCTTAGCACACAATGGACCGGACTAACCCATGGTGAATCCGAAATAGGGTAAATCATGCCGGCATCTAGAAGTTTGATAACTTCTTTCTTAATGACTTCATGAATTTTTGGGTTTACCCTTCTTTGACTTTGGACCGCGGGTTTAAAGTCATCTTCCATGAGAATTTTATGAGTGCAAAAGTTAGGATCAATTCCGCGAATGTCGGAGATTTTCCAAGCAGTAGCTTTCTTATGTTTCTTAATCACTTCAATAATTTGAGCTTTTTCATCCTATTTTATGTCCTTAGCAATGACGACGGGTAACTTATCAACTCCTTCTAGGAAAGCGTATTCTAAATGAGACGGTAAATCCTTAAGCTCTAAATCTAGTGGATTTTTGGTGGAAGGATTAGTCAAATTTAGATCATCGTTTGTAACTTCCTTAGGAGTTGGTGGAGAAATATGATCCTCATTGAGAAGTCTCTCAATGGTACGAATGTCTTCTTCCTAATCGGTGGGAGAATCGTCATATTTTAAGTCCACGTCCCCTAAACTTGCTTCGAATTCCTGTAAAAGAAAGTCACTTTCTCCAAATGGAGTCAATGAAGGAGCAATAGAAGCTACGGTCTCAATATGTGGTAAAGGTGAAATCCCGCTCTTACAAGCCTCGTGAAAATTTTCCTCGCATGCTTCATCAAGCACATCGATTAAATTCACGAATTCGGGCTCATCGGGAAGCTTAGAAAGTTTACCCATATTAGAGACAGTTTTGTCATCCCCTACCCTCATGATAAGCTCACCCGCGGCTACATCAATCAATGTACGCCCGGTCCTCAAGAAGGGTCGTCCCACAATTAAGGGAACAGGGGGATCCATCTCATAGTCAACGACAACGAAATCGGCAGGGAAAGTAAATTTGTCGACTCGTACAAAAACATCATCGGCTATCCCCACCGGATAAGCAACCGAACAGTTAGATAATTCTAAAGTCATACGAGTGGGGACTATCTCGGGTAGAGATAATTGTTTCCATACGGACAATGGTATAAGATTGATACTCGCTCCGAGATCCGCCAAAGCCATACAATTCTCTACATCGGGGAAATTACAAGGAATAAGGAATCGACGGGAGTCTTCAAGCTTAACCGGTAATTTTCTCAATAGAACCGCGGAACAATTCTCATTCAATTTGGTATTGGCAATATCAAGAAATTTTTCCTTGTCGATTAAAAGATCCTTAAACATCTTAGCATACTTAGGCATTTGAGCGAGAGCCTCGGCAAAGGTGATATTAAAATTCAATTGTTTGAATATTTTTAGGAAGTTTGAAACTTGAATATCATCCTTATTCTTCAATTTATCTTTCCTCAACCTTGATGGATAAGGTATATTAGGTTAAGATGAAGGCTTTGGAGTGGATTGCTCACTCACATCCTTGGGTGGAGGAGGGGTAGAAGTGGCAGGTGAAGGGTGAACATAAGGTGTAGACGGATTACTTAGGGGAGGTATCTCACAAGTAGGTGGTAAAGGAGGTTGGGTAGAAGTAGAAGGAATCTCGGGTCCTTGTTTCTTAGGTGAAGGTTCCTCGGTTGTCTTACCGCTCCTACTACTGATGGCATTCACATTAGCCCTAGGATTGGTTTTGGTGTTAGAGGGGAGAGCATCTTGAGGTCTAAGGGTTTTAAACATTTGCATGAATTTCCTATCCGTGGACTCTTGCATTTCCTTAAGCTTACGGTCTTTCTCATTAAGTTTTTGCAGAACCAAGTCCCTTTGAGGATTAGGCATATTGAACCATTGATTGTTAAACCCTTGATTTGGAAAACCTTGATTTTGAAAACCTTGGTTATTAAAGCCTTGATTATTATTATTAAACCCTTGGTTTTGCCCTTGAAATTCCCTTGATTTTGGTTATAAGCCCTTACATTTGATATTCCTTGAAAATAACCCCTTTGTGGATCTTGGTTCCTATTTTGGAATTGGATATTTTGGGCGGGTGGGGGTGGTCTTTGAGGAGCTACAAAACCCGGGGGAGCCAAATAGTTAGTAGACTTATATGACAAATGGTTAACATCAACATTTGGTTTAAAGTGAACCCTCTCATTTTCATTGGTATTATAAGCATAGACTTCTTGTTAGGGTTGATTATAAACCTTGTCACAATTGTAGTATGAATGTGGTCCACCACAAGTCTCACATGTTTCACTAAGAGCATGTACATGTCTAGTAGGAGGGTTATCAACTCTTAAAGGAAAATGTTTAACAATTGTAGCAAGTTCTCTAATTTGATTGTTAACCTCATTATCCCCTCCACTAGCACTAGCCATATTAGCCCTTGTACTCTTAGTTTGAACTTTGGCTTTATTTTCAATAATGTCCCAAGCATCTTCATTGATTTTATAAGAATATTTCCCCCCGAAGCACTAGTTAGTGAGTCTTGGTCATTCAAAGTTAATCCATTGTAAAAAGTATTAATTTGATGAACTTTAGTAAAACCGTGTTGAGGACACCTTCTAAAAAGCTCCTTAAATCTATCCCAAGACTCACTAAATGTTTCCCCATATTTTTGTTCAAAGGTGATAATGTCATTCCTTAAAGCGGTGGTCCGATATGGTGGAAAGAAGTAGTTAATGAACTTGGTCTCTAAATACACCCATGTGGTGATACTTTGGGGTGGTTCCTTATCAAGTCAAATCCGGGCTTGTCCCTCGAGGGAGAAAGGAAAGATTAACAAGCGAATTTCCTCTTGTGGCACCCCATTGTGCTTAAGGGTATTGGCCAAATGTAAAAACCTCTTAATATGAGCGTGTGGGTCATCATGAGTACGACCTAAAAATGGTGTAGCGGAAACCATTTGAATAAAACCCGTCTTAAGTTCAAAATTATTCGCTCCAATATCGGGCACCACAATCGCATCATCATTTCCCTCAACATGAGATTGCAAGATCTCAATCATAGGTCGATCATCCGTTGTCACTGTAGTGTCGAAAGCTCGATTCTCGGGATCGGCTTGATTGACAGTCTTTTTGTTCTTCTTCTTCTTTCTAGAAGAATTATAAGAGTTAGGTACACCACTTGGTATGTGTGTACGCGCGCGAGTGCGCATACAACTAAAACCGAGGAGTAAGGGAATTGCCCTTGGTGACTTTGAAAGGGAAGAGATTATCCCTTTCAAGGTTCGATATTAAAATGCTACAAGAAAATATAGACTTAATACTACTTTGGTGGCAAAACCCTTGATTAGCCTTCCTTCTCAAAATACTCACAAGTGAACGGGGGAAACGAGGTGGCGCGAAGCACTTGAGTACCTTTTTCCTTAGACGACCTTTTATAGCACGTCGCCTTTCTATTCACCGCAAAGTTCGTATTTTTTCGAATTCTTGCTTAACGAAAGTATTTATCTATTTTTGCCTTTTATTTTCTTTGATCGATACACGTATATGGAACCGGAAAGCCTCCAAATACGGGTTATTGCAAGCAATACTTATGGAATATTGTGTATTGGGGTTCTTATACGTAATATCTATAGTAAAAAGAATTTATTTTTTTTGTATTTTTAAAATAAAATATATATTCACAATAAAAGACAAGAGAAATCGAAATAGGAAAATAATAATAATACTTAATATATTTTTGGTGTAATACTTTAGGAAAAGTATTATTTTTTGATTTTTAATTTTTTTGTGCAAATCTTAAGAAAGAAATGCTTTTGTGATTTTTTCTTGTTTTTGTATTTTTATATTTTTATTTTTTTGGTTTTTTTATATTTTTGATTGTAAGAAAATAACGTTAAATTAAACGGATCCCAAAATCCAAACGTCTCACGAAAAATCGTCAATCATAACGAGATCGATGCGGCAACGGCGCCAATTTAATATAGGAAATATGGTATAGGAGATTAAGTATCGTTTTCCTCGACTCGACTCGAATTGATATCCAATTTATTACAAGATTAATTATTTTTGGTTAATAAAACTTGCTTGGTATCTATTTTTAATTTAAAGAAACAACTAAAAAATGTAAAAAAAAACAAAACTACTTAAAATACTTATTAATCTTAAAACAAATTGCAAGTACCACAAATAAAGCAAAAAGTACAAGTAAACAAAGCACGAAATTGGAAAATTAAATGCAAATATTAAACTAATAAAATGCAAATTTAAAATGTAAAAATACCAAAAGTTGAAAAATACTTTTTTTATAATTTTTATAATTTTTTAGAATTTTTTATATTTATTAAAACTATTTTTAATTAATTAAAATCTAAATATGAAAATTTTAAAATTAAGTTTAATAAAACCGGGTTTTAAAACTGTTGGGAATAAAATGTAGCGAGTACACTTGGACGCTGACAAGAGCAATCTGGACGTTGTTAAGAAGAAATCAAGCGTTGACAAAACAAGCGTTGAAAGGAAGAAGTCAAGCGTTGATAGGAAGAAATCAGGCATTGATAGAAGACTCAGTCTACACGTATTATGTTTCTAGTTTGTTTCTAGTAAAGATATGATCAATAATGTATTTCTTATGTTTATCTTTACCTAAAATAGTTGATACGTAGTCTCTTGTACAAGGCTCCTTATTCCATAAAAGGAGGCCTTTAGGTTTATGTTTGATGTATGTTTTAACACTTTCATTGTACGCAAGTTTGATTTATCAATCAAAGTGAAAGTTTGGTTTATACTGTTTGTGTGTTCTTGTTTGAGTATTAATTCCGCATAATACTTAAATTGTTTTATACACAACAAAGTTTCTCTACGTGTTTAACTTGATTTAATCTCGTTTACACAAGCTAAATCGATCTAAGTTTGGGATCAACAAGTGGTATCAAAGCTTGTTGAGAAACTTTGATCTAACGAACACAAAAACCCTAAATCGTCAAAAACCCTAATTTTCAAGAAACCCTAAAAACAACATGTCTACCCCAGAGTTAAACTCCTCCTCCTCCTCAACCCCCAACATCAAGATTCCTATGCTAGACCCAGACAATTTTGAGTTGTGGAAGTTTAACTTTGAAGAGTATCTTCAAATCCATGACTACACACTATGGGAAATTATTGAATATGGAAACACCCTCAATAAAGCTCAAAAGATTGCAGCTGCCATCTTACAAAGAACAAATGTTTAAGGATCTACTGAAGAGGATCGAAAAGAAAAACCTGAAGATGGTAGAGCTGTCTCAGCTGAGGACATAGCAAAGAGAAGGAATGATATGAAAACCCTAAGCATTCTCAAACTCTCTTTGGGACAAGCAAATCAGCACAAATATAGAAGCTATGAGTTTGCAAAAGATCTTTGGGTAGCTCTTGAAGTTGCTTATGGTGGTAATGCTGATACTATATAAGAGAAAAAGAAGCAACTCTTGCATGAGTATGTTGTTTTTAAAGCTCAACCCAATGAAAAGCTAAGTGGAGTGAGAAGCAGACTTCTTGACATCACAAGCAAGCTATCCTTTATGGGAACAATGCTTGGTGATGTTGATATCATCACCACTTTTCTTAAAAGTCTTGGTGATGCATGGAAGATTGAAGCAAGGTATATAATTGCTAATAATACTCACAAAAGTTCTACTTTTTATGATGTTTACAATAAACTGAGGCTGGTAGAGAATGAAACTCTTTTGGATCAAGGAAGCAAGTCTACCAATGGAAATATGGCCTTCTTCTCACATAGTGAAGGTCAATTTGATCAAAAGGAGTCATATATGCACCCCGTTACTGGATCAACTTGTGTCAACGCTGGATCAAGCCTTGTCAACGCCTCACATTCAGACGCTGACACATACAATGTTGACTCTCCAAGAGTCAAGCCTGCTGGTATTGATCTAGACACTGTTTGTGCATACATTGCTTCATTGCCCAATGGTTCAGTGATTACTTATGAGGACCTTGAGCAAATTAGTGATGAGCACTTGGAGGAGATGGACATATAGTGGAATATGGCCCTTGCAAGCATAAGGGCAAATAGATAGAATAGAAGATTTAAGAAGAAGATGACTTTTAATGCTAAGGACACTGCTGGATTTGATAAATCCAAGGTTGAGTGTTATAATTGTCATCGAATGGGACACTTTATTAGAGAATGCAGATCTCCAAGAAGATCTGATGCTGGAAAACCCTCATGCCAAATCATCAAGGCTCAGGATTCCAAAGCTATGGTTGCCATGCAAGATATTGTTGGTGTTGGATGGGATTGGAGCTATTTGGCCAAGGATGAGGAAGAGAACAAAGCTTTGGTTGCAAAAAAGGAAGAAGAAGAGCATGTTCACTATGCTCTCATGGCACACTCTTCATCTTCATCAGACAATGAGGTATATGATGATGTATTTTGTAGTAAGGGTTGTCGTCTAAACACTGAAAAACTTAACAAAGAAGTTTTAAATTTGACATCAGATGTGGTTAATGAAAGATGCAAGTTATCTAACTATCAACTTGCTCTTACTCAAACTGAAAAGACTGTAGCTGAGTATAAGAAAATGGAGTTTGACCTAAAAGATCAAATCAACATTTTAACTCATGATTTAAATGCTAGTATTGAGGTTAGAAACATCATGGAGAGAGCCAATAGTGCTTTACAGGCTAAGTTAGATGAGGCTATCAAAAATAAAGATAATGTAGATCTTAAAGTTCAGAGATTTGATAAAGCTTCACAAACCCTAGAAAATTGTGTTAGTGAACAAAGGGATTCTAGGGATATGACTGGGATTGGGATGAAAGAGTATGTTGGTGTTCTACCACCTATTGGAAACTTCTATGGTGTCCTAGAAAGGACTTGTCTTGGACTGGTATACCAGAACTCCAAGAAGAGGAAATTATTCCTTCACCAAGAGTTCTTACCCCAGTAGAGGAATATAAGCAGAAGTTGACTGATTTGGACCAATGGAAGAAAGCCAACCCTACCTTGTTTGTTAAGGGTGACATGCTTAGTGACAGTCCAAATGAGTCTACACCCATAAAATTGACAAACCCAACCACTGGCAAGACTGTTGACCTTGGCTTAAACATTGATAGAAAACCTAGTATTAAATATGCAGAAATGTATAGAAAACCTTGGTCACCAAAAAGCCAAATTAGTGATAATGGATGTTTCTTTTCTTCTAGACCTAGAGCTATGTCTAGAAAAGCCTGTTATACTTGTGGAAGTTTTTCACATTTCACCTATAAGTGTGTCAATGCTTCAAAGGTCAACGCTGATAAAAAGTCAAACATTGTCAAACCCAAACCTTTTGTCCAGTAAAGTCCACAAGTTATTAGACCAGCCCCATTCTTTACTAACGGGTCTAATACTTATGGACAAAGACCTTTTCAGAAGACCAATACATGGTCTAACAGACAATGGGTTCCTGTAGCAAACCCTAGGTTCAACGTTGATAGGGGTAATTTCAGCGTTGACAAGACCAAATTAAACGCTGACAGGAACGTTGCCAGACCAAATAATGGTAAATATTTGCATCCAAAGGGAAAAGGGTCTAAAGCTTCTTCTAGCTTGACATGGAGACCTAAGCAAGACCAAAACCCTAATTCAGATGGGATTTCTATGACCTGTAACAGATTTCATTATGTTTCAAAGGTCATAACAAAACCAATTGGGGTTAACTGGGTGTTTAATCCAAAAAGGGATGAACAAGGGGTTGTCATAAGGACTAAGTCTATTCTGGTTGAACAACCAAATGAATCCAAGTCTGCTCAGGCTTGGGTTCCCAAAGAAAACTAATTTATTTTCTTTATGTCCAGGGCATTCAAAAGCAGGTTAATGATTATGGCTATTGGGATGGTGGATGCTCTAGGCACATGACTGGGAAGGAAGATTATCTCACAAACTTCACTCCCATTAAGGATGGTGACAAAGTTTACTTTGGAGGCGGATATGGAACTATCATTGGCAAAGGAACTCTTCTCACCAACAATTTGTGTTTTGAAAACGTGTTTCTGGTAAAAGAACTTGACTATAATCTGTTTAGTGTATCACAGGTTTGTGATAACAAAAATAAGGTTCTTTTCACTGATACTGAATGCTTGGTGTTGAGCAAAGATTTTAAAATACCAGATGAGAAATTCATTGATTATATAACACCTAGGCATAAGGACATTTATAATGTGAATCTTAATGGAATTAGGATGAATAATAATCTGTCATGTCTATATGCTAAGGCTTCAGTTGATGAGAGTAATCTTTGGCATAGAAGATTAGGTCACATTAATTTTAAAAATATAAATAGACTTGTGAGACATGGTTTGGTTGATGGTTTGCCTGAAAAGGCTTTCCACAATGACCACTCTTGTGTTGCATGCCTTAAAGGCAAATAGCACAAGGTCTCATTTAAGTCTAAACAAGTGCATTCTAGCTCTAAACCACTTCACTTGTTGCATATGGACTTGTTTGGTCCAACTAATATAGAAAGCTTAAATGGTAAATCCTACTGTTTTGTCATCACTAATGATTTTCTAGATTTACTTGGACTTTCTTTTTAGCTTTGAAAAGTGACACTGCTGATACTTTGATTAACTTCATTACCCAAATTGAAAAGAAGTTTGGTAATGAGGTTAAGATGCTTAGAAGTGACAATGGTGGTGAGTTTAGAAATAAGTTATTAGATGACTTTTGTGCCAAGAAAGGGATTACTAGACAGTCTAGTGTGGCTAGAACCCCACAAAAAAATGGGGTAGCTGAGAGAAAGAATAGAACCCTCATAGAAGCAGCCAGGACTATGTTGGCTGATGCTCACTTTCCCATTGCTTTTTGGGCTGAGGCTGTGAATACAGCTTGTTATGTTCAGAATAGGGCATTAGTCAACAAGATTCATAACAAAACACCTAATGAGTTACTTTGGGGCAGGAAACCTAATATTGGTTTTGTTAAACCTTTTGGATGTCATGTAGTTGTGTTGGATACTAGTGATGCCTTAGGTAAGTTTAGTGCTAAAGGTGATGAAGGCTACTTCATGGGTTATTCTGTGCAGAGTAGAGGATATAGAGTTTATCTTAAGAAAGAAAAACGTATACTTGAAAAAGTACATGTTAGGTTTTTAGAAAGTAAACCTAGTGATCCTGAAAGTGGTCCAAATTGGTTATTTGACTTCGAACCTCTATCTAGGACATTGAATTATATGCCTGTTACTAATCCAAACATTGTGAAGGTAACTTCAAATGTTATGGAAGAACCAATTGTTGATGTTTCAGGTAAACAGGTTGATGAAGAGGTTGGATCACAAGCAGAAAAATCAACACCCATACTTGAGTATGTTACCATTCCCATATGGACAGATGCATTTGCTGCTGTTGGAAAGGAAAAAGGTGATCCCCAAGTATCACCAGTTGACAACATGCATGATCTTTCAGGCGCTGACAAAGGAAATTCTGGCGCTGACAAGACAAATTCAGGCGTTGATGGCTCAAACGTTGACAGCTTTGGTTCAGGCGTTGACAGATCTTTTGACCATATTTTCTCTTCCAATAATTTTGAACAAGGTGAACCTTCAAACAGAAATGGAGAGGTTCATTCAGATGATGATGGACGAGAGTCTGAGGAGGATATTGGTAACATGGAAGATGAGATTGAGGATAATACACTTATTGAAGGAGGAGTGCTTACTTCTACAATCAAAAATCATCCTCCTTCTCTAATTATTGGTGATGTGATGAATCCTGTGCAAACTAGAAGATCTCATCAGAATCTTGGAGGATTTATTTCCAATATTCACAAGAAGGTTGATACCCCTCTTGTTCAAGCATGTTTGTTTGCCTGTTTTCTGTCAGAACATGAACCCAATAAGATTTTTGATGCTCTCAAAGAACCAAGTTGGGTGGAAGCAATGCAAGATGAGCTTCACCAATTTGCTATCCAGGATGTTTGGGAGTTGGTTGATTATCCCAGACATGTCAGACCTATTGGGACAAGATGGGTTCTTAAAAACAAAAAGGATGAGAGAGGCATTGTGGTGAGAAAAAAGACACGTTTAGTGGCTCAAGGATATACACAATAGGAAGGGATATACCATGAGGAAGTCTTTGCACCTCTTGCAAGGATTGAGTCTATAAGGATTTTTCTAGCCTATGCTTCCTGCATGGGCTTTACAGTCTATCAAATGGATGTGAAGAGTGATTTTCTTTATGACATAATTGCAGAGGAGGTTTATGTTATGCAGCCTCCTGGTTTTGAAGATTCAGAACATCCAGACAAGGTGTATAGAGTGAAGAAAGCTATGTATGGACTTCATCAATCCCCAAGAGCTTGGTATGGCACATTGTCCACCTATCTAGTGGAAAATGGATTCAAAAGGGGCACCATAGACCAGACCTTGTTTACAAAGAAGACTGGTAAGGCTTTCTTACTTGTACAGGTCTATGTGGATGATATCATCTTTGGCTCTTCTAGTCCATAGATGAGTGAAGACTTTTCCAAGCTTATGACAGACAAGTTCAAGATGAGTGCAATGGGAGAGATGAACTTCTTTATAGGGTTACAATTATAGCAGAAAGAAGATGGTATCTTCATCTCTCAAGATAAATATGTAGCATAAATCTTGAAGAAGTTTGGCTTTTATCCACATGAGAAAAGGGCTAGCACACTTATGGATAGGGAACACCCTTGGGGAAAAGTTGGAGATGGAAAAGATGTGGATGTCAGGCATTATAGGTCAATGATTGGTTCATTGATGTATCTCACAGCTTTAAGACCTGACATTATGTTTGCTGTGTGTGCATGTGCACGCCATCAAGTGACTCCCAAAGAGTGTCATCTTCATGCTGTCAAAAGGATCTTTAGATACCTTAGGTGTTATCCAGACCTGGGATTATGGTATCCAAAAGATTCCCCATTGGAGCTTATTGCATATTCAGACAGTGATTATGGTGGTGACAAATTTGAAAGAAAATCCACAACTGGTGGATGTCATTTTCTTGGGAGTAGATTAATATCTTGGCAATGCAAGAAACAAACAGTGGTGGCCAATTCTACAACAGAAGCAGAGTATGTTGCTGCAGCTGCTTGTTGTGGACAAGTTTTATGGATTCAGAACCAGCTGTTGGATTATGGGTATAATTTCATGCATACCAAGATTTTTGTAGACAATAACAGTACATTATGCATTATTAAAAATCCTGTACATCACTCTAAAACAAAACACATAGAAATTAGACATCATTTTATAAGAGATTGTTTTGAAAAGGGTTTAATACAACAAGATAGGGTTGACACAGAAGAAAATGCGTCTGATTTATAACTAAACCTTTTGATACTAGAAGATTTCAATACTTGGTAACAAGTATTGGAATGATCAATCTCACTTAATATGTGTTTTGGGATCTTCTTGTAAAAGTATGTACAATATATGCAGTGTTATTGGTCTTTATGTGAAGTTAGATTTTCCACTTTATTTGTCTAACGCTGACAAAGGTTATCTTAACGCTGATAAGTGTTATCGTGACGTTGTCAGCAACATGTTAGTTTTGTGGTTTTTGATCTAATTATGCAGGCGTTGTTAGCATTGTACCATTGGATACATAGTTGCTTATGGATCCTTGGAGCATTATTGGAGCATGTTTCAATTTATGGATGATGGTTGGAATATTTATATTCCTATCTTGACATAAATTTTTCTTACATGCATATTGTTTGGCAACTTATGTATCATAGTTTAAGGGTAGGTTTAGGAACCTTTTAGGACTTTTTGGGTATTATTATAATACTCTTATCACAATTCTAGATTGTGTCCACTGGTGAGTATGAATTAGTTTACTATATCATGAGGCACTGTAGCATGCAAAGTTGATATACTATGCACGCTGCCAAGAATTTTTGGCCTAGAATTGGATGTGGTCTGTTGGGAGACTTGGGTATGATTTATTTTGGGCTTACCTGGGAAGTTACAAGGGATTTTATGAGATAACTTCACTGTTAAGAACTTTGGTTAGCAAGGGACACTAGAGGACTGTTATGTCTATCTTGCATAAGCAAGTGTGCATGATTGGACAGTGCTTGCCACCCTATAGTAATTTTCAGTTTATAGGTTATCTTCACTAGGATAAATCACTTTGCTAAGGTCCTTTTTCATTTTTATTATTTTTATTTTGGACGTTGACAGATATATTTTCAAACGTTGTTGTGACCAATTTAGACGTTGACATGGCTTTTTCCAACGTTGACAAGAATATAGTCGTTGAGCGTTGATGGGTTATTTTTGACCGTTGACACTCATTGGGTCCTACCCATTTGTTATTTTTGACGAAAATTGGGGCCGTAATTTTGGGAGTTGATAACTTTTAATTAATGCACAAGATAACTTATTTTCTTTTCAGTATTTTCATCATTATATTTTGAAAATACTTGCCTCATTTTTTACCAATCACATGTGCCTATCACTCCTATATATTTGGCTCCTTCTTTTTAAACAGGGTAATCTCATATTCTTGTCTAACAACTTTTCTCCTATAATTCATCTTTTATAACCTTTCACAAACAGCTTTCTACATTAATGGCGCCTAAGTTTAAACCAAGTGACTTGGTATTGGGATTCAGAAGTCAGTATAATATGGTTGCTTATTTGGAGGCTGATGATGCTCTGTTTCCTCAATACACCCAGATGTGGCGTATTTGAATGCATCTCCACTTAGGTATGTACTTTCTCATGCTCCTCTCATCCCTGTCACTCATATTAAACAGTTTTGGAACACTGTTAGTTCCTCAACGCTTAATGATGTGATTACATTAGCTGCTATTGTCCATGGGCGTCCATGGGTGGTTACTGAAGCCTTGGTTCGCCAGGCATTGCATCTTAATAATGCAGATGGTATAACTACTCTACTCATTGGTGAAATAGAACAGGGACTTCAAGCTTTGGGTTATCCTTTCCCTAAAGAGGAAACTTTAAACACATATAATAAACATGAATTTCCCCCAGCTTGGAAGTACTTAATACATGTCATCCTTCAATGTTTAAGTCCCAAATGTACTGCACATAATGAAATTAATAGATCCATTGCTAGTGCAATTGTGTGTATTACTAATGGGCAAAAGTATAATTTTTTTAAACTGATTTTTGATGGCATGTGTAAAAACAAGGGTAATAAGATGACTTTGGCTTACCCAAGATTTTTAAAAATGATTTTTGATGAACAAAGGTATTGCACCAGGGATCATGATGATTTTTATGCGATCCCTGTGCAAAAGAAAGCTATTTTCAGTAAGATGAATTCACCCCCTCACAGAGACTTACCCCTTACCCAAGCCATGCTTGTTGTTATTGCAGCAGCACAACCTCATCCTGACCCACAACCACACCTTGACCCATTGCCTGCACCATCACCTTCACCTCAACATATGGAACTTGACTAAGATCCCTTCAACGCTGGCACGTTAAATGTTGGTGTTGATAATTCAAATCCAGACGTTGACACCTTTCTACAACAGGCCCAAACACCCCTTAACCTTCAAACTACCACCCAATCGACATCATCTTCTACACCCCCTGAATTTAGGTTGGTAAAACGCCCAAGGACTACTGGAGTGTTCTCCTCTGGTGGTCCTAGCCATGTTGCAGAGAGAACCACCACCACAAGTGTGGGTGGTGATATGGATGAAGCTAGGACTATTGGTTCTGGCTTAGTTGCCGGCCAAGCCAGTCTTAACATCATTAAGACCTCATCCATGCCCCATGAATCTATTTTGGGAGGTCAAATCCCCACTCTAGAGGAGGGCAGATTGGAACCATATACAATGTTCGAATTGACGGCTGTCTGCATTAGCTTGCAAAAGCAAAATGCAGACTTGGTACATATTGTCTCTACCCAAGGCCTTGAACTCAAGCAATTGAGGGAGAGGATTGTTCTTTTGGAAACTGTTGAATCTAGGAGAAGGCAGACAAGAGTCCTTTCATCAGGGGAGGCTTCTTACAAAGGGGAGGAAGCTGCTACTGAGCCAATTAATTTGAGTAACAAAGGCTCACATGAAGCTGCTACAGAGCCAGTTGATTTGAGTGGCAAAGGTTCATATGATGGAGAATATTTGGGTGTGGCTGAAGCTCTTACAGATTTGAAGAAGCAACCAGGTTTTGATATCTCTTTGGTTACTCCTACAAACTTGAACTTATCCTTTGCAGCAATGATGGAGCAGTTCACAAGAAGCGCTGACAAGAGTAAGGTGAGCGTTGACAAGCAGGTTTTGGACGCTGACAAGTCAAGCGCTGACAAGAGTAAGTTGGGCGTTGACATACAGGATTTGAACGTTGACAGACCTGCATATATGGTTGATGTATTCCAGTCATCAGTTATCATCAAGGAAGTGTCTTCACATGTACCATCATCATCTTTACCCATCATTGATCCATTAGATAAGGGTAAAGGAATCATGGTAGAAACAGAGGTTCCAAAGGATGTAGCACAAGTACAATTTGATTCAATGTTGACTGCACAAATTATGGAACAAGAAAAGAAGAAGGTTGTTGAGTCACCATTTGTGGTTACTTCTGAGGAGCAAGAAGGAAGTAATGATGAAACCACAAATTCAAGTGTTATGATAATTCAAGAACCAGAAAGACTTGAATATGGTGATGAGTTGGCAAGGGAGAAACTTGCAGAGTTGAAGTTGAAAGTAGATTATGATATGCCAGAAGTTGCCCAGATGTACCATGCTTGGGAGAATAAGGTTATGGAGAATCCAGACATGACAATTTCAGATCAAATTTGGGGTTTGGAGATTCTTCTAAGAGTTCAAAGAGATTGCAAGGTAATTCTGAAGTATAAAGCTAGCAAAGTTTTCTCACAGTTGAAGAGAGATAGAAGGGAGCTTTATTATATGTTGCTCAGATGTCATCAAGGAGGATGGACATTTCAGAAGTTGCAGGAACTATCCTTTGAAGAATTGGAATATAAGGCTTATCCTATTTGTGCAAGAGTGCAAGAGATGAACACTATCAGACTTCTTTCAGATGAAAGGAAAGAAGAACTTGTAGAAGAGATGGAGATTCAAAAGGCAATGATTGTACCAAGGACATTGAAGAAGGGAGTTCCACTTGAGTTTCCTTCAGATTTGAATAAAGTGAATCCTAGTGAAGCTGTTATTAGAAAGAGTATTAAGCTCTCACCCATGGAAGCTTCAAATATGGTAAAAGTATTACCTCATGATGCCAGAAACCCTATCATTAGCTATGAAGAAGATGCAAGTGGGTTTTGGATGATTGTTAGATATGGGAAAGAGGTACACACTTTTACTACTCTTATGTCTTTGTTTGCAAGTATGGATAGGGAAGACTTAGCAGACCTTTGGAGGTTACTGCTGGCCAAGTATGAAACTGAAGCACCTACTTCAGTCAATGGAATAAAGCTTTGGTCAACATTCAAGAGAATGTGTGCACCAGAAGAAGAAGATCCTGTTTGGAAGGATCTTGAGGATGATATCAGTGGACTTCAATAGCGTCTATATTCAGCAGCTGGTGTGTATCATTTAAGTTCTACAAAGTTTCCTGATTATCTTCTTGTGGATGCTGAGTATCCCATGTCCAAAGAAGTTTTAGAAAAGATGAAGACAACACAGGTGGAGATTGATTACTCAAGTGATGTGGCCAAAGATTTGATTAGATATGTTTATTACCAATTTGATAAGATTTGCAAGAATCCTCCTAGTTCTTAGTTTTTATTCAGAAACTTGATTACTAGAGTAGATATCAAGTTTAGGGGAGGATTGTTGGGAATAAAATGTAGCCAGTACACTTGGACGCTGACAAGAGCAATCTGGACGTTGTTAAGAAGAAATCAAGCATTGACAGAACAAGCTTTGACAGGAAGAAGTCAAGCGTTGATAGGAAGAAGTCAAGCACTGATAGAAGACTTAGTCTACACGTATTATATTTCTAGTTTGTTTCTAGTAAAGATATGATCAACAATGTATTTCTTATGTTTATCTTTACCTAGAATAGTTGACACGTAGTCTCTTGTACAAGGCTCCTTATTCTATAAAAGGAGGCCTTTAGGTTTATGTTTGATGTATGTTTTAACACTTTCATTGTACGCAAGTTTGATTTATCAATCAAAGTGAATGTTTGGTTTAAACTGTTTGTGTGTTCTTGTTTGAGTATTAATTCCGCATAATACTTAAATTGTTTTATACACAACAAAGTTTCTCTACGTGTTTAACTTGATTTAATCTCGTTTACACAAGCTAAATCGATCTAAGTTTAGGATCAACAAAAACAAGTGAGCCCAACCCAACTTTTAAACCAAAAACCAAACGTGATCCAAGCCCAAACTGTCCCAACTCGCAGGCCCAACTCAGCTACGTATTGGGCCAAAATAAAATAGGAGTAGAAGATTTAGACTGATATGCAATTAACTTTATGTGCCAGTAATAAACAAGCAAAGAACACTAGGGACCAAAGAGCAAATAACACAATTACAACTTATAAAAAATGGTCTAAACACAAATAAGTTGATATCTAGCTTATTACTGGACCAATTAGGTTCAAACCACATGCAAAATGCTTTAAATCCAAAATAAGCTAGTGAAAATTAATTTCAACTTTTGAAATAAGCTAAAACTCTATATTCGATTTTTAAATAAGCACAAAAAGTTCAAATAACTTATTCACTTAAGCTTATGACCTAAAAAGCTCCAAATCTACTTATCAGGTGACAAAACCTATGGAATGTTGTTTAGATTCTTTTTAAGCACACTAAATAAGCAAATAAATCTAAAAATCCAAATCAGCTTATTATTAAGCGATGTTGACTTTTTGACTTTTATGAAAAAGCTCAATAAGCTCCAAATCTGATGTTTAGACTAATATAAGCTACTTTTGTGAAAGAAATAAGCTCGACAACTCCTTATTAAGCACTTATGAAAAACTATAAGCAAACAGTGGAAAAAAGTCATGATAAGCTACTTTCAAGGCTGATTACAAGCTTATCTAATAAGCTATATGAAAAAATTAAACTAAGATTAACTAGCTGGTACTATAAGCTCACTTTTCCCCTTATTTCAAGGCTTAATTCCAATTAATGAAGATTATGCAAGCTATAGAAAATGACTAATTAAGCTCATATGTTATGACAGATTATGAAAATTACTTGAACACTTTTACTCGTTTGACTTATGCGTTTGACAAAACTTTAGTTATATTTGAGTGACTGAATAGAAGCTATTATGTTGTAGTAAACACCTATGATCATGTAGCAGCAAGTATAAGTCCTAAATAGCCTATGAAAAGTAAACTTAGAAGCTTAAACCTTATATCCATGCCTCCTTTGATGGAGAAGCAAGTTCAACAACATAAGACTTCAACTCAACAACATGAAACATCAACAAAATCACCTGAATTCATAGATCTGAGTTCTATGAATTCAAATATGTGAATCTCCCTCCAAAAATCTGCAAATCTTCAAAACTTAACCAAACATCACCAAACAAACGCCAAAAGCTTCTCTATCAACTCAAGAACATGAACGAGTAACAACATAAACAATTCGAACAGTATAGTAGCAGTATGAATGAAAATGAAGGATGAACAAATTTTTTTTGAATTTTTATTTTTATTAATGATTAAACTGGAGTACAAATGGAAAGGAAAGTTACATAAGCTTGCTAACTACATATTAAAACTTAATAAAGAGAAATTAAGCTAAAAAAAGCTAGAAAAAGGGTTGTGTGTAGTGTGAGGAGCGTGGGGGTATTTATAGGCTGCTTGAGGAGGTTAAGGTAGGTGGGTTTGCGTGTGGGTGAGGTGAGGAATGTATGAGTGACATGGTGTCAGGAATTGATAGTTGGATTAGCCAATTAGAAAACACCACGTGGCGGGCTTCGTGTTCGAATTGGGTGTTTTCGATAGAGTTCACGGCAGGCTTCAAGGCTAGTACCATTAGACTCGTCTCAATGAGACGAGTCGATTTCATGTTGGTCATTTTCCTTGAATCGTCCTCCTTCGTCTTATCTGATTTGCTGAAGAGATAAATTATGAGAGTGACACATGTCACTCTCTTATTGGCTCTTTTTTGCTGACTGGCTCTGAAAAAGTGGGGTGATGTGGTGATCTGTGTGATCCCTTTTCTTGCAATTCTATTGGCTTAAAAGTGTTGAAGTGGATTTGAATCCGTGTGAGGCTTTCTCTTGATTTCTATTCGATTTTGCTAGGTTTAATAAAAACTTTGCAACTTGGCAGATTTAGTCCTTCAACTTTTCAATTCTTCATTTTTGGTCCTTGTCTTCAATAAATCATCCATTTAGGCCCTTTGACTTCCAGAATTTTGCACTTTTGGTTCTTTGACTTTGACTTTTTCTTTGTCTTTTCTTTCATAAAAGTCTGTGAAATCCCGTGTTTTTTTCATTTATGATCTTTTGTACCTATTTCACACAAAAACACAAAACCACGCGTAATTCTGACTTTTAAGATATTAAATACACATTTTGGTTTGGTTTTTCATTGTTTTAAGTGGTAAAAGGATAAGTGTTTTCACACTTATTACTTATCGCTGTCTATTTTGTAGAGAGGATTTCTCACATAACGCCTCTTTCGACTTATGAGTTGAGTTGAGTTATTTTGTATCCTTCTTTTTATTTACAAGTTAAAGGCATAATCATAATCATTCATTACCTATGATTAAATCCTATAAAAATGGAGGGGTCATTTATGCCATAATGTCTAAAAGTTGTAAAAAAACAACGAAAGGACTGATGACGTATAGTCCCTAGTCGGGCTGGATAGTCTGACTCACGGGTATTACCCGTATCCATCAGGAATGGATTAATACTTGTGCGATGTGCGCACAGCCTAAGAGGCCAGGTAAGTCACTGTCGCACATACGGTTCATTACTTAACTGTGTCCTCGTCGCACTACGACAGGATCAGACAAGAATATAATATATTTTATGATTATATTCGCTTAAGGAACGAGGATATACACTTACCTCAGTTATGCGATAAGGATCAATCCATATTGAGTCATTATCTCTTCCTTAGGCCGCAAGAATAGGGATCCCAGCCAGGACTCTCTCGAGTATAAAAGGAACCCCCCATGGTTCCACAAAGTTACGATACATACACTACCCTAAACCCTAATATACTCAAATCGATTACTTACTCTCACGTCGGAGTCTAATCGTGGGTCACGAACCCACGGTAAGCCTAACGGTGTATGTTTTAGTGCGTAGGGTCCTTAAACAAGTTTCACTTGGTGTAAGAGCCGGAGTCCACAAAGACCCCGAATTAAGCCTAATTCGGGTCAAGCTCGGTCCATCCAACTTTTGTATCAACAAGTTGGCGCCATTCGTGGGACCCTAAACTAAATCTCTAAGCAATGACGAAAAACGGTATGAACGAAGGCCATCGAAGATCCTAGACGGTAGATGGTCACATTGCATCCGCGAATGTTACTCCTGGATCTGCCAGCGAGGCAAACAGTCAGGATGTAACAAATCCACCTTTCAAAGGAACAGGTGTACTATTCTCAACTCCCCTACCTAATGTTGAGGAAAGAAACGTAGAACATGAGTCAACTCAGTCTCCTCCTAATAAACAAAAAAGAAGGATACCCCCCGCATCAGAAGAAAGCGAGGAAGTAATCGCTACTGAGGCGCGCGCAATGGAGGAATATGTAGCTAATAATCTACAAGCCCTCATCCCACTGGTTGCCAAACACAGGAAAAATCAGAAGGGAACGAAAGGAAAGGAGCGCGTAGAACACGATCAATCCTTTGAAACCAATCTATCAAGATCGGGTGATAACCACCCTGCAAAGCGCAGGCGTGAATGTTACTCCTCAGATGACCAAGGCTTCTCACAACCTTGGAGAAGAGCTAGGAAAAATGCTTTCACGAGACGCATACAGTATTACTCGGATACAAGAAAGCGCCGCATGCCAACAAACGTAAAAATGTACGATGGCACCTTAGATCTAAAAGACCACCTAAAGGTCTTCAAATCCCAAGCAGACATTGAGCAATGGCCAGAAACTGTATGGTGCAATATGTTCAACTATACACTCGTAGGAAACGCGCGAATCTGGTTTGACAGACTTCCGCCGCGAACAGTTAATGGGTATGAAGCATTGCGGAAAGCATTCGAAAGAAACTATGTGCATCAGAAAAGACATGATAGGCGTGCTGTATCACTCGCCAGAATTAAGCAGAACCAGGACGAATACCTGGAGGACTTTTTAGAACGTTTCAAGAGCGAATGTGTTCAAGTAAAAGAATACCCAGAGATCTTAAAAGTATCTTGCTTCATGGCAGGTATACGCAACAGTGATATAATAAAAAAGCTGAATGAAAGAACCCCAGAAACCTTTGATGGAGTGCTACGGCGAGTAAGATTCTTCATACAGGGGGAAGCAGCTGCCTCAGAAGTCATACAAAACGCCCATGGTTATAGACCCCGCGACGCGCCTAATAAAGGGTCTAGCAGGCAAAGCAGGCTTGGAGGTCTTGATTAACAAGGAAATAAAAGAGAGGGGCGAGCCAGTAACTTCAGGTTTACTCCCCTCAAGTTAACTCCGAGGGAAATCCTTGTATTAGAAGGTGAGAACTTCCCAAGACCATTGCCAATGACCACCCCGGTAGAAAGGCGCATTGGCAATAGATATTGTGAATATCATGATGAGAAGGGGCACGCTACGAATGAATGTATTCAGCTGCAAAAACATATCGAGAATATGGTAAAAGAAGGTAAGCTAAAACACCTGTCAAATAAACCACGTAGGATGAGAAACCAAAAACTGCTAATGCAAATGTTTACATGGTAGAAGCATGGCAGCGAAGGAGAAAGCAAAAAGTGAGCCAAAAATTCTCGAACGGAAGAGACATCTCCTCCTCCCCCCCCCCCCCCCCCCCCCCCTCAGCGTGAGGAATGTGGCAGAAGGCCCGTTAGTGATTTAAATAAACATCAGTGAACACAGTATACATCGTATGTATGTCGATGGAGGCTCATCAGCAGAAATAATGTATGAACACTGTTTCTTGAAACTCAGTGCAGAAGTAAGGAGCCAGATGGTACCTGCAACCTCCCCGCTCATTAGATTCAGTAGAGAGGCGGTGTGGCCTTTGGGCCAACTAAAGCTATTAGTTAAAGTGGGAGACGACGAACATTCGACAAAGGTCTCAATGAACTTCTTGATCATACTGTCGCCATCGTAGTATAACGAAATTATTGGGCGACCTGCCATACTAGCAATGCGAGCAGTACCTTCTACGGACCATAGCATGATGAAGTTCCCAGTGGAGGGAGGAATCGTAATGATCTTCAATACAACGATAGCACTCCCAGAGTGCAACACGATCGTGGAGCCCCCTCGGGTTACAATGGAACCCAGGATAGACTCGCCGCCGAACCTAAAAGTGGCAGTCCATCCGTAATATCCAAATCAAGAGATAACGATCGGTGGACATTGTCCGACAAAGGAAAGGCTGACATATGTCGCCTTTTAAAGGATAACCTAGACGTCTTCGCGTGGGAACCTAAAGACATGACGGGGTAGCAAGGTCAATAGCTGAACACAAGCTTCAAATCCGCGAAGGATATCCCCCAGTGAGGCAAAAGAAAAGAGGATAGGACCCAGAGCGCAACAAGGTGATACTTGAGGAAGTGAAGAAGCTGGTAGACGCAGGAATCGTGAGGGAGGTTTACTGCCATGATTGGCTCGCTAACCCAGTAATGGTTAAAAAACATGATGGCAGCTGGCGCATGTGTGTTTACTTCACAAACCTCAATAAGTCTTGCTCCCAAGACTGCAATCCACTCCCAGAGATAGATTGGAAAGTAGAATCGTTGTGTGGATATCCTTTTAAATGCTTCCTTGACGCATACAAGGGATACCACCAGATACAAATGGTAGAGCAAGATGAAGAAAAAACAGCATTCCATACTAGCCAGGGTGTGTATTGCTACACAAAAATGCCATTCGGACTTAACAACGCAGGGGCCACGTACCAGCGGTTGGTTGATAAAGCGTTCGATGGTCAAATAGGGCGAAATTGGGAGGTGTATGTTGATGACCTGGTAATAAAAAGTCACACGGAGAGTGAACTTATCCGGGATATAGAGGTAATATTCTCAACAGTTAGGAGAATAAACATGAAGTTAAACCCGAAGAAATGCACTTTTAGGGCAACAAAAGGCATGTTCCTAGGATACATGATTGACCCCAATGGCATCAAACCCTGCCTGGAAAAGACAGACGCAGTCATTCAGCTTCAAAGCCCAAAGACAAAAAAGGAAGTGCAATCGCTAAATGGGAAGCTCGCAGGGTTGAATAGATTCTTGTCCAAATCCGTAGAGAAATCGCTCCCTTTATTTAAAACACTCAAGAAGTGTATCAAAAAAGGAGAGTTCAATTGGACAAAGGAAGCTGAGAAAGTCTTCGAGGAACTAAAAACAAATTCAGTTTCGCTCCCTATGTTAGTCGCACCACACACAAAAGAAAAACTGATAATGTATTTGTCAGCTACACATGGAGCGATCAACGCGGTGCTGATGAAGGATAGGGAAAATGTGCAAACACCAGTATATTTCATAAGCAGAGCATTACAAAGCTCGGAACTGAATTATACCCCAATGGAAAAATTGGTACTCGCACTAGTATTTGTAGCGAAAAGGTTGCGCAGATACTTCCAAGCACATCACATAGTGGTGATCATAGACCAACCATAAAATAGATAATATCAAAACCGAACGTGGTGGGTAGATTACAAAAATGGAGTGTCCTCCTTGGGGAACACAACATTACGTACAGATCGCGCAATACCGTAAAAGGACAAATTCTGGCAGACTTCATCATCGAAAAACCAGAAGAAGGTGATTAGGAGCCAAAACAGAAGGAAGAAGACCAACACCCATGGATCTTATTCACTGATGGGTCATCTTGCACTGATGGATCTGGCGTAGGACTCATACTCACCAATCCTGAAGGAATGGAATTTACATACGCGTTACGTTTATAATTCACAGCTACAAATAACAAGGCGGAATATGAGGCGCTTATAGCAGGACTAAGAATTGCAGCCCGAATGGGCGTGCACAATCTCGAAGCAAATGTAGATTCTCGCCTGGTAGCAAACCACATACTTGGTGAATATGAGGCAAAAGAAGAGAACATGATACAATACTTGAAAAAAGCCAAGTCATTGATTGAAGGATTCGAAAAGTTCCTAATATGCCAAGTACCTAAATGGGAGAACAAGAAAGGAGACGCACTTAGAAAAATAGCGTCCACCAGCTTTGCAAACCTGTCAAAGCAGGTTCTGGTAGAGATCCTTAAAGACAAATCAATAAAAGAGCAAGAAGTCACATCGGTAGTGTAGGAAGAAGGTCCTACATGGATGACGCCGATCGTAGACTATTTTACGAAAGACACACTCCCGCATGACGACCGAAGCGCGGCGAATACGAAGACGCTCGAGGCTGTTCGAAGTCAAGGGCAGGATTCTTTACAAACGCTCATTCCTTCAGCCATGGCTAAGATGCGTAGGGTCGCGACAAGCACAGTATGTCATATTAGTGAAATACACTTGGGATCCTGCGGCATGCACGCAACACCAAGGTCAATAGTTGCAACAGCGTTGCGCAACGGATATTATTGGCCAACCATGTACGCGGATGCACGTACACTCACAAACAAATGCAATGACTGCCAGGTACACAGGCCGGTACCACATCAACCCTATGAGGAACTGACACCTATCACTTCCCCTTGGACATTCTTCAAGTGGGGAATAGACATCGCAGGACCTTTTCCCGTAGCTGCGGGTGGAATTAATTTCCTAATAGTAACGATGGATTACTTCACGAGGTGGATTGAGGCAAAAGAAGTCGCAACAATCACAGGAAACTAAGTAAAAATATTCGTATGGGACAATATAGTATGCCTCTTCGGGCTACCTGGAGAGATCGTGTAACACTCTCAATTTTCGTATCGGTACAGCGGAAGGGTCTTTCAGAGTGTTACGGGATAGCACAATAACTCCAATCATAGACAACACATAAAAATGGTTGTACAAGGTTTAACATACATTCATTCGATAAAAAGTTTTAAAGTGTACAACAGGTCCCAAATTATACAGGTCATTAAGTTTACAAAACATAGATCGAATGAACATTTTTAATATTATGTGGGCCATCAGAGTCGATCTCCATCCGGATTACCTTCAAGCACCTGAGATAAAAACATGCAAAAATCATATCAGCGAATGCCGAGTGAATTCATAGAGTTTAATAAAAACCGTTATATAAAACAATCGTTAAAATCAGAACACAAGTATAATATCGGAAGTAAGTCCTCGTATTGCTAGTCAGGCAATATATAAATCAAGCATACATCTTAAACCGTCCATGAGACCGTAGCCTCAATATTACCATTATAGGTAATATTATTATCGTTATTAGCGTCGTATCATATCGGATATTTAGATTATATAGGATTATTATTAGCCGCATGACATTGTTACCTTACTATGAAAACAGCGGGCCACGAACCCGACAAACAATTTGCCCATCTAAGTTAGTGTGTCGTCACAAAAATCACGCTATGGAATCTTCTCATACATAAATTCGCTTAACAATCAATGTGGTACGACGGGGATCAACCGTCAAGGCGCGAACTGGGGTGATCGTCACCAAATAGTACTATCAAATGCATAAGCGTCTACCAAATCCCGGTAGTTCACAATTCATGCTAATGGGACTTTAAGTGACATAACCTAACTACTAATAATCCTTTTTGTCTCGTTTATAGGGTCATAGCATCATTCGGGTCCATATCATTAAGCATCCCATCGGGACTACTTGTGTTCTATTTTTATCAAAATCTAGCATGTTATCTCCCTCGTGGGTTTACAAATTATTTTATAAAACATTTAAAAGAGTGCGAGGCTATGAACTCACGTTGATAATGAAAGGCGGATTATCGGCTACGGGCGTGCTTCGGTCACGGAAACCTATATAAATAATAATCTGTCTTAGACTCTTGTCCAATGACTTTTATCAAAATAACAATATACATATGATGATTTTGTACATATGATGATGATCAAGTGGGTTTATATATCCTTGTTTACTCATTTTAGTGTTTACGTTTTGGTAACTTTTTACTAGTTTACTAGTTTTACCTAATTACCTATTTTAAGTTCAGTAAGCTTAGTATAAGTTCTTTAACTTGTTTTAATCTATTTTATACTTATATTATCAGTATCTATACTTTCCATGTTGGGCCCAAATGGGTTAAGCCCAATAAGTTCTTTTTATAAGTGTTTATCTTATTTAGTCCAATTATTAGTCCAATATGCTTAGTTAGCTCGTTAATGTCCGTATGTCCTATAGTTCGGGTTTTATCGGTTTTTACTTGTATTAGTTACTTATATATCAGTATATGACTTTTAAAAACTTTACATTAGACGGGTTTGATCGTCTAAGTTTTAATTGGCGAAAAACGTTAATTTTACGGTAATAGCTGAAAAAGTCGTAAAAATCAAGTTTATAGTTTTTATTACTTATAAGTATTATTCCATTACCATTTATATAATTTATCCATTTATTTAACCTTTTACATATTTATATAAATAAAATTCATAAGTTAGTGGGTTTTAAATTTTACATTTTATACAATATAATTTTGAGTGCTTATATAATAATAATAAACATTAATTCTCAAAATCTGATTTTTATTTTCATCTTCACCATTTTTATCATATCTAGAGTTTATAATGAATTAGAAGTTCATTTTTGGATGACATGATCTTCATATTATGTGCTACATTTAACTTGGTTATAGCTACTGCTCATTTTAAGTTTATCTATGCTTAACAGTCCCTACAAAACAACTTATTCAGATTAGCACACTCATCTTGTTTTGATCATATCTCACTTATTATAATGATTCCATTGCATGGACAACTCTCACATGTGTATAACATCTTGTACTTACTGTAAATGGATTTTACCATGCAAGTTTATCAGTTCAAGTTTTAGTTACATACTGTTTTTATACAGCCAACTAAATAAGCATGATTTTAGCCTTGTTTCTTATGGTTATTAACCTTTTTAAGCATATTTATCAACACTTGATCCCCACACAACATTTTTATCATCATATATTCATCATATACATATACAATAAGAAAGAAAATACATTTGTTCTTTACAAAAATAACAAGAGAAAATGGAGAGGATGATCTTCTTTACCAACCAAGAGTATTTCTTGTTTTAGGAAGACAAGAACTTGATGAACACCAAAAGTAACTCCAAGATCATCAAACACCAAGAACATAAGTTGAGAAATCAGCCATAGGACACAAGCAAATCACCTCCTTTGTTGTTAATATGGCCACCAAATGATCAAGGCTTCAAGATAACTCCATGATAGAGCTAGATAACAAGTATTTCATGGCTAGAAAAGATCAAATATGGGTGTTTGTTCTTCAAAGTGGACGGCAAGGGTGGTGATGTTGAGAGGATTTTGAGGTTGTTTGCATGAGAGAAAATGGTATGTGTGAGTAGCTAGTGGTTTTGTTGGTTTGAGTGGAGGAAGTAAGCTTAAGTGTTAAGCTAATGCTTACACTTGTAGCTACTTAGCTAACATGATGCCACATCCTTAGATGTGGTGTCATGTGTGCTGTCCCATGTAAGCTAGTGGGGTGGGATAATGTATTTTGTCCCACCTCACTAATTTACGGGTATTCCTCGATTCTAGTTTTCTCGATTTGCGTACCCTCGGGTCGTTTCACGAAAAACGTTTTTATAAATTATGAATCAACGTCACAAAACGAATCCAATAAAAATTGTCTCATCAAAAACGGAGTTCAAAAACGTAAATACGTAATCCTAAGGTTTCCGGTTTAGTCGTAAAGGACGCTAAATTATGCACGTAAGCCCAAATTTAAATCCGTAAATTGTGAGTTCGTCAACCAACACAAAAATAAGTTTAAAAATATTATACGAGAAAATAATTCACTACCTGAAAATGTTAGATTGTCACAGCTTTTCCTCCTAAAAGGGATCAACGTCCTCGTGATCCATTTCATTTGGATGTCCGTTTCTTATTGAAATCGAAGAGGTGCGGATATTTCTTCCATATTTCATCCTCTCGTTCCCAAGTATACTCCGGTCCATGCTTTGAATTCCATCGGATCTTGACAATAGGTATCTGACTTTGTTTCAGTTGCTTTACCTCACGATCCATAACCTCTACGAGCTCTTCGATAAAATGCAACTTCCCATCTATTCGAACCTTACCTAACGGAATTTTCTCATCATTCACTGCTAGACATTTCTTCAGATTAGATACATGGAATGTGTTGTGAACACCATGAAGTTCTGGGGGTAACTCTAGTTTGTAAGCCACCGGACCTACTCTAGATAAAATCTTAAAGGGTCCAATATAACGGGGGTTCAATTTTCCTCGCTTTCCAAATCTTATAACGCCTTTCCATGGCGATACTTTCAACATTACTCGGTCACCCACTTTAAACTCCATTGGCTTCCACCGCACATCCGCTTAACTTTTCTGTCTACTACGGGCAGTCAACAATCTATTCTTAATCTGAACTATCATCTCCGTAGTCTCCCGGATCAATTCCGGTCCCGTGAGCTGGGTATCCCCAACTTCACTCCAACATACAGGAGATCTACACTTCCTACCATACAAAGCTTCAAACGGTGCAACCTTAATACTAGAATGGTAACTATTGTTATACGAAAACTCTGCTAACGGCAAATGTTTATCCCAATTCTTACCAAAATCTAACACACAAGCTCTCAACATATCTTCCAGTGTTTGTATCGTCCTTTCACTCTGCCCATCAGTCTGGGGGTGATAAGCAGTGCTCATGTCGAGATTCGTTCCCAAAGATCTTTGGAGAGATTTCCAAAAATTCAATGCGAATCTAGGATCTCGATCTGAAATGATCGATACAGGCACTCCATGCTTGCATACAAAATTCTCAAGGTATATACGAGTCAGCTTATCCAGTGAGAACTGCTCTTTAACCGGAATGAAGTGTGCTGATTTGGTCAGTCTGCCGACAATGACCCAAATCGAGTTGTTTCTAGATGATGTTCTAGGAAGCTTGGTGATAAAGTCCATCGTAATTCGCTCCCATTTCCATTCAGGAATCTTTGGCTGTTGAAGTAGTCCTGATGGCTTTTGATGTTCAGCTTTAACTCTAGCACAAGTCAAGCATTGAAGAACATACATAGCTATGTCAGCTTTCATATTCGGCCACCAGCACAACTTCTTCAAATCATGGTACATCTTATCAGATCCCGGATGAATGGAATACTTAGATTTTTGGGATTCTAACATAATCAAGTCTCTTAAGCCTCCAAACTTAGGTATCCACATACGACCTCTTAAGCATTTCACTCCATCAGCTCTAACCTCTAAAGGATCTCCTTCTCCTCATAACCCTTCATTAACAAAATTTTCCTTCTTACAAGCTTCTATTTGCGCATTTCTAATTTGCTCAGGCAAATTATTGTGCACGGTCAAGACTAGAGAACGTACCCTGATAGGCTCTCTATCTTTCCTACTTAACGCATCGGCAACAACATTGGCTTTTCCTGGGTGATATTTTATATCACAATCATAATCACTTAACAACTCTATCCATCTTCGTTGCCTCATGTTCAATTCCTTCTGGTCGAGAATATACTGTAGGCTTTTGTGATCGGTGAATACCGTACACTTGGTGCCATACAGATAATGTCTCCACAACCTAAGAGCAAAGACTACAGCTCCTAACTCAAGATCATGAGTAGTATAATTCTCCTCATTCTTCCTTAATTGCCTAGAAGCATAAGCTATCACTTTCTCTCTCTGCATCAAAACAGCTCCATAGCCTCTAAGAGATGCATCACAATATACTACAAAATCTTCACTCCCGTCGGGTAATGATAAGATTGGCGCACTACATAATTTTTGCTTCAATGTCTGAAATGCTCCATCTTCATCACTTCCCCAAACGAAAGGTTTATTCTTCTGGGTAAGCTTAGTCAAGGGTTTAGCTATCAAAGAAAATTCTTTAATGAATCGCCTATAATAGCCAGCCAATCCTAAGAACTGTCGCACTTCCGTTGGCGTTGTCGGTGCAGACCAATTCTTAATAGCTTCAACCTTTGCAGGATCAACATGAATTCCATCTTTGTTAATCACATGACCAAGAAATTGCACAGAATCTAACCAGAAATCACACTTCGAAAACTTAGCATACAACCTTTCATCCTTTAACAAATTCAAAACAATCCTTAAATGTTCTCTATGTTCATCTTCATTCTTAGAACAGATTAGAATATCGTCAATAATCACAATCACAAATTTATCCAAGTAGGGCTTGCACACTCGATTCATTAAATCCATGAAAACCGCAGGTGCGTTAGTTAACCCAAATGGCATTACTTGAAATTTATAGTGTCCATAACGAGTTCTAAATGCACTTATAGGAATATCTTCTTCACAGACGCGAAGTTGGTGATATCCTGACCACAAATCTATCTTAGAATACACACTAGATCCTTGTAGTTGATCAAACAAATCATCAATCCTAGATAAAGGATATCGATTTTTAATTGTCAACTTATTCAGTTCCCTATAATCAATGCACATACGGAAAGATCCATCCTTCTTCTTAACGAACAAGACTGGAGCTCCCCAAGGCGACGAGCTCGGTCGAATAAAACCTTTATCAGACAACTCCTTAAGTTGCTCAGATAACTCCTTTAATTCAGAAGGGGCTAATCGGTAAGGCGCACGTTCCACCGGTGCAGCACCAGGAATTAAATCGATTTGAAACTCTACTTGCCTTATCGGTGGAAGTCCGGGTAAATCTTTAGGAAATACCTCAGGAAATTCACAAATAATAGGTACATCTTCCAATCGTTTCTCCCTAGACTCATTCCCGGTCACTTGAGCTAAGAATAACTCACAACCGTTCCTGATGTACTTTTGGACTTTAATACATGAAACGATTTTCAAACGGGATTCACCTCGATTACCATCAATTACTAACGTCCTATTCCTAAGAGGAATCTTAACTTTCTTCTCTCCACATAAAATAGTAGCATTATTCAACGACAACCAATCCATACCAATAATAATATCGAAACTACCTAATTCTATCAGCATCAAATCAATCGGAAAGGAATAGTTCAAGAGATTTAGAGAGCATCCTTCTAATAGCTTATTAGTTTTCACTAATTTGTCATCAGCCAATTCCACCTCGTAACTGGTATTTATCTCAACAGGTTCAATGTCAATAAGGGCACTAAATTTAGTGGATACAAAGCTCCTATCAGCACCCGAATCAAATAAAGCAACAGCATAATGATTGTTGAGTAAAAACGTACCGGTAACGACATTCGGATCCTCTTTCTTCACCTCAATTGTTCCAAGTTGATAGATACCACCCTGGGGGTTTCTTCTAGGTACAATCGCTTTCAACTTGGGGCATTCTGATTTCCAATGACCTTCCTCATTACAATTGAAGCAAATGGTTCCCTTCTTACACCTTTCAACCTTGTGTCCAAGATTTCCGCAATTTCGGCACTTCCAGCAGTCGCCAGCATGCCTCTTGTTTCCACACTTAGGACATCTATCATCGTTGCGCGGTGTGTTGTAGGTAAGAGCATTTGCATTCCCCTTTCTCTGGTTTTGACGGCGATTGAAATTCTTCCTATTATCACCTCTATCTACACGATCACCGTCACCCTTTCTTTTTCTCACCAACACGGGCTTCATCTTCCCTATCCTGAATTATCTGTCTAATGAGTTGGTAAGCCATTCGAACAGCATCATCAATGGTCAGTGGTTTAGATGATGTCACGTCCCCCCGGATATTCCTGGTCAACCCTTTAATATATTGCTCAATTCGGATTTCTTCGGGTTCCACCAATCGAGGACATAGCAAGGCCAACTCATGGAATCGGTTTGTGTAACTATCAATGTCCACACCTTTCATTCTCAAATGAATCAACTCTTGTTCTAACCTAATAATCACACTACGAGGACAAAACTCCAAAGTCATCCACTTCTTAATTTCAGCCCAAGGAGTCGCATTAGCAGCATCAAGACCCATGAAAGCAATTCTCCCGTTCCACCAAGTCAACGCACGACCTTTAAGAGTAGCCATAGAAAAAGTCACCTTATCTTCCTCCTTACACTTACTAATCCGAAACACTGACTCAATCTTCTCAATCCACTGGCTTAATCCTACAGCACCTTCAGTTCCATTAAAAGGTAGAGGTTCACACTTCATGAAAGTCACATAAATACAGCCACCAACTTCAGGTGCATTAGTTCCAAGTCCTCCTACATTTCCTCCAGCATTAGCATTCACATTATTAGCATTCACATTCACATTAGTACCGCCAATTCCACTACCACCAGCTCCACTACCGCCAGCTCCACCACCGCCAGCTCCACTACCGCCAGCTCCACTACCGCCAGCTCCACTACCGCTAGCTTCATTTCTAGCATTTTCCATAAATTCAGTCATAGATGCAGTAACTTGCTCTGTAATAATCCTACGTACATCATCCTCAGTCACAGCCTTCTTGGGCGGCATAGTTGTATAATTTCACAATTTCAAAGTATTAAGCATTCACCCAACAAGGATTCATATAATATGGATTGAATTCATAATCAAAATACAAATAAGACACAATATGGAATTCAAGACAAGATACATATTTCATTCGATTTGAAACAAAAGTATTGTCTTAGTTACATCCCATATCAAAGTTCTAGCACTATATACACTCAAAATTCGTGCCAAGTCTACTACTAACAAGTCGGTTCAGTCAAAGCTACAAAAGTACAAAAGATACAAAGGTCACTACTAAATACAGACTAGTCTACTGAGAACAGCCAGATGGTCCATCATCCATCGTCTTCTGTATCTTTGTCGGACGATCACTAGACACATCTTCAGCTGGGCGCTTACGGATCACTCCTCTTTCAACCATGTCAGCATAAAATCTACTGTTCCAGCCCACGGATATATCAACTCCTTCTCAGCTTTCTCACGCATCGCACGAGCTACACTCAACTAAATCTCCATAGAATTCACCTTTCTCTTCATAGCAGCAAACTCACCACTTTCTAACACTGATAACCTCCTAAAAGCCTCATTCAAACCACGCTCTACATCAGTCAAATCCAAACTAAGCAATTCCCGCTCTTTCTCACCAACCTTAGTCTTCGACTCCAAATAAGCAACATGAGTCTGAACAACACCTAATCCAATCTCTGTCATACTACTCTTAACACGGGAAGCGTCTAGATCACGTCTCAAGGCCCATGGTGCAAGACCATCAATATGAGTAGCCTCTCGAGTACTAGACGAATCTCCTATCACACTTCTACGAGTAGCAATACCATCAGTACCGTCAGGTGCATTATCATCCTCATCCTCCTCTAATTCAGAATCAGATTCAGATGATTCAGACATTTCATCCCTAGGTAACTCAACCTCAGAATCAGACAAATAAACTGGTGGGGGTAAAGGCTCGCCCTCTGGAACATCATAAGGGTAAATAAGCTCAGCTTCCTCATCATCATCGACCTCAACGTCTATACCTACATCCTCCTCGACATCCTCGTCGTCAATCTCATCATCTAAATTATCTAACCCAATCTCCTCATCATTCTCTATATCAACATTCTCAATCTCATTCTCTACCAAGTCAACCTGAGGGGCAATCTGATCTCCTAGTCCTAACTCGGGCTCGGGATCCTCAAATGGTTCCTCCTCATCATCCATATCATAATATACTAAGTCTAAATAAGGATCATCATCTACATTAGGTTCGGGAATAACATGGTTTTCTACAGGAATATTAGGGTCAGCCATGACAATCTGCATTCATATATATATATATCGTATTAGGATAACATACTAGTTAAACAATTACATAATGAAACCACGATATATACATATATATAAATTAAATTATATATATCAAAATATATATCTTCTCAATAGGGCTTGTTGGTAACGTCGGAGATCTCTGGCACCGTTATAGTCAAAAGATTTTTCACATATTTTCTTAAATGTTCATTGTCAAAAGATTTTGAAAAGTTTTGTTCAAAACCTTGGTTTTTAAAATCTTTTGTTCTCTATAACGAGAGCTCTGGTACCAAACTGTAACACTCTCAATTTTCGTACCGGTACAGCGGAAGGGTCTTTCAGAGTGTTACGGGATAGCACAATAACTCCAATCATAGACAACACATAAAAATGGTTGTACAAGGTTTAACATACATTCATTCGATAAAAAGTTTTAAAGTGTACAACAGGTCCCAAATTATACAGGTCATTAAGTTTACAAAACATAGATCGAATGAACATTTTTAATATTATGTGGGCCATCAGAGTCGATCTCCATCCGGATTACCTTCAAGCACCTGAGATAAAAACATGCAAAAATCATATCAGCGAATGCCGAGTGAATTCATAGAGTTTAATAAAAACCGTTATATAAAACAATCGTTAAAATCAGAACACAAGTATAATATCGGAAGTAAGTCCTCGTATTGCTAGTCAGGCAATATATAAATCAAGCATACATCTTAAACCGTCCATGAGACCGTAGCCTCAATATTACCATTATAGGTAATATTACTATCGTTATTAGCGTCGTATCATATCGGATATTTAGATTATATAGGATTATTATTAGCCGCATGACATTGTTACCTTACTATAAAAACAGCGGGTCGCGAACCCGACAAACAATTTGCCCATCTAAGTTAGCGTGTCGTCACAAAAATCACGCTATGGAATCTTCTCATACATAAAGTCGCTTACCAATCAATGTGGTACGACGGGGATCAACCGTCAAGGCGTGAACTGGGGTGATCGTCCCCAAATAGTACTATCAAATGCATAAGCGTCTACCAAATCCCGGTAGTTCACAATTCATGCTAATGGGACTTTAAGTGACATAACCTAACTACTAATAATCCTTTTTGTCACGTTTATAGGGTCATAGCATCATTCGGGTCCATATCATTAAGCATACCATCGGGACTACTTGTGTTCTATTTTTATCAAAATCTAGCATGTTATCTCCCTCGCGGGTTTACAAATCATTTTATAAAACATTTAAAAGAGTGCGAGGCTATGAACTCACGTTGATAATGAAAGGCGGATTATCGGCTACGGGCGTGCTTCGGTCACGGAAACCTATATAAATAATAATCGGTCTTAGACTCTTGTCCAATGACTTTTATCAAAATAAAATTATACATAGGATGATTTTATACATATGATGATGATCAAGTGGGTTTATATATCCTTGTTTACTCATTTTAGTGTTTACGTTTTGGTATCTTTTTACTAGTTTACTAGTTTTACCTAATTACCTATTTTAAGTCCAATAAGCTTAGTATAAGTTCTTTAACTTGTTTTAATCCATTTTATACTTATATTATCAGTATCTATACTTTCCATGTTGGGCCCAAATGGGTTAAGCCCAATAAGTTCTTTTTATAAGTGTTTATCTTATTTAGTCCAATTATTAGTCCAATATGCTTAGTTAGCTCGTTAATGTCCGTATGTCCTATAGTTCGGGTTTTATCGGTTTTTACTTGTATTAGTTACTTATATACCAGTATATGACTTTTAAAAAACTTTACATTAGACGGGTTTGATCGTCTAAGTTTTAATTGGCGAAAAACGTTAATTTTACGGTAATAGCCGAAAAAGTCGTAAAAATCAAGTTTATAGTTTTTATTACTTATAAGTATTATTCCATTACCATTTATATAATTTATCCATTTATTTAACCTTTTACATATTTATATAAATAAAATTCATAAGTTAGTGGGTTTTAAATTTTACATTTTATACAATATAATTTTGAGTGCTTATATAATAATAATAAACATTAATTCTCAAAATCTGATTTTTATTTTCATCTTCACCATTTTTATCATATCTAGAGTTCTATAATGAATTAGAAGCTCATTTTTGGATGGCATGATCTTCATATTATGTGCTACATTTAACTTAGTTATAGCTACTGCTAATTTTAAGTTTATCTATGCTTAACAGTCCCTACAAAACAGCTTATTCAGATTAGCACACTCATCTTGTTTTGATCATATCTCACTCATTATAATGATTCCATTGCATGGCCAACTCTCACATGTGTATAACATCTTGTACTTACTGTAAATGGATTCTACCATGCAAGTTTATCAGTTCAAGTTTTAGTTACATACTGTTTTTATACAGCCAACTAAATAAGCATGATTTTAGCCTTGTTTCTTATGGTTATTAACCTTTTTAAGCATATTTATCAACACTTGATCCCTACACAACATTTATATCATCATATATTCATCATATACATATACAATAAGAAAGAAAATACATTTGTTCTTTACAAAAATAACAAGAGAAAATGGAGAGGATGATCTTCTTTACCAACCAAGAGTATTTCTTGTTTTAGGAAGACAAGAACTTGATGAACACCAAAAGTAACTCCAAGATCATCAAACACCAAGAACATAAGTTGAGAAATCAGCCCTAGGATACAAGCAAATCACCTCCTTTGTTGTTAATATGGCCACCAAATGATCAAGGCTTCAAGATAACTCCATGATAGAGCTACTTAAAAAGTATTTCATGGCTAGAAAAGATCAAATAGGGGTGTTTGTTCTTCAAAGTGGACGGAAAGGGTGGTGATGTTGAGAGGATTTTGAGGTTTTTTGCATGAGAGAAAATGGTATGTGTGAGTAGCTAGTGGTTTTGTTGGTTTGAGTGGAGGAAGTAAGCTTAAGTGTTAAGCTAATGCTTACACTTGTAGCTACTTAGCTAACATGATGCCACATCCTTAGATGTGGTGTCATGTGTGCCGTCCCATGTAAGCTAGTGGGGTGGGATAATGTATTTTGTCCCACCTCACTAATTTACGGGTATTCCTTGATTCTAGTTTTCTTGATTTACGTGCCCTCGGGTCGTTTCACGAAAAACGTTTTTATAAATTATGAATCAACGTCACAAAACGAATCCAGTAAAAATTGTCTCATCAAAAACGGAGTTCAAAAACGTAAATACGTAATCCTAAGGTTTCCGGTTTAGTCGTAAAGGACGCTAAATTATGAACGTAAGCCCAAATTTAAATCCGTAAATTTTGAGTTCGTCAACCAACACAAAAATAAGTTTAAAAATATTATACGAGAAAATAATTCACTACCTGAAAATGTTAGATTGTCACAGATCGTTTCTGATAATGGAAAACAATTCGTGGAGAACCCATTCAAAGATTGGTGCACGAAAAACAACATAAACCAAAGGTTCGCATCGGTAGCCTATCCACAAACAAATAGACTTGTGGAAAGAGCAAATAGGAGTCTGGGAGACGGCATAAAGGCGCGATTAGGGGAACACAACAAAAAATGGGTCGACGAGTTATCACATGTCTTGTGGGCACATCGCACAATGATAAAAACAGCTACGGGCGATACCCCTTTCGCCCTAACGTACGGAACAGAGGCAGTTATCCTAGCCGAGATTAGATTACAAACGCTCCGCACATCAGAAGTAGACTTGGTCACAAATGATGACAAATTACGATTGAACCTGGACATAATCGATGAGCGAAGAGAGTTGGCAGCTATCCACAATGCCAAGTCAAAAGCAAAAATGAAGGGTTACTACGATGCTAGGGTACGAAAGACTTCATTGGGGAACGGCGCATATCGACTACGCGACATGGATGGTCGCGACCTAAAAAGGCCTTGGAACATATGCCACCTAAAGAAGTGCTACCTTTAGCAGCGAACTTCTGAAACCAATGTATTGTTTTTCTTTTATTTCATGTATTTAAAATCTTGCAAGTATTAATAAAACTGTCGTGGTCCCTAGCTAGTTCCACGACGTATTCTAAAAACATTGATTTTTATCATGCGCACAGTTTGTCTATGTTATATATTGCCTACTGGCACACACGTGCACAATGTTTCCAGGAGAAATAAAAGGAATGGGTCTACCCTACTAATTAGACTCGTCGAGTAAGAGGGATGCAACCCCATCGACCATGGATCATGTATCCTTGTTAGGCCCCTTGCTATTAATGACGTCGTATACAACTAGTACACTCTCAGACTGATAAGACACAATCGTGCACACCTAACAACTGGTCAGCCTCACTTGCCCGTCCTTATGGTAGTAGCGGTATACCACATGTAATGAGTTTACCTCACCCATAGGGATCATTTATGAGTTTACATTAATTCATAACACGAATCTGTGCTATAAACATTAAAGTGTAGAAAAATATTTCTCATAACAAAAAGTGAGAAGTGTTCATTACAAATAAAGGGCGAACATTCGCACATAAAAGTACACAAAATACTTACAAGTCAACTAAACTATTGGAAAGTAAATTGGTGTCAGAAGAAGATATCTTTAACTTCAACAAGGGGGGGGGGCAATATGGTGCGGCGCGGTGCTCTTTCATGTCCTTCTCCATTAGATCCAGCACATGCGCGTCACTCTCTAGCAACGGCAAAGGCAACACAGGGATGAAGGAAGAAAGGTGGGAAACACCAACAGAAGGCGCAACCTCTATGTTCAGCACAATCTTCTTGGCAGCAGCACGACTATCATGCGCCGCGAGCTCCTCGGACAATGGCACCTCCTTCTCAACCCTAAAAGGGTCAAGCACATCCTTGGGGTGAGCAAAAATTGGTACTGTTAGCTGCTCTAAGGAAGGCTTCAAGTGAAAACCCGCATGTGATTCTGCGCCCTCTGCCTTATGGCGCGCCATAACGACCTCAATTGGCAGCTCATGATCCTTGTCGCCAAGACTGAAAGATGGCAAAGGGCAAACACTCATATCCTTCAAGGCGGCCGTGAGCTTGGACTCAACAGTAGGATCATAGAAGGGCACCTCTGCCAAGTCCTTCTTCAACAATTCAGCTTCGTGCGCCTTCACTAGGCCCTTAGAGGTACCCTCATTTACCGCAACAATAATGGACTGGGCAAAGGTGGCTCGCAGCGTAGGATCTTCCAAAGCACCCATGGCGGCTAGGCGCAAGCCATGGCGCACCAACTAGCGCTTCTCATCTATCTCCTTCATCAAACGTGGATACAAATCGGTGTCCAGCTCGATACTTAGTCTTTTCAGCTGGCTGCTGAGGTCCTTCACATCACCACTTAGCCTTGCACCCAACGCATCCACATCGACCACAAACTGGTCCTTCCCCTGCTGAAAGGTTTTCATCGCCTCTTTATTTGAAGCCTTGAGTTGGGCGAGCTGTGCGCGCACATCTGCAAGAGCGGCAATCAAGTCATCTTTTTCTTCAGTGAGGGAGTTGATGAGATTGGCATCTTGACGTCCTCTTTCAGCTTCTTGGTCAATTTTTTCCTGCATCTCCCTCAAGGCGAGAGCCTTCTCCTCGACCATTTGCCCAAGTCTCTCTTCAGTGGACTGGACTTGGGCGGATAACTCTAAAAACCTCTTATTGATGCGCGACATTAATGTCACATTCTACGACGAAAAATAACTAACTTCGTCTGCCATAACCACATCTCTCATTCCTTCCAGTATAGCAGCTCGAACAGGTGGCACAATGTTGTCCAAGAAGCTGGAACAGTCAAATGCACCGGTCAACTCCGAGGACACGGGCAATTCCCAGTCAGGAGCGAACACGGGGTCTTGAGGGAACGTGCTTGTTGTCCCATATATTTAGATGATATAACACGAATTTAAGAAAGAAAATAGATGAAGAAGATAAATTCTAGAGAGAGAAAGTAGTGAGAGAAAGTGGAGAGAAGAGATGATTAACTTGGTGAATATTAGATTAGAATAATGAGACCATCCACCCTTCCTAACATGCTAGGAAGGGCTTTATATAGCCGGGCTTACATGTAACCATAATGGGCTATATTGTTTGGACCGGGCTTATCTTTTGGGCTTTAAGTAGCTTAAATTCAAGCCCGTGAACCACGACTATTTAACTAACTATTACAACGTTCTAATAAATATTACAATAGAAACCTATGACCGAACATTCTTGTTTGACTCATTATTTTGAGGCTAACAATCTCCCCCAATGTGAGGTCATTCCTCTTCGATACTTGGATTCCAATGGAGATTTATGAATTTCGTCATAAATGAGTCTTGAACGTGTAATAGTAGTGTTGTTCCTTCATGCTGTGATCTTTGAGCCTTTGTCGTTGTCTTTTGACTTTGTCTTTTATCTTGAGATCTTCAAATTATCCTTGACTTGTCTTTGCCATCTTGCGATCTTGTGTCTTTATCCACATGCTCACACTATTAATTGTTGAATAAGTCTTTGGACATGAATATGTGGTTTTGAATCTTTGACTTTGCTGAGTACACCGTGACGCCACCTTCTCGAGACAAAACATAGACACGGACTGAATGGCTTTGACATTCGTCCTAAATCGGTAGCGTTTTACCTCCGGTCGGTGAAGACCGTTATACAATATTAAATACTGTACCTGTGATTAGGTAGATTTAATTAAGAATCTCCTTGACAGGGTTTCGCGGTTGTACTAGCTGTTCTCTTTACTCGACCGTCTCAAAGCAAGACTGCGAACATAAAGAGTGAATCAATTGGATAAATATCCGCTTGATTAAAGTCGTCAATTCAAATTCCTGGAACAAGTTTGATTCATTAAGAATCTTACCATTGTTGCTTTCCAGTTGACACAAGTTTGATTCATAAGAATCTCACAAGTCACCTACCGTAGCGCTGTTTGATGTTGACGCTAGAAGGATTTCCATTCGTCACTGTGAATATTAATGAATATCACTCTGAATGTTCTGGCAAGACCATAAAGATATTGCGTAGAAACCTGAAACGAGTTTGAATCAATTCAGAATCAAACCACTGTTGCTTTTCAGTTTTACACATGTTCAATTCATAAAGAATCTTGCATATGACCTACCGCAGTGCTGTTTGTCGTTAACACTGGAAGGATTTCCACTCATCATTGTGAATACTAAGTAGTATCACTCTGAGTGTTCTAGCAATATCACAAGGATATAGCGTAGGACTCTCTTGATCTTCATCCGTGTGTCCTAACGAGATTTGATTGATCTCTTGGCTCTAGACTCAATTTGTGCACTTTTAGTGGTCGGAGGCTGGAGCAGATGCCACCTATTCAATATCAACTATCTCGGAGTGAGAAAGTCAATAGAAGTCGTGTTGATCTTCGTGACAATAAAACAAACTTCTTTTGAGAGAAGCTTGAGTAGCTAGGAAAGGGTTGTGCTTCACATCACTGGGTCCATGATGATTTGTCTTCATGATGTGTTGACCCGGTTTCTGCCTAAGTTGTATGGAGGGCTTCTTTCTTTAGACCCTTTATCCTTACATTTCTTTTTCATTCTTCAACCCCTTCAATGCTTACCAAGACATCATTAATAGCACCTTGTTGTGATTGTTCCAGTGCTATCATCAGTACTTAGTCGGCATTCAGCTTCGTTCACATTCTACTCCATCTTTCCTAAGGACTTCTAATAATCTATTGGATTGTCCCTGGGAAGATCCCTCCGGTTCTGGTTGGATCATAGGACTTAAACGAAACCACCCTTTTGACACCAATAACGTCGTGAATTAAAGATGTCGTGGGTATTTGATCGTCACCATAAAAACCACTTTAAATTCTAACAAAGTGTTTGAAAAACATTTAACACCTTGCTAGTTTTGTCGTTTCAGAAATGCTCCCCCTTTACATGTGCATCGATAATCGAAAGTGTTTCGCACATGTAGGTAAGAGTTAAAGTACTTGAGTCTATAGATCACATTTTAATCACATTTTATCCCCCTATCTCTAATATATAAAATCTTTTGATATTAGAGATACCAAATTTGATTAAAATATATTTTGAAAAATAGTCTTGAAAATCTTCGGGAGAAAGATGTGTTAATCTTTTGCATGAAGTTAAAATGCTCCCCCTCAAAAATTGATCCAATTGAATTGTCATTGTGAGGATATGATCCACAATTCTCTTTTTGAGGAAGGGAGTTGTTGAACACACAATTTTTGAAAGATTTTGAATAATCATTGAGAAATTCTTGAAAAAATTATGTTCAACGCTTTTTGAAAAATCTTATTTCTTTTTGGCGAAGAGGTTTTTTCTAAAGCATAAACTTGAGTTCATAGACGTTGAATGTATTGACGAATCCACTCAAGTGTAAGAAGATTTCCCTTCTTTTGCTAAGGGTAAGGGTACTAAAGCATACACTCCCCCGTGAATATAGAACCGGGTTGCAATCTGAAAGTGATTACAAGCCATTGTGTTGAGCTCAAACGTTGAATGTTTTGTGACAAGATCAACCCAAGATAGATTGCTCTACCCGTTGTTGGAAAAATTGTCCAAAATAGACATTTTCCTTTATTGAAAGAAGAAATGACATGTTTTGAAAAATATTTACAACTTTCATTCGAGCTTTATGTACACACCCGTGTCGTTATTGAGCGACATTTCTAGGCACGTCCATATTATCGATACTGAAAGACATGTCGAGAAGAGTATTTTTGGATTATAAAAGATTTTTTAATTTTGTATTTTTCTTTTTCATGAATATTTACAAATAGATGTTTGATAGATGAATCAAGCAGGCTTCTTTGCCAGAATCTTCAGTTCTGCTGGAGTCAAACATCTCATACCAATTTGCCTAACAAGATACGCAAACCTCTCTTTAGAAAGAGCTTTTGTAAACAAGTCAGCTAATTGGTAATCAGTTCCAACAAAGTATAATTCAACAATACCCTTTTCAACTTGTTCCTTAATGAAGTGATATCTGACATCAATGTGCTTCGTGCGAGAATGCTGTACCGGATTGCAGGAGATGGCTATGGTCGACTTTGAGTCACAGTACATAGGTACTTTATCAGAGTGGAAGCCATAATCCGTGAGTTGTGTTCTCATCCAAAGAACTTGAGCACAACACGCAGATAGAGATACATACTCCGCTTCGGCGGATGACAATGATGTGCAATCCTGCTTCTTGGAAGACCATCCCACAAGCTTATCTTGACCTAGAAATTGTGCACCACCAGAAGTACTTTTACGTGTATCAAGACACCCTGCATGATCAGAATCTGAATAGGCCGATAGAAAGAAACCGGTTTCCCTCGGATACCAGAGTCCCATGTGAATGGTATTCTTAAGGTACCGAAAGATCCGTTTAACCTCCTTGAGGTGCTTTTCAGTGGGTCGTGCTTGATATCATGCACAGTAACACGTAGCATGATGAATATCAGGTCTGCTTGCTGTCAAGTACATGAGGGACCCAATCATGGAACGATATATCGTTTGATCTATGGGTAAACCCTCCAAGTCAGCATCTAGCGATGTGGTTGATAAAGGTGTCCCAACGGGGTCACATGATGTCATACCATGCTTTGTGATTATCTCTTGACAATACTTAGCTTGGTTAATGAAGATACCACTTGGGGATTGGTGAACTTGAATTCCTAGAAAGAATTTTAGTTCGCCCATCATAGACATTTCAAATCTGTTGTGCATGACTTTTCAAACCATTTTGAAAGTTTTGGGTTTGTAGACCCTAAAATAATGTCATCAACATATATCTGCACAAGCAAAATGTCATCCCCATATTTGTAAATGAACAAAGTTAAACCAATGGAACCTTTTGAGAAACCTTTGGAGACCAGAAATTTCGAGATCTCGTCGTACCACGCCCTTGGAGCTTGCTTGAGTCCATATAGTGCTTTGTGGAGACGATACACCTTGTCAGGATAATGAGGATTGACGAATCCTTCTGGTTGCGTGACATAGACTTCTTCCTTCAAAGGACCGTTAAGAAACGCCGTCTTTACGTCCATTTGATAGACAATGAATCCCTTATGTGCAACATAAGCAAGAGAAATCCTGACCGCTTCCATTCGAGCTACTGGTGCAAATGATTCTTCAAAATCAATACCCTCTTTTTGTCCATACCCTTTAGCCACTAGCCTAGATTTATTCTTGATGATCGTGTTCTCTTCATCCATCTTGTTTTTCCAGATCCATCGAAGATTTAATGGGATTACATCGTATGGTCTGTCAGCAAGTTCCCAGACATTAAGTCTTTCAAATTGTTGAATTTCATCCGTCATCGACTCAATCCAAGCGTGATCAGCCATGGCTTCTTTGATATTTTTTGGTCCAGCTGAACTCACGGCGAGTGCGAACATACAAACATCGTCATCAGTGTTAAGCTGTCGTCTTGTACGAACGGGCTGTGAAGGGTTTCCAATTACATGAACCAAAGGATGATATCGGGTCCAATGATGTGTTGAAGGATGTTGTTGATAGAACGTATGCATATTTGACGGATCAACATGGCAAGTAGAAGACTCTCTAGTTTCGTGTACCAGTGTACCGAATGGGTTGATAAATTCGTCTTTGTCAGATAATGCATCGTCTGCTTGATTTGTGTTCTCTGGAGCAATGACAGTAGTTGTGGATGTTGTAGGAGCGATTGTTGATGTGGTATTCTGAGGAGGTAAATCTGCAGCAACCGGTGTTGAAGTAGATGAAGTTGTATCCTTTTGTAGACGATGATGGGTATAATCATTCTTATCATGAGTGACAGCGGAAGACTTCGATACAACTTGTTTCTCCCCCGTGAAATATTCATCATACATTGGTCCATATAACATTTCCAACTCTTCAATTGTCGGGTCGACTGTCATATCAGCTCTAGGAACTTTTTCTGGAACCAACGTTGAACTTGACGGTTCATTGTTGTGGTCTTGAGTTCCGAGTTCCGTGCGGTTGTGAACGGAAGTCGTTTGTCGTTGTGGATCGGGACTTAAACTGTTTTTTTCAAGTGCCATTTCTTGTAATTCATCAAATCTGATGTGAATAGTCTCGACTATCAATTTTGTTCTCTTGTTGTACACTCTATATCCCTTAGACTGAGTTGCATATCCCACAAGAATACATGCATCACCTTTCTCTTTCATCTTGTCCAGATTTTCACCATCTCGAATAATGTAACACGTACCTCCAAAAACATGAAGATGTTTGAGTGAAGGTTTTTGATCATGAATTATGTGATATGGTGTCTTTTCGTGTCTTGGGATAATTAAGGATCGGTTTTGTGTGTAGCATGCGGTTGACACGACTTTGGCCCAAAAGTAAAGTGGTAGTTTTGAAGCGGATAATAATGTTCGAGCAGCCTCAACTAAAGTACGGTTTCGTCTTTCAACAACGCCGTTTTGTTCGGGTGTTCGAGCAATAGATGTTTCATGTTCAATTCCTTCGGCTTCAAAATAGTTTCTCAGTTTTGAATTCAAAAATTATGTACCTCTGTCAGTACAACCACTTTGACTTAAGCTTGAAGACCACGTTGTATCAATTTAAGAAAGCTGATGAGAACTTCGGGTGTTTCATCCTTGGACCTCAAGAAGTGAGTCCATGTGTACCTTGAGTAATCATCGACAGTTACCAAAATAAATTTCTTTCCATTGATATTATGAACACACATGGGACCACACAGATCCATATGAAGAAGATCTAACCGTTTAGCTTTACAAAGCTCACAAGAAGAACAAAGATGATCTTTGATGAATTTCAAACTTGGAAGGCCTCTCACAATATCTTTCTTGGAAAGCAAGTTGATGGTATCAAAATTAAGATGAGATAAACGTTGATGCCATAACCATACCTGAGTCGTTGAAGCTTTAGCCATGAAGCAAATTGGAGTTGATGAAGTTGTGTCTTGAAGTGAAATTGTGTAAAGATCAGTACCCCGTGTACCGGTAAGTAAGTCATTCCCATCATAATCACGAACAAAACATGTCTTCTTTCTGAAAGCAACCTCCAAATCCGCATCACAGAATTGACCAACCGAGAAAAGACTGTGATTGAGCCCTTCGACGTAGTATACCCTTTTGATTGTAATATTCCCCTGAACCAAATCTCCATATCCTAGGATCGGTGCAAATTGATCATTTCCAAATCGGACCGTACCCAGGAACTTCTCCACGAAGTTAATTAGAAGCTTGAGATTCCCCGTCATGTGCTTCGTGCATCCGGAGTCCAATATGAAGAGAATTATTTGTATCACCTGCAAAAGAGTTAGAACACGATGGAGAATTTGCTAAATTGGATACCATAGTAGTTGTGATAGTAGAATCATTAGTGTCCTTATCAACATTTAAAGGCAAACTAACACTCGTTTTCACATTTTTTGTCCTAGCTTTCGGCATCCATTGATATCCTGGAGGAGATTGATTAGTAAACCACCATTTCTAAGACTTTCTAGCAGACTCATATAATTCCTTAATTTTGCTTCTAGGGTTCTTAGTGGTGGAGTCTGATGCATTACTTTTCTTAGTGGGGTTGCACCAGAATGGTTCACTTTGCGTTTGGGTTTACTAGCTCTAATAGGCATTGCAACTTGCTTCTTAGTTCTAGTATCTACGTCTTTGACTTTATTCATAGCACACATAGAATGATTAGCATTAGCACACTTTCCACATTTGACACAAACAAATTTCACATTCATAACATTCAAATCATTCACAGCATTCAAATCGTCATTAAATGCAATTACAGACTTTTTATTCTTAAAAACATTCAAATTCCTAGGGTGTTATTCTACTTCCTTCATCTTCCCTTGATTCTTGTGTTTCCAGACCTTATCATTCACTTGAGTGCGCTTAAGCTGAGGCCGGCTAACACTAGTAGTGGAAACTATTCCTGTAGTAGAAGACATACGAATATTAGTGTTTCTAGAAGTCTGGGGCGATTGAGTAACTTTATTTGTGGGCTTATCCCTGGTCTAATCATATTATTGTGCTTAACACTTGGTGCTATAGTATTCCTTATGGGTTGATTCTGTGGTAACCTTTCCTTTCCATCCATCTTGGGGGCAAACACAGGTTTTGCAAACGAGGAATTTGATCAAGCAAATGGTTTTCCCAAGATAGAGGATCTATTCACTTTAGAGGCATTGGGTTGTCTAAAAACAGGTTGCTTAATGCTAGGTTCCACGACTTTCCCACCCATTTTAGCAACGAGTTTCTGCAACTCTGCTATCGCTTTGTCCCTGTCTTGTAATTGAGCTTTCAACCCTTTAATTTCCAAATTTTGTTCATTCATTTCTCGAAACGTTTGGGAACGTTTTTCTTGCAATTTATTATCATGTGGAAAACTACCAACGTCTTTTTGCAAAGCAAGTTCAAGAGAATGACAATGTTTTTGAAGGAAATCAGTTTTGTGTTGAAGTAACTCAAAAGCCTTTTTATCAACATTTACTTTACGTTTCGAAAGCTCAATTTCAAGACGTTCACATTCTTTGATCTTATCAAGATATTTGCATGCAACATCAGAATATTCATCAATATCAGCACAAGATGTAAAATAAGCACACATAACATATTTAGAAAGGCATTCTTGCAAGAGTAAATCATATTCATCTGGAAAATCAGACTTCTCCATTTGAAGATCATCAATGTGTTTCTCAAGAGATTCAACGTATTTTAAATCATCATACATTTCAGTCCGAATGAACTCCTCAAGTTGAAGAACAGTTTCTTTAATCAACACCGTGTTTGGAATTAAGAGTTCTTTCACAAGGAAGGTAATATCTTGAGGAATCGGGCGTTGCCACTCATCATTTTCATGTTTTTCCCAATCTCTTTCAACAATAGATTTAACATTATCTATGTGGTGTTTAAGAATACCTAATGTTTTCCTACTCTTGCTTTTAGATTCATCTAGAGGGAGGTAGTTTATGTATTTGTAAACATTCGATTTCTTAGGGGAAAATGCTTTCTTCCATTGAATTCGCTTTTGTTTGCAATCTAGAAACACTTCCTCACGAGTTTTCTGAGTTTGTTTGTTGAAAAGACCATAAAGACTATTCTCATAAGCATAATTATATGGTTTTACAAACTCCTTATTGACAAGAGGTCGACTATCGTCATCCCAAAGGGCAGTCTATTCACTATCGGCACTAACAGGCATGCAATCAAGATCAGTCCTTTCAGTCTCATCAAGATAAAGACACGGGTTCGCAGCTTGAGCTTTGGCAAGGTACTCAGGACTTGCAAAGCTAGCTTGACCCTTAAACATCGACGGAGGTGCTAGCATTCTTACGGATTGAATAGAATCATGCGTTTTATAAACAACTTTCTTCAAAAATTCGACTTGTTCTTCTAGTTTCGTTACTTTTTCGGTTTCTTTATCATATCTACTTTTGAAGTCTTGTTTTAACGCATCTACCTCTTGTTTCTTATCCTCGATAATTTTAGCAGAATCGGTAGTGGTCATAGAGAGCTTTTGTTCAAGTTCATTAACTTTGGTATTGGCAAGGTACGTTTTTTGACGTTCATCCATTAAGAAAACATTATATTGACACTTCTCTTTGGCTAATAACTCAAGAGTTGTATTATATTTGTTTTCAAAATCGTCCTTTTGATTTTTTAACGCACTTCTCTTATACCCCTCAAGCTCTTTGGTTTTCTGAAGGAGCTCATCTCTATAGCTTTCAGTCATCTTAGTAGATTTGATAAGAGAAGCTTTGCATTCGTCAAAATTTTGAGTGAGCGTAGCGTTTGCCTTCTTTAATTGCTTTTGACTCTTTATTCAGTGACATCTTTTTGTAAAGTGGCAATTAAATTGGCAAGCGCAATACGTTCCTCTTCATCATACTCATTTGCATGTTGATCATCCTCAGACTCATTATTGCACATGTCTGATGAATCAGGTGTGGTATTGCTATCAACCGTTTCCATCATACACGTGTCATTAATGGCACTGGGTAGATCACTATGCTTATGAATATCACCAAACACATTATATTCATCAGTAGTGTGTACCTTATCGATTGGCTCAGTGTCAAAGATAGGACCATTGTCATCTTCAGTGACTTTGAGAACTTCTTCAACCTTTGCCATGTACGAGTAATGTGCATCAAGTTCTTGATCGGAATCTTCATCATCAGTGTCATCAAGCATTGCTCCTTCCTCAGCTGACAATTTAACCCCTGCTTCCATCTTCTTGCATAGCAGCATCTTTTCCTTGTGATAGCTGGAGTCTCTAACCCTTTTCGGCTTCCTGCATTCCTTTGCCATATGCCAAGAACCTTGGCAATTAAAACATTGAATCCCACTCTGCTGAACCACTTGACTTCCAACAGTTTCCCTATTCCCAGTAGCAACATCAATCCTCTGAGTATCATACTTGGAAGTTTGTCGATCATACCTTGCGGAACCCTCAACATGCGTTGGATTATGTCGATCATACCTAGAAGGACTTTCACCATGTCGACGTGTGTCATACCTTGGAGGACTCTCAACATATTGATTCTTTGTGTTAGATGTTGTACGAAGATTTTTGTTGGTGGGTTTGTAGATTTTCTTGTAAGTCTTCATTATGAAAGCAATTCGTTGTTTCATCTCACGATTCTTTTGAGCTTGGTGTTCATCACTATCTTCTTCAGATGATGACTCAGATGGTGGTGATGGTGCTCTTGTCACTTTGCCTCGTGATCTTGTGGATGATGAAGACTTAGATGATGTGGAATATCGTGGTGAGGATGATGTAGTGGAGTATGGCTTAGGAGCACGAGAGTGATGGTCTTGAACATGTTGAGTGGTAGTCACTAAAGAAAGTGGATTAGCTGTCTTTGCTACACGTTTAGCTCGAATCTCATTTGCTTCATTCTGAAATTGCTTCAAGATATCAAAGAGTCGATGATATGGGACCTCGTCTAACTTTTCTTGTTGTTTCACTAAAGTGACGAATCGTGTCCACTCGGGTTGAAGTTGTTGAAGAAATTGAACATTGACTTGCATGGTGGAGACTTGCAGGTTATTTCTTGTCATGTCATTCATCATTTTATAAAACCTGGAGTAGTATGAATCAATTGATTCTCCATCCCTTGAAGTAAACTTGCCAAAATTCTAAAACAAGTTTGTTTTGACATCTTGTTTGTTGAGTAATTCTCCTTGTTGCAAGCGTTCAATAGCAGTCCACATTTCATGTGCTGTCAGGCATGCATCAACCGTGGAGTAAATATCATCTCCAATCCCACTTAAAACCATATAGATGGCTTCCTTCTCCGCATCATGCCAAGCACAATATTCAGGTGTAAGATCAGCTCTTGTTTCATCACGTTCACTTGCGGGTATTGGATCAGTAGTATCTGTGGCTGGTCTTGGAGGAATTAAGATCTTCTTGAATATATATGGTCCATGAGTAATACATTTCCTCAAGGCATCACCATTAGGTCTTGTATCAAGGTATGAAACGTGATTGCCATTGAGCATACCGACCAGACACAAGCATTGGTGGTCTCTCTTTGTTACCCGCCACCATTATGTTGCTGTTCGTCACACGATATTCGGCAGTAGAATCCATCTCAATATTCTCTTAAATGATGAAGCGAATATGGATCTGAAGTAGATTTGTTGTGATTGTTGTTGTGGATAAAATTCCGAAAAGTGCAATTTTTCTTCAGTCCGACAATAAATTCCCCAGTCCGACAAAACGGTAGACCAAAAAATTTTGTAATCGCCAAATTTTGAAATTCAGCTAGAAATGTCCTAAAACGAGTATGGAAAAAAATTGAATTTACTTGACGGAAAATTTAGCAAAAAATACTCGAACAAAATTTAGCAAAACATAGCATCGGAATGTCCATCGGAATGTCCATCAGAATGTGCCATCGGAATGTTGTCGGAATGCAGTATCGGAATGTCGTCAGAATATGACCTGTCAGAATACAATCGGAAAGCCTTGTCGGAATGATGTCGGAATGTGATCGGAATACCAAAATCAATCCTGTCGGAATATAGCTAATCGAAATACAATCAGAAAGACCTATCGGAATACAGCCAATCGGAATACAATCGGAAAGACCTGTCGGAATGATGTTGGAAAGAACCTTGTCGGAATGTGATCGGAAAGTGATGCCGGAATACAGATCGGAATGTTGTCGGAATCCTTAAATCCTTTTCCGATGCAACTGATCGGAATCACAATCGGAATCTTTAAACCCTTTTCCGATTACACCAATCGGAATAATAGTACTGTTTCGAGATTTTGAGGTAAAAAGATGAAGTTTTCGACAAGAAATTCGCGATTTTAACCAACCAAAAGCAATCAAATCCCTACCACAACTATATAGGAGATGTAAATCAAGAAGTAGAGCACGGAAAGCACAAGAAAAACTTGAATCCGAGATGATTATAGGAGGAAATCACACGAACCAAGTATTATATCAACAACGAATCACAAAACTACCCCATGGCGATTGATACCAATTGTTGTCCCATATATTTAGATGATATAACACGAATTTAAGAAAGAAAATAGATGAAGAAGATGAATTCTAGAGAGAGAAAGTAGTGAGAGAAAGTAGAGAGAAGAGATGATTAACTTGGTGAATATTAGATTAGAATAATGAGAGTACTAATGACCATCCACACTTCCTAACATGCTAGGAAGGGCTTTATATAGTCGGGTGATACACTGGTTTTCATTGGGGTTCAGATTTAATCTCGGAATCTTCTCGAATTGATCACAGCTCAAAGTAGAATGATTGTTCTTGGTGACAAATAGGGGGTTTGGTTTTCTATTCTACTAAAAAGGTAAATGAATGAAGTAAATAAAGATTTAAACCAAAAACAGTTAATGAAATCAAACTTGAATTTAAATTAAACAATTAAACGATTAAACAGTAAAATAACCTCACTGAAAACTTGCTTGATTCGGAATAATGTTGATGTGAATAACTGAAGAAATGCTCTATCCGGAATAAAGGATCTATTCGGAATAATGGTGCTATCCGGAATAAATGGCCATCCGGAATAAAGTGCTACTTGGAATAAGGTGCTACTCGGAATAAATCTGCTACTCGGAATAAGGTGCTATCCGGAATAAATGGCTACTCGGAATAATTGGCTACTCGGAATAATTGGCTACTCGGAATAATTTGATATCCGGAATAAAATGGCTACTCGGAATATAAGTCCTACTCGGAATAATTGATATTCCGGATGAAGAGGTTTGGTACGGAATGTTTAGCAAGATGACTGATCCGGAATAAATATTCCGGATAAGGGGTTTGAAAACAAACTGAATGATTCGGAATATGCGTCTTGTTCAGAATATTCTGGGTACGAAGAACAGTAAACAGAAAGAGTAGGCTAAGACGATTTATACCAAATCAAACCCAATCTAACCAAAGGATTTAAACCAAACTAAACACAAATCATTTACTAACCATAAACAACAAATCCCTATCATAAAAACACAAAACCCACTAACTTTTGAAGATCAGATCACCAAAATAAAACTTAGAAAACTTTGAATCAATAAGAACTAGATGAACAAGATGGAATGAAAGATTTGTATTGAAAGCTTAATGTTAAACAAACTAAATGAAAGATTTAAACTTACAAATTTGTGAAAGATTAAAAATCACCAAACACCCTAATGGTGTTGGTGAAAACCTACGAACAAGAGAGAAAAGAAAAGGGAAAACAAAAACTAAAAACTGGCCAAAAAGTGTGAAGGGGAATTCTTTATATAGTCCTAGTGGTTGGTTGGTGAGTGGGCTTTCTTCTCTCTTTTCGTCTTCTCGTCTTTTCAGTAAAGTTGACGTTTTTGATTCTGATTCGGGATTTGTCGACGATTAAATTCAACTCGTCTTTTAATTTCTTCGTTTAATAGACTTGAGCTCTTTTGACATGTGTAAATCTTCCATCTTTGGTCCTTTTCTTCGATAAATCTTCAAATAGGCCCATTGACTTCAAATCTTTTGCATCTCTTGGACAATAGACTTCGTCTTGAGTCTTTTTCTTCGATAAAACCCGTGCAATCCCATGTTTTCTTCAATATTCATCCGGTTGACTCTGAAAACACAATAAACACAAAAACCACGCATAATTCCAAACAAGTGATATTAAATACGCGTTTTGGTCTTGTTTTAGCAAGAAATAAGTGGCAAAAGGATGGGTGTTTTCACACCTATCAAATCCCCTACACTTAACCATTGTCATGCCCTCATGTAATGCTTAGCGATAAAGCAATTTTACACTTTTCTCATAATCAATCAACCTTGGCCTTATTAACATACCAAACAAAAATTAAAGTACTAAGAGAAATTAAAATATTTAAAGTAAACAAAAGGAAAGAAAACCATTTTCACTTGAAAATAGCTATATGGAAATAACTTGCAAAGAGATCAAGGACTTACATTAGGGCTTTGGTGTTGCGAAGAATTATCACCCTCAAGATTTACGTTCCCCAAACTAAGCTTAAAAACGAGATCATTGTTATTATAAGTTAGTAAATCAAACACTTACACACATGGCTTAATTATATGCTTAAACTCCCTTATTCCTAGGTGTATCTCTTATATTTTATTTTTGTCTTAGAATGATCATGAAGATGCATTTTTGGACTTATTTCGATAGTTTATTTAGGCTGAAAGCAAAGTAGGACGATTTGATCAATAGTTAGCTAAAGGACAAAATCTCTTAAAACTGCTTCTCGGGATATCAAAAAGTTCATATCTTGGCATAACTCGGTTCACGATTTGAGACCTTTCTCGGGCCGATATTTGGCATGTACTTCATACTTCATATCTTGACAGACGTTCTTGAGATAATGGTCTTCTCTTCGTTAATAGAGTTTCTTCACTTGGAGACTTTTGAGGGGTACTCCAACTTTGTTGACCACGACTTCATGATTATTTCTTCAATCTCTAATTGGGATTTTGAGATACAACAATCCGCTTCCTTTTCGGATTTGGATCTATTTATCCTCATACCTTGTTAGGGTCTTTTCGGATAGACTTCTCCATGATCTTTATGGGAGTTGATTGCTTTTCGTCGTGAGTCTTGATCCTTCATATTGATTTTGGGAATAATGTTTTTCACATCACCTTGGATCTTTAGCAATAAGATTGAGTCCTCATGCCTTGTTAGGGCCTTTTCGGACTCGCCAATCTTCGCGCCCCGCTTCATAAGTTATGCCTTGGCTATGAACTCTTATCATTACCGAGCAACTTTTAAACGATCTTGGGCTAGAGGCTAAGTAACTTTTCAAATCGTACGACCTTACTTATTGCAGATAAATTATTAGCAAGTGATGGGAGAATAGGCAAATAATTACACCAAGTGAGCTTGTGCAAGAATACCGACTTATAATTGACTCTATCATTTCTCGTTCTCCACAATTTAAAATCTCAAGTAATGAGACTCGTGGATACTTAGCCTAATAAACCAATTAAGGTCTACATGGTTAAGGATACTAGCTAGAATAAACTTGGATAAGTCTATTCGGGTTGAGTCAAAATAATCGCAACGGGCCTAATATGTCAAAGATTTCAAAACCAGCTACACCACTTTATTAATATTTTTGACTTTATTGCGGGATATATACATATGAAAGCAACGATAAAAATTTAAAAATTACGACTAAATGGCCAAAGTTAATAAAAAATTTGAAAAATGCTGAAAAAGATGATTTTCTGGTTAAATGAAGGCATTTTCATGGAAAAGTCCACTTAAAACTTCGATAGAAGTCCCCCTACACTTAAGATAAACATTGTCCTCAATGTTTAAGCATGTGGGAAAAGTCTCCCCTACACTTATGACATTGTGTACGTTGGTTAAATCAAGCTAAGGAAGAGACGACTAACGTGATCAATTTCAAATGTGAGTATGAAGAAAATTGAATCACGATAGTTGAGAGATAGAACCGGATTTCGGATAACACGGGAGCACGGTTCTTCAAAGGTTCCAAAAGTGCATTCATCCCTGTAATCACATCACCACACAAAGACAAACAACCTATATAGGTCCCCCTACACTTAGGAGGTTAAAACGGAAAAGGATAGATACTCGGGTTGCCTCCCGAGGAGCGCTTGTTTTTGATAACCGAGTCACGAGCCTGACTCGACCCAAAATTAGTTCATGGGGAACGTGGTGAGGGATGGAATCATCTCCTGAGAGATGTCCTCACCAAAGTACAACTTCACTCGTTGGCCCTTCACCTTAAAATTAGGTCCATTAGGTTGAGCGAGCTCGAGAGTACCATATGGAAAAATTTAGGCAATGGTTAATGGGCCGGACCAACGAGATTTCAGCTTGCCCGAAAAGATTTTCAACCGAGAGTTAAAGAGCAAAACTTTGTCTCTAACTTGGAACTCTCGGTTTTTAATCTTAGAGTCGTGAATGAGCTTAGTCTTTTCCTTATAGATCAAATAATTTTCATAAGCCTCATTACGGAGTTCATTGAGCTCATTGAGTTGGATCTTGCGTAGGTCACCGGCTTTGTTGATATCAAAATTAGCCCACTTCAAGGCCCAGTAAGCCTTGTGCTCCAACTCAATGGGGAGGTGGCATGCTTTCCCGTACACGAGACGATATGGCGTACAACCAATCGGAGTCTTGTATGCGGTACGAAAAGCCCACAAAGCATCATCAAGTTTGTCAGCCCATGAGGCACGATGCTCTCTCACGGTTCTTTCAAGAATTCGCTTTAATCCTCGGTTAGATATTTCAGCCTGGCCATTAGTTTGTGGGTGGTATGCGGTGGAAAGACGATGATTTACACCATACTTAGCCATGACTCTTGCGAATTGGTCATTGCAAAAATGAGTCCCGCGATCACTAATAATGGCACGAGGCACACCGAATCTAGCGAACATCGATTTCAAAAAGTTACAAACCACCCTTGCGTCATTAGTAGGTAAAGCTTTGGCTTCAACCCATTTAGACACGTAGTCAACGGCTACAAGGATGTATTTGTTTCCTTTAGAGGAAGGGAATGGCCCCATAAAGTCGATACCCCAAACGTCAAAGATTTCACATTCTTGAATGAAATTCTGAGGCATCTCGTCTTTATGTGTGATCTTGCCTTGTTTTTGGCAAGCATCACAACGTTTAACCATCTCGTGAGCATCACGATAAATGGTGGGCCAATAAATCCCGAGTCAAACACTTTTTTGGCGGTGTAGTTGGGACCAAAGTGACCACCGGTGGGTCCTTTGTGGCAAGCGTCAAGGATTTCTAAAGCTGCCGGTCCATCAACACATCGGCGAATAATCAAATCAGCACATTGTTTGAATAGATACGGGTCATCCCAAAAGTAAGTCTTAATGTCTTTGAAGAACTTCTTCTTTTGTTGGGATGTTAGCCCGTCAACGAGAATTCCACCCGCCAAGTAGTTTGCAATGTCTGCAAACCACGGGGTTTCATCAGAAGTCGAGTTGATAGACATTAAGGTCTCCAGGGGAAAAGAGTCATTGATCTCTTTGTTCGGATGATCCCCTTGGTAAGGATCCTCAAGTCTACTGAGATGATCCGCGGAGAGGTTTTCAGCTCCTTTCTTATCGCGAATTTCGATTTTAAATTCTTGGAGTAGCAAAACCCAGCGAAGAAGTCTTGGTTTGGAATCTTGTTTAGTTAACAAGTACTTCAACGCGGAATGATCGGTGTAAACGATTGTGGTGGAAAGGACAAGATAGGGGCGGAACTTTTCAAAGGCATAGACAACAGCTAAAAGCTCTTTTTCGGTTGTCGTGTAATGCAATTGAGCCCCCGTCATTGTCTTGCTAGCGTAATGGATTGGTTGGAAGTGTTTGTTCACTCTTTGGCCCAAAACCGCACCAATAGCAAAGTCGCTAGCATCGCACATCAACTCGAAAGGCAGCTCCCAATTAGGGGTAACCAAGACGGGTGCCTTAGTTAGCTTATCCTTAAGCAAGTTGAAGGCTTCGATACACTCGTTGGAAAAGATAAAAGGAGTATCTTTTTCCAAGAGGTGGGTCATCGGGCGAGCGATTTTAGAAAAATCTTTGATAAAGCGACGGTAGAAGCCCGCATGACCGAGGAAACTTCTCACACCCTTCACGGTTGAAGGTGGAGGTAACTTAGAAATAACATCAACTTTAGCACGGTCCACTTCAAGACCGGCTTTGGAGATCTTGTGTCCTAGCACGATGCCCTCTTTTACCATGAAATGGCATTTTTCCCAATTAAGAACAAGGCGAGTGTCTTCACACCGCTTAAGCATACGTTCTAAATTGGCAAGGCAAGCAGAGAAAGAATCACCATAAACCGAGAAATCATCCATGAAGACTTCCATAGTTTCTTCAACCATGTCATGGAAGATAGCCATCATACACCTTTGGAACGTCCTAGGAGCATTGCATAAACCGAAAGGCATGCGCTTGTAAGCAAATGTTCCATAAGGACAAGTGAATGTGGTCTTTTCTTGGTCTTTGGGATCGATGGGAATTTGAAAATACCCGGAGAAACCGTCTAAAAAGCAGTAATAGTCATTACCAGCTAGACGCTCGAGCATTTGATCCATGAAAGGAAGAGGAAAGTGATCTTTTCTCGTGGCATCATTGAGCTTGCGATAGTCGATACAAACTCTCCACCCAGTAACGAGACGAGTGGGAATCAACTCGTTGTGTTCATTGGGAACAACGGTTATTCCGCCCTTCTTGGGCACACAATGGATGGGACTTACCCAAGGCGAATCCGAAATAGGGTAAATCAAGCCGGCATCAAGAAGTTTGATAACCTCTTGTTTGATGACGTCATGAATGCGAGGATTAACCCTTCGTTGGCTCTGGATTGCGGGTTTAAAGTCATCTTCCATGAGAATCTTGTGAGTACAAAAGTTTGGATCAATTCCGCGGATATCGGAAATTTTCCAAGCAATTGCCTTCTTATGATCTTTAAGCACGGCGATGAGGCGAGATTTCTCTTCTTCTTTCAAGTCCTTAGCAATGATGACGGGTGACTTCTTGTTATCTTCAAGGAACACGTACTCGAGATGGGACGGCAACTCCTTAAGTTCTAAATCCGGAGGATTTTCGATGGAAGGCGTATTCAAAGTCGGTTCATTGATGAGAGTGCGACCGGTCCTCATGAATGGACGACCAACGATTAATGGCACACGAGGGTCCATGTCGTAGTCAACGACAACGAAATCGGCAGGAAAAGTGAATTTGTCGACTCCTACAAAGACGTCTTCGGCTATCCCCACTGGATAAGCAACCGTACGGTTAGCTAATTCCAAAGTCATTTTGGTGGGGACTAGCTCAGGGAGAGATAATTGCTTCCAAACGCTTAAGGGCATTAAGTTAATACTGGCACCTAGATCGGCTAGGGCCATGTAATTCTCTACTCCCGGGAAGTTGCAAGGTATTAAGAAACGACCCGGATCACCAAGCTTGGTTGGCAATTTCCTTAAGAGCACTGCAGAGCAATTCTCATTAAGTTGGGTATTAGCAATATCAAGAAGCTTCTCCTTGTCGCTAAGAAGATCTTTGAACATCTTCACGTATTTGGGCATGTGAGCGAGAGCCTCAGCGAAGGAGATGTTGAAATTCAATTGTTTAAACATTTTAAGGAAGTTTGAAACCTGAATATCGTCCTTGCTTTTGAGCTTCTCTTTCCTCAACCTTGAAGGATAAGGTATATCGGAAGAAGAGGAAGTCTTTGGGATCGAAGGATCACTCACATCCTTGGGTGAAGGGGGGGTAGAAGTAAGAGGTGTAGAAATTGGGGAAGTAGAAGGATGAGGAATAGGAGCAGGTGACGCGTTTTCCTTAGTCACAATCACCGGTGGAGATATAGGAAGCTCGGGTTCCTTGGTACCTTTGCCACTACGAGTGGTGATTACTTTCATCTCCCCTCTTGGATTCGCAACGGTGTTACTCGGAAGGGTACCCGAAGAAGAGGATTGATTACCTTGGAAGAAACCAACCATCATGTTCCTTAAGTCATTCGTTTGACTTGCCAAAGTGTTTCTCATATCAGCTCTCAGATCGTTTCCTTGTTTCACCATGTCTGCTTTCAAGTTGAGCACTTCGCGCTGGAGATTTTCCACAATCACATCATTGGTCCTCATGTAGGTTTCAACATCTTGGTGCAATGCGGTGGGTTGGTTGGGAGGGGGAGCATGGTAGGCGGGTGGTTGATAAGCAGGTTGTTGGTAAACTTGGTTGTTTCGTTGAGGTGGATATGGTTGTCTTTGAGGTGGTTGGTATGGTGCACGAGGTTGTTGTTGTTGTTGAGGAGGGCGATTGAGGTTTTGTTGTTGGTTTGGGTTGTTAGGAGGAAAACCGGGCGGGGAAAGAAAGTTGTTTGAGCGGTAGCTAAGCAAATTGCGGTCTCCTTGAGGACGAGCTTGATAAGCGGCCGGAGGATAGGTACCGTATGCTGCATTCACATTCTCAGAAGGGTAGTCTTGGGTGGTGGTACAAGTGGTGTAAGAGTGAGGACCCCCACATATTTCACATGGTTGGCTTACAGCATTGACTTGAGCATTTTTAGCGTTGATGCTGTTGGTGTTGCTAGCGGTTTGGGCGGCAAGCGATTCAAGAAGCGTAGTAATTTTGTCAAGTCGCTTGTCGTTGTCACTAGTACTAGCACTAGCGGCATTGGTCCGCACACTCTTGGTTTGCACACGAGACTTATTCTCAATGATATCCCAAGCGGCATTAGAAGTCTTAACCAAAATATTACCCCCCCCCCCCCCCCCCCCCCGAGGCACTATTTAGTGAATCTTGGTCATTCATGCTTAAACCATTATAAAAAGTATTAATTTGGTGCACTTTGGTAAAACCATGTTGTGGGCACTTTCTTAAAAGATCTTTAAAACGGTCCCAAGATTCACTAAAAGACTCATCGTACTTTTGTTCAAAATTAATGATTTCATTCCGCAAAGCGGTAGTACGAGAGGGTGGGAAAAAGTAGTTTATAAACTTGGTCTCCAAATCCGTCCATGTAAGAATACTTTGTAGCGGTTACTTTGCAAGCCAATGTCAGGCTTGTCCCTCTAAAGAAAAGGGAAAAAGTTGTAAACGAATTACCTCTTGTGGAACACCATTGAATTTGACCGTATTGGTGAGTTGCAACAACCGTTTGATATGTTCATGAGGATCATCAATGGTACGCCCCAAGAATGGTTGAGCAGAGACCATCTGGATAAAGCCGGATTTGAGCTCAAAGTTGTTGGCTGCAATCGCGGGTATCAAAATTGGATCATTGTTTCCCTCTACATGTGCTTGCAAAAGTTCAATCATCGGGCGATTGTCTGGTAGAGGTTCATTGTTGTTGTTATTATTGTTGTTGAGAGGTGGATTGTTATTGTTGTTGTTGTGTACACCGGCCATGTCTAAGTCTTCGAGAGGCTCGGGCTCTTGATAAGACGTTGATCGTGTACGCATGCACCTGCAAAAGAACTAACAAAGCAAACAAGAAATATTTTTGGTTTTTATGGTTTTTTAATTTTTTTGGATTTTTGAAAATTTTAAATATTTTTTAGGGTTTTTTGAAAAATTTTATGAAAAAGAAACGTTCACGGCGAACGGATCCCAAAATCCAAGTTCTCACAAAAAACTGTTAATCTTAACGAGAAGAGCCGGCAGCGGCGCCATTTGATACACGGCTTTTTGGATGGGGTTCAGATTTAATCTCGGAATCTTCTCGAATTGATCACAGCTCAAAGTGGAATGATTGTTCTTGGTGACAAATAGGGGGTTTGGTTTTCTATTCTACTAAAAAGGTAAATGAATGAAGTAAATAAAGATTTAAACAAAAAACAGTTAATGAAATCAAACTTGAATTTAAATTAAACAATTAAACGATTAAACAGTAAACCTCACTGAAAACTTGCTTGATCCAGAATAATGTTGATGTGAATAACTAAAGAAATGCTCTATCCGGAATAAAGGATCTCTTCGGAATAATGGTGCTATCCGGAATAAATGGCCATCTGGAATAAAGTGCTACTCGGAATAAGGTGCTACTCCGAATAAATCTGCTACTCGGAATAAGGTGCTATCTGGAATAAATGGCTACTCGGAATAATTGGCTACTCGGAATAATTGGCTACTCGGAATAATTTGCTATCCGGAATAAAATGGCTACTCGGAATATAAGTCCTACTCGGAATAATTGATATTCCGGATGAAGAGGTTTGGTTCAGAATGTTTAGCAAGATGACTGATCCGGAATAAATATTCCGGATAAGGGGTTTGAAAACAAACTGAATGATTCGGAATATGCGTCTTGTTCGGAATATTTTGGGTACGAAGAACAGTAAACAGAAAAAGTAGGCTAAGACGATTTTTACCAAATCAAACCCAATCTAACCAAAGGATTTAAACCAAACTAAACACAAATCATTTACTAACCATAAACAACAAATCCCAATCATAAAAACACAAAACGCACTAACTTTTGAAGATCAAATCACCAAAATAAAACTTAGAAAACTTTGAATCAATAAGAACTAGATGAACAAGATGGAATGAAAGATTTGTATTGAAAGCTTAATGTTAAACAAACTAAATGAAAGATTTAAACTTACAAATTTGTGAAAGATTAAAAATCACCAAACACCCGAATGGTGTTGGTGAAAACCTACGAACAAGAGAGAAAAGAAAAGGGAAAACAAAAACTAAAAACTGGCCAAAAAGTGTGAAGGGGAATTCTTTATATAGTCCTAGTGGTTGGTTGGTGAGTGGGCTTTCTTCTCTCTTTTCGTCTTCTCGTCTTTTCAATAAAGTTGACGTTTTCGATTCTGATTCGGTATTTGTCGACGATTAAATTCAACTCGTCTTTTAATTTCTTCGTTTAATAGACTTGAGTTCTTTCGACATGTGTAAATCTTCCATCTTTGGTCCTTTTCTTCGATAAATCTTCAAATAGGCCCATTGACTTCAAATCTTTTGCATCTCTTGGACAATAGACTTCGTCTTGAGTCTTTTTCTTTGATAAAACCCGTGCAATCCCATGTTTTCTTCAATATTCATCCGGTTGACTCTGAAAACACAATAAACACAAAAACCACGCATAATTCCAAACAAGTGATATTAAATACGCGTTTTGGTCTTGTTTTAGCAAGAAATAAGTAGCAAAAGGATGGGTGTTTTCACACCTATCACCGGGCTTACATGTAACCATAATGGGCTATATTGTTTGGACCGGGCTTGTCTTTTGGGCTTTAAGTAGCTTAAATTCAAGCCCGTGAACCACGACTATTTAACTAACTATTACAACGTTCTAATAAATATTATAATAGAAACCTATGACCGAACATTCTTGTTTGACTCATTATTTTGAGGCCAACAGCGCTTCCCCCCGCTGTTGAAGTCTCCTTTTAGGGGGGGGGGGGGGGGGGGGAAGGCGCGACATCAGCCTTCGCGGAGGATTTTTCCTGGTCATCGTTGTTAAAAGAACGCAGAGATTAGAGAAATAAAAGGAGGCACAGGGGAGGTAGTACTCAAAACAAATACAAGTGTTTACCTGAGGTTGATGGTGGCAGGAGGAGTCCTCGCGGTATTCTCCTAAATCTCTTCTTCAGTCACACGCGCTTCTGTCCATGAGGTCCCAACCCCCGTGCGAGCGGTTTTTCGAGAAGCTGATGGGGGATCCTTCGCCTCCTCCCCAAAGCAGAGTTCTCCTCCTCCTCAAATTGCTGAGCGGTGATCTCAGCATCCCCAGTGAAATTATCCGACGATAGTGAGGAGCTGAGAAACGGTGGTGGTGGTGGTTGTTGTTGTACTGGTGGTTGTTGTTGTGGTTGTTGTTGTGGTTGTGGTTGTGGTTGCTCTACGTTGGTGTCTTCTTGCTCTTGCGCCGCGGACGCTTCTCCTACCTCTAGGTCCATAGTGTTTTTTTAGCGCGTTCCTGAATTGACTCCTCATTCTCATTCTAAGGGCGGGAGTAGACTATCAAATCGTCAAGGAAGGCACCACGAACAAGGTTAAGAATATCCATGGCTGCGTAAAGGAGAAACAGACAAACTAGAGAACAAATTTTATTTTTTAGAACAAGATGGTACTTATAGGATGCTATGAAGAACGCGGGAAGAACCACTAACCCTGGCCACTCTGGGTACAGAAGACAGGTATCTACTGCGCGCCACAGATGACTGCGCGGCTCAGGCCAAGAATAACTAACAAAGTCTCCGGATATGGTTGCACGGGAATGCGGTTGTTATGCAAAGTCTCTCCGTCCCTAATATTGTAGGAATTAGGGCCAGGTGCTGGGTCCTTCCTCACCCTTCCAGGGGTAAAAAAAAGGGAAGTCAAAGAGCAAGGCAACTTTGTCAACCCAGAAGCATCTGTCATACCAGTCCCTTAGGGAATCTATTTTGCCATCATAACATTGCATCCCGCTCTTTCGCATAGCGAAGGAAACCCAACCATTGGCTAGTTTCCGTTGGTAGAAGGCACATAATAAATCAACAGTCTGATAAGGTGGTCGTAATGGTTCTATGTCTAGGGTACGACGATTAATTTTGAAATTAGATATTTTGGCTGCCCCTATACAATGTAATTGAGATACGTGGATCTCATAATGCATTAACACACTGATAAGGAAGCGCGACATAGGGATACGCTGGTTAGCGTAATCGAAAAAGCGGGTGTATACTTCTATTTTTCCCTCGGGCGCCTGACTTATATTATGTCGGGGGTTAGGAATTTCTGGGTGCAAATAATTCGGTATGTAGTAGTCCGTCGTAAACTGGTCCAGTTCCCCTATGGTCAGGATCGAAGTGACATCGGATAGTTGTCTAACCATGGTCGCGCGTATAAAGTAAGGTGGTCGTAAAGGTTACCCTGGAAGAGATCTGGCAACGATGGAGGTTTTTAGACGTTAATGGAAGTTTGAGAGTTTTGAAGTGATTAAACAATCAAAGGGGGGCGTCAGGGGTATATCTATAGCCTTCCTAAGTTACTGTTCAAATACTTAGATCTTCGCCACGTGTTATCCACTTGCTCAATCCAACGGTGGAAGATGAAGGGGGTAACTATGACGTGGCAGATGCTTTTCCCGGGTTTCGAGGAGGTTAGGTAAAAGGGGGGATGAATGTCTTCTTGGCGGGAATGTTTGAATTGATTGCTCGTGTGTGGTCTATACGCATATGGATTTTTGAGCGCTTAGAAGATTGTAGTCTAGTAGTCGCGGTTAGAACCTACGACCACTAGACTGGAGGGACATGATGACGCATAGTCCCTAGTCGGGCTGGATAGTCCGACTCACGGGTACTACCTGTATCCATCAGGAATGGATTAATACTTATGCGATGTGCGCATAGCCCAGGAGGCCCGGTAAGTCGCTGTCGCACATATGGTTCATTACTTAACCGTGTCCTCGTCGCACTACGACGAGATCAGATAAGAATATAATATATCTTATGATTATATTCGCCTAAGGAAAGAGGATATACACTTACCTCAGTTATGCGATAAGGATCAATCTATATTGAGTCATTATCTCTTCCTTAGGCCGCAAGAATAGGGAGCCCAGCCAGGACTCTCTCGAGTATAAAAGGAACCCCCATGGTTCCACAAAGGTACGATACACACAATACCCTAAACCCTAATATACTCAAATCGATTACTTACTCTCACGTCGAGTCTAATCGTGGGTCACAAACCCACGGTAAGCCTAACGGTGTCTGTTTTAGTGCACAGGGTCCTTAAACAAGTTTCACTTGGTGCAAGAGCCGGAGTCCACAAAGACCCCGAATTAAGCCTAATTCGGGTCAAGCTCGGTCCATCCAACTTTTGTATCAACAAGGACAAAAGTTGTAAATTTAACAAAAAATGTTTATCATTAGTGATAAAAATAATATCACTAGTGATATTTTATAAAAATAGTTGCAATATAATATTACTAGTTATATTTTATTACTTTATTACTATTGATATTTCATTATTTTACCACTAGTGCTAAACATTATTTTATCATATTTATAACTTTAGTCCCTCCATACGTTTTTGGAAGTTTTGAACATTTTGGCAAGAATGATATCTCCGTTTTTTTTCTTAGTAGGGATGAGCACGATACCGATACCGTACCGAATTTGTGGTACCTATTTTTTCCTGAGCATAAGTTAATGGTACCGTACCGTACCGAACGAGATTTGGATATCAGTACCAGTACCGGTACCGGAAAATCGGGATTTTCCTTTTTTTCAGAAATTTCCTGATTCGGTATTGGTCCCGTACCGAATTAGTGGTATCGAATTTTTTTCACCTTATTTCGTAGTACCGGTACCGTACCGAACGGGATTCAGGTACCTGAAATTGGTACGGTTCTGGTTCGATTTCGGGATTTGGGATGAAATGCTCATCCCTAAATTTATAATTTTTTGAAATCTTTATTTTGGATTAAACCAACTAACGAATAAATATTTTATATATATTTTTTCTATTTAAAAGAGTAAAAGTCGAATTTTCACATTTTATATAAATTTTATAAAAAATTATATAAATTTTATAAAAAGTTATATAAATTTTATAAAAAATTATCTAAATTTTATAAAAAAAACTTATTTAAAATTTATAAAAAATATATAAATTTTTTATTTTAATTTTATTAAAAATATATAAATATTATAAAAAATGTATATAAATTTTATAAAAGCATTCTATAAATTTTATAAATTCTTATAAAGAATTATATAAATTTTATAAAAAGTTTATATAAATTTCATAAAAATATTTATATAAACCTTATAAAAAGTTTATATATTATAAAAAATCATAAATTTCCTAAAAAATTTTAATAAATATTATAAAAAAATTATTAAATTTTATAAAAATTTAATATAAATTTTTATAAAAATTTATAAAAAGTTTATATAAATTTTATTAAAATATTTATAAAAATATTATAAAAAGTTTATATTAATTTTATATAAGTTTTATAAAAAAATTCATTAAATTTTTATAAAAAAATCATTAAATTTTATAAAATATTTATATAAATTTTATAAAATATTTATATAAATTTTATAAAAAATTCATCAAAATTTTATAAAAAAAATTATTTAAATTATATAAGAAATTTCAATAAATTTCATAAAAATTTTATATATATTTTATAAAAAAAGTTCTATATAAATATTTATCTAAATTTATTTTATAGAAAATAATTTTATATAAATTTTTTAAATTTTTATAATTTTTTTTATAAACATAAAAACCCAAATAATAACGATAAGAAATTTTTTTTATAAAAATACTTTTCAAGTAAATTAAAATTCCTCACTTTTTGGAGGAATTGTAATATCTTTCATTTTGGGAATTAGAGTAATTTTAAATTTTTTCGTTGGTTTTACCAAACACAATAATATTTGAGAGATATTAAAATGTACATATTTTAAATATCCCCCAATATCCTCAAATATCACGAACCAAACGGCACCTAAATATCTTCTAATATCTTTCAACCAAATAACATTTTAGATTAATTTTCACTATTAAATCAAACCAAAATAAAAAATAAAAATTTATCTCTTATCATGTAAAAAAACAAAAATAGTAAGATTGTAATAAAATTTAGCATTACTCTTCAAATAAACTTCTCTTAAAGTTATATACCCTTTTAATTTTACACGCGACATCAACAGGTCATTCTTTCTTTCACCGTTCATCTTTGACTCATTTATGTTCGTCACTTTTGTCTAAGAAGCACGGGTGGGAGTAGTAATTCTTGTGTCTACGTCTATCGAAATCTTTTCTTTTGATAGCTCATTGTGACTAGAAACTGTTGGAATTGAACTTAAACGTTGGAAGGTTACTACATTACTAATAAGAAATACAAGTACTAACCAATATCGCATTCGGTGCCAATAGCTAAAACATTAGCCAAATACTTAACATCGGAGCCTCGCTTCTTAACCTTAACCTGCGTAAAATGCTCAACGGAATGAGCATTCGTCAACACCCTGGGCAACCTTACAAATTTATTTTCTAAATTATATATGTATAGATTTTATCTAATTTTCTAGTCTCTCTAATTATAGTGTTAAAGTCATATTATTGTTCGTCACAAAACATTTACTGTAGTAGTTTTTTCTAATCAGAAGGCAAACACGGGAAACAAAAGATCTTCATAGCAACGAACACAGATTGTTACAAAGAATTACAGACAATTTCTAACTGTAAAAATAAACAATGACAGTTTTTAATTTTCTTTAGTAACTCAGGCCCCTACTAGAAAAGTAGTGACTAGTACTGGTAATAAATAGAAATGTATGGATCAGGACACAAACATACACATAGCAACATTATCCAATCATCTTCACTAGTAAAAAGAACACTTGTATTTGACATGACATTATCTCCGGCAACTCTCCTCTCACTCCTCTTCATCACCACCATAACAACCACCACCACCACAGCCCTAACAGCCTACGAAGAAGTCACACAATACGACTTCCCACCAAGTCTACTTCCAGTAGGAGTCACAAGCTACACCCTGAACAAAACCACAGGTGCATTCGAAGTCTACTTACCTGACACATGTAGCTACTCAGTTGAAGGGTATGACGTGAAGTACAAGTCATATATAAGCGGGATAATAAGTCAAGACAAGGTGACAAAGCTTAAGGGTGTAAGTGTGAAAGTGCTGTTTTTCTGGTTGGATATTGTGGAGGTTACACGTGATGGTGATAAGATGTATTTTTCTGTTGGGATTGTGTCGGCTTGGTTTGATATTGGTCGGTATGTTGAGAGTCCACAATGTGGTTGTGGGTTTGATTGTAATAAGGTTTTTGGTGTTGCTTTTTAAGTTAAGGATGATCATGATGATAGTTGAGCTGATGATCTTTTGTAGTAGTTGGTTGATTTTTAAAGAAGGTGTTTTATTCTAGTTTTAATAAGTAGGACGTTGTAGGTGTTGGCTAATGATGTTTTAACTTCTAGATGATTGTTGATGTAAAATGTAAACTTACCGAATAATTGTTTGTTAAGGGCAGTTTTATTACTTAGAAATGAATCACGTATGTACTGAGCCACATACCCCGTAAATCATCATATGTACCTTTTTATTCTCGATTTTTTATTTTTTATTTTTTATTTTTATAATTTAGTATATGTTATAAAATTAGATAACTGAAAGTACGGAACGAAAATTATGATATTTTATAGGTCAAAAGTATTAAACTGACAAAAACTGTAGAAAAAAATTGATAAAAAACTGACGCTAGACTGTAAACTGGAGAACAAACATTAGTGGTGATATTTTTTTTACCTTTTATGTGGGGTAAGGGGGTCTTTATAGTAGCACCTTTTTGTAACTTTTGATCATGGTATTGAAACATTTTATACTTACACAGCCTATGAGCCTATGAGGCTATGATCAGGGTTGTCCCGTGGATTCTGGAGGCCTTGTGCCGTATGAAAAAAGTAGGCCCTTTTAATACGCGAATTTTTGTGTAAGTATAAAATTATACATTATTCTTACGCAGAGGCGTCTCGTGAATTTCTAAAACTGCTAAGTAGGCATTTAAACGCAAAATGTTTTAGTACCAATGTGTACTTCTAAAACTGCTAAGTAGGCATTTAAAATCGGCTCGGCTTGATATAAGCACTGTATACCTTTTTTTTCCTCTTTAGGATAAACCGTTTGATTAAAAAGTATTAGTACTAGACAAAATATGTAAAGTGCAAAATATCTTACTACTTTATAAAAGGTTTAGACCATTTTCTATTATCGGAAGTCTTAAAATATTAAGCCTCCAATATTGCTAAAAAAAGAAATATTAACAATTGAGTCAATTGAGTCAATCATCCTGGAATTTTATTACTCTAGCAAAACATATGCCACAATTTATTATAGTAACAGCCCCTTAATTATTGGATTCATAATTTTCATAAACAAAAAATTACAGTTCTTTAAATATGCAATATAAGTTACAGTTTTCAAATAATATATAAATTATCATAAACCACCCACTCACACACATATTTGTGTCTCTTTCTCTTTGTTAAAAAAATACAATACAAAAGACAACACACAACTTCCTTATCACCTTCTCAACAGCCACAACCTTCACCACTTTCGTCGATGCCACTAATTCAGTCGCCGCCACCATCAACCGCAAACATTAAAGGTTTGATGCGATTTGGTGGTTTTGGTGGTAGATCTGGTGGTTTTTGTTAAAGAAATAAAGTCTGGTGTTTGGATTATAACATAAGCAAAAACCATTGGTTGATGTTTCGGTTTTATAATATATGTTTCGGTTTTATAATATATGTTCGTCACAAAATTAGTCATCGAGTACCCGCCGCCGCATTGCGCGGGTACTCGGCTAGTAATATTACTATGAGTACGCACTAGTTTTAATACCCGTGCACGCACGGGTCTTATACGTAACATTTTAATTAAGTATTTTTTTTCTTATTAAGTACTACCTCCGTCTCAAAATTATTTTCTATCTTTCTTTTTTGGTCCGTTCTAAAATTATTGTCCACATCTAAAAATAATAGTTGAGTTGGTTTAAGTGTACTATAGTACCCTTAGTCTAAATTGATATTTACAAAAATTAAAGAAATAATAATTAATTATCAAAGGATAAAATTGTCTATTTTATATTTTCACATTCTTTAAACTGTATATTTTTTGTTATGGACAATAATTTTTAGGACGGATGTAGTATAATTTTCTTGAACTATATCTAATATTTGTAACAAACATGTTGCCAAAAAAAATACTAACTAAACAAATTTGAAAACCCGTGTGACGAAGTCACGGTGAGTTTGTTAAAAAAATCGTTTAAGGCAACATTATTTTTTGAAGTTGCTTATTTTTTCTACAAAACAAATGAGACCTGCAAAGTCTATGTTTCGTTCATATAATTAGAGGAACCTATATAATGAGAAATATATGTTTACGCACAGCAAAATGATCAATATACAACAACAAATTTAAAATTCTTTAATAAGATCAAAAACACTAAACATCAAATTATAATAGGATGAAATGGATATAAAAAAGTTGATCATAAGAACTAAATTTGGTGTTGTGACCAATTCACGCACTTTGATAGTACTAATAACTAAAATGGATGATTAAAAACTTTTTTTGGGATATCTCTACCTCAAAATCAAAATAATTCTTGATATTTCTTAACATTGTAGCAGCAGAACTTAGTCACAATCCAATTGAAGGTGCACCTGGGATTACTTTGCTTCTAGAGTCATTTGCCTTTGGAAACTTATATCTCAGAGAATGACATAATATTCTTACTAAACACATATATGACCATACTTGCCAGGGAAGGCATTTCTTTTGCACTCTTATCGCCTGAGCCTCCTAGAATGGTAGTATCAACCTAACATAAATACAATAACTCTCATACATTACATATATAGTCTGTGTGATATTTTGAACAATTAATTAAGATAATTTTATACCTTCATTGTTGCTTGTAATTCTGTAAATTCAATTATCCTTCCTTCCTCATCCATCATCATTAAACCAAACACAATGGCATATTTTTCATCCATAAGTAGAGCAGTCACTATTATAAAAGCATCATTTTCCCTAACTGTATACCAATCTGCAATAACTACATTGGTTTAGAAGTAGATTTATTCATCCATTTCTATAATGAATAAAAGTGTAAAACAAACTATATATGTAGTCATGGATTCATGTTCCTAGAAAAGTATTTCTTATTCAAAGGTATTTTTTATATTAGTCAATTTAAGGTTTCCATCGCATGTTATTGACGATCACACAGGACTATGAGTCGCATTGCACGACAAAAACTTGAAAGCGGATCAAAATTAAGGTTAATGTGTGTAAAAATCTACAAAACGTTTTTGTGGGCACTTTAGCTTTACACTATGTAAACGATGAATACTAAAGCATTACTTAATGCTCAAGTGAATGTAACTAACATAGTAAGTAAATGATTAAAGCTACGTTAACGTTTATACTTCTAGTTAAGTTCGGCGCTATATGATACAAATTGTTTCGAATATTCATAAAAAATCACGATATCACATCGTTTATGGTAACACTAATAGCTACATCAGAGTATCAGACATACATAAGTTACTATTTCTCCTTTAGTCCAACAAAACTGCAACAACTTATAACAAAAATATGTTCATGTAGCAGTAGTAGTTCCATGTAACTGGCCACAATTAGGGAGTGCCAGAGGCATATACTCGTTTTGGGATTGTTCAACTTTAGGTATGTCCAATACTGTGTTGTCGTATGGAACCTTTTTTATATTCAAGGTTGTTAATTTTTATTGGTGATGGCTGTGTGGTGACCGGTGACAATAATCGAAAAAAATTCAGTAGGAATTATTCATAGGTTTGCGTACATGACTACGCTTAAGACTCGTTTTACATCGCCACACACCAAGTTTAGTCGTTCAAACCATTTTGAATCAACGCTACTTCTTAACCCTAACAAAACCTATCCTCTTCATTATAAAATAAACTTCATACCTAGAAAACTAACAACCTACCTCACTCGTGAAACCGCTACCGCCTCCAAAACGGCTAACACCAAAAACAACCAAGTAAAAAGATATTAAAGGGGTGTTTGGATTTACCTAAGTATCGTTATCATGTGTTATCAGCTATAAAGAACCACCCCAAAGGCATAAGCAGGGTTATATCAGATAATTTCCCATGTTGGAGATATTTAGGAGCCAAATACCTGTAAAAGAACCAATTTTTATTCAGCCCCACCAACAAAAAGCAAAATCTTGATTAAAATATTACATGAATGTTTTTTTGGTACAACAACTGTCTTTCCCACTACACACTCATTTCGTCTTGGTAGTGATCTCGAGTTTTGGAGTTTTGTAGCCTTTAGAAACTACGTACCGTGGAGCCGCTTCAAAGGCTTGTGTTTGAAAGTGGTTTGATGGAAACATGGATGAAAATGATGACTGTCTTTCAGTGTGTTGGTGTTGCTCCTTAGAAATGAACTATTAAGCCTAACTGTCTCGCACTTCCTAACTTTCAGTCGTTCCGCTAAAGCCAGTGCTAAGTTGCCAACATGGCTTAGTGGAGCAACATGGAAACACATCTGCACATAAAGATTCGTATTAGATTTATATATTTATTAATCGAAGATGAAAAGCAAAATCGCTATTAACTAAGATAGCATAAACTGTGAATGTGCCAAATGCTAAAGGCAAAAAATTTAGGGTACTTGCAACTGCATGTTTACCTCTAGCATTCCAAAGGATATGTGTATAGTGAACTGTAACCTTTGTAATTAGCTCACTCACTCAAGCTTGCAACTAAGATAGTATGATCTCCTGATTCTCTCAAATTCTTAACCATACCGACTTAGGAGATGTGATATGAAAGAAAATTTACTCTCTTGATCAGCTAAACATCCTTAATGAACAACCATCATATTAAGTTTTTTAAAACCTCTTTGAATGATGTTGGGTCTAGCTTTGACCTGGTGCGCACCCATAGTTAGATATATAATAGTCCGCCAAGTCTCTTGTGTATTCCTGCTATATGATTCATCATGTTTATGAGTTAAAAATGAACAATATGGACTGTATATTAAATAGATAAAAAGATGTGGTTGTAACCTAGATTTTTTTTTCAATTGAGCCTCAAGTTCTGCTTTCATTTTGTTTTCCCGTGCTCTAATGGCAGCTAGCTTCTTTTGGGCTTTATTCGCAACTTTGGGTCTGTATTGTTCCCATGCATCCTTCGCCTTTGTAGCTACTCGAGCAAGTTCAGCATTTGTAACAAACAACCCATTTCAATTCCGGAAATTCAAAACCAAATTTCAGTTCCTAAAACACGAAACTAAATCATATGTTTTAGCTATGAGACCTAAACCTTTTTTACCATCTAACAACTGTTTTGAGAATGCACAGTTAACATGGATTTATTTTTTCACCTCTAGCGATTCTAAACCTTATGACCTTATTAATGCATAAACCTATTAGTACTAAAAATTCATGCATAAATGAGCATAGAATACATGAGAGTCATCTTCTACAGACCTTGTCGAAAATTTATTATGGTACCGATACCTGGTCGAGAATTCTAATTCCTACAGATATTTACACCAGAGCTCTTTCTTTTTACCTAGTTAAACATAAATGGGCCAAGCTGGGTTGTCTTTATCTTAAACGGGTCAAACAACCTGTATTTATACTATAGTATACAACCTCCTAAACACTTGTGTTAAAAGACAAAGGAATTTCTATACATCATGACAACTGTAAATTTCTATCTACATTTATTGATTCCCATAAAGTTGTCGGGACATATAACTTGTGAGATTAATAAGTCGTGTTTGGATCTTATAACTCTAACTAAAGCTTTAGATAAATCAGTTGTTGGGATGCTTTGGAGACATCCTGATTTTTGAATGGTATAGAAACCAATCAAAGAAATCCCCAAAAATGCTAGTCTAATATTTAGTTTGATAGTAACGATATTCGTATTATAATCACAGTATGCAAACACTAAACCTTGTTATTTAAAGGTCATAATCTAGTTTAAATGTTTTATAACGCATGCTCCAAACATCATATACTCAAACCATAGGGTTTGTACGTGATTCCAGGCATAAAGATCTGCATTTAATAGAGGGACTTAAACTTATGGGCGTACATGGCTCCGAGGAGTATGCTTTTCGCTAAGTAGATCAAGCGTATGGTGTCGAAGCTGTAAACTACGCTTTCTGCTATCACTCTACCTGACTTACATAAAGTTATAATGTAAGTTCACTCTATTATTGGTTTAAATGTTTACTCTATTTATAATCATTTGTTATAACCATTCTCATATATTCAAGAGGGGTGAAAGCTAAGTTTGTGATATAAATGGAGCTCAATGATATTATACAAATTCATCATCTCATCAGAAAAAAAACTTATCAACAAACGACAATGATACTGTGGAGGTCCTTTTTGGCTAGCGATGGGTTACAACATTTAAAGAGATGCATTTTTATGTAATTTAAAAACCAAAACATTTGTTTAATTGTAATTAAGGTTTACAATTCACTAATTAAAACTAATAAATAAAAAACTACAAAATTAACAACACCTTTGAAATCAAACTGACACATCAAACAAAAACAAAAACCCTTGTAATTGTAAGATTAACAGAACTGAGACAAATCAAATATTACAAAATTAACAATACCATTAAAATCAAACTGGTACATCCAACAAAAACCCTCAATCAAAACTAAATTTTAATTAATATAACAGACCTCCTTTGTGACGGTGACGGAGGCCATCATATGTTCCGCTGCTTTGGATGAGCTCCATTGTGCTGTTATCATCAGGCTGCTTTGTGGTTTGGTGACACTGATTTTCGTTTTATGGGGATTTATGATTCAAAAAGGAGATTTTAACCCTAAAGTTTAATAAATGGTAGTTTTAACCCTAAAGTTTAAACTTTTTTGACCCACCTTTCTTACATGTTTTTTTCTTCACGTCTTTCACACGTGTATTTTTTGCCCTGGTTTTTACTTTCATTAAATAAAAAAACGAAAATTATACATTTATTACTAAATTAAGGAACAATTATAATTTTTAAAGGAATAAATAAAATGATTATTTCCTACTAAGGAAAGAATCTCATGAAAAAGTACCTACTTTGGGTTTTGCTTTACAAAGAAAAAGATTAATGGGTTTATGCATTAATACTCTAATTTGACATTTGTATTTTTTTTACCAAACCATTTAAACTTTGGATATTTCGAAATAGAGTGACTAAAAAGTCTAAACTGTTAAATTTATAAATCAAAGGTTACCAACTCAAGCCAGTAGTAAAAAAAATTTATATAGTTTGAGTTCAAGATTTTTTACATAAAAAATAATCCGTTTCAGGAACGAACACACGAGTGGTGTGATCCGGTGACTTGGGTGATCCGGGAGCTGGTGAAGATGACGATGTCATGATAACTGAAATAAAATAAGAAATTACGTACGATTATGTATCTAGCGTATAAGTATGTAATGCACATAATTCGAGTAATATCAGGCAATGTATGATGTTATGATAATGTGGTTTGAGAAACAGTTATAGTCTAGAATTACCAATGCAACCTAGTTCTCTATAACCGAGTTCTCTGATACCAATCTGTCACATCCTCAAATATATTGTAGCAGAAAGGTAACCGGGGCATGTGACTTCATAGCATCATACATTCAGAATATAAAGAACGACCTCTATATGAGTCGTTTAAAAATTGATCATATGAATAACATCAACAATAAGGTTTTAGCAGTACAACATAGTTTAGAATAGAAATGTAAATGTTTGAAAAGTATTCAAATGATCTAAGTATTATTAAAAGGCTTCAAATGCATGCGACTCCAAGCAATCCATGTAAGTTAAGCACCTGAGAAAATATTGCTAAAGTGTCAACATAAAGTTGGTAAGTGCAATTGTTTAATTAGATTGAGTTATTGAACCACAAGATTTTTAGTAGTGTATGACAATATAACAAATAACATGTCATACAAAAAGGCATTTACTACTGTCTAAGCTCATGACACCGAAGCGTAACAATCAAAGAGTATACATAAGTGCCCAACAGATATCTAACCCACAACATCCGTAAAGTACCAAATGCAAATGCGTCTGAATAATACAATATTCGATTAAACTTGACGGAAGTGTCAACCTCAAGAGATCTATCCACGACATTCGTGCTCACTGACCGGTCATCAGTGTCAGTAATTAACGGTTAATGATTAAGGGCAAAAAGGCAATCAAGGTTTAGCTACTTAGACCAGTCCGTAAACGTAAATTTAGTACTTGTGTTCAATGGTAAAACAGAGCAATGTTCTCACCCAAAAAATGCATAAAAGTTGTTAAAAGTGGGGCTATGTAACTCACCTTATGCAATAGTAACGATAACCAAATAGGTTGTAGGCACGGAAAATGATACACACAAAAATAATGCCAACTCTATCCGCAACTTAAGTAAATAATGTATATCTAAGCTAAATGCGCACAACGGATAATAATTACGACTTTTTGTTGATTATAATTACTTGCATTTAGTCTATAGCGTAAAATAAGCTTTTTATAAAACTTCAACTTGTGGCCAAATAGTTATTTTTATAGGTCAATAAATCCTGGTTAAAAGTCCGTAAAATAATCGATTGGTCAATATGAAAACTAGGCTAGGTCGAGTATATGTTCGCGTTTTCAGCTTCCCAATTTGGACTTGTTTAATAGTTCAAACGTAGCCATGAAATAAGGGTCTCGGGCAGAAAATAAAACAAGCAACAAATTGTTAACAGCTAGGCATTTCAACTATTTGATTTCATAATTCACTAGTACTAGTATGATTTAACAAAATAAAGAAAATCATGACATTGCCTTGCATTCACACGAGCAACAAGAGTAGGAAAGACTAAAGTGCTTTTTGTGTCCAAGTCGTGTACTGTATATGCAGACAATCACATGGTTTTCCCATTTTACTTGTGTTCACACTTACTTGGACATTACTTGCATTTTGACTTGTTATTTGATTAAATACACACATCAAAGTAACTAATGGATAAAAGATGTTAGCAAATCATAGCCCTCTACTCATAGTTTGTCATCTACATACATTGCAAATACTTACCATGTACGCATTAATTTACTTGGCTATTATTGTTTTTCAATAGTACACACAACAATTATCATTCACACGCTGGAAACACACGCACACAACATCATAGTTCATCTAAAAGTTAAAAGCTTAGGGCATCTCCAATGGGTCCTTGTTGTCATACGTTCAATAGAGTATTTAACGTGCATTTGGGAGTTAATGCATTGCAAATGTTCCATATGGCAGATTCGTGTAAATGATGTTCTTCCCTGTACACACAGGTCAATAGCTTTTGAAAGTGGTCCCTCCACATCAATTGTTACTAAAAGACACTCAAATCAAATATTTAAATATAATTATATTGAAAAATCTGTCAGTTTATATGTTTTATATAAGTTTAATGGATTCAGTGTATTTTATACAAAATGAAAGTGGATGATGTGTCAGTGACGTGGCGGTGTATTAAACCCAAGTTGATACAATGCATTGGAGATGCCCTTAGTACTTGTTTTCTTGCTACTGACTACACACCAACTCCTTTTAATATTCTGTTATAGTGCAAAAGATTTTCATATACACACACATTTATGGCAGATATAGTTCCATTAGAAGCACACATATAAAGCACACTCTTCTTGTTATAAATGAACATAATACAAGACTCTTTTGAGAAGAAGTGCACATACTCAACACACATACTATAAGCAAACACATACATTTAAAAGTAAACCACACTCCATGATTAACTTTAGCTTCTACTAAGTTCACACACACAAGACAGTATAATTTTTCAGAAGTTACATTTTGCTTATTTAGTTCATTCATGCTACTGATAATACATGCAGGTACACACAACGACTGCTTAACAGTTTCGGATGCACATCATAACAACTCTTCTGCTACTTATTGTACACACTAGAGGCACACATAAAATCATAACACTTATTCGAAAGTATATATCCAAGTTTAACCATTCCAGCTACTAAATTTTCATACGCATACATACATCCATGAAAGGTACATATAACATAGTTATTTACTCCTTGGTTATACCAATAATAAAATTAGACAAGGAGCATTAATATACGACGCATCCATACATACTCAAAAACTTCTCTTGCTAACAAATTTTCGCACAGTTAAAGCTCACACAAAAGTCATAGTTTGGTTAAGTTTTTAAGCAAGTTGTGTGCATGAAATCATCAAACCCATTTATACATACGTTGAATATGTGTCTCATGTAGCCTTATAATGCATGTTAAAATGAGGTATGTCTCACAGCCCTTAAGTACCCCCATTCGTGATCCCAACCCAACATGCTTATGTGATCGATTAGTTTATAAAAGTCATTTTAGCAAGTAATCATATCAACAAAAAAAGACCATAACTAGGTAAAGTTTGAGAGAAATCATACAAAGTTCCTAGTGAAAGAAAACGACGAGGAAGACTAAATCACGAGCCCAAAATCACCAAAACTATAAGACTCTTAATCACCCTAGCCTCCAAAGGCTCAAACAACCAAGCTATAACTCAAACTCGTTCTTCCGTGCACTTTTCTCAAGTCTAGCGGAACCCTAATTTTCATTTTTTGAGATCTTTAAAATGATTTGAGTGGTTTATTTAGAGTAGATGAAAATATGATATTGTAATGGTGTTGTTTCTTTTGATGTTGTTTCGTACCAAGAGGGAAAGCAGAGAACTTGTTTGTGGGTTGTATGAAAAGAAATTGTGGTAGGTGGTATATCATGTAGTAATGTTTAGGGTGTTTGACTAGTGCTTTCTAAAAACCCTTGCATAGGTGCCTACAAAATGGGTGATGGTGGGATGTGTATTGGTCGGTAGCAAGTTAACATAGTGTGAAAGATGGGGACTTGATGGGCTGCTAGTACTTTTGTACTCCTCACATGTGACTTTGGATATATATGTCTTATTTGATTGTAGGGTTATCCAAATTTTTGAACAACAGTAGGGCCAAATGCTCATTTGGTTTATGTTGGTCCCTTGTAAATCGTTATTACTTATCAACCGTAAGTAATAACTCTTTATCAAGACTCAATTGTGTTGTTTTAACAATAGATAAGAACTATGAACAATTAAAACAATAATACCAATAATATTTCAACGTATAGACTTTTATTAGAATCAAATAAAGAATCTATATCCTACTTTGTTTGCGGAATAACAAAGTGGGTGAATGACAATGAGTTGTGATATCCTCTACATTAACGTATAACCAAAGTTAAAGTCTAAGCTCCAATCTAAACGTTCATATGCATCTTAGCTATATGGTTTAGTTGGTATCGAGAGAGAAAGGTTTTCTAGAGTTTTTACTCTTGTATTGGTTAACCCTTTCTCTCTCAATGTACACTCCTTTTATAGGCAGTGTAAACTAGGGTTTGTATTTGCATGTTTTGATGCATGGGTTTATCCAGTGGGTGGTTGATGCCCATGCTGGATAAACAGTACAAAGTACATATTAAACTATTCTAAAAAAGATAAAGGTTGTACTTATATCTTAAGTATACAAGCAACTTACTTTGACTTAAAGTTATCTTTTCCCGCCTAATACAAACCATCAGAATACTAAAGAGTCTTCAGTATCCTAGAGGAGATTGACATCATTCAGTTTGGTATTGTCAAACCAAACTGAACTGAAAGCCCTTCTTCAGTCCTTGTTCTTCAGCAACTAGATCTCCTAGAATTTGAAGTGAAGACACCTTTGTCTTCTAAGTTAACTAGAAGGGGAATGCTGAACGTTCTTCAGCTACAAAGTCTTTAGTAGGAACTTTGTTCCTCTGGTCATCCTTCAGCAGACTAGCCTTACTACAGAGCATGAAACACTTAGGGGGATTTTATATTCAAATCCTAGAGTTGCTGTAGGGTCTAATAATTACTGACCCAACAATCTCTCCCTATTTGGATATACAAATAGCCTAAGTCTAATGTCAGTAGTAAGTGAGCATGACAACTTCTTCTTACTTGCGCTGAACAATTAAATACTTATAAACATCAGATAATTATGAATAATGAACATTACAAATTACAACAAAAAAACAATACAAATGATTATTCAATTCTCCTTAGGCCTAAGTTCTTCAATTATGGGAGTCTAAGTTAATGGATCTGAGTTTCTGTGGTCCAATATAGAAAGCAAGCGCATGCTGAAGGTTTTAGCAGCATCAATACATCCTGGACCTCCATGCTGAGAGTAAAAGATCCTTTGAAAATTCGAGAGAAGTTCATTGTTCATTTCATCAAGGTCACTTATGCCCACAAAGTCTTGTCGTTCTTGATGATTGAACATTATCATTCCTAGTTCTGGTTCGTCTAGTACATGACCAGGGAGATGATTTTGAAACTGAACAAAGCCTTTGTATTTCTTAGTAGTGACAAAGATGTCACCCACTTCAGGTTGTATCAGATTTGCTCTTTTGTTCAGCTCCAGTATAGGATCTTGATCCTCTAGAGAAACTTGAGTATTGATGTTCAGAGTCTCACCAAGTCTTTCATGATTTCTCATAAAGTGCTCAATTCTGGTACGAACTTCATCCCATATCTTGGATTTCCTTTTCTCGATCTTCACACTCATTTCAATCCACTCGGTGTAAGAAAGTTCTTTTCCTTGGAAGTTTTCAATTATCTCATCAGTTCCATCACCCCTATGAAACTTGAGATGGATATCACCTCTGCTGGTCAGCATATCAACATTGGTGATTGGTGAGATATTTCTTCTGTTCAGCCTTGTTATATAAAACTTTTCATATAACATTTTATTCTTGAAGAGACTTTCTACTCCAGCTTTCCCAATTTTTTCATACAAGCTTAGCTTCAGATCTCTTAGCTTTTCTTCTTGCTGAAGCTTGTACAACTTGTCAAGTTCTTCCTGAGTGGCCACCCCAGCTTTGATCAATCGATCATTCAGAGTAAAATCTCCTTTGTTCTTCGGTATAAAGGGAGGTGGACCACTATAAGTTGTTTCCCCACTTGTGGTCAGCCCATCCATATGATCATTTTTGGCTGATGACTCCCCCTTACCCTTTGCTGGGCTCTTTTCAGTGATAGGTGACTCATATGTTGATCCCAAACTCAGATCTTAAACCTTAGCTTAATTAAGGGTTGTGATAGAAAGAATAAATTCCAACTAACACTAGAGAAACTTTGCAATACAAAGTAACTAAACAAGATGCGGATTATATAGTGTTAGCACAAGAACAAATATTAAGATCAAGCGTTAAACTTTAATATATCAAAGATATATGAATACCCAATAGTGGTATTAGGGTTATACAACCTTAAAGTGTGAAATGAATTAAATAGAGAAAGATGTGTTTACATGAAACCCTAGTGAGTCCTTTTATAGCACAAGGACTCACGTACAAGATCACTACTAACAAACTAGGAAACTATCAGGAGTAGTAACAGAAACGCGTTATAATCTCTTCCAAGTTTATCTTTGTAGTAGGGTCTTTGACTTCCAACAGGGGGACCAATCCCCCTGCCTTTGTTATTTAGCAGAGGGAACTTACTCTAGAAGGGGAACTCTGACCAACCAGTAGGGGAACTAATACTCATGCATTTATTCCCAACAATCCTCCCCTAAACTTGTGCTTTACCTTAAAGACAAGTTTCTGAATAAATGCTGGTTGATGAGGATGCTTACAAACTTCCTGGCCAAAGCTGACTATGAATAAATCTTACTAAATCATAAGCAACAGGTTCTTTGTGATCTACAATTAAATTAGCCTGTGCCAGCTTCTTTAGAGTCGCTTGAGTGAAGGGATAATAACGATTATTAAGCAAATAAACACTTACACCTTCCATGGCCACCTCATAAACACCAGAATTGGTAAGAAACTTACAATACAACATCTCTGCCCCATTTACTGCATCAAATAGAGGATCATTCAACTCATGTGCATACATCATGTGCATGTAGTCCCAAATTACTTAGCCTTTCTCTACACCATCTAAAGTAGGAGGATTTGCAGCAAACATCCCTTTCAAAATCCTCCAAAGATCATCTAGGTCTTCTCTGTCTAATATTTGAAATAACATATCCAGTCTTAGAAAGATATGTGTTGTGTTATCAGCTCTAGTAAGTTTCCACCAAGACATCCCTTTGTGCTCATAAACTGCATAGTCTACAATGGTGTATTTCTTCCCAAACTCACTTGGTGCAATTTCATCATTCTCTTCCACAATCAAATGTTGCTCTATTTCTTCATTGGAAGGATGCTGAGTTTCTTTAGAACTGGACCAATCTTCTCCATCCTCTTTAATCTTTTTGCTGCTCTTTGTGAATTGAGGACAGATCTTTCACCTGTTGCTTGGGATGATGCACCTGCCTGTGTTGTTTCCACTGCCACTCCTTCAGCCTTTCTATTTCTAGACTCCCTAGCTTTCTGTATCACCTCTTCTTTCCTCCTGAGATACTCAGCCTCTTCAGGAGTACATATGCCTATGAAGTCATCCACATTTGTCTCCTTTAGTACTGGCCTAGCTTCTCTCTCTATCTCCTCAAAACTCATGTATTTGAAGTGAGCATCAGTCTACCTCTTGTGTCTTTTAAGCATAACCTTGTAATGTGCCAGCCTCCCCTTCTCAGACCTCAAATACTATTCTTTCTGAATTTGACTCATTCTTCTTTCCAGATAATCCTTTTAAAAATTGAAGACCAAAAGAATCAGTTCATTTCTTTCTTCCAAAGGAGCATTCACCAACTCCTTATCCCATTGCTCTAGAAATTCTTGAACATGAGATACCCTGTCATCCAGCTCTCTATGCATGATTTCAACCTGTTTAAGCATTTCTTTGGGCCTCATTTGTTTCATTCTCTGTTCTTGCATGTGTAGCTCTTCTTCTTGGATTCTAAGAGCTACCTGTTCATCATGTTCCTCTTGAGCCCTCAGTTGTTTAGGCGTTTTGTATTTGTACTTCCTTTTGGGTTGTTCTATCATCTTCCCCTTTCCTTTATCTTTTGGATCCATTGCTGATTTTTATTTGGGTGCAGCTTCTCCAATCTTTATCCCCATCTGAGTTGGTTGCCTTCTTTATTTCTAAAAAAATGTTTGAGTAATAGGTTTAGTAGGGGAAGGACTTATAGCAGGGGGATCAATAGTAGCAGGGGAAACTTTTGTGAGAGCAGGGGCTTCCTCTTGATTGCCTATATTCAACAAGACTTGGGCTATATCTTTTGTAGCACTCCCCTTATCACTCCCTTTCTCCTCACTTGCCACCTTCTCTTGTCCTAGATCCTGACCAGTTGGAAATGCATACCACTGAGTAGACTCATCTGTTTGAGGAACTTCCTCCCCTTTGGAAGCATCCTCATTTGTAGAAACAATCAGCTTTGGTCATATCCTCCCCTCAAGGGTAGCAAGTCTGTTCTCCAAATTATTAATAACCAGACCTTGCTTTTTGACAGTTTGTACCAGTTGTGCATTTTGCTCTTTCAATCTAATGCACATATTCGTCAATTCCAATAAGGATAGTGGTTTCAGTCTGCTCTCAACCCTAGGAGGAGATTGCTCTCCTTTTTGGGTATCACTGAGTGAGGGAGAGGACTTACTTATGGTGTCACTATCCTGCTTATCCCTTGTGATGAGACAGTATTGGCAGTCAAACCTCCAGTGTGCTCTAACCTTTTGGAGACTCTCCTCTCTGCTACTTTTGAAGATTCACCAGGCAAGGGAGACCTAGCAAACCTGGATTTGGTTCTTCTTTCATGTTGTGGGTCGGCTGGGGGAAGTTGACTAGCAGGGGCATCACTAGCAGGGGCATCAGCAAGAGTGGTTTGGGCTGATCTTGGTTTAGAAGCAGCTTCTCTTCTGATCTGGTCCATCATTATTTGTGTAAGGGGAACTGCCCTGCCAGAAAATTGTATGGTTGGTGTTGCAAGAGTGGTGAACAATTTAGTTGTATGGGGGTTAGCTTCAAAATAGTCCTTGTGACGAATTTTACCATGTTGCCTCATATCCAACAAAATTTCAACAAACCTTGGATACATACAAAATTTTGAATGACTTGTAACATTTTTGACCATGCCTTCAAAAATCATTTGAGAAAAACAATATTTTCTCCCTGTTGCCAAGCAAATCAGGGCAGAAGCAACTTGACTCCCAAATTCATTAAAAGCTGTAGTTTTTGATGATAAGCATTGCAAAATAGTGTGAATTAAAAACTTCCAATGGGGTGCAAACTGGCCTTTAGCAAATTTACATTTTTTATCAGCAGAAATGTTGTACCCCAAGTTTGTAAGACCCTCAAAAATTTCAGCCTCTTTGAAAGCAACCATCCCACCCTCATCACCCAAGACTAATTTGTCTCGAATGGAGGCAAGTGTAACCACCTTGGGATGGCCATCAACCAGGCTCTTAATTGTGACCTCTCCATCTACTATTTCAACCTTGGCATTAGACCAAAATTGTTGGATGTGTGAGGTGTATATCCTAGGGCTGATTACCAGAGCTAACCTGAAATAGCAAGATTTAAGATAAGCAATAGCATCAGTGAATTCAGCAGGCTCTTGAGATAAAAGAGCAATTTGATTATGGTTAGAAGCAATTTTGAGAGTCGCGGTAGACATTTTAAGTGTAAAAAAGGTTATGTTTGTGAAAAAATAGTAGGATTTGATCGAGAGAGTGAGGTAGGCCTGCTGGTTAAGGGAATTGAGTTTATATAGGCGAATTGAAAAGCTGTGATTGGACCAAATTATCAATTTGCAAAAAGATCAGAAATAAATCTTGATAAGAAAGTAATTTATTTGAAATAATAATAAAAAGATTACCAATCAGCGAAGAGGCGCCTTAAATATCTTTTGAAAAGAATAAAATATTCCCTAACCAAAAAGTTAGCAAGCAGGCCCAACGGCTATAAGCAGGGCAACAGTATTGTCGGTCAACGGTCAAATAGGGGAATGTTTTGCAAAGCAGGGGGAAGTTGTATTAGCAGGGGTATCAAAAATTAAAGTAGTAGAAACTTTCCTAAGGGTATTAGACTTAACCTGAATAGATCAATGCTAAACAGCTCTGCTCTAATGCACACCCTTGTAAAAACAAGTTAGATACATAGAAACTCAAGAGTCCTCCATTCAGCAAAGTTCCAACCAGAAAAAGTTAACACATAAGCAACCCTGCACCTGGTCAACCTAATAAAATAAGCATACCCCAGACTCCATCCCTACCATTTCCTTGCTATGGTTATTTGGTCTTGGTAATATGTACTAAAAATCTTAAATTAGGCAGCAAGCTGCTCAATAAAGAATTTTAAGTACACATTACAGTGCCTCAAGGTTTCAGAACTCCAACGGCTTTGCAGCAAGTCTTCATTGTCCCAAACCCCTACTCGCCAGTGGATATGATCTAGAATCATATACGAGTATCCTAAGGATACCCTAAGTCCTAAGGGTATACCTGATCCTCCCATAATATAGTATGCTCCATTATATAGTATGCTCCATTAGGATCTCTGCATTGTTAGTCTAAAATCACATATAACCACTTTAAAAAGAACAAACCCAACATAAGAGAAGAACTCTTAGCAGGAAAAAATGCCTTAGCAGGGGGATGAGCCCCAGCAGGGGAATTTTTGTTCAAAAGCAGGGGAATGAAAAATAATGGAAAAAGTGACTAACACATGTACAACAACAGCAATAATACAATCCTGAATACACAAGTCAAGTCAGACATCGAATTTTAGGGAGTGACCATTCCAATACTTGCAACCAAGTACTGAAACCTCCCTACATCAAAAGCTTTTGTCAAAAGATCAGCAACATTAAGTTCTGTATCAATTGCCTCTGGGACAATCAATCCTTTTTCAAAACAATCTCTAATGAAATGATGTCTGATTTCAATATGCTTAGTCTTGCTATGAAAAACAGGATTTTTAATAATGCAAATGGTCCTGTTATTGTCAATGAATATCTTGGTTTTAAGAAAATTGTACCCATAATCAAGCAGTTGGTTCTGAACCCAAAGAACTTGTCCACAGCATGCAGCAGCTGCTACATATTAAGCTTCAGTTGTGGATGTGGCCAGAATAGTCTGCTTTTTACACTGCCAAGATATAAGCCTGCTTTCCAAAAACTGACATCCACTTGTTGTAGACTTTATATCATTGTTGTCACCAGCATAATCACTATCTGAATAGGATACTAGCTCAAATGGTGACTCCTTAGGATACCAAAGTCCTAAAGTTGGATGACACTTCAGACACCTAAAGATTCTCTTCACAGCAAAAAGATGACACTCTATGGGTGTCACTTGGTATCTTGCACATACAGAGACTACAAACATGATGTCAGGTCTTGAAGCTGTAAGGTACATGAGAGATCCAATCATGGAGCTATAGTTCCTGACATCAATATGCTTCCTTGGCCTATCTTTTCCCCAAGGATGCTCCTTATCCATTGGAGTGGAGACTTTCTTTCCTTCACACATTCCAAACTTCTTTACAATTTCAGCAACATACTTGTCTTGTAAGATAAAGATCCCATCTTTCCTCTGCTGAACTTGTAACCCCAAAAAGAAGTTGAGTTCACCCATTGCACTCATTTGAAATTTATCTTGCATCAACTTGGCAAAATCTTTGCTAAGCAGAGAGTTTGTGGATCCAAATATGATGTCATCCACATATACTTGTACCAAAAGAAAGTCACCTTTCTATTTCTTAATAAACAGGGTCTGATCAATTTTCCCCCTGTTAAAGCCATTATCTAACAGGCATTTAGAGAGAGTTCCATACCATGCCCTAGGAGCTTGATGAAGTCCATACATAGCCTTCTTCAATTTGTAAACTTTGTTTGGGTGTTCTGGGTCTTTAAACCCTAGAGGTTGCATCACATAAACTTCATCAATGGTGCCATATAAAAAGGCACTCTTAACATCCATTTGATATACTATGAAGTCCATGAATGAAGCATAAGCCAGAAAACAATCTGATGGCTTCAATTCTAGCTACTGGAGCAAAGACCTCTTCATAATCAATACCTTCTTCTTGAGTATATCCTTGTGCTACCAGTCTTGCTTTGTTTCTGACTACAATGCCCCTCTCATCCTTTTTGTTCCTGAGCACCCACTTTGTTGAAATGGGTCTTGCCCATTTTGGACAATCTACCAAAATCCATACTTCCTAAATGTCAAATTGCAGGATTTCCTCTTGCATAGCTTCAACCCAGCTTGGATCATTGAGAGCTTGAAAAATATTCTTTGACTCTTCTTGTGACAAAAAGGCAGTAAACAGACAGCATTACATGTTTTCATGGTTAAACTTCATAGTAATGTTGGCAATGAAGCTGTGTTCCTTTGCTGAATACCTTGTTTGTCTGGGAGTATCAAGATCACCTATGATTTGGGATTGGGGTGATCTTTATTGATTCTGTAGGTAGGCTGCATGCTCATGATTACCTCTGTTTCATCCTTTTCCAAATCAGGATCTATAGTACTATCTTGATTGGGAAAGAAATCCTCAAAGGAGCTTCCAAATGATACTGCATGACTGAGGGATGGATGCTGGTGAGCTGAATGCAGATCTGAATAACTTGGACCTCTATTCCTAATTATTCTGCTTCCACTGCTAGAGAATGTGATTGGTGAAGATGAGTAAATGAGTGGGGATTCTCTTTCTTCATCATTTATAGCACTAAAAAATGGATCTTTAGCAGCAGGGGAAACATTTGGTCCAGCAGGGGAATCCTGGATTCCACTGCTTTCAGCCATTCCACTGCTTTCAAGAGTTGACTTAGCAGGGGAAGGGATTGACTGCTCCTTCCTTTGAGATGTGTCATTTTCTTCATCTGTTTTTGTAGCAGCATATCAATGGGAAACAATGAGGGTACAGTCATGTACCTCATTGGTGGCTTCTCCAAAGCAGTTGGTCCTTTTGTACCTGAAATGTTAGTATTCTGCAAAGCAACAGGTACATAATTCATTGATTTAGAAAGTACTTCAATGTCAAAGAACCAATCAGGACCTGTTTGTACATCTTTAGGCTTGTCTTCAAGAAAATCTACATGGAGATTTTCTGTCACTTTGCTTGTCTTCTTGTTGAAAACCCTATATCCCTTGTTGTTTAAAGAATAACCTATAAAGTACCCACCATCCCCCTTTTCATTAAATTTACCTAAATTGTCAATTGTGTTCAGAATGATCACATGACATCGAAATGGTCTGAAAAAGTTAATCAAAGGGTGTCTGCCATTGAACAGCTGATAAGGGGTCTTGTTGTGTGCCTTTACCACCAAGGCCCTATTTTGAACATAACAAGCAGTGGCTACAACTTCAGTCCAAAAGATAACTGGAAGCTTGGAATCAGACAACATAGTCCTTGTAGCTTCAATAAGTGTCATGTTTCTTCTTTCTGCAACTCCATTGTCTGAAAGGAAGACCATGAACAAGATTAAATTTTACTAGCTTGTTCATGTTCTTAAAGTTAAGATGACCAAGTCTTCTATGCCATTTCTTGCATTCATCAACTGATGCTTTGGCAACGAAACAGTTTTCATTGTCATGAAGAGTAATGTCCTTTAAATCAATGGTGTACATGTTTTTTGTCTTCGGGTTCTGAGCACAATAGGAGTGCCTGGTGGCAAAACAAACTCCTTTCCCAAAACAAGACATTAAGTATCAGTAAAGAGGACATAAATCTTGTTATCAGTCATCTAGGACACCCTGAAAAGATTATATTTGAGCTCTTTCACCAAGTAAACATTATCAAATGTCATTCCATTAGTGACAATAGTCCCTTTTCCTGTGATTGTACCATGCACATCTCCAAAAGGAACACCATCATTGTTATACAGAGGAACAAAGTTAGACAGATAGGATTTATGTCCAGTCATACTCCTTGAACATCCACTATCCCAATAAGCTTTATCATTCTTGGTCTGCTTTGTCACCTGCAAAAAGAAAAACAATTTAGTTTCTCTTGGGGACCCAAGCCATTACTGACTTGGATCTACCTCGTGTATCAATGTAAGATAACTTGTCAAAGACTAGAGATACACCATTGGATTGAGTACCCTTTTTGGGTACCCAGACCCAACGAGCTGAGGCTTTCACAGCTTTTCCCCATCTTCCCATGTTTCTAGAGGGCAAACTTTGCCAGTAGGGGATACCCTATACTTAGCAGGGGAATTCCTATGCTTAACAGAGGGAACCCATATTTTGTTTTGGCCTCTATTGGCGTGTTGGTAGGGTCTAGAGGCAGCTTTATATGCAGTATGAGGTTCTGGTATAGTCATATAAGAACTAGATTTGGGACATCTATCATTCACCTTTCTTAGTGCAGGAACTACATATTTTTCAGATACCTTTATTCAAAGCAGAGGAAACATACTTAGCAGGGGAAAAGGATTTTTCCCCTACATTCAATAGAATGGCTTTTGGTTGCATTTCCTTTAAAGGATTTGCAGCCACCATTTCCATTCGTGCTTGACAGTCTTGATAAATGTGATCAAAACTACCACATGTGAAACAAGGTTTGGTATTTTTCACAAAGTCCTCTCCTAATTGATGAGACTTTTGGTTGTTCCGATTCCTCTGATTACCTCTAATGGGTCTATACATATCAGCATATTTAACAGTAGTCTTAGGGGGTTTTGGTACTGATTCAGATCTGCTAGAGGTTCTAGATGAACTACTTTTAGAACTTGAATCACTTCCAAACAATCCTTCTCTTGAAAAGAGAACAAGGTTATCTATTTTCCACTATTTTAAAGCAATTTGTTCTTTTTCAAAATCCCTAACAGCACTAGTTTTCACTAGAGGTTCTTCTGTTTCTAGTTTCTTTGGTTATATATATATATATATATATATATATATATATATATATATATATATATATATATATATATATATATATATATATATATATATATATATATATATATATATATATATATATATATATATGTAGGCATTTAAGTCAGACTCAATGTCTTCCTGCTTTTTGAAACAAGAAAGACCAGTCCAAGACAGATATTTTCTAGGCATGGGAGCATGTATATTAGCAGGTGGTGGTGGAATGGTAGCATGTTCATTTTTGACACCAAAACTTGTTTTGTCCCTTGGAGACTACCCAATTTCAACTGCCTTAGTTAGATCTTTAGAAGCTTTTCTAATTTTTTCAACAGTTTGTTCATCTATCTTCTTGTTAGATCTAAAAACTTCTAACTCAATAGTTAATTCCTTAATGGAATCATCTTTTTCTCTAGCATCTCTTTCTAAAATGCCAATATGATCTCTATAATCATTTTCTCTCTATTTATATTCTCTTATGGTGGACTTTAACTGTTTTAGAGCACGTTTGTAGTTATCTAAATCATTATCACAGTTAATGTAATCAACTTTTGACTTTCTTATTTGATCATTCAATGACTCAGTATTTTTTCTACAAGCTTTGGTATAATATGAATAATCATATACCTCATTGTTTGAACTAGAAGTTGACATGGCCATAAGAGCAAACTCTTCCTCTTTCTCTTCAGCGACTAGGGCTTGATTCCTTTCAAAACTCTTTGTCATAGCACTCCAGTCCCATCCACCTGCTCCATCTATCCCTTGCATGGCTACCATAGCCTTAGCACCCGAATCCTCATCCCTGCTTTCCTTCCTATATCTGCTTCTATACTTTGGCCCTCTACACTCCCTAGCAAAGTGGCCTTTCTTGCCACAGTTGTAGCATTCCACCTTTGATTTGTCAAATCCAGCTACATTATAAGGATTGATGGAAATCTTCTTCCCATACTTCTTGTAAATTCTGTTGGCTCTCATGCTGAGTAGAGCCATGTTCCACTTGATGTCCATCTCCTTCAGTCCTTGCTTACTACTTTGATTCAGATCTTCATGTAACACAGTAGACCCTTGAGATCCTTGAGATGCTATGAAAGCACAAGCAGTGTCAAGGCTGAATGTTGCAGGCCTTTCTTCATCATAAGATGATCCAGATCTTACAGCAGGGGAATGGGTAGCAGGGGAAACTTCAATCCCACTGCCTTTGGAAATTCCACTGCTGTGAGATATAAAGGCCATATTAGAAGGGAAATCAGCAGATCCACTTGAATTAGTGCGGATGGTTCTTGATGACTTCATCTCATTGACCACTGGCTCAAAGACTTTCAGGTTATTGTAGATGTCATCAATATTCTTATCATCAATGTCATCTCTATTTTGCCAAATGGCTTTGTAAACAAACCATTCTTTCTGAAGGCTGTTGAGGAATCTTGTATTCACCTGTTCTCTTGACACTTCTATGTCAAAGAACTCTAGTTGAGCAACCAGATCTTGAAGCCTATTATAGATAGCACCAATTGCTTCATCACCATTTGCTTTGAAAGAAGAAAATTGGTCAAGCATCTGATTCTTTTTCTTCTTCTTTGTGGCCTCATTCCCTCCAAATGTGTTGCCTATTACTTCCCAAAGTTCCTTAGCAGTATTGTACTTTCTAAACCTTAGCTGATGTCTATCAGGTAGAGCCAAAAACAAAGAACTGTGAGCTCTGATATCATGCCTTCTTGCTAATATCTCCTTGTCTGCAAGAGCAGCAGATTTCTTTTTGTTGTTACCTTTGGAGCTTTCACCACCAGCCTCTCCCTTATCTTTTTCTTCAACTACTATTGTTTTGGTGAATTGATCACCGAACTCTATGATCTCCCATAGAACATAGTGTTCCATCTTGAGATATTATTGAATCCTGAATTCCCAGAGTTCAAAGTTTTCAGGATCCAGAATAGGTAGTTTGAGAGAGTTGTTGTTTGAGGATGAGTGAGAATCTGAGGACATGGTTGATGTTGGTTGTAAGAGATGTTTTGTTCTTGGTTTAATCAAAGTTTCTCAACAAGCTCTGATGCCACTTGTTGATCCTAAACTTAGATCTTAAACCTTAGCTTGTTTAAGGGTTGTGATAGAAAGAATAAATTCTAACAAACACTAGAGAAACTCTGCAATACAAAGCAACTAAACAAGATGCGGAATATAGTGTTTAGCACAAGAGCAAATATTAAGATCAAGCGTTAAACTTTAATATATCAAAGATATACGAATACCTAATAATGGTATTAGGGTTATACAACCTTAAAGTGTGAAATGAATTGAACAGAAAAAGATGTGTTTACATGAAACCCTAGTGAGTCCTTTTATAGCACAAGGACTCACGTACAAGATCACTACTAACAAACTAGGAAACTATCATGGAGTAGTAACATAAACGCGTTATAATCTCTTCCGAGTTTATCTTTGTAGCAGGGTCTTTGACTTCCAGCAGGGGGACCAATCCCCCTACCTTTGTTATTTAGCAGGGGGAACTTACTCTAGCAGGGGGAACTCTGACCAACCAGCAGGGGGAACTAATACTCATGCATTTATTCCCAACATCATAGACAACAGAATGTTTCTAAGCCTTCTTTTGGGCATGTTTCTGAAAGAGCTGCTTGATGGTGTTTTTCTCCCCCTCAGCAGAAGACTGCCCAGCAACTTCTGATGACCCACCAGTAGGGAAGAGCCCACAAAGATGATCAAGAGTGGCAGATACCTTGGCCAGCATGGTTGGGAACTATTTCAAGAGCATTTAATTTCTGCTGAACCTCATCAGATATGATCAACTTTTGTTTCTCCAGCAACGCCACTCTATCTTTTATCTTGGACACATAATCACACATAGCATTAACTTGGCCAGGGACTGGTGTGAATTCTGGTGGAAACTCCATGGAAGCACTGTTGATGGAGTCCATAAGATATGACATCTCTTGCTTTAAGGAAGTGGTGGTGGCCACATCTTTGACTAGTGGCCTCAAAGCAGCAATGATGACATCCTTGATTTGTTTAGCAGAAGGAGGAATTGGTCTTGCTTTGAGAGTTGATAGTTCAGTGTCAGCAGGCACCTTTTCTTCCTTTAGTCTAGCTACCTGTGATTGAAGAATCAACACTTGATTTGTTAATTCTTTTACCTGTTCAGTTCTGGGGGATGGAGGCTTTGGTGTTGCATCAGCAGTCTCTTCATCACTGTCATCAAGGTTGACTGGAATTCTTTCACTGAACCCTAGTTCCTTTTCCAAATCATCACCAGACATGCTGAATACAAAATGAAGGCAAGTGTCCCACCTTGGCGCCAGTGGTGAGATTCACTTCCTTGGGTGTCTTCTGAGCATCACCTCTAGTGTGAGGATCAATTTCAAGTCCTTCACCACCAGGGTTGGTTTTACCTGATGGATCCAATGCTGACTCCACACTAATGAGCTGAGGGTGAGCTCCATATTCACCCTTCTCTCCTAAAGAAGTTGAGAGAGGGGTTGCCTTATGGGCCTCTTTATGCATGTCACCTCCAGCAGAGACTGAAGGTGACGAATGGCTTGGGTTCTTGTCCTTGGCCAGGGACTTATTCTTCTTCAAAACATGGCCTTGGGATTCATCAGCAATCTTCTTTGAGGAAGATTGTGTGAGGGATTTCCTCTTTCTGGACTCACATCTAACCTTCTTAGTATTAACTGACGTTTGCTTCTGATGAGGTCCAGATGAAGCTCCAGGCTTTTCGCCTTTCAAATCCCCTTCTCTAGTTGGAGGAGTGTCTTTTGGAGCTTTATACACTACTGGACCATCTGCTGAACAGATGTCCAACATGGGTTGAGTAAGAGGAGGATCAATGGTGTTGACTGAAATGTTCCAGCGAGTAAGATCAAATGGTCGAAAAATTAGTTTATCTCCATTGATTTTTGAAAAGTCATCACCAAGATGGTCAGCAAAGAGGACAGATAGAAATCTGGTGTAAACAACGTTTTTCTCTCTTGTTTTTTTCTCCAGCTTCCCATGGAAATCTTCAAAAATAATCCTCCTAAAATCAGCTCTAATTCCCTTGGCCAGACAGTATAAAATAATAGAATCTTTTTGGTTGATTTGGTCAAGGCCTCCAGTTCCCCCCCCCCCCCCCCAAACATTCAATAAGAATGGACATCAACAACTTCCACCTTGATGGCAAACAACTTCTTTTTAACCCCCTTTCTCAGTAATCTCTTCAGTATACCCAATCTCTTTAAAGAAATTTTTAACAATCATAAAATCATCAGGTATAGCCTCATAATCACTAGGGTTTTCAAAATAATTCAGACCCAAAACCTTTCTAAATAATTTTAACCCAAATCTACCATGAATCCCAACCGTGGTAGAATCAAACTCAATGGACTTTTTGTTGTTAGAAGCCTCTGCTGTGAACCAAAATTCTTTTAGGACATTTTGAAACATCATACCAGGATCCTCAAATAATGCATACCTTAAAACACTTTTGGACAGATAAGTCAAAACTTGTTCCCCAGGAACAGACTTAATGGATTCAAGTTTGAGTAAGGTGATGTTGTTAGGTTTGAAGAAGATATCATCAATGGGATAGTTAACATGGGTGGATGGGTTGAGAGTGATCTTAGCAATATTTGGAGAAGAAGATGATTCAGCCATTGTTGTTTCTGTGTGTGTGTTTTGAAAGAAAGAGAGTTTGTGTGTGTTTTTGATGAAAAGATTTGTAAGCGTGGAATGAAATCCAGTTGTAAGGGATTATATAAACACTTGAATTGATTTGTAAAAAGTTTTTAAAACCATTTGAAAAAATTACTGTATAAATCTTTTAGGGTTTCTTTTGAACATTTGGCACAAACTTTCTCATTAATGTTCTGCAAAAAGGTATGATTTTCTGTTGCTTTGAGCAGTGAAACACCCCATGTGTCAGGGAGTTGTTGATTGTAGATGGAGACGTTTGAAATTTCCTTAATTAACAAATGACACCTTTTGAAAGAATGTTTGTTTTATTCACAAGAAAATTCAATGCCATTTAATACTTTTCATCACATGATTGATTTGTTTTAAATGTTGTTGCTAAGATATGCTGAAGCTGAAGGAAACTTTTGATGACTGGTGATCATTTGTTCAGCTTTATTGAATCGGATAACGCGACAAAACATCATATACACAATCACATAAAGTGAAATAGACACACGACATTGCACACTCCTTTAGTCAGACATTGCTACTTGACATTAATCAAAATCTTTTATGAAATGCTGAACCTTCAAGCTTCTTCAGTGAATGCTGAAGGTTCAGGTTTTGTATCATCAATGTTCAGCATACTGATGTAGTGTTTTTACCACTCTTTAGGAAAAGAGAGCAAAATAGGGAAAGTATTAAGTGTCGGTTTAGGAAAACCAAGCACTAATGACCAATGTGGTTCAAGTTCGTTTCCCAAGGAGGCTAGTGTGTTGTGTAGAGAGATGATTAACTTTGTGATTATATGATTATGAGAAAAGAAAATAGAAATGAGAGAATGACGGTTACGATGACGAATTAAACTAAGACGATATGGTCGTACACGTAAAACCGTAAAAAGTAGCAAAATTAAAAATTTACCCTAAAAATTCCTAGAAAATTGCAATAAATCCTAAATAATGTAATTAGAGTTTACAAAAAATCAAAAATCACTCAAACCTTTTATTTAATTAAATAATAATTTTTTAATGCTAATTAAAGCCCTAAAAATAAATTTAATTAAAAAAAGCCAAAAATGAGATTTTTTTAATTGTAAACTTCTAAAATGACATATCTTAATTTAAAACTACTTTTGAAAATTTTAAAATTAACAAAAACTATTTAAAAACAATTAAAAACTATTTAAAATTAAAATAATTATAAAAATAAATCTAAGGATACTAAAAATATTCTAAAAATTGTAAAATTCCTAACTTAATGTATTTAACCTAAGAAAAATATAAAAACTTGAAAAATCTAAATTTTAATTTTTAATAATAAAATAATATTAAAAATCCAAAATTTATAAAAAAATTCTAAAAACTTGCGAACTAGTTTAATTTAACCTAATAAACACATAAATGAAGTTGAAATTACAAAAATACCCCTAATGGGCCTTCAAATGGGCCAAAGTCCAAAACAGACCCTTATTGGGCCAAAATAAGCCCAATAAGAAAAAATGTTTATAAAAATGGCCCAAAAGCTCCTCTCTGACTCAAAATTTGATTCTGAACACAATTTTTCAAAGGCCCAAAAGCTGAAAATGTGATATAAGCTGGCTTATTTCAAACAACTTATTCTTAATGTGCTTTTTGGCCTATTAAGCTATAAGCTGATGCCATAAGCTCAAATTAGACACACAAGCTTCTTTTGAGTTACTTAAGACTTCTGTAAAAAGAAATTTGAAAAAAGTCCAAGGAATAAGCCTGAAAAAGCAATAAGCTATCTTCACAAAACGACAAAATAGTCGTTTTCGAGTTTTAGACCACCCCAAGAGCTGATTCAAGTTTCAAAAGCTTTTAAATGACTTAACTAAACTTAATCAACAAAAAGTTTTCAAATAAGTTCACTCAATAAGCTGGAATAAGCAAATAAGCACTTCTTTAAAAGTCAACTTTAAGAGTTTTCTAGCAAAAAGTCAAAGTCAAAGTTTAATATGCTCTAGTTCAAACAAATGGGTCAAATGAAAAAGATTGATCACAAAAAATAGGTTGTTGCAGGTCTAAATAAGCCAATATGGCTTATTAATAAGCTGAATGCAATTTAACACTAGCAGGGGCTAGTTTTGGTGTCTGAGCAGTGGGAAAAGTTTCCACTGCTTGACTTGTTTGACTATTTGTCTTTAGTGACTTTTTTGGAGATTCAAGTTTCACAAAGGCACCCAAATGATCAGTTAATCATAAGGAGTCAATAGCAACAAAGAAATCACAAATCACTAACAGCCAATTTGTACAGTAAATTCAATTAAGCATCAGACATGCACCAGACTTTGAGCAATAAGCAGTTAAGCACTTATAAGCTGTTTTAGAAAATTTCATCCAACCAAATTGCACCAAAAGCATACACAAGCTATAATAAACTTAAATGAACAAGTTTAAACAGGTTTCATGCAATGGTTCAAAGCCTAAATCAAGATTCAAGCACAAATAGGTTACTGATGAACACTAACACAAGCAGATCTTTACTTTGCTGATGCACTTGACCAACAAGCCAAATTCTAACACTGAAATCTATCACATATGTTGTATTATCAATGATTTAACAACTTTTAACCCTAAGCATGCATATATTCTAGATATTACCAAAATCTTAGGTCAAAAACAGTCAAAATCAGTGAGATATAGCACAATGTTTGATTCAAGGTTTTAAACCCAATAACTTGCAGCAAATAGCACTCAACCAAGTATATAGCAGATACAAAATACAAACACAAACTTCCAACCATAAAATAACACACTATGATCTTAAACAGGTAAACCGAAACACCCCTTTAAATTTTCAAAACAAGATTTTCAAATCAAAAGTGCATTCCAAGGTTACCCAAGCCCAAATCAACACAATAACAGATGAGATATGCAGATTAGAACAAGATTAGACCACAAAATCAGCAAGAACATACGCAACACACAAATTCACCAAAAATCCAAATTTTTAATAGATTTTGAGTAGAATGGTGTGTACCTCATGGATGTACATCCACACCCACGAATTTTGAGCTTATGTGCTAGCAAGAACAAGCACAAGCTTCCACAATAAAGCCTGCTAAGTTTCAACAAAGTTAAGAGCAAAATATCAAAATCAGAAAAATGAAAATCCTTGATTAATGCAACCTTAGTTCCCCACACTTGATTATCCCCAAGTTATAGGCTTCACCACACCTTGATAACATAATATCAGGATGCTATGATCAGCTTTATAGCCCAAGAATTCCAAGGTTTGAACAAGACTTAGCAAAATATCAAGAAAAGTGGAAAATGTGCAAACTTTTGCACACTCCTTTTGAAAACAGGTTTTAAGAGCAAAGATTAGTAAACATCAAACAACAATAAACAGATAATAAGGTTGGCACTTAATTTTTCTTCACCAAATTCAAACACATTTCATTAACTGAATATATCATTTACAGATTTGTGAACAATGGAAAATTAAAGAGCAAAGGCTAAGTGACTAAGTCCTATGCCTTTTATAGGCTACAAACTACTTGCTAAGAGGCTAAAAAACGTAAACCCTAAAGTTGTGAAGTCCCCAAATTTCCCCTTGTCATGCTTGAAGAATCTTGAACATGTGACTGAGAATTGGCGTTTTGTGGAGGTGGCATGTGTGAAAATGCATCCAATGGCTCCAAATAAGCTTAAGGAGTAAGCTGGAATGTGGAGTGTTGATTTCCTGGCATCTTTTGGCTTTTTCCCCAAAACCGTGTGAAGAGGGTTTATCACGTGACTCATGTGGTGATGTGGCATAGGGTTTAAGGGTGGGGTTGTGTTTAGTGTCACCTTAATTGTAATTCTGGAGGTGATCAAGTGCTAATTACAAGGATTAAGGAAAAACCCAATTTTGTGAAGAACACCAAGAACATGGTGTTTAATCTGTCTTGGGGAGTGATTAAAGTTTAAATTAGTGTTTAGGCGCCAAGGTTAAAAAATAATAAACCTGGTGAAGTGGATTGGTGAGGTGGAGTGAGGGTGAGCTGTGATTGGTTGGTTTGGTTGAGTGGGACACGTGTCACCATGACACTGGTTAAGGTAACTTAGGTTGTCTGCCAAGAATAGTCCCCCACCTTTATAAATCCTTTCACTGGCAAATAAATACACCAAAATCCATTTTCCTTTGTATTGCAAGTTTTCTTTTTCACACTTTTGCCCCAAATACTTTCCCAAAGTATTTTCAGGGGTATTTCTTGCCAATTCTTGATTCTTGAAGGACTGATTTGGCATTTTCTTCATAGATAATGGTCTTGACTTGTTTTGTTGACTTCTTGGAGGACTGAAATTGCCAATTCATGATTAATGAGGGATCGTTTTTGCCATTTCTTCAAAGTCAAGGGTCCTTTTGGTAATTTTGACATTTTTAAAGGACCAAACTTGTAATTTATTGTAACTTGAAGTCCTTCATGGTATGTTTGACTTTAAGTAGGATTAATATTGACATTTTAGTTTTGTTGAGGGACTAAAATTGCCAATTCTTCAAAGTGGAGGGCCCTTTTGTAATTTTGACAAACTTTAGGGACCAATCTTGTAATTATGAAGATACAAGGGTATAAAGTGTCAATTCTTCAATATTGAAGGACCCTTCTTCATAAATCTTCAAATCTTCAAGGGTTAGTTATGGAAAATTCTTCATTAGGGCTTGGTTCAATGTGCGGCTTCGATTCCCGTGTTCGTTTTTTGCATGATTCTTGTGATCTTTTGTCATTTTCTCAATATCCGTACCTAAAATACACAAGAAACAAACACAAGCATATATTTGGCCAATTTCATGATATTTTATGCATTTAAAGCCCTTTTTGGATGATGAGACTATGTATAAAAGCAGTCTCATCACTCCCCCATACTAAACCATTGTCGTGCCTTCACGCAATGCTAGAATAAAGTAATGTAGCACCTCCAAAATTTATTTTTATTCACATTAATTGAATGATAAACTAGCTATACTACTACTATTACTACTACTTGCGTTTTAGACATAATGTATGATTTTCATCGCAAAATGGGACGTTTAGGTTCATAGAATAAGAACACGTGGATGCTTCGTTAGAAATAATTTCATCGTCCTCGATTTTCACCCCAATTCCATGCCAAGCGTGCAACGAGATCATTGTCATTATAAGTTAGTAATGCTAACATTACTCATATGCCCCAATCACGTACTTATCCTCCCATTATCCTAAGTTGTATCTCTTATATTTTATTTTATCTTGAATGTTTCACGAGGATACATTGTTTGACTTATGCGATGATAGAGATTTAGGTCTAAAAATAGAGTCCTAACGGTGTAACCAAGACCATCAAATCAATAACCCCTCCTAATAGACAACGATGTCAAAAAATTAAGTCAACAAGAAGGATCGATAAACACGGTTTTATAACGGTTTTGAACATGAGACTTATTACCAAGACTTTTATACGCCCCCTAACGGAAGGGCCTTATTATCATTGGTTTACCTCCATCTTTTATTCAACTTCGCCATGAAGCTTTTATTATGACTTCGGTCTTGCCTTGCCTTTTATTATCCACCTCATCGGTGGTTTTATTAGCCAAAGACGTATATCCTCACGCTAAGGCGGATTTTGGATCTTCAAAGCTTCAAAGATTAAGGCTTGATTCACTTTTAATTTTGCATAGATTTTTCAGCCTTGTGGGCTTCAAATTGTTTGCTTGATTTAGGTGAGCACTTGAAATCTTATTATTGGGTGAAGCTTTCGATTATTCGGGTGCCAATACTTCAAAACCATGACGCTGACGATACCTTAATGTCTTCCCAATTTAATTACACGAAAGCTACTAGAAAAGACTAGAAACCCAACAATCAAGACTAAACCGCTAAGTCAATATTTATTAAGCAAACAATATTTACAAGCGAAGGGAGAATAAGCAAACAACGAGAACACATGAGTTTTTGAAAGAATACGAGTACTCTACGTTTAGCATAGTAACTTATAATTAACTCTATCATTTCTCGTCCTCATTTAAGAGACTTAGCCTAATGTGAAGTTAAGGAATCAAAGCTAAGTGCTCAACACGCACGGTCGAGTCAAAAATTACTCTTATTCTCGCCATCGGAAAACCTACATTCGTGTCTTCAAACACTTGTAAAACATGAGAAAAATTTTAAAATTTGGCCATTTTTAGACTTATTTTGCAACAAAACGATAAACAAAAAGATAAACTTTGGAAAGCGTGAAGGTTTGACAAGGCAAGTATCTATTCACCCCCCCCCCCATACTAAAGTTAAACATTGTCCTTAATGTTTCGAGTCTAGGGGTGCAAACACCCCCATACTAGAGACATAGTCGAATGCCTAATCTAGCATGGAAAGGGTGTAACCGTTAAATTTAAAGCCGTTTATGAAGTGTGCTATAAACCTAAGGTTTGAACATCAAAAGGATATATCATGGATATTGAGAAAGTCTTCAAAGCAAACGATCAAGTGCTCCCATAAAACGAACACGAGAGGCTCCAATCGTGAAGATAATGATCATCTAAAAACCACAATTCACAAACAACCACGGAACAAAGGTTGGAAGGCACAAATCCCCACATGTTACTACATTAGAAAAGCGATAATATGTACATAGGATAAGCATGGGACTCCCCCACGAGGCACCTCGTTTTTGATTACCGAGTTATGAGCTCGACTCGATCCCCTCAATACTAATTATCATTGGGGAAGGTGATTTGGTCGAGGTAGTTCAAGGATGGAACTTCCCCGCCAAAGTAGTGCTTCAACCTATGTCCATTCACCTTGAAATTGGGGCCATCATTTTGAGCTAGCTCGATGGTCCCATATGGAAAAACTTGAGTCACGGTGAATGGACCGGACCAACGGGATTTCAACTTACCAGAAAAGATTTTCAAACGAGAATTAAAAAGCAAAACTAGATCCCCAATGTTAAAAACCCGGTTTTTAATTTTTGAATCATGCAACCTTTTAGTCTTTTCTTTATAAATCAATGAATTTTCATAAGCGATATCCCTTAATTCATCCAATTCATTTAATTGCATTTTCTGGTGTTTTCCCGCGGTCTCCATGTCATCATTACAATGCTTTAGGGCCCAATAAGCCTTATGTTCCAATTCAATTGGCAAGTGACAATTTTTCCCATACACAAGCTTATAAGGAATGCACCCAATGGGCGTCTTATGAGCGGCTCTAAAGGCCCATAAAGCATCGTCCAACTTATCCGACCAAGATTGTCGGTTTTCCCCAATCCATCTCTCCAAGATCCTCTTCAACGCTCGGTTTGAAACCTCGACTTGCCCACTCGTTTGTGGGTGATAAGCCGTAGAAAGCCGATGTGTAACACCATATTTCCTTAGGACCCTTCCGAATTGGTCGTTACAAAAATGGGTTCCACGATCGCTTATGATCGCACGAGGGGTTCTAAACCGAGAAAACAAGCTTTTCAAAAACTTAACTACCACACGAGCATCATTGGTGGGCAAAGCCTTAGCTTCCACCCACTTAGATAGGTAGTTAACCGCGACAAGGATGTACTTATTACCACGAGACGATGGGAACGGCCCCATAAAGTCAATGCCCCAAACGTCAAAGATCTCACACACTTGGATGATATTTTGTGGCATTTCATCTTTTTGTGAGGCTTTTCCTTGTCGTTGGCGTGAGTCACACGACTTCACAAGCTCATGTGCGTCTCGGTAAATAGTAGGCCAAAAGAAACCGGCATCAAAGACCTTCTTAGCCGTGATATTAGCACCATGGTAACCACCCATGGGTCCCTCGTGACAAGCTCTAAGGATGTTAGAAGCTTCAGTACCAAAGACACAACGTCGAATAATTTGATCCGCACAAGTTCGAAACAAGTAAGGGTCGTTCCAAAAGTAGAACTTGACGTCACGAAAGAATTTTCGTTTTCTTGAGTCGTCATACCCTTAATGATGAGGTTTCCCGCATGGTAATTTGCGAAGTCTGCAAACCATGGGGTAGAAGAATCAAGCTTAGAATTCACTACACCAAGTGTCTCGAGCGGAAATGTTTCGGTGATTTATTTGGGATCGTAAACACTTTGGTGAGGATCTTCCAAACGAGAAAGATGATCGGCCGCTAGATTCTTGGCTCCTTTTTTGTCAACGATTTTGTGATCAAATTCTTGAAGGAGGAGAATCCAACGAAGTAATCTCGGCTTAGCATCTTGTTTAGCCATAAGATACTTGATAGCCGAATGATCCGTATACATTATGCATTTCGTCAAGACGAGATAAGGTCGAAATTTCTCAAATGCATACACCACGGCAAGGAATTCCCTTTTCCGTTGTAGTGTATTTTAGTTGAGCCTCGGTCATCGTCTTGCTAGCATAGTGAATAGGCAAGAAGTGTTTTTCATGACGTTGCCCCAATACGGCCCCAATAGCGTAGTCACTAGCATCACACATGAGATCAAAGGGGAGGTTCCAAATGGGAGCAACAAGAATGGGAGCTTCGGTAAGTTTCCTCTTAAGGATTTCAAAGGCTCGTACACAATCTTCGTCAAAGACAAAACGTGCATCTTTTTCAAGGAGATGTGTAATAGGTCGAGAGATCTTTGAAAAATCCTTGATGAATCGACGATAAAAGCCCGCGTGGCCTAGGAAACTCCTAACTCCCTTAACGGTTTTGGGATGAGGTAATTTGGCGATGACGTCTACCTTAGCTTGATCTACTTTAATCCCCGCTTTCGAAACCTTGTGCCCTAAGACGATTCCACTTTTAACCATAAAATGACATTTTTCCCAATTAAGCACAAGGTTGGTTTCCTTACAACGTTTCAACATTCTCTCAAGATACGACAAACACGAAGTGAACGAACAACCAAACACGGAAAAGTCATCCATGAAGACTTCCATCGTCTTCTCGATCATATCATGAAAAATAGCCATCATGCACCTTTGAAAGGTTACCGGTGCATTGCAAAGTCCGAATGGCATTCTACGATAGGCAAACGTTCCATATGGACACGTAAACGTAGTTTTTTCTTGATCACGAGGATCGATGGGGATTTGGAAGTAACCGGAAAAACCATCTCAAAAGCAATAGAAATCGTTTCCCGCAAGACGCTCCAACATTTGGTCCATGAAGGGCAAGGGAAAATGGTCTTTACGAGTGGCTTCATTTAACTTATGATAGTCAATGCACACTCTCCATCCGGTCACGAGTCTAGTGGGAATTAACTCGTTGGCATCGTTTGGCACAACGGTCATTTCTCCCTTTTTAGGGACACAATGAATAGGACTCACCCAAGGGCTATCGGAAATAGGGTAAATCATTCCCGCGTCAAGGAGTTTAAGGACTTCCTTTTTGATGACGTCGTGAATTTTGGGGTTCACCCTCCTTTGACATTGGATTGCGGGGTTGTAATCCTCCTCCATTAAGATTTTGTGGGTACAAAATTTGGGATCGATCCCCTTAATGTCGGATAACTTCCACGCAATTGCCCTTTTGTGATCCTTTAGAACATCGACAAGTGCGGTTTTTTCATCATCCGAAAGTTCTTTCGCAATAATAATCGGCAACTTGTCGTCCTCCTCCAAAAAGACATATTCGAGATTAGGAGGTAAATCTTTCAACTCGAGGATAGGTGGTTCCTCAATTGAAGATTTGGGCTCGATACTCATAACCTCCTCGGGTGGAGGAAATGGGAAATCGTTGAGAAAATCCTTGATAATCGAGAAGTCCTCATCATTGTCGAGGTCTTCGTTACAAGTACGTGGAACATCGAATTCTTCCAACGTAAAACCACCACCTTCAAATGGAGTGAAGGTTGGTGTCGAGTTATCAAGAATGGGATCTAGCATAGTGGGATTGCCACTATTTTCATCATCACCAAAACCTAAAACTTCTTGTGAAAATTCCTCGCAAACAACGTCGATCATATCAACGAGGTTTATGGTTGCAACGGAATAAACATGAGAAATTTGAGAGTTTTGAGTTGCGTTTATAACAAGTTCCTCGTCGTTGAAACATAAGGTGATCTTTCTAGCATGAACATCAATCAAAGCCATAGACGTATCTAAAAACGAACGACCTAAAATGAGAGGAACTTGAGGATCCGTGGGAATATCGACAACGATAAAGTCTACCGGATAATAGAACTTTCCCACTTTCACAAAAACGTCTTCCGCCAATCCACATGCGGGAATCGTGGAATGGTCGGCCAACTCAATAGACATTAGTGAAGGAGTAAGATTAGGAAGATTGAGCGACTTGAAGATTGCAAGTGACATCAAGTTAATGCTAGCACCAAGATCGGCCAAGGCATAGCATTCTTCCATATCTAGGATTGCACAAGGGATCAAGAATTTATCGGGATCACCGACTTTTTGAGGTATGCGATTAAGATAAACCGATGAACAACTAGACAATTGATGCAATTTCTCCTTGTTGTTCAACATACTCTTAAAGTTAGCGGCAAATCGAGGCATCATGACCAAAGCATCGACGAAACTCACATTAAAGTGCAAATCACCAAACATTTTCATAAAAAGCTCAAATTGGTAATTGTCGCGCTATTGACGTTTCTCCTTTATAAGTCTCGATGGATAGGTCAAAGGTGGTGTGGGTTGAGGCATAGGCATAGCCTTTAGAATCTCGGGTTCCAATGTTGGTAATGGGTCAACCGTAGGTGTGGCATGAGCGGTACTTCGTGGGATTTTGACATGCTCCTTTTCGACCACCACCTCGGGTTCTTCCTCAATTGCATCCTCCGTAGGAGCAATTGGTTTAGGAGTCGGTTCCTTAAGTGTCTTACCACTACGTGTGGTAATCACTTTCATCTCACCCTTAGGGTTTGATATGGTGTTTCTAGGAAGACTGCTCGACGATGGTTTACACATAATTGCCTCAAACATAGATGAAATTTTGTCCTCAAGCATGGATTGCCTCTTCTCGGCCTTAATCATTTCTTGCTTAATTTCATGTTGCCCTTGTTCCATTTTTTGTTGGTTTTGTTGTAACCTAGTTATATTTCCTTCCATTTTATTTGTATGGATTTTAAGCTCATTCGCTAACTCGTTTTTCAATTCCTTCTTCAAGTTGTTCTTAAACTCGGATCTTAGGCTAATTATTTCTCTTAAAATGTTGTCAAACCTAGCATCGTTCCCATTAGCGTATTCAACAAATTCATTTGGAAGATCTTTCAAAGTTTGCAAACTCTTGTTGTTGTTTTGAAAATCACTTTGATTTTTGTTCGAAACTTGATTATTAGCCCCTTGATTACCATAGTTTCCTTTGTTGTAATTGTTTTTGAAACCAACTTGATTATTTCGATAGTTGTTGTTAGCATTTTGATTTGAAGCAAAACCCGGTGGAGTCAATTGATTAGATCGGGTAACTTGACCGTTTTGATTGTAAGTTCCCGTGGCTGCGTATGCACTCGAAGTGTTACCACCGTTGGTAATGCACTCAGAGAAATCATGACCTCCACCACAATACATACATGAAGCCTTAACCGCTTTAGCCGTAGCGGGAGCACTTTGTTCTCCAACTTTGAATTCAATTAAAAGTCCTTTAAGCTTATCAAAGATTTTGTTTTCCAAGTTCGCCTCAATTTGGCAAGCATCGATGGTATTAGACAAAGAAGGTGAAGCCGAAGACGAAGCCTTACGAACACTCGACGTGCTACGAGGACTATACACCTTAGATCTATTCTCAATTATCACCAAAGCTTCCTCAACCGTTTTACACAAAAAATTACCACCCGCGACGGCATTTAGATAATCCCTTTCATGATCATTAAGTCCATTGTAAAACGTGTCAATTTGATGCAAGTCGGAAAAACCGTGATGAGGACACTCATGTAACATTTCCTTAAAACTATTCCAAGCCGTTGAAAAACTCTCATTAAATTCTTGTGAAAAGTTTGAAATCTCGTTTTTCAAATGCGTAGTCTTAGAGGGCGGAAAAAATTGGTTCACAAATTTCGAAACGAAATCCTTCCACGTCAATATAGAATTGGGTGGCTCTTTCTCTAACCAAATTTTAGTGGGCCCCGCTAAGGAATACGGAAAAAGCATCATTTTAATCGAGTCATTAGCAACATCCTTAAATTTGCAAGTGGGGGTAAGATGATTGAATTGGCGGATATGGTTGTGCGGGTTGTCCTTTTCATCACCACGGAATTTGTTGTTTTGGATCATCGACAACAAACCCGTTTTCACTTCAAAATTCTCCGCAAGGATAGCGGGAATTACAATAGCCTCTCCATAACCCTCGGTGGGTGCTTGAAGTAACTCCATCATAGTTCGATTCTCCATGGTTGGTTCCTCTCTTACAATGGGTTCGTCAATAGGAGACTCCTCACTAGAAAGATTAGGAGTAGGTGTTGACTCCTTTCGGTTTCTTCGTTTATGTGCACGTCTTGCTTGGTTGCGGGTTTGCATAAACGTCACGTACAACGAGGGGATGAGCAAAGAAGATTCTTTTTGGTGTTTTGTATTTTTCCAATTTTTTTGTGGTTTTTGATTGTTTTTACTTTTTTGGATTTTGTGATTGTATTAAGTAGACCAAAATCTACAAATCTCCTCCTTAATCAAATCTCTTGATTAAAGAAGTCTCAAGGAATGAAAACGATCGCGTAAAGTGAACGCCTTCGATGACTTTAGAACGTTGGTGGAACACCAAAACGTTCAAGAGGGTTTAATCAAATGAATCCAAGAAAGTATATATGATACTTAATAATACTTTGGGCGGCAAAACCCTCGATTAGCTTTCAAAATCAAATACTCACAAGCAAGCGGGGAAACGAGGCGGTGCGAAGCACTTAAGAGCCTTTCTCCTTAGGGTATATTTTATAATACCCGCCTTATACCCACCTTATAGTTTGTATTTTTCAAAATCGAGCTTCACGAAAGTATTTATCTATTTTTGCCTTTTCCTTTTGGTTTGAGATTCGAATACAATGATTGGGTAACGACCTCCCAAGTCAAGGTTGTGTTTTCACACTTTTGGAGTACTTGTGAATTTATTGTTCTACGTATACAATATATTATTTATTCACACAAAAAACAAAAACCGATAATACGTATTAGTAGAGTGCTACTAATACAAATACTATTTATGGTTAGTATATAAAAACAACAATTGCCAAATCAAAACACAACACGCCTCCCCGGCAGCGGCGCCAAAATTGATGTAGTGTTTTTACCACTCTTTAGGAAAAGAGAGCAAAATAGGGAAAGTATTAAGTGTCGGTTTAGGAAAACCAAGCACTAATGACCAATGTGGTTCAAGTTCGTTTCCCAAGGAGGCTAGTGTGTTGTGTGGAGAGATGATTAACTTTGTGATTATATGATTATGAGAAAAGAAAGTAGAAATGAGAGAATGACGGTTACGATGACGAATTAAACTAAGACGATATGGTCGTACACGTAAAACCGTAAAAAGTAGCAAAATTAAAAATTTACCTTAAAAATTCCTAGAAAATTGCAATAAATCCTAAATAATGTAATTAGAGTTTACAAAAAATCAAAAATCACTCAAACCTTTTATTTAATTAAATAATAATTTTTTAATGCTAATTAAAGCCCTAAAAATCAATTTAATTAACAAAAAGCCCAAAATGAGTTTTTTAATCGTAAACCTCTAAAATGACCTATCTTAATTTAAAACTATTTTTGAAAATTTTAAAATCAATTAAAACTATTTAAAAACAATTAAAAACTATTTAAACTTAAAATAATTATAAAAATTAATCTAAGGATACTAAAAATATTCTAGAAATTGTAAAATTCCTAACTTAATGTATTTAACCTAAGAAAAATATAAAAACTTGAAAAATCAAAATTTTAATTTTTAATAATAAAATAATAATAAAATAATATTAAAAATCCAAAATTTATAAAAAAATTCTAAAAACTTGCAAACTAGTTTAATTTAACCTAATAAACACAGAAATGAAGTTGAAATTACAAAATACCCCTAATGGGCCTTCAAATGGGCCAAAGTCCAAAACAGACCCTTATTGGGCCAAAATAAGCCCAATAAGAAAAAATGTTTATAAAAATGGCCCAAAAGCTCCTATCTGACTCAAAATTTGATTCTGAACATAATTTTTCAAAGGCCCAAAAGCTGAAAATGTGATATAAGCTGGCTTATTTCAAACAGCTTATTCTTAATGGGCTTTTTGGCCCATTAAGCTATAAGCTGATGCCATAAGCTCAAATTAGACACACAAGCCTCTTTTGAGTTACTTAAGACTTTTGTAAAAAGAAATTTGAAAAATGTCCAAGGAATAAGCCTGAAAAAGCAATAAGCTATCTTCACAAAACGACAAAATAGTCGTTTTCGAGTTCTAGGCCACCCCAAGAGCTGATTCAAGTTTCAAAAGCTTTTAAATGACTTAACTAAGCTTAATCAACAAAAAGTTTTCAAATAAGTTCACTCAATAAGCTGGAATAAGCAAATAAGCACTTCTTTAAAAGTCAACTTTAAGAGTTTTCTAGCAAAAAGCCAAAGTCAAAGTCTAATAAGCTCCAGTTCAAACAAATGGGTCAAATGAGGAAGATTGATCACAAAAAATAAGTTGTTGCAGGTCTAAATAAGCCAATATGGCTTATTAATAAGCTGAATGCAATTTAACACTGGCAGGGGCTAGTTTTGGTGTCTGAGCAGTGGGAAAAGTTTCCACTGCTTGACTTGTTTGACTATTTGTCTTTAGTGACTTTTTTGGAGATTCAAGTTTCACAAAGGCACCCAAATGATCAGTTAATCATAAGAAGTCAATAGCAACAAAGAAATCACAATCACTAACAGCCAATTTGTACAGTTAATTCAATTAAGCATCAGACATGCACCATACTTTGAGCAATAAGCAGTTAAGCACTTATAAGCTGTTTTAGCAAATTTCAGCCAACCAAATTGCACCAAAAGCATACACAAGCTATAATAAACTTAAATGAACAAGTTTAAACAGGTTTCATGCAATGGTTCAAAGCCTAAATCAAGATTCAAGCACAAATAGGTTACTGATGAACACTAACACAAGCAGATCTTTACTTTGTTGATGCACTTGACCAACAAGCCAAATTCCAACACTCAAATCTATCACATATGTTGTATTATCAATGATTTAACAACTTTTAACCCTAATCATGCATATATTCTAGATATTACCAAAATCTTAGGTCAAAAACAGTCTAAATCAATGAGATATAGCACAATGTTTGATTCAAGGTTTTAAACCCAATAACTTGCAGCAAATAGCACTCAACCAAGTATATAGCAGATACAAAATACAAACACAAACTTCCAACCACAAAATAACACACTATGATCTTAAATAGGTAAACCTAAACACCCTTTTAAATTTTCAAAACAAGATTTTCAAATCAAAAGTGCATTCCAAGGTTACCCAAGCCCAAATCAACACAATAACAGATGAGATATGAAGATTAGAACAAGTATAGACCACAAAATCAGCAAGAACATAAGCAAGACACATATTCACCAAAAATCTAAATTTTTAATAGATTTTGAGTAGAATGGTGTGTACCTCATGGATGTACATCCACACCTACGAATTTTGAGCTTACGTGATAGAAAGAACAAGCACAAGCTTCCACAATAAAGCCTGCTAAGATTCAACAAAGTTAAGAGCAAAATATCAAAATCAGAAAAATGAAAATCCTTGATTAATGCAACCTTAGTTCCCCACACTTGATTATCTCCAAGTTATAGGCTTCACCACACCTTGATAACACAATATCTGGATGCTATGATCATCTTTATAGCCCAAGAATTCCAAGGTTTGAACAAGACTTAGCAAAATATCAAGAAAAGTGGAAAATGTGCAAACTTTTGCACACTCCTTTTGAAAACAGGTTTTAAGAGCAAAGATTAGTAAATATCAAACAATAATAAACAGATAATAAGGTTGGCACTTGATTTTTCTTCACCAAATTCAAACACATTTCATTAACTGAATATATGATTTACAGATTTGTGAACAATGGAAAATTCAAGAGCAAAGGCTAAGTGACTGAGTCCTATGCCTTTTATAGACTACAAACTACTTGCTAAGAGGCTAAAAAACGTAAACCCTAAAGCTGTGAAGTCCCCAATTTGCCCCTTGTCTTGCTTGAAGAATCTTGAACATGTGACTGAGAATTGGCGTTTTGTGGAGGTGGCATGTGTGAAAATGCATCCAATGGCTCCAAATAAGCTTAAGGAGTAAGCTGGAATGTGGAGTGTTGATTTCCTGGCATCTTTTGGCTTTTTCCCCAAAACCGTGTGAAGAGGGTTTATCATGTGACTCATGTGGTGATGTGGCATAGGGTTTAAGGGTGGGGTTTTGTTTAGTGTCACCTTAATTGTAATTCTGGAGGTGATCAAGTGCTAATTACAAGGATTAAGGAAAAACCCAATTTTGTGAAGAACACCAAGAACATGGTGTTTAATCTGTTTTAGGGAGTGAATAAGATTTAAATTAGTGTTTAGGCGCCAAGGTTAAAAAATAATAAACCTGGTGAAGTGGATTGGTGAGGTGGAGTGAGGGTGAGCTGTGATTGGTTGGTTTGGTTGAGTGGGACACGTGTCACAATGACACTGGTTAAGGTAACTTAGGTTGTCTGCCAAGAATAGTCCCCCACCTTTATAAATCCTTTCATTTGCAAATAAATACACCAAAATCCGTTTTCCTTTGTATTGCAAGTTTTCTTTTTCACACTTTTGCCCCAAATACTTTTCCAAAGTAATTTTAGGGGTATTTCTTGCCAATTCTTGATTCTTGAAGGGCTGATTTGGCATTTTTCTTCATAGATAATGGTCTTGACTTGTTTTGTTGACTTCTTGGAGGACTGAAATTGCTAAGTCATGATTAATGAGGGACCATTTTTGCCATTTCTTCAAAGTCAAGGGTCCTTTTGGTAATTTTGACATTTTTAAAGGACCAAACTTGTAATTTCTTGTAACTTGAAGTCCTTCATGGTATGTTTGACTATAAGGAGGATTAATATTGACATTTTAGTTTTGTTGAGGGACTAAAATTGCTAATTCTTCAAAGTGGAGGGCCCTTTTTGTAATTTTGACAAACTTTAGGCATCAATCTTGTAATTATGAAGATACAAGGGTATAAAGTGTCAATTCTTCAATATTGGAGGACCCTTCTTCATAAATATTCAAATCTTCAAGGGTTAGTTATGGAAATTTCTTCATTAGGGCTTGGTTCAATGTGCGGCTTCGTTTCCCGTGTTCGTTTTTTGCATGATTCTTGTGATCTTTTGTCATTTTCTCAATATCCGTACCTAAAATACACAAGCAACAAACACAAGCATATATTTGGCCAATTTCATGATATTTTATGCATTTAAAGCCCTTTTTGGACGATGAGACTATGTATAAAAGCAGTCTCATCACATACCAAGCTCCATTATCAATCTTTTGAAAGTTGGTTCATCCAGTGATTTGGTGATGATATCAGCCAATTGATACTGAGTAGGGATGAAATGTAATTCCGTGTCCCCTTTCATAATGTGATCTCTGATAAAGTGATATCTGATATCAATGTGTTTTGTTCTTGAGTGAAGGACTGGATTGTTGGATATTGCAATAGCACTAGTGTTATCACAAAAGATTGGTACCTTTTCATATTCTATGTCATAATCAGCCAGTTGGCTTTTCATCCAATGAACATTGGCACAACATCCAGCATCTGCCACATATTCAGCTTCAGCTGAAGACATGGCAACTGTTTGTTGCTTTTTAGCACTCCAACACACAAGTTTGCCACCTAGTAATTGACAAGCACCAGATGTGCTTTTTCTGTCCATATTGCATCCAGCATAGTCAGAATCTTAACACCCCTTTAGATCAAAACCTGAGGATTTGGGGTACCAAAGACCTAGACATGGTATACCTTTTAGGTATTTGAAGATTCTCTTTACAACAGTAAAGTGTGATTCTTTTGGATCTGCTTGGTATCTTGCATAAAGGCATGTAGAAAATTAAATGTCAGGTCTGCTTGCAGTTAAGTACATGAGTGACCCAATCATACCTCTATACTGAGTCTTATTAACTGATTGTACATTGAGATCAGGTCCTAAGTTGTTAGGGGGTACCATTGGAGTCTTCATTGAAGCACAGTTGATATCATACTTCCTCAACATATCCTTGACATATTTTTCTTGATTGATGGAGATGCCTTGGTCAGATTGTTTAATCTGAAGACCAAGGAAGTATGTGAGTTCTCCCATCATACTCATCTTAAGCTTGATGGTCATAAGCTTGGCAAATTGTTTGCAAAGTTTCAAGCTTGTTGAACCAAAGATGATGTCATCCACATAAATTTGTACCAGAATGGTGTCAGTTTTAGATTTATAGATAAACAATATACTATCTATTTTTCCTCTAACAAACTTATAATCAATGAGAAATGTTGAGAGAGTTTTATACCATGCTCTTGGAGCTTGCTTCAGTCCATACAAAGTTTTGTAAAGCTTGTAGACATGATTTGGGTATTTACTACTCTCAAAGCCAGGAGGCTGTGTAATATAGACTTCTTCTTTTAGGTCACCATTTAGGAATGCACTTTTGACATCCATTTGGTAGATGATGAAGTTCATGTAAGTGGCATAAGCAAGGAAGATTCGTATGGCTTCCATACGTGCAACTGGAGCAAAGGTTTGATCAAAATCAACACCAAGCTCTTGATTGAATCCTTAGGCCACCAGCCTAACTTTGTTTTTTGTCACCACATTGGTTTCATTTCTTTTGAGCTTGTAGACCCATTTGGTGCCAGTGGTTGATTTACCATATGGAAGAGGAACCAATTTCCAGACTTTGTTTCTTTCAAATTGAGTTAGTTCCTCTTGCATGACATCCACCTATCTAGGGTGTGTGAGTGCTTTAAAAACCTTTGTAGGTTCAATTTCTGAGAGAAAGTTTGCATAGAGGCATTCTCTAGATGAAGCAGAACTCAGTTTCTTTGCCATAGATCTAGTGACTCTACCTTCAACAGGATTGCCTATTATGTTCACCAGCTGTATGTGACTATTATTAGTCCAAGATTTTTTTGGAGCTGTAGAATAGGCACTGGTATCATGATTAGAGCTAGAACTTGGAAGTCCATGACATGGACTTGGACTTAGATTATCTCTAGTGTCTGCTGAAGGATATTTAATAGACAAAGGTTCAATCAATGGAGGGCTTCCTTCTTGGTCAGAAGCAACACATCTAAGACCTAATTCCCTAGAGATGGTAGGAGAGCTTTGAGCAAAGGGCTCAGATTGTTCATCAGCAGCTTCATATGATTGATCATTTTGATCATGTGTGTCAGCATGCTGATTTTTTGAACCTGACCATTTTGGTCATTTATGTTGCTTTGCTGATCATTTTGATCATTTTGAGACTGATCATTATTTTATTGACAGCCATCAGTATTTGATACTGAAGGATTTCCTTTTGTAGGACTTGTCATATCTTCAAATAGATCGATATAAGGGACTGAGTTGGTTGTTTGATATCTTTATGAAGGCTCATAATTTTGAAATTCATCAGATGGATAATTGTGAGATTCATGAATATGAAGTTCATCCTCTGATGGATTCGTATATTTGAGAGCTTCAGAACTTTCATTGAATGTGATGTGATAAGTTTCTTCAATACATTGTCTTCTTGTGTTGAAGACTCTATATGCTTTAGATACTAGAGAGTATCCAAGGAAGTAACCATCATCAGATTTTTCATCAAACTTTCCAAGGTGATCCTTGTGATTGTGAATGAATACTGGGCACCCAACACATGTAAGAATGAGATGTTTGGAATTCTCCCCCTGAAGACTTCATAGGGATTCTTCATGTGTCTCTTCACAATGATGGATCTATTTTGAGTGTAGCAAGCAATGGCTACAACATCAGTCCAAAAATGCTTAGAGAGAGCAGATCCAACAAGCATTGTCCTTGCTGCTTCAATCAAAGTTCTATTCCTTCTTTCAGCCACACCATTTTGTTCAAGTGTGTAAGCAGATGAGAAATTTTGGGAAATTCATTTGTCATCACAGAATTTGATCAGTGTTTGATTTCTGAATTAAGTACCATTGTCAGTTCTGAGTTGTTTGACATGAGTGTCATTTTGATTTTCAACTCTTTCGATGAAAGACATAATAGCATCTGGTGCATGGCTTTTCTTTGTTAGAAAATATACCCAGGTGTACTTAGAGTACTCATCAACAATGACAAGTGTGTATTTTTCATGACAAATGGCTCTAGGTGATACTAGGCCAAATAACTCCATGTGAAGTAAGTGAAGACTTTCTTTGATTGAGAAAGTTTGCTTTGTTTTGAAATTGGCCCTATGGTGCTTCCCTTTTTTACATGCTGAGCATGGTTTGTCCTTAGAATTGACAAGTGATGGAAGACCAATAACAAGATTTTGTTTTGTCAGCAGAGTTATTGTTTTAAAAGTAAGATGTGAGAGCCTCTTATGCCAAAGCCAGTTGGTAATGTTGAAAGCTTTAGCAAAGAAACATGTCTCCTGAGTAGAGTTCATATTCATGACATAAACATCTTTGACTCTGGGAGCAATCATCACAATTTCATGATTGGAGTTGAAGATTGTACCTTTTTGTCATCAAACAGCACAAGATACTTTGCATCACAAAGTTGACTTATGTTGATGAGGTTGTGCTTCAATCCATATACATATGCTACCCTTCAGAAAACTATACTATTGCATTTTACTGAACCAAATCCTTCAGTAGTAGCTGATGAGTTATCACCAAAAATAACTTTAGGACCTTGTTCCTCCTTATACTTGTGTAGATAACTTTTGGTGCCACTCATATGCCTTGAGCATCCACTATCTAGGTACCAAATAGGCTTCCTGAGATCACATTACACAAGTTGAGGAAATGATCAGTTATGTTTTGAAACCCACCTTTGTTGGGTGGGGGTTTTAGATCTGGAAGGTGTTCTAGATCTGGAGGGTCCTCTTGATGAGGGTGTGTGTGATTGCTCAGAAGAAGAAGAGGTCTGAACAACTTTTGCTTTCTTAGCCTGGAGGGCTTCACCTCTTCTGAACCACTCTATATGATTGTGATCAGATGTAGTGTGGACATTGCTTCCACAAGTTTCACAACATTTGGTAATAGAGTTTGGATTTCTTGGTTTAATACCTCTTTTGAGTGAGATGATTCGATTATGTCCATGAGTTTCATGGTCATAACTTCCACAAATATTACAAACAGGGTAGTAGTGGCAGTCATCTAAGTGATGATTGCCCATACCACAATGAATGCATAGTGGGAAAGGCATATTGCGCCTTGAATGAGACGCTTCAGTATTGTGAGCATCAACACTAGTTTTGGCCAGCATATACTGAGTATGTTCACAAGTGCGATGATCAGTCCTCTCACATTTAGTATAATAAATCATTCTTAGGCAAGTTTCAGTGAGATGGTTGTTTAGACCACATAAATCACAAGCCCTTTTAAATTGTGTCTTGTACTTGAAATGGGGATAGTCTGAAGGTTCACTCTCAATCGAGTTGGTGTTTGCTGCTGCCTGAGTTGCAATTTGAGATAATTGATCTCTTGCATGACAAGATACATTCTCTCATCTTCCTCAGATCTAGCATTCTTCAGTTTATTTGTTGAAACTGAAGAGGTAGTTCCCATATGTGAACTTTCAGCGGGAGCTGGAGAGTTCTTTGAAGTGTCAATTTTGACATGTTTGGAAGAACTAACCTTGTGTGTTGTGTGAGACTTGATGATTGACTGGATTGATTTTGGTCTAGTAGAGGGTTCAACACCAGCCAGCTTCTCCAAAGGAGGAAGTAGGGTACTTACTGCATTCTCTAAATCATCATCTGAGTCATTTTCAGTGACTGAGGACTTAACAGGTGCTAAAGAGTCAGCATTTGCTTGAAACTCAGGAAGAAGGATTCGTTCACTGTCATGATTGGGTAAATTCTCTTCACCTGACCTTACAACGTCAGGGATCAAGCTACAATCCTCATTTGAGGCTTTGACAAAGATAATAGAGTTGGTGCTGGAGGATCCTTCAGCACCAAGTATTTTCCTTTTTTGAGCAGGAATTTATTCATTGATGCATTGATTTACCCTATCAGAGTTTCTAAGCCAAGATTGAACAATATATTTTGCTTCTTTTAGTTCAACTCTTAGGGAGTTATTTTCATCAAGAATCTCTTTGTTCAATTGTTAAAAAGTAAGAATATCAAGTTTAGCTTCTTTTAGCTCTATTTGCTTACTTTCAAAATCTTCAAGTTTTAGAACAAGTTTATGAAAATTTTCAAGCAAATTGTTTCTTTGTTCTTCAACAAATTTCTGATCAATACACAGGTAATCAAAGACAAATTTAATGTCATCTTTAATTTATAATTCAAGAAGATTTTGTACCTTTTTGATTGTGATATTGACCCATTCATCATTTCTGGCACTTTCTCTAGCCACAACATTGGAGTTAGCCCCTTCATCATCAGCAAGTGTCATTAGCACTTTTACATTAACCAATTCATCATCATCTGAAGAAACATCTACTTCATCGCATTCATAAGCTTCAACAAAAAGTCCTTTGTTCTTGTCTTGCTTGGGAGCCTTGGAGGAAGAACTTTTAGTGCTCATAAGGGTCAGTCTAGCTTTAATTTCTCTGTATTTGGCCTCAAAGTCTTTTGTTGGTCGAAGTTCAACCATGTTTTGCTAAAATGAAGTAGAAGCAATTTGTTTTGGTTGAAATGATGATTGACCAGATTGTCTTGATTGAGCTGGTGAGGAATAGGAAGGGATGGATGTTTTGGAGTAACAATCCCTAGCATAGTGACCAGTCTTCCCACATTTGTAGCATTCAGTGTCAACTAAAGCTTTTGTGGTGCTGGAGAACTTGCCTCCTTTCTTAAAGAATCTTCTAGACTTTGCCAGAAGAGCTCTTTCATGAAATTCCTCTTTAAGGTCATTCAAATATTCCTCACTAGTTCTTGTGTATTCTTCATCATTAGGACTATCTTGGTAGTCTTGGATGACAACCTCATTGAAGAAGGCTGTAGACAAGGGTGTAGCAATGGTTAATGCTTGCTTGATCCTTCATAAATCATATCAACTAGGTTTTCTTCATATTTTAGTTTCCCAAAAAGAGAGGCCAGATCACAATCTTTAATGTGATTAGAATTTCTCAAGCTTTGGCAGAAACTAAGCCACTTCTTTGGCAATGCATTAAAAAAAATGTGTTGATTTCAAGTTTTGAAAGCTCAACACCATCATTCACAAGTTCATTCATGAGTGCTTTCTATCTGGTGAATGTCTGTGTGAGGGTTTCCCCTTCTTTGTGTTTGAAGGTGTTGTATTGAAGCTTTAAGTCTATGATTCTTGTTTCCTTCACATCAGAGGGTCCCTCATGGTAAAGAATAAGGTCCTCCCATGTAGATTTGGCTGTTTTGCAATTTACAACAAAATTCATTTGGTCATCTGGAAGCACAGACATGATGAGACTTTTGAGATGCTGATCTAGGTTAACAGCTTTTCTCTCATCAGCAGTCCATTGTGCCTCAAGTTTTCTATTGTCCCCAACCATGGGAACAAAAGGACTATTTTTAATGATTCCAAGGAATTGAGGTTCAATCCCAACAATGTGGACAAGAAACCTCTTTTTCTAATTTGTAAAATTAGCCACCTCTAGAACAGGAGCAACATTGAGTTGGCGACCCCTATATTCTAGGGTTTGTGGTATAACTTGAGCCATTTTTAGATCTTGATTTGAAAACTTTTAAATGAGCAGTTTAATAAAATAAGAGTTTAGCTAATCAAACTGCTCTGATACCACTTGTTGGTCCCTTGTAAATCATTATTACTTATCAACCTTAAGTAATAACTCTTTACCAAGACTCAAGTGTGTTGTTTTAACAATAGATAAGAACTATGAACAATTAAAACAAAAATACCAATAACTTTTCAACGTATAGACTTTTATTAGAATCAAATAAAGAATCTATAACCCACTTTGTTTGCGGAATAACAAAGTGGTTGAATGACAATGGGTTGTGATCTCCTCTACTTAAACGTATAACCAGAGTTAAAGTCTAAGCTCCAATCTAACGTTGATATGCATCTTGGCTATATGGTTTAGTTGGTATCGAGAGAGAAAGGTTTTCCAGAGTTTTTACTCTAGTATTGGTTAACCCTTTATGTCTCAATGTACACTCCTTTTATAGGCAGTGTAAACTAGGGTTTGCATTTGAATGTTTCAATGCATGGGTTTATCCAGTGGGTGGTTGATGCCCATGCTGGATAAACAGTACAAAGTACATATTAAACTATTCTAGAAAAGATAAAGGTTGTACTTATATCTAAGTATACAAGCAACCTAATTTGACTTGAAGTTATCTTTTCCCGCCTAATGCAAACCATCAGAATACTGAAGAGTCTTCAGTATCCTAGAGGAGCTCGACATCATTCAGTTTGATATTGTCAAACTATTGATCCCTTTGGTTGGATCTATATTCTGTTAAGAATTATTATAATTGTTTGTAATCAAACTAAAACACTTTGAGCACTCTTACTAACACTAAATAAGTTATGCGGAATCTAACTTATAAAGCACAGAAGAACAGAATTACTTTTTAACTATTCGATTCTCTTATTAATCGACTTGTATGAGGTACATGAAAGACATTGTACCTATGTTCCTTTTATAGAGTAAGGAACCCTAGAAACCTTAGAATATTCTATAAAGATAATTATATCACAGACGATATATTATCAATATTCTAACTATTTAGGTATATCACATAAGATATACTCTAACTATAACTATGACATATCTTATACAAAGATATATTCGTCCTAATCATCATAGCAGTACTTACTTTATAAGTAGCAGTACTTACTATGTACCGCGTTAACACTAACGGTACTTACATAACACTAACAGTACTTGGAACACACTAACGGTACTTGACACTTAACAAATAATTCCCAACAATCCCCCCCCCCCAAACAAGAAATGATAACTTGTTGTCTTCTTGTTTCTCTTGTACTGGATGTATTAAAAATACATGTCTTTAGTCTTTCCTTCATCCTTGGATTGAACTTGGTAATTTGTATTTGTATCCAACTGAATGTAGCCAAACACTTCAAATGTAGATCTTCTTCCGATAAGATAATCTTCAAACATTATGAGTATCATCTTTGTCTTCAAACTATGATATTCTTGTGTCTTCTAAACATTCATTCATCTTTGCAGCATCAGTATTTGTCTTCTTGAGTTTAGTCCTTGAACTCTGGATCATAAATATTTTTCTTGATTTGATGATAACAAAACCTTCTAAGTATTATATCTTTTAATACTTCTTTGTCTGCAATCTTCATACCTGAAATAAAACAGTTAACAACAAACACCGATCTGTATTGGCTTCATGATTTTTAGCAAATCACCAGCTATCAACGAATTTGATACATTCTTTACCAGTTAGTCGTACACTCTGGAATATCCAATACTTTATTCACAAACAATAAGGTGTAATGAAAACATTACAATTTTTGGTAAATTGTCAACCATCAACGGATTTGATGAAGTCTTTACCTAGTACCGTTTGTCTAAGACTAGCCAACTCTTTGTCTCGAAACAAGGTGAGTTAGAACCATATAGTTTTTAGCAAACTATCAGCTTTCAACGGATTTGATAAGTCTTTACAATAAACCGTTTGCTTATGGACTAGCCAGTTCTTATGTGTGTTAGACATGGTGAACTGAGAACCATTTATGAAGTGTGACTGAAAGTCAAACACTTAAGATTCTTTCTCAGCTTCTTCCTCATCTTTCAAATCCTTGATTTGTTGTTTAACCATTCTGATCAACTCCAAAGCATCAGCAGATTCTTCTGTAACTTCTAATTGTTGTTATAACATCCTTTCCAACAATTTCCTTTTGAAGAGATAAGTTTTCTCTTGCAGCATATAATATGTAACATCATCTACATCCAAAATATGCAATCCACATGACCTGTAATATCTCTAGTAACTAGGAACCTGATCCTTTAATACCTTAAACATTTCTTGATCACATTTGTGTGGCTCATACATAAAGAGAAATTCCCTATATAATAGTGATACTTCAGTTTTACCTGCACTGGCTTCTTCAACTAACCTTACAAGATCTTGGATATCTTGTCTGTCAAGAATATGAAGAATATCTTCCAAAAGTCTGAATATCCTTTTTGTGCCATCAGATCTCTGAATTCCATGAGCTTCAAGTCCTCGATCTGTAGAGTAAATCCACTTAACAATGGATGCTCTTTTTCCAAAAATCTCTGTATCAATACATTGATCTTCAAATTTAACAATCTTCAAGTACTTCATTAAGCTCTCATCATCATCACTATCTTCTGCTGTAGTTTTAGCTCTCTTAGCTTTCTTCTTTAGCTTTGTTGATCTTTTCATTTTAACACTCTTGGAAATTCCTTCAAGTTCTGTTGAACCCTTTTCCAAGCTTGTATGTACCGTTTCCTCAGTATGTACTGTTGTATGTACTGTTGACTGTATATGTACTGCTTGTACATTTTCAGTCTGAGCAATACCTTGAGTTTCAACTCCTGTATTCATCCTTTGAGCAGTCTCTTCCTCCCTTGAACTTACTTTCTCCTTTCTATTCTTCCTCACATAAATGGTCTTGATAGGTGGAGATGTACTTGTAGGTTCAGCAGTACTTAGCTCAATTCTAGGAGTACTACCAAATTGTCTTTGTTGTTGTAGACGTTTCTTGAATTCTTCAACAGCTTTCTTGTCTGCTTCAGATCCAATCTCAACAAAATTCAATTCAGTCCTCTTACTTTGCTCATACAAAGTCTTAGTTTCTTCAAAAAATTTCTTGACTAGTTGAATATGAGTAAATCCTTTTACTTTCTTTAGAAATTTCATCATTTGATTTCTAATCTGCATAGTAGTTTGAGGCTTAATCTTTTCTTTCCTTCTCTTTTCAGCAAAGAATCTTTGTTGCTCCCTTACCAGATCATCAATCAATCTTGATTTCTCTTCTTCATCATATGCATCTTTTTCTTCAGCTATCAACGAGTCTACAAGAAGCTCACTTGCATGTATCTCAGCTTGAATCCTAGCATACTCTTGTATGTTCCATTCTTGTTGTATCCTTTTAGCTTCTAGCAAATTTTGCTCTGCTGTAAGTTCTTCCTGCAATTCATCTTTACGAATTTGTGCTTGCATTTTATAAGCAAATTCCTCATCATGGTCAATTTGATTAAATCTGTACATGACTTTGTTTATATCATCATCTAAATCACTTTCATCTTTAGATTTTGGCAATAATTGCTTCTTCCCCTTATCCTTTGGATTTATCTTAGGTAGCTTCTTCTTCAGCTTGGCAGCTACTTCTTCATTAGCTAACTGTTGAATGACTATACCTTTTGTAGGGTGTGAAGCTTGAACTTTCTTACCTTGAATTTGATCCTTTGTGGCAAGAACTTCTTGTTGTGTCTTTTTCTTCACTTCTGCTTGTTTAGTCTTCTCAACTAAACTCTTCTTTAGATCAAGCAGCAACTGGGCTAAAGTTTCATTTTATCCAAATGAAATTTGACTTTCTAGTGAAGGATGATCACCAGCGTTACTTGCAATAGGCTTAGCAGTACTTGCAATTGGCTTAGCAGTACTTGGGTCTTCAACAATGTCAGCAGTACTTGCAGTCGGCTTAGCAGTACTTGGATCTTCAACAAAGTTGACTTCACCAGTATTAGACACACTTTTTTCTTCAATCACTTGTGTATCCCAAGATGCTTTATCTTCTATAGAAGCCATCATATCAACTTGCACTTCTTCAGTCTTATCTGATTTATTGCTTTGTGATGATGGATCAGGAAACTGATTAGAAATTTCCTCCAACTTCTCATAGAAAGCACTCCAATTAGCTTGAGGTGGTGATTGAACTGATGGTTCTGGCTGAGTTGCCAATGTTTCTGCAACTTGTGGCTCCTCTAGTTGATTTACCAACTTTTCTTGAACTTGTTCTTGAACTTGTGGTTCCTCTAGAGTAGGTTGTGGGTCTTGCTGTTGAATCTCCATATCTGAAGGTCCATCCATACCAGTCTCTAAACCAATTCCATCTTTAAAAGTCCCCATGACATCTTCATCCAATTCAAAATTGATGTCATTTCCAGAGATCCTTGTTTGATTATCAGAAGAAGGTGGTTGTTTTTCATTATTCCTTCCATGTTCTTCATTATTCCTCCCCTGTTTGGTTGCATTCAGTTGCCTTTTCTTGTGGTTCCTGAGTCTTTGCTTCTTGATTGCAGATTTCTGAACAGATCTATATTGCCTCATCCAAGATGACACTTTGTTCCTTAACTTGAGTAGGCTAGCTTCTAATTTAGCAATTTTCTTGTCTTGAACAAGCTTATCTTTCTACAACACCTATACCTGTTGGGACAAACTTGTACACAAAGCAGTTAAATTTGCAACATCCACCACCTTTGGTGCTTGTGCTTGTGGTGAACCACTAGCAGCAATAGAAGCAGCAGGTGTGTGGATCATCTCATCAGTGTTTGGTGGAATACCAACATTGTGAGAAGAAGATTGTGAATCTTCTATAGAGTGGGAGCTCTGGTGAGAAGGAGTTTGCTGAGAAGCACTAGCATTGCTAGGTTCCTCACCTTCTTGATTGGCAGGTTGGGCTAACATATGAGCAAACAATGGTGTTACTGTTCCTGAAAAGGCATTGCCTTGTTTGTTTAAGAAAGAGAAAGTTCTCTTTGTGAATGAAGGAACATCCCATGTATCAGTTAATGCTGGTAGGTTAGGTATTTAGTCACTAACTAAAGCCTGAATGAATCTAGGATACATTAAAAACTTCTTAGTCCCTTCCAAATTCCTAGTCGTGCCTTCAAAAATTAATTTTGAAAAATTAAAAACCCTGTTATTTGCTAGACAAATACCAGCAGATGCCAATGCAGCAGGTATTTGATCAAAAGATGTACTTTTTGAACTTAAACAGTGAATAATAGCATGAAAAAGCAATTTCCATTGAGGTGAAAATAATGCTTTAAAGAAAGTAAGACTTTCCCTACTACCCCCATAGCCCATGGCAGCAAGGCCATCATGAATCTCTGTGTTATTAAGCATACTAAGTCCATTTTCATCATTAAGTCTCAAACTTGCTCGTAGCAGTACTTCAGTGACATATATATTCCTATGATTTACCCTAGCCTTAATACAAGGTTGATCAAAACGAGTACCTAACACAGCAGTATCCCAAAATTGTTCAACAATGGGTATAGAGACAATTGGACTTACAGTGAGTGCGAAGCGAATATGACTTCGAGAAAGGAAACCAAGCATCTCATGGAAACCAAGAGAGTCATCATTCGTAGCAAGATTCGCAACCAAATTATGCTTAGAGATTACTTGTAAAGAAGCCATTAGTATTTTTGATGATCGAAATATTAGAGAGAAGGTTATAGAATCAAGAGAGAAAAATAAAAGATTTGGTGAATCAATTGTGCAATTGGGGTGAGTATTTAAGTAAATAACAAACCCAAGCGCGAAGAAACCGCCAAATTTACAAAAGAGACCCTTAACGGTACAACGGACATGTAGCGGTACATGGAACATAAGCGGTACTTGGTTTTGTGCTAGCGGTACTTGGAGTGACAACGATACCTCACAATTTTGACCAGTTCATGCTTTTCACTAGACATGTAACCTCTTTTATCTTTTTCTATAAACCTGCAATAACATCAAAAACACAAAACATAGACTATACAATAAAATTTATATAAAACTTGTACAACTATTACCTCCCCTCAACATATGCAGCATGTTATTGGTTGAGCATACCAATGTGTGTCACCAGGAATTCGAATCTCTTTGCATCAAATGCCTTGGTCAACAAATCAGCTACATTGTTGTCTATATGAATCTTCAAGACTTGAATAAGCTTTTTGTCATAAGCATCTCTTATAAAGTGATGTCTTATTTCAATATGCTTAGTCTTGGAGTGAAATACTGGATTCTTGACAACGCATATAGTACTTTCATTATCAATATAAATCTTGGTGTTCATGAAATTGAACCCATAGTCCAACAATTGATTTTGAATCCAAAGTACTTGTCCACAACAATGAGCAATAGCTACATATTCAGCTTCAGTTGTAGAAGTAGCAACAATGGTTTGCTTCTTACACTGCCATGATATGAGTCTTCTGCCTAGGAATTGACAACCTCCTGTTGTGGATTTCCTATCATGATTTGCTCCAGCATAATCACTATCTGAGTAAGCTTCCAATTCAAAGGTGGAATCTCTAGGATACCATAATCCTAAATTAGGTTGACTTTTAAGATATTTAAAAATCTTCTTCACAGCATATAGATGTGACACCTTTGGATGAACTTGGAATCTTGAACAGGCACACACATCAAACATTATATCTGGTCTTGAAGTAGTAAGATACATCAATGAACCAATCATTGACCTATAAAGATGAATGTCAACATTTTCTCCATGTTCATCTTTTGATAAAGATTTCTTGGCTTCAAAAGGTGTGCTTGTACTCCTTGTATCCATACATGAAAATTTCTTTAAGATTTCAGCAACCATATATATCTTGGCTGATAAATATTCCATCTTTCCTTTGTTTGACTTGTAGTCCCAAAAAGATAGTTAGTTCTCCCATAGAACTAATTTGAAATCTTCCTTTCATCAAAGCTTCAAACTCTTCACACCATGTCTTCTTGGTAGAACCAAAAATGATGTCATCAACATAGACTTGAACTAGAAATGATGTCTTTGGCATTTTTCTTGATGAACAGAGTTTTGTCAATGGTTCCTCTCCTATATCCATGTTTTAGCAGAAAGTTGGATAAAGTTGCATACCAGGCTCTTGGAGCTTGATGCAGACCATAAAGTGTTTTGTTAACTTTGTAGACTCTATTGGGGAATTTAGGATCTACAAAACCTGGAGGTTGTGAAACATATACCTCCTCTGAAATAGTACCATATAGAAAGACACTTTTCACATCCATTTGATAGACTATAAGTCCCATATATGATGCAAAGGCCAAAAATAACCTAATGGCTTCTATCCTTTCCACTGGTGCAAAAACCTCATCATAGTCTATCCCTTCTTCCTGTATGTAGCCTTGAGCAACAAGTCTTGCCTTGTTCCTCACAACAACCCCTCTTTCATCCTTCTTGTTCCTGAAGACCTATCTTATACCAATTACTCTTTTACCTGAGGGAAGATCCACAAGAATCCAAACCTTTTGTAGCTCAAATTGTGTTAATTCTTCTTGCATGGCATCTACCCAACTTTCTTCATCAAGAGCCTGAGAGATATTTTTGGGCTCTACTTGAGATAAGAAACAGGCAAACAAACAATATTGAGTATCTTTATGATTTGTTCTCTGTTGTTTGACATAACTCACTAGTGCATGAGTTTCAATATTGGTTTGCAGTTGTCTTCTCGTTTGTACAGCAGATTTTGGATCACCAATAATCTGTGTAGCAGGATGGTTGTTGTTGACTTTATGAGTGGGAATAGAACTGACTGGAATTTCTGTTTCCAAATTGTTAAAATCAGTTACTGCACCCTGCTCATCATAGGAAGCTTTGGAGAAGATTCCTTCAGCTGGACTGGCATATAAGTCTTCATCGTCCAATGCTTGCAAAATCTCTTCTAGTGAGTCAGCGGACTTAGCAGATTTTGACTTAGCAGTACTTGCAGATGAAGTACCGCTAGGTATAGTATGTACTGCTGAGTGTTGTGACTCAAAAGACTCTTCTCCTGAATGCTTATTGGCAGATGTAACATTCTTTTCTTGATCTTGAAGCCTCTAAAGCTCCTGGGAGGCTTGATCATCATTTGATGGCATGGTTTGCTTCTTGGGAGTTGCAGACATGGAAGTAACAGTAGGCATGTTTGGCACATAGATATGAATATCTTCATTTGATGAAGAAACATCTTCTTGAGTACCTGCATTAGTTGCACTTGACTCCTCACCTGCATTGTTAGTTTGACAATCCTTTTGCAAAGAGTAGTAATCCATGAAGTTGGTTAGATAATCTAAATCAAACATCCAAGCATAACCTATTCCTGGAACATTGGGTTTATTTTCTAAGAAATTGACATGAGCATTTTCTTCAACTTTCTTAGTTGCCAAATTGTAAACCCTATATGCTTTACTTTGCAATGAATATCCTACAAGATATCCTGGATCAGACTTTCCATCAAACTTTCTCAAATAATCAAGAGTATTTAGTATGGACACATGACACCCAAAAGGTTTTAAATGACTTATGTTAGGCTTTACATTAGTCAAGAGTTCACAAGGTGTTTTGTTTTGAGGCTTAGTTACTCGGACTCTATTTAACACATAACATGCAGTATTGATTGCTTCTGCCCAAAAGGTATTTGGCAAAAGTGAATCAGCTAGCATAGTTCTATCAGCCTCAATTAATGTCCTATTCTTCCTTTCAGCTACTCCATTCTGTTGTGGAGTTCTAGGATTACTAAATTGTCTCTTAATTCCTTTAGACCTACAGAATTCATCAAAATCAGCATTCTTAAATTCTGTTCCATTATCAGTCCTAATGATTAAAACCTGTTTAGTGAACCGCTTTTCAACTAAAGTGATAAAATCCTTTAGTAATTCACTTGTTTCACTTTTAAGGGCTAAAAAGAAAACCCAACTGAATCTTCTATAATCATCAGTTATGACTAGAAAAATGGTCTTATGGCTAATGCTTCTGATAGAAACTGGACCAAATAAATCCATATGCAAGAGATGCAAAGGTTTTGTCACAGTATTTAAAGTCTTGGTCTTACAAGAGGCTCTATGTTGTTTTCCTTTTTGACAAGCAGCACATGTGAAATCATTTTGAAAAGATTTGTTAGGTAAACCTCTAACCAAATTCCTTTTTACCAATCTATTAAGATTCTTGAAATTCACATGACCTAACCTTCTATGCCATAAGTTTGACTCATCTAAAGAAGCCTTAGCTAGCAAACATGTAATACCACCTGTTGGAGTAATAGTATGAAGATTAAAGGTGTACATATTTTCTTGCCTGGGTACTTTAAGCAGTATTTGAGATTCCTTGGGCATCTCAAAGTCTTTGGACAACACCAAGCAGTCTTTGTCTGTGAATAGCACCTTGTTCTTCTTATCACATATTTGTGATACAGAAAAGAGATTGAACTCATTCAATTCTTTTACAAAGAAGACATCTTCAAATTCCAACTTTCCTGTGTTGATTTTCCCTTTGCCAGTGATTCTACCTTTGCTACCCCCAAAGGATACTGGACTTCCTCTGAATTCTTCAAATTCAGTAAGAAAATCTTTGTTCCCTGTCATGTGTCTTGAGCATCCACTATCTACAATTCGTTATCTTTTAATTCATCAATGAGATGCCCCTGCACACAAATAAAACTCATTAGTTTTTAACAGGGACGTGATACAAGGCTTTTGACACCCCGTATAAAAATATTAAAAGTTCGTTGTTGTTGGTCTCTTCGAATTGAAAAACTTGTGTTTAATGTGTGACTTAGTTATCTTTTGGTGTAAACAAAGATGTGTCGTTGTAGTGTTTAAAATTAAAGGTGCAGAACAATTAAAGAAAAGGTGCTTATAAAGTAAATCTAAATCTAATAAAATAAATGGTGCAAGAAATCAAAAGCGAGACTAAAATTAAAGGGCAATAATGTAAATAACGCAAACTTAAATCTAACTAAGGCAAACTTAAAACGCAACTAAAACTAAAACTTAAACTAAGGCAAATAAACTTAAAGTGCGAGTAAGGAAAAAGGCGGGAAAAATAAAGCTAGAATTTAAAAGGCAGAAACTAAAAACTAAGAATTCCCTATCCGGAATAAAATCCTATTCGGAATAAATGGCTATTCGGAATATCTGTCCCTATTCGGAATATCACCCTACTCGGAATATTTGTCTACTCGGAATGATTGACCCTATGCGGAATAAACCTCCTATGCGGAATAATCCTCTATTCGGAATAGCTGTCCCTATTCGGAATAAAGTTCTACTCGGAATATTAGGCCAATTCGGAAAATCCATCCTATTCGGAAAATTCAGCCTATTCGGAATATTGTTCTTATGCGGAATGTCCTTGCTATTCGGAATAGCAGTCTATTCGGAATGTAAGCCTCTATTCGGAATACTGTCACCTATTCGGAAAGATACCCCTATTCGGAATAAATTGCAACTCGGAATAAATTCCCTATGCTGAATATCAAGTCTATGCGGAACACAACCTCTATTCGGAATATAAAATATTCCGTATAGAGCACAATAATCCAGTCCTATTCGGAATATTCTAGGCTCGAGTCTGGGAATGATCAGAAACCAAAGGCCGAAGAACAAGGAAGGTAAAAATAACACGGATCTACTCAAAACTAAGGCAAATCAACCACAAGATTAAATCAAACAAGCAAATAAACAACTATTAAGCATAAACAATCAATCCAAAACAATCAAACTCACAAAACTTAATCAAAATAATCAAAACCCACTTAAATAAATCAACAAAAATAAAGAACTTGAACATAAACAAATCAACACAAAGATTAAAGAAAGGTAGAATGAGATTAACAAGATAAAGATAAAGCTTGACAAGAATTAAAAAGAAAAACTTACTTGAATTAAAATGGTAATTAAGGTGCAAGACAAGGTAATTAAATGGACAAGTATTTAAATTGACAAGGTAATTAAAGGTGGAAGGACTAATTGTCACGATTAGCCAACAACAACAAATGCTTAACAATCTAAACTATTTATAGGGGAGGATTAAGGAAGCTTCCTCCCCTCCTTCATTTCTTGTTAATTGCGGGATTAAGTCCCTCCTTCATTTAATCTTCATTAATTGCGTCATTAGTCATTTTCTTCTAATCTTTCTTTTAAATTTGGACTTTAAGGACTTGTGGCTCGGGATATCTTTTGAACTCGTCTTTAATTTCTTCAATAAAATAGACTTGAGTTTCTCGACTTTTGATAAACTTCTGTCTTTTGACTTTTTCTTCGATAAATCTTCAGAATTGGTCTTGGACTTCCGTTCTTTTTCCACTCTTGACTTCTCGACTCCGTCTTTCATCCTTTTCTTCAATAAAAGTCAGTAAATGCCCGTGAATGTCCGTGTTTTCTCCACTTTTCACCTTTTCATCCTAAATCACAACAAAAACACAAACCACGCATAATTCTGACATAAAAGACATAAAATACACGTTTTGGTCCGGTTATTATTGTAATTAAGTGGTAGAAAAGATGGGTGTTTACACACCTATCAAATCCCCTACACTTGACCATTGCAATGTCCTCATGCAATGCATTAGTTACAAAGCATGTTTACACTTTTCATCATAATCAATCCACGTTGGCCTTTATTAAAGAGATAGAAAATTATAAAAATGCAAAGCAAAGAAATTAAAAGCATACCTTGGGTTTTGAAAATGTCATGAATAATCATCATCCTCAACTTTTCACTTTCTCCAAACCAAGCTTAAAAACGAGATCATTGTTATTATAAGTTAGTAAACTAACACGAACTCATGTGGGCCAATTATTCACTTAGACTCCCTTATTCCTATGGGTATCTCTTATATTTTATTATTTGTCTTGAATGATCACGAAGATGCATTTTTTTGACTTATTTCGATAATTATTAAGTCTGAAAATAAAGTGCACGATTTAATCAATAGTTAGCTAAAGGACCAAATCTTTTAAAACTGCTTCTCGGGATATCAAAAAGTTCATATCTTGGCATAACTTGGTTCGCGATTTGAGACCTTTCTCGGGCCGATATTTGGCAGCGACTTCATACTTCAAATCTTGAGAGACGTTCATGAAATAATGGTCTTCTCTTCATAAATGGAATTTCTTCACTTGGAATTTTTGAGAGATTCTTCATATATGGACCACGACTTCTTCATTTTTCTCCAATCTTTATTTTGGATTTTGATATACAACGATCCGCCTCCTTTATTGACTTGGATCTATTTATCCTCATACCTTGTTAGGGTCTTTTCGGATACACTTCTCCATGACTTTTTGGGAGTTTTTGCTTTTCGTCGTGTGTCTCGATCCTTCATATTGATTTTCGATAAATGATTCTTCACATCACTTTTGGATCTTTAGCAACAAAACATAGCCCTCATGCCTTGTTAGGGCCTTTTCGGACTCGCCAATCTTCGCGCCCCGCTTCATAAGTTATGCCTTGGCTATGAACTCTCGTCATTACCGAGCAACTTTTAAACGATCTGGGGCTAGAAGCTAAGTAACTTTTCAAATCGTACAACCTTATTTATTAGCAGATAAATTTATTAGCAAGCGATGGGAGAATAGGCTTATAATTAACTCACATAAATTCACGAAAGAATACCGAACTTATAATTGGCTCTATCATCTCTCGTTCTCCACAATTTAAAATCTCAAGTAATGAGATTCGTGGATGCTTAGCCTATTAAATCAAAGTTTTGGGTTTTCGAGTCGCCTATAGGATCTTGCAAATTCTTAGACTCTTTCAAGTTTAGAAATCGCATCTTAAAGTTCCCTTGATAAACGACTCTCTAGGATCAATTATAGGAACTTGCGAAAAGTTCTTGTTCTTAACCCGTGAGAGTTAAGACTTTCGCGTTTTATAGCTCCCTAAATAAAAGCCTAGCAAAACTTGACTTAAACACGTTAAGGATACTAGCTAGAGTAAACTCGGATTGAGTCAAAAGATTCACAACGTTAGAAAATTAAAACCACTTATTAAACATTTATTCTAGCAAAGAAAGAAAATAACTATACAAAGGGAAAAACTAGTAGGCCACAATAGATCAAAAAATTTGAAAAATGTCGAAAAATTGATTTTCCGGTTAAAATGAGGACAAATACAAGGAAAAGACCACTTAACTTCGATAGAAGTCCCCCCTACACTTAAGATAAACATTGTCCTCAATGTTTAAGCATGTGGGAGTAAACTCCCCTACACTTAGGACATTGTGCACGTTGTTTAAATCTTGCTAAGGAAAAGACAACTAAAGAGATTCCTATTTTAATATTGAGAAAATATAAAATAGTGAATCGAAAAGAGTTTAGGATAGAACCGGGAATAAGTAGAACATGGAATCACGGGTCGTCAAGAATCATCAAGAGTGGATCATTGAAGCTCGAATCCCTAATTAAGAAGTGAGGAGAGGAAATAGCAATCCAAAGGGTCCCCCCTACACTTATGGTAAAGAAAGCAAAAAGATAGATGCATGGGTTGCCTCCCAAGAAGCGCTTGGTTTTTGTTTACCGAGTCGTTAGCCTGACTCGACCTTGATCATCAACGGAAGAAACATGAAACATATCCACCAGGATCAAAGACATAGTTTTCATCGAGCAAATAACACAAGCTTAAGGCGAACAAGGCAAGCCAAAGAAGAGTAGGCAAGGTTCCCTTAAGCAGTGATGGAGCATAGTAGAAGCAAGGATGAAGTGGTGCAAGCATGTCTTCAATGGTTCCAAAGATTTTTCCTTTTATTTCATCAGGTGGATACTGAGATGGCTTAAAGACTTCAATACCAGGATCGAACACCTTTTCCTTTAAGGGAAAATAGCACTCAGGCTTAGCCGAGTGTGAAGAAGATCCGCAAAGAAGCACAACCTCGTCCTCAGAAGGGGGACAAAGAGGTGTTAAATCATACGTGCAACGGATTTCGGTGTCAACCGGTTTCTTCTCCTTGGACAAAATGCTCTTCAAATCCAAAGTAGGATCAAGACGATAATCTTCAAAGTCCAAAGGAGGAGCATCACTCTCATGAGGGAAGTATGTGTTGAGAAATTCAGAGAAATCTTCCTCAAATGAATAATCGTCCAAAGTAGGATCGAGTGATGGCGGAGGATCTTCATCATGTGAAGAATCGCTCGATAGAGTATCAGCCTCATCAAAATCATCGAAAGTGGGCAGCTCGGGATACTCAGAAGTACAATCAAAATCATCCGAGTCTGAGCTAGAATCATCATCATCATAAGCATCGAAGACCGGTTGAGAATCATAAATGGGAGAAGCGTCCAAAGTAGAGTGAGAATCATCCACATTATCTTCAAAGAGTGGATTATCAGTGGAAGACTCGAATAGAGGATTGTCATAGACGGTAAAGTCATCGAGCACATTAATCATATTCACTGATTCTCGGCCTCCAAAAGATTTGCCTGTAAGCTTCCCCATTTTAAAAACTTTAGAATCATCCCCGACTCGTAAGATTAACTCACCTTCGGCCACATCCACTAAAGCACGTCCGGTTCTCAAGAATGGCCGACCAAGTATTAAAGGAATACGAGGGTCCATTTCATAATCAACTACAACAAAATCGACCGGGAAAGTAAATGTGCCAACTTTGATAAACACGTCTTCGGCTATACCAACGGGTAAGCGAGAGTGCGATTTGCAAGTTCGAGAGTCATCTTTGTTGGAATGAGGTCGGGCAATGATAGTGTTTTCCAAACACTCAGTGGCATCAAATTAATACTAGCCCCGAGATCAGCAAGGGCAGTAAATTCTTCAGTTTTGTTGAACACGCAAGGCAACACAAAACGACCGGGATCTCCAAGCTTTTCCGGAAGTTCTCTAAGAAGAACTGCAAAGTAGTTTTCATTTAAGCGTGTGTTGGCGAGTTCAATCAGCTTCTCCTTCTTGCTAAGCAATTCCTTGAATGCTTTGACAAATTTCGGCATGTGGCAAAGTGCTTCAACAAGGCTAATGTTGATGGTCATTTTAGATAGCATATCCACATATTTCGATACTTGGCAGTCATTCTTGGTTAGATCATTGGTCTTGCCTATGCGAGAAGGGTATGGGATTCTAGGTTGATAAGGGTTAGGTGAAGGTGTAGGTGGTGAAGGTTGTGATGTTGAAGGGTCTTTCCGAGATACATCGTCATGACGAGGCGGAGACGGTAATGGTGTACTATCACTAAGTGTAAGAGGAGTAGGGATATATGGTGGTGGAGGAGGTGTAGATGATGGTGGTGAGTCAGGTGGATTGACAATGGTAATTCCACTACGCGTAGTTATAGCACTCACATTAGCTCGCGGATTAGTGACGGTGTTTGAAGGTAGAGAACTCGAAGAAGAAGAAGGTTGAGCTTCGGGCAAGAAACTAGCCAACAGATTCTTTAATTCAGTTGTTTGAGTGATGAAGGAGGATTGAAGATTATCACGAACCTCGGTTCTGATGTCATTACCTTGCTTCAAGATATCTCCTTTCAAATTGATTATTTGGCTCTGTAGATTCTTGATTTGCTCACCTTGAGTTCTCATGATTGTGTCAACATCGGGATTAATGGGTGGGTGTTGTTGGGTGGGTGGTTGATAAGGGTTAGAAGCACGAGGTGGGATTTGGTTGCTTCTATTGTAGTTGTTGGTGGGATTTTGGTTTTGAGGAGAAAAACCGGGTGAAAGGTAATTGTTGGATCGGTAGCTCAGCAGATTTCTATCCCCTTGTTGTCTAGCTTGGTAATTTTCCGGTGAATAATTACCGTAAGCTGCATACACATTTTCCGGATTTCCTTGTGTCGAAGGACAATCGGTGTATGAGTGAGGACCGCCACATGTTTCACAAGGATTAGCAACCGCTTTAACTTGTTGTTGTTGTTGGTTTGAAGCGAGAAGCGTAATACTTTTGCTCATTTCAGCCATCATGCGGGTGAGTTCGGTCATCTCAGGGTTTGCTGAGGTAGAAGAAACATTGACTCTCGTGTTGTTTCTAGAAGAAGCAGAGGAATCCCAGTTCTTATGATGAGTAGTCATGTTTTCAATTAACTCTCTACACTCCTCGGGTCTCCTTTTCATGAATGTGCCACCGGCGGCTGCATTGATCGTATCACGATCTCGAAAAGTCAATCCGTTGTAGAAAGTATCGATCAAGGTGACCGGAAGCATGTTGTGGTTTGGACAACGGTCGATCAAGACATTATATCTCTCCCATGCATCAAAAAGAGATTCATCGGGATCTTGCATGAAACCGCTGATCTGATTGCGAAGGCTTGTGACCATGGATGGTGGAAAGTAGCGCGACAAAAAGCGTTGAGTCATGTCATCCCAAGTGTGAATAGAATTCTTCGGGAGACGATCAAACCATTTCTCGGCATGATGTAATAGAGTGTGTGGAAAGAGTTGTAGGCGAAGCTCATCCATTGTGGCACCAGCCAACTTCATGCTTTGGGTGATTGTAATGAACTTGTCGAGGTGTTTGTTGGCATCATCATCAGGCAATCCTCTAAATGGGTTTGTTTGTACTTGCTGAATCATGTGGTGCTTCAACGAAAACTCAGGAGCGTTGATTTGCATCGGCGCAATCGGTCCTCCTCGTCCAAACATTGTTGGTTGACAAAGTTCCTCCATGGTCCGAAGATCGGGCTGTGGAAGAGCATTGTTGTTATTATTAAGGTGTGGTGGTTGATTATTGTTGTTAACACCTGCCATACTTAAATCTTCTTGAGGCTCGGGCTCTTGATAATTAGAAGATCTAGTACGCATACACCTGAAAATGCAAAAGAAAAAGAAACCAAACGCAAAGACAATATATATACACAATAAGAATAAAATCTTTTTGGATTTTTGAAATTTTTACTGTTTATGGTGTTTTATGAATTTTTTAATTTTTATGATTTTTTTGAATTTTTTATGCAAGAAAAATAACGTTCACAAGTGAACGGATCCCAAAAAGCAACGTGTCTCTCACAAAAAACTGTTGATCTTTACGAAAAGAGCCGGCAACGGCGCCATTTGATACAAGGCTTTTGACACCCCGTATAAAAATATTAAAAGTTCGTTGTTGTTGGTCTCTTCGAATTGAAAAACTTGTGTTTAATGTGTGACTTAGTTATCTTTTGGTGTAAACAAAGATGTCGTTGTAGTGTTTAAAATTAAAGGTGCAGAACAATTAAAGAAAAGGTGCTTATAAAGTAAATCTAAATCTAATAAAATAAATGGTGCAAGAAATCAAAAGCGAGACTAAAATTAAAGGGCAATAATGTAAATAACGCAAACTTAAATCTAACTAAGGCAAACTTAAAACGCAACTAAAACTAAAACTTAAACTAAGGCAAATAAACTTAAAGTGCGAGTAAGGAAAAAGGCGGGAAAAATAAAGCTAGAATTTAAAAGGCAGAAACTAAAAACTAAGAATTCCCTATCCGGAATAAACTCCTATTCGGAATAAATGGCTATTCGGAATATCTGTCCCTATTCGGAATATCACCCTACTCGGAATATTTGTCTACTCGGAATGATTGACCCTATGCGGAATAAACCTCCTATGCGGAATAATCCTCTATTCGGAATAGCTGTCCCTATTCGGAATAAAGTTCTACTCGGAATATTAGGCCAATTCGGAAAATCCAGCCTATTCGGAAAATTCAGCCTATTCGGAATATTGTTCTTATGCGGAATGTCCTTGCTATTCGGAATAGCAGTCTATTCGGAATGTAAGCCTCTATTCGGAATACTGTCACCTATTCGGAAAGATACCCCTATTCGGAATAAATTGCAACTCGGAATAAATTCCCTATGCTGAATATCAAGTCTATGCGGAACACAACCTCTATTCGTAATATAAAATATTCCGTATAGAGCACAATAATCCAGTCCTATTCGGAATATTCTGGGCTCGAGTCTGGGAATGATCAGAAACCAACGGCCGAAGAACAAGGAAGGTAAAAATAACACGGATCTACTCAAAACTAAGGCAAATCAACCACAAGATTAAATCAAACAAGCAAATAAACAACTATTAAGCATAAACAATCAATCCAAAACAATCAAACTCACAAAACTTAATCAAAATAATCAAAACCCACTTAAATAAATCAACAAAAATAAAGAACTTGAACATAAACAAATCAACACAAAGATTAAAGAAAGGTAGAATGAGATTAACAAGATAAAGATAAAGCTTGACAAGAATTAAAAAGAAAAACTTACTTGAATTAAAATGGTAATTAAGGTGCAAGACAAGGTAATTAAATGGACAAGTATTTAAATTGACAAGGTAATTAAAGGTGGAAGGACTAATTGTCACGATTAGCCAACAACAACAAATGCTTAACAATCTAAACTATTTATAGGGGAGGATTAAGGAAGCTTCCTCCCCTCCTTCATTTCTTGTTAATTGCGGGATTAAGTCCCTCCTTCATTTAATTTTCATTAATTGCGTCATTAGTCCTTTTCTTCTAATCTTTCTTTTAAATTTGGACTTTAAGGACTTGTGGCTCGGGATATCTTTTGAACTCGTCTTTAATTTCTTCAATAAAATAGACTTGAGTTTCTCGACTTTTGATAAACTTCTGTCTTTTGACTTTTTCTTCGATAAATCTTCAGAATTGGTCTTGGACTTCCGTTCTTTTTCCACTCTTGACTTCTCGACTCCGTCTTTCATCCTTTTCTTCAATAAAAGTCAGTAAATGCCCGTGAATGTCCGTGTTTTCTCCACTTTTCACCTTTTCATCCTAAATCACAACAAAAACACAAACCACGCATAATTCCGACATAAAAGACATAAAATACACGTTTTGGTCCGGTTATTATTGTAATTAAGTGGTAGAAAAGATGGGTGTTTACACACCTATCAAGACCCAAGCCACATTTAGCTAAGATCTTGTGGGACATACACATTTAAGAGTTTATACTGAAGCATTCCCAGTAATGCTACTTTTACTCTTATACTTCATGGTTTCATTTATGTAGTCAAATTCATAGGGTGACTCTATGTGCTTTGACTTCTTTGACTTAAGTACTGCTTTAGCGGTACTTGCTTTAACACATGGTATATCTCTTTTAGGAACCCACATTTGTACTGGTTTGTTCTTGTCCTTACTTCTAGGTGTTTTAACTTTTTCAAAAACTTTCTTAGAAGTCTTGGAGAACATTGGTTTTACAGACTTGAAACCAACAGTACTTGAGTTTGGTCTAGCAGTACTTGTAGATTTAGGCTTGCCGGTACTTGGTTTACCAGACTTTAAGGATACAAGTCCTTGCTTCATAAGTACTGTCCTAGGAACAAAACTTTTGGTAGGATTATTTTTAACCTGTTTAACTACCCTTGTGTGATCAAACTTAGGTTTGTCATCTTTAAGTTTCTGTTTCCTATTATCCTGTGCATTTTTTCCCATTACTGTTTTTCATGACCCTTTGTGTAGCCTTCTGTTTCACAATTTTATCTTCATGTAATGTACAGTCTTTGATAAAATGACTTAGACTACCACAAACATAACATTCTTTTCTTCTTAAAGAAGACCCCAAAAGGTTGTTTTGACTTTACTTTTTCAAAACCTAGCCCAGCCCTTTTGGTTTTAGTATGTTGTTCATTGTTTTCCAATATCTTGCTAGGAGTTTTTACCTGCTTGGGAGCAGAACTAGTCTTAGATTCATCAGAAACAAAGTTGTTCATTAAAGGTGGATAAACAATATTCTTGGTCACATCAGTATTTTCTTGAGAGACAATACTAGAGTTAAAGACATTATTAGTCTTAGGTTCTTCTGACTCTATACTAGTATCATTACAAGAGGGCATGAAAATTCCTGATACTGGTGGAGGAATTGCCTTTATTCCTTCAACATATCTATCATTTTCAGGTGTATTATCTACCTCACTAGAACTATCAAAAATCCCTTTTGATAAATCCTTGTTAGTTAAGGTTATCCCAGGTTGATCCTCAATATATCCTAGGCATGTTTTATCATAATACCCCATTTGTGAATTAATCAATTTTCCCAATCCCTTAGAGGATTGTTGCCAATGACTAATCACTTCCCTCTCTTTACAAAGACTGGTTTTTAAAGCTTCATTTTCTAAATTTATTTTTAAAAGTTGTCTTTCAAAAGCTTTTATTTCCACATCTTTTTCCCTCATTTGAAGAGTCAAAATCCTAATTTTCTCTTCATAGTTTTGTTGAGCCTTTTTGTACAAAACTATATTATCTTCTAGTTTAACAACACTTGAAAGCCTCTACTTCTACAGTGCATGTGTTAACCTTTTGATACTGTTCCTCTAGTTCTACTTTTAGACTATTAAATTTAAGAATACAATCTTTAGAACAAGGGTGTACCTCAGTATCTTCATGTGAGAGAGCCATTAATCCAAGCTCTTCTTCTGCCCAATTCACCACTCCATCTACAGTAACCAATGCTTTGGTTCCTTTAGGACTCCTGCTGTTTCCTCTTGGAAAGCTTTCAGTTATTCTTGGACTGGTTCTATAGCTATTCTTGGACTTCAGATGGCTTGTCTCAGCTTTATCTCTATTGCATTCTCTTGCAAAGTGTCCATTCCTTCCACAGTTATAGCATTCAACTTTAGACTTGTTATATCCTAATGGCTCATTAGGATCAACAGTCATTTTTCTTCTAGTCTTCTTGAAGAACCTATTAGATCTTACTGACACCATAGCAGCTTGCCATTTAAGATCCATCTCTTCAACATCAGCATCATCCATTTGGAACAAGTCATTGAGAGTTAATCTTGGCCTGTTGTCTTGTCCAACAAAGAATGAGAAGGCATCATTGTCACTAAACAATGGTGAAGACCTTCCATGCGGATTTTGAGAGATCATAGTACTGCTTTCAATACTTTGTGGGTAAGTACTGCTTGTAAGTCCTCCATCGGTATTTGTGAAGTATGTACCGCTGCTAGATCCACTAGCGGTATTTTGAAAGTAAGTACCGCTGTTCCCATCTGACACAAAAGCCAAATTAGACTTAGAAGTAGTTGCTGTTTTTACTTCAGTGCCTTTCACATCCATCTCATATGCTCTAAGATTGTTGTAGAGATGATCAAACGGAATTGTTTCCAAATCATCTCTTGTGATGAAGTGCATAGCCATTGCTTTCCACTCTGGTGGAGCACTTCTTAAGAATTTTAGATTAGATTCTTCATTAGGGATTACTTGTCCATAAACTGCTAACTGAATAAGAAACTTGCTGAACCTTCCATATCCACCATGTATTCCCTCCATACTGGTAATTGAGAAGTTATCAAATTCTTGCTTAAGAACAATCTTCTTGATTTTCTTAGATTTGTCATTGCCTCCAAATCTAAGTTTTATAGCATCCCACATAGCTTTGGCATCTTTATAATGATGAAATCTTGGTAGAATGTCTTCAGAAAGACCCATAGCCAAAGCAGTTCTGGCTTTTCTTTCTCTGATCTCTGCTTGTATCTGCTCAGCAGTCACAGCAGGTAGAGCATAGCATGTACCGTCTGGCAACCAGTGTAGCTTCTTTGGTGTGTTCCCATTCTTGATAACTTGCCACATAGTATGATCTGTGTGATTCAAGTAATGTTCCATCTGCATAGCCCAAGTCTCATAATTGTCACCTTTGTGAACTGGGAGTTTAACATCAGACAGAGTATGAGAAGGTGTTGGTGTAGAGGTAGCTACATCATTCACGACTTGAGCACCTTGTGCTGGTGCAGGATGCACAACTTGTGGTTGTCCTTGTGGTAGAACAGGATCAGTGTTCTGAACATTACCCAAGTTAGCATTATCACCATCTGGCTGAGACATTGAGATTTGGTATGTGTGGAGTGTATGGGTTCGTGTTCTTCTTTTTCAGAGTTTCTCAACCTGGCGCTGATACCACTTGTTGATCCCTTTGGTTGGATCTATATTCTGTTAAGAATTAGTATAATAGTTTGTAATCAAACTAAAACACTTTGAGCACTCTTAATAACACTAAATAAGTTATGCGGAATCTAACTTATAAAGCACAGAAGAACATAATTACTTTTTAACTATTCGATTCTCTTATTAATCGACTTGTATGAGGTACATGAAAGACATTGTACCTATGTTCCTTTTATAGAGTAAGGAACCCTAGAAACCTTAGAATATTATATAAAGATAATTATATCACAGACGATATATTATCAATATTCTAACTATTTAGGTATATCACATAAGATATACTCTAACTATAACTATGACATATCTTATACAAAGATATATTCGTCCTAATCATCATAGCAGTACTTACTTTATAAGTAGCAGTACTTACTATGTACCGCGTTAACACTAACGGTACTTACATAACACTAACAGTACTTGGAACACATTAACGGTACTTGACACTTAACAAATAATTCCCAACACAAACCAAACTGAACTGAAAGCCCTTCTTCAGTCCTTGTTCTTCAGCAACTAGACCGCCTAGTATTTGAAGCGAAGACTCCTTTGTCTTCTAAGTTAACTGGAAGGGGAATGCTGAACGTTCTTCAGCTACAAAGTCTTCAGTAGGAACTTTGTTCCTCTGGTCATCCTTCAGCAGACTGGCCTTACTGCTGAGCATGAAACACTTAGGGGGATTTTATATTCAAATACTAGAGTTGCTTTAGGGTCAGTAAATACTGACCCAATAGTTTATAGTTTCATTTGTACTAAAAAGAGTAGATTTTTAGGATAGATTTTTAGAATTAAATTAGAATGATAGTTTGACAGTTGGAATGTATAAAGAAATATGAAGGTAAAGCTGTAAGTATAATGGTGTAAGTGTAATATTTATAGTGGTACTTGTATGACTTATTAATTTAATTTGTTGATGCGTGGTACAAGTGACGGTCGAGATAAAATTTTTACTAAGCCAATTGATGCAAATAATTCAAAGGAAAATTGATGCACACGACATTTCATAATAGTGAGATAACTTCTCAGTTGATAATACATAAAGTTCATAGCGTAAATTAAATTATAACGAAGGGAAATACATTAGGAAAATTGACATATTGTCACACAAAGCAATTTCTTCCTCGTTGGTCCATGGCAACTGCCGGGGAGCACCAGTTTCTACAGGCAACTTCTTTTGGCGGGATCTACTCGGCTTCAATTTCGGCTTTGGACGTGGGGCACCAACCTCCTCAAAGTTTTCTTGAAACGAACCGATTTGTTGGAAAGATTCGGTTTGTTGAAAAAAACTCGAGTATTAGGGTGTGTACAACTCTTCGTTTGGAAATTGATTTATGGGAGACATGGCTGGTTGTGACGAAGAACCGCCACCAACGTCGGAGTTTGTAAACGGAAAGGAGCTCGGGTTCGTTGCCATTTCGTGAAATGCGTTTGTTGCGTACTGAGTAAAAGGGAACGGGTTTGGTTGGGGTTGACGGGAACGTTGCTGTTGATACATACCCGGTGCCGGATTACGGTACAGTGAGTTTTGGTAAGGGTTGTGCGCATAGAACGCTTGTGGGCGCAAAAGGTTCACGTTCGGAGATGAGTTCTCAAGATTAAACGTTCCCTCGGGTGTTGCCGGAGATTTTGGGTTGCGGATTCGTTGACACGTCTTGTATTTTGAGGTGTTCTTTGAGACATGATTTGAAGGAAATGAAAGAGTAGTAGAGGTTTGATACTTGAATGTGTGAGAAAAAAAAATGATAAGTAGAAGTATGAATTTATTTGAAAGTTTTTAAATTATCTTTTTTTTAAATTAGACCATTGAACGGTTGAATAGGGATAAGACACAAACTCACCTCGATGAAGTTTTGACAACAATTAGTGCACATTACTCCTAACTCACGCATAAGTTTTTAGCTAAGGGTGACAACTCTTGCGTGGGTTTGCTACGGGCATTGCCCCTCTAGTTTAGCGTTAGGGATAGGAATGTGAAATTGATAAAAAGTTTTGAAGTGGGCGGGCAAATCGTGCAGAGCACACACACTCCCAAATATTCTTCCTTTGTAAGCTTTCCCCCATTTCAAACTTAATTAAAACCCCCAAATCCTTGATTATCATTCACCAATAACTAACTAAATAAATCCAATAATGGCGAACAAGCTAACAGTAGATGAACTCCGTGAGCAACTCTCCAACCGTGGCCTCCCCATCACCGGTATCAAACCCACACTGGTCAGTCAGTCAGTCCACTCACTTATTTCGGTTTTTTTCTTCGTTTTTCCTTCTACTATAAAAAAAATTGTTAGGGTTTAGTCACTTTTTGAATTGTTATCATAACTTAACTAAAAGGACTCCCTCCGTTCAATTTTTAACCATTCACAAGAGGTTTTAGTGGCTAGAGATGATATTTGATTGGTGGAGAGTGTACACTTTTTATGGGACGAAGGTAGTATCAATGATAATAATAATAATAATATCAAAATACAACTTGAGACGTTTTTTTAACTAGATTACTTGAGACGTTAGTTTAGGTAGATTACTTGGTGAGATTTGAAACTACGTAGAGTAGCCCAAAATGGTATAGTTTTTTGTGAAAACGTATTAAAATAGCTAAGAACCCTTAAGTGGCCGGCACCAAACTCCCTTAAGGGGAGGGATTTACCGTGTTTGAGTTTGTGTGGCCGTATGTTAAAGCCATGTGGAGTAGTAGGTTAAAAGGTCGGAAACCACAAGTCAAGTAATGATGCTTTTAATGACTAACATCTACAAACACTAGTATAAAAAATCATGTTGGCTGTTGATGAAATTTATCTTTACTTTACATCAAAACTTTTGCAAAATATGAAAACCACGCACCACGCTTTTATAGGTGAAAAGACTAGAGTCTGCTCTTCGAAAAGAATCTGTTCCTGTAGGTGATTCAGATACCAGGTTGGAAAAGAGAGCGAGGGAAGAATCTCAAGATGAGGAGCTTAATAACGAGTCTAACAAGATTAGGACTGTTTCTGAGTTAAGAAATGCGAGTGTTCAAGAGTTGCGAAAAGAAGCTGAAAATCGTGGCGTTTCGCCTAGTGGTACAAAGAAAGAACTCTTGGAAAGGTTGTGTAAAGAAACTGAAGTTAAACCTGTTAATGATTTGAAAAATGCGAGCATCAAGGAGTTGCGGAAAGAGGCGGAAAATCGTGGCGTTTCGACTAGTGGTACAAAGAAAGAGCTCTTGGAGAGGTTGTGTAATGGTTCTGAAACGAATACAAAGGACTCTGTTACAGGTACTCGCATTTCGCTGTTTTGTTGTTGTTGCGGGATTAGTAATTGAATAAACAAATGAACATAAGGATTATGTATGCAGTGACCATATAAGGGGGCCTTTGGTGGATTATTATTGTCTTGCAACTTGTAAGCACTTAGAATCCCTTTTTAGGGGGATGTTTGGAGAAATTGCAATTTGATACAACTCATTAGCACTTTTGAGTGTTTGGATAGAGCCATATAGCTTAGGCCTGTCAGCTTATTTCAGCTGTTTGGTGTTAAATAATTGTAATTTCGTAAGATCCAAGGGCAGTTCCGTCGTTATGCTTGTTTTTGGTAGGAAAACGTTCAAATGAAACCATATGCATCCTTGACTGGCTTCTAAGTTAGTTCTAGTATTTGGACGTGTCTTACCGAAAAAAGTTGTATACCTATATACTTGGGTGTCCTTCACATATATTATTCATAGAAATATTACCGATTTAAAAAAAGTTTGTGTACAAGATTAAATTTTGTTTTAAATTTGGTGGGAAACACTTCTTACTTGATATTGTATAAACTATACACCAATAGATTTTGCTATAACATGTTTTGGGCTTATTTTATTGTTATGGTGACTTTAGAGACTAAAGAGGAGGAAGATACTAATGAGAATAAGAAGGAGAAGCTGGTTACAGCTACAAAGAAAGGTTCAGCTGTATTGGATCAATATATATCTGATCATATCAAGTCTCAGTACCATGTACTCCAACAGGTAATTACCTTAGTTCAAACTACAAAGATCGCCGTTCCTAACAGATTCAACCATATTTATATTTTGTTTTTATGACATCTAAATACAGGGTAGTGACATCTATGATGCCACGTTGAATCAAACAAATGTTGGGGACAACAACAACAAATTCTATATCATACAAGCTCTAGGTTACTTCCAAACTCTTTTTCTGCTGTTATTCAATATATTGTATCCCATAAAATTAAGATACATAACGTTATATTACTGGATTATTTGCAGAATCTGATGACGGTTCTAGATATATGGTTTACAATCGATGGGGTAGGGTTGGTATAAAGGGTCAAGATAAGCTGCATGGTCCATACACAAGCGTACAGTCAGCGGTAGATGAGTTTGAGCAGAAATTTCTTGCCAAGACTAAGAATTATTGGTCAAACCGTAAACAATTTGTTTCTCATCCCAAGTCTTATACTTGGTTGGAAATGGACTATAACGAAGCAGGAAAAGAAACTGACGTGAGTTGTTTTTTTTTAAGAATTTATGCTGATTTTGTTTAGCGGTCACGCTAAATCAGATCACGATATATTTCTGAGGTGTGTTAATTTTGAATAGGCACTGGAAAAGCTTAACAGTAAACTGGAGATTCAGCCTCGAGAAACTAAACTAGAGGCTCGTGTTGCTAAGTTTATCTCTCTTATTTGTAATGTCAGTATGATGAAGCAGCAAATGATGGAAATAGGTATATTTTTCATTCCGTTATTTTCGGTAATTGAAGAAACTCCTAAAAGCTTAAATCCAAAATTATAGATAAAACTTTGGACTGATCAACATATGAATGAGTAAATTGGGTTATGGGGTCAAATGAGTTTCACCAAAGTACTTGGCTAAAGAAAAACAAGTCAAGTGGTTAAATGTGTTGAAACGCCTAAAGTGCAATGTTAATTAGTGCATACAAACTCATAAACCACTTTATTACAAAAAATTGCTTTTTGTATTTGGCTAATATTTTCATATTGGGTGTTTCTGGTCATCATAACTTGACCCGTCCCATGCAAAAAAAATCTCCACTTGACTGTTTTGCAACCTGCTCTTTCTGCCAACTGTATAGGCTTATTAGTCTCGTAAAAGATTCTCGTTAATGTATTCTGGATTTCTTATATACTTGTGTAAAGATGTATGTTATCTAATTAATTGCTTGTTATAGTATGCATCTCTATATGACTGGACATTTGTATAATAGGTTACAATGCTGAAAAACTGCCACTTGGCAAGCTAAGCAAAGCTACAATCTCAAAGGTTAGTTATCTTAACCTTAGAATTTAATTCTCGTCTCTTAGTTCATACTATTGGCTGACTTAACATAATCATCACGCTTGATCGAGTTTTCATGCTGTGAAACTGAAATATTAGCTCCCCCACTGTCAAACTTTAGAGACCAGTTGTAATTTATTCTAATTCTTGTATCCTTTTTGTGCTGTTCAGCATAGGCAGCAGTAGCTTCTGGTCTTGTTTAATATCTTCTATATCTGAAAATGATTGATACTTTTTTCTTGATTCACATAAATGTGGTTTCTCAATGAATTACTGAGCGTAAACCTAAAATTAGAAGACTGAAACAGTAAATGATAACTTTCGAAAGCCAACCCTTTATGTTACCAAATATCTGGCGTCTTTATCATTCTACCACATTACATCCTCTAATTATTGTATATTTCACGCTGATATATATTCTGATACAGAGTAATAATCTGACTGTCGTTATTTGAAAATAGGGATATGAGGTTCTGAAGAGAGTTGCTGATGTGATTGGTCATCATGATAGGAAAAAGCTTGAGCAATTAAGTGGGTATGTACGAGTTAATTTAGTTTTTTTTTTCGCAATGTCTCGCCAAATTATGTATTACTACTATCTTTCTGTCAGTATGTTCACTTTCATAAAAGTCTACTACACTGACATTCTTAATAATTTTTCACTTTCATGATTGCAGAGAATTTTACACAATCATTCCTCATGATTTTGGTTTTAAAAAGATGCGTAAGTGTCTATCTCTCTAACATCTGTAGCTTATATTTGTTTATTTGTGGTTTCACCAAGTCATTTGTTAACAGGCGAGTTCGTGATCGATACACCCCAAAAGCTAAAACGCAAGCTGGAAATGGTAATCTTTTGGTAGCTTAAGTTAAGCAGCTGATCTTATATCTCTACTTTTGTTTGCACATCTGTGACGACACTATATGTTTGATCAATTCAAGGTTGAAGCCCTCAGCGAAATTGAGGTTGCAACAAAGTTACTGGAAGACAATGCTGGAACGCTGGTAATGCTTGTACCACATTTTTTTAAATCTAAATTATGTGAAACATGAGATCCGAAACCTAACCAGTCAAAATTACTGTCTATCCCTGCAACAGGAGGACCCAATACTTGCACGCTATGAAAGTCTTCAGTGTGAGTTGACACCAGTAGACATCGATACCAAAGAATTTCATATGGTATAGTTCAATTCTAAGAAATATTGCCTTTTGTAATACATATCTTGTTACTTATAACTTATAACTTATATATTAACTTTGTTTAACCAATCATTAGATTACAAAGTACATGAGGAACACTCATGCAAAGACACATTCAAATTATGATGTTGAAATCGTTCAGATCTTTAGAACCTCAAGGCATGGAGAAGCTGACCGTTTCAGCAAGGTTGAGAAATTTTCTTCACCGATCTGTCTGAGCTTGCTTTTAAGATTGATAATACCCATAAATCATATTGAAATATTGTCTATTGCATCATGGACAGTTTTCTAATACGAAAAACAGGATGCTTCTGTGGCATGGTTCACGGCTATCAAATTGGACTGGAATCTTGTCTCAAGGTTAATAATTCTCATAGTTGAACATAATCAATTCAGTAACAGAAATTTCAGATCGATGACTAATTATTGTATTAAAACAAAAAATCAGGTTTGCGGATTGCTCCTCCTGAAGCACCTGTAACAGGCTACATGTTTGGAAAAGGTGTTTATTTTGCTGACATGTTTTCAAAAAGTGCAAACTATTGCTGTGCATATCAACAAGCTTCTGCTGGAGTGCTACTTTTATGCGAGGTTGTTCATGTTCTATATATAATTTTAGCCTTTTTTTCTGGCATAAATCACCAACATACTCTCATTCGTCGATTTTAGTCATTGTACTTACTTTTGTACATCTGAGTCATCCAAATACGGCTTCGAGTCCTGTTTGGGTCAGTTTTATGCATTCTTAACATTTTCTCATCAAAATGATCATATTTTTAAAGCCGATGTTCAAGGGTTTTTTCCCCATAAATTACTAAAACAAGCACAAAAACGGGAAAGAAAGGCCCCCTTTTCATGTCTTTGTATAAAGAAGAACACTGACTAAAACAAGAGTAATATAAATGTAGATTGGTATTTATGGAAAAAATAAACCCTGTATTTTTTTCTTCTGGTCTTAATGTTCGTTCCTTTTGTGGATTTAATAGCAATTTGAAAAGAAAGCTTTTTATCCATAAGAAAGCCTCTTTAACTTGACACAGATTTCCTTGTATTGATAATTAAGAAACAATCTCTTGCTGTTTAGGTTGCGCTTGGTGAAATGTCTGAGCTACTAAATGCTGACCATAACGCTGACAAGTTGCCCCAAGGGAAGCTAAGGTACTATTTGTCATTATTTTCCATAACCTGGAACTACCCCGAAAATATCAGTGTTGATGAATTTACAAGATATAACTAGAAACTTAAATCATGAGCTTTAAACCTTTTTTTGGGCACGATTAATAATGCAAATGGTGTTGCAGCACCAAAGGAGTTGGGGCGACTGCTCCTGATATGTCGGAGGCTGAGACTCTTGAAGACGGTATTGTTGTTCCTTTAGGACAGCCCAAACAGCAGCTAAAGTCAAAGGTGAACTGCTTACACCTTGTTTATACTTTATAGTGTTTTCATGTCAGTAATAACTGATGTTCCAACTTCATTGCTTTTCTTGCAGGCTAGTTTACTCTACAACGAGTATATTGCCTACAATGTGGACCAGATCAGAATGCGTTATGTTGTTCATGTTAATTTCAATTTCAAGTAATTTGAATGCAAATTTCGTAGCTGCTAGTCCAGTTTTTTGCTGTTACGGTTCCTGAAGGGTTGTTTCCACCATGAAAGTCCCCATCTTCTTGAGATCGTAGGTTATCAGTTTTGGAATATGTAATCAGTTTTACTGTAAATTATCTAGCGTGATTGTCTATTGCTCAGTTTTCTGTGTTTATGGTCTATATTTGATCTGTGTCATTGTTAGAACATATGCCTTTTTAACATGAAAATGTTGCTTTATGAAAATCACAACATAGTTGCGGTGGTGTTTCCTATTAAAATTGGAGTCTAGTCATATTGAAAGCTTCTTGTTAAAATTGGTGTTTCCTATCAAAAGCCAAGCTCTTATTTTCAGATGTTACACTTGCTCCGTCCATGTTATCCTCATGAGTGACGGAGTTGGTACGCATGCCAAGCAGAGACGGTAAATATTTTCCAACAGTTTAAAGAGGTGGAGGCGGCGGCGGGGGTTTAAAGCCATGGCTTGTTCAGAGACAGTGGTTTTGTGTTTATTCAAGACGAGGTCAGAGCTACTTGCAAGTTACGGTGGGCTGTTACAGGATTCAACTAAACATTTGACATGCCTAGCATGTCAAACAAGACAAAAACTAAACAAAAAAAATTCTAGAATCCGTGTAAACCCAATTTCCACGGATTCTATGTGATCTATATAGACTGGGAAATAATTTTAAATTTTTTTTCTTAGATTTGGATGATTGCGGCCGGTTTTGGCTTTCTTGGTTGTTTTTGTCTCCAAATTCTTCTTTAAAGCACCTTTATTGAATCTTGGATTCAACAAATCAAAGTCATCACAAACCTTTACCCAGATAGGATAAGCAAGATACTCTAGACTTAGTTTTTTAAGGACAAATCTACAAACACTTATATTATTTCATTAAAGTTATAAGATTATGTTAAGACAATGTACAAGTACCCTAAAACACAAGGTACAAGATTTCAATGCATGACTTGTAAATTAGGTCAAAATAGGTATTTTTTTTTTGTAACCGTGATTTCCGACTCATTGGCCGACTAATAGGTATTTTCACAACAAGTATAAAGACTTCACTGTGATTTGATTTTTTTATTAAAATACGTGAATGATCACGATAAATTATTGCAATGTGCACATACAACACATTAGCAGGGCCGCATGGGTGTAAACGAGCTCGAGCTACTTGTGAGTTAATCGAGGTCGGCTTGGTTAAAGCTTGAAATGAGCAAAGCCTTATTGAGCTCCAGTTGAACATAAAGCTCATTCAATTAACGAGCTTGATCTCAAGCCTCAACTTCAAATATCGAGCTTGAGTAAATTTGTGAGCCTAAATGAGCTTTTACATACACAAATATAAACTAGCCGGCTACCCGCGCAATGCGGCGGCGGACAGCCGGTGACTAATATCGTGGATTTGGCTAAACCACAAAACCACTATTATTAAAACGAACATCTTTTTTGGAGAGAACGATCACAATTTTTTTTTTTTGCACCTCAAAGTCGGTGACAGCGGGTGGTGGTTGAGAGAGATTGATGGGTTTTCGGTGAGACTGCGACACCAGTGAAAAACGGCGACATCGACTTCTATAGCGTCAGCAATAAAGTTTTTCGACGAGACTACGATGGAAGTGTAAAACGTCAAAAACTTAGTGAAAATAAAGTCTCAATAGTGGTTGGGCTCTCAGTGGACATTCTATTTCAGCGGTGTTTTGGTTCAGTGGTGGAGCGGTATAATTGTGGTGATGGGAGGTCCGGTGGTGGTGATGTAACTGTGAGGGTGGTGGTGAGAATGAAGTCACATCAAGATTTGTTCGTTTTAGGGTAGAGAAAGATATCTGAAAAATATTTCATTTGTAATTGCCCAATATACATATGTTGTTGGGTCTACTTAAAACTTTTTCATTTCAGTTCTTTATCTTCTTTACACAAAAACTCAGATCTGGCATAAACTGATAAACATCACCCCATTGTCATCGACACTTCATCATCCCCCCACAGATCTGTGATCCTCATTTCTATACGCTACTTATCATTCATCCATCCTCACAAAAACAAATCGTCATCATTCGTTCACATCAAGAAGCTTGTGTGGCTAACAACACATCAGATTTGTGAAATATCATATGCGATGTTAGATCTTCTCCTTTTTTTCCTTTGATGCGTGTTGAACCGACCGGTTTCCGGTTTGACGGTTCGACCGGTTCGACAAAAAACCGGCGGTTCAATCCGGTCCGAGTTTCGATGAAAACCCGGCTCATAACGGCTCGGTTAGTACTCCGGTTCCCGGTTCAACCGGTTGAACCGGCCGGGTCAAACCGGTTTTTAAAACATTGCTTAAAAGTATAAGGTTGGGACAAAGCTAGATTTTAATGGGCTATTAGTATTCTTAATGGGTTGTTACAGTTATTCATATGAATTTAAATGAAAATAAATACAAAAGATGTTACAAATATGAGAAATTAATGCAAAATTGGATCATTATTAGCTTTCTGCATAAAACAAATGTATGAAACATTTGAAATTGGTTTCACCAATGATTTATAGGTAAATTACTTAATAAGGAAATGTTGAAGGCTTAAATTTTTAATACTTCCCTATTTAAAAATGGTCTAAATCTTTTATAAAGTATTAAGATACAGTAAAAAAGAGTATAGGCCATTATAACAATTAACTCTCCAGCCAAGATTGAGCTTTACATATAGCTCGAAATGAGTGAAACCCGAACTTCACAAATAAGACTCGAAACAAGTCGAGCTCGAGCTCAATATTCTTTAATGTGAAGTTAGCCAACCTCGACTTTTGTCTTCGTTAAGAAGACGTGAAAGGAAGTTTGAGATGGTAGTGTCTTTTTTAGAATTTTTTATAAGTCTCTATAGAAAATAAGATAAAATAAGTATAAGATAAAAAAAAAACATTATTATTAAAAAAGTATAAGGTTACCTCCAACAGCGACCTGCTGCGATCCTGATTTTTCAACTTTCCCTTTCTTGCGACCTAGTGCGACCTATTTGCCCCAACAAAGCGACTTAGTGCGACCTAATTCAAAAGAAAAAATTTTAATTTTTTAAGCACATTAAATTTCTTAAAAAACCATTACATTTAATTAAAAAAACATTACATAATAATTCAAATAAAATAAAACATTACACTAAAATTAAAAACATTAAATATTACATTAAAAAAGCTAACTTATTGATTGCGATTGGTACAAATGTCTTCAACTAGATCGGATTTTAGGTTTAGATGAGCTTGTGCGTCGATTATCTGCTGAGTAATTTCTAGCCTTTCTTCATGCGTATACACCGGATCGTTATCAGCATGTTGTTCTTCGGGATGATATATGGGTGATATCGCCGCCCCCTGTGTTTAATTATCATATTGTGTAATATGATGCATGCGTACATTACGTCCGATAGTCTACGTTTTGACATTCCTCGGCCCGGGTAATCAATCGGCCTCCATTTAGTTTTCAATACACCGAAGGCTCGTTCAACATCTTTTCTTGCTGCTTCGTGCTTCGTTTTATACAATCTTCGTTTATGATTATTCGTCGGCGGAACTTTTATAGACTTAATAAGAACCGATCATTGAGGATATATCCCATCAGTAAGATAATATCCCCGACGATAATACACTTCGTTAGCCACGAATCCCAGTTCAGGTGCTTTCCCTGATCTTTCAATAGGGGATTGACGTAAAACATTTACGTCGTTATTCATCCCGGCTACACCAAAGAACGCATGCCAAATCCATAAGTCTTGAGATGCAACCGCTTCCAATAAAATGAATGGAGTTGACCCCTGATCACGTCTACAAAATTGAGCTTTGTAGGCAACAGGACAATTTTCTCACGGCCAATGTGTACAATCGATACTTCCTATCATCCTAGGAAACCCATGTTTTTCCTCGTGATGAGCATAGAGTTTCTCCATGTCAGTATACGTCGGTTTTCGCAAGTACTCTGTACCATATAATTCCATGATGGCGGTACATAACTTTCAAACACACGAACGGGCTGTTGACGCACCCATTTGCAGATATTCGTCAAGAGCATCAGGTACGGATCCATACGCCATTTGACGAATAGCGGAAGTGAACTTCAACAATGGCGAAAGACATTCTCGACCCGTACAATCCCTTGAGTTTCGAAAATAAGAATAGTTATTTTTCAAGTCGTCAACAATTCGTAAGAATAAATCTCGATTCATTCGGAACTGTTCACGAACTGTCCCTGCAACACGTCAGTAAAATAAGCCTCCACTAGACGATTATGTGCACCTCGGTAATCTTTATGTATGTACCCTCGTTTTTTTGGAGGGTTTGATGCTTCGTAAGCTGATTCACAAGATTGCGTAAAAACCGCAAACTCACTTGTAACTTCATCCTCGTCGTCGAAATAGTCGGCAAAAAATAATTCATAAGACATTGTATTTTGGAGAGTTGTGGATTTAATTTGTGTGAAAAATGGTTGAATAAATGGGGTATTTATATAGGTAGAAGGTAAAATTTTAATTTTTTTTATTCTTTACAACGACTACATGCACTTTCCCACAATTTTCCAACGTTCACAAACTAGATCGCACTGGGGGTCGAAAAGGGCCGATCGAATAAGGGCGATCGACTCACCGCAACGGGGCGACTGACTCACGACTCATTCGCGACCGAGAAGTTAGCCCGTCGTTGCGGGTAGCCTAAACAAATAACATGGATACCAGATTTAATCACTTAACCAACCTCCTTTTAGTGATACTTATTAGAAGATTTAAAGTACTGATTACAAAAAAAGCATTAGTCCTCAAACGATTGCTAATCAAACATACATAAGAAAGATTGATAATCCCAACCATGTTGATCTTATCACGTTACAACAATAGATCACTCAGTCACACAAATACAAGATGAAATATTATCTCCTAGATCAATAGATCATGAAGATAGAAGAGAGAGCTCAGCACGACGGCTGTGTGTGTGAAATGATGTGATAACCCTAACTCTAAAAGAGTTAGGGTAATATATGATATGCAACGGATATAAAAGCCCACGAGTCCAGCCCTTTCAGCAACCCAAGTGCGAGCCCATCAAAAGAAGAATAAAGGATAGAACTAGTCCCTCAACAATATACATGCATACAAAACAAAACAAACAAAGAAAACATATACCACAAACTTGGTCAGGATGAATAATTCACCACCCTTCCTCAACCTAAGCAAGGGAAACACAGATTACTTTCCAAACATGCTCACAATAGTCAACTGTTTGCACAGTTTCAAGTATTGAGCATTCCCATGAGCCTTTATGAATAAATCAACAGTTTGGTCAATTGAGGCAACCTTAATGGTGTTTATAACACCATACTGAACTTTCTCTCTAATCAAGTTAACATCAAACTCAAAGTATTTGGTTCTCTCATGGAACACAGGATTAACAGCAATTTAGATAGCAGAACTGCTATCATTATAGAGATTCACAAGAAACAAATTATCAACTCTGAGATAACTCAGAACATTGGTGATCCACATCACCTCACAAGTGGCACTAGCCATGCATATATATTCGGCCTGGATACTGCGGGTTGCTTCTTGCTCTTCCAAGAAACAAGAGACCTTCCAAAAAAGACACAGTAACCAGAAACAAATTTTCTAGTCCTTAGGCATTTAGCCCAATCAGCATCAGTGAAACAGGACAATTTCAAAGAATTGTCTTTATACATTTGAATCCCAATGCCTAGAGAGGTTTTAAGATACCTTATAACTCTCAAGGCCACCTTTAAGTGAGACTGAAGAGGAGCATACATGTACTGACTAAGGCATTGGACAACATAAGAGATGTCAGGTCTAGTGTGAGTAAGATAGATAAGTTTACCTAAAAGTTTTTGATATTCAAAGATATTGACAAGATTGAGCATGGATTTGTACAAAGCAAATTTGACTACTCTCTTTACATTAAACATACTGACATCATCTTTGTTGCTCTTCTTGTTTATGTTGATGACTTCATCATAACTGGTAACTGCCTTGAGGAAACTAAAAGGTTTAAGAGCTTTCTCAACATAAACAAGAAGAGCAACAAAGAGAGTAGTCACTGCCTACCCATATCGAAAACCCAAAACATCAACCCTTCATGATCCAACCAGTTCAGATCGTCCTCTTCTCGCTGAAAAGTCAATCTTGTCAATAACCTTGCTGTGAATATGGGTCACCATTTTCATCAACATCCTTGTCTTGCGCATATCGGCAGTTTGGAGTGCCTTGAGCTTTGTGAGATTTTCCCTAGCACATCTACAAGGATTTCCATTTTGGAGCTCGAGCATCAACCCCCTACGCATGACCCGTTCGATCAGGCATTGAGAGTTCTTCATCAACTCTCTTGCCTACCGTATGTCATCGTCAATCTCTGTTTGGTATGCGGATACCATCATCTCACCAAGGTTGAATGACCTAGACATACCAACTAGTTCAACAAGTTGAGCCATTTGTTATGAAGAAGATGGAAAGTTTTGTGGTTGTGTGTGTGTTTGTTTGAAGCTAATATAACGTCGTGATGAAGAAGATGGAAAGTTTATCATCATGCAAATAATGTCCCCCAAAGAAAACATGCTAGTGTAAAAATGACGTGGCCCAAAGGTAGTATAAATGTTTCGGGGACGTTTTTTTCTTTAACAAAGGTGGATTTCTAGTTTCGGGAAGCTACAATGAAAGTTTCGGGTAGCCAAATAACGTCCTCCAATCTAACAATGACAGTGTAATAATTGCGCGAAAATTAAATGTGTTTAAAAGTTTTCCGGTGACTTTTTATGCATGAACAAAGTTGAGCTTAAAGGGGGAAGCTATAGTGATTACGAGTGGGAAATGCTTTCGGGGACGTTTTTTGTAGCTCATGAAAGGTATGGAGATTTGGTGGCACGGTAAATGACGAATATACCCTCACGTGCAATGCACGCGAGGGAGTTAACGACCAAACGTTAGGAAAGTTAAAAAAGACGACTCGGGGGAATATTTACATAGGAAATGCAAGTTTGGTGGCAAGAATACTTGTAGTTCTCACTCAGGGGCATATTTGCATTTTCGGGAAAGTACATGAACGTTTTTTGCGGTTTACCATAATTCTTGTACCATAGCCTATTTTACTAACGTTAAATCACCTTTTAACTATGATATCAAACCTACGGCTACACCCTGCTCCCTTTGCTCTTACAGTAGTACTTAAGCTACTCAGGCCCTTACTAGAAAAGTAACTAGTACAGTAATAAATAGAAAATCTATAGACCACCACACAAACATACACGTAGCTACTGAGCTACATTATCCAATCATCTCACACACGACACAACACAAGACTGAAGGTTTATATAGTTCATAACAATTATTAAAACCCTAATAAAGATCAAAGCACATATAGAGGAAGCGATTTAACAAGATCATAATTAACACAATTATAATTAATCGAATTAGGGTTACATACCTTTTTAGCTAATGCGATTCCACAAGATAAGAACGAACCTCCAATTAGGGTTTATAACGGATCAATGATTAACCCCTTACCGTTTTGTTAATCGATCCAAGATGCAATGTAAAGTAAGATTGTATTACGTTCTTGTACACATGTATTACAATGAGTTAACCGTAATGCTAGTACGTGTAAACCGAGCTTCAACGTCTAGTGGAAAATCAACCCAACAACCCTAGAGAGGGGCTAGGACTTGATTGTAAAGCTAAATCGAAAAACCAAACGAAACCCTAAGGTGCGTTTGATATTGCAATCGCAGAGAGGAAAGAAGAGAGAACGTGGTGTATATAATTATGAGGGTAAGGGGATGTTTATATAGGCCTAATTATCCTTGTAGCCCAAGTAAACAAATTTAAGGAAAGTTTTCCTTCTACTCGTCTTGTTCTAACCGATGTCCAAACACCCCCTTGGGTTATTCCGGACTTTTCTTTTCCTCTTCTATTTAATTCCACAACGACCGTTAAACCTTAACTCTTAATATTTAACGTTCGTTAAAGTTATAGCTCGATTTAATTTAATAAAAATATAAATATATTTATTAAATATATTAACTCTATACGTATTGTGTGCAATCCCGTAATCCCGAGTTCGATTCTAACACACAGCTTATTAAAGTTAAAGTCCATAAACTAACAGCTCCCACTTGGACATTTTTTAATAGTGTGATCACATCGGTTAGCGTCTAGATACACACCGATGCCTCTAGTACGATCTCGAGTAAGGTCTCTTGGAAAAACCTTTTAATGATTCATCATTATTATTATCCTTTTGTTTCTAATACAACGTTAATAAGGATATGGATCTTCGTCATTCCTTTCATTAACCATTCTGTTTCTCGTTCATTAGATTCAAGCAAGATTACCAAAACTTCTAAACATAGTTTAGAGAGACTTTGGGTACGGCCATACAAACATCTTACTAATCCCACGAGGGGCCCAGCTGTATTAAACTCCAAAATAAATTTGAAGGAAACAAATTTCATATTGACTACAAGCAAAACTTATGAATTTTGCCACACTTTTGAAAATAACCCTTATAGCCACTAGTTACGTTTGACGTTAGATTATTTCACAGAAATGCACTAGATCCACGACTGTTTCCTGGTATCTCAGGTCCGAGGATAACTATTTATGATTTACTTGATGACAAAGATCCACAAAGTATAATCATATAGTTGGGATAAGTCATATACTCAATTCATTGAATATCATCCAAAATTGATCAATATACTTTCAAGTATACTCTATCACTATTTTGATTTTTCTTAATTTAATAATACTCCTATATTATTAATCGACAATGTACATTTAGAATAATTAAATTATTCATGGATTAAACATGCAAAGATAAGATACAATATAATATAAATAAACTTACCAAGTAATTTATTTCACCATAATAATTTTCTAACATCCCTTATCCAAATAATAAATAAATCAATGCATAAAAACTGGTCGATGCATCATGCCTCTAGTAATGACATTAATACTTGTTCGACAAAGCATAAATCAACCAATCTTGACCTATTGGAATTTCGAGAATACTTTTTTAAGAATGCAATTTATTAAAATTCTTGTACATGTGCATTCAAATAGTTTGATATGCCACATAGTATCAAAATTGTGAGACATCCTTGATCACCAATTTATTATACTAAACTTCCAAAAACACATTTGAAGTTTAAAGTATTCTAATTCTTTAATATATAATGCAACTTTAATTAACATGTCAAGATACCATGACTAATATTGAGTGTTACCTCAATTATATCTTTTCAAGTTTGACAACTTGTCAATAAAGATATAACTACGTAAACAATTATATATATTATCTAATGTTTGATTCCAACCAAACATCAAAGTTTGTTGGCTATGATAATTTGCACAACTATTGACAAATTATTCATCTATAGAATATGGAAGGTGATCCAAGACAAGGATGTCATTCTATATCCAAACTTATTCCTTCAAAATATACATTACACAAGTTATTTAATGACTTTCAAAGAGATTAATATACACAAATCCTCTTGCATATTAAGCAAGATATAAACACAACGCGATACACATGAAAATTTCTCAAACCAGATTTAGATTTCTTCATGTTTTAAATATCCATATAAACTTACTACATGCCATATTATGTTGTATTTCTACCGCATAAATAAATTTATTTGTTCCAAGGTTATATATATATATATATATATATATATATATATATATATATATATATATATATATATATATATATATATATATATATATATATATATATATATATATATATATATATATATATACCTACTTTTTAAATCTCCGAAATAAAGTTTCATTTCAAATCTAAACCAAAATCAATATTTAATTTAAATGAAATTTACTTTCTTATATGTCTATTCAACATATATAATTTAAGAAAATAACCATAATACTCCCACTAGTTTTTAGGAATACTCAGAAATCATCTTATTTCAATTTTAAAACCAATCTTTGATTTTCAAATTAAACATAAGAATAATCTCCTAGATGCCCGTATTTATCCATTCATAGATAATTGCATTTTGTACTTTTCCAAAGATTTATTTTGAATTAATAAACTTCTTTTAATTACTTAAGCCCTTGCTCAAGTAGTCATTCAAAAAAGAGTTCATATATATTCAATTTGTCAATTAAAATGTGACCACCAAAATATTTATATATATATTTAATGTGTATAAGAAAGAATATTCAATCACAATTAATTACTTAAGTGTGATTAATAATCTATTCATAATACATACATTAAATATGTGTACAATATCGTCTATAACATTTCGACACAAGGATTTAAACCACCACAATGGTCATTTCTACCTTTCTTTGAGAAACTTATCTTTAATTTCTAGTTAAACTATTTAAGATAAACCAAATCTAAAATTGATTATCTTGTTGGACAACATCTATAACATTCATAGTATGAGTAGCTTACCCAAGACAATATTTTGGTAACAAACCATAACGATTATTTGTAACTCGCAATTCTCAACATATTAATCGCATATCCGAGATATCCTTTCGGACCTATGACTTAAATTCCTTTATCTTGAGAGTTAGCATTCATATGCCTACCTCATGATAATTACTAGTGTATCTCAGAAGTTGTGTATCTTGTAATTTTATTTTTCAAGATCAAAACTCCCACTTACTTTTAGTAACTTAAAGTTAATCTTTAAATACATAGCAAATAGATCAAACACTCAAACGTTATCTATTTGGGACTTTACAAAACACAATGATAGTTCCTAACTCTTTATTTGCTAACAACCCACTTCATAAGTAGTTTAACAAATTCTGAACATCATTTTAAGACATAACGTGATACATCACATTCCATATATAATGGTAGCTTATTAATCTTCTTAGTCCAAGTCATACTTAACTTTCTAACCTTGATATCTTTTTGGAAGAAAGGAAGATATAGTTATTGTAGAACAATGATAATCTATAATCTAATCAAGAGGGTTGTTGTTATTCTAGAGAGAGAGAGAGAGTAGAGAGAGAAACAAAGAAACTTTATTAAATGTGTGAAACAAGTAAAACAACCAACACCCCTTTCCATGGTGGAAAGGGGTTTATATAACCAAGTCCTTAATGGACTTAGGCCTCCGTCCCATGACAAGCCCATGGTCCGGGTTAAACATTAATATAACTTAACCATTAACTACGAGCTACTAAACGTATTACAATATTGTTGGAGTGACCGATACTTCTAATATACGTTAAAAACGTATTTCCAACAATCTCCCCCTAAGGGAGGTCACTCCAAATTACAAAGTCCTAAACCTAGCATACTATACTAAGTCTTCGTTCTTCAAGTCGTAGTCCTTTCTCTTTTATCTTTTCTTTTCGTTGTGAATATGTTGATGTTGATCTTTTAGGCTTTGGCTTTAGAGCATTGTTCTTTTGACCCTTCACGTGTGATCTTTGCCTTCTTGTGATTCTTGCCTCCTCGTGACTCCATGTTCCACACACTTATGTTTTTTTTGTTGAATTCTTGAAAGCTTCAGAGTTTGGTACAGCAGAAGACTTCATTTTGAACTTTCTTGAATTTTGCTGAAATTGATGCAGAAAAACATAAGCATGTGGAAACGACTTCATCTGGTACAACGCAACGCCACCGTCTTCACCACAACATAACAAGACATGAACGAAATGGCTTAGAACATTTCATTCTAAATAGGTAGCATTTTACCTCCGGTCGCTGAAGACCGTTGGACGATATTAGATATCGTACCTGTGACGGATAGTTTCAATTAAGTAACTTCCTGACAGGATTTCACGGGTAAACCCGTTCTATTTATTCAACGATCACTAAGCCTGACTGCGAACATAATGAGTGAATCACTGGATAAATTATCCTTGTGATTGGAGCCGTCAATTCATGAAACCTGGAACAAGTGAATTTCAATTAAGATTTTTACCATCGTTGCTTTCCAGTTATCACGAGCTTGATTCATATAGAATCTTGCACGTCACCTACCAAGTGTTGTTTGATGTTAACACTAGAAGGATTTCCACTCGTCACTGTGAACACGAAAAAGTGTCACTCTGAGTGTTCTGACAAGATCATATGATAATGCGTAGAGGCCTGGAACGAGTTTAAGTTCAATTAAGAATTAAACTACTGTTTCTTTCCAGTTTTTCACAAGATTAGTTCTTAAAGAACCGCACGTGTCACCTACCATGAGCTTGTTTGATTTTGACTCAAGCAGGATTTCCATCTTCATTGTAATACTTGCGTATCACTCGGATGTTCTGGCAATATTACAAGAATACTGCGTAGGACTCATAAAAATCTCTTACTTTTCACGGTGTGTGAGAAAGCAAGGAATAGATAGAAAGTGTCCTAATGAGACTTTTGATGATCTCGTGGCTCTAGACTCGATAGTGCGTTTTGATTTAGTGAGCATGGCTGGAGAGGATTGCCACCTATTCAATATTAGTCTATTCGGAGTTAATAAACCAATAGATAACGTGTTGTTCTTCGTGTGATTAAAAAAATATCTTTTGAGAGATATTTGAGTTAGATGGGGAGGGTTGTGCAATGCATCACTGGGTCCATGATGTCTATCTTCAATATCGAGAATCATTAAAAATGATCTCAATAGCATATGTATTGACCCGGTTTCTGCCTAAAGTTGTAAGGAGGGCTTCTTTCTTTACACCCTTTATCTTTACAATTCTTTTTCATTCTTCAACCCCTTCAATGCTTACCAATACGTCATCACTAGCACCTTGTTGTGATTGTTCCAGTGCTAGCTTAAGTACTTGGTTGGCATTCAGCTACGTTCACAATCATTCTCCATCTTTCCTAGGACTTCTAATTCTATCTAGGGAATTGTCCTTGGGAAGAGTCCATCGGTTCTGATGAATCATTGGACTAATACCTATACCTACCACCCTTTTGTCACCACATCCGTCGTGAATTAAGTGTGTTTTGGGTAAGTATTGTCACCATGAAAAAATCCTTGAAAAATCACTTAAAGCACTTGTGATATTGTAATCAAAGTTTTTGTGCCTTAAGTGTTTTGATCATCAAAAACGCTCCCCCTTAACATGTGCATTACACATATTAAGTTGGTTTATCTTTTAAGCCTTTTTCATTGTTTAGCCAAATATCATAAAGTCTCCTTAATCCCATTTTCTCCCCTTTCCAAAATGTTAACCATTAATATTTTGGATATTAATGGATTAACCGGTCTTTGGGTAATAAAATGAAATTAGATGTTGGCCAAAGAACATATTAATGCTCCCCCTCAAATTAATGAGGGTTAGTTGTAGTGCTTGAGTATGATAAATTTTGAAAGATTTAGAATCTCGTGAGAAATTCTTGAAACATTTTCATACTTTTACACTACAACAAGCCACAAAAGCACAATATTTACAATATTTACATATTCATAAAAAGAGTAAGTATGGAGTTGACCTTAGTGAAGACGACCTACATTAAGTAGATCGTTGCATAAGTTTGTGGTGTCCTCCATACGGTCTGCCACCCACGAACCTTTCTAAGTTCCGCATTAACCTACGTTCCCTGAGCTTTTGATCAATCTTCTTGATCACATATTTGGCCATTTGCTGAAGACCCTCATGCCAATCTTCGACCACCTCTGGTAATTTCCCGCCAGAATTGAGATGCTCCAATTTTCCTTTGACGTATGAGAGAGTCCCATCACTGTATTTATGAAGCTCAGCTACCCTCATAAACTTCATTATCCCACGGCTGTTCAAGTAGAAAACCCCGCACATCTGAAAGGTTGTGCCGGTATAGGGACATCTATCCACATGCTCAACTAATACCTGATTTGTTGGACGAGTCAAGTTAAGCTTTCTTTGATAGCTTTCAACTCCCAATTGCAGGTCTTCAACACGTTTCTTGATAACAACGCTTCGTGTAAACATACGAAGTGCTGTGTTCAGAGCAATGATTTCTTCACGATTAAGATGTGTAAGCTAATCACGGGCCATGATAAGCAACATATCTTCTATATCTTCAAGGCGAATGATTGAAAAATCTCCTTGCTAAATCTTGTATTCTCTGTCATCTTCTCTTTTAAGTCTGATCTCCGTCACATGTTGATATCCATTCTTGGGTTCAATCCTCATTCCTAGAATACTTGTGATGCGAAGATCGGATCTGACGATAGTACCTGAGTTGTATAAACAGCAACCTCTGTAAGCCCTTCGCACTCTCTCGTCCCAATGTGATGCTCCTATTGCAACATACATGTCATATTTACGGTTTATCCTTGGAACACAGAGGCGATTGACCTTTTCTTCAATCCAGGGTATTGAATCCCAAGACGCAGCTTTCAACAAAGTGAGTGAAGTTGTATACTTGGATGATCCCTTAAGTAAATAATCGAGATCGTTGCAGACAAAGAATTCAAGTGCAATTTCATTGTCTTGAGTAGCATCAACTGGAGGAGGAGGTCTTTCTGGTTCATGAAGGCCTGCCCTTTGAATGGTTTTGAAAGCTTTTAGGATTTCTTCAGCATAATGCTCATACTCCATTCTGCTTAATTTAGATTTAGCGCGAAGTCTTTTGTCTTTAAGCGCTCTCTTCACCAAAGCCTGAGTAACCGAAGATCAAAGCTCATGAGACCAGAATGCACACAGATCTATTGGATTGCGGATACGTAGATACAGAACATTTGCATCAACATCTGTGATTGGATCATATGCAGCAGCTGTCGTGATCCACTGTTGTTCTGGTACGGTTTCATCGATCTGTAGAGTATCAGCCCAATCCGGTTTGCTTGACTCGGGAACAGTAGGAACTGGTTCAGTTGTTGGAGTAGTAGATACTTGAACAATTGCCGGTTCTGATTCAGGTATGTCAGCAGTTTCATGAACGACTGACAGTTGTGCAGATTCAATTGCAGTAGACGCAGGCAAAGGAGTTGTTGGTATTGGTTCTGTAGTTGTTGTAGCTAACAAAGAACTAACAGGAATAACAGACATGGGTATAGAGATAGAAACAGATGTACCGGGAATTGAAGATGCTGTTGTAGCATTCACATCATGGCGCCACTTGGCACGTCGTGACTCCGTAGATGTAGATTTATCCTTGCTAGCAACATCTTTTTGAGATTTGGCACCTGTCTTTGACTGTTGCTCCTTGCTTGCGGCATCGTCACCCATATCATCATTATCATCATCAGATTTGTGAGACTTATCTGATTTGTCGTTGTTGTCGCCATCCCTGTTCTCGTTTTCATCATCATCCTCATCTTCATCATTCTTGTTGCTATCCTCGTCACTGTCATCATCACGAGCACCGCCTTCACCATCATCATCACCATCATCATCACTACCCTTATCTTCATCACTCGCATCTTCTTCATCACCACTACCCTCTTCTTGCTCACTTCCTTCCTCATCAGCAATATCTTCTTCCCCTTCTTCATACAAAATGTGGTAAGGAACCACAGTTCCAAACGTCTTAAATAACCTGTCATCCTCCTTTATAGCTTTATCAAGTGCTTTGTGAAGTGCTCGCTGAATCTTTGTTTTGTCAGCAGATCCGACTTCAATCATGCGAGCATGGAGAATATTCTTCAGTTCAAAGTCTGTAAGTTCAAAAGCAATTTTATAGGCTGATTTTGAAGGATTTGACGATTTGATCATCAACTTATCGGCTGCAATCTTCTTCATTTCTTTTTGCAGCTTTGGAAGAAGGGACTCAACAGATTCGTTCACCCTAGCATCAAGTGAAGCTTCATGTAACACCCCATTTTGATAACGGAATGTCACGCGTAATTATGGCGTGTCATCAAAGCATACAAGGATAAATGTCTAAAACCTTACATGACCATAGGGATAACCAGAATCAAACATCGGTTCCAAACATAAGCCCAAAACATAATAAAGCAAAAGAATGAATGAAAGACTAAACAAGCATAAGTATATGAAGGCAAAAATGAAAAGAAGTCTCTAGCAGCTTCCATCCTATGCACGTCCTCCAAATGCTCGAGTCTTCCCTAGGGTACCTGCCGTTTTGGGACATGGAAAGGAAAGTAACGGCTGAGTAAAACGCTCAGTGCACGAATATAGACATAGTATAAATGACTAAAACATAATAAAGACTTAATAGCAGCGGAAATGTATAAGTCCTGGAAAACCTGGAACATGTTCATAAAACTGGTTTTATAGTTTGAAAAGCCTTATGTTTATCTTATGAAAACTGTTTAATATATTTTACCATTAGCCAATATAGGTCATGAAAATCCACCGTGCATGAATACTTGGAGGGGTGACCTCATCATGTAAATTAGAGGGGCTGCCTCTAATTTAGTATACTGGTTTTGGGTAGGAGGGATCAGCTCCTTGTGAAGGATGCAAGGCACACACTACATTCACACTGAGTAATCTGCTGAAAAAGATGTAACTAGGATGCACCCATACGCCCCACATGATAAATATAATAATATGGCCAAAAGCTGAAGGGACGCCACGAGCAATCACTCCGCCATGGTGAAGTCATAATACTAGTGCCTCTAATGTTATGGTTATGGTACCTCCATAACTAGGTGAAACTGGTCATGCATGTATATGGCTATATGTATTCTAAATTAAACATAAGCAAATCAAACATATAAACTTATACTACGGGAAAACAGTTAGCTGCATACGGGGAATCCTAATAAGGAAAGAATGTCCATACTGAAAGGACGGGAATCCGTACCTTATGTCCAGTGAACGAAGAAGACGAACTGAGGAGAGTCCTACTTCGGTACCACTAATGCTACATAAATACATACGTGTATAAGTATCTACTTACTAAATACGTACTGGTTTTATGTCATGTCTTAGCTTATTTTATACGTTCATGTCATGTTTTACTGTTTTAAGCTTTAAACTGTGTTTATCTTATATTCTGTCTATTCAGATTAATTATTACTTGTATTCCATGTATTATTAATATACCGACTATGTAATAATAAGTAACTTTCTAAAAATAGCAGGTTTCCTAAAATAGAAAGTTTCCAAAAATAGAAAGTTACCAAAAATAGAAAGTTTCTAAAAATAGAAAGTTTCCAAAAATAGAAAGTTTCCGAAAATAGAAAGTTTCCAAAAATAGAATTACTGCTTAAAATAGATAAGTTTCTAAAAATAGAAAGTTTCCATAAATAGATTTGCCGCCTTAATTAAATAAGTTTCTAAAAATAGAAAGTTTCCATAAATAGATTAGCTGCCTGAATTAAATAAGTTTCTAAAAATAGAAAGTTTCCATAATTAGATATAAGCTGGTGAAATAAGCTAAGTATATAAGCTTAAGTGTTTTCTGATTATTTTTCTAAGTCATAATGATATAAGGTATAGTTTATTAATTATTACATGTAATTTAAAGAAACTATAGGTTAAAAGTATTTAATTAAATATATCATGTTTTTAATTAAATAAAGTTAAATACTTAGGTTAAAACATGTATTATTAATTATTAATAATATAACCTAAGTCATGTTAATTAATTAATTATAGCCATGGTTTTTAATAATTAATTAATTATAAAGTCTAGAAAAATAAATACTTAGGTTAAAATTTCATGATCTAATAATTAAATTATAACCTAAGTCATGTTTTATTAAATTAATCATGTCATATATTATTAATTTAACTTTAACATATGATTATCAAAACATCACCTTAACATAAACCATGAACCGGATCGTGACTAGAAATCGTGAACCGGACCCGTAATCAACACCATACCCCGAACCACTTCGGGGTTTCCCCCTGTTTGCTGCTGCCGTGGGACCCACACCACCAAACCGAGACCTTGTGGTCTCGGTGGTGGTCCATATGCCAAGCCGAGACCCCCTTGGGGTTTGGTTTAGGCGCCGACCACAAGAAACACCCCTAAATCCTCCGTTTTGATTTACCCCATAACCATGTACATGTTTGATTTATGTTTTTAATTAGCTTTTTAAAAACATCATGTTCTTATGAAATTAATTAAATCAAAACATAAAAGAAAAGGATTTAAAAAGGTATACTGAATGCGTGGATCAAACGAGGATGAACACACACAAACACTTGCACCAAATTCAAGATCAAAATCAAACAAACACCCCCTTTGGTGTGTTTATATGCGGCGGCCAAGAGAGAGCAAGAAGGAGAAGGAGAAAACTTTTTTTTAGGTTTTTGATTAATTTACTATAAAGTGAAAAGTGAACAAAAGTTTTACCTTAACCCCATGTTAGTAAAATTTTGATGGGCTTGGCCCATCTCTTGGTGTAGCCACGGGTAGGGGGCCCCACATGGGGTACCCGTACCATTTTCCGAGTTTATTTATTTATTTGTTCGTTCGTGTTTAGTCGTGTTCGTTTTTTATGTGTTCTCGTTAAATATTAACCGTGACTTAATATATTTATTCGTGTTCGTAATAAATATATCTACGTAATCAATATTAGCTCATGATTAATTTACGTTCATGATTTCATGATCGCATGTTCGTGATTAATTATTGTTCAAATAATTATTGTGTGTTCGTACGTAATAAATACTTATCGTGTTCTAACACGTACGTAATACGTAAAATTCTAACACGTGAACGTAATCATACTATAAAAGGAAAGTTTTAAACTAGTACGTACGATCTTAAGGGTACTATTCATGGTAAAAGTATGCGGGTTTTACAACTCTTCCCCCCTAAAAAGAATAATTCGTCCCCGAATTATAGATAACGTAACTGAAAGAGAAACATACCCGAATCAAACTGAGAGGGTATGTAAGATAAATGAACGTGCAGGTTTCCTGGCAGAAGGAACGCGGAACGTGACATGTCTTGAAAGGACATGGAACGTGACGTGTCTGAAAGGACATATCTAATAGATAAGAGAAAAACGGATAAGAAGTCCGGATGGACTTGTCCGTTTCCAAGTGGCTTCCCTCTTGGAACGGTTCCTTCACAAGATCTTGACACAAATGATAAATCTTGGTCCTCCTGACCTTGACTTGAAATACGAAGAAGTTCTTGATTATCAACTTAAGGTAGATCCCCTAAATTTGATCGAGGGAATAAGAATTAACGTGTAAGGGCATCTAAAACGTTATCGTGAAAAACACTTCTAATTTAACTGATAATTAGCAACGATGCGCGAGACATAAGGAAACGTAGTACGTGAAAAATTTTGAACGTAATACGTGAAAATTTTTGAACGTGATACGTGGAGTTATGATGAGTGTAATATGAGTAAACATATCGTGATCCATGATACGTTTAACATATCTTGATCATGATATGAGGAACGTGAAATGTACATGACATGTGAAACATATCGTGAACATAGAATATAATGGCGGTAACGCCAAACGCTACAAGGTGAGACATAGAATATGACGAGAAACGTCTATCTGAGGATAGGGAGTTATACTAAACTTGGGTCTGGTCTCTCAAGTTCTTGCAAAACTTCCCAGAATGAGGAAAATGAACATAAAATCGTAAGTCGAGATGCCATCATGAACGTGCATAGTGTCATGAAAGCGAGCGCGAAATCAAGTCGTGAAATTAGAACAAGGACGTGAAGTAAATAAGGAGCATAATTATGAATATTTGTCTGACTCGATAACTGAGGAATTGCCAAGTGATCGGATGAGCCTTGGCTGGAACATGTCCGATCAATCTGTTGGTTCTGAAATCCTTGCGGATGTAAGGATTCTGCAGACTTGATCAAACTGTTTGCAATAAACCTGATAGCATCATGCTTCTTCTGAGTTTGCGCTAATCTGGTAACCAAAATCCATGGAGATCTTGTCCCATTCCAATTCACAATTTCAGATGATGAAAACATCCCAGTTTGTTGGTGTCCTATCTTAACCTGTTGGTATGTCAGGTACCTAGATATGAACGTAACTGTATCTTTCTTCGTAGAACTTGATACATAGGAGTTTGCGAAACTCTGAGTCTCTGAATCTAGAATTCTCCTAGCGTAGGATTTTCTAGAACACCTAATGTAGTGTAGGGTTCTCTCCTTTACGCATAAGCTGAGTCTTGGTAAGATTAACCGTAGAAAGCCATGTGATTCAGCGTGTCACTGTAATCAAACAGAATTGATATTGGAAAAATTTCTAGGGTAAAATTTCTCTTGTCATAGAATTTGCAACATAGTGCAGATATGGTCTTCCTGTTCTTCTCTAGGCTTAGAGGAAATTAGGTTATCCTCAATGAAAACACTGATGAATTTGCTAAGAGTTCATGGAAACTCTTTCTTATAATGTCGTTGGAGCATTGATTCAAAATCATAAATCTAGCTTGACCGAGTCGTGCACGAATAGCAGTCATGGACATGTCCTGCTCTTTCACTCGTCACTGTTGGCAGCATGATCATGAAATCGATCTTGGAAAAGTGATTAACACTATAAGGTCGATTGGACATGTTGTCAATACGTGGAGGAGAATAACGATCATGAATGGTGATTTGTTTAAATCGACTGTAGTCGACACATAATCTCATGGTACCATCCTTCTCCTTGTAGGTTCTTCGGGAATGTATAGGAAGATTTTGGAATAATCAACTGGCTATGCGTAAAAGACTTAAGTGGTCGTGTCTTACTGACAGCTAGAAAATTTTAGCGACCATGGCTAACAACGCACATGCTTGTAAGCATAGATAATTTGTACAGATTTTCCCGATGGAAAATCAAGCTGAATGTATTCAGGAGCCTGAACATTACTGTACATAATTATGAATCGTAGCATGGTGTGCTATTCATAGTCTATAATTAGGATAAAATTCATCTCGTGTCTGTCCGAGGAAATGCGTTAGCAGCTTGGATCTCATCATTAAGCTGAAGGAAAACCTTCGTATACGTGGGAATACGAAAGGCGTCCTTCATGGTCATGAATATATGAAATATGGTGAAAGAAATGAAAGTGACATCGGCAACGTGACAGTTCTCACTGATGCACCGGTAATGGTATTGAAATTCTTGTGGCCTGATTAATACATGGCACAACAAAATGGATATACCCTTGGAGGGTACTCTTAATTTCTTCGAAATGTTCCATAGTTGGACGTGAGTCATATGTCTTGACTCGTGTCTTGGAACTATAAGCAGGACATATGTCTTGACTGGTGTCTTGACATGTGTCTTCAGAAAGTATACGTGAGACATGTGTCTTGACTGATGTCTTGACATGTGTCTCGAGACGTAAAACAATAGAATTACAATATTAGGGTATTATGCCAGAATTGGCGGATCGGATGGACCACTGATCAATTATATGTCTGATCACGTCCGCGACTGGAGCCTCGGTTGCGATTTCTAGGATAGTTGTTGTCATAGTAGTGGTTACTATCATCCTGTCTGTCAGTTTCATGACGGTCATTCTCATGACTGTGATTCATGTAACTATTCAGCTGAGTGGCCGGCTGGTACCGGTCTTCACTCATATGACTGAAATGACAACTGAATGACGTGTGACATGTAACTAAGAATTAGGGACAATGATTGATGAAAATCGTCTGACGGTGAAGCATCTTCTCGTCCAATTGCTTTGATCTAACGCCTTTGTCTTCGTCTTGTATGAGCTCCAGGTTGTGAACGGCATCAGCATCTCGTAGCGTCTCCCAACATCAGCAGCATCAATCTTTAGTAACATCTCCAAGCTATGAGCGGCATCAGCAATCTTGTAGAATATCAGCAAGTGAACATACGTCTGAGATGATTTAGAATCGACTAGCGAATACTCGTGAAGTATTGCAAGTGAAATACACATGGATTAAGGTATGTGAAATACACATGGAATACGGTACATGGAGTACACACGGAATGCACATGAAATGATCGGTATGGGGTCAATCATTTGTCATGATTTAAGGAAAGTATATCGGTTAAACGGTTAGGAAAACCATCATGATAACCTGGCAATGCAAGTATATACCTCATTCTGGTTGCATAGAGAGCGTTAAAGTGTGGTTACACAAAATTCAAGATGATTTGCCTGGAAGCATGATCAATGAAAATCAACCATGACTATCATGAAAGCAGAATTTACATGAATTCCAACCGTGTCTTGCATGGAAGCAAAGACAACAAAAGAGACGTAAGACATAATCACGTGAAGACCAAGTCATTATGAAGAAACATGGAACAACTCAATGTGAAGGAGTGTATAACATAATCAGCATGAAACCGAAGTTAACCATGACAGTATGACAGCATACTTGACACAAAACATAATAACATTATGAGGGGAACTGAAAAAAGTTTATGCCAATAAATCATGAGAAAAATTTTATGCATGAAAAACAGTGCATGGATGCGTAATGTAGTTTATAAAAACCTTTATGTGTGCGAGGGGACGCCTATGGGTAGGTCCCAAAACAAAAGACATGGCGAGGGGACGCCTATGGGTCGGTCCCAAAGTTAAAAGTTTCGATAAAAGCACATGCGACCAAATAGGGCCAGTCCTGTACCAACCATTACTTAGTCATCATTCCTGCAACAATGATACATGAAACATAAATAAATGAAACTCATCTGTCAAAACTTATCAGAAAAAATTTATGTGACTAATTATGAACTACTGGGGTTCAGTCCACATGGCACAGTTCTCGAGGAACATTATGCATGAAACAATGACACATAACTAAATATGAATGACGGTTGTCCATCCATATTAGTAAAACAATATCGATGAAAACATCAAGGTTAAAACCTCAAGGTGCTGAAAACATCATGGTTAAAACAACAATGCGCTGAAAACATCAATACGTAGAATAACAAACGTTTGGCTTAGGAAGCTCCTGGTGACTACCCACTAGTCACAGGTCGAGTTTTAGAGCTTACAGGTCGAAGCCTTGGCTCTGATACCATAATTATAACACCTCATTTTGATAACGGAATGTCACGCGTAATTATGGCGTGTCATCAAAGCATACAAGGATAAATGTCTAAAACAATACATGACCATAGGGGTAACCGGAATCAAACATCGGTTCCCAAACATAAGCCCAAAACATAATAAAGCAAAAGAATGAATGAAAGACTAAACAAGCATAAGTATATGAAGGCAAAAAGGAAAAGAAGTCTCTAGCAGCTTCCATCCTATGCACGTCCTCCAAATGCTCGAGTCTTCCCTAGGGTACCTGCCGTTTTGGGACATGGAAAGGAAAGTAACGGCTGAGCAAAACGCTCAGTGCACGGATATAGACATAGTATAAATGACTAAAACATAATAAACTTAATAGCAGCGAAAATGTATAAGTCCTGGAAAACCTGGAACATGTTCATAAAACTGGTTTTATAGTTTGAAAAGCCTTATGTTTATCTTATGAAAACTGTTTAACATATTTTACCATTAGCCAATATAGGTCATGAAAATCCACCGTGCATGAATACTTGGAGGGGTGACCTCATCATGCAAATTAGAGGGGCTGCCTCTAATTTAATTTACTGGTTTTGGGTAGGAGGGATCAGCTCCTTGTGAAGGATGCAAGGTACACACCTCATTCACACTGAGTAATCTGCTGAAAAACATGTAACTAGGATGCACCCATACGCCCCACATGATAAATATAATAATATGGCCAAAAGCTGAAGGGACGCCACGAGCAATCACTCTGCCGTGGTGAAGTCATAATACCAGTGCCTCTAATGTTATGGTTATGGTACCTCCATAACTAGGTGAAACTGGTCATGCATGTATATGGCTATACGTATTCTAAATTAAACATAAGCAAATCAAACATATAAACTTATACTGCGGGAAAACAGTTGGCTGCATACGGGGAATCCTAATAAGGAAAGAATGTCCATACTGAAAGGACGGGAATCCGTACCTTATGTCTAGTGAACGAAGAAGACGAACTGAGGAGAGTCCTACTTCGGTACCACTAATGCTACATAAATACATACGTGTATAAGTATCTGCTTACTAAATACGTACTGGTTTTATGTCATGTCTTAGCTTATTTTATACGTTCATGTCATGTTTTACTGTTTTAAGCTTTAAACCGTGTTTATCTTATATTATGTCTATTCTGATTAAGTATTACTTGTATTCCATGTATTATTATACTTACTGTGTAATAATAAGTAACTTTCTAAAAATAGCAGGTTTCCTAAAATAGAAAGTTTCCAAAAATAGAAAGTTACAAAAAATAGAAAGTTTCCAAAAATAGAAAGTTTCCAAAAATAGAAAGTTTCCAAAAATAGATTTACTGCTTAAAATAGATAAGTTTCGAAAAATAGAAAGTTACCATAAATAGATTAGCTGCCTTAATTAAATAAGTTTCTAAAAATAGAAAGTTTCCACAAATAGATTAGCTGTCTGAATTAAATAAGTTTCTAAAAATAGAAAGTTTCCATAATTAGATATAAGCTGGTTAAATAAGCTAAGTATATAAGCTTAAGTGTTTTCTGATTATTTTTCTAAGTCATAATGATATAAGGTATAGTTTATTAATTATTACATGTAATTTAAATAAACTATAGGTTAAAAGTATTTAATTAAATATATCATGTTTTTAATTAAATAAAGTTAAATACTTAGGTTAAAACATGTATTATTAATTATTAATAATATAACCTAAGTCATGTTAATTAATTAATTATAGCCATGGTTTTTAATAATTATTTAATTATAAAGTCTAGAAAAATAAATACTTAGGTTAAAATTTCATGATCTAATAATTAAATTATAACCTAAGTCATGTTTTATTAAATTAATCATGTCATATATTATTAATTTAATTTTAACATATGATTATCAAAACATCACCTTAACATAAACCATGAACCGGATCGTGACTAGAAATCGTGAACCGGACCCGTAATCAACACCATACCCCGAACCACTTCGAGGTTTCCCCCTGTTTGCTGCTGCCGTGGGACCCACACCACCAAACCGAGACCTTGTGGTCTCGGTGGTGGTCCATATTCCAAGCCGAGACCCCCTTGGGGTTCAGTTTAGGCGCCGGCCACAACAAACACCCCTAAATCCTCCGTTTTAATTTACCCCATAACCATGTACATGTTTGATTTATGTTTTTAATTAGCTTTTTAAAAACATCATGTTCTTATGAAATTAATTAAATCAAAACCTAAAAGAAAAGGATTTAAAAAGGTATACCGAATGCGTGGATCAAACGAGGATGAACATACACGAACACTTGCACCAAATTCAATATCAAAATCAAACAAACACCCCCCTTTGGTGTGTTTATATGCGGCGGCCAAGAGAGAGCAAGAAGGAGAAGGAGAAAACTTTTTTTTAGGTTTTTGATTAATTTACTGTAAAGTGAAAAGTGAACAAAAGTTTTACCTTAACCCCATGTTAGTAAAATTTTGATGGGCTTGGCCCATCTCTTGGTGTAGCCGCGGGTAGGGGGCCCCACATGGGGTACCCGTACCATTTTCCGAGTCTATTTATTTATTTGTTCGTTCGTGTTTAGTCGTGTTCGTGTTTTATGTGTTCTCGTTAAATATTAACCGTGACTTAATATATTTATTCGTGTTCGTAATAAATATATCTACGTAATTAATATTAGCTCGTGATTAATTTACGTTCATGATTTCATGATCGCATGTTCGTGATTAATTATTGTTCAAATAGTTATTGTGTGTTCGTACGTAATAAATACTTATCGTGTTCTAACACGTACGTAATACGTAAAATTATAACACGTGAACGTAATCATACTATAAAAGGAAAGTTTTAATCTAGTACGTACGATCTTAAGGGTACTATTCATGGTAAAAGTATGCGGGTTTTACACTTCAAGTTTTTCTTTCTCCGCCTTATACTTATTCTTTAATTCTTGGAGTTTTGTGATCCTTGCTGCACTTTTATGAGTTTCATCTTTTCTGACACGAGCAAGTTCTTCTACATGAGATTTTCGTGTTGACTCCATCTCTTCATTGAACTTGGCTATCATCTCCGCTTGAGCTTTCTTGGATGCTTCTTCAGTTTGCTGTCGTTTGATTAACTCTTCTCGAATTTGAGCCATCTCCGTTCTCTGAGTTTCTAGATGTTTATCCATCATTTCTACCATATAAATTGCAGAAAATGATGGCGTCACAGGGATACTTGATGTCGGTTGAGAAGACACAGTTGTTATGACAGTGCTGATGACTGAACTAGATGGTGGTGGAGGGGTTTGTAGTTGAGTCGACAATGGTTGTGTTGGCAAAGGCTGAATTGGTGGAGGTTGAGTTGATATAGGTTGACTTAAAGACAATGGTACTGTAGAACCTGGAAAGAGGACACTTTTAGCAGTGGAGGTGATATTTTTAGTCACGATGGCTGTCGTGTCAACAGACTCGGCCATTTCTATGCTTGTTGTATCTGTTATGGATGTCTCTTTTGGTGCTTTGTACCTTTCCGGTGAACCAAACTCACGAATGTCGTATGGTTCCTCGTCTTCCTCTTCATTTTCTACCTGCACTTTTGAGCCACTACCTCCGGTTTCTTTTCTACTTTGTGCAATAACCTTCTTCAATTGTTTTCTCTCATCTTTTCGAAGTTGCTCGGCAGTGAAATCTTCAGCAACATCTTCATCTTCGAGGACAAACTTCTCACCTTTGCGCTTATCTTTTTTTGGCATCAGTCTTTGTCTTTGTTCTCTTGGCTTTAGTCTTAGGTGAAACAACTTCTTGCTTACGTTTACTTTTACCTTTGACTGTAGTTGAAGAGACTTCTGCCGTCTCAACACTTTCCTTTTGTTTTTTTAATTCTCTCAGCATTTGCTTGTAATCATTAGATGCTATAATTTCATCAGTCAGCAGTTGACCAGGAATAGGACCAGGATTACAAACGCTGGAAAGTCCTTCATGCCTTAGATCCACAGTATCATCAGCCTCTTCAGTGTGGTGACGGCTTTTTTCGCGCTTATTAATAGAAGCATCATTTTGCATAAAGTAATGAATAATAAGCTTGATGAATCGTGGATAATGAAAACTCCCAGCCTTATGCTTCGTGTTTTGGAAGGGTTGATAATTAAATTCTTCCCACAACAAGGATGCATAATCTGTGTAAAGACCTTTGTACATTCCCCAAAATATCTTAGCAATTGGAAGGCGCAAAGAATCATACCCAGTTTTTTTAGGTGTAAGACACCGAGTTAGAATACCGAAGATAGCTGGGTATGTTTTAGGTGTAAGACACCGAGTTAGAATACCGAAGATAGCTTTCCAAGGTTGACCCAACTTGCTTGTGGTAAACCCGGACACCAATCGTAAGTTAGGATCAGCATATCCAAGATCATCAATGAACATCTGAAAGACTTCTTCTTTGGTGGGGTCTGAGAAGGGAAGACCTTTGGGTGTATCCCGGATTCCAAATATCTTACGGAAGTCTGAAACTGTGAGTGTCTGTGCCTTGTTGTCGATGGTGAATGTGATCTTGTTTGAAATCCGCTTCTTGGTAGCCCAGAATTCGTACATGTAATCAATTGGAACTAAAGCAGTACTCCTTAATGCATTCTTGAAGTGAGAAAGATCAAGGATTGCAGAAGCGACTTTGAATCCATAGTGAGTTGAATGAGAATCTTCCTTCAATCGGTAATTGTTTGGTATGAACTTAAGTTCTTTTGCAGCGGCAATTGCTGATGCTCTTGCATCTTGGAGTTCTTGCACGGTTGGATTAGTCATGTTTTCTGTTTAAGATAAGACATAAAAGGTTGATACACACAAATATATATACCATTATGTTTTCACTCCTAAGCATTGCACACATGACATAATTCATCAAACAATTAGCAAACCATAACAAACAAGCAATTAACAATCCAACAATCCTTCATTCGGAAAAAAAACTACAAGTTCTTCATTCGGTATTTTTCACTTATTCGGGAAAAAGTGCTCATTCGGGAAAAGGTCCTTCGTTCAGTAAATTCCATTCGTTCGGGAAAAAGTCATTCGTTCGGTAAAATTCCTTCGCTCGGAATAAATTCCTTCGTTCGGGAAAAATGACCCTTCGTTCGGAAAAATTCCTTCGCTCGGAATAATTTTCCTTCGTACGGAATAATGCCTTCGTTCGGAGTAATTTTCCTTCGTACGGAATAATGCCTTCGTTCGGGAAGAATGCCTTCGTTCGGGAAGAATGCCTTCGTTCAGTAAAATCCTTTGTTCGGTAAAACCTTCGTTCGGTAAAATCCTTTGTTCGGTAAAAACCTTCGTTCGGTAAAATCCTTTGTTCGGTAAAAACCTTTGATCGGTAAAAACCTTTGTTCGGTAAAATACCTTCGTTCGGTAAAATCCTTTGTTCGGTAAAAACCTTTGTTCGGTAAAAACCTTTGTTCGGTCAAAACCTTTGTTCGGTAAAAACCTTCGTTCGGTAAAATCTTTGACAGTTCATTCACTCATGAAGTTGGGTTCATTCGGAAAGATAACATTAACTCCCCTAAAACGAACGCAGCCTAAATTAAGTTACCCTAAACACGTGTGAGAGTTATTAAGGCAACAATCTATGTTCTAATAAAAAACCGAGCCAAACCCACCTAGAAACCCTAATTAATTTGATCTAATCAACTCATAAAACCCTAATCTTATGAATTAAATAAAAACGAACTAATTAAAGGATTTAATGAAGAAATAAGCCAAGTTATACACAGAAATTGACGTTTGTACCTTTGATTGATCGAATGAAGTGGCTAGAAGAATCACAGAACAAAGAATCAAGAACGAAAATGGCGGATAGTGTGTGTTTTTGTGTGTGTGGAAGACGACCAGGAAAAGAAAAGAGAAAAAGAAAGCGGCTATGTATTTGACTTAGGTCAAAATTTGGCAAGTTTTACACTTTGTCCAATTTTAGTCCCCTAATTTCCTCTATTTCCTTTTTTAGTTAATGACAAAGATTAGGATAACATCTGTTAAGTAATTTAACAAGCGTTAAATCTACCCCATTATATTTAACTATTCTTTTCCGCACACAAACTAAACATTTGATCCTAAATGCAAATATCCGATAAACATAACTCACGACAAATCATGAACAATCACAAATCGTATACCAAAGAATATCCATTCATTAACCATTTAACCGATTAATTTTTCTCGAAAACTTTTGAAGACCGTTTTGATGACGAAGATGATTTGATATTTTCTCCCCCTTAAACAATGACCCGTTTTCTATTTAAAGAGATGTAGTCATTGTTTAACGAGTCAAATATTGATGAAAGAATTTTTCAATTTATGTCTTAGAAAAAATTTATTCGTGGTGGCAATAAGATTTCTCTTATTAAGACAAGTTAATGCACTAAGACATACACTAATTCGTGTTAGACCAAGTTATAAAGTAAACTTGATCCCTTGTATGATTTGGCTTGTAAATCATACCCGAGAAAATTAATTCCCGTTGTGAGCCAACGTTTTCAGAAGAAATACGTGACTTTAATGCGAAAAACGGGTTGCAGTCTGAAATAACTACAAGCCATTATGGGCATGTTTTAAAACATGTACAACTTTTATACTGACTCTATTTATGGCGCCGTGTCAATTTTAATCGACATTTCTAAGGCCGTAAATATTACCGTACTAAAAGACATGCCCGTTTTAAAAAAAACGAAAAATATTTTTGGATTTTCTTGATTTTATATTTTTTTATGGTTTTTGTATGTTTTATATTTTTTATGGTTTTTCTATGTTTTATATTTTTGTATTTTTATTTTGGTGGTTTAAATATATGCGATAATATACAAGATCACGATCAAAGGATACTCTAGAATAGTTTACCACCACTATTCTTCAGATTCTTCTGCCAACTCCTTAAGTGTCGCTGGTGAGAATGATTTCATGCCTAGCTTTTCGATCAAAAACTCGATACATCCTCGATCTAAGGCCTTTGTGAATATATCTGCCAGCTGATACTCAGTGTTGATGAAGTACAGTTCGATCACTCCATTTTCCACTTGCTCTTTGATGAAGTGGTAGCGTATGTCAATGTGCTTTGCCCGGGAATGTTGAACGTAGTTGCAGCACAAAGCAATTGCACTTTTGTTATCACAGTACATCGGGATTTTGTTGAAGCCAAGACCGTAGTCAGTTAATTGTGATCTCATCCAAAGAACTTGAGCACAACAACCGGACATAGCAATGTATTCAGCCTTAGTACTTGATATCGCAGCGCTTTTCTGCCTTTTTGATGCCCAACTAACCAATCTATCTCCAAGAAGTTGCACACTGCCAGAAGTGCTACGTCTAGTATCTTGACACCCAGCATAATCCGCATCTACATATGATATTAGTGCAATAGAGGAATCCTTCGGATACCACAGACCACGATGAAGTGTTCCTTTAAGATACCGAAAGATCCTTTTCACAACATGTAATTGCTTTTCGGTAGGCCGAGCCTGATACCGGGCACACATGCATATAGCAAATTGCAAATCAGGCCTGCTAGCAGTCAGATAGAGAAGGGTGCCGATCATTCCACGGTAAAGTTTAGGATCGACAACTATCCCTTCCTTATCTTCATCTAACTTGGATCTCTCCACCATTGGAGTATCCACAGGGTCACAATTTTCCAAATGATATTTCTTTAATGATTCAAGAGCAAATTTGGATTGATTAATGAAGATGCCTCCGGGATTCTGAGAAATTTGTAACCCTAAGAAAAATGAAATTTTTCCCATCATTGACATCTTAAAACGTGTGGACATAATTTTCTCAAAATGGTCAGACAGTCTTTGATTAGTAGCAGCAAATATTATATCATCAACATAAATTTGTACCAGAATCATGTCATTGTCCTCCTTGAGAATAAATAATGTTGGGTCCACTTTGCCTTTGGAGAAGCCTTTGGAGATGAGATAAGACGATAGGAGATCGTACCACGCGCGTGGAGCTTGTTTCAACCCGTAAAGAGCCTTCTTGAGCTTGTACACGTGATTAGGATACTCCGAGTTGACTAATCCATTCGACTGGCTTACATAGACATCTTCCCTTAATTCACCATTGAGAAATGCCGTCTTAACATCCATTTGGTAGATGATCATGTTCATGTGAGCAGCATACGCAAGGAATAGTCTAATCGCCTCCAATCGTGCAACAGGAGCAAAGGATTCTTCAAAGTCAATACCCAAAGCTTGTTTGTAACATCTAGCAACCAATCTAGCTTTGTTCTTTAGAACTCCACCTAACTCATCGAGTTTACCTTATATACCCACAATAATGTAAGGATTTCAACGTTGCTAGGTAAAGGAACTAATTCCCACACTTCAAGACGTTGAAATTCATTAAGTTCCTCTTGCATGGCTTCAATCCAAGATGCTTTAGTCATGGCTTGTTGCCAGTTTTTAGGTTCAGTATCGGAAAGAAATGCATCAAAGTAGCAATATAATGCATGTTCTTGGAGTTGGTGGCGAGTTAAGACTGGTCGATTGATGTCACCAATAATATTGCAGATTGGGTGATCCTTTGTCCATTTTGTGTTGTGAGTTTCAATCCGTGGTGGTCGGGAGTGAACGATTGCAGGAGCTTCCTCTGAGGTAGATGCCTCGTTAGGGTTTTCAGGTATGTGTGAACCAAAGAAAGGAAACTCTTGTAAGTGAGCAAATTCCAAATCGTGATCATAGTGATCCTCTTCAACATCATCAGGAACGAGTGGGGGTAAAGATTTATGTGTGGTTTGTGAATTGGTGGGGGATGGGACATCTTTTTCAAGAGTGACAGTAGATGCCTCTGACTGATTTCCATTATCTTGAACAATAACTTCAGGAATTGGAGCTACTGCTACAGGTGCTGGAGAATCATCACTAGGTGGATCAAAGAATTCATCAAACATAGGTTGAAATAACTCATCCCACTCGGGCCTTGTAGGTGGTATAAATGATGAAGAAGTAGGGTTGTTGGGAGTTAATCCAGAACTAATTGTACCGGTTCCCATCTCATGTAATGCTGGTTCAGAGCTGTGTTGCTCAGAAGCCATCACTGTCAGCTCATCAAAATTGGCATCCAAAGTTTCTACTATCTTGCCAAGACGGCGGTTATAAATTTGGTAAGCTTTCTTTGCAGGTGAGTAACCAATGAAAATTCCAATGTCAGCCTTCGGTTGAAGTTTGCCCAAATTCTCACTATTAGTATTTGGATAACACAGTGCACCAAATACATGAAGAAATGAAATATCGGGTTTTTGTCCATGAAGTAGCTCATATGGATTTTTACCATGGCGTTTACAAATGATGGAGTGGTTTTGGGTATAACATGCGGTTGCCACTGCTTCAGCCCATAAGAATAAAGGAGCATTCACATAAATCAACATAGTTCTAGCAACTTCCATTAGTGTACGGTTGCGTCTTTCCACGACACCGTTTTGTTGTGGAGTGCAAGCAACAGAAGTTTCATGTGAAATACCGACCTCTTCATAATAGTCTCGTAGAGTTTGATTAACGAACTCAGTTCCATTATCAGTGAGAATGCGGCGAACAGTAGCATTAAGACGTACTTGGATCATCTTTAAGAAAGTAATAAGATACTTTGGTGCTTGATCCTTGGATGCTAAAAATTTTACCCACGTAAACCTTGAGAAATCATCCACCATGACGAGGATGTATTTTCTACCACTCACACTAGCCGTACGCATTGGCCCGCAAAGATCCATGTGCAAAAGATACAGTGGTTCTTGGTTGGTGTCTTCAGCTTTAGGTTTGTATGATTTCTTGGTGCTTTTTCGCAAAGAACACGCGGAACATAAATGATCCTTGTCGAACTTAAGTTTTGGAAGACCACGAACAAGTTCGTTTTTAGCCAAATGGTTTATAGCATCAAAGTTAAGATGAGATAACCGACGATGCCACAACCATGACTTGGTCTTAGATGCTTTGGAAAGAAGGCATACAGGAGAGGCGGCCATCATGTTTTGAATAGACAATGTGTAGAGATTATCCCCTCGAGAACCCTTTAACAAATCATTTCCTGCAAGATCACGAATAAAGCAAGTATGCTGTTGAAAAGCCACTTCAAGGTTTGAATCACAAAATTGTCCCACTGAAAATAAATTATGACCAAGTCCCTCCACATAATATACCCTTGAAATCGTAACATTCCCAATTTGATATTCACCGTAACCCATGATCTTCTTAATGCCGAATTTAACCGTTCCTAGAAACTTGCTGACGAAATTTCTGAGCATCGAGCGATCTCCGGTCATATGCTTTGAGCATCCAGAGTCCATGTACCAGAGGATGATTTGGACCACTTGAAAATATCACCAGACAAGGACGATGTATCAGAATCTAGTAGTTCCTCTGTGTTAGCAGGTATAGATATAATTATCTTATATTTGCTAACCGAAGAATTCTTAGGCTTCCAAACTTGCTTCCTAAATGTCGGCTTAGATTCTAGTTGTCTAAGATCCTAAGGTACTTCTTCACTGGTAGGCACATTAGTGGGGGCAGACCTAGTTAAAGGGCACTTTTTCCATTTCTTAGTGCTAGTGTTCCTATTTAAAGGACGCTGAGACCTAACTTCCGTGGATGTGATCCTAGTTAAAGGGCACGTAGTTCCATTAGCAGTGAAGGTCCTACCAGTGGGTTTCCATTGCCAACCATCTTGGGTGAATTTCTTCCCCGTTGGAATCCATTCAAGATTGTTCCTAATTGCTTTCATTCACGTGATCAACAAGGCATAAATCATGATGCTTAGAAACCATGCATTCATTACAATTCCAACATCTCAAATTAGAATTCACATTTTGCTTAGGCTGCTGCACAAGCGCAGGGCCTTTAGTCTTAGTTACATGATTCTTTTTATTCAAATTTGAAATAACATTCCTAGGGTGAACTTCTACTTTCTTCTTCGCAGTCCTACTAGTGTAAGGCTTGATCCTATTCTTCTTGTCTTGAGATCCTTTAGCCTTAGTAGATACAATTACTCCTGTAGAAGCCAAGGGAACATTAGTTACAGATTTTGATTTAGCCTTGATGGGTGTGTTTAATATAGGCTTAGATCCTGGATTCTTATTGAATGGAGTCATGGAAATGGTGGTGGTTTATTGTTTCGGGGGTACAGATATCGGTTGCCCAATGTAATCTAAGTTTGCTAAACAATCCTGAACGCGATCCACATATAATAACAGCTCATATAGAAGCTGACTTGTGGGATCTAGTTCACGCATGTCATCAACAATCTCTCTAGCTAGATCTGCATGTTCTAAGGCATTTTTCATGTATGTGGCAAATTTAGTTGGACTGTTCTTAAATTTTGGGTCCTGATATAGCACACGTGGGTTGGGTTTGGGAGCACAAGAGGTCGAGGCATAGATAGTGGCTGGATTATCAACAACTTCTTGTCCTTTGAGTTGAAGTGTCTCCTTTAATTCAGCCAAAACCATGTTTTTGTCGATGAGTTGAATATTTAAGTCAGAGATTTCCTCGCACTTACGGTTCAATTGGTCAACGAGTGACTTTTGCTCTGCCGCATTAATAGCGAAGCGATCTTCTAATGAACCATAAATTTGTGAAAAAACCCTGTTTTACTTTATCAAACTCCCCTAGCATAGAAGTAATTCTATCTTCTAGGGCATGATTTTTAAGCTCTGCAGCCTCTAGTTCTAATTTCTCTGCTACTGATTCTCTCTTAAGTCTCATAATTTATTCCTCTAATGCCTGAACCACCTGAATCATCTTGTCACTTGTCTCAACGGAGTTTTCACAATCAATTGTTTTTGAAAGAGTTTCATTTTTAGATTGATTTTCAATTTCAAGAGATATACAATGTTGTTGAAGCTCATTAAAACGTTTTGAAAGTGTGTTATAAGAATCTTGAAGCTCTGAAAATTCAGCGTTAGATTCATGAGAAGAATGATTATCTACATTAATCACAGGCGCAAGAATATTCACAGACATATCATACACATCATCACATTTATTCACATTAGATGAAATCTCATGAGCATATTTAAGAGTAACAACTTGCATCACTTCGAGAGACACTATATGTTCTAAGAATCGGTCATATTCGGATAAAATCTTTTCTTTTTCAATTAAATGTTGTTCATAAGCATCATCCATTTCATAGAAAACTTTTTGAACTTCACCAATTTCAAAATTTAGATTTCTCGATAGATTATAGACTCCATTTTTAATATGGTTCACAAACGGAACGATCTCTTTCTCAAACGCCGTTTTCATGTGTTCGAAAGCCCATTCTCCAGCGGTTAGAGCCGTTGAAGTCATACATTCCAGGATGACCTTGTCAAACTCGGTAAGGTATCGCTCAATCTCTTCCAAGCTGAGCTTTACCGTACTTACCGATGGAAGATTCTTAGGAATTTCCTTCGGTTCGTCCGAGTTAACGAGTGTAGGAATTATACTAAGGCATTCTCTAGTAGGCATGAAAGTGGATGTTTGGATAGTTTTATTTCGCATATTAAATCGAGTTCTAAGATCTATCTTAGCATTTGTTGCATTCATTTGAGCATAGTCATATTCAGGATATGTAGTAAGTAATTTTAACCTATTCTCTCCATATGGTGTCATGCTCTCAGATTCATTTACAAACACAATCGGATCTAATACCAATCCTAACTTAGTTGCATCATAAAGTCGTAGGTTGTGGTGAAATGCTTGCTTTGCATACCCCGGGTTAGGTGGTAGGTCTATTAGACGCGATAGATTGAACTCTTGAAATGACGAATGAAACAAGTGTACTAAATGTGAAGCAGAGTATAATTTTAAAAGCAAAATTTCAGTCTTTTTAACTCTCTCAGACGCCTTAATTTCTGTTTCAACTCTTTTAGACTCGAGTATTTTGAAATCCATTTGTAGTTTTTGAAAATTATTAACGACTGACTCTTTTTCTTTAAGTTCTTTTGAAAGATTTGCTCTTAAACTCTCAATTTCTAGCAGATTATCCATTTGAACTTGCCTAAACCTATCAAATTCAGGATTGGTTAAGGTAGTGGACACAGGAGTTAATTCCAAGGTTTTAACCTTTTCCTTATGCAAAGCAAGCTCGGCAGATAAAGTCTGATTAACACTGAGGGTTTCAAGGACCGCATTATTCATTTGGCTAAGCAAAGATGCTGAGACCATAACCAAATCAGGTTGAGCAGACGAATTGGTAGTCGTAATAGCTCTCGGTTGTGGTTCTCTCAAAGTCTGGGGACTTTCATTGATATTGCTATCATTGTTTGTCTCCTCGATTGAGTTACTAACCACCGGAGGCGGTTTCGAATACTCAGACACTTGCTCAACTTGATAAGGTACAATACTAGTATCTGTAGCAGTATGTGGTACCTCAGAAATTGTATCAGCTTCATAAAGTGAAAGATTTGCCATGAGAGCTGCTTTGGCGGTATTGAGATCATCACAGTCAGAGTCGTATGCATCCAAATCATCACATTGATATGCGGCATTGTTTGTGATGGCTGCTGTGAGACCGTCAGTGTCCGCGACTCCCGGATCTACGAGAAATGCCAACTCTTCTTCATCGAGCTCACGTCCTTGGTCTTGAGCATTCACCAAGTAGATCTTCTCCTGAAACCATGTGCCGTCCCTTTTCCTCTTGGGCTGCTTACACTCTCGGGCCATGTCCCCTTCCCCTTTGCAGTTGTAGCATATAATCACCTTCGTTTTTGTGACAACCCAAAACCGAGGTCATTGCTTAATCTTATTTTACGATTATTTTTGAAATTTTTGGATGAGTTTGAACGATATTTATTTTTGGAGGTTTAAGTTTAAACCGATGTTGGAAGGTCTATATTTAATATTTATTAAGTATAAGGAGTATTAGCAAGCGTGATGTCGATGGATGCAAAATATTTTACGTCTTATTGTCGGTTGTTCGATTTTTGTCATTTTTGAGGTTTTATTTTAAATGACGTGTTAAGTCGAGTTGAGAGTCGATATTATTATTTTTGAGGTACGTTTTAAATTTTTAAAAGTATCTTTATGAAACTCGAGCCCCGTAAATATTTGAAAATTGACTAATAGTTATTTCCCGCTTTTTAGCTAACTATTTATATTTCTAGCCACAACTATTGCCAAATTGCAACTATGATCCCTACCCCACTATATATAAACTTAAAACAAACACACACACCACAATTTCTCATTTAAAAATTTCACCATCTTCTCCTTTCTCTCTCTTGAATGCCAAAACCCACCACCATCACCAAAACACACACATTTTCAATTTATCTTGAGTTTGAGGTTGAATCCAACTAAACCAAGCATAGACCCACTCTTATAATTGCATAAGGATCACATTGGTGTAAGAATTTTACACATGCAAGCACATTTTTTTTCTTGATGTTGGTAGGTAGGAGCTATGATCATGCATGGCATTATCATGATGATCCATGGTGGTTTTTGTTAAAAATATTGTTAGAAAATTCATTTTGATCTTAAGATTTTTATTTTGATTATGATTTTGATGTTATGATTGATGTTTGATGATATTAGGGTATAGTAATGATCATTTTCATGGTTGGTTTTTTATCAAAAAGTTGATTTTGTACAAGATTTTTATAGTCATTTTATAACAGTAAGTTAAGTGTAAAATCCGAATTTTTATGTTTTGAAAATGGCTTAACTTATAGCCTAGGGTTGTAGATAAGTTTCTTAGCTTCTATTTGATATAAGGTAGAGCTTCTAGCTCCAAACGAGTGCGAAGTTATGATGTTTTGAATGATCGTGTACCGGGAGACGAGTATCGGCACTACAAATAGTTGTTGTCGATATTTGGATCGAATCTCGGGGACTCTAAATGGATGTTTTGAAAATGGTAACCTACGGATAATGAGGTGATTATTTTATAGGTTGAGTTTACTTTAAAACCCGAGTGTCGGTTTTGTAAACGGAGTCGTTTAAAGAAGTTAAAACGGTTGTATGAAAAATTAATGTAAATCTGTCTGGAATTTGTAGTTTGAAAATGAATCGGGTAAAGTACTTTAAAAGTAATTTCATTTGATAAACTTGTAGGAGGACTTTCTATATATAGTAAGTTAGTTTATCGATTCGTTTCATAAACGGTTGACGTGTTTAAAAGGGGTAAATAAGCTAGTACATGTAGTATGTACCGGCGGACTTTGTAAAAAAGTGTAAAATGGTAAAGTAAGTGTGTAGTAACGTATAATGAAGTTATTTATATCGTTTTCTCTCGAGTTTATCGTGACTTTATGAGTTTGAGTTTCATGTTGTTATGTATGATTTATTTCTCGAGTCATTATTAATGAACGCGCCTTATTTGATAGGTAGCGGTTCTCGTGTTTGAAAGGCATCTATTATCGTCGACGATCATCTCGCTAGACCTCTTATACTAAGGTGAGTCTATAGCCTCGCTTTCTACTCGTTTTAAGGATTTTAATACCCGCGAGGAGGATACATGCTATTTGAAAATAAATGAACACAAGTCATGAGTAACTGTTGGACCCGAATGATGCCTAAAGTTGATTTCATTGTATTGAGTAACTTGTTGCTAAAGACCCTAAATTCATGAGCCGTTAACTATCTTCTGACTTGATGTTGTGAGTGGGGAATAGCCGCTTATTCTAATGATAGTACTATTGGGTTGACCACCCTATCTGAGACCAGGGCATTATGTTGAGTAACCCGCTGGGAAGGATAATTTTACGTGAATAAGATTGTGGTATTCTAGCAACTGATACCCTAGAGGGGCAATGGTTTTATTCTAGTCATGCCGGCATTTGGCGTGGGTGACTATTTGGTTAAGGGGTCGGTGTCATGAGCTTAAATACGATGTTTAATGTTTATTACTGCCTTGAATATAGATTGTGTGTACGACAATTCTATAAATGATTATGATTGATTTTCTTCTTGTGTTCAAATGTGATTTGATAAACCTATAGTCTCGCTCAACATTATTGTTGACTCGTTTTATGCATGTATTTTAGGTAATAGGAAGTGATGGGACATGGAGCTTTGTTGTGAAGGTTGTGGCTTGGCTTTTAGAAGAATGTTGGTCTAAACTGTTTCTACCTTTTAATGTTTGAACAATTTACTTTATGTTGATGTACTGTACTAAACTTGTTGGTTGTTGGTCGAGATCCATGGGGACTAAACGCTTTACTCTGGTATCGTGTCAGTACAATTTGGGTTGAAATTTATGTTTTAGACCATTTATGAAAATCATGTTTCTATTTTGTGTAAACGTCTCTATTTTGAGTCGTTCAATATACCTTGTGTGATGATGCTTGTGTCTAGCACCCAATTGTGTATTTCCGCTGCGCAATGTAAATTGGGGGTGCTAGAGATTGGTAATCAGAGCTGCAAGTTATAGAGAACTGGGTCGATTTTGAAAATTGTCCTAAACTATAAATTTGGTGTCGAAAGTATTTGTTCTTCAAAAGCACACAACTCCTCTGCAACGCTCCGGTAAGATCACTTTTAGTTTTGTTTTGCATTGTAGATGTATCCCTCATAACTGAAATGATTTCCCGAGTATTTATTAAGTAAATACTACGATATTGTATTGGAATTATTGAAAGTACGCTGAGTGCTTGTCAGTATCATATTTATTTTTTTGCGAGCATTGCATAAACATCATTTGCATTGTGTTACATAGCATGGATAATGTATGACATTTGTATGAGCATTGCATACTAATTATTATTTTATTAACGATGACCTTAAGTATCATTGAACCCTTATAATTGTAGAAAATGGCTAGTTTACCTCGTGAGGATGGATGGATTGATATGACTAATGTAGTGGATGGTGAGGAAGTGGATAACTTTGGTGCTAGTGACGATGATGAGCCTTTTGAGTTTTTAGATGATGGGATTCCACTTACTGTAGTTGGTCAGACAGAGCCTGAGTTGATACAAGGTAGTTATGTTCCAAGGGTCAGTGTTGTGCCACAAAATGTTCCAGATTGTCAGCGACCTGTTGTTCGTTCTTCGACTGCTACTTGTGATGCTTATATTAGTAGTTTGCCTGGGATTGCATTTGCTAGGGGTGATGTTCATGTTGAGTCGAGTAGGGCTGCTAGTGCTCGATCTATTCATGATGGTATTCCTAAGGTTTATTGTCCAGGTCCTAGGTCTTATGATGATATTTTCTGGTTTCTTAAGAAGTTTGATAGGTCTTTGTTTGAGAGGTATTTGGTTGAGACTCGTGTGATTAGGAGGTTTGAGGAGAATGAGAAAAAGTTTGACAGGTTTGTTGGTAGTGTGAGGAGGTCAAAGTTTGTTAGGGCAAGGGAAATGGATGAAGTTGTTAGATTGAGATCTATGGTGCTGAATTTGAGTGGGCAAGTTGAAAGGTTGCGTAGGGAGCAAGAAAGGAATGCTAGGTTGAGTGCATGGGATATGCCGATGAGATCTTTTCCTAGTCGAGGTGTTGTGATTCATGATGTGCCGGATCAGGTTGAAGCTCAAGTGTCGGTGAAGCCGAGTGAAGGAGGTAGTCGTAAGGGGAAGGGAAAAGTGGAGGAAGAATCTGAAGATGATGATAGCAGCAGTGATGACGAGCCGATGTACAAGAAGCTGCGGGGATGTGATGTTTAGTTCTTTATGTTGTTTTTATTTAGCCTTGTTGTAATAGAACTTATGTAGACTCGTACTCTAGTTTGTGATGAAACTTAATGACTTTTAAGTTGTTGTGATGAAGGATTGTAGTGACATTACTTGTCATAATTTTGTGGAGATTTTCCAAAGCAATCCAAAAATTACCTTCATGACTTATGATTTGTCTTATTAGTTCTTTTGTGTGATTGGTTAATGATTCATTGTGAATTGTGTTGTTGGTGCATGTAGTATCCATGTTACATCTTGATAGAGAAATCCTTCTTCTTATCTTGATATGAATACTTACTTGTTATTTTTCTGTTATGGTTATACAGGAAGGAGTTGGGAGGCATTTTTCTGACTTTACTAAATTATTGTTTGGTTAGTTTCCTGTAAACATACCGCCTAAATTGACGACTGCTACTGTTAATACCATGATTGAGCAAGCTATTGCTAGAGCTTTGGAAGCTGAACGTGCTGCAAGGAACCAAGAGGCTGAGAATAGGAATGCTGTTGGTCAGGTTGGAGGGAATGTTGGAAATCAGGTTGGAGGTAATGCTGATGAGCAAGCAGAAGGAAATGCTGCGGGACAAGTTGGAGGTAATGCTGCTGTTCAGCAGATTCAGAAGGAATGTTCTTATGCTAGTTTCATGAAATGTGGACCTACCCAATTTCGTGGGACTGGTGGTGCATTGGAATTAAGGAGGTGGATTCAGAAGATAGAAAGTACTTTTGAAATCAGTGGATGTTCAGAAGCTAGTAAGGTGAAATTTGCTGCAGCTACTTTTCAGGATGATGCATTGAGTTGGTGGAATAGTCAAGTAGCTACTGTAGGATTGGTTGAAGCGAATGCTAGAACATGGACTGTGACCAAGGGACTGTTGACTGCTAAGTTTTGTCCTGAGGAAGAGTTAGGTCAGTTGGAAGATGAATGAAGGCATTTGGTGCTGAGGAACAATGATATTGTAGCTTATACAAGGAGGTTTTCTGATTTATGTTTGTTGTGTCCTGATGCGTTTGCTGATGACCGTAAGAAGATGAAGCAGTATATTAGAGGTTTATCTAGTAATTTCAAGGGAGAAACTACTTCGTCGAAACCCAAGTCATTTGATGAAGCTGTTCAAATGGCTCATGCTTTAATGGATGTAAAGCTGCAGGATCGAAAGGATAGTATTGCTAAAGGGAATAAGAGAAAGTGGGAAGCTGCACGCTCAAGCCAAGGGCATAATCGAGGTGGTTATCGTAATAACAATAACCAAGGACCGAATAGGAATCAACAATATAATTTGAGAAGGAATGATGGTGTTCGTGCTGCTACAGGAAATCAAGGTAACAAGGTGAATCCGAAGTGTGGTCGGTGTAATCTGTATCATATTGGAAATTGTCCACCTGCTGGCAACAAGTGTGGGAAGGCCGGACATAAGATGGCAGATTGTAGAAACAAGGGTGTAGCCACTGGGGCTAATGCTGTTAAGGTAGTTTACTGTTCTGGATGTGGAGGCCGTGGACATAAGCAAGGGAACTGTCCGAGGGTTGGCATACGACAGGGAGGCAATGTTGCTGCTGGGATTGCTGCTCCAGCCTATGTCGTGGGAGATGCTGACAAACCTCAAGGGCCGAACGTGGTGACTGGTACGTTCTTACTTGATGCTTGTTATGCTAGTGTGTTATTTGATTCTAAATTCGATAGAAGTTTCGTAGATGTTAGATTCAGTCAGCTATTGGATAGAGAACCAATGAGATTGACAACTAGTTATAATGTGGAGTTAGCTAATGGTAAGGTTGTAAGCACTAGTTCTATACTGAAAGGTTGTTCCTTGAAGTTAGGTAATTATGTGTTTAGTATTGATTTGATGCCCATAGAGTTAGGATCTTTTGACGTGATTGTTGGAATGGACTGGTTAGTTGGTAATGGTGCAGTAGTTGTTTGTGGAGAAAGATTAGTTCAGATACCGCTAAGAAATATGGTATTGACTGTGAAAGGTGATGAATGTACGTCTCGTTTGAGAGTTGTTTCTTGTTTAAAGATGATGAGGTATATAGAAGCAGGTTGTGATGTGTTTCTTGCACAGATAAGTAATGATGGTGTGAATGAAAGGAAATTGGAGGATGTGCCTGTGATTAGAGAGTATCCTGAGGTTTTCCCTGAGGAATTGCCAGGATTACCGCCGCATCGTGAAGTGGAGTTTCATATCGATTTAGTGCCGGGTGCTGCTCCTGTTGCTCGTGCACCGTATCGTTTAGCTCCATCTGAGATGAAAGAATTATCTGATCAATTGAAGGAATTGATGGATAAGGGATTTATTAGACCAAGTTTGTCGCCGTGGGGTGCGCCTGTTTTGTTTGTTAGGAAGAAAGATGGTTCTTTTAGAATGTGTATTGATTATAGAGAGCTTAACAAATTGACTGTCAAGAATCGGTATCCACTGCCGAGGATTGATGATTTGTTCGATCAGTTGCAAGGTTCTTGTGTATACTCGAAGATCGATTTGAGGTCTGGGTATCATCAACTGAGAGTTAGGGAAGAAGATATTCCTATAACAGCTTTCCGTACTCGATATGGACATTTCGAATTTCAAGTGATGCCTTTTGGATTAACAAATGCGCCTGCTGTATTTATGGATTTGATGAATCATGTATGCAAGCCGTATTTGGATGAGTTTGTTATCGTATTCATTGATGATATTGTAGAATATTGATAATCAATGAATCTATGAAGGGGTTTGTTAATTTCTAGAGAGAGAAAGTTAGAGAGAGAAAGTGAGAGAAACTATGTGAATTTTATTAAATGGAAACAAAGAAATGATAACAACCAACCCCTTTCCTTAGTGGAAAGGGGTATTTATAGTTCCAAGTCATAAGTGGACTTGGGCCGGTCCATGACAAGCCCATGGACCGGTTCTTACTTAAGTTAATAAGCAAATAATAACTAATTACTAACTACGAGCTATTACAACATAAATCATATTGTGGAGCGACCGATACTTCTAATATACGTTAAAACGTATTTCTAACAGATATTCTCGTTTATTCCAAGAGTGAAGAGGAACATGAGAAGCATTTGAGAACAATTTTGGAATTGTTGAAGAAGGAGAAGCTGTATGCGAAATTCTCTAAGTGTCCAATTTTGGTTGAAATCAGTGCAATTTTTAGGGCACGTGATTGATAGTGAAGGCGTTCGTGTGGATCCTGCTAAGATTGAGGCAATTAAGGATTGGTCAGTGCCGAAGACGCCGACTGAAGTTCGCCAATTTCTTGGTTTGGCTGGGTATTTTAGAAGGTTTATTGAGAAGTTTTCGTTAATTGCTAAGCCGTTGACTAAGCTTACGGAAAAGAATCGAGTGTTTGAATGGGGATTGGAAGAGGAATCTGCATTTAGTACGTTGAAGGATAAGTTGTGTTCTGCGCTGATATTGTCTTTGCCAGAAGGATCTGAGGATTTTGTAGTGTACTGTGACGCGTCTCATAAAGGATTTGGAGTTGTATTGATGCAAAGGGGGAAAGTAATAGCTTATGCATCGAGACAATTAAGGAAGCATGAATAGAATTACACTACGCATGATTTAGAACTTGGGGCTGTTATTTTTGCTTTGAAGCTGTGGAGACACTACTTGTATGGAACCAAGTGTGTGGTTTTCACTGATCATAAGAGTTTGCAATATATTTTGGATCAAAAGGAATTGAATATGAGGCAAATAAGATGGGTTGAGTTGCTGAGTGATTATGACTGCGATATTCGTTACCATCCCGGTAAAGCGAATGTGGTAGCTGATGCACTTAGTAGAAAGGAAAGGGATAAGTCTATAAGAGTTAGAGCTTTGAGGATGTTGGAAAGTGTTGATTTGATAGAAGCGATATTGAAAGCCCAAACTAATGGTTTGAAGAAAGAAAATGTTGAGGCAGAAAATTTGGGTAGAATGTTGAAGCCATTGTTTGAAGTGAGGCCAAATGGATTGAGGTATTTTAAGAATAGGATTTGGTTACCGTTGTGTCCGTCTGAGGAAGATTCGTTAGGGGTGCGAGATTTGGTGATGAATGAATCTCATAAGTCGAAGTATTCAATACATCCTAGATCGGACAAGATGTATCAAGATCTTAAGAAAGTTTATTGGTGGCCGTATATGAAGGCAGATATAGCACAGTATGTTAATAGGTGTTTAACTTGTGCGAAGGTGAAGGCTGAACATAAGAAACCGCTTGGATTATTAGTGTAACCTGAGATTCCTGAGTGGAAATGGGAGAAGATTACTATGGATTTTGTGACAGGTTTGCCAAGGACTGCAAATGGTTGTGATACGGTATGTGTGATTATAGATAGATTGACTAAGTCTGCTCACTTTTTGCCAATGAAGAAGACAGATAGTATGGAGAGGTTAACAACAGTGTATGTGAAGGAGATTGTTTGTCGACATGGTGTGCCTTTGTCGATAATTTCTGATCGTGATAGTAGGTTTACTTCCGAATATTGGAAGTCTTTGCAGAAAGCGATGGGAACGGAGTTATGTTTAAGTACATCATATCATCCGGAAACTGATGGACAAAGTGAGAGAACGATTCAAACGTTAGAGGATATGCTTCGTGCATGTGTGATTGATTTTGGAAATGGTTGGGATAAGCATTTGCCATTGGTTGAATTTTCGTACAATAATAGTTATCATGCTAGTATTAAAGCCGCTCCATTTGAAGCTTTGTATGGACGTAAGTGTAGATCTCCAGTGTGTTGGAGTGAGGTAGGAGAAAGTCAATTAACTGGGCCTGAAATGATATTTGAGACGACTGAAAATATTGTACAAATCAAGAAGCGTTTGTTATCTGCTAGAAGTAGACAAAAGAGTTATGCTGATAACAAAAGGAAACCGCTGGAGTTTGAAGTAGGAGACATGGTTATGTTGAAAGTATCTCCATGGAAAGGAGTAATACGCTTTGGAAAGAGAGGAAAGTTGAGCCCGAGATATATTGGACCATTTAAGGTTATCCAAAGGATTGGATTGGTGGCTTATAAGTTAGAATTGCCTGATGAGCTTAAGGCTATTCATAATACTTTTCATGTGTCTAATTTGAAGAAGTGTTTAGCTGAAAGGGATGTGGTGATTCCATTGGAGGAAATTCAAATTGATGATAAGTTGCATTTTATAGAGGAACCTATAGAGATAATGGATAGGGAAGTTAAGAAGTTAAAGCATAGTAGAATTCTGATTGTGAAGGTGAGATGGAACTCTAGACGTGGGCCAGAGTTTACGTGGGAACGCGAGGATTTCTTTAAGGACAATTATCCTCATTTGTTTAGGAAGGATTAAGCGTCGCGGACGTCGCTTCTTTTAAGAAGGGGGGGATGTGACAACCCAAAACTGAGGTCATTGCTTAATCTTATTTTACGATTATTTTTGAAATTTTTGGATGAGTTTGAACGATATTTATTTTTGGAGGTTTAAGTTTAAACCGATGTTGGAAGGTCTATATTTAATATTTATTAAGTATAAGGAGTATTAGCAACGTGATGTCGATGGATGCCAAATATTTTACGTCTTATTGTCGGTTGTTCGATTTTTGTCATTTTTGAGGTTTTATTTTAAATGACGTGTTAAGTCGAGTCAAGAGTCGATATTATTATTTTTGAGGTACGTTTTAAATTTTTAAAAGTATCTTTATGAAACCCGAGCCCCGTAAATATTTGAAAATTAACTAATAGTTATTTCCTGTTTTTTAGCTAACTATTTACATTTCTAGCCACAACTATTGCCAAATTGCAACTATGGTCCCGACCCCACTATATATAAACTTAAAACAAACACACACACCACAATTTCTCATTTAAAAATTTCACCATCTTCTCCTTTCTCTCTTTTGAATGCCGAAACCCACCACCATCACCAAAACACACACATTTTCAATTTTATCTTGGGTTTGAGGTTGAATCCAACTAAACCAAGCATAGACCCACTCTTATAATTGCATAAGGATCACATTGGTGTAAGAATTTTACACATGCAAGCACATTTTTTTTTCTTGATGTTGGTAGGTAGGAGCTATGATCATGCATGGCATTATCATGATGATCCATGGTGGTTTTTGCTAAAAATCTTGTTAGAAACTTCATTTTGATCTTAATATTTTTATTTTGATTATTATTTTGATGTTATGGTTGATGTATGATGATATTAGGGTATAGTAATGATCATTTTCATGGTTGGTTTTTATCAAAAAGTTTATTTTGTACAAGATTTTTATAGTCATTTTATAACAGTAAGTAAAGTGTAAAATCCGAATTTTTATGTTTTGAAAATGGCTTAACTTATAGCCTAGGTTTGTAGATAATTTTCTTAGCTTCAATTTGATATAAGGTAGAGCTTCTAGCTCCAAACGAGTGCGAAGTTATGATGTTTTGAATGATCGTGTACCGGGAGACGAGTATCGGCACTACAAATAGTTGTTGTCGATATTTGGATCGAATCTCGGGGACTCTAAATGGATGTTTTGCAAAATGTAACCTACTGATAATGAGGTGATTATTTTATAGGTTGAGTTTACTTTAAAACCCGAGTGTCGGTTTTGTAAACGGAGTCGTTTAAAGAAGTTAAAACGGTTGTATGAAAAATTAACGTAAATCTGTCCGGATTTTGTAGTTTGAAAATGAGTCGGGTAAAGTACTTTAAAAGTAATTTCATTTGATAAACTTGTAGGAGGACTTTCTATATATAGTAAGTTAGTTTATCGAGTCGTTTCATAAACGGTTGACGTGTTTAAAAGGGGTAAATAAGCTAGTACATGTAGTATGTACCGGCGGACTTTGTAAAAAAGTGTAAAATGGTAAAGTAAGTGTGTAGTAACGTATAATGAAGTTATTTATATCATTTTTTCTCGAGTTTATCGTGACTTTATGAGTTTGAGTTTCATGTTGTTATGTATGATTTATTTCTCGAGTCATTATTAATGAACGCGCCTTATTTGATAGGTAGCGGTTCTCGTGTTTGAAAGGCATCCATTATCGTCGACGATCATCTCGCTAGATCTATTATACTAAGGTGAGTCTATAGCCTCGCTTTCTACTCGTTTTAATGATTTTAATACCCGCGAGGGGGATACATGCTATTTGAAAATAAATGAACACAAGTCATGAGTAATTGTTGGACCCGAATGATGCCTAAAGTTGATTTCATTGTATTGAGTAACTTGTTTCTAAAGACCCTAAATTCATGAGCCGTTAACTATCTTCTGACTTGATGTTATGAGTCGGGAATAGCCGCTTATTCTAATGATAGTACTATTGGGTTGACCACCCTATCTGAGACCAGGACATTACGTTGAGTAACCCGCTGGGAAGGATAATTTTACGTGGATAAGATTGTGGTATTCTAGCAACTGATACCCTAGAGGGGCAATGGTTTTATTCTAGTCATGCCGGCATTTGGCGTGGGTGACTATTTGGTTAAGGGGTATGTGTCATGAGCTTAAATACAATGTTTAATGTTTATTACTGCCTTGAATATAGATTGTGTGTACGACAATTCTATAAATGATTATGATTGATTTTCTTCTTGTGTTCAAATGTGATTTGATAAACCTATAGTCTCGCTCAACATTATTGTTGACTCGTTTTATGCATGTATTTCAGGTAATAGGAAGTGATGGGGCATGGAGCTTTGCTGTGGAGGTTGTGGCTTGGATTTTGGAAGAATCTTGGTCTAAACTGTTTCTACCTTTTAACGTTTAAACAATTTACTTTATGTTGATGTACTGTACTAAACTTGTTGGTTGTTGGTCGAGATCCATAGGGACTAAACGCTTTACTCTGGTATCGTGTCAGTACAATTTGGGTTGAAATTTATGTTTTAGACCATTTATGAAAATAGTGTTTATATTTTGTGTAAACGTCTCTATTTTGAGTCGTTCAATATACCTTGTGTGATGATGCTTGTGTCTAGCACCCAATGTGTATATCCGCTGCGCAATGTAAATTGGGGGTGTTAGAGTTTTGCCAGTGCTATTACCTCTTGTAGCAGCAGTGTTAGATGAACGTGCACCAGCAGTAGATGAATTGGGTCTCCCCTAAAGTGGTTGCACCATGACTCTGCCATCCTGAATTGTAGCCTGTTGTCGAGAGTTAGAAGAGTTCCTTAACTGATTGTTAGTTGTTGCTGGACCTCTGTAACCTCGTTTGTTCAATGTTTGAGTGAGATAAGCAGACATTTGAGCAAGTATATCAGTAGGACTACCCCTTGTCTAAACTCAGGGACAGGGATCTCATCATCACAGTAGAATGCTGGTGCTGATTGAGCTACAAGTTGATTTGATGGAGCACTAACTTGTTGTGAGTAGTAGGGTTGAGGAGCCTGAAGTTGTTGATAGGCAACAGCAGGGTTTGTTGGAGGTTGATAAGGTGAATACTGGTGTGAAGCATAAGGTAACGGATGTGAATCTCCTTGTGATGATGTTGCTGGTTGCTTGTATTGTTGGTGATAAGATGTAGGCGGTTGTGGCAAGATCGAGTACTGTGGGAAGCTTGGTGTTTGATACAATGGTTGATAGGAAGATTGGTGTCCCAAAGCAAGTGGAGAGTTGTGATATGACAATGTAGGATGGTGTGTGCCATTAAAGCCAATGGTTCTTGATATGATCCCTGAGAGATGCGTTTTTGGATCACGTGCTTCTCGTGTTGTTGCAAGAAGGCATAGAGTTGATCTAAATTAGACTTGTGCAAATCTCGAATCATCTTAACATCGGTGACATACTGACTCCATTCTTGGGGTAACGTGTTCAAGAACTTTGTGTTTAGTTGAAACTGTTCAATCCTTAGATTATACACGTTCATGTCATTCATCAAAGTAGTGAAACACCAGTAGTAATCGTGAAGAGTCTCCCCTGGAATGTATGTAAACCTATCAAACAAGTCATACAATTGACACTCTCGTTCTTGCTTAGTAAGAGATGTCCCTTGTAACAAAACAGCTAATCGATCCCAAAGATCCTTTGCCACTTTATGTTCACTTACCATTCTAAAGATATCGGGTGGAAGGGCTTGAAGAATTGTCTGAACGGCCCTTTCATCTGCATCGGCAATGATTTTGTTGGCATCAGTCAACTCATGATACAACCTTTCCCTTGTCACATTGTTGACGGTAACTTCTCCCCAATCTAATGGACCTTTTTCAATTGATTGAAGCATAAGTCGACCATTGGGTTTGCCCATGATGTACGTTTTCATGCCACCTTGCCATGCTTCAAACAAATCTTTAATGAGCAAAGGTGGACGATTATCGGTACCCGAGATGATTGAGATATCGGTAAGTGAAGTCATTGTAGGCATGAATGAATGAGGATTCATTTTTCTGAACACTTGATCAAAAAAAAGATTATCGGTTGATCGAGCAGTGAAGTAAGGTTGTGAGTTGTGTTGTGTTGTTGAGTAGTAAACCAAGATTAAATCCTCTAAGAATCCTTGAACAAGTCATCTTAATTTAGAGAAAAAATTATACCTTGATTCGGGATTTTGGATTTATTCGGGAAATTATATTGATTCGGGAAAAATTGGTTCGGGAAAAACTGGTTCGAGAAATCACTTGGTTCGGGAAATCACTGGTTCAGGAAAAACTGGTTCGGTAAACTACTTGGTTCGGGAAACACTGGTTCGGGAAACCACTTGGTTCGGGAAACACTGGTACGGGAAACCACTTGGTTCGGGAAACCACTTGGTTCGGGAAATCACTTGGTTCGGGAAATCACTTGGTTCGGGAAATCACTTGTTCAGGAAACACTGGTTCGGGAAACACTGGTTCGGGAAACTGTTGGTTCGGGAAAACCGTTGGTTCGGTAAAAACGTAACAGCAGGTAAAAAAGAACTTCGAGGCCAAACCAAATCGTACTTTTTCAAGATTAAACCAATCTAAACCCAAAATTAATCCAAAAAGACACGAAATTTTTTGTGATTTCAACCAAAATAAGTAAATCCCAAGACTTATCTACTAAATGAATTGACAAAATCCCAAAAAATTCAAGATTCAATATAGAAATCCCTAAAACCCACTAATCATAAACAAAACTAAAAACAACACTAATCAATACCCTAAATCACCCCATGGCTCTTGATACCAATTGTAGAACAATGATAATCTATAATCTAATCAAGAGGGTTGTTGTTATTCTAGAGAGAGAGAGAGTAGAGAGTGTTAGAAATACGTTTTAACGTATATTAGAAGTATCGGTCACTCCACAATATGATTTATGTTGTAATAGCTCGTAGTTAACAAATAGTTAATTGTTACTTATTAAGTTAAGTAAGAACCGGTCCATGGGCTTGTCATGGACCGGCCCAAGCCCAATGTTGCTTGGAAGTATAAATACCCCTTTCCACCATGGAAAGGGGTTGGTTATTGTTCATTTGAAAGTTCCATATTAATAAAAGACACATAGTTTTCTCTCTCTTTCTCTCTCTAGTTTCTCTCACTAGAAAACATCAACCCACTTCATAGATTCATAGGTTATCAATATTCTACATTTGGTATCAAGAGCTATGGGGTGATTTAAGGTAAGGATTGTGTTGCTTTTTTAGTTTTTGAATCAATTAGTGATCTTTAGAAAAAAATCAATCTTGAATCTTGTTGTTTTTGGTGTTTTTGTTATTGGGATTAATTGATAAGGATTGGGTTTAGCTTATTTTGGTAAAAATCATAAAACTTTTTGTGGTTTTGATCAAAAAATCGGATTGAGAAGTGCTGTTCTTGTCTCGAACTATATTCCCAGATTATTCCGAATAGATATTCCGAATAGGAAGGTTTTCAGAATAGCAGGATTATTCCGAATATACATTCCGAATAGGAGAGTTTTTAGAATAGCAGGATTTTTCCGAATAGACATTCCGAATAGCAAAGTATTCCGATTAGCAAAGATTTTCCGAATAGCAAATTCTTTCCGAATAGCAAAGTTTTTCTGAATAGCCAATTCTTTCCGAATAGCAAAACTTTCCGAATAGCCAATTCTTTCCGAATAGCAAAGATTTTCCGAATAGGCAATTCTTTCCGAATAGCAAAGATCTTTGCGAATAGCCTATCATTCCGAATAGACAACATTCCGAACTGAAGAAATATTCCAAATAGCAGAACATTCCGAATAGGGTTTATTCAGTATAGGGTTATTCCGCATAAAGGTTTTTTCTGTTTAGGGATTATTCCGGATAAGGGTTTTTTCAGCATAGGGTTATTCCGAATAGGGATTATTCCGAATAGGATTTATTCTGTGTTAGGGTTATTCCGTATAAGCAAGTTCAAGGGGTATTTGAGTTTTTTCGACGATCTTTAGTGGATTTAATCTTGATTTCAACCAACACAACACAAATTCTCAACCTTTCTTCACTGCTCGATCAACCGATAATCTTTGAGTCTCTTAAGTGATCACAATGAATCCGAGTTCATTAATGCCTCAAATGACATCTCTCACGGATATCTCAATCATAACGGGAACTGATAGTCGTCCACCGATACTTATTAAAGAGGTGTTTGAGGCATGGCAGGGCCGCATGATGCAATACCTGAAGGGTAAACCAACATACGGAAGGCTTATGGTCAAATCGATTTTGAATGGTCCACTCGACTATGGTACCATTGTGGCAAATAACGTGTCTCGACCAAGAGAATATGAAGAGCTCACACCGGCACAACAACTCATTGCTGATGCTGATGAAAAGGCTCTACAGACTCTTCTCCAAGCTCTTCCGCATGATATTTATCGCATGGTAAGTCAATATACGGTTGCCAAGGATTTATGGGAACGTCTAAAGGTGTTGCTACAAGATACGTCTCTTACCAAACAGGAAAGGGAATGTCAGCTGTATGATCTGTTTGATAGATTCACGTACAGCCCAGGGGAAACGCTACACGACAATTACTTCAGATTCACTACTCTAATGAATGATCTGAATGTATACAATCTCGTGATTGCTCCATTCCAGGTTAACACCAAGTTTTTGAATACTTTACCTCAAGCTGAATGGGGTGAGTATATTACCGATGTTAAGTTAACCCGGGATTTGCATAAGTGTAATTTAGATCAAATCTATGCTTTTCTTCAGCAGCATGAGAAACATGTGATCATGCACCGTTCTCCTCGAGGTATGTACCCTGATTCCTTAGCTTTGATGGCGAATCAACCAAGCTTGTCACACAACAACACACCTTATATCTTGGGACATCAAGCCTATCATCCATCACCTTATATGACACCAACCTTCCCCCAATACTCGATTCTACCGCAACCACCCACCTCACATCAACAACAATATCGGTTTAATGCACCTTCACCACAGTATGCTTCACAACTTCACCCAGCAAACATTGCACCTTATGCTCAGCCTTCATATTCTTCTTATCAAGAGAATGCAGCATATCCAACAAGCTACCCTGATCAAATGAGTATTCCTTCTAGTGATTATGCAGCTCATCAAGACCAAGCAATGTATTGTGATGATGAGGAAGTCCCCATTCCTGTATTCAAACAAGGAGCTGACCCAGTTGAAGTGTTAACCACTATGTCTGCTTATCTCACAAGGACTTTAAGCAAACGAGGATACAGAGGATCAGCTCCTACCAACAATCAGTTGAGGAATTCATCCAATTCTCGCCAACAAGCTACTATTAAGAATGGCAGGGTAATGGTTCAGCCTATTCAACCATATCAGGGGAGACCTACCACATCAACTACCAATGCTCGCACGGTCAATCAGGCTCCAATGGTCAATCCTGCTCCACGGGCTAATTCCACAGGCAAGTTGAGAATGATTACATGCTACAACTGCAAGGAAGAGGGTCACATGTCCAGGGATTGTAAGAAACCCAAGAGGAGAAGGGATGGACAATGGTTTTCAGAGAAGATCTATCTGGTGAATGCTCAGGCACAAGGAAGGGAACTTGATGAAGAGGAGCTTGCATTTCTTGCTGATCCAGGGATTGCTGAACAAGACACTGTCACCACACAGAATGCAGCATACCAAGCAGATGATCTTGATGCATATGACTCAGACTGTGATGACTTTCAATCTGCAAAGGCTGCTCTCATGGCAACTATTTCCAGCTTAGGGCCAGAAAAGAGATCTGAGGTACTTATTAATACCACTGATAATACCACTGATGTTAGTATTCAACCACATCAAGTTGTGCAAGAGAGTGCTGATTCGAATGAATCTTCGGTGGTGAGTCTTTCAAATGAGGAGACAATCAATGATAGTAATATCAATGTGAGTCCCCAGACTTTGAGTGAATCACAACCGGGAGTCATTTCGCATACGCCTACTCCTGCTCAACAAGATTTGGTCATGGTTCCTGCTACATTACTTAGCCAAATGAATGCTGCACTCTTAGAAACCCTAGCTAAAAATAAGAATTTGTCTAATGAGCTTGCCTTAAGCAACGAGAAAGTTCAAACTTTGGAATTAGTGCCTTCGTCTACTGTTCTAACTAATCCCGAATATGATCACTTTCGAAACAAACAAATGGGTCACTTGCAAGAAATTGAAAACTTAAGAGCAAATCTTTCTAATGAACTTAAATAAAAAGAGTTAGTGGTCACTAATTTTCAAAAACTTCAAACGGATTTTGAATTACTCGAGTCTAAGAAGAATGAAATGGAGATTAATGCTGCTAATAAGATTAGAAGTCTAGATTACTTGCTTTTAAGACAATACGTTGCTTCTCAACTAGTGCACTTATTTGATGCTTCGTTTAGAGAATTTAACTTATCACGTCAAAAAGGCCTTCCCCCTAACCCAAGGTATGCAAAACAAGCTTTAAGACATAGTCCAAGACTTTATAATGCAACCAAATTAGGATTGGTCTTAGACCCGATTGTTATTTTCGATGATCGAACAAGTAAGGATCTAGTTGATGAGGATCAATCATACAATTCTGCAAAATATCCCGAGTGTGATTATTTTAAAATGAATAAAGAGCTTGCAAAAACGGATTTTAGAATTCGCTTCCATATGGACAAAGATCTCATTACGGCACCAACCTACATGTTGAATGAAGAAAACCCTAGTACATTTCCTACACTTGTCAACATGGAAGGTCCTAAGGAAATTCCAAAGGATCTTCCACCTGTTAGCACTGTATGGTTAAACTTGCAAGAGATTAATCAATACTTTACTAATTTTGACAAGGTCATTTTGGAATGTACGACTTCAAATGGCCTAAACGCCGGAGAATGGGCTTTCGAACACATGAACGAGGTGTTTAAAACTGAGATCAATCCGTTTGTCGAAAGTCTAAAAGGAAGTTTTGCATCTCTTAAGGAAAATCTTGAGTTTGAAATTGGAGAAGTTCAAAAAGTGTTTTATGAAATGGACACCGCTTACGAACTACAACTAATTGAAAAAGAAAAGATTTTATCCGAATATGACCGATTCTTATCCGAAGTAATCTCGTGTGATGTGCTTACTACTGTAAATGTTAATTATTCGAATGAGCTTACATCCGCTATGATTAATTGTGATGTTGTGAATATATGTGATGATGTTTGTGATCTCTCTGTAAATGTTGCTGATACTGTAAATGAGGTAGATAATCATTCTTGTCACGAATCTAACGCTGAGTTTTTAAAGCTACAAGATTCTTACAATTTACTTTCAAAACGCTTTAATCAACTAGAACAACATTGTATATCTTTAGAATTAAAACAACAAACTCAAAATGAGGATCTTTTGATATCAAATGGTTGTGAAAACGGTGTTGAGACGAGTGACAAGATGATTGCAATTGTTAAGGCATTAGAGGAAGAGATTATGAGATTGAAGAGAGATGTGTCATCAAATGAAACACTAAAATTGGAACTAGAGGCTGCAGAGTCTAAAAACCAGGTCTTAGAAATTAGACTTTCGTCTGTTCTAGGGGAGATGGATCGAACAAGACAGGGACTATCCGCTCTTTATGGTTCACTAGAAGAACGCTTCGCTTTTAATGCGGCACAGCAACAATCTTATGTTGAACAACTGAACCAAAAGTGCGAGGAAATCTCTGACTTGAACATCCTGCTCATTGACAAAAATATGGTTTTGGCTGAGTTAAAGGAGACACTTCTTCTAACCCGACAAGAAGTTGTTGATAACTTAGCTACCGACTCTGCACCGTCCACTAGTGCTCCAACAACCAAGTCAGTAGTGCTTTATAAGAACCCGCTTCATAAGAGAAACCCGGTTACCTATGATGATTATATGAGGAATGCCATTAAGCATGTAGATCTTGTTAGGGATATTTTAGACGATCTTTATGCCTTAGATCCCTCAAGTAGCTACTATTATTCGGCTCATGAATATATTAAGCGAGTTCAATATTGCTTAGCATATTTGCAATACATAGGTAAACCAGGCTCTGCACTACTTACTAATAGGCCCATTGCTGTAACTCCATTTAATAAGACTCCAGGAGCAAAACCGTCATTGGCACAATCAAGTAAGGCACCTTTAAAATCTGTTGCTAATGTTCCCACTTTGCCTTCTACAGGATTAAAAGAGACTACTAAGGCTAAAGGATCGCCACTCAAGAAAGATAAGATCAAGCCCTCCACTAGTAGTGCCAAAAAGAAGGAAGTAGAAGCTCACCATAGGAATGTTAGTTCAGTTTTAAATAAAAAGAATCATGTTAAGACTAAAAGCTCTGCGCCTGTGCAGAAGCCAAAACCATTCGTGAATTCTAATTTGAATTGTTGGAATTGTAATGAATGTATGTTTTCCCAACGTCATGATTTGTGTCTTATTGATCATGTGAATTAAATGAATGCCATTAAGAATGGTCTTGAATGGAAGCCAACGGGTAGAACTCGTGCCCAGGTTGGCTGGCAATGGCGTCCCACTGGTAGGACCTTTACATTAGATGGAACAATGTGCCCTTTAACTAGGAATGCATCCATTGAGGTTAGGTCTGAGCGTCCTTTAGTTAGGCACACTCGCACTCAAGTATGGAAACAACGCCCTTTAACTAGGCCAGCTTCCACTATAGTGCCTATCAGTGAAGAAATACCACAGGATTTAAGCCAACTAGAATCTACACCACCAACTAGGAAGAAGAAGGCTAGGAAATCTAAGAAACCTAGAGTTAGCAAATCTAAGATTATTAAATCTGTACCTGCTAATAACAAGGAACACTCAGATTCCGATACCTCTACATTGTCTTCGTGTGGTGATATTTTCAGGTGGTCCAAATCATCCTCTGGTATTTGGACTCCGGATTTTCAAAGCATATGACCGGAGATCGCTCGATGCTCCGAAATTTCGTCAGCAAGTTTCTTGGTACGGTTAAATTCGGGAATGATCATATAGCAAAGATAATGGGATATGGTGAATATCAGATTGGAAACGTTACGATTTCAAGGGTATACTATGTAGAAGGTCTTGGTCACAACTTATTTTCAGTAGGACAATTTTGTGATTCCAATCTTGAGGTTGCTTTTCGACAACATACTTGTTTCATCCGTAACTTGGAAGGAAAAGACTTGTTGAAGGGATCTCGTGGTGCAAATCTTTATACGTTGTCCCTACAAGACATGATGGCCGCCTCTCCAGTATGTCTTCTCTCTAAAGCATCTAAGACCAAGTCTTGGTTATGGCATCGCAGATTATCTCATCTCAATTTTGATGCTATTAATCATCTGGCTAAAAACGAATTAGTTCGTGGTCTTCCAAAGCTTAAATTTTCACAAGGATCATTTATGTTCCGCGTGTTCAAGGGGGAAAAGTACCAAGAAATCATACAGGCCCAAAGCTGAAGACACCAATCAACAAAAACTTCATCTTTTGCATATGGATCTTTGTGGGCCAATGAGAACTGAAAGTGTGAGCGGTAAGAAATTCATTCTGGTTATTGTGGATGATTTCTCCAGGTTTACATGGGTTAGATTTCTACGTACAAAGGATGAAGCACCGAAGGCTATCATCACTTTTCTGAAATTCATTCAGGTACGTTTGAATACTACTGTCCGCCGTATTCGTACAGACAATGGAACAGAGTTCGTCAACCAGACTCTTCGTGATTACTATGAAGGAGTTGGTATCTCACATGAAACATCCGCTGCACGCACTCCACAACAAAACGGTGTCGTTGAAAGACGAAATCGTACACTTATAGAAGCTGCTAGGACTATGCTTATTTATGCGAACGCTCCATTGTTCTTGTGGGCAGAGGCTATATCTACTGCATGTTTCACCCAAAACCGTTCTATCATTCGGAAACGTCATGGAAAAACACCTTATGAGCTTCTACATGACCGTAAACCCGATGTTTCATTTTTCCATGTGTTTGGTGCTCTTTGTTATCCAAACATTAATAGTGAGAACTTGGGTAAGCTTCAACCGAAAGCCGATATAGGTATTTTCATTGGTTACTCACCGTCCAAGAAAGCATACCGAATTTACAACCGTCGTCTTGGCAAGATTGTAGAAACTATGGACGCAGATTTCGACGAGCTGACAGCGATGGCTTCTGAGCAACACAGCTCTGAACCCGCGCTTCATGAGATGGGAACCGGTGCTATTAGTTCCGGATTAGTTCCCAATAATCCTACTTCCACATCATTTTTACCACCATCAAGGCCCGAGTGGGATAAACTGTTTCAACCGTTGTTTGACGAATTCTTTGATCCCCCAAATGATGAAGTTCTAGCACCCGTAGTGATAGCTCCAATTCCTGAAGTTGTTGCTCCAGCCAATAAAGCTTTATCTAATGCATCTTCAATTCACATTGAACCGGATGCACCTTCACCAAGTGATTCTCAAACTACACCTGAATCGTCACCCCTACTTGTGCCTAATGATGTGGAAGAGGATTCTATTGATCACGACTTGGAATATGCTCACCTACAAGAGCTTCCTTTCTTTGGTGTAGCGATACCTGAAAACCCTTCAGCCGCATCTACCTCAGAAGAATCTCCTTCTATTGTTCACTCCAGACCACCTAGGATTGAAAACCATAGCACTAAATGGACAAAAGATCACCCAATTAGGAATGTCATTGGAGATCTAGATCGACCAGTCTCTACACGCCATCAATTACAAGAGAGTGCACTCTATTGCTACTTTGATGCATTTCTCTCTGAAGTTGAACCCAAAAATTGGCAGCAGGCTATGACTCAATCATCTTGGATTGAAGCCATGCAGGAGGAACTAAATGAATTCCTACGACTTGAAGTATGGGAATTAGTTCCTCTCCCTGACAAGGTTAACATCCTTACCTTGTTATGGGTTTATAAGGTTAAACTTGATGAGATGGGTGCGGTATTGAAGAATAAGGCTAGATTGGTTGCTAGAGGATATAAACAAGCCTTGGGTATAGACTTTGAAGAATCTTTTGCTCCTGTTGCACGATTGGAGGCCATCAGACTATTCCTTGCATATGCTGCTCATATGAATATGATCGTCTATCAAATGGATGTGAAGACGGCATTTTTGAACGGTGAACTAAGGGAAGAAGTCTATGTTAGTCAGCCGGATGGGTTCATTAGCACGAAGTTTCCTAATCATGTGTACAAGATTAAGAAGGCTCTCTATGGGTTGAAACAAGCTCCACGCGCGTGGTACGATCTCCTCTCAATATATCTCATTTCGGAAGGCTTCTCCAAAGGCAAGGTGGACCCCACTCTATTCACTCTCAAGGAAGGCAACGACATGATTCTGGTACAAATTTATGTTGATGATATAATATTTGCTGCCACTAACATAGAATTGTCAAATCGCTTTGAGAAGATAATGTCCACACGCTTTCAGATGTTGATGATGGGAAAAATTTCATTTTTCTTAGGATTATAGATTTCTCAAAATCCCAGAGGCATCTTTATTAATCAATCCAAATATGCTCTAGAATCTCTTAAGAAATATAACTTTGAAAATTGTGACCCCGTGGACACTCCAATGGTGGAGAAATCCAAGTTAGATGAAGATAGGAATGGGACTATTGTCGATCCAAAACTTTACCGTGGGATGATCGGCACCCTTCTCTATCTGACTGCTAGCAGGCCTGATTTGCAATTTGCTGTATGCATGTGTGCCCGGTATCAGGCTCGGCCTACCGAAAAGCACCTACATGTTGTGAAAAGGATCTTTCGGTATCTAAAAGGAACACTTCATCGTGGTCTATGGTATCCGAAAGATTCCTCTATTGCTTTAATATCATACGCAGATGCCGATCATGCTGGATGTCAAGACACGAGGCGTAGCACTTCTGGATCTGTGCAACTCCTTGGAGATAGATTGATCAGTTGGTCTTCAAAAAGGCAGAAAAGCGCTGCAACTTCTAGCACGGAGGCTGAATACATCGCCATGTCCGGTTGTTGTGCTCAATTCCTTTGGATGAGATCACAATTAACTGACTACGGTTTGGGATTCAACAAAATCCCGATGTATTGTAACAACAAGAGCGCCATTGCCCTTTGCTGCAACTATGTTCAACACTCCCGGGCCAAGCACATAGACATTCGCTACCATTTCATTAAGGAGCAGGTGGAGAACGGAGTGATCGAGCTGTATTTTGTCACTACTAAGTACCAGCTGGTGGATATGTTCACCAAAGCCTTAGATCGAGGACGAATCGAGTTTTTGATCGATAAGCTTGGCATGAAATCATTCACTCCAGCGACTCTCAAAGAGTTGGCAGAAGAAACAGCTGAATAGTCGTGGTAAACTATTCAGAGTATCCTTTGTTCGTGATCATGTATATTATCGTAAATATATAAACCACAAAAAGAAAAAACAAAAATATAAAACCAACAAAAATCATAAAAAATATAAAACCTACAAAAACCATAAAAATTATAAAATCAAGAAAAACCAAAAATATTTTTTTAAATCGGGCATGTCTTTTAGTACGGTAATATTTACGGCCTTAGAAATGTCAATCAATATTGACACGGTGCCATAAATAGAGTCCGTATAAAAGTTGTACATTTTTAAAACATGCCCATTATGGCTTGTAGTTATTTCTGACTGCAACCCGGTTTTCATATTAAAGTCACGTATTTCCTTGGAAAACGTTGGCTCACAACGGGAATTAATTTTCTCGGGCATGATTTACAAGCCAAATCATGCAAAGGGATCAAGTTTACTTTACAACTTGATCTAACACAAATTAGTGTACGTCTCAGTGCATTAATTTGTCAAAATAAGAGAAATCTTATTTCCACCACGAATCGATCTTTTCAAAACATCAATTGGAAAATGTTTTTCATCATCATGTGCCTCGTTAAACAATGACTACAGCTCTTTAAATAGAAAACGGGTCATCGTTTAAGGGGGAGAAAATGTTACATCATCTTTCACATCAAAAAGATCTTCAAAAGTTTTCAAGGAAACTCAAAAAGCTCAATGGTTAATGGTTGGATTGCTTTGGCATTTGTCTTGTTGTTGCTTATAAGTTTGTCGTGAATAGATTTGTGCGTGTGTTAAGATAGGTTAATCACTAAGGCTCGGGAATTTACTATAAGATAGGGTCAAAAATTACAAGTATTAAAACTTGGTAAACAAAAGAATGTTGATTGTAGTAAAAAGAAAAAGTGAGGGGTTAAATGTGACCATGTTTCAAAATTGTTAAAAAATTTGACCTAGTCAATAATCACCCCCCGTTTTCTTCTTTCAATCATTCATCTGTTTCCCCTGTGCCCGCCATTAACAAACATACGAACACACAAACAATTTCTTTCATTCAATCTTTTAGATCAAGATCTTCAAAAAGTATTAAATCGGCTTAACATTCATTCAATTCAAGTTAATTATCTCTTTTTAATCAGAATCAATCAATTTAAGTTTCTGCTTCAATTAGGGTTTAATTAAATTGGGGGTTTTGCCTGGGATTTATTCGGAATAGCTCAAAATGAACTGATTTGGCCTTTAGACATCTTGAATCAAACGAATTAGTGCCTAAATAGAAACAATCGTAACTGTTTAATCTTTCCGAGTAGGATGATCTTTCCGTGTAAGAGCATTTTTCCGAATAGAATGATCTTTCCGCATAAGAGCATTTTTTCCGAATAGAATGAACATTCCGCATAGGAGCATTTTTTTCCGAATAGAAAGAACATTCCGCATAGAAGCACTTTTTCCGAATAGAATGAATATTCCGCATAGGCCAAATCTTTCCGAGTAAGCATTTTATTCCGCATAGAACATTTATTCCGCATAGGCCAAAACTTTCCAAATAAGAAATTTTTCCGCATAGACCAAATCTTTCCGAATAAGGAATTTATTCCGCATAAGAGAAATCTTTCCGAATAGGATTTTTATTCCGCATAGACAGATCTTTCCGAATAAAGAAATTTTTCCGCATAGCCTGATCTTTCCGAATAGAAATTTATTCCGTATAAGACCAATCTTTCCGAATAGAACTTTATTCCGCATAGACAGATTTTTTTTCCGAATAGAATGTTTATTCCGCATAAACAGATCTTTCCGAATAGTAGTTCTATTCCGCATAGGCTGTTTATTCCGTATAGGACGATTATTCCGTGTAGGCATGGCATTCCGCATAGGAAAATTATTCCGCATAGTATGTTTACCATGTCATGTTTATTCCGGATAGTGGTTTATGCTCAATTAAATGCTTATTCTAAATGAAGGATGTTTGAGTGATTCTTGCAAGCGTAAGGGATTAGGTCATATGTTTAATGCTTAGGAATACAATCATAATGATATTCATTTTTTGTATGCTTCAACCTTTGTGTTTTATCTAAAGCAAAGACGATGACTAACCCTACAGTACAACAAATACAAGACACCAGAGCCACCGCCATTGCCGAAGCCAAGACTCTAAAGTTTCTTCCAAACAACTTCCGTTTGAAGGAGGTATCTCATTCTACACATAATGGATTTAAGGTAGGTACAGCCATACTTGATAAATCTCATCTAAAGCATGCGCTAAGGAGAAGTGCTTCAGTGCCCTATGACTACCTTTATGAGTTCTGGGCTACCAAAGAGAGGACGTCGAACAAAATCACATTTTCCTTGGACAACAAGCAGCAGACGCTTACTGTGTCAGACTTCAAGAAGATCTTTGGATTTCGGCCGACACTCAAAGGCCTATCATACTCAGCCAACCCGACTAAGGACCAGATCATGGAAATGTTCACTGCCATTGGATGTCTTGATATACGAACCGTGTCTGAGTTTACTACTGCCAAAGTTGGTCAACCATGGAAAGCTATTTTTGGGATTCTAAGTCGATGTTTCACACCCAAAACAACTGGGTTTGATGCTGTTCGTCCGCCAATCATCAAGATGTTTTATGGTATGTTTAAAGGTATGGGTATTGATTATGCATCATTGCTGTGGGAGGAGTTTACTTTTCAACTCTTCACAAACACGAAGGGTAAGGTTAAAAGTTACCAGTACCCTAGATCATTAAGCTGATCATACATTACTTTATGGAAAACGATGCATCCATTGATAAGCGTGCAGGTAGTCGTCACCACACGATGGATGATGATGATTTGGTAGACTTAAGGCAGGAGACTCATTCGAATACGGTTATTCCTGGTCCCATTCCCAGTCATCTTCTGACCGATGAGATTATCGCATCTGATGATTACAAGAACTTGCTACAAGAAATTGAGAATCAACGAGCAAGCATTCTAGCAGGTGAAGACTCATCTACCACAGTTAAGAGCAAAGGTAAACGGAAGCAAACAGCTTTACCTGAACCCAAAGCCAAAAAGAAGAAGACTGCAGTTAAGAAGGGAAAGGGTACGGCTGATGAGTTAGTTCTCCACGATGAAGAAGATATTGATGATCCTACTCTTAACAAGACTGAGAGAAAAGCAATGAAGATAGCTCTTGAAAGGAGTAGGAGAGATACGGGTGGTAGTGGTTCGGGTGCTCAGATGAATATTGAAGAAGAGTACTGATAGGTGTATAAACACCCATCTTTTCTACCACTTAATTACAATAATAACCGGACCAAAACGTGTATTTTATGTCTTTTATGTCGGAATTATGCGTGGTTTGTGTTTTTGTTGTATTTTAGGATGAAATTATGAAAAGTGGAGAAAACACGAGAATTCACGGGCATTCACGGCTTTTATTGAAGAAAAAGATGAAAGGCGGAGTCGAGAAGTCAAGAGTGGAAAAAGAACGGAAGTCCAAGACCAATTCTGAAGATTTATCGAAGAAAAAGTCAAAAGACGGAAGTTTATCAAAAGCCAAGAAACTCAAGTCTATTCTATTGAAGAAATTAAAGACGAGTTCAAAAGATATCCCGAGCCACAAGTCCTTAAAGTCCAAACTTAAAAGAAAGATGAGAAGAAAAGGACTAATGACGCAATTAATGAATATTAAATGAAGGAAGGACTTAATCCCGCAATTAACAAGAAATGAAGGAGGGGAGGAAGCTTCCTTAATCCTCCCCTATAAATAGATTAGGATTGTTATCATTTGTTTTGTTGGCTAATAGTGACAATTAGTCCTTCCACCTTTAATTACCTTGTCAATTTAAATACTTGCACATTTAATTACCTTGTCTTGCACTTAATTACCATTTTAATTCAAGTAAGTTTTTCTTTTTAATTCTTGTCAAGCTTTATCTTTATCTTGTTAATCTCATTCTTCCTTTCTTAATCTTTGTGTTGATTTGTTTATGTTCATGTTCTTAATTTTTGTTGATTTATTTAAGTGGGTTTTGATTATTTTGATTAAGTTTTGTGAGTTTGATTGATTTGGATTGATTCTTTATGCTTAATAGTTGTTTATTTGTTTGTTGGATCTAATCTTGTGTTTGATTTCGCTTTGTTTTTATTTGATTCGTGTGTTTAGCTTTTCCTTGTTCTTCGTTTTAAGGTTACTGATCTTTCCCTGTTCGTTCCCAGAAATATTCCGAATAGGCGTGTATCAATTTTGTTCTATTCGGAACATTTTATTATTCCGCATAGGGATTTTAAGAATTGCTATTCGGAACATTCTGGATATTCCGAATAGGGGAACTTTCCGATTAAGGGTGATTTTCCGAATAGAGTATATATTCCGAATAGGAGAACATTCCGAATAGTGACAGTATTCCGAATAGGACCCATTATTCCGAGTAGGCACTTTATTCCGAACAGGAAATCTTTCCGAATAGACCAAATGTTCCGAGTAGGACTTTATTCCGAATAGTGACAGTATTCCGAATAGAAGATTCTTCCGCATAGAGGTTTATTCCGAATAGGACTAATCTTTCCGAGTAGACAAATATTCCGCATAGGGCAATTTTCAGAATAGGGACAGATATTCCGAATAGCCTTTTATTCCGAATAGGAGTTTATTCCGGATAGGGAAATCTTAGTTTTCTGCCTTTTTATTTTAAGTTTTATTTTTCCCGCCTTTTTATTAGTGCACTTTAAGTTTATTTGCCTTAGTTTAAGTTTTAGTTTTAGTTGCGTTTTAAGTTTGCCTTAATTAGATTTAAGTTTGCGTTATTTACTTTATTGCCTTTTAATTTTAGTCTTGCTTTTAAATACTTGCACTTTATTTTAATTAGACTTAGATTTATTTTAATTGCACCTTTTCTTTAATTGTTTTGCACCTTTTATTTTCAACACTACAACGACACATCTTGATTCCACCAAAGTTCAACTGAGTCACACATAAAACATAAAGTTTTTCAATTCGAAGAGATTGGTACAACGAATCTTTTAACCTGAGTAAAATCGAGTTATCAAATGGCGCCGCTGCCGGCTCTTTTCGTAAAGATCAACAGTTTTTTGTGAGAGACACGTTGCTTTTTGGGATCCGTTCACTTGTGAACGTTATTTTTCTTGCATAAAAATTTCAAAAATCATAAAAAATTAAAAAATTCATAAAAACCATAAAAATTAAAAATTTCAAAAATCCAAAAAGATTTTATCTTTATTGTGTATATATATTGTCTTTGTGTTTGGTTTTGTTTTCTTTTGCATTTTCAGGTGTATGCGTACTAGATCTTCTAATTATCAAGAGCCCGAGCCTCAAGAAGATTTAGATATGGCAGGTGTTAACAACAATAATCAACTACCGCACCTCAATAATAATAATAACAACAACAATGCTCTTCCACAGCCCGATCTTCGGACCATGGAGGAACTTTGTCAACCAACAATGTTTGGACGAGGAGGACCGATTGCGCCGATGCAAATCAACGCTCCTGAGTTTTCGTTGAAGCACCACATGATTCAGCAAGTGCAAACAAACCCATTTAGAGGACTGCCTGATGATGATGCCAACAAACACCTCGACAAGTTCATTACAATCACCCAAAGCATGAAGTTGCCTGGGGCCACAATGGATGTTCTCCGCCTACAACTCTTCCCGCATACTTTATCACATTATGCCGAGAAATGGTTTGATCGTCTCCCGAAGAATTCTATTCACACTTGGGATGACATGACTCAACGCTTTCTTTCGCGCTACTTTCCACCATCCATGGTCACAAGCCTTCGCAATCAGATCAGCGGTTTCATGCAAGATCCCGATGAATCTCTTTTTGATGCATGGGAGAGATATAATGTCTTGATCGACCGTCGTCCAAACCACAACATGCTTCCGGTCACCTTGATCGATACTTTCTACAACGGATTGACTTTTCGAGATCGTGATACGATCAATGCAGCCGCCGGTGGCACATTCATGAAAAGGAGACCCGAGGAGTGTAGAGAGTTAATAGAGAACATGACTACTCATCATAAGAACTGGGATTCCTCTGCTTCTTCTAGAAACAACACGAGAGTCAATGTTTCTTCTACCTCAGCAAACCCTGAGATGACCGAACTCACCCGCATGATGGCTGAAATGAGCAAAAGTATTACGCTTCTCGCTTCAAATCAACAACAACAACAAGTTAAAGCGGTTGCTAATCCTTGTGAAACATGTGGCGGTCCTCACTCATACACCGATTGTCCTTCTACACAAGGAAATCCGGAAAATGTGTATGCTGCTTACGGTAATTATTCACCGGAAAACTACCAAGCTAGACAACAAGGGGATAGAAATCTGCTGAGCTACCGTTCCAATAATTACCTTTCACCCGGTTTTTCTCCTCAAAACCAAAACCCCGCCAACAACTACAATAGAAGCAACCAAATCCCACCTCGTGCTTCTAACCCTTATCAACCACCCACCCAACAACACCCACCCATTAATCCCGATGTTGACACAATCATGAGAACTCAAGGTGAGCAAATCAAGAATCTACAGAGCCAAATAATCAATTTGAAAGGAGATATCTTGAAGCAAGGTAATGACATCCGAACCGAGGTTCGTGATAATCTTCAATCCTCTTTCATCACTCAAACAACTGAATTGAAGAATCTGTTGGCTAGTTTCTTGCCCGAAGCTCAACCTTCTTCTTCTTCGGGTTCTCTACCTTCAAACACCGTCACCAATCCGCGAGCTAATGTGAGTGCTATAACTACGCGTAGTGGAACTACCATTGTCACTCCATCTACCCCACCACCATCATCTACACCTCCTCCACCACCATTTATCCCTACTCCTCCTACACCTAGTAATAGTGCACCACTACCGTCTCCGCCTCGTCATGACGATGTATCTCGGAAGAACCCGTCAACATCACAACCGTCACCACCTACACCTAACCCTTATCAACCTAGAATCCCATACCCTTCTCGTATAGGCAAGACCAATGATCTAACAAAGGAGGACTCGCAAATAACCAAATATATCAATATGATTTCTCAAATGGGATTCAGCATTAGTTTCCTTGAAGCTCTTGTCCACATGCCCAAATTTGTTAGAGCATTTAAGGAATTGCTTAACAAGAAAGAAAAGCTGATTGAACTCGCCAACACACGATTAAATGAAAACTGCTCTGCAGTTATTCTTAAAGAACTTCCGGAAAAACTTGGAGATCCCGGTCGTTTTGTGTTGCCTTGTGTGTTCAACAAAACTGAAGAATTTACTGCCCTTACCGATCTCGGGGCTAGTATTAATCTTATGCCACTGAGTGTTTGGAAAACACTATCTTTACCCGACCTCATTCCAACAAAGATGACTCTTGAACTTGCAAATCGCACTCTCGCTTACCCCGTCGGTATAGCCGAAGACGTGTTTATTAAAGTTGGCGCATTTACTTTCCCAGTCGATTTTGTCGTAGTTGATTATGAAATGGACCCTCGTATTCCTTTAATACTTGGTCGACCATTCTTGAGATCCGGACGTGCTTTAGTGGATGTATCCGAAGGTGAGTTAATCTTAAGAGTCGGGAAAGATTCACAAGTTTTTACAATGGGGCAGCTTACAGGCAAATCCTTTGGAGGCCGAGAATCAGTGAATATGATAAATGTGCTCGATGACTTTACCGTCTATGACAATCCTCTATTCGAGTCTTCCACTGATAATCCACTTTTTACTGATGATGTGGATGATTCTCACTCTACTTTGGACGCTTCACCCATTTTTGATTCTCCACCGGTCTTCGATGCTTATGATGATGATGATTCTAGCTCAGACTCGGATGATTTTGATTGTACTTCTGAGTATCCCGAGCTGCCCACTTTCGATGATTTTGATGAGGCTGATACTCTATCGAGCGATTCTTCCTATGATGAAGATCCTCCGCCATCACTCGATCCTACTTTGGACGATTACTCATTTGAGGAAGATTTCTCTGAATTTCTCAACACATACTTCCCTCATGAGAGTGATGCACCTCCTTTGGACTTTGAAGATTATCGCCTTGATCCTACTTTGGATTTGAAGAGCATTTTGTCAAAGGAGAAGAAACCGGTCGACACCGAAATCCGTTGCACGTATGATTTGACACCTCTTTGTCCCACTTCTGAGGACGAGGTTGTGCTTCTTTGCGGATCTTCCTCCCACTCGGCTGAGCCTAAGTGCTATTTTCCCCTAAAGGAAAAGGTGTTCGACCCCGGTATCGAAGTCTTTAAGCCATCTCAGTATCCACCTGATGAAATAAAAGGAAATATCTTTGGAAATTTTGAAGACATGCTTGCTCCACTTCAACTTTGCTTCCACCGTGCTCCATCGCTGCTTAAGGGAACCCTGCCACTTCTCTTTTGGCTTGCCTTGTTCGCCTTAAGCTCTTGCTTATTGATGGATGAAAACTATGTCTTTGATCCTGGTGGATTTGTTTCATGCTACTTCCGTTGATGATCAAGGTCGAGTCAGGCTCACGACTCGGTTACCAAAAACCAAGCGCTTCTTGGGAGGTAACCCATGCATCTATCTTTTCGCTCTCTTTACCATAAGTGTAGGGGGGACCCCTTTGGATTGCTATTTCCTCTCCTCACTTCTTAATCAGGGATTCGAGCTTCAATGATCCAATCTTGATGATTCTTGACGACCCGTGATTTCGTGTTCTACTTCTTCCCGGTTCTATCCTAAACTCTTTTCGATTCACTATTTTATATTTTCTCAATATGAAAATAGGAATCTCTTTAGTTGTCCTTTCCTTAGCGAGATTTAAACAACGTGCACAATGTCCTAAGTGTAGGGGAGTTTACTCCCACATGCTTCAACATTGAGGACAATGTTTATCTTAAGTGTAGGGGGGACTTCTATCGAAGTTAAGTGGTCTTTTCCTTGTATTTGTCCTCATTTTAACCGGAAAATCAATTTTTCGACATTTTTCAAAATTTTTGATCTATTTTGGCCTATTAGTTGTTATCTTTGTATAGTTATTTTCTTCCTTTGCTAGAATAAATGTTTAATAAGTGGTTTTAATTTTCAAACGTTGTGAATCTTTTGACTCAATCCGAGTTTACTCTAGCTAGTATCCTTAACATGTTTAAGTCAAGTTTTGCTAGGCTTTTATATAGGGAGCTATAAAACGCGAAAGTCTTAACTCTCACGGGTTAAGGACAAGAACTTTTCGCAAGTTCCTATAATTGATCCTAGAGAGTCGTTTATCAAGGGAACTTTAAGATGCGATTTCTAAACTTGAAAGAGTCTAAGAATTTGCAAGATCCTATAGGCGACTCGAAAACCCAAAACTTTGATTTAATAGGCTAAGTATCCACGAGTCTCATTACTTGAGATTTTAAACTGTGGAGAACGAGAGATGATAGAGCCAATTATAAGTCGGTATTCTTTCATGAATTTATGTGAGTTAATTATGAGCCTATTCTCCCATCGCTTGCTAATAAATTTATATGCTAATAAATAAGGTTGTACGATTTGAAAAGTTACTTAGCTTCTAGCCCCAGATCGTTTAAAAGTTGCTCGGTAATGACGAGAGTTCATAGCCAAGGCATAACTTATGAAGCGGGGCGCGAAGATTGGCGAGTCCGAAAAGGCCCTAACAAGGCATGAGGGCTATGTTTTGTTGCTAAAGATCCAAAAGTGATGTGAAGAATCATTTATCGAAAATCAATATGAAGGATCGAGACACACGACGAAAAGCAAAAACTCCCCAAAAGTCATGGAAAAGTGTATCCGAAAAGACCCTAACAAGGTATGAGGATAAATAGATCCAAGTCAATAAAGGAGGCGGATCGTTGTATATCAAAATCCAAAATAAAGATTGGAGAAAAATGAAGAAGTCGTGGTCCATATATGAAGAAATTCCAATTATGAAGAGAAGACCATTATTTCATGAACGTCTCTCAAGATTTGAAGTATGAAGTCGCTGCCAAATATCGGCCCGAGAAAGGTCTCAAATCGCGAACCAAGTTATGCCAAGATATGAACTTTTTGATATCCCGAGAAGCAGTTTTAAAAGATTTGGTCCTTTAGCTAACTATTGATTAAATCGTGCACTTTATTTTCAGACTAAATAATTATCGAAATAAGTCAAACAATGCATCTTCGTGATCATTCAAGACAAATAATAAAATATAAGAGATACCCATAGGAATAAGGGAGTCTAAGTGAATAATTGGCCCACATGAGTTCGTGTTAGTTTACTAACTTGTAATAACAATGATCTCGTTTTTAAGCTTGGTATGCAGAAAGTGAAAAGTTGAGGATGATGATTATTCATGACATTTTCAAAACCCAAGGTATGCTTTTAATTTCTTTGCCTTGCATTTTTATATTTTTCTATCTCTTAAATAAAGGCCAATATGGATTGATTATGATGAAAAGTGTATACATGCTTTGTAACTAATGCATTGCATGAGGACATTGCAATGGTCAAGTGTAGGGGATTTGATAGGTGTATAAACACCCATCTTTTCTACCACTTAATTACAATAATAACCGGACCAAAACGTGTATTTTATGTCTTTTATGTCGGAATTATGCGTGGTTTGTGTTTTTGTTGTATTTTAGGATGAAATTATGAAAAGTGGAGAAAACACGAGAATTCACGGGCATTCACGGCTTTTATTGAAGAAAAAGATGAAAGGCGGAGTCGAGAAGTCAAGAGTGGAAAAAGAACGGAAGTCCAAGACCAATTCTGAAGATTTATCGAAGAAAAAGTCAAAAGACAGAAGTTTATCAAAAGCCAAGAAACTCAAGTCTATTCTATTGACGAAATTAAAGACGAGTTCAAAAGATATCCCGAGCCACAAGTCCTTAAAGTCCAAACTTAAAAGAAAGATGAGAAGAAAAGGACTAATGACGCAATTAATGAAGATTAAATGAAGGAAGGACTTAATCCCGCAATTAACAAGAAATGAAGGAGGGGAGGAAGCTTCCTTAATCCTCCCCTATAAATAGATTAGGATTGTTATCATTTGTTTTGTTGGCTAATAGTGACAATTAGTCCTTCCACCTTTAATTACCTTGTCAATTTAAATACTTGCACATTTAATTACCTTGTCTTGCACTTAATTACCATTTTAATTCAAGTAAGTTTTTCTTTTTAATTCTTGTCAAGCTTTATCTTTATCTTGTTAATCTCATTCTTCCTTTCTTAATCTTTGTGTTGATTTGTTTATGTTCATGTTCTTAATTTTTGTTGATTTATTTAAGTGGGTTTTGATTATTTTGATTAAGTTTTGTGAGTTTGATTGATTTGGATTGATTCTTTATGCTTAATAGTTGTTTATTTGTTTGTTGGATCTAATCTTGTGTTTGATTTCGCTTTGTTTTTATTTGATTCGTGTGTTTAGCTTTTCCTTGTTCTTCGTTTTAAGGTTACTGATCTTTCCCTGTTCGTTCCCAGAAATATTCCGAATAGGCGTGTATCAATTTTGTTCTATTCGGAACATTTTATTATTCCGCATAGGGATTTTAAGAATTGCTATTCGGAACATTCTGGATATTCCGAATAGGGGAACTTTCCGATTAAGGGTGATTTTCCGAATAGAGTATATATTCCGAATAGGAGAACATTCCGAATAGTGACAGTATTCCGAATAGGACCCATTATTCCGAGTAGGCACTTTATTCCGAACAGGAAATCTTTCCGAATAGACCAAATGTTCCGAGTAGGACTTTATTCCGAATAGTGACAGTATTCCGAATAGAAGATTCTTCCGCATAGAGGTTTATTCCGAATAGGACTAATCTTTCCGAGTAGACAAATATTCCGCATAGGGCAATTTTCAGAATAGGGACAGATATTCCGAATAGCCTTTTATTCCGAATAGGAGTTTATTCCGGATAGGGAAATCTTAGTTTTCTGCCTTTTTATTTTAAGTTTTATTTTTCCCGCCTTTTTATTAGTGCACTTTAAGTTTATTTGCCTTAGTTTAAGTTTTAGTTTTAGTTGCGTTTTACTTTTGCCTTAATTAGATTTAAGTTTGCGTTATTTACTTTATTGCCTTTTAATTTTAGTCTTGCTTTTAAATACTTGCACTTTATTTTAATTAGACTTAGATTTATTTTAATTGCACCTTTTCTTTAATTGTTTTGCACCTTTTATTTTCAACACTACAACGACACATCTTGATTCCACCAAAGTTCAACTGAGTCACACATAAAACATAAAGTTTTTCAATTCGAAGAGATTGGTACAACGAATCTTTTAACCTGAGTAAAATCGAGTTATCAAGTACGTGGAACCAGATGATGTTTTTGAGTTTGGATCACCTGAAAAGTATTCTACTTCGAAGGAGACATCCACCCCCCTGTTTCAGCAAGTGTTGAAAAAGAGTCTACTCAACCTTTAGCAACTCAACTTCCACCAATACAACCCTTACCAACCAGACCAGTTTCAACACCATTTCTTCCACCACCAATAACTCCCATCCTTAGTACCGTAGTAACAACCGAGCCTATTCCATCAACCCAGAGCAGCTCTGCAACGTCTACAATGGCTGCATTGGTATTGGCCGAAATGTTGGATAAACATATGGATAATCACAAAAGAGAGATGGATGAACTTCGCCAAGAGCTACATAGACGAGTTCAAAGTGAAGAAGCATCTAGGAAAGCCCAAGAAGAGATGCTTGCTAAGTTTGCTGCCGAGATGGAATTGACGCGAAAAGCTCATGCAAAAGAACTAGCTCAAGTTAAGAAGGCTGAAGCTGATAGGCATGAAGCACGAATTACGAGACTTCGAGCTATTAAGGATAACTATAAAGAGCAGAAAGAAGCTCTTGAAGCTTCTATTGAGGAGAGAGTGAAAGAATCCGTTGAATCTATTATGCCTAAACTGCGTGATGAATTGAAGACACTCGCTGCTAATAACTTGATGATCAAGTCATCCAATCCTTCTAAATCCGCCTACAAAATTGCCTATGACTTGACGGATTTTGAGCTAAAGAAGATCCTCAAAGCTCGTATGAGGGAACTTGGATCGTTTGATAAATCCAAGATTCAACGGACACTCTATAAATCCCTGAATGACGCTATCATGGAGGATGATAGGTTGTTCAAGACGTTTGGAAGTGTGGTACCTTACCACATTCTCCCTGAGGAAGAAAGGGAAGAGAGTGAAGAAGAAGAGAGTACTGGTGAAGAAGAGGAAGAAGAAGAAGAAGAAGAAGAAGATAAGGATGATGATGATGATGAGGATGATAATGATAAGGATGATGATGATGATGAGGATGATGATGATGATGATGATGATGGCGATGATGGTGGTGATGGTAATGAGGAGAGTGCTAGGGGGAGCAACGGGGATAACGATGAGGATGATGATGGGGGTAAACAGCCTAAAGAGGGAGATAAGGTTACCAGCTCCAAGAAACATGCTAAGTCTGGAACCAAGTCCAAGAAAGATGCAGCGCAGAAGGACAAATCAACATCAACGGAATCAAGACGATCTAAGTGGCGCCACGATGTGAATGCTACTACAGCGTCATCGATTCCTGGTACATCTATTGCTGTATCTATACCTGTTACCACTAACCCGGTTAGTTCTATTGTTGTTGCTCCTGTGATTGCATAATCGGTAACTGAACCTGAAGCTGCACAACACTCACCCGTCCATGACACTGCCGAGATGCCTGAATCAGAACCAGCAGATGTTCACGTTTCCACTCCTCTACAACAAGAACCTCTATCTACTGTTCCTGAATCAAGCACAAGGGACTGGGCAGACACGTTGGAGATTGACGAGACTGCACCACCACAGGCTTGGATCACGGCAGCGGCGCAATATGATCCGATCACAGACGCTGACAAAGATGTTTTGTATCTCCGTATCCGCAGTCCGATTGACTTATGTGCATTTCTTGCTCATGAGTATAAGACTTCGGTTACTCCATCTTTGGTGATGAAAGCGCTGAAGGATAAGAGACTTCGCGCCAAAACCCGGTTAACCAAAATGGAGTTCGAGTATTATGCCGATGAGATCCTGAAAGCTCTGAACACCGTTCAACGGCCAGGTCTTCATGAATCAGAAAGAGCCCCACCTCCACTTGATCCTACTCAAGATAATCAGATTGCTCTCGACTTCTTCGTCACCAATGATCTTGTGTATCTTCTGAAGGGGTCATCAAAGTACGCAACCTCCCCGACCTTGCTGAAAGCTGCCAACTGGGGGACAATACCCTTTATCGAGGAAAAGGTAAACCGACTCTGGGTCCCAAAGGTAAATCGTAATTATGATATGTATGCTGTCATAGGTGCATCACACTGGGACGAACGAGTTCGAAGGGCGTACAGGGGCTGCTGTCTAGTCAATTCAGGGAGTAACGTTAGATCAGATATCCGCATCTCCAGCATCTTAGGGTTGAAAACTGAAGCCAAGAATGGCTATTATCATGTGACGGAGATTCGCTTGAAAAGGGAGGATGACAGAGAATACAAAATCCAGCAGGGAGATTTCTCTATCATTCGCCTTGAGGATATCGAAGATATGTTGCTTCTGATGACCCGAGATCAACTCACACATATTCCTCGTGAAGACCTCATTGCCTTGAATACAGCACTTCGTATGTTCACACGAAGCGTTGTTATCAAGAAACGAGTTGAAGATCTTCAGTTGGGAGTCGAAAGCTATCAAAGGAAGCTTAACCTAACCCGTCCAGTGAATCAAGTATTACCTCAACATGTAGATAGATGTCCCTATACCGGCATTTCTGTCCCGAATTGCGGCATTTTCTACTTGAACAGTCGAGGGTTAATGAAGTTTATGAGGGTGGGTGAGCTTTATAAGTATAGTGATGGGACTCTTTTGCAAGTCAGAGGAAAGTTGGAGCATCTTAATTTAGGTGGGACTTTACCAGAGATGACCGAGGATTGGCATAAGGGTTATCGGCAGATGGCGAATTATGTGATCAAGAAGATTGATCAAAAGCTCCGTGAACGTAGATTGATGAGGAGTTTGGAAAGATTCGTTGGTGGTAGACCATATTTAGTGCACCACAAGCTACTGCAACGATCCATCTAATGGGTCTTACATTTCAGGTCCACTTTATATTGGTTTTTTCAATTGTGAATATGTATATTTGTGAATATTGTGCTTTAATGGTTTGATGTAGTGTTAAGGTATGATAATTTTTTCAAGAATTTCTCACGAGATTCTAAATCTTTCAAAATATATCATACTAAAGCACTACAACTATCCCTTATTAACTTAAGGGGGGGGCATTCACATGTTCTATGGCCAAACATTGATTTCATTTTTTACCCAAAGACCGGTTAATCCATTCAATATCCCAAATATTAATGGTTAACATTTTGGATAAGGGGAGAAAATGGGATTAAGGAGACTTAAGTGATACTTGGCTAAAAGATGAAAAAGACTTAACGATTATCCAACTTAATATGTGTAAAGCACGTGTTAAGGGGGAGCGTTTTTGATGAACAAAACACCTAAGGTACAAAACTTTTGATTTCAATATCACAAGTACCTTAAGTGATTTTCAATGATTTTTCATGGTGGCAATTCCTTCCCAAAACACGCTTAATTCACGACGAATGTGGTGACAAAAGGGTGGTAGGAATAGGTTTAGTCCAATGATTCATCAGAGCCGATGGAATCTTCCCAAGGACAATTCCCTAGATAGAATTAGAAGTCCTAGGAAAGATGGAGAAAGAATGTGAACGTAGCTGAATGCCGACCAAGTACTTAAGCTAGCACTGGAACAATCACAACAAGGTGCTAGTGATGACGTATTGGTAAGCATTGAAGGGGTTGAAGAATGAAAAAGAATTGTAAAGATAAAGGGTGTAAAGAAAGAAGCCCTCCTTACAACTTTAGGCAGAAACCGGGTCAATACATATGCTATTGAGGTCATTTTTGCTAATGATTCTCGGTATTGAAGAAAGACATCATGGACCCAGTGATGCAATGCACAACCCTTCCCAGCTAACTCAAATATCTCTCAAAAGGTATTTGTTTTAATCACACGGAGATCAACACGTTATCTATTGGTTTATTCACTCCGAATAGACTGGTATTGAAAAGGTGGCACTCCTCTCCAGCCATCGCTCACTAAATCAAAACGCACAATCGAGTCTAGAGCCAAGAGATCATCAATAGTCTCATTAGGACACTTTCCATTTATTCCTTGCTTTCTCACACACTGTGAAAAGTAAGAGATTTTCATGAGTCCTACGCAGTATTCCTGTAATATTGCCAGAACATCCGAGTAATACGCAAGTATTACAATGAAGATGGAAATCCTGCTTGAGCCAACATCAAACAAGCTCATGGTAGGTTACACGTGCGGTTCTTTTAGAACCAATCTTGTGAAAAACTGGAAAGAAACAGTGGTTTAACTCTTAATTGAACTTAAACTCGTTCCAGGCCTCTACGTATTATCATATGATCTTGCCAGAACACTCAGAGTGACTCTTTATTGATCACAGTGACGAGTGGAAATCCTTCTAGTGTTAACATCAAATAGCACTTGGTAGGTGACGTGAAAGATTCTTTATGAATTGAGCTCGTGACAACTGGAAAGCAACGATGGTGAAAATCTTAATTGAAATTCACTTGTTCCAGGTTTCATGAATTGACGGCTTCAAATCACAAGGATAAATTATCCAAGTGATTCACTCTTTATGTTCGCATTCAGCTTTGGACGGTCGAATAAAGAGAACGGGTTTACCCGCGAAATCCTGTCAGGAAGTTACTTAATTGAAACTATCCGTCACGGGTACGATATCTAATATCGTCCAACGGTCTTCACCGACCGGAGGTAAAATGCTACCGAATTAGAATAAAATGTTCAAAGCCATTTTATTCGTGTCGTTGCTGTGTACCTGTTAAAGACGGTGGCGTTGCTGTGTACCTGTTGAAGACGGTAGCGTTGCCGTGTACCAGTTAAAGACGGTGGTATTGCGGTGTACCTGTAGAAGTCGTTCCCACATGCTTATGTCTTTCTGCATCAAAGTTCAGCAAAAATTCAAGAAAGTACAAGATGAAGTCTTCCGCTGTAACAAACTCTGAAACTTTCGAGAATTCAACAAAAAGACATAAGTGTGTGGAACATGGAGTCACGAGGAGGCAAAATTCACAAGTAGGCAAAGATCGCACGTGAAAGGCCAAAAGAACAATGCTCTCAAGCCAAAGCCAAAAAGATCAAACCAACATATTCACAACAAAAGAAAGAAAAGAAGAAAAGACTACGAGCTAAAGAACGAAGACTTAGTATAGTATGCTAGGTTTAGAACTTTGTAACGTGGAGTGACCTCCCTTAGGGGGAGATTGTTAGAAATACGTTTTAACGTATATTAGAAGTATCGGTCACTCCACAATATGATTTATGTTGTAATAGCTCGTAGTTAACAAATAGTTAATTGTTACTTATTAAGTTAAGTAAGAACCGGTCCATGGGCATGTCATGGACCGGCCCAAGCCCAATGTTGCTTGGAAGTATAAATACCCCTTTCCACCATGGAAAGGGGTTGGTTGTTGTTCATTTGAAAGTTCCATATTAATAAAAGACACATAGTTTTCTCTCTCTTTCTCTCTCTAGTTTCTCTCACTAGAAAACATCAACCCACTTCATAGATTCATAGGTTATCAATATTCTACAGAGAGAGAAACAAAGAAACTTTATTAAATGTGTGAAACAAGTAAAACAACCAACACCCCTTTCCATGGTGGAAAGGGGTTTATATACCCAAGTCCTTAATGGACTTGGGCCTCCGACCCATGGCAAGCCCATGGGCCGGGTTAAACATTAATATAACTTAACCATTAACTACGAGCTACTAAACATATTACAATATTGTTGGAGTGACCGATACTTCTAATATATGTTAAAAACGAATTTTCAACAGTTATCTTGAATCAATCATCATATTGATAGTCCGATTCTCCTAATGAACATACCATAACTATGTTGCATTTCATTAGGATTAATATTGTAAGTTAATCTAATAAGATAAATATATATCTTTCGGCTTACCTATATAACAACTAAATCATCTTAATGGTATAACAGATTTTCCTAACCATTTTGCATGCATTATAACTCAAGTACTTCTAATACAAAGTCACTTCATTTCCATGTCTTTTAAAACATAAAAGTTATAATTCCATTATACGTTTTAAGTCATTTGAAAATGACTCCATGTATATGTCTTAGCGAAACAGAGATAATACATTAACGCCTTACTTTATATTATACGTCTTTCAAGACTTTATGTTTGTGACTTTACAAAGAAATCATAAATGTGACAATCTGTCAATTTATGGTTGATATTTTATTCTCAAAGTATTATTTATAAACATTTTTTTAATGTTATATTATGAACTCACTTATTTTGGGAAGGAATTTGGATTTACGTCTTGAAGTATCATCGACTACGTCTAAACCAGAGGATTCTACGTTACGTGCTTATGTTTACATACACCGTTTTTGGTGACAGTTTGACATTTCAGGAAATAAATTTATCCGTGAATATTATTTTGGAATTTTAAATTTGTGTTGGTTCATAAACTCACAAATTTACGAGAAGAGATTAGGACTTACGTTCATAATTTAACGTCCTTTACGACTAAACCGGAAACCTTAGGATTACGTATTTACGTTTTTGAACTCTGTTTTTGATGAGACAATTTTATTAGATTCGTTTTGTGTCGTTGATTCATAATTTATAAAAACGTTTTTCGTAAAACGACCCGAGGGCACGCAAATCGAGGAAACTAGAATCGAGGAATACCCGTAAATTAGTGGGACGAGACAAAACAAGTTTTGTCCCACCCCACTCAAAAGGGACGGCCAAAACAAGGACACCACATCAGAAGATGTGGCAACCTTGTAGCTAACAAGTAACACTTGTTAACTAAGCTTAATATGTAAGCTACACATAACTTCAAACCACCAAAACCATCCAAGCCAAAACCATTTCTCCTAAACACATACATGCAAACCACTCATACTCTCCTCCCTCTCTCTCTATTTCGTCCTAAAATCATCAACAACAACCCTCATTTGATCTATTTTAACCATAAAACCATGTGTTATTCATACACATGATGATGCTCCTTTGAAGCCTTGAAGATTGGAGGTGATTCTAACATCCAAGGAGGTGGTTTAGTGATGTCCAGGGGCTGATTTCTACAAGAAGTTTACAAATACTGGTGGTCTTCAAAGTTGGTGTTGATCTATCATAAGTTTTTCCATCAAAATCCAAGCCTTGATCATAAACTACTCAATCTTGGTGGTATAGAGATTGTCCTTCCTATCCTCTTGTTATTTTGATTATGTAATCTTGTATTTTCTTTATTTATGTATATGTATATGATGATGAATGATGATTAAAAATATTATTTGGGGATTTGGTGTTGATAGATTTGATAAACATGGGTAAAAAGATGGAAAACCACATGTAAAATGGTTAAATCTTGCTTAATAAGATGGCTGTATAAAAACAGTAAGTAACCAAATGATAAACTGATAAAATGGCATAGTGGAATCAATTTACAGTAAGTATTAGGTGTTATACACATGTGAGAGTTGGCCATGCAATAGAATCATCCAAATGAGTGAGATATGATCAAAACAAGATTAGAGTGCAAATCTGCCTACACTGTTTTGGATGAATTTATTAAAATATTTAGAGGTTGATTCATCAGTAGCTTAGGAATAAAATGAAGCACATATCATGTAGTTTCTGTCATAAAAATTTGAGGTCCTATCTCCTTATAGAACTCTAGATATGGACATTTTAGTGGACTTAAAATTTAGGACTGATTTTGTAAATAAATAATATATAATATAAGCACTCAAAAGTTTATATAAAATATACATATATAAAACCCACAAGTTGATAATAATTATAAATAAAGAGATATATGTATATTGATATTAAAATAGGACATGTTATATAAATTACAAGTATAAATGTTTTTCCAAGTTATAAAACTATATACCAAGTTTTACGTCTTTTCGGATAAAACCGAAAGATTAACGTTTTTGTCAAATAAAACTTAGACGGTCGGACCCGTCTAATGTAAACTTTTATAAACTCACATACTGATGTATAAACTTATATAACAAGTAAAAACTAATAAAACCCGAGCTTTACAACATATAGACATTAACGGGCCAAAGTAGCCTTATTGGACTATAAACCCGACTAGTTGGTAAAACACTTATAAACTTATTTATTGGGCTTAACCCACTTGGGCCCAAAATGTAAAGTATAATACTGATAATAAAAGTGTAAAATTTACTAATATAAGGTATTGGGCTTATAATAGGCTTATAGGGCCTAAAACATGTAAATAAGTAAAACTAGTAAACTAGTATAAAAGTTACCAATGCATAACACTAAAATGAGTAAATGAGAATGTATAAACCCACTTGATCATCATCATATATATAAAATCATCATATGTATACATAATATTTATTTTTATAAATTCATTGGACAAGAGTCTAAGACAAGTATTATTTATCTAGGTTTCCGTGATCGAAGCACGTACCGTACATCCGAATTGCCGATAACCCGCTTTCCCACTTCAACGTGAGTTCATAGCCTCACACTCTTTTAAATGTTTTTATGAAATGTTTTATAAACCCGCGAGGGAGATAACATGTTAGTTTTAATAAAAATAGGACACCAGTTGTCCCGATTGTTTGATTATTGATTTGACCCGAATGATTGTATGACCCGATGAATTATTATATGACCCGATGTATGAAGTAAAATGGATTATTAAAGTTAGGTTATGTCACTAAAAGTCCCATTAGCATGAATTCTGAACTACCGGGATTTGGTAGACGCTTATGCATATAATAGTACTATTTGGGGACGATCACCCGAGTTCGCGCCTTGACGGTTGATCCCTGTCGTGCCACATTGATTGGTAAGCGAATTTATGTATGAGAAGATTTCCATAGCGTGATTTTTGTGACGACACGCTAACTTAGATGGGCAAATTGAGTTTCGGGTTAGCTACCCGTTGTTTGTTGTAGTAAGGTAACAATGTCATGTGGCTTATAATAATCCAAATAACGAAATACTGCTATACGCACTGAACTACGATATATTGCCTGACTAGCAACACGGGGTCTTATTATTGATGTTATGTTCGTGTTTTGGTTTTACATAACCATATTCATATAAAGGTTTTTATTTAACTTTATACAACGTTATAAAACGTATTGTATGATGTTTTTACGACAATGGTTCGTATAATGATTTTGAAGGCAAAAGCCTATATCATGATTTTTGGTAAGGATTTGTATAAAATGACTTTGGCAATTTTATGGCCTATTACAAAGATTTGTACAAAATGATTTTCGGTAATAACTATATACCGATGATATATTAATGGTTTTATCAAACTCTATGAATTCACTCGGCGTTTTCGCTGACCTTTTCTTTTAACATGTCTTATCTCAGGTACTTAAAGGTAATTCTCGGGAAGACGACAAGAATTCATGTCCCGCACTTAAATAACAATTTCCATTCAAATGTTTTGTAAAAACTGTATGAAATATTATGACTTGGGACCTATGTAAATTTGATATTTATGAATGGAAATGCTTTATTATTAAACGACGTGATTTTTAAGCATTGTCTATGATGTGAGTAATGTGCTATCCCGTAACACCAACGAGTCTTCCGCTGTATTGAATTGTGTAAATTTGGGGGTGTTATAGTTTGGTATCAGAGCTCTCGTTATAGAGAACGAAAGATTTTTAAAACTAAGGTTTTGAATAAAACATTTCAAATTCTTTTAACTATAAACATTTTTCTCAAAATGTCTAAAAATCTTTTGACTATAACGGTGCCGAAGAATTCCCGAGTTACCGACAAGGCCAGACTGAGAAGTGTTATTTTAATATATATATATATATATAACTTGGATTATATATATATGATGTAATTTGATTACATAATGGTTTGATGATTATTTTTATATTTATACGAGGTATTTATACGACGTAGATTGTCACAAGAAACCCTAACTTCCCTAGCAAATTAATCGAAGCTATTCCCGTAGGAATTCTAGCTATTCTAGATCTAAACCAAGTTGTGGATATTTATGATCCCAACAAAATGGTTGATATTCGTAGATATGTTGATAGTAGTTGATTGTAATCTTGAAGAAGAATTGGCGAGATTAAAATTGATATCGATGTCATGACGATCTTTCCTTATAGAGTGGAGTTTGACAAAACGTTACCACCTGGAAAGGTGTCATCTGATTCGTTGTCACCCAATTCTTAAATTGAAATCGAAAGGGTGAATGTTGCACTTGAGGCTGTCATTGGAACCGTTACCCAAAAGCCTCATGCCACTAGTACCTTTCTGAGAAGTCTAATTGAATGTGTGAGTCATTTCATACTAGTGACTCGTTTGATAACTATTGATGAAAGAGCTATAGGATTGGAATTAAGTGTTGTTCATATTGAGCTTTTATTGCCCTTTTAAGGCCTAATAATAAGGTTGAAAGTATCGGAGAATGAGGTGGGATGTTGTATTGAGTATAAGTTGATTGAAAACTTGAATGAAGTAAAAATTTAACCCATATGGAATATGAAATTGTTAAGAGGAAGTCGTTAAGTTCTGTGATTGAATTATAAGGTTTTAAATGATTGTTAGTTTGTGTTAAGGGTTATTCCTAGGCCATTGTCCAATGACGAGGATGCCCAGTGTCCAAGAAATAAATCGAAGAAATCTTCTTCTGAATTGGGACCGATGGATCTTCCGGTACAGGTGGGACACCTAATGACTCTTGTGTATTAGTATTCATTGTGGTATCTTTTAAAAATCCCTAACTTAACTGAGACATCAGTTGGTAGGATGAGTTCTTGGAATTGTATGACATAGTGACACATAATGTGTTACGGTACAATTTTGACTTGTTTGTGATTAATGAAATACTACCTTTGATTGCTAAATCCTACATGTATCGATGTTATCTATCTTTTCTTGCTTCTTCCTAATGTTCGCATTAGTGATACAACCATTGAACAAGTACTCATCTCGAATTGAGTTACGTTGTGGATTATTCTTTTTGAGCGCCATCGAGGTCATGAACCTCATGATTATTTGGCTAATGCTCATTTCCTATCATATTGTAGTTAGTTCTTGGTGAACAAGCTTTCATCACTCTTTTGCAGATCACTCATTGTTTTTATAAGATAAAACAATATCCCTCGAGAAAAATTGAATTTTCATCACTATAAGGATTATTCAAAGTGAGATTTATAAGTGATTTTTATCGAAATGAAGTTGTTTATAAAACACCTTGGAAAACTTAATTGTTTTCATAACAAAGAAAATCTTTGTAAATTTATTTTTGATTCTTATTTAAGAATTAAGCATGAAAATGTTTTTATTATAAACATAATGATAAAATTTTGACAAACTGAGTATTGCATCGTTAATCTTTAAATTGTATATAGTTGCGCGCCTACATACAATTTGGAAGGGACCATGCAAGGCTGATTAGTAGTCACCATGAAATTGTTAATAAACACTACATTTTCTTTGAAGTTATGAAAGATTAAAAATTTATGAGATCTGCAAGAAGTGCAAAATAGGGACATATTGTTAGGGACACCTACATATGTGCCCGTACTATTTATTCTTCTGAGTCGAAATTACTCATCTGTGGAAATTGTCTTAATTGACAATTGACAACTCTTTCTTGTCTAATTATTTCGTTGTGAGATTCTTAGGGAAAGTATATGATTACCGAGTGTTGATACCCGACTGGGTGTATCGACGTTCCTATCATTTCTTTTGATTAGATTTCATTTGAATGACCTGGGTAACGATCCAAGGAGCTTTCGAATGCGTACTCAGATTATCAAAACATGGGATATATTCCTATTCGTTAATGTTTTCGTCTGTATCTGATTTGAAATTCTCTCGCGTAGATTATGCGTTGACCTTACTCTTTTAAGGTTAGTTATGTCTCCTGATATCCTTGAATTTGTGAAGGATTATGAGTTATTATTAGTCTTTTGAGAAGTTCACATCTTATCGACGGTAATGAAACTGGAAGGTTCATAGTGCCAGTAAAATGGATTGATTAATTATGACATGACGACATTGTCTTAATTGATGAGAACTCGAGTAGAAATCCCCTAAAAGATAAGATGTTGATTATCAAAAGTGATCTAAATAATTCTTGATGGATGACCATATTCCGCATTTAGACTTGAAATTATACCATGAATTGTTATAAACTGATCATAGATCTTGTAATCTAGAAGGAACCTAAGGTGGACTTGTTAAAAGATGTTTCTGTTATCTAAAACTTTCGGAGGTATTGGCGGGTGAATTACCTAGACTTTCGCCATTAAGCCAAGTTGAATTTGGTATTGATTATATCACCAGTGCTGCACCTGTGGCATGTGCACTATACGTCAGCACCATCTGAATTAAAAGAATTACCGTGCAACTGAGAGAGTTGTCGGATAAAGCTTTTATTCTACCGAGCTCGTCATTATGAAGAGCTATGGTGTTATTATTCCTTATAGTTATTGATTACCGTGAACTAAGTAAATTGATGATCAAAATCTATATCTAATACCCAAGATGATAGATTTGTTCGATCATTTCCAAGGTTCTAGCGTATGTTCTAAAGATTTGATCCACGGCATGGTTATCATCAACTTCGCGTCCGCGAAAAATTTATCTATTCCAATCACTACAGCCAGAACTTGTAATGAACATTATGAGTTTCATGTTATGTCGTTTGGATTGACCAATGCACATGTAGCATCCATAAATTTGGTGAATCATGTGTGTAGGCTGTAATTTGATTAATTCATGCTTGTGATCATTAAGGACCATCTGTTTGTTTATAAGAATAAGAAAGAATTAATAATCATTTATAAACTGCCCTGAATTGGCCGAGTAGTGAAAACCTATACCTTGAATATTTAACGTGTGATTTAAGGCTTGATCCTTTACATAAAATGACCGTTTGATTAATGATGGTAAGATATATATATATATATATATATATATATATATATATATATATATATATATATATATATATATATATATATATATATATATATATATATATATATATATATATATATATATATATATATATATATATATATATATATATATATATATATATATATATATATATATATATATATATATTGACTCTTCAAAGATTAGAGCCATTTAAGACTTTGAGTTATACTAAAAAGTAAGTGCAAAAATGTTTTAACAAATGTTTTATCAAAGGAGATTTTAAGAAATCATTCCCTTATACCCAAATCATTTAACTAAACTCCTGTTTAGGGGTAAATGTTTGTGTATACCTCAAGAAAACCTAAATAGGTATTGAGGAAACCATTTAAACCATGACTTGAAATATGAAACGACAATTTTTGCATTTCAACTAAGAAAATTTTGACCAAAGTATAACCAAATATTTTTCGAACATTTACAAATCTTATTAATTATTTTAATTATTTTCGATAAATCAACAAAAATATTGTTAATTAAATTCAAATTTATTTGAACATTTTATATAATTGGTCGAACTAAGAAATTTAAATTTTTTACGTTTACGTTTCATAAAAGTTAAATATTTATTATTTAATTACTTATAATAATCATCGACGCTTTAGACGTTAGATTGAGCAAAACTGATAAAAATGATTGGTGAGACGAGACTAAAACTTAAAAAATATGAAGAAAGAACTTTTGAATAAATACGGTCCTGATAATTATTTCATCAGGAAAAGTGAATGTAGATACTGACACATTATATAGAAAGGATAAAGAATCAGTTAGGATGTGTTCCTTAGTAATGATTGTGCAAACTAAATTGCCCAAAAAAATAGCTGATGCTTGTAAAAAGGATAATATAGAAAATAAAAGGGGTTCGCGGCTAATGTGAACCATTAGAATTGAGAAGTCGATGGCGTTAAATGTTTTAAAGGCCACTTATGGTTGCCTAAATATGGAGAAATTTGAGATTTAGTTATGTTGGAATCTCATAAGAGTAAGTATTCTATTCATGCCATTTCTGATTTAATGTATCTTTATCTGAAGAAGTTGTACTGATAACAAATTATAAAGGCAGAAATCGCCTCATACATTAGTAAACGTCTAACTATTACAAAGGTCATCATCTGAATTTGATTCGATTTGGGTCATCGTCGACAGACTGACCAAATTTACTAATATCATCCCTGTTAATGATAATGATACATTCTTGATGAAGAAATTTACTCTTTGGTATTTAAAGGAGTTGTGTAAACATGGTGTGCCTGTATCGATCATCTCTATCAAGATCCTCGCTTCGCATCGAATTTCTAGAGATTTGCTCAGAAGTCATTGGGAACGAACCTTGATGAGAGTACTGTTTACCACCCCAATAGAAGGGATGAGGTAAAGTAATGATACAAAACACTAGAAGTCTTGTTTTATGTTTGAATGATTGACCTTTGGTAATAAACCGTATAATCTCTTTCCTTTGGAGAGATTATCATTGATAATCATCGTATTAGTATCGAGATCGAATCTTGTTAGGATCTAAATATAAGAGCATCTGTAAGCAGGAGTTGGGGTGAAGACACCCGACATACACCCATTGTGAGTTGGACATGTCTTTTAGGTTTAAGGTTTCCTATGATGGCGAACCTAACCTTGCAAAATACCCAACCCGCGAGACCTGAAATGATTGTGTAAATTAAGATCTGATTATTGACTGCCGGTAGTGGGCAGAAGGTTATGAAGTGTAGATCTTGAAGTGCCGGATGGGTAGCGAAGTGATGCCAAAAATTTTCACCTTGGAAAAATGAATAGATGACCTGAAAGATCATGGGAAATAAGTCCCCGTTGTATGGGACTATTGAGATGATGTAAAAAAAATTGGTATGAAAGGCATATAAGCTGGATCTACCCTAGGACTTCAAGGGCTGCGTGAATTATGATCCGTATATCTAACTTGATAAAATGTCTATTAAGTGAAAATCTGACTATTCCTTAATGAAGTTTAGATCGGCGAAAAGTTGCATTCATCAAAAACCCGTGAACATCATGGATAGAGAAAGTAAGTCAACATTAAGCCTAATCGTATTCCCGTAGTTATGTTGGATGAAACTCGCGTATTGTAATGGATTACACTTGAGGAAAAAGACCGAATGTGGAGGAAATACCCACATGGCTTTAACTCTATAAGAAGCGAGTAGTAAGATAAACTGATCTTTGAGGACAAAGATCCTGTTTAGGGGTAAATGCTGTGACAATCCATCAATTTATGGTTGATATTTTATTCTCAAAGTATTATTTATAAACATTATTTTAATGTTATATTATGAACTCACTTATTTTGGGAAGGAATTTGGATTTACGTCTTGAAGTAGCATCGACTACGTCTAAACCGGAGGATTCTACGTTACGTGCTTACGTTTACATACACCGTTTTTGGTGACAGTCTGACATTTCAGGAAATAAATTTATCCGTGAATATTATTTTGGAATTTTAAATTTGTGTTGGTTCATAAACTCACAAATTTACGAGAAGAGATTAGGACTTACGTTCATAATTTAACGCCCTTTATGACTAAACCGGAAACCTTAGGATTACATATTTACATTTTTGAACTCCGTTTTTTATGAGACAATTTTTATTACATTAGTTTTGTGCCATTGATTCATAATTTATAAAAACGTTTTTCGTAAAACGACCCGAGGGCACGCAAATCGAGGAAACTAGAATCGAGGAATACCCGTAAATTAGTGGGATGAGACAAAACAAGTTTTGTCCCACCCAACTCAAAAGGGACGGCTAAAAAAAGGACACCACATCATAAGATGTGGCAACCTTGTAGCTAACAAGTAACACTTGTTAACTAAGCTTAATATGTAAGCCACACATAACTTCAAACCACCAATACCATCCAAGCCAAAACCATTTCTCCTAAACACATACATGCAAACCACTCATACTCTCCTCCCTCTCTCTCTCTATTTCGTCCCAAAATCATCAACAACAACCCTCATTTGATCTATTTTAACCATAAAACCATGTGTTATTCATACACATGATGATGCTCCTTTGAAACCTTGAAGATTGGAGGTGATTCTAACAACCAAGGAGGTGATTTAGTGATGTCCAAGGGCTGATTTCTACAAGAAGTTTACAAATATTGGTGGTCTTAAAAGTTGGTGTTGATCTATCACAAGTTTTTCCATCAAAATCCAAGCCTTGATCATAAACTACTCAATCGTGGTGGTATAGAGATTGTCCTTCCTATCCTCTTCTTATTTTGATTATGTAATCTTGTATTTTATTTATTTATGTATATGTATATGATGATGAATGATGATTAAAAATATTATGTGGGGATTTGGTGTTGATAGATTTGATAAACATGGGTAAAAAGATGGAAAACCACATGTAAAATGGTTAAATCTTGCTTAATAAGATGGCTGTATAAAAACAGTAAGTAACCAAATGATAAACTGATAAAATGGCATAGTGGAATCAATTTACAGTAAGTATTAGGTGTTATACACATGTGAGAGTTGACCATGCAATGGAATCATTAAAATGAGTGAGATATGATCAAAACAAGATTAGAGTGCAAATCTGCCTACACTGTTTTGGACAAATTTATTAAAATATTTAGAGGTTGATTCATCAGTAGCTATAAAGAAATAAAATGAAGCACATATCATGTAGTTTCTATCATATATATTTGAGGTCCTATCTCCTTATATAACTCTAGATATGGACATTTTAGTGGACTTAAAATTTAGGACTGATTTTGTAAATAAATAATATATAATATAAGCACTCAAAAGTTTATATAAAATATACATATATAAAACTCACAAGTTGATAATAATTATAAATAAAGAGATATATGTATATTGATATTAAAATGGGACATGTTATATAAATTACAAGTATAAATGTTTTTTCAAGTTATAAAACTATATACCTAAGTTTTACGTCTATTCGGCTAAAACCGAAAGATTAACGTTTTTGTCAAATAAAACTTAGACGGTCGGACCCGTCTAATGTAAACTTTTATAAACTCACATACTGATATATAAACTTATATAACAAGTAAAAACCAATAAAACCCGAGCTTTACAACATATAGACATTAACGGGCCAAAGTAGCCTTATTGGACTATAAACTCGACTAGTTGGTAAAACACTTATAAACTTACTTATTGGGCTTAACCCACTTGGGCCCAACATGTAAAGTATAATACTGATAATAAAAGTGTAAAATGGACTAATATAAGGTATTGGGCTTATAATAGGCTTATTGGGCCTAAAACATGTAAATAAGTAAAACTAGTAAATTAGTATAAAAGTTACCAATACATAACACTAAAATGAGTAAATGAGAATGTATAAACCCACTTGATCATCATCATATATATAAAGTCATCATATGTATACATAATTGTTATTTTTATAAAGTCATTGGACAAGAGTCTAAGACAAGTATTATTTGTCTAGGTTTCCGTGATTGAAGCACGTACCGTACATACGAATTGGCGATAATCCGCTTTCCCACTTCAACGTGAGTTCATAGCCTCGCACTCTGTTAAATGTTTTTATGAAATGTTTTATAAACCCGCGAGGGAGATAACATGTTAGTTTTAATAAAAATAGGACACCAGTTGTCCCGATTGTTTGATCACTGATTTGGACCCGAATGATTGTATGACCCGATGAATGATTATATGACCCGATGTATGAAGTAAAATGGATTATTAAAGTTAGGTTATGTCACTAAAAGTCCCATTAGCATGAATTGTGAACTACCAGGATTTGGTAGACGCTTATGCATATAATAGTACTATTTGGGGACGATCACCCCAGTTCGCGCCTTGACGGTTGATCCCCGTCGTGCCACATTGATTGGTAAGCGAATTTATGTATGAGAAGATTTCCATAGCGTGATTTTTGTGACGACACGCTAACTTAGATGGGCAAATTGAGTTTCGGGTTAGCTACCCGTTGTTTGTTGTAGTAAGGTAACAATGTCATGCGGCTTATAATAATCCAAATAACGAAATACTGCTATACGCACTGAACTACGATATATTGCCTGACTAGCAATACGGGGTCTTATTATTGATGTTATGTTCGTGTTTTGGTTTTACATAACCATATTCATATAACGGTTTTTATTTAACTTTATACAACGTTATAAAACGTATTGTATGATGTTTTTACGACAATGGTTCGTATAATGATTTTGAAGGCAAAAGCCTATATCATGATTTTTGATAAGGATTTGTATAAAATGACTTTGGCTATTTTATGGCCTATTACAAAGATTTGTATAAAATGATTTTCGGTAATAATTATATACCGATGATATATTAATGGTTTTATCAAACTCTATGAATTCACTTAGCGTTTTTGCTGACCTTTTCTTTTAACATGTCTTATCTCAGGTACTTGAAGGTAATTCTCGGGAAGACGACAAGAATTCATGGCCCGCACTTAAATAACAGTTTCCATTCAAATGTTTTGTAAAAACTGTATGAAATACTATGACTTGGGACCTATGTAAATTTGATATTTATGAATGGAAATGCTTTATTATTAAACGACGCGATTTTTAAGCGTTGTCTATGATGTGAGTAATGTGCTATCTCGTAACACCAACGAGTCTTGCGCTGTATTGAATTGTGTAAATTTGGGGGTGTTACAATAAACATGTATAACTAAAGCAATAATGAACACCACTAGGTTTCATTAGATTTTTCAAGTTAATTCACTACCATGTCTATTTAGGTAATTCTAAGAATACATAAATATTTATTACTTTAGTAGTATAATATTACTCTATGTATCTTATGTCATTCCAGGAATTGTCCATCCTAAGAAACTACAAAATAATCCATGCCCGATCTCACGACATGTGGATATTTTACCCTTGTGTTTACAATTTAGTCCAAGCTCTCACATGACTATAACAAAACAACAAGTGTTTCTTAATTTGAATGATATACGGTTAAGTAATCTTTTAATCATATTGACACATGTTCTAACTTTCATCTAAATTATAATTAGATCGTTAGTCTCTTATCTTGAAGTCAAGAGAATCATATCTTTATGAGTTGTTTCTTGCACACAATATTAATTTCTCCCACTTGTGCATGGAAAAACCTCATATATTAGATAAACATCACGTCTAACGTTCGTCTATAAAAAATATGATTGTGTCATATATATATTAGCTTTACAAGTAGATGTAGGACCTCTTAATCAACAAGAATCAGTACATAACTATCCTTGAAGATATTAGTGTCGAAATTTCAAAAGTAATTATCTTAGGACATTCTAGAGATAATTTAGTTTATTACCAAGACGACAAAGCTTGTAACTCCCACTGAATTAGAGAATCTTTTAATAATCTCAAATTCAGTAATACAACAGTGTAAATGTTTCATAATCGGTGAAACATATTAATGTGTTGTTTACTTTCTTACACTTTTGAAAACACATACGTAACAATTACTTGTAGTGTTTAAGAGTGTACTCTACTTCGTAAATGATGACTTATCCATCAATAGCTTTTTAACTTGAAAGATTTTGGCATGCAATATCTTCGTTAATAGGTCTACCAACCCCAAAATGGTATGTAGTGCCTAAATGGTCAAAGCACAACTACTAGATAAGATATGCTAGTTTGCCTTTAACCATTTAGCGGTAACCATTCTCAAAATTTAATAACTTAAAATATGCATTATTCTTAACTATTAAAGTTTGCCATGAGTTATGTATTTAGAATTAGACATTTCTAAAATCCTTATTACTCCTTCTTCACTTTTGGAAAAGAGTTTAGGTTTATCTTTTATTGTAATTTAACTCTATCCTCACACCTTACGGTTGTAGATCAATAAATACATGAACAAACCACGTTTACGGTGTAACGTTGCATTAATACATTGTAAAAGAATTTACCAAATTCAATTTTAGTATTTTCGATAATATATATTCAAGAAAATAAAACTACCCAAGTAATATTCATATAACGACAATATTTCCTTGAAAAAATAGAATCCAAATTGACATAATTTCATCACATCAGTTGATCTGCTAGCAATGAAAGTATTCAAGATGGTAACTTGTTGAACAATGATTGACAAAACAATTTGCAATTTATAGATTCTTTAGGGACTTACATTGCCAAAAGACCTTTTGAATCGTAAGCATGTTTCATCCCCTCTGAATACCTTAAGTTTCCAGATCTCACTGAGTAACTTAATTAAGTCGTCTAATCTAAAGAACGTAAAACCATTCATGTGCAATCTCATTCAGTCATGAAAGTTTTTTTCCATTACAACATCGTCCAAAATCTCATATGATGACATTGTAACTTCAAGTGTTCGTCAATTAGATGGCATTCGACTAAAATTTTAAGGGTATAAATTTTGATGTCAAAATCAATGTTGAAGAAGCATGCATACATCTCCATATCATAAGTTTAATATGTTGGGAATAAATTATGGCCAGATCACTTGAGCGCTGACAAGAGTAAATCAAGCGTTGACAGGAGTAAAACAAACGCTGACAGCTCAAGCGTTGACAAGATAAAGTCAAGCGTTGATACATTGAAGACAAGCACTGATGGGAAGATATACTCTACGCGTTTATTGTATTCTAGATTACTTCTAGTAAAGATAGGAACAACAATGTATTCTCTATATTTATCTTTACCTAGAATAGCTGATACGTAGATTATTGTACAAGGCTTCTTATGTCTATAAAAGAAGACCTTTAGGTTAATGTTTCATATAAGTTTTCAGTCGTAAACTACTTTCATTGTAAGCAAGTTTGATATCATTAATCAAAGTGAAAGTTTGTTTATATCTTGTGTGTTCTTGTTTAAGTGTTAATTCCGCATAACACTTAGATTATTATAAACATATACAAAGGTTTCTCTAAGTGTATTACTTGATCTAATCTCGTATACATAAAGCTAAATCGATCTAAGTTTGGGATCAACAAGTGGTATCAGAGCTTGTTGAGGAACTTTTGATCTTAAAGAACACAAGAACCCTAAAAATCACCAAAACCTTAATTTTCTCAAAAATCCTAACAACATCATGTCAGAAACAATAACCTCCTCCTCCCCACCTTTACCAAACATCAAGATTCCCATGCTTGATGCAACCAACTTTGAATTGTGGAAATTCAACTTTGAGCAATATCTAGGGATCTATGACTACACACTCTGGGAGATCATTGAATATGGAAACACATTCGATAAAGCCCAAAAGATTGCTGATGCTATTTCTCAAAGATCAGCTGTTGCTGGATGTTCTGAAGAAGATAAGAAAGAAAGGCCTGAAGATGGTAGAGTTGTGTCTGCTGAAGACATAGCAAAGAAAAGGGTTGACATGAAAACCCTAAATATTCTGAAAGTCTCTTTGGGACAAGAGAACCAGCATAAATACAGAGGTTATGATTCTGCTAAAGACCTTTGGGCAGCTCTTGAAGTTGCATATGATGGCAATGCAGATAACAGGGAAGAAAAGAAGAAACAACTCATGCATGATTATGCTGTTTTCAAAGCTCAACCCAATGAGAAGCTGAGTAGTGTGAGAAGCAGATTGATTGACATTACAAGCAAATTGTCCTTCATGGGGACACAACTTGGTGATGTTGACATTAATGCTACCTTTATCAAAAGTCTTGGTGAGGCGTGGAAGATTGAGGCAAGATCTATTCTTGCCAATAATACTTACAAAAGTTCCACGTTTGATGACATCTACAACAAACTAAGGCTGTTGGAAGATGAAACTCTTTTAGAGCATGGAAGCAAGTCTACCAACAGTAACATGGCCTTCTTCTCTCACAGTGAAGGTCAATTCAATCAGAAGGACTCTTACATGCATCCAGTTACTGGATCATCATGTGTCAGCGCTGGAACAAGTCCTGTCAACGTCTCTTTTTCAGACGCTGACACATTCAAAAGTGACTCCCCAAGAGTTAAACCTGTTGGTTTGGATTTGGATACTGTATGTGCGTATATTGCTTCTTTGCCCAATGGTTCAGTGATTACATATGAGGACCTTGAGCAGATAAATGATGAGCACTTGGAAGAGATGGACATTAAGTGGAACATGGCTCTTGCTAGTATAAGAGCAAACAGGTGGAACAGAAGGTTTAAGAAGAAGATGACCTTCAATACAAAAGACACAGCTGGATTTGATAAATCCAAAGTTGAATGCTACAACTGTCATCGTATGGGGCACTTCATGAGGGAATGCAGATCTCCTAGAAGATCTGATGCTGGTAAACCCTCAAGTCAAATTGTTAAAGCTCAGGATCCTAAAGCCATGGTTGCAGTTCAAGGAATTGATGGTATGGGATGGGATTGGAGCTATCTGGCTAAGGATGTGGAAGAGGATAAAGCTTTGGTTGCTGAAATTGAAGAAGAAGAGCATGTTGAATATGCTCTCATGGCACACTCCTCCTCTTCATCTGATAATGAGGTATACAATGATGCTTTTTGTAGTAAAGGTTGTAGGTTAAACACTAAGAAACTTAACAAAGAGGTGTTAAGATTATTAAGTGATGTGAGTACTAAAAAGTGCAAACTGTCTAATTACCAACTAGCTCTCACTCAAACTGAGAAAATAGTTTCTGAATACAAGAAAATAGAATTTGACTTAAAAGATAAAATAAATATCTTAAAACATGAGTTAAATGCTAGTATGGATATTAGAAACATCATGGAAAGGGTTAATGGTGAGTTACAGGCTTTATTAGATGAGGCCATTAAGAATAAAGACAATGTTGGCCTTAAAATTCAAAGATTTGATAGAGCCACTCAAACCTTAGGAGACTGTGTGGGTAAACAAAGGGATCCTAAGGACATGACTGGGATTGGGATGAAAGACTACTCTGTGGTTCCACCACCAGCTGGTGACTTCTATGGTGTCCAACAAAAGGATCTATCTTGGACTGGTTTGCCAGAACTCCAAGAGGAGGAATTCATTCCTCCACCAAGAGTTGTCACCCCAGTTGAAGAGTATCAACAAAAGTTGACTGATCTGAATGAATGGAAGAAAGCTAACCCTACATTATTTGTTAAGGGTGGCTTGCTATGTGAAAGTCCTAATGAGTCAACCCCCATTAAAGTTACAAACCCAATCACTGGTAAAGCTGTTGACCTAGGCTCAAACACTGTTAGAAAACCTAGCATTAAGTATGCAGAGATGTATAGGAATACTAGGTCACCCAAGAGCCAAGTTAGCAATGATGGAACAAGCTTCTTCTCTTCTAGACCTAGGGTTGTGTCTAGAAAAGCCTGTTACACTTGTGGTAGCTTTTCACACTTGGCATATAAGTGTGTCAACGCTCCCAAAGTCAGCGCTGACAGGAACAAATTCAGCGCTGACAGGAACAAAGTCAACGTTGTTAGGAAGTCAAACGTTGTCAGACCCAAACCTTGTGTGCAACAAAGTCCACAAGTGATTAGACCTGCCCCATTCTTTACTAGAGGGTCTAACACTCATGGACAAAGACCATTTCAAAAGACAAATACTTGGTCTAATAGGCAATGGGTTTCTGTAGCAAACCCTAGATTGAACGCTGACAAGGGTAATTGTAGCATTGACAAGACCAATTCCAACGCTGACAGAAACGTGACCAGACCTAAATATTTGCAACCACAGGGTAAGGGGTCTAAAGCTTCTTCAAGCTTAACATGGAGACCCAAGAAAGATGAAAACCCTAATGATAATGGGATTTCAATGACCTGCAACAGATTTAATTACATTTCAAAGGTCATTACAAAACCTATTGGGGTCAACTGGGTATTTCATCCTAAGAAGGATGAAAATGGGGTTGTTATGAGAACTAAGTCTGTTCTTATTGAACAACCTGATGAATCCAAGTCTTCTAAGGCTTGGGTTCCCAAAGAAAACTAATTTGTTTTCTTTATGTGCAGGGCATTCAAAAACAGGTCAATGATTATGGATATTGGGACAGTGGATGCTCAAGGCACATGACAGGGAAGGAAGACTATCTAACGAACTTCACTCCCATAAAGGATGGTGATAAGGTCTACTTTGGAGGCGGATATGGTACTATCACAGGCAAAGGAACCCTTCTCACCAAGAATTTGCGTTTTGAAAACGTATTTTTGGTAAAAGAACTTGATTACAATCTTTTTAGTGTATCACAAGTTTGTGATAACCAAAATAAAGTTCTGTTTACTGATACTGAGTGTTTGGTGTTAAGCAAGGATTATAAGATCCCTGATGAGAAATATATTGAGTATAGAACACCTAGGCATAAGGACATATACAATGTAAATCTGAATGGGATTAGAATGGATAACAATATGTCTTGTTTTTATGCTAAAGCTTCAGTAGATGAGAGTAATTTGTGGCACAGGAGACTAGGGCACATAAATTTTAAGAATATAAATAGGCTTGTGAGACTTGGCTTAGTTGATGGTTTTCCTGAGAAGGCCTTCCACAATGACCACTCTTGTGTTGCATGTCTTAAAGGCAAGCAACACAAGGTCTCATTCAAGTCCAAACAGGTGCACTCTAGTACTAGACCTCTTCATTTGCTTCATATGGACCTCTTTGGTCCAACCAATATAGAAAGTTTGAATGGTAAGTCATATTGCTTTGTTATCACAGATGACTTTTCTAGGTTTACTTGGACATTCTTTCTAGCTATGAAGAGTGACACAACTGATATTCTAATTGATTTTATCACTCAGATTGAGAAGAAGTCTGGCAATGAAGTTAAAATGCTTAGGAGTGATAATGGTGGTGAATTTAGGAATAAGAAGCTTGATGATTTCTGTGCCAGGAAAGGAATTACTAGGCAATTTAGTATTGCAAGAACCCTACAACAAAATAGGGTTGCTGAGAGGAAAAATAGAACCCTAATTGAAGCAGCCAGAACCATGTTGGCTGATGCTCATTTCCCAATAGCCTTTTGGGCTGAGGCTGTTAATACAGCTTGTTATGTTCAAAATAGAGCATTGGTCAACAAAATTCAGAACAAAACACCTTATGAGTTACTTTGGGGTAGAAAACCTAATATTGGTTTTCTCAGACCTTTTGGTTGTCATGTAGTAGTTTTAGATACTAGTGATGCCTTAGGATAATTTAGTGCAAAAGGTGATGAAGGCTACTTCATGGGGTATTCAGTGCAGAGCAAGGGATATAGGGTTTATCTTAAAGAGGAAAAACGTATACTTGAAAGAGTACATGTTAGGTTTTTAGAAAATAAACCTAGTGATCCTGAAAGTGGTCCTAATTGGTTGTTTGACTTGGAACCTTTATCTAGAACTTTAAATTATACGCCTGTCACTAATCTAGACATTGTGAAGGTAACTTCAAATGTTGTGGAAGAACAAGTTGTTGATGTTTCAGGTACACAGGTTCATGAAAATGTTGGATCACAAGCAGAGAAGTCATCTCCTATCCAAGAATATGTTACAATCCCCATTTGGACAGATGCTTTTGCTGCTGCTGCTGCTGGTAAAGATAATGGTGGTCTCCAAGTACCACCAGATACAAACATGCATGGTCCTTCAGGCGCTGACAAAGGCAAATCTAGCGCTGACAAGACCAATTCAGACACTGATGGCTCAGACGTTGACAACAATAGTTCAAGCATTGTTAGCCCAAGCGCTGACAAACAAGGTTCAGGCGTTGATAACACTTCTGCACATCTTTTCTCTTCCATTTTTGAACAAGGAGAACCTTCCAACTTATATGAAGAGGTTCATCCTCATATTGATGAAAGAGAGTCTGATGAAGAAGATATTGGAAACATGGAGAATGAGGTTGAGGACACCAGACTTTTTGAAGGAGGAGTTCTCACTTCCACTATGAAGAATCACCCCACTTCTCAAATCATTGGTGATATTATGCTCCAGTTCAGACTAGAAGATCTCATCAAGGTCTTGGTGGGTTTATTGCCAATATTCACAAGAAGGTTGATACCCCTCTTGTGCAAGCATGTTTGTTTGCCTGTTTTCTATCACAACAGGATCCCAAGAAAATATTTGATGCTCTCAAAGAACCAAGTTGGGTGGAAGCAATGCAGGATGAGCTTCACCAATTTGCAATTCAGGATGTTTGGGAGCTGGTTGATTGTCCCAGATATGTCAGACCTATAAGAACAAGGTGGGTTCTAAGAAACAAGAGAGATGAAAGAGGAATTGTGGTCAAAAACAAGGCAAGGTTAGTGGCTCAGGGATATACACAAGAGGAGGGGATAGACTATGAGGAGGTCTTTGCACCAGTTGCAAGGATTGAAGTTATAAGGATCTTTTTAGCCTATGCATCCTGCATGGGCTTCAATGTCTATCAAATGGATGTTAAGAGTGCCTTCCTCTATGGTACAATTGTTGAGGAGGTATATGTGATGCAACCTCCTGGTTTTGAGGATCCAGAGAATCCAGACAAGGTGTATAGAGTCAAAAAGGCTATGTATGGACTTCATCAAGCCCCTAGAGCATGGTATGGTACTTTGTCTACCTACTTGGTGGACAATGGATTCAAGAGGGGCACCATAGATCAGACACTATTTACAAAGAAGAAAGGTAAGGATGTGTTGCTTGTTCAGGTCTATGTTGATGACATCATTTTTGGGTCTACTGATCCAAAGATGAGTGTGGATTTCTCCAAGCTTATGACAGACAAATTCAAGATGAGTGCTATGGGGGAGATGAACTTCTTTCTTGGTTTACAAGTTCAGCAGAAAGAAGATGGTATCTTCATCTCCCAGGATAAATATGTGGCTGAGATCTTGAAGAAGTTTGGCTTTTCTCCACATGAAAAGAGGGCTACTACTCCTATGGATAGAGAACACCCTGGGGAAAGATTGGAGATGGGAAAGATGTTGATGTCAGGCACTATAGATCCATGATTGGATCCTTGATGTATCTTACAGCCTCCAGACCTGACATCATGTTTGCTGTGTGTGCTTGTGCACGCCATCAAGTGACTCCCAAAGTATGTCACCTTTATGCTGTGAAGAGGATCTTTAGGTACCTAAGATGCTACCCTAGTCTTGGTTTGTGGTACCCAAAGGATTCACCATTGGAGCTGATTGCATATTCAGACAGTGACTATGGAGGTGATAAGTTTGATAGAAAATCCACAACTGGTGGATGTCAGTTTCTTGGGAGCAGGTTGATATCTTGGCAATGCAAGAAACAAACAGTGGTGGCTAATTCTACAACTGAAGCTGAGTATGTGGCTGCAGCTGCTTGTTGTGGACAAGTTTTGTGGATTCAGAACCAGTTGTTGGATTATGGGTATAATTTCATGCATACCAAGATATTTGTTGACAATAACAGCACTTTATGCATCATTAAGAATCCTGTACATCATTTTAAAACTAAACACATAGAAATTAGACACCATTTTATAAGAGATTGTTTTGAAAAGGGTTTAATACAACCAGATAGGGTTGACACAAAAGAAAATGTGTCAGATTTACTAACTAAACCTTTTGATGTTGGGAGGTTTCAATACTTGGTAACAAGTATTGGAATGATCAATCTCACATAATATGTGTTTTGGAGTCTTTTTGTAAAAGTATGTACAGGATGATGCATTGTTATTGGTCTTATTGATGATTTAGATTTTCCACTATATTTTTCTAACACTGACAAAGGTTGCTTGAACGCTGATAAGTGTTTTTGTAACGTTGTCAGCAATATAATTGTCTAACGCTGACAAAGCTTCCCTCAACGCTGTCATGTGTTATCGGGGCGTTGTCAGCAACAATGTTAGTTTTGTAGTTTTCAATCTAAATGTGCAGGTGGTGTTAGCAGTATACCATTGGATACAGAGTTGCTTATGGATCATTGGAGAATCATTTGGACAAGTTTTTATTTATGGATGATGGTTGGAATTTTTAATTCCTATCTTGACATAAATTTTTATGTTCATGCATGTTTTTAGCAACTTATGTATCATAGTTTAAGGGGAGGTTTTAGGAACCTTTAAGATGTTTGGGTATCCATATGATACTCTTATCACAATTCTAGATTGTGTCCACAGGTGAGTATGAGTTAGTTTTACTAAATCATGAGGCACTGTATCATGCAAAGTTGATATACTATGCATGCTGCCAAGACATTTTTGGCCTAGAATTGGTCGTGGTCTGATGGGAGACTTGGGAATAATTTTGTTATGGGAGTTACCTGGGAGTAACAAGGAATTTTATAAGGTAACTTGGTTGTTAAGAGTTTTGGTTAGCAAGGGACACTAGAGGACTGTTATGTCTATCTTGTATAAGCAAGTGTGCATAACTGGACAGTGCTTGCCGCCCTATAATAATTATCAGCTTTTTGGTTATCTTCTCTAGGATAAATTACTTTGTTAAGGTCATTTTTCATTTTTAAAACATTTTTATTTTTGGACGCTGACAAGTATATTTCCAAGCGTTGTTGTGACCAATTTAGACGCTGACATGGCTATAGGCAAACGTTGACAAGATTATAGCCGTTGGGCGTTGATAGGTTATTTTTGATCGTTGACACTCAATGGGTCCTACCCAGTTGTTACTTTTTGACATATTTTTAGGCCGTAATTTTGGGAGTTGATAACTTACATTTAATGCATGAGATAAACTTATTATTTTTCAATATTTTCATGATTACATTTTGAAAATTCTTGCCTCTTTTTGGGCCAATCACATGCATTTTATTCTCCTATAAATTTGGCTCCTATTTTTAAACAGGGTATCTATAATTCTTGTCTAACACAATTTTCTCTTATCAACGTCATCTTCATCAATCATTTTAACAGCTTTCAACAATGGCACCAAAGTTTAAACCATCAGAATTGGAATTGGGGTTCAGAAGCCAACACAACATGATCACGTATCTTGAAGCTGATGATGCTCTGTTTCCCCAGTACACACAAATGGTGGCGTATTTGAACGCATCCCCTTTTAGGTATTCTCTTTCTCATGCACCACTCATTCCTGTCACACATATTAAACAGTTTTGGAACAATGTAAGTTCCTCAACAGTTAATAGAGTGACTACATTAACTTCTATTGTTCATGGGAGACCTTGGGTGGTTACTGAGGCTTTGGTACGCCAAGCCTTGCATCTTGATGATGCTGATGGTATAGCCACCCTTCCCTTAGTAAAATAGATAAGGACTAAGGGCTTTGGGTTATCCTTTTCCTGATGAAGGAACTTTAAACAAATATCATAAACATGAGTTTCCCCCAGCCTGGAAGTACCTCATACATGTCCTCCTACAATGTTTGAGTCCCAAATGTACTGCACACAATGAGATCAATAGATCTATTGCCAGTGCTATTGTGTGCATTGCAACTGGGGAAAAAATTAATTATTCTAAAATGATTTTTGAGGGCATGTGTAAAAATAAGGGGAACAAAATGACTTTAACTTATCCCCGATTTTTACAAATGGTTGTTGATGTTCAAGGATACTGCACAAGGGATCATAATGATTTTTATGAGATCCCTGTGCAAAAGAAAGCAATTTTTATGAAGATGAATTCACCCCCACATCGTGACCTACCTTTAACCCAAGCTATGCTTGCTGTCATTGCAGCAGCTCAACCCCAACCAGACCCCCAACTCTAAATTGACCCAATACCTGAACCCATACCTTCACCTGAACATATGCAAATTGACCAAGAATCCTTCAACGCTGACACGTTCAATGTTGGCGTTGATGTGCCTATTTCCAACGTTGACACACAACCTTCACAGACCCAAACACCCCTTAACCAACCCACATCCACCCAATCCACATCATCTTCTACACCCCCTGAATATAGGTTGATGAAACGCCAAAGGACTACTGGAGTGTTCTCCTCTGGTGGTCCTAGCCATGTAGCAGAGAGAACCACCACCACAAGTGTGGCTGGTGATATGGATGAGGCTGGGACTATTGGTTCTGGCTTAGAAGCTGGCCAAGGCAGTCCCACCATCATTAAGTCCTCATCTATGCCCAATGAATCTGACTTGGGAGGTCAAATACCCATTTTAGACGAGGGCAGATTGGAACCAGTTACCCTAATTGAATTGACGGCAGTCTGCATGAGCTTGCAAAAGCAAATACAGACTTGGTACAAGTTGTCAGCACACAAGACCTTGAACTCAAGCAATTGAGGGAGAGGATTGTTATTTTGGAGACTGCTAGTGCAAGGAGAGGGATGGAGGAATCTTTCAAAGGGGAGGAAGATCAAATAAATGTGAGTGATAAGGGCAGCCATGATGGTCAATCGTTGGATGTTGTTGAGGCCCTAACAAGTTTGAAGAAACAGACAGGTTTTGATGCATCCTTAGTCTCTCCTACCAACTTAAATTTATCATTTACAGCTATGTTGGAGGAAATTGCAAAAGGCGCTGAGGCAGGAAATTTGAGCGTTGACAAAGAGAATTTGAACACTGACAGAAATATTTTGGGCGCTGATAGAGCAAGAGTGAGCGTTGACAGACCTGCACATGAGGGTGATGTATCCCAGTCATCATCCATCATCAAGGAGGTTTCTTCACAGGTATCACCATCTACCTTACCAATAATTGATCCATTAGACAATGGTAAGGGTATTATGGTAGAAGAGGTTGTTCCAAAGAATGCAGCTCAAATTGAGTTTGATAGAAGGTTGGCTGCACAAATCATGGAACAAGATAGAAAGAAGGTGAAAGAGTCACCATTTGTTGTCACTTCAGAAGAGAAAGAAGGAAGTGATGAAGCTAGCTCAGACTCAAGTGTTATGATCATAGAACAGCCAGAAAGACTTGAGTATGGAGATGAGTTGGCCAAGGAGAAATTGAGAGAGTTGAAATTGCAGGTTGACTTTGATATGCCAGAGGTGGTTCAAATGTATCATGCTTGGGAAGAAAGATGTATGGAGAATCCACACTTGACCATTTCAGATCAGATATGGGGTTTGGAGATTCTTCTTAGAGTACAAAAGGATTGCCAGGTCATTTTGAAACACAAGGCAAGCAATATTCTCTCAGAGTTGAAAATGGATAAAAGGGAGTTATACTGCATGTTGCTCAGATGTCATGGAGTAGGATGGACTTATCAGAAATTGAGGGCATTGACATTTGATGAGTTGGAATGCAAAGCTTATCCCATCTGGGTTAGAGTGCAGGAAGCAAACACTCTAAGACTTCTTTTTGATGAAAGAAAAGAAGAACTTGTAGAAGAAATGGAGCTCAAGAAGGCAATGTTTGTTCCCAGACCAGTGAAAAAGGGAGTTCCTCTTGAGTTTCCCAAAGATATGGATCCATTATATCCAAGTGAAGCTGTCATAAGAAAGAGCCTGAAGCTCTCACCATTAGAAGCTTCAGATATGGTACAAGTGTTACCACTAGATTCCAGAAATCCAATTGTGAGCTATGAAGAAGATGAATGTGGATTTTGGAAGATTGGTAGATATGGCAAAGAGGTTCACACTTTTACCACTCTTATATCTTTGTTTGCAAGTTGTGATAGAGAAGACTTGGTAGATCTATGAAGGTTGCTAGAGACCAAGTATGAGGCTGAAGCACCAACTTCAGCTAATGGAATAAAACTGTGGTCCACATTCAAGAGAATGTGTGGACCAAAAGATGAGGATCCTGCTATTTGGAAGGATCTTGAAGATGACCTCAGTGGTCTCCAATGGAGATTGTATTCAGCTGCTGGTGTTTACCATTTGAGTTCTACAAAGTTTGTTGAGTATCTACTTGTGGATGGTCAGTATTTCATATCCAAGGATATCTTGGAAAAGATGAAGAACACTCAGCTGGAAATTGATTATTCAAGTGACGTGGCAAAAGACTTGATCAGATTTATTTACTACCAATATGAGAAGGTTTGTAAGATTCCTCCTAGTCCTTAATGTTTATTCAGAAACTTGATCATAAGAGTGGATATCAAGTTTAGGGGAGGATTGTTGGGAATAAATTATGGCCAGATCACTTGAGCGCTGACAAGAGTAAATCAAGCGTTGACAGGAGTAAAACAAACGCTGAAAGCATTGACAAGATAAAGTCAAGCGTTGATACATTGAAGACAAGCACTGATGGGAAGATATACTCTACGCGTTTATTGTATTCTAGATTACTTCTAGTAAAGATAGGAACAACAATGTATTTTCTATATTTATCTTTACCTAGAATAGCTGATACGTAGATTATTGTACAAGGCTTCTTATGTCTATAAAAGAAGACCTTTAGGTTAATGTTTCATATAAGTTTTCATTCGTAAACTACTTTCATTGTAAGCAAGTTTGATATCATTAATCAAAGTGAAAGTTTGTTTATATCTTGTGTGTTCTTGTTTAAGTGTTAATTCCGCATAACACTTAGATTATTATAAACATATACAAAGGTTTCTCTAAGTGTATTACTTGATCTAATCTCGTATACATAAAGCTAAATCGATCTAAGTTTGGGATCAACATAATAAAACATTTAGTAAACTTTCCACGAGACTAAATTACTAGATATATTATGTTGAGGTATTGGTTAAACCAATCAAAATTTTTACCCACAACTATTCACAACGTACTTTTGCTAGAACTCGGCTAGGCACAAAGCAATAACCTTATTCATTGTGTTTCGGATGTGAATTTGCGGAAAATCATCCTTAAGGTGTAATAAAAATAATAATTGTAGGTAATTCCAATTTTTGACGCACAGGCGAGCCGGGAATTTAGTCAACACCAATGGCATAACCTCTTTCCTTAGCCGGGTACATGACCAGCAGCGCGTTATACCCACTTTATAGTTTGTCAAAATTGAGTAGGTCGTTAAATTAATATTGTAAATCACCAATCAACGTAATTCTATGCAATTTAGGTCTCAAAACAAATCTTAATTTTAATATGATTTAGTCCATATTATTTTTCTTAAAAAATTACTCTTGTTTACAATATAAAATTAAAACGCATGAAAACAATAAGGTACAAAAAAACTAAATCATAAAACACATAATAACAATTTATATGTGCAATGAATAAATCAAATAGCCACATGCATACGATTTTATTCAATAAGTTTAAAATCTTGGATTTTTATGTTCATAAAAAGTATTCCCTAATTCTAGATTTATTGAATCAAAACAAGTAGCAAATACGTAACAATTACCGCATACAATTTAATGATCCATGAAAAAACATGCATGTTCATCATGGATCCACCCACATAACTTAACAATTAAATCTCTACGGATCGAAACCCTAATTTTACGTGACATAGAAATTGATCATGCAATTCATCAAAGTTCCACCCAAATCACTTAACAAATTAATGAAATCTCTTATGGATCGTAACCTTAAATACATGATATAACAATTAATCATGTACTTTATCAAAGATCAAACATGTTATTTTAAGGGTTTCAAATTTCTTTTTTTAAATAGACTTAAAAAACAATCCGACCAAACAAAACCCTAATTTTTATAATCGGATTAAAAAAACGCTAAAAAAAATCCTAATTTTTTTATCACAAAAAAGTGTAGATTTAACTCAAAACAATTATTAGTTAAAGATCTTTTGATATCGATAATTATAACATGTTAAAACGGCTCTCGATGCCATTGAAGGTTTATATAGTTCATAACAATTATTGAAACCCTAACAAAGATCAAAGCACATATAGCGGAAGCGATTTAACAATATCATAATTAACACAATTATAATTAATCGAATTAGGGTTACATACCTTTTTAGCTAATGCGATTCAACAAGATAAGAACGAACCTGTAATTAGGGTTTATAACGGATCATTGATTAACCCCTTACCGTTTTGTTAATCGATCCAGGATGCAATCTAAAGTAAGATTGTATTACGTTATTGTACATACGTATTACAACGAGTTAACCGTAATCTAGTACGTGACCGAGCTTCAACGTCTAGCGGAAAATCAACCCAACAACCCTAGAGAGGGGCTAGGACTTGATTGTAAAGCTAAACCGAAAAACCAAACGAAACCCTAAGGTGCGTTTGGTATTGCGATCGTAGAGAGGAAAGAAGAGAGAATGTTTTGTATAGAATTATGAGGGTAAGGGGATGTTTATATAGGCCTAATTATCCTTGTAGCCCAAGTAAACAAATTTAAGGAAAAATTTCCTTCTCCCGGTCTTGTTCTAACCGATGTCCAAACACCCCCTTGGGTTGTTCCAGACTTTTCTTTTCCTCTTCTATTTAATTCCACAACGACCGTTAAACCTTAACTTTTAATATTTAACGTTCATTAAAGTTATAGCTCGATTTAATTTAATAAACATATAAATATATTTATTAAATATATTAACTCTATATGTATTGTGTACAATCCCGTAATCCCGAGTTCGATTCTAAGAAACAACACTTGTCCTTGACATGACATTATCTCCAACAACTCTACTCTCACTTCTCCTCATCACCACCATAACAACTACCACCACCACCACAGCCCTAACAGCCTACGAACCAGTCACACAATACGACTTCGCACAAAGTCTACTACCAGTAGGAGTCACAAGCTACACACATGACAAAACCACAGGTGCATTCGAAGTCTACTTACCTGACACATGTAGCTACTCAGTTGAAGGGTATAACGTGAAGTACAAGTCATACATAAGCGGGATAATAAGTCAAGACAAGGTGACAAAGCCGAAGGGTGTAAGTGTGAAAGTGCTATTTTTCTGGTTGGATATTGTGGAAGTTACGCTTGATGGTGATAAGATGCTTTTTTTCTGTTGGGATTGTGTCAGCTTGGTTTGATATTGGTCGGTATGTTGAGAGTCCACAATGTGGCTGTGGGTTTGATTTCAATAAGGTTTTTGGTGTTGTTTTTCAAGTTAAGGATGATGTTTTCTAGTAGTTGGTTGATTTTTAAATAAGTTGTTTTATTCTAGTTTTAGTAAGTAGGACGTTGTAGGTGTTGGCTAATGATGTTTATCTTCTAGATGATTGTTGTTGTAAACTTACTTAATTGAATAATTGTTTGTTAAGGGAAGTTTTATTAGAAATGAATCACGTATGTGATGAGTATTTTGTGATTTTTCGTCATCGTATTGAATGAATACATCATGTTTTCATATACTAGACATATTTATCGATGAATATACTTATTTAGAGATTATTGGTAGGTGTGACCAAAAATAGATTTTGCGCAGATCGTTTGAAATTTGATGGCGACCTTATTATAAGGCCCACATTTAAGTGATAACGCCAAGTGAACAACGCACTTTATGCCTCAGGAACCAATACTGGGCATCGGCTGGTCGTTATATTCCTAACTTGCTACGAAACTCGATCTGAAATCAAAATAAAAACTATTCTTTTTGTTTTAACAATTTAAAAAGATTGCATTTGTTACTATTTTTACTTTTTAACAAAACAACAATATAACAATTAACTAACACTATATACTACGTAATAAACTTGATCAAATAAGGCAAATCGCATAAAAAAAGCACTCATCTTATGTTCAATTTCAATTAAAAGTATTCATCTTTTTTTTCTCGATTTAAGATATCGATCTTTTTTTCATATTGCAATGTTGAAGAATTACCAAGTTTGAAGGTTATATAATAACGATTGTTTACTTTATTGCATCGTTAGTCCTTTATACTAACAAATGAACTCAAAATCTGTTTTTAAAAGTTTTTGTTCGTTTTCTACCCTTTTCACCTCATTTCTACCTTTTTCGTCCATTTTTTACCATTTTAATCCACTTTTTACAATTATCGTCAAATTTGGTCATTTTTGTCCGTTTTTATGGTTTTCGACCTTTTTTTTAATCATTTTTAATCGCTTTTGACGGTTTCCGTATGTTTTTAACTACTTTCTACCCATTTCGTCCATTTTTTGTCGTTTACATTCCGTTTTTTTTTACCGTTTTCATCTATTTTACTTATCGTTTTCATCCGTTTTACCCGTTTTCGCCTATTTTTCACGAACGAAAACGTCCAAAAATTGTAAAAAAAAAGTCAAAAACGGTAAAAAACAGATGAAAACGGTCAAAAGACAAATGAAAAATGGTCGAAAGCCATAAAAACGAATGAAAACGGTCAGAAGGGGTCAAAAAGACGAATTCGACCGGAAACGGTAAAAAACGGACGAACATTGTAAAAAAAGGACGAAAACAATAAAAAATGAACACAAACGGAAAAAATCAGACGAAAAGATAGAAAATAGTCGAAAACTGATAAACGGATTTTGATTTATTATAAAGTGTTGTTGATATAAATGACTAACGATGCAATAATAAAGTAAACGATCGTTAATATATAACTTTTAAATTTGTTAATTGTCCAACATTGCAAAAAGAAAAAAATCGATACCTTAAATCAAAGAAAAAAAAGATGAGTACCTTTAATTAAATTTAAACATAAGACGAGTACCTTTTTATGCGATTTGTCGAAGATAATATAATAACATTGATCAAACGTATTTATTTATTTTAGTATTGGAAACATGGACTATTAGTTTATAACGGAGGGAGTAATATATTTGAGTTAAGTTTGACACTAGTCGGATCAGGTTTGAGTCGACTAATCTATCTTGTTTATTAATAATGCCAGGTTCGGGTTAGAAATAAGTTAAGCGGGTCGATTCGTCAACTCGTTTAATTTAAAAAGAGTAAAATGCAAATGTCTTACAAGTGGTTTGTCCAGATAGCACTTTTCGTTAATGGTCTTCTGAAAGTGCAGACGGCCTCACTGGTCTTTAAGTAAGTGTTCATTTTCGTACTTTGGCCCTAACCCTCGTTATCCTTTGACCGTTAACTTTTGTTGCTACATGGACTGTTTTGTCGTTTTCCTTTTTTTGACTGATGACATATTATCCCTAGTCGGGCTGTGCAACCCGACCTACGAGTACTACCCGTATCCATTATGTATGGGTCATGGATAGACAGCGATGAAGCCCATGTGGCCTAATAAGCCGCTGTCGCACACAATTCTATCTAAACCATGTCCTAGCCGCACGTGGACAGGGTTAGACAGAATCATAATCAAATTATGATTATGATTCACCTAAGCGAAGAGGATATACACTCTTCTTATTTACGTGATAAGGATCTCATTATATATGGTAATTATCTCTTGCTTATGCCGCAAGAATAGGGAAGCCCGATTAGGGTTTCACTGGGTATAAAAGGAACCCTATAGGTTCCACAAAGGTACGATACACACAATACCTAAACCCTTACCGATTACTTAAACAAGTTACTTACTCTCACGCTGGAGTCTAATCGTATGATACATTCCCACGGTAAGCCTAACGGTGTTCGTTATTTAGTGTATAGGGTCTTCGTAACAAGTTCACTTGGTGCAAGAGCCGGAGTCCTCAAACACCCGAATTAAGCCTAATTCGGGTCAAGCGCGGTCCATCCAAAAGAGATATAAAAGTGTGGTCCATGACCATTAGACCACTTATAACTCTTTCACGCATGATTCACTGTCCTATTTATTTCTATTTCATCTCTTTTGTTTTCCCCCAATATGTACATTAACAACATAAACCCTAAATCCATATTTTTACAATTATCTTAATGATTTCAATATTATCATAACATGGAGATGGTTAACTGCTATTTTGGTAAGCCAGCTGTGATTCGTACCTCTTGGACTGAAAATAATCCAGGTCGAAGGTTTTGGACTTGCTCTCGATCAGTGATTTTGATTAATGTAACCATTTTATTATTTATTTTTTTAATTTATTTTTTATAACTTAATCAATGTTGATTATTGTAGGTTAATGGGTATGGTTTCTTTTTGTGGTATAACCTGATCCTCCCATGTGTGCTCGTTCAAGGATGATCATCCCTCGGTTATTAAGGTCAAGAAACCATGTACAAGACTCATTGTACTTAGTGACATGTGCCAACAAGAGACTTAAGATTTATTTGATTTGTAGTTAGTTGTTGTTTCTAGTGTTTTTTTTTCATGTAATGGAATCATCCTGTTTAGTTATCTTAATGGAATGGAATCATCCTGTGTTGAATTGAATCCCATGTTTTATTGTTGTAATTATTAGTTAAAGGTCAATTTTCATTTTGACATTAGATACAATAGTTCAAACACTCCATTCAAAATATCACATAGAAACATTAGACACAAACATAAATCAATAATTTTACAAGTACAAACACAAGACACGAACATAAGTCCAACAATTTTTCAAACATTACACATTGTTCAAACAAAAAAAACAGATAGATTTTTCATTGAGTGTATTTTAATTTTGGTTTGTAGATCATTTTCATTGTAGATGCACTAGCACATGCTTTACTTCCAACAGGCTGGCTAGCAGAAATATTGGCCTTTTTCTTAGCTTGACTTGTTGTATGATTACATTGACTTGTTGGAGGACTGGGTTGACTTGTAGTAGCATTTCCTTGATTTGCAGGCTTTTACCATAAAATGTCCTAGCCTTTTTATGGCATGCATCTTCATGTCCATGTTGTTGAGTGGTTCTACCCCTTTTAGCATTTGTTGCACTTTTTCTGCTTGGCTAGAGCTTGGATTACCTGTACAAGTTCTTTTTTTGTGACCAATACCTTTACACTTCAAACAAGTGATCAACTTACCTTTTCTTGACACCTTTCCATCCTTTACCATTTCAATTTCACCAGCACTTTTCTTCCTGTTCTCAGGTGGCCTCCTTATCTTTGGAACACTATTAGGTGGTAGCAATTTTGTTGGACAGTTAAAATTGTCCCATTGTTGCCTTCCATTCACTGGATTAACCTTAAAATAATACACATCCCTCTATGTTTCGAGCTTGTATGACCTGTGCACCTAATCTTTTGGCACCCCTACATCCTTGCCATTATCTGCCATGTCATAAATACAAGCAACTGCATGTTTATATGGAATACCTAACACAACCCATTTCCTACTCTCTTTGTCAAGTTAAAAACACATTATTCCCATGTTCTCTTGCACTTAACTTGATACAAGTCTGCACCATTCCAGTCCGTTATACACTTTAAAATTTTTCCTTAATTGCTCTAAAATAACTAGTGATAACTGGAGTTAGAGGCCCCTTACTTTTTTCTATAACCTTTTGAACTATAACTATCCTTTTCATTAAGTAGTCCCTAACATACTCTAAACAAGAAATGATTGGACTATCCCTAGCATCCAACAACTACCTATTAAATGTCGGGGTATGCGATCGTTTAGCCATCGGGAACAAGTGAGCCTATCGGGGGTACACACTCAAACACGGAGAACACACTTTATTGAATGTTTAATATTTATTAAACGTTTAATAAAACTTCACTTAATTATTTAATTAAAGGTATTTAAATTAGTTACGGGTTTAATTAATTTAAGAAATGTGCGTAATTAAATTTGAGGGGTAAAAAGGTCAATTCTAGAACTACCAAGGGCCATAGTAGGCCGAATATTGCTAGAACGATTCTAGAAGGATTTTTTGATTAATTGTTAAGCTAAATATTTACTTGGAGTAGGAAACAAAAAAACTAAGGAGGTTGAGAGTTTATATGAACCCCCCCCCCCCCACCATCCTCATTATTTTCGTCTTATAACCCATGTTCCCAACCGATTTTCGGTTGTCAACATCCTCAAATCCCTAAATCACCTAAAGTGTAAACCTTTGTAAGATCGATTGCCTTTTGGTACTCCTTTTTGAAGTAACTAAGCCATATACTAAATCCTTGATACTCTTGTCAAGGTTTTAGTTCTTGTTTTGTACCCTTGCTTGGTTCGACATGCTCTAAACCCTAATTAGGGTTTCGGGTGATTTTTACTATTATCTTGTAACGATCTATAAACCGATCCTTACTTAATCCCACATAGGGTTATGGATCTAGGGTTTCTAGTTACAATATATACACTAGTTGTTCGAGAAGTGTGGTTACTACTTGTAACACCCCATTTAGTAGGATAGAATGCTACAGTAAATTATGGTGTGTCATCAAAGCATGCAAGGTAAATGTCTACTCATTCATGACCATAAATAAAAATACCGGAATCAAACATCGGTAATCTAGTAACTCACACAAAAGCAATATAAGTACTGCAATGGATAGAACTAAACAATGTCCAAAAGAAGTAAAGTATGATAAAGTAGGAATAAATGGATAAGGTAAAAGAGGCCGGATAGCTTCTAATCCGAATGCACATACTCTGGAGTTCCTACTTGCGTCCTTGGGTACCTGCTGTTTGGGAACATGGAAAAGTAGATGGCTGAGCATAACGCTCAGTGCACGGATATAAAATAAAGCATGGAAGACATAGAATAAGAAAGCATATAAGAGCATAAAGCATGAATGGCAGCGGAAATGAATAAGTCCTAGAAAACCTAGTTGTCTGTCATGTTACTGGTTTTAGTTCTGAAAACATAGCTTATGTTACTTATGAAAATATGTATTAGTTAATGTACCATAATAGCCAATATAGGTCATGAGGTCAACAACGTGCATGAATACTTGGAGGGGTGACCTTGTCATGCAAATTAGAGGGGATGCCTCTAATTTAATTGGTAAGTGGGTAGGAGGGATCAGCTCCTTGTGAAGGATGCAAGGCACACACCACATTCACCATGAAATCCTGACTGAAACATGTAACTAGGATGCACCATACGCCCCACATGATAATAGAATAATATAATGGCCAAATAACTGAAAGGGATGCCACGAGCTATCACTCCGCCGTGGTGAAGTCATAACACTAGTGCCTCTAGTGTTATGGTTATGGTACCTCCATAACTAGGTGAAACTGGTCATGTATGTATATGGCTAAGGTAACTAATAAAACATAAGCATTTAATCTATAACTACTGGGGAAAACAGTTAGCTGCATACGGGAAATCCTAATGAAGGAAGAGATTGTCCTTATTGAAGGACGGGAAATCCGTACCTTATGTCCAGTAGAAGCTAATGAAAACGATGAAGACTAATCCGCCTCGACGGATAACACTACATAAGATACATGGACGTGTATCAGTTGTCTGAATTACATGTGTTTTACTGGTTTCATGTGTTATTAGCTTGATATGCGTATTCTTTCATGTTTTACTATTTACTGTGTTAACTGTAGTTATTCTGATGTTCTGTTAAGTATTAATCATGTAATAGTGTATTATAATACTTGTATTGTAATACTAAGTAACTTTCTAAAAATGGCAGGTTATCATAAATAGTAAGTTTCCATAATTAGAAATAAGCTGGATTATTAATAATAATTAAAGTTTAAATAGTACAACACAAGTCATGGTTATAGCTCATTAATTAAATAACTGGTTAATTAATTAAACTATACGATATATAATTTTAATTAAAATACATGTTTTAATTAAATGACTAAATAAAATACCTTAGGTTATACATGAATTAATTAAATAAATTAATTTATCCTAAGGTTTAGTATAAAGTGACTTTAAAAATAGTTTTCATGAAAAACCCGAATCCTGAGCCCGTGTTCAAAATAAGCCGAACCAAATAAGCTATACAAAAGTCCCACCGAGACCTTGAAGGGGTCTCGGTTGACACTAAACAAATCAACCAAACATGAAAAACATACCCCCGACCTAGTGTTGGGGTTTCTTGGTCTCGAGTCTGAACAACAAAAACCAACCGAGCCCCTTTGAGGGTCTCGGTGGTGCCTCGGTGCACAAAACCGATCAAACAAACACACACCCCGACCCTTGGTCGGGGTTCTTGCTGCGTCCGAGCCATAACCAAGCCAAGCCGAGAGTCTTGGGACTCTCGGTGGTGGTAACAAAAACAAGCCGAGCCCCATATGGGGTCGCGGGTGTCTCGACCGAACCACAACCACACACAACCAAACCCGAACCATGATTTTAATTAATCTATTACATGTTTTATTCTTGTTCTTGATGATTAATTAAATTATAACATGAAATCAAAAGAATTAAATAAAAAGAAAAGGTTTGATTTATACCGAATGTGTGAAAAGAAAAAGGGAATGATCACGAACACAAAACCAATAGGAAAAATCGTCTGAATCGTCCTTGTTGTTTGTATATGGCCGGCGGTAATAAGCACAAAAGGTGGCAGGGAATACTTTTCCGAAAACCTAAAATATGTTTATGTTTTCCTGTATTTTATTATTTAAAATTGGGTTATGGGCCAAAGCCCATCTTTCCTCCTTTCTCTGTTGTAGCCACGGCCTAGGGGAGCCCAACAAGGGAACCCGTAACTTTTCTGTGTCTAAATAATAAGTCGTGTATGCTCGTGATTTAATATTCATGATCGTGTCACATTTATAATATTCATGATTGTTCGTTATTTAATGTCGTGACACGTGTATTAATATTATAAATGGAAAGTTTAAATTTTATCGTGTTTTCATAAGTTACTGCTCACGTGTACTATTCATAGGATTTTAATGCGGGTTTTACAACTCTTCCCCTCTAAAAGAACAATTCGTCCTCGAATTGGAAAAACGCAAACTGAAAGAAAACATACCCGAATTAGAACTGGAAATGAGGGTAAGAAGTCCGTATAGACTCCTCCGTCTCCCAAGTAGCTTCCCGCTCAGGATGATCCCTCCAGAGGATTTTGACGAAAGGGATCGTCTTCCTCCACATGACCTGATCTTGTCGCTCAAGAACTCTCTCGGGTTCTTCGACATAAGAAAGATCCTCTCAAATATGATCAAGTGGATACTGGACAACATGAACTGGATGATAGTTGTATCCTCTAAGTAAGGACACATGGAACACGTTGTGAACGTGTGATAGCTGAGGCGGTAACGCTAAACGGTATGACACTTCACCAACGCGTTCTATGATGTCGAGCGGTCTGATGAAGCGAAGACTGAGCTTCCCTCTGATTCCAAAACGTTTAACTCCTCGTGCAGGTGATACCTTGAGGAAAAAGTGATCACCTATGTTGAAGGAAACATCTCTACGACATTTATCAGCATAGCTCTTCTGATGAGCGTGAGCTTCCTGAATCTTCGCCTTGGCGACAGCGACCTTCTCATTGGTCACTTCAATCATCTCTGGACCCTCAAGCAGTCGTTCACCCACCTGATCCCAGCAGATTGGGGCGCGACACTTTCTACCATACAACATCTCGAAGGGAGCACACTTGATACTAGCCTGCCAGCTGTTGTTGTACGCGAATTCTACTAGGAATATATAGTCATCCCAGCTTCCTGACCACTCTAGATCACACGATCACAGCATGTCCTCCAATGTCTGAATGGTACGTTCTGACTGTCCATCGGTCTGAGGATGAAAGGCAGTGTTGAGCTTAAGTCTGGTGCCCCAAGCTTTCTGCATACTCTGCCAGAAACGTGATGTGAAACGGGGATCTCTGTCAGAGATGATTTCTGATGGAGTACCATGTAGTCTCATGATCTCCCTCTGTAATGTGTCTGCTAATTTGCTGACCAGATGTTCCTTACGAATCGGCAGAAAATGAGCAGATTTAGTCAACCTATCCACAATAACCCATATAGCGTCATTCTTCTTCTGAGTAACCTGAAGATCGGTAACAAAATCCATGGAGATTTTGTCCCACTTCCATGCTGGAATATCTAATGGCTGAAGTAAACCACTAGCTCGCTGGTGTTCGATCTTCACCTGTTGGCAGATCATACACTTAGAAACGAAGGTGGCAACATCCTGCTTCATACCACTCCACCAAAAGTGTTGCTTGATGTCGTGGTACATCTCGGTAGAACCAGGATGTATGGTAAATGGAGAACTGTGATCCTCAGTCAACACAGCTTCTCCGAGAGTAGTGTCATCAGGAACCACTAGTCTAGTGCCCTGCCATAAGATACTGTCGTCGTCCACACGAAACTCCGTCTGCTAATCAAGGTTCAGAATGATAGCCCAAATCTCACCATCGTCCTTCTGAGCTTCCTTGATCCTAGAATGTAAGTCTGGCTGACTGGCTCCACTCTAAGATTTTCCTAGTAACCTTGTTGTCCTCGTACACAAAACTCAATATCAGTCATCTCTAGGTCACGGATGATCTCCTTTGCAATCCAGATGTCAGCAATCATACCCGACCTTCTGCTTAGAGCATCTGCCACCACATTCGCCTTACCAGGATGGTACTGAATGTTGGTGTCGTAGTCCTTCAATAGCTCTAACCATCTCCTATGTCTCATGTTCAGTTCATTCTGGGTGAAGATGTACTTGAGACTCTTGTGCTCGGTGAATATGTCACATGATTCACCATACAAATAATGCCTCCAGATCTTCAACGCGAAAACAACTGCTGCAAGCTCTAAATCGTGAGTAGGATAGTTTTCTTCATAAGGTTTCAGCTGTCGTGATGCGTATTCAATAACCTTCCTATGTTGCATGAGAACGCAACCTAAACCTTTTCCTGAAGCGTCACTATATATCTAAAATCCACCTGAGCCAGATGGGAGAGTAAGAATAGGTGCAGTCACTAACTTCTGCTTCAGATCTTCAAAGATCTTCTCTCGCTTTTCCGTCCAGACGAGTTTCTCTCCTTTCCTCATCAGCTTAGTCAAAGGTAAGGCTAACCGTGAAAAGTTCTCTACAAACCTGCGGTAGTAGATAGCTAAACCCAGAAAACTTCTAACTTCATTTGCATATGTAGGTCTCGGCCATTTAGTGATAGCTTCAACCTTGGTAGGATCCATGGTGATCCCCTCTGCAGATACAATATGGCCCAGAAATGCCACCTTGCTTAACCAGAACTCACACTTAGAGAACTTGGCATACAACAGCTTCTGACGAATAATCTGTAAGACTGTACGAAGGTGTTCCTCATGTTCCTCCTTGGATTTGGAGAATATCAGAATGTCATCAATGAACACGATAACGAAATTGTCCAGAAACTCATGGAAGATACGATTCATCAAATCCATGAAGACAGCTAGAGCATTAGTGAGTCCGAATGGCATGACTACAAACTTGTAGTGCCCATAACATGTACGGAAAGCAGTCTTGGATATGTCCTGCTCTTTAACCTGTAACTGATGGTAGCCGGACCTCAGATCGATCTTCAAGAAATGCTTGGCGCCCTGTAGTTGATCGAACAGGTCATCAATACGCTGCAAAGGATAACGATTCATGATCGTGACCTTGTTCAGCTCACGATAGTCTATACATAACCGCATGCTACCGTCTTTCTTCTTCACGAACAGTACCGATGCACCCCATGGCGATGCATAGGGACGGATGAAACCTCGTTCCAGAAGTTCCTGCAACTGATATTTTAGTTCCTTAAGCTCTATAGGAGCCATATGATAGGGAGCTTTAGAAATCGGCTCTGCGCCTGGTATGAGCTTGATTCCAAACTCGACTTCACGAACAGGTGGTATGCCCGGAAGTTCATCTGGAAATACGTCAGGAAAGTCTGACACAATAGGCTGATCTTGCATCGACGGAGACTCGGCAGTAATGTCATGAATATTGGCTATGAAGACCTGACAGCTGTGTGATAGCAATGCACGCGCCTCCATGGATGAAATAATCTATACTGACCTCCCTGTCAGAAAACCATGGTGTATGTACTTAGAAGATTTAACATCACCGAAGATAACCCGATAAGTGTGGCAGTCAATCGTGGCCTGGTGCTTAGATAACCCGTCCATGCCCAAAATCAAGTCAAAATCGCACATGTCCAAAGGAAGTGCATTAACTCCGCGGATCATGTCATCAAATTCTAGGGGAAGATCTCTATACACTTGAGTGATTCGTACAGAGTCCCTAAGTGGCGTGGAAATGCATAAGGCATTATCTAATGGCATCGGGGAAATCCTAACACGTACAACAAAAGTAGTGGATACGACTGAATGCGTCGCTCCAATATCAAACAGAACACATGCTGCCAAACCATGCATAAAGAGATTTCCGGTGATGGTACCTGAAGTCTTATTCGCCTGATCTCTAGTAGTAGTGAATACGCGACCATAAGTAGGAGGTGGCTTGGTGTCGGCGTGTCCAGAGGTGCCTTCTATCTCACATTGGCGACAATCCTTCTACTGATGGCCTTGTTGGCCACACTTGAAACAACCACCAGTACCTCGACGACAAATACCAGAGTGTCTGCGCGAACAAGTAGGACAAACAAGATGCGTGAATCCTCCAACAGACGTCCTATTTAACTGAGAGCCTGTTTAAGGATTACATGCATGAGACATGATCGTGGAACATAAACATGATTAAATAGAAGATGTAAAATTTACTAGATGAGGTATAACGGTTAGGCAGTGAACCCCTACGGTCCTGATCCTTGCCGTTACCATTGTTCCTGAATTAACAATTGTTGGAGTGTCAGAATACCATAACATAAGATAGTTTAACATGAAAGAAGGTTAATGTAGGGACCTGCTGTTGTTCGAGTTATTAGCGTTGTTACGGTAACTATCGTTACCGCCACGCCTCTCGGTACCAGAACGGTCGTTAGTTTGACCGCTTCCCTTCGATGCTTGATGCTGAGCGGCCGCAGGCTTACGGTCGTCAGTCTTCTGCCTGGAATATAACGTTGAACAGAGGATTATATGAATGAAAAATACTGATGGAAAATGAACTGTTTACAATTGGTGATTGAAGATACCTCTTCACTGCTTTGTCATCACCAAAATCCTCTCGTTCCTGAAGCATCTCGAGCTTACGGGTTGCATCGGCCACCTGTGCCACTGTAGTGAAAGTAGCACATACCAAGTTGTTGGCAACCGAAGTGCGAAGTACCCAGCGAAACTTCTCAGCCTGCTCCGCAGAAGTTCCTGCGGCTGGACCCAGAAATCCTGCCAAACGGAGAAACCTTTGCATGAATTCGTTGCTGTTTTCACCAGCAATCTGCCGAATGTTGTGGTAGTCTGTGGCAACCCCGGTTTTTGAGGTTCGTCACTTAGTCTTTTTTTTGGGTATTTTGTGTGACTATGTGTTTTATGTGATTTATGTGTTTATATGTGTGATTTTAGGGTTGAGAATGGACGAAATGAGGTACATGATTTGTAAATCATGGTACGGGTTGGAAATGAAATGAAATGAGTTCAGAATGAACTGCGAGAAAGTTCGGATATCCTTTTTACAAGTTTTCGTGTACGTATCGTATGTTTTATGTATGTATTAAGTATATATTATATGGTTAGGATAAGTTTTAGAGATACTTTCCATAACTAGAAATTTCGGAAATGGCGGTTAGTTCGGAAATTACGCAGAAAGTCGAAAAAACAGCGAATAGGTGTCCGGTTTTGATCCGGAAGGGTCTAGATGTTAACTAATGGTAATTATAAGTTAACAGAAATTAAATTAATAAAATAATTAAGGGGGAGTCGGAATTGTGGGCCCCATAGCTGAATATTTTAATAATAAAAAAGATAATTACCATATAGGAGTGCCTAAACTTAACCAGGAGGTTAGCAAAGCATATATAAACACCCCAAGACCCCAAAAACGACCCATAAACCTTAAATTAAACTATAAGTCAGTCAAATAGCAATGAAGGATCAAGAAGAGTCGAATTTATGCTCAAGATTTAAAGGTACCTAATTAAACTAGGTTGATTAACGTTAATTTACGTATTTGTAACCTACTATGATGAGTTAGGGTTTAAGATTCATAATTTTTGATTAGGGTTTGTTAATGATCTGTAATTAACAATGTAATTAATGGGTTTTTATCGTTGGAAATCGTTTTTAGGTTTTAATAAGGGTTTATGTATGATTAATTAGATTAATTATGAGAAAATCGTTTTTAAAAACTGGGCAGAATTTTGGGTCACTTGTTTTGATCATATCTAGAGTTTTAAACACTTTTATGATGCGATCCAAGTATCCCTAGAAAGGTAATTGAGTTGGCTTTCAAATTCAAGAAACGAGAACTAAATTAGAGGTCCAAAAGTAGGTCAAAAACAGGTTACAACAGTTGGAGGTCAAAGCAGTTTTGAAATCAGTCGGGTTTAAATTAATGTTTTAAGATGGTTAGGGTACTTAGGAGTATAATTAGACCTTGAAATGAACATGAGACTTAGATTATATATTAAATAAAAGCTCTGGAGGAGGGCTAAATAAATGTGTTAGGGTAAGACCCTCTGATCATAACAAACTTTTTATATGTTCAAAATCAATAAATTATAGATAGGTAAAAGTATATATATATATATATATATATATATATATATATATATATATATATATATATATATATATATATATATATATATATATATATATATATATATATATATATATATATATATATATATATATATATAGAGGCCTTAACAGTAGCTTTAAGGTTGTTACCAAATGGTAGTGTTAGCTAGTACATGTAAGGGCACAGGTTTTCTTTTACAGGGCGTGTTATTTTGTTTAAGGGGTGTTCAACCCATAGTTTGAAGTATAAAAAATGGGACTGTTTTGGGTTAAATGTTAACGGGGCGAGTTATGAACTAAACTAAGTTAAGGGCTTTATAGAGGGATGTAATGAGATGCATATGGTATATAAATGAGCTTAAGTGGTAGGATAAGGTTATATATCCATCATAGATTGATGAGCCATTTTGGTATGTGGTTCATGTCTTGATTGTATATGTTTGTATGTTTAGATTTTCGCTAGAGCGTGGACATTTGGAGAAGCTTGTTCAGGTGAGTTTCATAGTCCCATGTCTTTATAATGATTTTGACTTCCAAATAGGATGGAAGAGACACTGTATGGTTTTGTAACTAATGTTGTGAATGTTTTTATGGTTTGTGATGGACTTGTGTGTACACTTATGTGATTAACTGCTATGTGGTTCTTGATTGTTATTGTGGTTTGACTTGGTACCAAGGGGATGTTGACAAGGCGGGACCTTGGGATTGGTTCATAGGTGTATGGGCGCCTATGGGACCATGGTGATTGGTAAGGCTTAGAGCCTTGGAATTATGGTTATTAGTAAGGCTTGGAGCCTTGGATTTGTGGTGATTGGTTAATTTTAAATGCTAGTTGTTAATACATAATTGTAGCACATTATCCATATGTTATTTTCTTAATGGTTGTTATACACAGCTTATAATTGATTTAGAGTTGGAGTCTAAACCTATGACTCTCACTAACTTTATGTTGACGTGTTTTAGTGTCTCTTTTAGGTGAGAATGTGGTTAAGCGTGAGAATAGGAGTGGCTAGCTGGGAGACTTAGGATTGCATTAGAGGAACCCCCTTTCCTCTTAGTCTTTACTTATGTTTGAATAAGTGATACTTTATAGACACCTATATGTTTGTTAATTGTATGTCTTTGGTAAGAGGTAGACTTGTTACCTACTTACGTAGACGCCTGCATTGTTTGTGATATTTTCATGACATTGTGTAACCATTTATGGTATTTCCATTTCATTTAGTTATATCTATAGACACGCTATTGTTGTGATGATATCCATACGTCGCGCCCCATATTCTGTCATGGTGGGGTGTGACAGAATGGTATCAAAGACAATGGTTATAGAGAATTAGGTTTCTTAGCCTAGTCTATAGCTTAAGAATCCCTGCATATAGGCGTCATAAGATTATGAGTTTGGTCTTGATTGTATTTCCTATGTATTGTTGAATTTGTTTTCTGTGAGTTTTGACTAGTATGAGTTCTACTATAGTTGCCCATACTTAGTCACCTGTTAATTTCTGTTTTACTTTTGATATATGAATTACTTTCTCAATAATTGCTAAGTTATTTTCGGGTATCTAATGTATGATGTTTTTATTCTGGTGTTTAACTCATGCCCCCTAAGAAACACGTGGTGGTGATTCGAGTTACTAGGAGTAGGTGGATAGGAAGGATTTTAAGTTGTTTCCACTCTTATGGGCGACATGACTTATAACTGATTATGTTTTCATTTTGGATTTTGTTTATGCTGTTTTAGCTAGACTATGGATTTATGTATTCCAAGAGTTTGACTATGTTATTTTAATAAATTGAGTTTTGGACCTTATTTTATGTGATTGTGTGCTTATGTGGGTAGATGGACTTATGTGTTATGTGTTGTATTGATTCTTATAAGTGTCATCATAGGAGGGAGTGCACTGGGGAAAGGGTAATTGTATAAGTATGGTGGCCAACATAGTTATACAAGTACCACAACTTCAATGGATTCCTAAGTATGATTGCATGAAAGAGGGTTAATACATGCTTGTATTGTAGATGTTGGATGGATTTAAGTATATGTATCCTAATATGCTTATATATGTATGATCCCCTACTATTATCGATCGTATCCTTTGGAGGGTTGCTAGCTAATTTTTTTAGATATTCAACCTCCGTTGTAGCATATTCTTCGAGTTCCTATTTCACGTGTCCGTTTTAAAACGGTGTTTTTGTGTTAAGTCTATTTGAATATCTTCGGATTTCTTTGGGATAATGAAATCTTTTGTGTTGAGTCTTACATTTCTTTTGGTCCATATATATTGAAAAAGACTTGGAAATCTACTATAGAGTTGGATAGTTGGTTGTATACAGTAAAATAAAGATAAGGTGTAGGAGCCGTGTTTGCAACGAAATGTAACATAGTTTATTTTAATATGTAATCAATACTTATTTAATTCAAAATTCTAAAATACTTTCTTTAAAGTAAAGTAAAATAAAACTTTCTACTTGAATATTTCATATAAGTGAGTTTAACCGATTTACATCGTTTATAATTAAGAGTACAAGACTAAAATGAGTTCATGAAAATTTAACATACATTTATTCTTTTCATTTAACAAAGATTACGTTAAATCACTAAGATTAGTTTTTAAAACAATTAGTATAAAAATTATTTTGGTCATAACTTATTCGTGTTTAAAGTTTTTTGAGTGATTCAAAAGCCTAAACTTATGTACTCAGAACGTACTTTTCCAATATTCAGAAAGTATAGTCATGGGAGGACAGTAGCTTGGTCGAAAATTTTGTACAAGTGTCAGGTTCAAGGTGGAGTTTTGAATAGTAGTTTTACACTTATGACTTAGGGTGTTTAGGGTACCTAGTCTTTGAGTTGAGCCTTGAGATCATCTAGATGGTTGGTTGTAGATTGTTTAGTCACATAGATGTAGAGAGGTAAAAAAAATTCTTTTTGAAAAAAAAATCCATTGTGCAAGGTTATTAAATAATGTGTCGCGGGTTGTAATATGTTTTGGTTTTTTTTCTGTTGGTTTTTCTTGGGTCGGTTGTTGTTTTCAAAGGTCATTTTGAATTGATACATGTTTCGGGTTTGAGTTTTCTTTTAGAGTTTTCGTGGTTTTGGTCTGGTTTGACTCGTGTACGTGAAATGTCGTTAGTTATCCGTGGGTTTGATTCGTTGATCGTATCTGGTGGATTGATGTAGTTTAGTTTCGTATTGATTGGGAGCGTTGAGGTAGTCATATGGAAGTCTTGGTCGCGCCTACACGATTAAGTAGGTGGCCATGAGAGAATGGTTGGAGTGCCCTTAGTGGGGAGGAAAGAGTTAGAAGTTCGTAGACGAACTAATTTGGTCATGAGGTCTCTTATGAGTGCCATAGGAGAAGAAGAGAGATTTATATAAAGTATGGATATTGGCACAAGTAACGCGCCATAGAGAGTGTTGGAAGGGGATATAATACCTCAAAGGTATTTATGATTGTTCGTAAGGCATCTAAGTTTTCCGGAAATTTCCTGAGATTTAGTAGGTTTACCTATTACTGTGAGGTAGAACCATGAATAGAGCAAGTAGGAGAAGTGAGAGGAGTTGTAGTTAGTGCCTTTCCAAGGCAATTGTTGATGGAATGATTTAAAGACAAGAGTTGTTAGAAATTGCAAGGAATGCAAGATAAAAGTTGAGTTGCTTAGTAGTAGATTGGATGTGGAAAGCGGTTGAATGGTTTGATAAGAGGAAGTATCGGTCTTTTAGAATGCGTGTAGAATTTTACGGGTAGAACGAGGTAGGAATTTATTCGTATTGCCACTAAGAGAGGGTGCAAGGAGGATGTAGTTGAAACTGCTAAGGATGTTGTATGAACACTTTGGGTTACAGTTATGCATTTGGCTTCACCAAAGCACTAGCGGTTTTCATGGATTCATTGAATCGAGTGTGCCTGAACGTATATAAACGTGTTGTCATCGGGAGTATCGACGACATCTTGATCTACTCACAGTCTAAGAAGGAGAGTGAGGCGAATTATGAGTTTGTTTTTTTGTTTTGGAGTTGTTAGGATAGGGAATTATACTTGAGATTTTCAAGTGTGAGTTTTAGGATTAAGTTGACCAGGATGAGTAGTTAGAGATGATGGTATATCATGGAACCAACAAGGGGCGAAATAAAAAGGGATGAGGAAGTGTTTTGGAGGCTGAAGAGGTGGATTGGATAATGAGCCAATCTTGGCATTATCGGAAGGACTGGATGAATCCGCGAAGCATGACGATACGTGGAGCAAGGATTTGGATGTGTACGATAACGACAAAGAAAGGCGATTGCTTATACGTTGCAAGAACTGAAGATTTGGAAGAACTGGATAAGACTTAGTTAATGGAGTTGGATTGTTATATCTTCCTAGAATGCTAGAGGCATTTGGGGTACGAGATGTAGAGAATGATCTATACGGATCATGAACGTCTCCGACGCATATTCAATCCTCTTTATTGAACATTTGGAAAAGGTGATGGGTGGAGTTAAGTGATGAAAGAAAATTACAAGGCCAAGTACCATTTGGGAAAGGCAAGCATGGTTGATGAGACATGGAATAAGAAGAAGGAAGTGAAGATGAGACGAACTTGAACTATATGGATGGCGTATTAGGGTGGTTTGGATAAAGGATATAGGTTGCACGAGTTGAGTTGTCTAAAGCAGAGAACTCATCAACATTTATGTAGCGTAGCCTGGACAATCGTATGGAGAAAAGGGATGTAGACTATACTTCCTACATAGATAGGAGTAGCTTAGAAAGGGCGATGTAAGGACGAAGTTGGTGGAAGGGATACATAATGAGGTGGAGGAATAAGTACGATGAGAGTTGGGTGATAGTCAATAGACTGACTAATTCATCCCATATTTCAAGACGAATGAGAAGTCACGTAGTTTAGAAGTTGGAAGGATTGCGTACAGATGCGATGGAATAAGAGGTTTTGTGTAAAAGTTAACCTAATAGGTATGGAATGCCTTATGAAGGATTATGGCAAGGGAAGAAACGATGGGAAGCAAGCGTAGTATACCGTTGATAGACTAATGGTTGGTATGAGCATACTATAAGGGTAATTGAGAAATACTCCTAGAGCATTGGCGTGAGATTTGGAGATAGTTGGAGAACGCATTATATTAGGAAGAATTATTCTACAAAGAGAGAGTCACCGGTGAGAGGGGCATTTTTCCCTATTGATGAGAATGTAGGGAATAAAGGAGGAAACGCCTAAATTATAGACTAAAGACGGGATATAAGATGGTATGGAAATTAAGATTGTGGAAAGACAAGCGAAAAGTAGCATGGAGGAATAATGATTCTACGGAGCAAGAGGTTGTCAAGATAGTGGGGTGATATTGAAGGGAAAACCGTTAGAGCAAGAGGTTAGTAGTCACGAACAATGGAACGTTCACCTAGAGAAAAGGTGTAGCACCTATTAGTATGAAGGATGGTTAGCTACTTAGTACCGAGCATGGGAAAGCAAGGATGAGGTGGGGTGGTGATGACATGTTTCATGTGAATGTTATGGGAAGCTTTTGGGTATGCAATCCTGCATATACCATTGGATGTGATTAAGGTCGGGCTTTTGGGTAGGCAATCCTGCATATACAATTGGATGTGATTAAGGTCGGGAGAACTTTCAAATGATGGAAAATCTGTAGAGGAGAAGCCGTTAGGTCTGGGGATAGGAATTGTAGTAGAAACTGTTGGAGTTAATTAACAAGTGTAAAAACACTTATCCTTTTACCACTTAATTATAATAAAACAAGACCAAAACGTGTATTTTATATCGTAAAAGTCGGGATTATGCGTGGTTTGTGTTTTTATTGTGATGTAGGACCAAAATGTGAAAAGGGAAGAAAACACGGGTTTTCACGGGCTTTTATCGAAGAAAAATACAAAAGACGAAGTCAAAAGATCAAAAGTGCAAAAAAAATAACGGAAGTCAAAGGCCAATTCTGAAGATTTATCAAAGTAAAAGTCTAAAGAAGAAAGTTTAACAAGTCGAGGAACCCAAGTCTAATAAATGAAGAAATTATAAGACGAGTTCAAGATATCGACAAATCCCGAGCCAAAGTCAAAAACGTCAATTTAATTAAAGATGAGAAGACAAAAGGAAGAAAGAAGGAAACATCCTACTAACTCCCTTCTCCTATAAATACCCTCCTAATGCTTCATTAGGAGGGTGTTAGTTAGCTAGTTTTTTTTAGTAGTCATTTTTTTAGTTTTTCATATCTTTAGAGAGAAGTAGGTGATTCTACTTTCTCTCTCTAGATTTCTTCATCTTTTCTTTCAAGTTTTAAGCTTTCATTTAATCTTGTATTTGGAATCATTAATCTACAAGTTCAAGTTTAAGCTTTTCATCATTAATCTTATTCTACCTTTCTTGTTTTTGATTTGCTTGTGATTCGAATAAATCATAGATCTTGTTTCATCTTGATGTTTGTTGGATTAAAAAGTTTTCATCTTTTTGTTCTTATCAAGTCTTTATACGATTTAAGCTTTTAGCTTATTATGCTTTTTAACTTATTTCGTGTTTAGCTTATTTTCTTTTAAGTTTTTTTAAAAGTTTAGTCTTTTTAAAGTTTGTTTTAATAGTTTGCTTATTTAGAGTTTTTAAAGTTTCTTATTCGTGCTTATTTAGTTCTTTCATTATTGATTTGGTTAAGTGTCGGATTGTGCTTATTAAAAGGAGCTTATTCGTTTTGCTTATTACGTTTTACATTCCATCGGAAAATGGTTTACCCTTTCCGTTGGATATTCCGATTGTTTGCATCGGATTATGGTTTTCCCTTTCTGACAGTTTTTACGATACTTCTATCGGAAAAGGGTTTTGTATTCCGACCGGTATTCCGATAGTAGTGGTGATCAGATATTCCGACCTTGTTTCCAACGGAACTTTCCGACAAAGATTCCGATAGTTTTCACTGTACATTATTCCGATACATTTTCATCATTCCGATAGGATTGGTGATCCAACTTTCCGACAGGTTTTTCCGATAGACTTTCCGACGGATTTTTCGATCACTATTCTGATGGTATTCCGACGGGTTGATTTTACCTTTTTGTTTCAAGTTAATTTTTAGATTTCCTTTTCCCGCCAATCAAGGTTAGATTTCTCGTTTATTTTTATATGCTTAGCTTTTAATTTTCCATAGAAATAGCTAATCAAAAGCTCCCCCTTTTAGTGACCAATTACAATAATTCCACCTTAAACCGTGATCAATTGGAATTGAATCGAGTACGGACAACACTTCACACACACAAAACCATTATATCAAATGGCGCCGCAGCCGGCTCTTTTCGTAAAGATTAACGGTTTTTAGTGAGAAAAATTGGATTTTGGGATCCGTTCTTTTGGGAACGTCATTTTCAAGCATAAAAATTTCCATAAAAAAATCCTAAAAAAATATAAATTTTTCAAAAAATCCAAAAAAATAAAAAAGATAAAAAAAACCAAAAATATTGTATTTCATTTTAGTGTATGCGTACTCGATCTTCATCTTATTCTGAGCCCGAGACTCTTAGAGACTTAGATATGGCCGGTGTGCATAATAATAATAACAACCCACCTCACCCCAATTTGAATAATAACAACAACAACAACCATGTCCCTCCACCCGACCTTCGTACGATGGAGAAGCTTTGTCAACCAACTATGAACGGACGTGGAGGACCGATTGAGCCGATGCAAATCACGGCTCCCGAATTTTCGTTGAAGTATCACATGATCCAACAAGTTCAAAACGCTTGTCCATTTCGCGGATTACCGGATGATGATGATGCCAACAAACACCTCGATAAATTTATAACCGTCACTCAAAGCATGAAATTGCCCGGTGTTTCCATGGATTTTGTTCGCCTTCATCTTTTTCCACACACTCTATCCCACCATGCCGAAAAATGGTTTGATCGTCTTCCCAAAAACTCAATTCATACATGGGACGAAATGACTCAAAATTTTTTGTCGCGCTACTTTCCACCATCCATGGTCACTAGTCTTCACAATCAAATCAGTGGTTTTACTCAAGAACCTGATGAATCGCTTTTCGATGCTTAGGAACGTTATAATGTCTTGATCGATCGTTGTCCGAACCATAATATGCTCCTCATCACTTTGATTGATACTTTCTACAATGGCTTAACTTTTCGTGATCGTGATACGATTAATGCTGTCGCCGGTGGTACATTCATGAAGAGAAAACCCGAGGAGTGTCGAGAGCTTATAGAGAACATGACCACTCACCACAAAAATTAGGATTCATACGCATATTCAAGAAATAACCCGAGGGCCAATGTTTCTTCTACTTCATCAAACCCCGAGATAACCGAACTTACCCGCCAAATAGCCGATATGAACAAAAATTTCTTAACCATGGCTACGAACCAATTTCAACAAGTCAAATCTGTCACACCTTCTTGTGAGATTTGTGGGGGTTCTCATTCATACACCGATTGTCCTTCTACTCATGACAATCCGGAAAACGTGTATGCGGCTAACGGTAACTTTTCCACGGGAGGCTATCAAGCTCGTCCTCAAGGTGACCGCAATTTGCTAAGTTATCGTTCAAACAACTTCCTTTCACCACCCGATTTTCCTCCTCAAAACCAAACCAAATTTAATCGCAACAATCAAAACCAACCTCGAGCTCCTAATCAATATCAAACACAAAGAAACCCATATCCACCTCAAGGAAATAATCAAGTTTACCAACAACCCACTTATCAACCACCCGCTTACCAAGTTCCCCATCCCAACCAACCCACGACATACAATCAAGAGGTTGAAACGTACATGAGGACTAATGACGCGCTGGTGAAGAATCTTCAGAGTCAAATTATCAACTTGAAAGGTGATATGGTGAAACGAGGGAATGATCTTCGATCCGAGCTTAGGAATGACATGTGAAACTCTTTAAGCAGTCAAACGAATGACTTAAGGTATATGATGGCTAGTTTCTTCCCAAGTATTCAACCCTCTGCTTCGGGTTCTCTTCCGAGTAACACCGTTGCTAATCCAAGAGGGGAGATGAAAGCAATCACCACCCGAAGTGGAAAAGGTTATAAGGAACCCGAGATTCCTAAACCTACTCCAGTGATTGTGACAAAAGAAAACGAGCCCCCTTCACCGATTCCTCCACCTTCTACTTCTACCCCTCCACCACCCAAGGATGTGAGTGAGAATCCCATTCCAAAGCCTTCATCTCAACCCGACATACCTTATCCTTCAAGGTTGAGGAAAGAGAAGTTGAAAAACAAGGATGATATTCAAGTTTCTAACTTTCTTAAAATGTTTAAACAATTGAATTTCAACATCTCCTTTGCTGAGGCTCTCGCTCACATGCCTAAATATGCTAAAATGTTTAAAGATCTTCTCAGTGATAAGGAAAAACTCCTTGATATTGCTCAAACCCAACTTAAAGAGAATTGCTACGCGGTTCTCTTAAGGAAGTTACCAACCAAACTTGGTGATCCGGCTCGCTTTCTCATTCCTTGCAACTTTCCCGGGGTAGAGAATTGTATGGCCCTAGCCGATCTAGGTGTTAGTATTAACTTAATGCCTTTAAGCGTTTGGAAACAATTATCTCTACCCCAACTAGTCCCCACACGAATGACATTGGAGTTAGCTAAACGTACGGTTGCTTATCCGGTGGGGATAGCCGAAGATGTCTTCATCGGTGTCGACAAATTCACCTTTCCGATGGATTTTGTTGTCTTTGACTACGAGATGGATCCCCGTGTTCCATTAATCGTTGGACGTCCATTCTTGAGGACCGGTCGCACTCTTATTGATGTAGCCGCGGGCGAATTAATCATGAGATGGTGACGACAAAATCGTCTTCAACATGGGAAAACTTTCTAAACAACCTTATGATCACGAGAGCGTTAATTTCATTGACGTACTTGATGAGGCTTGTGAAGAACATTTCAAAGACGCTTGTAAAAGTGGTTTTTCTTCTCTACCCATTGTTGAGACCGTTGCCTCTATTGCTCCCTCATTGACTCCATTTGGAGAAAGTGACTTCCTTTTGAAAGAATTTAAAGCAACATTAGGGGATGTGGACTTAAAATATGACGATTCTCCCACCGATTGGGAAGAAGACATTCGTATCATTGAGAAACTTCTCAATGAGGACCATATTTCTACACCTTCTCCTATGGAAATCACAAAGATGATCTGAATTTGACTACGCCTTCCATCGACAATCCTCCGGATTTAGATCTTAAGGATTTACCGTCTCATCTCGAATACATTTTCCTTGAAGACAATAAGAAGTTACCCATCATCATTGCAAAGGACTTACAAGAGGATGAAAAATCTCGACTTATCGATGTGCTCAGAAATCATAAGAAAGCAATTGCTTGGAAAATTTCCGACATCCGCGGAATTGATCTTAACTTTTGTACTCATAAAATTCTAATGGAAGATGACTTTAAACCCGCAATCCAAAGCCAAAGAAGGGTTAATCCAAAAATTCATGACGTCATTAAGAAAGAAGTTATCAAACTTCTAGATGCCGGAATGATTTACCCTATTTCGGATTCGCCATGGGTTAGTCCCGTCCATTGTGTGCTTAAGAAAGGCGGAATAACTGTTGTTCCCAATGAAAACAACGAGTTGATTCCTACTCGACTTGTCACGGGTTGGCGAGTTTGCATCGACTATCGCAAGCTCAATGATGCCACTCGTAAATATCATTTTCCTCTTCCTTTCATGGATCAAATGCTCGATCGTTTAGCGGGTAATGAATACTATTGCTTATTAGACGGTTTCGCCAGGTATTTTCAAATTCCCATCGATCCAAAAGACCAAGATAAAACCACATTCACTTGTCCTTATGGAACATTTGCTTACAAAATAATGCCTTTCGGATTATGCAATGCTCTCGGGACTTTCCAAAGGTGTATGATGGCTATATTCCATGACATGGTTGAAGAAACTATGGAAGTCTTTATGGATGATTTCTCAGTCTATGGTGATTCTTTCTCTACTTGCCTTGCCAATTTAGAACGTATGCTCAAACGGTGTGAAGACACTCGTCTCGTTCTTAATTGGGAAAATGCCATTTCATGGTAAAAGAAGGTATTGTTCTTGGACATAAAATTTCCAAAGCCGGTATTGAAGTTGACCGTGCTAAAGTCGATGTGATTGCTAAATTACCTCCTCCTTCAACCGTGAAGGGTGTGAGAAGTTTTCTTGGTCATGCGGGCTTCTATCGTCGATTCATTCAAGATTTTTCTAAGATCGCTCGCCCGATGACCCACCTCTTGGAAAAAGATACTTCTTTTATCTTTTCTAAAGAGTGTATCGAATCTTTCAATCTTCTTAAGGATAAATTAACTAAGGCACCGATCTTAGTTACCCCTAATTGGGAGTTACCTTTTGAATTGATGTATGATGCTAGCGACTTTGCTATTGGAGCGGTTTTGGGACAAAGAATCAACAAACATTTCCAACCAATCCATTACGCTAGCAAGACAATGACGGGGGCTCAATTGCATTACACTACAACCGAAAAAGAGCTTTTAGCAGTTGTTTATGCTTTTGAAAAATTTCGCCCCTATCTTGTCCTTTCCACTACCATTGTGTACACTGATCATTCCACGTTGAAGTAATTGTTAATAAAACAAGATTCTAAACCAAGACTTCTTCGTTGGGTTTTACTCCTTCAAGAATTCAAAATTGAAATTCGTGATAAAAAGGGAGCAGAAAACCTAACCGCGGATCATCTTAGTAGACTCGAGGATCCTTATCAAAGGGAGCTCCCAAATCAAGAGATTAATGAATCTTTTCCCCTTGAGGCCTTGATGTCTATTAACTCCAATCTTGATGAGACCCCATGGTTTGCGGACTTTGCAAACTACTTGGCGGGTGGAATTCTCATCGAAGGGTTATCGTCCCAACAAAAGAAAAATTCTTCAATGATGTGAAAACTTACTATTGGGACGACCCTTATCTCTTTAAACAATGTGCTGACTTGATCCTTCGTCGGTGTGTTGACGGGTCCGCAGCTTTACAAATCTTGGAAGCTTGCCATAAAGGACCAACCGGTGGTCACTTTGGTCCCAATTACACCGCGAGGAAAGTTTTCGATTCTGGATTTTATTAGCCCACCATTTATCGTGATGCACACGAAATGGTTAAGCATTGTGATGCTTGCCAAAGACAAGGCAAGATCACACATAAATATGAGATGCCTCAAAATTTCATTCAAGAGTGTGAAATCTTTGACGTATGGGGCATCGACTTTATGGGGTCATTTCCATCATCCAAAGGGAACAAGTACATCCTCGTAGCCGTTGACTACATATCCAAATGGGTTGAAGCAAAGGCTTTACCTACGAACAATGCGAGGGTGGTTGTGAACTTTCTGAAACAATTATTTGCTCGATTCGGTGTTACTCGTGCTATCATTAGTGGTCGTGTGACTCATTTTTGCAATGATCAATTTGCTCGACTCATGGCTAAGTATGGTGTCAATCACCGTCTTTCCACCACGTATCATCCACAAACAAATGGTCAAGCCGAGATTTCAAACCGTGGACTTAAGAGAATCTTAGAGCATACTGTGGGAGAGCATCGTGCCTCGTAGGCTGATAAGTTAGATGATGCTTTGTGGGCTTTCCGTACCGCATAAAAGACACCTATTGGTTTCACTCCATATTGTCTTGTGTATGGAAAGGCATGCCACCTCCCCATTGAGTTGGAGCATAAGGCTTATTGGGCCTTGAAATGGGCTAATTTTGATATCAACAAAGCCGGTGATCTTAGGAAGATCCAACTCAATGAACTTAATGAACTGAGGAATGAAGCTTATGAGAATTCATTGATCTACAAGGAGAAAACCAAGCTCATTCATGATTCCAAGATTAAAAACCGAGAGTTTCACATAGGTGATCAAGTTTTACTCTTTAACTCTCGGTTGAAACTCTTTTCGGTCAAGCTTAAGAGCCGTGTCTGGTCCATTCACCGTCGCCAAAGTCTTCCCTTATGGCACCATTGAGTTATCACAACCAAATGGGCCAAATTTTAAGGTGAATAGCCAGTGTGTTAAGTTGTACTTTGGTGAGGACATCTCTCATGAGATGATTCCATCCCTTACCATGTTTCCCTTGAATTAGTTCTGGGTCGAGTCAGGCTCGTGACTCGGTTAACAAAAACAAGCGCTTCTCGGGAGGCAACCCGTTGATCTATCCTTTACCCATTTTCATAGTAAGTGTAGGGGGAGCTACGTAGGTGTTTGTTGTCTTGTTTCTTATGATGTGCAGGGATTACAACTTTCAAAGAGCCACTTTTGATGATATTTGACGACCCGTGATCCCGTGTACCCGTCTTCCCGGTTCTATCCTAAACTCTTGTGATTCAATATTTCATATCTTATATGTTGACATTGAAATCACTTTAGTTGTCCCTTCCTTAGCATGATTTAAACAAAGTGCACAATGTCCTAAGTGTAGGGGAGTTTACTCCCACATGCTTAAACATTGAGGACAATATTTATATCAAGTGTAGGGGGACTTCTATCGAAGTTAAGTGGGCTTTTCCATGAATTTGTCCTCGTTTTAACCGGAAAATCTAATTTTTCGACATTTTTCAAAATTTTTGATCTATTTTGGCCAAGTGGTATTTTTCATTTATTCTCTTTTATGTTCTTTCCTTTTGTTATCGCATCGTATGTGTATACTTCATTTCAAAAATAAAGTCAAAAGAAAAATAAAGTAATAAAATGGTTTTAATGAGTTTAGATGTCTTTGATATGTTAGGCCCGTCATGAATCTTTTGACTCAACCCGAGTTTAGTTATTTGAGTTTACTCTAGCTAGTATCCTTAATGTGTTTAAGTCAAGTTTTGCTAGGCTTTTATATAGGGAACTTTAAAACGCGAAAGTCTTAACTCTTACGGTTAAGAACAAGAACTTTTTGCAAGTTCCTGTAATTGATCTTAGAAAGTCGTTTATCAAGGGAACTTTAAAATCCGAATTCTAAACTTGAAAAAGTCTAATAAGTTGCAAGATCCTATAGATGACTTGAAAACCCAAAACTTTGATTTAATAGGCTAAGCATCCACGAGTCTCATTCCTTGAGATTTTAAATTGTGGAGAACGAGAGATGATAGACTCAATTATAAGTTTGGTATTCTTTCATGAATTTATGTGAGTTGATTATGAGCTTTTTCTCCCATCGCTTGTTAATAAATATATTTGCAATAAGTAAGGTCGTACGATTTGAAAAGTTACTTAGCTTCTAGCCCAAGATCGTTTAAAAGTTGCTCGGTATTAATTAGAGTTCATAGCCAAGGCATAACTTATTGAAGCGGGATGCGAAGATTGGCAAGTCCAAAAAGGTCCTAACAAGACATGAGGGCTACATTTTGTTACTAAAGATCCAAAGTGATGTGAAGAATCATTTATCTAAAATCAATATGAAGGATCGAGACATATGACGAAAAGCAAATACTCCCCTAAAGATCATGGAGAAGTCTATCTGGATAGACCCTAGCAAGGTATGAGGATAAATAGATCCAAGTCCTAAAAGGAGGCGAATCGTTGTATATCAAAATCCAAAATAAAGATTGGAGAAAAATGAAGAAGTCGTGGTCCAAGTATGAAGAATCTCGCAAAAACTTCAAGTGAAGAAATTCCTATTATGAAGAGAAGACCATTATTTCAAGAACTTCTCTCAAGATTCGAAGTATGAAGTCAAGGCCAAATATCGGTCCGAGAAAGGTCTCAAATCGTGAAGCGAGTTATGCCAAGATATAAACTTTATGAGGTCCCGAGAAGCAGTTTTAAAAGATTTTGTCCTTTAGCTAACTATTGATTAAATCGTCCCACTTTATTTTCAGCCTAAATAAACTATCGAAATAAGTCAAACAATGCATCCTCGTGATCATTCAAGACAATAAAAAATATAAGAGATAAACCTAGGAATAAGGGAGTCTAAGCGAATAATTGGGCCACATGGGTGAGTGTTAGCTTACTAACTTATAATAACAATGATCTCGTTTATAAGCTTGGTTTAGGGAACGTGAAACTTGAGGGTGATAAACATTCATGACGACCAAAGCCCTAATGTAAGTCTTCGATCTCTTTACTTGTCTTCTGATAGGTGTGAAAACACCCATCTTTTCTACCACTTAATTACATTAAAACGGGACCTAAACGTATATTTTATGTCGTAAATGGCAGAATTATGCGTGGTTTGTGTTTTTATTGTGTTTCAGGGTTGAGAAGGGGAAAAGTGGAGAAAACACGGCTTTCACGGGCTTTTATTGAAGAAAAAGACAAAAGACGAAGTCGAAAGATCAAAAGTGGAAAAAGAACGGAAGTCCAAGACCAATTCTGAAGATTTATCGAAGAAAAAGTCCAAAGACGAAAGTTTAATAAAGTCGAAGAACTCAGGTCTAATTTATGAAGAAAATTACAAGACGAGTTCATAGAAATCCCGAGACGAAGTCTTAAAAGTCGAAGAATTTAAGAAGACTGAAAGACCGAGGACCAAGAAAGAAAGAAAGAGGAAGCCACCAACCACTCCCCTCTCCTATAAATACCACCCTCACTTGTTGTGAGGGAGTAGTTAGTTTTAGGATTAGGTTAGGAGTAGGTAGTTTCTCTCTCTAGATTCATGCTTTCTCTCTCTAGATTAATTTGTGTTTAAGCTTTTGTTATTGAATCCTTACCTTTTAATTAAGCTTTTAATTCATCATCTTCTTCCTTTCTTGTTTGATTTGTTCGTATTCTTCATTGCTCATGTTCTTGAGTTTTTATGATTTTAATCAAGTGGGTTTTGATTAATTTGTTTATGTTTGTTAGTTTTGATGATTTGTTTTGATTGATTATTGTTAGTTGATGCTTATTGGTTGTTTTGGTTTAATCTTTTGTTTGATTTTGATTAATTTGAGGATAAATCGCGTTTACTGTATCCCCCTGTTCTTCATTTTGTTGGTTTCTGTTACTGTATTCCCAGAAGTTCCGGATCAATGACCCTTCATTCGGAAGTCTTAAAAGTTCCGGATCAAGGGTGTTTCATTCGGAACATTGAAAGTTCCGGGTCAACATTCCTTCATTCGGAAGTCTTAAGAAGTTTCGAATCAAGGGTGTTTCATTCGGAACTTTGAAGGTTCCGGATCAAAGGGTCTTCATTCGGAAGTCTAAAACTTCCGGATCAAGTGCTTCATTCGGAACTCTAAAAAGTTCCGGATCAAGGGCTTCATTCGGAACTTTGAAAGTTCCGGATCAAGGGTTCTTCATTCGGAAGTTCAAAACTTCCGAATGAAGGTTTCTGTCTAATTTTCTTTGTGGTTTTTCTATTTAAGTATTTGTTGATATCTTTTATTTTCAAGATTTATTTGAATTTTTATTTGCTTTCCTTTTAGTTTAATTTTTGGTTCGCATCATTTACTTTTTGTTAAGTTTTAATTTTACGTCCTTTCATTTCTCATCATTTATTTTCAAAGTTTTAAATATCGCACCGTTTACATTTTAACTTGTTTTAGTGTTAATTTCTCATCATTTATTATTAAGTCGTGCTCATTTATTTTTCCAAAACCAAAGTATTTGTTTCACCAAGAACAACTAATCTCACACAATTAACCGGAAATCAATTCGATTAGACACCGAGAAAACGAACTTTCAACTAGTAAAAACCTTACATTAAAATGGCGCCGCTTCCGGCTCTTTTCGTGAAGATCGAAGGTTTTTTGTGAGTGACGCATTGGATTTTGGGATCCGTTCACTTGTGAACGTTATTTTTCTTGTCAAAAATTTTCAAAAATCCAAAAACATTTGAAAAATCATAAAAAGCATTTCTTTTTCAAAGTTTTGCACCAAAAATATTCTTCTTGCTTATCTATCTTTCTTTATGGATTTTTATGTCCATTGCGTCCGGTGTGGGAAACAATTATCTGGGAACAACTCTTGTCAATGGTGTACATGTGAGCGGTGTGGAAACGATCTCGACAATACACAATTCCTATTCGGATTTTGTCCTTTGTGCAACTTGACTAATTCATCCTTTTTGAACCCACCTCCTCCTGTTCCCCCGTGCATCTATTGTGGAAGCGATTCTCATTGGCATGTTTCGTGCCCGGTTTGATACCCGTATGGTCACGGGCAAGAACTGGGGTACAATTATGACAATGATAATAGCTATCCACAAGACGCACTTGATTTTTCTCCATACCCGGTTTGAAACAACTGTGGGGGTCCTCACGATACCTATTATTGTCAACCAATGAATTGTTATGAGCAAACTCCAGGTCCTCAGTTTTCTTCACCTATGGATTATTATGAATCAAACCCGGTTTCTAATTATTCTCAACCGATGAACAGCTATGAGCCACAACCTTGCTATAATTCAGGTTTTCAACACTATGAGCCCCCACATCACACCCTCAATCATCAATCCTCTCAGCAAATTCATCTTGACCCACAACTCACTACCTTGAATGAAGAAACAAACTCCCTTGTTTTGCAACTTCAAGAGGCCGTTGTTTTGCTTAAAGAACTTAGGGACGAGGAAAAGCGACTGCAACACGAGCAAGTATCTAATCTTAGTGATTATACCCCTCCTCTTGTGCATCAATACTATTATGATGATGACGACGATGCTGTATGCACTTTCAACACATCTTCCGAAGTTGCTGCTCCTACTCTCGATGTTCCTACTGCATCTAACGATCTTGATTCGTTGAATGAGCTTAATGATGTTGGTCTCGACAAAGTATTGGATGATGAGGTTTGTGACTTACCTACTATGGAGCCTGAGGACGACGTTGCTCTTACGGACAAGGTCGATCCTAGTGATGTTGATTCTTCTCTCTGCTATGAGAATTTCACTTTTGAAATTTCTCAATCTCCACCGGGAGATGCAGACGATGACTATTTATTCTCTCCGTTTTACGAGCAGTTCACCGATGAACATGATCTTGTGGATGAGGTGGAAGACGTGCTTCTTCGCGATGGATTACGGAAAGTGCACCTTCTTATTGCTCAAATCGAAGCGTTGACTTCTCCTTCTCTTTCCAAGTCTTTACATCCATCTATTCCTTCCGTTGAAGATAATGACCCATTGCTGGAAGAACTCGATATCCACTCCATCCCTCCAGGTATTGATGACTCTGACACGGAGGGGGACATTATTTTGATAATTTGCTGCAGGAAGATATTGTCCCAAGTCCCCCTCCCGAGCACCTTCCATCCTCCCTTTTAGCCACTATCACGGAGGATGAGTGCTTTGACCCGGGAGGTGACAGTGATTATGCTATGATTAATACCATTACGGCTTTGCCGTTTGCTCCGCATCCATTGTCTTTGGGGGCGGACAATGTGCTTACTATACCCAACCCACCTCCCGTGGATCTTGAATTCACATACTATACGTATGTTGAAAGGACCTTTCTCCCTTTCAAGACTTATCCCCCCGCCTCTCCTTTGTTGATGTCAACCGGGAACGAGGACAAGGTCTTTGATCCCGGTATCACATTCGAGGCTTCCCCATGAACCATTTAATTCGGGGACGAGTCAGGCTTGTGACTCGGTTAATATAAACAAGCGCTTTTTGGGAGGCAACCCAATTATCTATCTATTTTCATCATAAGTGTAGGGGGAGCCCCGTTGGTGTTTCTTGTTCTCTTTCTTATCATGTGCAGGGATTAGAGCTTCAAAGACACACTCTTGATGACTTTTGACGAACCGTGATTCCGTGTTCCCTTCTTCCCGGTTCTATCCTAAACTCTTTTCGATTCACTATTTTATATTTCTCAATATTAAAATAGGAATCTCTTTAGTTGTCTTTTCCTTAACGAGATTTAAACAAAGTGCACAATGTCCTAAGTGTAGGGGATTTTACTCCCACATGCTTAAACATTGAGGACAATGTTTATATTAAGTGTAGGGGGGACTTCTATCGAAGTTAAGTGGTCTTTTCCTTGTATTTGCCCTCATTTTAACCGGAAAATCAATTTTTCGACATTTTTCAAAAATTTTAATCTATTTTGGCCTTCTTGTAGTCTCCTTTATTTTTTATTACTTTCTAGCATTTTAATAAAATGGTTTTAGCAAGTTTAGATATCTTAGATATATTAGGCCCGTTGTGAATATTTTGACTCAACCCGAGTTTACTTATCCAAGTTCACTCTAGCTAGTATCCTTAACCATATGGACCTTAATTGGTTTATTAGGCTAAGCATCCACGAGTCTCATTCTTTGAGATTTTAAATTGGGGAGGAAGAGAATTGATAGAGTTGGTTACAAGTTTGGTATTCTCTCATTAACTTATGTGAGTTAATTATGATCTTTTTCTCCCATCACTTGCTAATAATTTATCTGCAATAAGTAAGGTCGTACGATTTGAAAAGTTACTTAGCTTCTAGCCCAAGATCGTTTAAAAGTTGCTCGGTAATGATAAGAGTTCATAGCCAAGGCATAACTTATGAAGCGGGGCGCGAAGATTGGCGAGTCCGAAAAGGCCCTAACAAGGCATGAGGATTCAATTTTATTGCTGAAGATCCAAAGTGATGTGAAAAGCATTATTCCCAAAGTCAATATGAAGGATCAAGACTCACGACGAAAAGCAATCAACTCCCATAAAGATGATGGAGAAGTCTATCCGAAAAGACCCTAACAAGGTATGAGGATAAATAGATCCAAGTCCGAAAAGGAGGCGGATCGTTGTATCTCATAATCCCAAATAGAGATTGAAGAAATAATCATGAAGTCGTGGTCAACAAAGTTGGAGTACCTCTCAAACGTCTCCAAGTGAAGAAACTCTATGAACGATGAGAAGACCATTATCTCAAGCACGTCGCTCAAGATATGAAGTATGAAGTACATGCCAAATATCGGCCCGAGAAAGGTCTCAAATCGTGAACCAAGTTATGCCAAGATATGAACTTTTTGATATCCCGAGAAGCAGTTTTAAGAGATTTTGTCCTTTAGCTAACTATTGATCAAATCGTCCTAATTTGCTTTCAGTCTAAATAAATTATCGAAATAAGTCAACAATGCATCCTCGTGATCATTCAAGACATCAATAAAATATAAGAGATACTCGTAGGAATAAGGGGGTTTAAGTGATTAATTGAACCGCATGAGTAAATGTTTGTTATGCTAACTTGTACTAACAATGATCTTGTTTTTAAGCTTGGCATGGGGAACGTGAAACTTGAGGGTGATAAACATTCATGACACACAAGCCCTAATGTAAATCTTAGATTTCTTTACATGTTTCTTCCTTGATTGCATCTTGTTATTTTCTATCTTTTTGATTTTCCTTAGTTGTTTAATAAAGGCCAAGGTAGGTTGATTATGATGGAAAGTGTAAACCTTGCTTTATCACTAAGCATTGCATGAGGGCATTGCAATGGTTAAGTGTAGGGGATTTGATAGGTGTGAAAACACCCATCTTTTCTACCACTTAATTACATTAAAACGGGACCTAAACGTATATTTTATGTCGTAAATGGCAGAATTATGCGTGGTTTGTGTTTTTATTGTGTTTCAGGGTCGAGAAGGGGAAAAGTGGAGAAAACACGGCTTTCACGGGCTTTTATTGAAGAAAAAGACAAAAGACGAAGTCGAAAGATCAAAAGTGGAAAAAGAACGGAAGTCCAAGACCAATTATGAAGATTTATCGAAGAAAAAGTCCAAAGACGAAAGTTTAATAAAGTCGAAGAACTCAGGTCTAATTTATGAAGAAAATTACAAGACGAGTTCATAGAAATCCCGAGACGAAGTCTTAAAAGTCGAAGAATTTAAGAAGACTGAAAGACCGAGGACCAAGAAAGAAAGAAAGAGGAAGCCACCAACCACTCCCCTCTCCTATAAATACCACCCTCACTTGTTGTGAGGGAGTAGTTAGTTTTAGGATTAGATTAGGAGTAGGTAGTTTCTCTCTCTAGATTCATGCTTTCTCTCTCTAGATTAATTTGTGTTTAAGCTTTTATTATTGAATCCTTACCTTTTAATTAAGCTTTTAATTCATCATCTTCTTCCTTTCTTGTTTGATTTGTTCTTATTCTTCATTGCTCATGTTCTTGAGTTTTTATGATTTTGATCAAGTGGGTTTTGATTAATTTGTTTATGTTTGTTAGTTTTGATGATTTGTTTTGATTGATTATTGTTAGTTGATGCTTATTGGTTGTTTTGGTTTAATCTTTTGTTTGATTTTGATTAATTTGAGGATAAATCGCGTTTACTGTATCCCCCTGTTCTTCATTTTGTTGGTTTCTGTTACTGTATTCCCAGAAGTTCCGGATCAATGACCCTTCATTCGGAAGTCTTAAAAGTTCTGGATCAAGGGTGTTTCATTCGGAACATTGAAAGTTCCGGGTCAACATTCCTTCATTCGGAAGTCTTAAGAAGTTCCGGGTCAAGGGTGTTTCATTCGGAACTTTGAAGGTTCCGGATCAAAGGGTCTTCATTCGGAAGTCTAAAACTTCCGGATCAAGTGCTTCATTCGGAACTCTAAAAATTTCCGGATCAAGGGCTTCATTCGGAACTTTGAAAGTTCCGGATCAAGGGTTCTTCATTCGGAAGTTCAAAACTTCCGAATGAAGGTTTCTGTCTAATTTTCTTTGTGGTTTTTCTGTTTAAGTATTTGTTGATATCTTTTATTTTCAAGCTTTATTTGAATTTTTATTTGCTTTCCTTTTAGTTTAATTTTTGGTTCGCATCATTTACTTTTTGTTAAGTTTTAATTTTACGTCCTTTCATTTCTCGTCATTTATTTTTAAAGTTTTAAATATCACACCGTTTACATTTTAACTTGTTTTAGTGTTAATTTCTCATCATTTATTATTAAGTCGTGCTCATTTATTTTTCCAAAACCAAAAATATTTGTTTCACCAAGAACAACTAATCTCACACAATTAACCGGAAATCAATTCGATTAGACACCGAGAAAACGAACTTTCAACTAGTAAAAACCTTACATTATCTTCCTTCTTGTATTTTGTAATTTTCTAATCTTTTTGGTTTCCTTAGTGTTTAGTAATTAATAAAGGCCAATGTAGGTTAATTACGACGGAAAATGTAAACCGTGCTTTGAAATTAATGCATTGCATTAGGGCATTGCAATGGTCAAGTGTAGGGGATTTAATAAGTGTGAAAACACTTATCCTTTTACCACTTAATTATAATAAAACAAGACCAAAACGTGTATTTTACATCGAAAAAGTCGGGATTATGCGTGGTTTGTGTTTTTATTGTGATTTAGCCAAAATGTGAAAAGGGAAGAAAACACGGGTTTTCACGGGCTTTTATCGAAGAAAAAGACAAAAGACGAAGTCAAAAGATCAAAAGTGCAAAAAAAAGAACGGAATTCAAAGGCCTATTCTGAAGATTTATCGAAGAAAAAGTCTAAAGACGAAAGTTTAACAAGTCGAGGAACCCAAGTCTAATAAATGAAGAAATTATAAGACGCGTTCAAGATATTTATCAAAAAATCCCGAGCCAAAGTAAAAAAACGTCAATTTCATTAAAGACGAGAAGACAAAAGGAAGAAAGAAGGAAACATCCTACCAACTCCCTTCTCCTATAAATACCATCCTAATGCTTCATTAGAAGGGTGTTAGTTAGCTAGTTTTTTTTTAGTAGTCATTTTTTTTAGTTTTTCATATCTTTAGAGAGAAGTAGGTGATTCTACTTTCTCTCTCTAGATTTCTTCATCTTTTCTTTCAAGTTTTAAGCTTTCATTTAATCTTGTATTTGGAATCATTAATCTAAAAGTTCAAGTTTAAGCTTTTCATCATTAATCTTATTCTACCTTTCTTGTTTCTGATTTGCTTGTGATTCGAATAAACAATAGATCTTATTTCATCTTGATGTTTGTTGGATTAAAAAGTTTTCATCTTTTTGTTCTTATCAAGTCTTTATACGATTTAAGATTTTAGCTTATTATGCTTTTTAGCTTATTTCGTGTTTAGCTTATTTTCTTTTAAGTTTTCTTAAAAGTTTAGTCTTTTTAAAGTTTGTTTAAATAAGTTTGCTTATTTAGAGTTTTGAAAGTTTCTTATTCGTGCTTATTTAGTTCTTTCATTATTGATTTGGTTAAGTGTCGGATTGTGCTTATTAAAAAGGAGCTTATTCGTTTTGCTTATTACGTTTTACATTCCATCGGAAAAGGGTTTACCCTTTCCGATGGATATTCCGATTGTTTGCATCGGATTAGGGTTTTCCGTTTCCGACAGTTTTTCCGATACTTCTATCGGAAAAGGGTGTTGTATTCCGATCGGTATTCCGATAGTAGTGGTGATCAGATATTCCGACCTGTTTCCAACAGAACTTTCCGACAAAGATTCTGATAGTTTTCACTGTATATTATTCTGATACATTTTCATCATTCCGATAGGATTGGTGATCCAACTTTCCGACAGGTTTTTCCGATAGACTTTCCGACGGATTTTCCGATCACTATTCTGATGGTATTCCGACGGGTTGATTTTTCCTTTATGTTTCAAGTTAATTTTTAAATTTCCTTTTCCCGCCAATCAAGGTTAGATTTCTCGTTTATTTTTATATGCTTAGCTTTTAATTTTCCATAGAAATAGCTAATCAAGCTCCCCCTTTTAGTGACCAATTACAATAATTCCACCTTAAACCTTGATCAATTCGAATTGAATCGAGTACGAACAACACTTCACACACACAAAACCATTATATCAAATAAATAGCTAATTAAAAGCTCCCCCTCTTAGTTACCAATTACAATAATTCCACCTTAAACCGTGATCAATTCGAATTGAATCGAGTACGAACAACACTTCACACACACAAAACCATTATATCATTAATTCATAGGAGATAAGGTGGATCACCGTTACAGTGTGATGAAGTTAGAAACAACCAACATATTGGACCGGAGGTGGATCGGAAAACTATGGAGGTGGTGGGAGTGCTTAAGTAGAGGTTGAAAATAGCAAAGAACCGACAAGAGAGTTGTGTGGACGAGAGGCATAAGCCGTTAGGATTTAAGATTTGAGGTAAGGTTATGCTAGATGTTGTACCCATAATTATTCACTTCACCATGATTGATTATAAGAAATAAAGAAGAAAGATAGAAGATTTCTAGAGAGAGAAAGTAGTGAGAGAAAGTAAAGAGAGTGTGATTAACTAGGAGAAATTAGATTAAGACAAATGATTACTTGCTCACCCTCCTAACATGCTAGGAGGGTGCTTATATAGTCCACCCACATGCGGGTTTTTCTATTGGGCTATATTGTTTTGGGTCGGGCTTGAATAAAATGCTTAGTACCTTGAAAGAGGCCTTTTAAGCTAACCATCAAGCCCATAATGTCACGACTATTTTAACTAACTATTACAACGTTATAATAAATATTACAATATCAACTATGACCGAACATTCTTGTTTGACTCAATATTTTGAGGCTAACACTAGAGGTTTCACCATGGAAAAGAGTGATGTGGTTTGGGAAGAAAGGGAAGATAGCACCTAGAATCATGGGTCCATTCGAAATCCTCGAAAGGATTGGACCATTGGCTTATAGGTTGAGGAATTAATGGGAGAATTGAGTAGTATGCATGATGTATTTCGTGTATCAAGATTGAGAAAATGTTTAGCAAGAACTGACTTGCAAGTACCGTTAGATAATATTAGTATGGATACGTGTCTTCGTTTCATCGAATAACCGATATAGATTTTCGGTCGTGAAGCTAAGACGTTGGAAAAAAGGGTAATATACCGTAGTTATGGTTAGCTGGAATTTGGAACGTTGACTAGAGTTCACGTCGCAACGGGAAGGATTTATGAGGAACAAGTATCCTTAGATATTTGCTAATGATGATCCTAAGGAGTAAATCTCGGGACGAGATTTCTATTAGGAGGGAGTGATGTGACAACCCTGGTTTTTGAGGTTCGGCACTTAGTCTTATTTTTGGGGTATTTTGTGTGACTATGTGTTTTATGTGTTTATATGTGTGATTTTGGGGTTGAGAATGGACGAAATGAGGTACATGATTTGTAAATCATGGTACGGGTTGGAAATGAAATGAAATGAGTTCAGCATGAACTGCGAGAAAGTTCGGATATCCCTTTTACAAGTTTTCGTGTACGTATCGTATGTTTTATGTATGTATTAAGTATATTTTATATGGTTAGGATAAGTTTTAGAGATACTTTCCATAATTAGAAACTTTTGGAAATGGCGGTTAGTTCGGAAATTACGTAGAAAGTCGAAAAATTAGCGAATAGGTGTCAGGTTTTGATCCGGAAGGGTCTAGATGTTAACTAATGGTAATTATAAGTTAATAGCAATTAAATTAATAAAATAATTAAGGGGGAGTTGGAATTTTGGGCCCCATAGCTGAATATTTTAATAAAAAAAAGATAATTACCATATAGTAGTCCTAATTGGGCCTAAACTTGACCAGGAGGTTACCAAAGCATATATAAACACCCCAAGACCCGAAAAACGACCCATAAACCTTAAATTAAACTATAAGTCAGTCAAATAGCAATGGAGGATCAAGAAGAGTCGAATTTATGCTCAGGATTTAAAGGTACGTAATTAAACTAGGTTGATTAACGTTAATTTACGTATTTGTAAACTACTATGATGGATTAGGGTTTGAGATTCATAATTTTTGATTAGGGGTTGTTAATGATCTGTGATTAACAATGTAATTAATGGGTTTTTATCATTGGAAATCGTTTTTAGGTTTTAATTAGGGTTTATGTATGATTAATTAGATTAATTATAAGAAAATCGTTTTTAAAAACTGGGCAGAATTTTGGGTCGATTGTTTTGATCATATCTATAGTTCTAAACACTTTTATGATGCGATCCAAGTATCCCTGGAAAGTTAATTGAGTTGGCTTTCAAATTCAAGAAACGAGAACTAAATTGGAGGTCAGAAAGTGGGTCAAAAACAGGTTACAACAGTCGGAGGTCAAATCAGTTTTGAAATCAGTCGGGTTTTAATTAATGTTTTAAGATGGTTAGGGTACTTAGGAGTATAATTGGACCTTTAAATGAACATGAGACTTAGATTATATATTAAATAAGATCTGGAGGAGGGCTAAACAAATGGGTTAGGGTAAGACCCTCTGATCATAACAAACTTTTCATATGTTCAAAATCAGTAAATTCTGGATAGGTAAAAGTATATATATATATATATATATATATATATATATATATATATATATATATATATATATATATATATATATATATATATATATATATATATATATATATATATATATATATATATATATATATATATATATATATATATATATATATATATATATATATATATATATATATATATGGAGGCCTTAACAGTAGCTTTAAGGTTGTTTCCAAATGGTAGAGTTAGCTAGTACATTTTACAGGGCGTGTTATTTTGTTTAAGGGGGTGTTCGACCCATAGTTTGAAGTATGAAAAACGGGATTGTTTTGGGTTAAATGTTAACGGGGCGAGTTATGAACTAAACTATGTTAAGGGCTTTATAGAGGGATGTAATGAGATGCATATGGCATATAAATGGGCTTAAGTGGTAGGGTAAGGTTATATCCATCATAGATTGATGAGCCATTTTGGTATGTGGTTCATGTCTTGATTGTATATGTTTGTGTGTTTAGATTTTCACTAGAGCGCGGATATTTGGAGAAGCTTGTTCAGGTGAGTTTCATAGTCCCATGTCTTTATAATGATTTTGACTTCCAGATGGGATGGAAGAGACACTGTATGGTTTTGTAACTAATGCTGTGAACGTTTTTATGGTTTGTGATGGACTTGTGTGTAAACTTATGTGATTAACTGCTATGTGATTCTTGATTATTATTGTGGTTTGACTTGGTACCAAGAGGATGTTGACAAGGCGGGGTCTTGGGATTGGTTCATAGGTGTAGGGGCTCCTATGGGACCATGGTGATTGGTAAGGCTTGGAGCCTTGGAATTGTGGTTATTGGTAAGGCTTGGAGCCTTGGATTTGTGGTGATTGGTTAATCTTGAATGCTAGTTGTTAATACATAATTGTAGCACATTGTCTACACAGCTTATAATTGATTTGGAGTTGGAGTCTAAACCTATGACTCTCACCAACTTTATGTTGACGTGTTTTAGTGTCTCTTTCAGGTGAGAATGTGGTTAAGCGTGAGAATAGGAGTGGCTAGCTGGGAGGCTTAGGATTGCATTGGAGGAACCCCCTTTCCTCTTAGTCTTTACTTATGTTTGAATAAGTGATACTTTATAGACACCTATATGTTTGTTAATTGTATGTCTTTGGTAAGAGGTAGACCTGTTACCTACTTACGTAGACACCTGCATTGTTTGTGATATCTTCATGACATTGTGTCACCATTTATGATATTTCCATTTCATTTAGTTATCTCTATAGACACGCTATTGTTGTGATGATATCCATACGTCGCGCCCCATATTCCGCCATAGTGGGGTGTGACATAGTCCTTCTTGAGCTTCTCTTGCTCAGCATGTGGAAAGTACTGATTAAGGAAGAGCTCCTTAAACCGGTCCCATGTCAGCTGTGCAACCCAGTTATCACCACCGTTGGACTGCTTGACCGATTTCTACCACTGCAGCACATCACCTTCAAACTTATAACAAGCCAGTCTTGCCTTGAAAACACCGTCACAACCCATTGCATCAAAAATCTTCCCGATGTGAGAAATCCAAGCTTCAACCTTGTTAGGGCTGTCAGTCTGCTCAAACGAACGGGTTCGCTGTTTGTTGAATCTCTCCAACCAAGTCATAAGAGTAACAGGTGTAGGAGGAGGTGGAGGATTGTTGTGATTGCCATGATCCTGGAATTCCGCATGAACTTCATCTCTGATTTCATTGTGAAGTTGGGGAAGGAGGGCTTGCAGAGCTGCATTGACAACTGCTGTCAAATCTGGAGTATTGTGGTTGTTCACCATCTAACAGTTTAAAACAACAAAATGCAACATAAATCATAAATCTGAATGAGGTAAACATAAAAATGCATGAACAATGTATAAATCAATGAAGTAGTTTATAATGCATGAAACAATGTAAAAATACATGATGCAATTTATAACACTTTTATATGAACAGGAGTAAACGCCTAGAGTCAGTTCACTCAAAACAAAAGACATGACGTGGGGACACCTATGGGTCGGTCCCAAAGTTAAAAGTTTCGATAAAAGCACATGCGACTAAATAGGGCCAGTCCTGTACCAACTATTACTTAGTCATAAACCTGCTACAATGATATGAATGCATGAAATAAAAAAATGAAAATGAATGAATGTATGAAAACCAACTGTCAGTTCTAGGAAGAGAAACGACGGATATGATTGTGCAAATCAAGAATAGGTTGTTGTCTGCTCGAAGCCGACAGAAGAGTTATGTGAGAAGAAAACCATTGGAGTTCAATGTGGGAGATAAGGTTATGCTAAAGGTATCACCATGGAAAGGTGTTGTACGATTTGCAAAACGTGGGAAGTTAAGTCCTCGTTATATCGGACCATTCAAGATTACATCTAGAGTGGGACCCGTGGCATACCAACTTGAACTACCACAAGAACTGTATGGGATTCATAACACTTTTCATGTGTCGAATCTGAAGAAGTGTTTATCCGATGAAGAACTCGTTATACCGTGGGACGAAGTTAAGGTTGATGGAAAGTTGCACTTTATTGAAGAACCAAACGAGATCATGGATCGCGAGGTCAAGCAACTGAAACAAAGCCGAATCCCTATGGTCAAAGTTCGATGGAACTCTCGGAGAGGACCGGAGTATACTTGGGAACGAGAAGACCAAATGTGGAAGAATTACCCTCATCTCTTTGATTTCAACAAGCGATCGGGCAAGAACGCAAGATGATCTTCGAGGGCGAAGATCCTAATTTGGTGGGGATAATGTGACAATCCGTCAATTTCAGGTCGTTATTTTAATCTCGACTATTACGTATTACGTGTTTACTTTAATGAGAATTTTAAATTATCGACTAACAGAGAAGGCTATGACTTGAAACTAGCGTAAGAATGTCGATTAGATGAAAACCGGCAAGGAATACGTTAGGTGTCGATATTATTTCTCAAATTATTATAAGAATGATTTTAATATATTTAATCTTTATTTCTCGTGCTTTACGTTTTAACGAATAACGAGAACTATTAGTGATCGCGATACCGACGGATGCCCAAAAATTTATGTTTTATAATCGATTGTCTCGATATTTTATATTTTCAACGTTTTCGATTTAATTACGTTTTAAGTCGTGTCGAAGCTTTATTATTATATTTATGAAGCGTTTTAACTTTTGAAAAGTATTTTTACGAAACCCGAGTCCCGTAAACATTTTCAACTTTGACAAATATTCATTTTCAACCCTTTAACTTATTTAATTACTTTTTGGCCCAAAACTATGCCTAAATGACAAAATCTACCCTAACCTTGGACTATTTAAGGTTTTTCCACTAACTAGTTTTCATTAAAAATCATTTTTACAAAAAAATCATAAAATCTCTCTCTTTTCTTTCTCTTAGCCGTCCACCCCCATCCCACAATCCATTAAAAAATTTCAATTTCTACTTTGATTCTTCCAAATCTAATCAAAGACCCAACCTAGAAATTTCAAGAGCTTCATTTTGGTATAAGATTTTCCAACATGCATACACTTCATTTTTTTCAAATTTTTGGTGAAGAACATCATGTTTGATCCATTTTTATGGTTAAAAATATTGTTATTATTATTTTATTTGAGTGGGGTGTTGTTGCATGTATAAATTTTTATACTTGATTTTTATTAGATTGATCATGCAATGGTGTTAGGAGTTAGATACATGTGTTATGACGATATTAGGGTAATATTAGAAGTATAAAATTGGTTGAAATGGGTCAAAATGTTGATTTGGTATGATTTTTAGATGACCATTTTAGACCAGTAGGTAAAAGGCCATTTTTGGGTTACTTACTGTATGAATCTTGTTAAACTAATAAGATAGGGTCGTAGAGAATTTTGTTAGCTTCGATTTGATATAAAGTAGGACTTCCAACTCCAAACGAGTGCGAAGTTACAACAATTTTAGTATTCGTGTACCGGGAGACGAGTATCGACACAAATATGAAAATTGTTGTCGATAATTGGATCGAATCTCGGGGACTATAGAATGAGTTTTAAAAATGTTCAAGGACTGATGTTAAAGTCTAAACCTCAGGTCATGAGTCTATTTTCAAACCCGAGTGTCGGTTTTATAAATGGAGCTGTTTAGATATGTCAAAATGGTTTTACGAGTTGAAGGCATAAAACTGTCCGGTTTTTGTAACTCATAGATGTGTCGGGCAGAAAGCTTTAGAAGTAATATTTTAAGTGAAACTTAAACTGAGTCTTATTCATATTATATGTGAGTTTGTGACCAAGTTTCGTCGAAAACGGAATAGTTTAGGTAAGGTAAACGAGCTTGTACTTTCGGTAAGTACCGACAGAATTTTATCGATGATATAGTCTAATAAAGTTAATATGTAAAAGAAGTATAGTAGTACACTTGTACTATTATTATTTTTGGGATTGTCATGGTTTTTTAAATTGAGTTTTGTATTATTTAAGTATTATTTATACTTGAGTCTTTTATTAACGAACGCGCCTTATTTGGTAGGTTGCGGTCTTCGTTTTTTACGGGCATCACTTATCGTCTGCGATCGTCACATTACTACTATTGTACCAAGGTGAGTCTATCACCTCGCTTTTATACTATCTTGTAAAGTATTTTAAAACCCGCGAGGGGGATAACATGCTTGTTTTTAAAATAGAACACAAAGGACCCGATTGTATGCTAGATGAACGTTATTTACATAAGTTTGCTTCTGGCCTTAAAAGACCCACTGAATCATGAATTGTTAATCGAATGAACGCTAATACTATGGATAGATCTATCGGGGTAACGCCCAGTCCGGTCGCGACTAGCTATCGCGTGGTGTTGTGATACACTAGTAATGAAACATCAGATGCAATTGTATAAGAGAAATATACGCACTTGGCTAGGTGTGTTGGGATGAAATAATATATGTTAACATTCAGTGTCATGAGACTTATGTAATAACAATGATGATTATGTCTGATCCACATGATTGTCAACCATGGAAGGTTTATTCATAATACTTGTGTTCGTTTATTTAATTTAAACTCTATAGATTGACTCAGCATTTTTGTTGACTTTATAGTATGTTTTATCTCAGGTCTATGAAGAAGGCACTCAAGGAAGGCAGTTTCATGCAACTTGCTTAATTTAAATGATTTGGCCCGCTTTTCTAAACTATGTCCATTCAAAGAAACTTTTGTTGTTTGTTATGTTGTGTAAACTTAAAACTATTTGGGACCGTGTGTGAACTGTTTCATCTTTAAATAATTAATGGATGTATGTTTTATTAAAACGACTCGTTTTCAGGCGTTTTCTTTGATATTGAGATTGAACCATTATATTAACACCCAATGACCCTTCCGCTGCTATGACATGAAATTGGGGGTGTTACAGATTGGTATTAGAGCTCAAGTTATAGAGAACGAAAAGATTTTCCAAAAATAAATTTTTGAAATCTTTTGACTATAACATCTGCAAGCGAAACCTCCGAGTTACCAATGGACGAGAATAAGAAAAGTATATATATGTTATACATATTTAATTATTATTTATGCTTAAAGCATAATGGATTACATTTATTTATTTATAAATGTTTATTATTTGAATATTATAATACTAATACGTAATTTACAAACGACGCTGATTGTCACAGTAGAAATTCCTGTCTTTTGACTCATTCCTCGTGAATCTTCGTTCCTTGTCTAAATTCTATTCTTCGTTCTATCATCCTTTCTTGTTTCTCTTCATCTATCTATTCTTATTCTGTGTTATTCATGTTTTGTTATCACAAGCGTTGAATGAATACTCATTTTGATGTGAATTATGTAACAGGATCATGCCGCTAAAACAAATGACTGAGGCGCAGTTACGCGCTATAGTAGCTGATCAGTTTCAGGTCGATATGAATGCATTTATGGCAAATATGAATAATGGAGCTGGTGGATCCGGAGGAGCTGGTGGATCCGGTGGGGCTGGTGGATCTGGTGGAGCTGGCAATACTAAAGGTGGCAATACTGGAGCTGGCAATACTGGAGCTAGTAATACTGGAGCTGGCAATGCTGGAGCTGACAATGCTGGTGCTAGAACTGGTGATGCTGATAGACCAGTGATTCCTGAAAACAAGAAGTGTACTTATACCTCGTTCATGAAATGTAAACCTCCGACTTTTAAGGGTACTGAAGGTGCTGTTGGTTTAATGCAATGGTTTGAAAGATTAGAATCCGTGTTTCGATTTAGTGGAAGTGAGGAAGGAGACAAGCTGATGTTTGCCTCTGCTACTCTTCAAGGGCGAGCATTAACTTGGTGGAATGGAAGAATGGCGTCTGTAGGGATGAATGCTGCTTATGCTACACCTTGGGTTGAAGTGAGAAGATTGATGACCGAGGAATTCTGTCCAAGGAGTGTTATTCAAAGGTTAGAACAGGAACTGTATTAGCTGAGACTGAGGGGTACTAATATCGATGGATACATAAATAGATTCCATGAACTTGCTCTACTTTGTCCAAACAAAGTTAACCCAGAATATCTGAAGGTGGAGCAGTATATTCGAGGCTTACCTGCCAACATCCGTGGTGATGTGACCTCATCTAAACCTGCCAATATTGATGAAGCTTTTCGAATGGCCTACCAACTGATGGGACAGATTATCCAAGACAAGGCTGATGGTGTTTCAGAAGGTAACAAAAGAAAGGTTGAAGTGGAAAGTGATGATCGAGGTGATAACCGTAAATCTCACAATAGGTATCAGAACCAAAGGAGGAGTAATGCTAATGCAATGACTGAAACTGCACCTGCCGATAAAAAAGGACTCATACTGATGAATGTGCTAAGTGTGGAAAGTGTAACAAGCTGGGTCACAAGACTGAAGACTGTTGGGGACCAGGAAGGAAATGAGTGACTTGCTTTAACTTCCAAGGTAAAGGACACATGAAGAATCAATGCCCTGAGCCGTAGAAGAATGCACGTGGTGGTGATAATCAAGGAAAAGCCTATCAACTAGGAGAATCTGATGCTAAGCAAACCCCAAAAGTTGTTACTGGTACGTTTTTACTGAATAACCGTTACGCTGCAGCTTTATTTGATTCTGGTGCGGACAAAAGCTTTGTATCTACAAGTTTTAGTACCTTAATCGATATCAAACCGGTCGAATTAGACGCGAGTTATGAAGTAGAACTAGCTGATGGTAAAATAGTGAGTACCAATCGAGCGCTCTTAGGATGTTCTCTTAATCTTCTGAACCATATTTTTAAGATAGACTTGATGATCGTCGAATTGGGAAGTTTTAATATTATTATCGGAATGGATTGGCTGTCCAAGTATAATGCGTCTATTCTGTATGGAGAAAAGAAAGTTAGGATTCCTTTAGATGACAAGACCTTAGTTATCGAAGGTGATAAAAGTAATTCTCGACTGAAAATCGTTTCGTGCATTAAAGCTCGTAAGTATATCGAAAGAGGTTGTGAGTTATTCCTAGCTCATGTATCGGAGAAGGAATCGAAGGAGAAATGTATCGAAAATGTTCCAGTCATTCGTGACTTTCCTGAAGTGTTTCCGGAAGATTTGCCAGGGCTTCCGCCTCCAAGGCAAGTGGAATTCCAAATTGATCTAATTCCTGGTGTTGCACCCGTGGCACGTGCACCATATCGTTTAGCACCATCCGAGCTGAAGGAGTTGTATGTGCAATTGCAAGAACTATCTAATAAATGTTTTATATGACCGAGTTCGTCACCTTGGGGAGCTCCTGTTTTATTCGTTAAGAAGAAAGTTGGTTCGTTCCGTATGTGCATCGATTACCGAGAGCTGAATAAGCTAACGATCAAGAATCGTTATCCGCTTCCAAGAATTGATGATCTATTTGATCAACTTCAAGGTTCTCGTGTTTTCTCCAAGATTGATCTTCGTTCTGGTTACCATCAACTTCGTGTACGCGAGGAAGATATTCCTATTACGGCGTTTAGAACTCGTTATGGTCATTATGAGTTCCGAGTTATGCCTTTTGGTTTGACTAATGCACCTGCTGTATTCATGGACTTAATGAATCGCATTTGTAAGCCGTATCTTGATAAATTCGTGATCGTTTTCATCGATGATATTATAATCTACTCCAAGAGCAAGGAAGAGCATGCCGAACACTTAAGAATTATCTTGAACTTGTTAAAGAACGAAAAGTTGTACGCTAAATTCTCAAAGTGTGATTTTTGGCTTAATTCTATACAATTTCTCGGACATGTGATTGATAAAAGTGGGGTACATGTTGATCCTGCGAAGATTGAAGCCATTAAGAATTGGAGTGCTCCAACTACTCCAACTGAAGTGCGACAATTTTTAGGTTTGGCTGGTTACTACCGAAGGTTTATTGAAGGATTCTCTTTGATATCAAAACCATTAACTAAGCTGACTCAGAAGAATAAACCGTTTGTGTGGGGCGATGAAGAAGAAGAAGCTTTCAAAACCCTGTAGATGAAACTCTGTAGTGCGCCGATCTTATCGTTACCTGAAGGAAGTGAAGACTTTGTTGTTTATTGTGATGCATCTCTTCAAGGATACGGTGCTGTTCTCATGCAATGTGAAAAGGTGATCGCATATGCCTCTAGACAATTAAGGAAAAATGAGGAGAACTACACTACCCATGACTTGGAATTGGGCGCTGTCGTTTTTGCTCTGCGACTTTGGAAGTAGCTGGGATAAGCACTTACCTTTGGCCGAATTCTCGTACAATAACAGTTATCACGCGAGTATTAAAACTGCACCTTTTGAAGCACTTTATGGGAGAAAATGTAGATCGCCCGTGAGCTGGAGTGAGGTTGGTGATGCTCAACTCACTAGACCAGAGATGATTAGAGAGACGACGGATATGATTGTGCAAATCAAGAATAGGTTGTTGTATGCTCGAAGCCGACAGAAGAGTTATGTGGATGTGAGAAGAAAACCATTGGAGTTCAATGTGGGAGATAAGGTTATGCTAAAGGTATCACCATGGAAAGGTGTTGTACGATTTGGAAAACATGGGAAGTTAAGTCCTCGTTATATCGGACCATTCAAGATTACATCTAGAGTGGGACCCGTGGCATACCAACTTGAACTACCACAAGAACTGTATGGGATTCATAACACGTCTCATGTGTCGAATCTGAAGAAGTGTTTATCCGATGAAGAACTCGTTATACCGTGGGAAGAAGTTAAGGTTGATGAAAAGTTGCACTTTATTGAAGAACCAAACGAGATCATGGATCGCGAGGTCAAGCAACTGAAACAAAGCCGAATCCCTATCGTCAAAGTTTGATGGAACTCTCGGAGAGGACCGGAGTATACTTGGGTACGAGAAGACCAAATGTGGAAGAATTACGCTCATCTCTTTGATTTCAACAAGCGATCGGGCAAGAACGCAAGTTGATCTTCGAGGGCGAAGATCCTAATTTGGTGGGGATAATGTGACAATCCGTCAATTTCAGGTCGTTATTTTAATCTCGACTATTACGTATTACGTGTTTACTTTAATGAGAGTTTTAAATTATCGACTAACCGAGAAGGTTATGACTTGAAACTAGCGTAAGAATGTCGATTAGATGAAAACCGGCAAGGAATACGTTAGGTGTCGATATTATTTCTCAAATTATTATAAGAATGATTTTATTATATTTAATCTTCATTTCTCGTGCTTTACGTTTTAACGAATGACGAGAACTATTAGTGATCGCGATACCGATGGATGCCCAAAAATTTATGTTTTATTATCGATTGTCTCGATATTTTATATTTTCGACGTTTTCGATTTAATTACGTTATAAGTCGTGTCGAAGCTTTATTATTATATTTATGAAGCGTTTTAACTTTTGAAAAGTATTTTTACGAAACCCAAGTCCCGTAAATATTTTCAACTTTGACAAATATTCATTTTCAACCCTTTAACTTATTTAATTACTTTTTGGCCCAAAACTATGCCTAAATGACAAAATCTACCCTAACCTTGGACTATTTAAGGTTTTTCCACTAACTAGTTTTCATTAAAAATCATTTTTACAAAAAAATCACAAAATCTCTCTCTTTTCTTTCTCTTAGCCGTCCACCCCCATCCCATAATCCATCAAAAAATTTCAATTTCTACTTTGATTCTTCCAAATCTAATCAAAGACCCAACCTAGAAATTTCAAGAGCTTCATTTTGGTATAAGATTTTCCAACATGCATACACTTTATTTTTCTTTCAAATTTTTGGTGAAGAACATCATGTTTGATCTATTTTTATGGTTAAAAATGTTGTTATTATTATTATATTTGAGTGGGGTGTTGTTGCATGTATAAATTTTTATACTTGATTTTTATTAGATTGATCATGCAAGGGTGTTAGGAGTTTGATACAGGTGTTATGATGATATTAGGGTAATATTAAAAGTATAAAATTGGTTGAAATGGGTCAAAATGTTGATTTGGTTTGATTTTTAGATGACCATTTTAGACCAGTAGGTAAAAGGCCATTTTTGGGTTACTTACTGTATGAATCTTGTTAAACTAATAAGATAGGGTCGTAGAGAAGTTCGTTAGCTTCGATTTGATATAAAGTAGTGTTGGGCTAAAAGTTGATGAGTCAAATCACCATGGAAACTAGAAAGGACCAAATAAGACATTATGTGAAACTTCAAGCTGGTGGACAAAATACTACAAAGTTTCCCCTGCTAGAGAAACTTTCCTCTGCTGTATGTTTCCCCTGCCATATGTGATAAGAAGAAAAGATTTGGTCAAAGTAGTGATAAGAGTGAATAAGTCTGTTCTGATTTATTCATTAATATATTATTTAGTTTCCATGTATCATGGTTTCCTTATGTTATAAAAGGAACCATACGTAGGTTTTGTTTATTACTTTCATATTCACAATGTAACCTACTGTAAACATTGATCTCTAGGTGTGGGATTCAATGTACACACACCTAGAGTAGTTTGTGTTAATCAATTAATACAAACTCTCTTTTGGGAATTGTTCATCTTGTTAAACATCTTGTTCATGTTAATTGTATTATTCCGCTGTGTTCATCACATATACAATTGACAACCTAGATAAAATGGTTTTTGCTGTTTGAGTCTAACGATCTTGGATTCAACATGTGGTATCAGAGCGGGTGGCTCTTGATATCTAGGAGAAGAAGATGTTTTTCATGTTCGTAATGTTGCTGTGAAGAAAACGGTGATACTTTAGGGTTTTCCCTAAAATATTGGTGGTCGAAACTTCTTTGTAAAGGTTTCTGTTTTGCCATTTGTGTTCAATGTGAGGACAGATCACAAACAAGAGCAAATAATTCGTGGGCTAGTTATAATCGAAGGTTAGTAATTTTTTTTTTAATGGCCACGAATTAAAATGGGTACAAGGTTTCAGTAACATTTACATGATAAATTGGTGTTCACACGAATGATCTTCTTATCTTGTTCACACAAAACAAACCAATTAAATGGTTGTGTTCACACGATTTGACTAAATGGTTCACGTGGTTATGAATTGTATCCATTAATTAAATGGTTGTGTTCATACGGGTAATGAATTGTATCCATTAATTAAATGGTTGTGTTCATACGGGTAATGAATTGTATTCATTAATTAAATGGTTCACGTGGGGGTTTGAACAAAACAAAGCGAATTGATTATTTGGATGTCTAGTCATCACGTGAAGATGATATAGACAGTATACTTTGTTTGTGTATTAATGAGATGGGACGTATTATAATGCTACTGGATAATGTGGGGTTATCATTGCTTATGAAAGTGATTGATCATGTTTGGGGGATTTCAAGGTTCCATGTTTCTGACAAGTGAAAGGTATGCCAGTTTGATATAACGTAAGATATTGATTATCACAAAAGCAAGTGTTGTTAAAATTTTTGTCTGGTTGTGATTTTACAATAACCTACGTAATGTTGGTATGTGCTTGCACGTGATTGGTGGTCTTATGAAAGATCAAATGATAGTTTGGTCATATAGAGTGGAGTATACAAGTGCAGGTATATATCAACAGTGGCATTAAAAGTTCCTCCTGCTTTGGAAAAGGTACCCCCTGCTTTCAATAAAAGAAGCCCCTGCTACGATCCCCCTGCCTTCAATAGATCCCACTGCTTTCGTTAATAGATTCCCACTGTTTTTGAAAGTTCCCCTTGCTGTCAGATATGAGTTTTGGGACAGCAAGGTTTTGGAGTTTGGTTATTCACAGCAACTGATCTTAAAGGTATAATGGCTTGATTTAATTTTATTGATTACGAAGTAAAATTTTTATCATTTATTTGAAGATGAAGGAGATTTTTGCGGGTATGGGTTTTATGCTTAAACGCTTAGTGACGAAGTGATACAAGATCTAGGAATATGTGATTTTTCTTATGGTACTCTATGCACATATTTTCTATCACTTGAAGGAGTTACATTATTGTGCTCAGTGTCTCATTTTCATGAGGATTTTGTATATCTGAGACATTTTGTCACGTGGTTAGTGCAAGATACAGAACGCAAGTTCGGGTTATTCTTCTTCATCCTCAAGTAAGTTATAATCAGATTTCTTCATATGTAATCATTACATAAAGCCTACAGAATTGAAGATTCATCAATGACTAGCACAATTTTAGGGGAAGCTCATTTGATAAAGTGTTAGTCATTCACATATGACATCAAGGTGAAGGTTTTTGCTACTACTCATTGGTATTGCTACAACTAGTGTGAGTATCTACTGCTCAAAATCATTTTTTATTAGGAACACTATCCCCTATGTGCTTCATGGAGGGTATTTTGAAAAGTAGAATACTTGGGTTTGATGTATGATATTGGTTAGTAGTAGTTGAAAATCAAGGTTGTTCACATAGAAGACCCCTATTTGATCATGTCAAAAAGGGGAAGTTGTCTACAAAGAATGTTCAGCCTGTTGATCTTTGGTGTTGTATGTTTAAGGGGAAGTGTTTTGACATCATCAACTAGGGGAAGATTGTTGGGCTAAAAGTTGATGAGTCAAATCACCATGGAAACTAGAAAGGACCAAATAAGACATTATGTGAAACTTCAAGCTGGTGGACAAAATACTACAAAGTTTCCCCTGCTAGAGAAACTTTCCCCTGCTGTATGTTTCCCCTGCCATATGTGATAAGAAGAAAAGATTTGGTCAAAGTAGTGATAAGAGTGAATAAGTCTGTTCTGATTGTTTGAGTCTAACGATCTTGGATTCAACAAGTAGGACTTCCAACTCCAAACGAGTGCGAAGTTACAACAATTTTAGTATTCGTGTACCGGGAGACGAGTATCGGCACAATCCGAAAATTGTTGTCGATATTTGGATCGAATATCGGGGACTATAGAATGAGTTTTAAAAATGTTCAAGGACTGATGTTAAATTCTAAACCTCAGGTCATGAGTCTATTTTCAAACCCGAGTGTCGGTTTTATAAATGGAGCTGTTTAGATATGTCAAAATGGTTTTACGAGTTGAAGGCGTAAAACTGTCCGGTTTTTGTAACTCATAGATGTGTCGGGCAGAATGCTTTAGAAGTAATATTTTTAAATGAAACTTAAACTGAGTCTTATTCATATTATATGTGAGTTTGTGACCAAGTTTCGTCGAAAACGGAATAGTTTAAGTAAGGTAAACGAGCTTGTACTTTCGGTAAGTACCGGCAGAATCTTATCGATGATATAGTCTAATAAAGTTAACATGTAAAAGAAGTATAGAAGTACACTTGTACTATTATTATTTTTGGGATTATCATGGTTTTATAAATTGAGTTTTGTATTATTTAAGTATTATTTATACTTGAGTCATTTATTAACGAACACGCCTTATTTTGTAGGTTGCGGTCTTCGTGCTTAACGGGCATTACTTATCGTCGACGATCGTCACATTACTACTATTGTACCAAGGTGAGTCTATAGCCTCGCTTTTATAATATCTTGTAAAGTATTTTAAAACCCGAGAGGGGGATAACATGCTTGTTTTTAAAATAGGACACAAAGGACCCGATTGTATGCTAGATGAACGTTATTTACATATGTTTGCTTCTAGCCTTAAAAGACCCACTGAATCATGAATTGTTAATCGAATGAACGCTAATACTATGAATAGATCTATCGGGGTGACGCCCAGTCCTGTCGCGACTAGCTATCGCGTGGTGTTGTGATACACTAGTAATGAAACATCGGATGCAATTGTATAAGAGAAATATACGCACTTGGCTAGGTGTGTTGGGCTGAAATAATATATGTTAATGTTCAATGTCATGAGACTTATGTAATAACAACGATGATTATGTCTGATCCACATGATTGTCAACCATGGAAGGTTTATTCATAATACATGTGTTCGTTTATTTAATTTAAACTCTATAGATTCACTCAGCCTTTTTGTTGACTTTATAGCATGTTTTATCTCAGGTCTATGAAGAAGGCACTCAAGGAAGGCGGTTTCATACAGCTTGCTTAATTTAAATGATTTGGCCCGCTTTTCTAAACTATGTCCATTCAAAGAAACTTTTGTTTTTTGTTATGTTGTGTAAACTTAAAACTATTTGGGACCGTGTATGAACTGTTTCATCTTTAAATAATGAATGGATGTATGTTTTATTAAAACGACTCGTTTTGAGGCATTTTCTATGATATTGAGATTGAACCATGATAGTAACACCCAATGACGCTTCCGCTGCTTTGACATGAAATTGGGGGTGTTACCATAAGCTATACAAAAGTCCAACTGAGACCTTGAAGGGGTCTCGGTTGACACTAAACAAATCAACCGAACATGCAAAACATACCCTGGCCTAGTGTCGGGGTTTCTTGGTCTCGGGTTCGAACAACAAAAACCAACCGAGCCCCTTTTGGGGTCTCGGTGGTGCCTCGGTGCATACAACCGATCAAACAAACACACACCCCGACCCTTGGTCGGGGTTCTTGATGCGTCCGAGCCACAACCAAGCCAAGCTGAGAGTCTTGGGACTCTCGGTGGTGGTAACAAAAACAAGTCGAGCCCCATATGGGGTCTCGGGTGTCTCGGCCGAACCACAACCACACACAACCAAACCCGAACCATGAATTTAATTAATCTATTACATGTTTTATTCTTGTTCTTGATGATTAATTAAATTATAACATGAAATCAAAAGAATTAAATAAAAAGAAAAAGGTTTAATTTATACGGAATGTGTGAAAAGAAAAAGAGAATGATCACGAACACAAAACCAATAGCAAAAATCGTCTGAATCGTCCTTGTTGCTTGTATATGGCCGGCGACAACAAGCACAAAAGGAGGCAGGGGAAACTTTTCTGAAACCTAAAATATGTTTATGTTTTCCTGTATTTTATTATTTAAAATTGGGTTATGGGCCAAAGTCCATCTTTCCTTCTTTCTTTGTTGTAGTCGCGGCCTAGGGGAGCCCAACAAGGGAACCTGTAACTTTTCCGTGTCTAAATAATAAGTCGTGTATGCTCGTGATTTAATATTCATGATTTTGGTATTCGTGATTGTGTCACATTTATAATATTCATGATTGTTCGTTATTTAATGTCATGACACGTGTATTAATATTATAAATGGAAAGTTTAAATTTTATCGTGTTTTCATAAGTTACTGTTCACGTGTACTGTTCATAGGATTTTAATGCGGGTTTTACACTACTAGCATCATAGTGGTTGTTCGTTTGACATGTCGTGTGAGCAAACGATGAAGACGGTAATTTAACCGTTAAAGTTCAAGATCAAGATAAAGACGCATTAATTGATTTAATCAATTAATTAAAGGTTGGTTTTAAATTGTTTTTCTTATATGCTTAATTATTTATGTCATACTAGATCCATTCCGCTGCGTACTCGTAATTAATGGTTTAACTAGTATTCAAAATCCCAATAGTGGCATCACGAGTCATCATATGGCTTCACGAGTCATCGTATGGCATTCATGGGTTACACATAGAATGAACACGCTATATCTGCTTAAAAAATCTCTTTATTTATTTTCTATGCCAATAACATGCATTCTTGCCATAAAGTTTTAATCTTGATCTTGATATAATAAAATTGGGTAGGTTTAAACTAAATCGGTTAATAACATATTATGATTGTTTGTTTATCCGACCAAAATACTTACGCAATCAAGTTATATGATGCATGTGGTTGCCCTTGGTTATCAAGGGGGAGTCTTTTGGTTCTTCAATTGGGGAAGACTCAATCGAGATCTCGGATCTTATATGTTACTGCTTTCATATAGATTCTGTCTTTACCTCTACCATTCTTTCTTTCTATTTTTTATGTGCTTATATATTTTCCATTATGAATTGCAAAAAACATAATTATACAAGATTCTAGTAATCATAAAAACGGATCTCTACTTATATCAGAACTAGCTTTAAAATATGTCACGTTAATTACACTTACTTTTCTTTGCGAATCGGCTATGTTTTATTTGTCAAAACTCGTTTTTTAACAAAAATTAATATTGACACAAGAACTATAAAACTTGGTTTTATTATTAGCTAATTGTTTTGCGAAATCATATTGTCACTCGAGTTAGGTTTACATACTGTAATGATGGCTTATAAACCATCCTCTCAACGATGTGAGTTGCAAAATTTAATTATCTTGTAATACTTAAAAACATCATGTTTTGTGATTTGGTAATGGTGGATCTTGCTACTACACTATGTGTTTTAGTCAAACCATTAAGGCTTTGAATGATCTTTCATCTTTTCCCTTGTCACATAGATGTTTTGGCATTTATTTGATAATTATTCCAAGCACTTATGCCTTTGGGCGCATGAAGAGTATGATATAGGGTATGATCATTCTTTAATCTTTTCTCACGGTAAATCACGCCTAAAACTAAAGTTAATAAAAAGTTTTTCTTAACTTGTGCTAAAAAGATGACTACATGCATCTTTTTACACGCTTTTGACATTTGTTTCCAAAACTTATGTTATACCTATTTGAATCTTTAAGTCTATGTCATCCAATGTAAAAGCACTTGTTGTTGGTTTTCATCAACTGGTCAGACCTAGGGTGAATTCTATACCTAAGGCGAATTTTGTCATAGGTTGGATCTATGTTAATTTTTGTATGCTTTACATTGGTACGACTTAAATCGAGTTCCTAGTCAGATCTTGAACCCGAGGCATAAGATGAGATGAAACATACTCATGACTTTATTATTTTTAGAACAAGTTTGCTTGAGATGTTCATTGGTACTCGTAAGAGTTGTGAGGACATCCCATTCAAAAACTCTGCAACAATAAACTTTATAAATCGTCTCATAAATTCTAAGAGTTGCACTTGTAATGCAATTAACGCTCGACGCTTACTTATTGCCCTACTTATTATTAGATGGTCAGACCTCCTAATAATGAATGGGAGGACAAGTAGAATCTTAGTCTTATTAGTCTTTAATTGTGTAATTAATTGTGTAATTAATTCTATTAAGAATTTAATTATCAAAAATACTAAATTGAACTTTCTATGTTCTGATCATTTGTGTTATTGCAACATAATTCGTAACTAAAGTTGTTTCCTTTTAGTAAACAAACATAGTCTCTTTTCCTGGTAAGAAGAGAAAGACTTACTCCTATCTCTTTTTATGGTTGACAAGAATAATATATGATTATAATTGAATCAGTTAATGTAACTAATGCGTAAAAACATTATTTGTAATAACTAATTTTTCTTAGTTATGATCACAACAAAGTGTAAAAACATTTATCGTCAAATAAAATTGATACAAGAGATTTGCTATGGTTCAGATTAGTTCTCGGAATCTTCTCGAATTGATAACGGTTCAAAGTGGAATAGTTTGTTCTTGGTTACTAAAAAGGGGTTGGTTTGTTATCTATTTTAAACTAATAGTAAATAAATGTAAATGTCGTTGAGCGAAAAGAGTTTTAAAGATTAAACTAAAAATACGAGTTGAAAATAAATGCTTGAAAACTTAAAGACTAGATTAGAAAAAAATACTTGAACACTTAATAACACTAACACTTGGAAACTTTATAAAAACAAGGAATTAATCCAAACCCTAATCGGAATAATGGTCGGAAAGACAGATCGGAATATTGGAAAAAGTACTAATTGGAATATGCAAAAAAGGCCCGTCGGAATACTGTTGTCGGAAAGGCAATCGGAATGCTCCCTGGTCGAAATGCTGGCGTCGGAATAATGGAATAAGGAGCTAATCGGAATATCATCAAAGAACACAATCGGAAAGTTCTAAAACACTAAGCTAATCGGAATGATTAACTAATAAGCCAGTCGGAATATCTCACAAAACCAACACAATCGGAATGTTACAAAACCATTTTCCGATCTGACGATCGGAATAAAGGGGGGTGTGCAGTCGGAATATACCAATCAGAAAAGGGTTTAATACCTTTTTCGATTACCCTTTTGATTCGGAATAAGCCAAGCTATAAGCTATAAGGAATAAGCTCAAACTAAAACTTACACGAATCTAGAGTGAAAAGGACTCGATAAGCCCAAATAACAACTTATCCAAACTTAAAATAGGCAAACTTTTAAATCAAACTATAAAAAGATGAACTTTTTAAGAAAACTTTTTTAAAAAGTAAATAAGCTAATATATAAATAAGCCAATAAGCACAAGGATCTTAAAGCTTATTCGTATGAGAACTCAAGTAAGCATAAAAAGATTAACTTTTTAAGCACGAAATCATTAAGAACAACACGGATCAAATGAAATTCGCACCAAAATTAATCTAAAAATCAAAGAAAGGTAGAAAGAGATGAAAGATTAAAAGCTTAAACTTAAACTTGATTAATTAAATCAACAATACAAAAGGTTTAATCTTGAAAGATTAAAAGAAAGAAAGATGAAAACTTAGTGAGAGAAAGTTGAGAACTTTCTCTCTCTAAAACTAGAAAGAAAAGTGAAAAAATGAAACTAACTAAAAAACTAACTCTAAAATTGTAAGGAGAAGGCCTATTTATAGGTGTTGCTTGTGGGCTTGTAAATGGGCTTGTACATGGGCTTTTCTTCTTCTTTCTTCTTTAGTCTTTACGTCTCTCTAAATAAACATTTCCGACTTTGGATTTTGAGAAGTGTCGGTGAATAATTCCAACTCGTCTTATAATCTTTTGTTTAATAGACTCGAGTTCTTCGACATATATGAATCTTCCATCTTTGGCCCTTTTCTTCGATAAATCTTCAAATATGCACAATGACTTCAAATCTTTTGCATCTCTTGGACAATAGACTTCGTCTTGAGTCTTTTTCTTCGATAAAACCCGTGCAATCCCATGTTTTCTTCAATATTCATCCGGTTGACTCTGAAAACATAATAAACACAAAAACCATGCATAATTCCAAACAAATGATATTAAATACGTGTTTTGGTCTGGTTTTAGCCAGAAATAAGTGGTAAAAGGATGGGTGTTTTCACACCTATCAAATCCCCTACACTTAACCATTGCCATGCCCTCATGCAATGCTTAGTGATAAAGCAAATTTACACTTTTCTCATAATCAATCAACCTTGGCCTTATTAACATACTAAACAAAAATTAAAGTACTAAGAGAAATTAAAATTTAAAGTAAACAAAAGGATAGAAAACCATTTTCACTCGAAAATAGCTATATGGAAATAACTTGCAAAGAGATCAAGGACTTACATTAGGGCTTTGGTGCTGCGAAGATTTATCACCCTCAAGTTTTACGTTCCCCAATCTAAGCTTAAAAATGAGATCATTGTTATTATAAGTTAGAAAAACAAACACTTACACACATGGCTTAATTATATGCTTAAACTCCCTTATTCCTAGGTGTATCTCTTATATTTTATTTTTGTCTTAGAATGATCATGAAGATGCATTTTTGGACTTATTTCGATAGTTTATTTAGGCTGAAAGCAAAGTAGGACGATTTGATCAATAGTTAGCTAAAGGACAAAATCTCTTAAAACTGCTTCTCGGGATATCAAAAAGTTCATATCTTGGCATAACTTGCTTCGCGATTTGAGACCTTTCTCGGGCCGATATTTGGCATGTACTTCATACTTCATATCTTGAGAGACGTTCTTGAGATAATGGTCTTCTCTTCGTTAATAGAGTTTCTTCACTTGGAGACTTTTGAGGGGTACTCCAACTTTGTTGACCACGACTTCATGATTATTACTTCAATCTCTAATTGGGATTTTGAGATACAACGATCCGCCTCCTTTTCGGACTTGGATCTATTTATCCTCATACCTTGTTAGGGTCTTTTCGGATAGACTTCTCCATGATCTTTATGGGAGTTGATTGCTTTTCGTCGTGAGTCTTGATCCTTCATATTGATTTTGGGAATAATGTTTTTCACATCACCTTGGATCTTTAGCAATAAGATTGAATCCTCATGCCTTGTTAGGGCCTTTTCGGACTCGCCAATCTTCGCGCCCCGCTTCATAAGTTATGCCTTGGCTATGAACTCTTATCATTACCGAGCAACTTTTAAACGATCTTGGGCTAGAAGCTAAGTAACTTTTCAAATCGTACGACCTTACTTATTGCAGATAAATTATTAGCAAGTGATGGGAGAATAGGCAAATAATTACACCAAGTGAGCTTGTGCAAGAATACCGACTTATAATTGACTCTATCATTTCTCGTTCTCCACAATTTAAAATCTCAAGTAATGAGACTCGTGGATGCTTAGCCTAATAAACCAATTAAGGTCTACATGGTTAAGGATACTAGCTAGAATAAACTTGGATAAGTCTATTCGGGTTGAGTCAAAATAATCGCAACGGGCCTAATATGTCAAAGATTTCAAAACTAGCTACACCACTTTATTAATATTTTTGACTTTATTGCGGGATATATACATATGAAAGCAAAGATAAAAATTTAAAAATTACGACTAAATGGCCAAAGTTAATTAAAAATTTGAAAAAATGTTTAAAAAGATGATTTTCCGGTTAAATGAAGGCATTTTCATGGAAAAGTCCACTTAAAACTTCGATAGAAGTCCCCCTACACTTAAGATAAACATTGTCCTCAATGTTTAAGCATGTGGGAAAAATCTCCCCTACACTTATGACATTGTGCACGTTGGTTAAATCAAGCTAAGGAAGAGACGACTAACGTGATCATTTTCAAATGTGAGTATGAAGAAAATTGAATCACGATAGTTGAGAGATAGAACCGGATTTCGGATAATACGGGAGCACGGTTCTTCAAAGGTTCCAAAAGTGCATTCATCCCTGTAATCACATCACCACACAAACACAAACAACCTATAGAGGTCCCCTTACACTTAGGAGGTTAAAACGGAAAAGGATAGATACTCGGGTTACCTCCCGATGAGCGCTTGTTTTTGATAACCGAGTCACGAGCCTGACTCGACCCAAAATTAGTTCATGGGAAACGTGGTGAGGGATGGAATCATCTCATGAGAGATGTCCTCACCAAAGTACAACTTCACTCGTTGGCCATTCACCTTAAAATTAGGTCCATTGGGTTGAGCGAGCTCGAGAGTACCATATGGAAAAATCTGGGCAATGGTGAATGGGCCGGACCAACGAGATTTCAGCTTGCCCGAAAAGATTTTCAACCGAGAGTTAAAGAGTAAAACTTTGTCTCCAACTTGGAACTCTCGGTTCTTAATCTTAGAGTCGTGAATGAGCTTAGTCCTTTCCTTATAGATCAAAGAATTTTCATAAGCCTCATTCCGGAGTTCATTCAGCTCATTGAGTTGGATTTTGCGTAGGTCACCGGCTTTGTTGATATCGAAATTAGCCCACTTCAAGGCCCAGTAAGCCTTGTGCTCCAACTCAATGGGGAGGTGGCATGCTTTCCCGTACACGAGATGATATGGTGTACAACCAATTGGAGTCTTGTATGCGGTACGGAAAGCCCACAAAGCATCATCAAGTTTATCAGCCCATGAGGCACGATGCTCTCCCACGGTTCGTTCAAGAATTCGCTTTAATCCTCGGTTAGAGATTTCAGCCTGGCCATTAGTTTGTGGGTGGTAGGCGGTGGAAAGACGATGATTTACACCATACTTAGCCATGACTCTAGCAAATTGATCATTGCAAAAATGAGTCCCGCGATCACTAATAATGGCACGAGGCACACCGAATCTAGCGAATAGCAATTTCAAAAAGTTACAAACCACCCTTGCGTCATTAGTGGGTAAAGCTTTGGCTTCAACCCATTTAGAAACGTAGTCAACGGCTACAAGGATGTATTTGTTTCCTTTAGAGGAAGGGAATGGCCCCATAAAGTCGATACCCCAAACATCAAAGATTTCACATTCTTGTATGAAATTTTGAGGCATCTCATCTTTATGTGTGATCTTGCCTTGTTTTTGGCAAGCATCACAATGTTTAACCATTGCGTGAGCATCACGATAAATGGTAGGCCAATAAAATCCCGAGTCAAACACTTTTTTGGCGGTGTAGTTGGGACCAAAGTGACCACCGGTGGGTCCTTTGTGGCAAGCGTCAAGGATTTCTAAAGCTGCCGATCCATCAACACATCGGCGAATAATCAAATCAGCACATTGTTTGAATAGATACGGGTCATCCCAAAAGTAAGTCTTAATGTCTTTGAAGAACTTCTTCTTTTGCTGGGATGTTAACCCGTCAACGAGAATTCCACCCACCAAGTAGTTTGCAATGTCTGCAAACCACGGGGTTTCATCAGAATTCGAGTTGATAGACATTAAGGTCTCCAGGAGAAAAGAATCATTGATTTCTTTGTTCGGATGATCCCCTTGATAAGGATCCTCAAGTCTACTGAGATGATCCGCGGCTAGGTTTTCAGCTCCCTTCTTATCACAAATTTCGATTTTAAATTCTTGAAGTAGCAAAACCCAGCGAAGAAGTCTTGGTTTGGAATCTTGTTTAGTTAACAAGTACTTCAACGCGAAATGATCGGTATAAACGATGGTGGTAGAAAGGACAAGATAGGGGCGGAACTTTTCAAAGGCATAGACAACAGCTAAAAGCTCTTTTTCGCTCGTCGTGTAATGCAATTGAGCCCCTGTCATTGTCTTGCTAGCGTAATGGATCGGTTGGAAGTGTTTGTTCACTCTTTGGCCCAAAACCGCTCCAATAGCAAAGTCGCTAGCATCGCACATCAACTCGAAAGGCAGCTCCCAATTAGGGGTAACCAAGACCGGTGCCTTAGTTAGCTTATCCTTAAGCAAGTTGAAGGCTTCAAGACACTCATTGAAAAAGATAAAAGGAGTATCTTTTTCCAAGAGGTGGGTCATCGGGCGAGCGATTTTAGAAAAATCTTTGATAAAGCGATGATAGAAGCTCGCATGACCGAGGAAACTTCTCACACCCTTCACGGTTGAAGGTGGAGGCAACTTAGAAATAACATCGACTTTAGCACGGTCCACTTCAAGACCGGCTTTGGAGATCTTGTGTCCTAGCACGATGCCCTCTTTTACCATGAAATGGCATTTTTCCCAATTAAGAACAAGGCGAGTGTCTTCACACCGCTTAAGCATACGTTCTAAATTGGCAAGGCAAGCAAAGAATGAATTGCCATAAACTGAGAAATCATCCATTAATACTTCCATAGTTTCTTCAACCATGTCATGGAAGATAGCCATCATACACCTTTGGAACGTCCCAGGAGCATTGCATAAACCAAAAGGCATACGTTTGTAAGCAAATGTTCCATAGGGACAAGTGAATGTGGTCTTTTCTTGGTCTTTGGGATTGATGGGAATTTGAAAATACCCCGAGAAACCGTCTAAAAAGCAGTAATAGTCATTACCAGCTAGACGCTCGAGCATTTGATCCATGAAAAGAAGAGGAAAGTGATATTTTCTCGTGGCATCATTGAGTTTGCGATAGTCGATACAAACTCTCCACCCAGTAACGAGACGAGTAGGAATCAACTCATTGTGTTCATTGGGAACAACGGTTATTCCGCCCTTCTTGGGCACACAATGGACGGGACTTACCCACGGCGAATCCGAAATAGGGTAAATCAAGCCGGCATCAAGAAGTTTGATAACCTCTTGTTTGATGATGTCGTGAATGCGAGGATTAACCCTTCTTTGGCTCTGGATTGCGGGTTTAAAGTCATCTTCCATGAGAATCTTGTGAGTATAAAAGTTTGGATCAATTCCGCGGATATCGGTAATTTTCCAAGCAATTGCCTTCTTATGATCTTTAAGCACAGAAATTAGGCGAGATTTCTCTTCTTCTTTCATGTCCTTAGCAATGATAACGGGCGACTTCTTCTTATCTTCAAGGAACACGTACTCGAGATGGGGTGGCAACTCCTTAAGTTCTAAATCTGGATAATTTTCGATGGGAGGCGTATTCGAAGTCGGTTCATCGATAGCAATATCCTTGGGAGATGGTGGAGAAATATTGTCCTCTTTAAGAAGGTTCTCAATGAGGCGAAGATCTTCATCCCAATCGGTGGGAGAATCGTCATGTTCTAAGTTCACATCTCCCATGGTGGCTTCCAAATCTTTCCAAAGGAAATCACTTTCTCCAAATAGAGATAGTGATGAATCAATAGAGGAAACGGTCTCAACATTGGGAAGAGAGGTAGGAACACTTTTACAAGCATCTTTGAAGTGTTCTTCATAAGCCTCATCAAGAACGTCAATACAATTAACACTCTCGTATGAATAAGGCTGTTTAGAAAGCTTTCCCATGTTGAAAACGATTTTATGGTCACCCACTCTCATGATAAGCTCACCGGCTTCAACATCGATGAGAGTGCTACCGGTCCTCAAGAATGGACGACCAACAATTAATGGCACACGAGGGTCCATATCGTAGTCGACGACGACGAAATCGGCAGGAAAAGTGAATTTGTCGACTCCTACAAAAACGTCTTCGGCTATCCCCACTGGATAAGAAACCGAACGGTTAGCTAATTCCAAAGTCATTTTGGTGGGGACTAGCTCGGGGAGAGATAATTGCTTCCAAACGCTTAGAGGCATTAGATTAATACTGGCACCTAGATCGGCTAGGGCCATGCAATTCTCTACTCCCAGGAAGTTGCAAGGGATTAAGAAGCGACCCAGATCACCAAGCTTGGTTGGCAATTTCCTTAAGAGCACTACAGAGCAATTCTCATTAAGTTGGGTGTTAGCAATATCAAGAAGCTTCTCCTTGTCACTAAGAAGATCTTTGAACATTTTCGCATATTTGGGCATGTGAGCGAGAGCCTCAGCGAAGGAGATGTTAAAATTCAATTGTTTAAACATTTTGAGAAAGTTCGAAACCTGAATATCATCCTTGCTTTTGAGCTTCTCTTTCCTCAACCTTGAGAGATAAGGTATATCGGAAGAAGAGGAAGTCTTTGGGATAGTAGGATCACTCACATCCTTGGGTGGAGGAGGGTTAGAAGTAAGAGGTGGAGGAATTGGGGAAATAGAAGGTTGAGGAATAGGAGCAGGTGACTCGTTTTCCTTAGTCACAATCACCGGTGGAGGTATAGGAAGCTCGGGTTCCTTGGTACCTTTGCCACTACGAGTGGTGATTGCTTTCATCTCCCCTCTTGGATTCGCAACGGTGTTACTCGGAAGAGTACCCGAAGAAGAGGGTTTATTACCTTGGAAGAAACTAGCCATCATGTTCCTTAAGTCATTCGTTTGACTTGCCAAAGTGTTTCTCATATCAGCTCGCAGATCGTTCCCTTGTTTCACCATGTCTGCTTTCAAGTTGAGCACTTCCCGTTGGAGATTGTCCACGATCACATCATTAGTCCTCATGTAGGTTCCAATATCTTGGTGTAATGTGGTGGGTTGGTTGGGAGGAGCATTGTAGGCGGGTGGTTGATAAGCAGGTTGTTGGTAAACTTGGTTGTTTCTTTGAGGTGGATATGGCTGTTTGTGAGGTGGTTGGTATGGTGCACGAGGTTGTTTTTGTTGAGGAGGGCGATTAAGGTTTTGTTGTTGGTTTGGGTTGTTAGGAGGAAAACCGGGCGGGGAAAGAAAGTTGTTTGAGTGGTAGCTAAGCAAGTTGCGGTCACCTTGAGGGCGAGCTTGATAAGCGGCTGGAGGATAGGTACCGTATGCTGCATTAACATTCTAAGAAGGATAGTCTTGGGTGGCGGTACAAGTGGTGTAAGAGTGAGGACCCCCGCATATCTCACATGGTTGGCTAACAGCATTGACTTGAGCGTCGTGAGCGTTTTTAGCATTGATGTTGTTGGTATTGTTAGCGGTGTGGGTAACAAGTGATTTAAGAAGCGTAGTAATTTTGTCAAGTCGCTTGTCGTTGTCACTAATACTAGCACTAGCGGCATTGGTCCGAACACTCTTGGTTTGCACACGAGACTTATTTTCAATAATATCCCAAGCGGCATTGGAAGTCTTAACCAAAATATTACCCCCCGAGGCACTATTTAGTTAATCTTGGTCATTCATGCTTAAACCATTATAAAAAGTATTAATTTGGTGCACTTTGGTAAAACCATGTTGTGGGCACTTTCTTAAAAGATCTTTAAAACGGTCCCAAGATTCACTAAAAGACTCATCGTACTTTTGTTCAAAATTAATGATTTCATTCCGCAAAGCGGTAGTACGAGAGGGTGGGAAAAAGTAGTTTATGAACTTGGTCTCCAAATCCGTCCACGTCAGAATACTTTGTGGCGGTTCCTTTGCAAGCTAATGCCGGGCTTGTCCCTCTAAAGAAAAGGGAAAAAGTTGTAAACGGATTACCTCTTGTGGAACACCATTGAATTTGACCGTATTGGTGGGTTGCAAGAACAGTTTGATATGGTCATGAGGATCATCAATGGTACGCCCCAAGAATGGTTGAGCAGAGACCATCTGAATAAAGCCGGATTTGAGCTCAAAGTTGTTGGCTGCAATCGCGGGTAGGACAATTGGATCATTGTTGCCCTCCACATGTGCTTGCAAAAGTTCAATCATAGGGAGATTGTCCAGTAGAGGTTCATTGTTGTTGTTATTATTGTTGTTGAGAGGTGGATTATTATTGTTGTTATTGTTTTGAGGTGGGTTATTGTTGTTGTTGTGTACACCGGCCATGTCTAAGTCTTCGAGAGGCTCGGGCTCTTGATAAGACGTTGAACGTGTACGCATGCACCTGCAAAAGAACTAACAAAGCAAACAAGAAATATTTTTGTCTTTTTTATGTTTTTTACTTTTTAGGATTTTTGAAAATTTTATATTTTTTAGGGTTTTTGAAAGTTTTTATGAAAAAGTAACGTTCACGGTGAACGGATCCCATAATCCAAGTTCTCACAAAAAACTGTTAATCCTTACGAGAAGAGCCGGCAGCGGCGCCATTTGATACAAGAGATTTGCTATGGTTCAGATTAGTTCTCGGAATCTTCTCGAATTGATCACGGTTCAAAGTGGAATAGTTTGTTCTTGGTTACTAAAAAGGGGTTGGTTTGTTATCTATTTTAAACTAATAGTAAATAAATGTAAATGTCGTTGAGCGAAAAGAGTTTTAAAGATTAAACTAAAAAGACGAGTTAAAAATAAATGCTTGAAAACTTAAAGACTAGATTAGAAAAAAATACTTGAACACTTAATAAAACTAACACTTGGAAACTTTATAAAAACAAGGAATTAATCCAAACCCTAATCGGAATAATGGTCGGAAAGACAGATCGGAATATTGGAAAAAGTACTAATCGAAGTATGCAAACAAGACCCGTCGGAATACTGTTGTCGGAAAGGCAATCGGAATGCTCCCTGGTCGGAATGCTGGCGTCGGAATAATGGAATAAGGAGCTAATCGGAATATCATAAGAGAACACAATCAGAAAGTTCTAAAACACTAAGCTAATCGGAATGATTAACTAATAAGCCAGTCGGAATATCTCACAAAACCAACACAATCGGAATGTTACAAAACCCTTTTCCGATCTGACGATCGGAATAAAGGGGGGTGTGCAGTCGGAATATACCAATCGGAAAAGGGTTTTTCCGATTACCCTTTTGATTCGGAATAAGCCAAGCTATAAGCTATAAGGAATAAGCTCAAACTAAAACTTGCACGAATCTAGAGTGAAAAGGACTCGATAAGCCCAAATAATAACTTATCCAAACTTAAAATAGGCAAACTTTTAAATCAAACTATAAAAAGATGAACTTTTTAAGAAAACTTTTTTAAAAAGTAAATAAGCTAATATATAAATAAGCCAATAAGCACAAGGATCTTAAAGCTTATTCGTATGAGAACTCAAGTAAGCATAAAAAGATTAACTTTTTAAGCACGAAATCATTAAGAACAACACGGATCAAATGAAATTCGCACCAAAATTAATCTAAAAATCAAAGAAAGGTAGAAAGAGATGAAAGATTAAAAGCTTAAACTTAAACTTGATTAATTGAATCAACAATACAAAAGGTTTAATCTTGAAAGATTAAAAGAAAGAAAGATGAAAACTTAGTGAGAGAAAGTTGAGAACTTTCTCTCTCTAAAACTAGAAAAAAAGTGAAAAAATGAAACTAACTAAAAAACTAACTCTAAAATTGTAAGGAGAAGGCCTATTTATAGGTGTTGCTTGTGGGCTTGTAAATGGGCTTGTACATGGGCTTTTCTTCTTCTTTCTTCTTTAGTCTTTACGTCTCTCTAAATAAACGTTTCCGACTTTGGATTTTGAGAAGTGTCGGTGAATAATTCCAACTCGTCTTATAATCTTTTGTTTAATAGACTCGAGTTCTTCGACATATATGAATCTTCCATCTTTGGCCCTTTTCTTCGATAAATCTTCAAATAGGCACAATGACTTCAAATCTTTTGCATCTCTTGGACAATAGACTTCGTCTTGAGTCTTTTTCTTCGATAAAACCCGTGCAATCCCATGTTTTCTTCAATATTCATCCGGTTGACTCTGAAAACACAATAAACACAAAAACCACGCATAATTCCAAACAAATGATATTAAATACGTGTTTTGGTCTCGTTTTAGCCAGAAATAAGTGCTAAAAGGATGGGTGTTTTCACACCTATCAAAAATCAAAAGACGAATTATTCAACAAACACCATCAATAACTATCATCAAGGTAATAATATTTAAGTCTTACACAAACATATCTTATACATGTTTAGTGATTATAGAAAGTGATTAACCTCAAAACTCATATTTATCCAAATGTGACAAAATATTTTAATAAACTTTATTTTTAAGAAAATGTTTTATTAAAATAGAAAATGGAAATTTGAATTTGACATACTCAAAATGGTATAAGAATATCCTCTTGAGGTATAAACTTCACCATATGAGATTTCCCCACTAAAGGACAAAAAGGAGCGGACTCTAGAGCTCGCGGCTCAGTATAGGTGCTTGTGGCTCAATATCAATATTGAGTCGTCAGCCAATTTAATGAGCCGCGCCCAGAGAGCCGTTACAACTTGTCTCCTATAAATAGTGGATCATTTATCCATTTTCCAATAAACATTTTGGATAGTTTTATGTTTCTTATCTTCTTTATATGTTTCCATTCATTCGTAAATGATCACTTAATTGGTTAAGTATGTTTATTTATTATTATCCTTTTGATCCCCTTCTTTACGTCCAAAGAGAAGACCACTCACACATTTGTGATATGATAAAAGATGAAGCCTTGATGAAGATCATCCTTTCTTAGATCTAGTCATGTTCGTCATTTTGTTTATTTGAGTCTAGTGTAGATCCAAGATATCTGTGTATACTTGGATTAGTCTTGTGTATATCCAAGGTATTTGTGTATATTTGGGTTAGTCTTGTGTAGATCCAAGTTATATGTGTATACTTGGATATGTCTTGTGTTGTAATATGTCTTGTGTGTAAGTTCTCACTAAACTACAAAGTGATGTAATTGTGTGTTGGTGTTTTGTGAGTTCTCACTTAACTAGAAAGTGATGTGTGTGAAGATTGGTTCAGCTTTGGATTAGGACTCGACATCTAGCCTTGTGTCGGAAAAGAAGATGGGTGATGAATATTGGTTCTAGCTTTGGATTAGGACTCGACATCTAGCCTTGTATCGGAAAAGAAGATGGGCGACGAAGACTGGTTCTAGCTTAGGATTAGAACTCGACATTTAGCTTAGTGTCAGAAAACATTGTAAGCGACGTTGTAAGGTTTTCTCCGCCAAGAAGGGAGCTGGTGGATATAGTGGAAATCTTAAGTAAGGTGTACTCGAGGATTAGAGTCGGAACGAAAAGACTTTTGTTGCCGAACCACAATAAATCTTGATGTCTTTCCTTAGGTTGCTTATTTCCTTACTCTTTACTTATTCATCTTTACATTAATGCATTGCATTTCCATAATCACTAGATGTAGTAAATGTTTTGCAAATTGACTTAACAACTATGAAACTAGTTTTCAAGTTAAAGGAAATTTTGAGACCAACATAATTTTAATCAGGATTTTAATTAGAGAAACTATTCAACCCCCCTTTTAGTTTCTAGAGAATCATTATCGATTGTATTTAAACTCACTTCTAATATTTCATTATCCTAATCCAGTTCTGACATCTTTGAAAAATAACATATTTTGTGTATCTAGAGTACCTTTGTCTACAGCTACCAAAATAGATGACATCTTGCACTTGTTACGATGTATGAGTTTAAAGTGCAAAGAGTAAAGAATTTACTAGCACTTCGCTAGGTATCTTTCTTAGACTCTCGTTATTTCTTAAAGTGAAAAATACCCTTGTGGCTATGCAGACGATAAAAGGAGGAATTGCATGTTAAATATTCAAGTTAATTGAAAGCATGAATGGCTAGTCCCTCATCTACGTAAGTAGAATTCATATACTTTGTTCAATACCTAAGTACATTTCTACTTGTAGCCATTTTTTCAGAGATAAGGAAGTCAATAAATTGCTATTTGCTTTCTACTAGTGATGCAACATTTATTATGTTGAAAACCCTAGTGGGAGCATTGCGGTTTATTACTGAAATAATATTCATGTAATATTGCCAATTTCAGTGGGATCTACAAGATTTATTTTCTTGTTAGTCATTCATATTATTTCGAACTTTCTTTGAAATTATTTACCACTTTCAAATACGAGCGACCATTTGCATTTTATTTATATAATAACATGTTTCCTTTCTAATGTCGCTTTCTGAAACGTTATATAGAATAATAATCCATAATTCCTTATTAAAAATTATGGTTCTAAAACGTTACACAGTCAGTGAACCCCAGGTCATAGACTCCTAGTTCAGCGACCTTACACAGTCAGTGAACCTCCACCAGCAGTTCGAACCCTTCAGACTGAAACCAGCTGTCAGTGAACCTACAGGTCCCTGAACCTTCTTCTTCGGACCCCTGTCCCCAAGTCCATACACCCTCTGTCTATGAACAATCAGTGTTCTGGACCCTCATTAGTGTTCTGGACTCTCAACCATCAACAAGTTCTGAACCCTCAGCAGGTCTTCATATCATAGATGGTCTTCGGGAGTTAGTGAGTCATTTTCATTACTCACTAACTCCATCATCTTGATCCTGATTCTTATCTTCACTGGCTCAGATCCGCTGCAGTAGTGAAGGAGTCTATGTGGACTTCTAAGAACATCTTGAGGATGACTCGGTAAACTATCATGAGTTTACCGACCTATATAATACTTAGGGTATATTTCATTCAAATCAGTACATGGACAATTTAGGCTCTAAATTGGCCCAACAATCTCCCCCTATTTCAATAGAAATATAGCCTAAGTCTTTTAGTAGTAAGTGAGCATAACGGCTTCTTCTTACATACTAAGATACAACACATAGATACAATAAATAACAACCTTCTGATGTGAAGTTTTACAACATGTATTCATACCAGCTCTTTGTATTCGTGACTAAATAAGTGTAGTCTCTGACGAACATCTGAGCTTTCTTCCTAGGTTCAGTGGTAGCTTCAGAGACTTATTTCCAGCAGTGGTGATCAGGCACAACAAGAAAAATTCACTCCAAACTACTAAATACCCAAGTATATTAAAATACCAGAACACTTGTTCACTTCATGTAACGAACATCAATAACATACCACTCTTCTACCCCGAACACATCATTCTCTCTTTCAACAAAAACATCAACCTGTATAACCACATTACCAACAACAACTTCTCTTCTTGGAAATTTGGATTTTTTTTTGGTATGTGATTGGTTTGTTTGTTTTGTTTTTGTAGTGGTGGGGTGGTGGTGTTGTTTGTGGTGTTATATGTGATTTGTCAATAGGTTATGGATACAAGTATACATGATTAATATGTAGAAAGAATACAAGTCTGTATAAGTATACCTGATGATGATCGATGAGTATGTAAACATATCATCCGTGTGGTTCTCTCCCCCTCAAAAGTTGCTGTAAAAGCAGCTTTTGTGTCACAACACACTTTGTTCATCGATCCCTGATGACTTCAAAACATGATGATACAACTCTGATAATTGTATTCATCTCCCCCTCAAAATTTGGTAAATCTTCAACTTTTGGATGTGTAAGCTCAGCGGGTTTGATTTTCCAAGCTCGAGTACTCGTACAGCGACGAGAGTCTCATGTAGGTCTTTGACCTGATGGTTGTGGTTCAGAACTCAGGTGGTTAAAACCGTTGGTGGCTCAGTGTTGCTGAAAGGTCCAGTCTTGCTGGAGGTTCAGAACAGCTGGTGGTTCAGAACTGTTGAAGGTTCAGATCTGGTGAAGGTCTAGTACTTGCTGGATAAGGTTCAGACTTTGCTGAAAGTCCATAACGGCTGATGGTTCAGACTTGCTGGTGGTTCAGACATGCTGAGGGTTCAGTCAGAGGGTGGATCAATGACTTGGTGGGTTCGCTAAGTGTTCAGACCAAGGGTTCCTTCTGCTGAGGGGTCGCTAGCGACAAGGGTCACTAGTCTGGGGTTCAAGCCAGCGAAGGGTTCAGCGACCTCTGGGAGCATTGATCACTGGGTTCTTCCAGCGACAGGGTTCGCTGAGTGGGGGGGTTCAGTTTTAGCAGTTGGATTCAGGTGACAGGGGTCCAGAAATGAGGTCAGACGTCTGGGAGTTTAGAAGTACAGCGACCTGAGTACCTTTAGCGACCTGGACCCTGATCTGTTGACATGGGGTCCCTGAACTGATTTCTAAGGGATCCACTTCAGTTACAAGCCAGTCTGATCCCCTACACCCCTGGTTGTTGGGCCCGCTGATAAATTGGAAGTGCGGATTCCACTGACGGTATTGTCAGCTTGGTTTTGACACACCATTGAGCACCCATCTTCAGCTTATCAATACTGAGTAGCCCATGTTTACGCTTGTGATCTTTTGATAGGAAACATTATCACAGCCATTGAGCAGTTATCTCGATACCTTAAAACCTCATAAACGCTTTCACTAACTGAACTTGAGGCGTCGCTGAGCTGGGTTCACATAAACGACAAGAGTCACCAGCATCTCTACCCATATCTCTGCTCCCCTTAATATCAACATTATCCAATGAGTTTTATAACTCACTTCCTATCAAACCCATCTGATTTTATCAGCTTTCTTTTATCATCACCCATCGCGGATGTTTTATCAGCTTTCCACTTCATTCCCCATCTTTAACAGCAGCCGCCACAACTACCATTCTAATATTATTCATGAATCTGACTCAAATTTTGTTCAACTACATCAATCTAATCTCAACAACAATCAACCGTAACAACAAACCCTCCAATCAATGAACTATACATCAAAAAACCCAAATGCTATTAAATCATTTCACATCTCGAATCATGATTCACTTGAAATCAATTTTTTCTCTCGTGTCCAAAGGAAGAAATATATCTTTATATTTCGATTTGACTTGTGATATTGATTATGATGTGGATATCGATCTGGGTTTATGTGAGTTCGTGTGTTGGAGGTGATGATGTTAAAGGGTTGTGTTGATTTGAGATTAAGGTTGTAGTCAGTGTGTGGGAATACCGGATCTGTGATTAATATGAAGATGAATGTTTGTTGTTTTTTTAATTATGACGGTGGTTTTGCTTTTTTGTGATGGTGGATATTTGTTTTTGGATATGTGATTTAGTTTTTTTTACAGATCTTGTTTTTTTTGTTCGTGGGGAGTAGTGATAACAAGGATCCGTTTTTTAATGATAACCGGTGGGTGGAATAGATGAGTGTCGGTGATTTTGTTGGTGGTGGGGTGTGGATAAGGATAGGATAAGGTGGATATTGTTTTAACATAAGTCAAACAGCAGCTACCAGTATATATCTTCCCCTCAACAAACTGCTACTGCTATAGCAGTTTTTGACCATACTGATGATTTTGACTATGCTGAAAAACATGTTATTAGCAGCCATTCGAACGGATCTGGATAGAGAAAATCCAACCCGCTCTGATACCACTTGTTGAGTTTACCGACCTATATAATACTTAGGGTATATTTCATTCAAATCAGTACAGGGACAATTTAGGCTCTAAATTGGCCCAACAATAACCATGACATTATCATATTGTTTACACAACCAAACACATGTTGTATTGCTTATCTTCATAATATGATGTTGTTCCTTACACAAGTGGGAGAAATCTCAAAGTGTGTGCAAGGAACAACATATAATTGGTTTCACTTGCACTCAAGGTAAGAAAGCAATAATTCTACTAGGACTTAATACACAGGATGTTTGTTGCCTTACTACATTCAAATGTCATGTATAGTGAAAAGCTACTTCAAGTTTTTACTACATGTTTTGTAAATATAATTATGGTTAAGTTATACGAAATCATAATTTTTAAGTATAAAATTAACTTGAAATTAGTAGTGAACTCAAGAGTTTGCGTTCATGATTACTTTAATTAGTATAATTATATTTTTTTGTTAAGACATGATTATAAAGTTCTTGAATTACTCACTGACTTATAACATAAAGTATGTAGTAAAATAGTTATGTCTTATTGTAAACACATAAAACTAAAGTCCTTGAATTATTTAAAGACTTTTATTGTATACTTGATATGGTCTGTTTTCTTGTAAACACATGAACATATAATTTCTTTAACTGGTTCTTGGATTACTCAAGGAATATACATTATAGCATGCATTTGTATTACTCAAGAATATATATTATAGTTGCTCTCGATCAGTGAGCTTCAACAATAGCTGTTTTAAAAGCATAAGTTTTATTTGACTTGATGCATTTATCATACTTTAAGACCGATGGTAATGGGATATAAAGGACACATTCATACGCCCACGTGGCCTGAAAGTCGACCAAACCCCTATTGCACACTTGTTTCAACAGACGATAGGTCAATTGAACAGTGACTTGTGCAACTGAACAATGACTAGTACGATATATGTGTGTAGGTACTTTTATTAAATTTTTTAAGGGTATATTTAGGTTATGGTTGAGCACGGTTCAAAACTGAACTGGACCGATCAAGACATAACCGAAAACCGATTTTGTTCAAAACACCGGTGCGTGGACTAGACCGACATGGCCGGTCCATGTCCGGTTCGATCTTTAATCAAGTTGGTCCAACAAAACATAAATGTCGATTTTATGTAAGATCATGTCAAACCGAATATGAGGAAAATGATCAATCGAAGACTAAATCGAAATATATTCGATCAGATCCGGTTGGTATGATTTCTCGATGTTATCCGGTTCGCGACCTATTATGCTCATCCTTAATTTATGTTTTAAGTGGTTTTTTTCTCTAGAAAAGTGATTGTTATACATACTAATCATGCCTATAAATGTGCCTAATGATTTGATTGATTGATTTAAAAAAATGATTAGTAAAAAATTGTAGAAAAAAATGCATAATATTGTTATGAATAATAACTAGTTATAATACCTGTGCATGCACAGGATTTTGTCTAAATTTTAAAATAAGTATCTTCATATCTTAAAAAACAAATAATTAGGTTTTTTTGGTTAATTATCGTTTTTATTTTGGATAGAGTTAAAGAAGAAAAAAGAATACATTATCACTCCATTTCCATGATAACTCTATACTTACATGTACTATATTCGCACATAATAAAATATCTAAAAAAAGAATAATGACACTAAACACATATATATGACAATAGTATTTATTCAGAGCACAAGAGATCCCAGCTTTAAATCTTTAATTCCACCAATGGTCAACTAAAGGATTACAAAAAAAAGGGCAATAACCAGATGCAAAATGAGTCAACAATTTACGTCTTTACTCCACCTCGCGCAAGGCTAAGAGCACAAGGAACCATCACTCCAAGTGATGGGTTTTTTGGGTGTCACGTCAGCGAAACTCACACTCACATTCACTTGGAAAAAACTGAGGAGTCATCACTTGGAGTGACTTTCAGTTTTTCGAAAAAAAACTAGCCGTTTGGGGGGGGAGTAAATTGACTCACTTTCACCACCACGCCCCGTGGTTTGACTCACTTCCACCACCCGCGCCGCGGGTTTTCTTAGCCGCCGGAATCATCACGCCATTCACGCCGTGGGTTTGAGCCCCCACAGCGCCATGACTCCCAGAGCTCTAAGGTAATTTGTCAGCATTCTCATAACAGCAAACCTAAACCAAAATATCACATATTCGAACCTCAGCAAGAAAACAGAAAGTGTTGAAGCGCCATAGTGTGTGAATGAAACTTGTTGCTTTTATTAGCACCGTTTCAATACAACTAATTTTCACATTCAGACCCCTTTTACATAAAACTTCTTGCTTTGCTAACTTTCTTAGAATCCAGAAGTTGAAAGTAAAACAGAACCATAACATCTATAATCTTAAGTTTTGTATATGCGAAATTGCTTCAAGAACAGTAAATATTATACTCATGTGGAAGTTCGGGATTCGGGAATATATTTAGCTTATTGCTTCTAATGTAAAAGAAACTTACATAAATGCTGTGGAGATCTGCTTTATTGCACCAAAAGCCTGTCGGGACTGACACAATGGAAATAAGGCCTAACCCAACACGTATTATAATTTCCATAAAGTGCCAACGTATTTGGCCACGGTTACCCGCACCTACATGAATTCAATAAATTACCTCATGTCGAGGCGTTTCAAGGATATTTGGCGTGCCAATAAATACACATGGTCGTAGAGTGCTATGAATAGGAACTTGAACCTTATACGCTCAATTGCTTGTGTCATTCCACCAGCTTTGGAAGCAGCCACCTGTAAAACATATATAGTCAAACTCCTGATATCATTGTTTATGGTAGGTCTTTCCTATATCATGAAAGACTCCAAAAAATAATCTTTGATTCAGTTCAAAATAAGTCAAATATTTTCAAAACCAAGATTGACAAAAACAACATTACCTCACCAAAATATATTTGGTCCTCTTTCTAATAGTATTCTTAAATATTTGTTCCATACTTCCATATGAAGGTTTAAATTACTCATAACAATTACGTAAAACCCTAATTAAGATCAAAGCACACATAGCAGAAGCGTTTTACAAGATCATAATTCATAACACTCTCATAATTAATCGAGTTAGGGTTGCATACCTTTTTAGTTAGAGCAAATCTTCAAGAACACCATCGAATCACGAATTAGGGTTTATATGAAGAACACCAAGATATAGTTTATAATGAAACTATATTACGCTCTTGTACACACATAATGCAACGGATCAATCGTGAGGCTGGCAATAATAAACCGGAGCTTCAATACTTGTGAATTATGGCTAAATCGAAATCAAACCGAAACCCTATGTGGGTTGTGGCTTGCGATCGCAGGAGAGAACAAGGAGAGGAGGGACAAAAAATTATGAGGGGATTATGGGGTATTTATAGGATTACAAACTTGTGCTCCAAGTCCTAATTAAAATTAGGAAACTAATCCCCTTCCTTTTTTCCCTATATAGCCGACGGCTATAGAACCCCCAAGGGGTTTCCGGAACTTTCCGTTCTTGTTTCCTTTTCTATATAATTCTATAACGCTCGTTTACAATTAACTTTTAATTATTAACGATCGTTAAATAAGCTCGATTTATATTTTAATAAATAAATATATTTATTAAAATTAATTAATCCTTTACGTATTGTGTGCAATCCCGTAATTCCGAGTTCGATCTTATCACACGACTATTTAATTTTGCGTCCATAAACTTTCAGCTCCCACTTGGACAAAATTTGAATATCATGATCACATTGATTAGCGTCTAGTTACACTAACAATGTCACTAGTACAAGTCGAGTAAGGTCTCCTGGACAAAACCTTTTTATGATACATCATCATTATTATTATTATCCTTTCATTTCAAATACAACGTTAATAGGATATGGATCTCAGTCATTCCTTCATTAACCATTCTGTTTCTCGTTTACGAATATAGCAAGATTATCAAAACACATTTGGGTGTGGCCACACAAACATCTTACTATTCCCCCGAGGGCCCTAGTTGATTATACATCAAAAAATAATTTTGAAGGAAACAAATCCCATTTTGACTACAAGCGAAACTTACGAACTTTGCAACACTTCTGAAAATAACCCTTATAGCTACCAGTTACGTTTAGCATTAGGTTATCTCACAGAAACACACTACATTCGTGTCAGTTTCCTGGTATCTCAGGTCTAAGGATAACTATTTATGATTTACTTAATGACAAAGATCCATAAAGTAAAATCATATAGTTGGGATAAGTCCAATATTTGATCCATCAAATATCATCCAAAATTGACCAATATACTTTCAAGTATACTCTGTCACTATTTTGAATTGCCTTAGTTTAATAATACTCCCATATTATTAATCGACAACGGACATTTAGAACATAACAATTTATTCATGTAAACATGTAAAATAGGATACAAAATCAAATAACAAAAAATAAACGAAACTCAATCTTTATTTCATCATTTCAATAATGTCTTAGCATCCTTTATCCAAATACTAATCAACAGATTTATTGCATGAATTCGCTAGCTAGTTGCAGCCCAATTTCCTTGGCATGCTTAACTACCTTTGGTCTAGGCAAAGCCTTAGTAAAAGGATCAGCTACGTTATCATCTGTGTGAACATTTATTAATTTTATTTCACGAGCTTCCACTTGTTCTCGTACGTAGTGATATCTACGTTTAAAGTGTCTGGCGCCTTTCATGACTCCAGGGTCATTGGCAAATATAATTGCAGCAAAATTGTCGCAATACATATCAATAGGTTCTTTAATTGAAGGCATCACTCCAAGATCTCCAATAAACTTCCTAATCCAAACAGCTTCCATTGCGGCTTCTGAAGCGGCCATGTACTCTGATTGAGTTGCATGCATAGCAATGGTTGTCTGCTTCTTGCTCTTCCAGTCAACTGCTCCTCCATTGATGACAAACACGTAACCCGTCTGAGACTTCGTATCGTCTTTATCACATTGCCAGGACGCATCACAGAAACCTGTAACATTCAGTTATGTGTCTGGTTTACCCCCAAATACCAAAAACATATCTTTCGTACTCCTCAAATACTTTAGTATATGTTTAACAGCAGTCCAGTGGAGCTTCCTTGGATTCTGTTGGTATCTACTGACCAAGTTCTGAGCAAACGCCACATCAGGCCTTGTGCATCTTACAACATACATAATAGATCCTACAGTCGAAGCATAAGGCACCTTTTGCATGTAAGCCACCTCTTGGGGTGTTGATGCATCTAACTCGTGACTTAATTCATGCTTAACTTCCATAGGTTGAAAACCTTTCTTGGAATTATTCATGTTATACTTCTTCAATATCTTATCAATATAAGCATCTTGACTAAGACCAATTAACCGTCTTTTCCTATCTCGATAGACTTTAATTCCCAGAATATATGCAGCATCTCCTAAATCCTTCATAGAAAAACATTTACCAAGATAGTCTTGGAATATTACTTCCCATGATCAATATGTCATCGACATATAAAATTAGGAACACTACATCACTCCCACTAGCTTTGCGATATACACATGGCTCATCACGATTTTGAATAAATCCGAACTTTTTGATTTCTTCATCAAATCGTTTATTCCATTGACGTGATGCTTTCTTCAAACCATAAATAGATCTTTGAAGTTTGCACACGCGTTTTGGATATTTAGGATCAACATACCCTTCCGGTTGTTGCATATAGATTTCCTCATCTAAGCGACTGTTCAAGAAGGCAGTTTTAACATCCATTTGCCATATCTCATTGTAACACCCCACATTGATAAGTGGACCGTTACGCGTAATTATGACGTGTCATCAAAGCATGCAAGGTAATATGTACTAAAACATACATGACCCTAGGGAAAACCAGAATCAAACATCGGTTCCCAAACATAAGCCCAAAACATAAATAAAGTAAAGGAAATGGGAATATGACTAAACAAGCACAGGTATTTAAAGGCAAAAGGAGAAGAAGTCTATGGCAGCTTCCATCCTATGCACGTCCTCCAAATGCTCGAGTCTGTCCTTGGGTACCTGCCGTTTTGGGACATGGAAAGGAAAGTAACGGCTGAGCATAACGCTCAGTGCACGGATTGTTGGGCCAATTTAGAGCCTAAATTGTCCCTGTACTGATTTGAATGAAATATACCCTAAGTATTATATAGGTCGGTAAAGTCATGATAGTTTACCGAGTCATCCTCAAGATGTTCTTAGAAGTCCACAGAGACTCCTTCACTACTGCAGCGGATCTGAACCAGTGAAGATAAGAACCAGGATCAGGATGATGGAGTTAGTGAGTAATTACAATGACTCACTAACTCCCGAAGACCATCTCTGATATGAAGACCTGAAGTATTTATACGGAAGACATAGTGGGAACTTCCTTTGGTGAAAAAGGAAGAATATAAGGTGCAAGGTGGTTACTTGACTTTATTGAAGCTTCCAAAGGAGGCTTCACTTTCCCACTATATATAGTGGTCTCATGACTTAGAGCTTGGTAGAGATTTCCACCACCAAAATACACATAGTGTTAGTGTTAGGATTTCCTCCTCCCATTGGTTCTTTCCTATCTTGTAACAATGGGAGTTTAGTTTGTCATCATCGCCCGATTGTTATTCCGCAAACAACCGGGCAACACATGTATATTTGTTGATTCATATATTAATAAGATATACATACGATGAAAAGTACAAGCTTGTGTTATTAGTTAGTCAATTGGTTAATTGTGTACATTGTTCTTCATAGATTCGATATGTGCACAAGAATAGTGGACCAACACGGATATACGACATAGTATGAATGGCTGAAACATAAATAAGACTAATAGCAGCGGAAATGTATAAGTCATGGAAAACGTAGTTGTCTGTCACGTTAACTGGTTTTAGTTCTGAGAACATAGCTTATGTTACTTATGAAAATCTTTATTAGTTAATGTACCAAAAGCCAATATAGGTCATGAGGTCAACAACGTGCATGAATACTTGGAGGGGTGACCTCGTCATGCAAATTAAAGGGGATGCCTCTAATTATACTGGTAAGTGGGTAGGAGGGATCAGCTCTTTGTGAAGGATGCAAGGCACACACCACATTCACCATGAAATCCTGACTGAAACATGTAACTAGGATGCACCCATACGCCCCACATGATAATAATAATAATAATAATAATATGGCCAAAAGCTGAAAGGGACGCCACGAGCTATCACTCCACCGTGGTGAAGTCATAACACAAGTGCCTCTAGTGTTATGGTTATGGTACCTCCATAACTAGGTGAACTGGTCATGCATGTATATGGCTAAGGTAACTAATAAAACATAAGCATTTAAATAGTAACTACTGGGGAAAACAATTGGCTGCATACGGGAAATCCTAATGAAGGAAAGAATATCCATACTGAAAGGACGAAGAATCCGTACCTTAAGTCCAGTGAACGAAGAAGACGAACGGAAGAGAGTCCTACTTCGATCTCACTAATGCTACATAATGATATACGTGTATAAGTATTCTGATTACTGGGTATGTAATTGGTTTTATATCATGTCTTAGCTTGTTTTATATGTTCATGTCATGTTTTCACTGATTTTAACAGTATGTTGTGTTTATCATGTATTCTGTATATTCTGATTAAGTATTACTTGTATTTCTTGTATCATTATACTTGTTGTGTAATAATAAGTAACTTTCTAAAAAAATAACAGGTTTCCTAAAATAGAATGTTTCCAAAAATAGAAAGTTTCCAAAAATAGATTAGCTGCTTAAAATAAATAAGTTTCTAATAATAGAAAGTTTCCATAAATAGATTAACTGCTAAAAATAGATAAGCTTCTAAAAATAAAAAGTTTCCATATTTAGAAATAAGCTGGATTAATAAGCTAATAAGATGAGCTTAAGTTTTACTGATTAAATATCATAAGTCATGTGATTATAATATAGTTTATTAATTAATACATGTAAATTAAATAACTATAAGTTTTAGGATTTAATTAAATATAATCATGATTTAATTAAATTAAGTGTATGAAAAATACTTAGGTTAAACATGTATTAATATTTAATATTAATATAACCTAAGTCATGATAATTAATTAATTACATGTCATGTTTAATAATTAATTAATACAATAGTCTAAATTAAATAGTAAAATACTTAGGTTAAAATCATGTATTATTAATTAATAATAATAAACCTAAGTCCATGTATTAATTAATTAATTATATGTCATGTTAAACTAATTTAATTAACTTGTAAATTAATATACATGTAAAGCTAATTAAGCTTGTAAACATAATAACCCGAACCCGTGTATTATTTTATGAAAACGTGTCGTAAAGCGAACCCGTGATAACCCGTGAAACTTGTTTTGTGTTTACATATAAGCCGAACCAAACAGCCCCTTAACCTGCCCTTAAACCCACAACCAAACGCACCCTGAATTCTGTCTTAACTAAAAAACCAAACACCCCTTTCACTGCCAGTTTCCCCTGGCAGTGGTGCTAATGCCCCCCGTCAGTGGCTGGTTTACCCTGCATGCAATAAATTCCCACCGAGAGCATAAAGCTCTCGGTTCCCACTGCCAGAACAAACCACACCACTAGCCGCGGCTAGTGGTTTCCCCTGCTTGGCTGTCGTTCCCAATGCCAGAACAAAACCAAGCCAACGCCCCTTTTAGGGTTGCGGCTGGTGGTGTAAAATCATCACCGAGACCATAGAAGGTCTCGGTTTGTGGCCATACGAACACAGCCACACCAAGAACGATACTCCCCCCTTTACTTAACGTGTTTTAGATCCCAACCAAGGGTTCGTGATCAATTTAATCAAAGGAAAGAAAAATAAAAACGAGATTAAGGTTTACTTACACATGCTTAGGGTTTAAGGAAAAACATATGCGTGAATCAACCTTCTTCTTGAATTGCAACCCACGATCTCCTCCTTGTTTATTTTGGTGTTGGTCGACGACAGAGAAGAAAAAGGGAGAAACAAAAACTGACGGCTTGTTATATTTTTTTAGGGTTTGGGACATGTTGTCTAAAATTAATATACTCCCCCCCCCCCCCCCCCCCCCCCCCGTCCTTTTCCTCTTTTAGTCGAACCAAACACAAAATGGGCCTAGAGCCCATGTTTTCTTGTCCCTTTCTTGTCTAAACGGCCCAACAAACATCTTCCTATTTGTTTGTATCTTTCGTTTAATAAAAATGTATGCGTGTTCGTGTATTTAAAAGTCGTGAATTATTATTGTAGTGATTTTAGATGTTATACGTAATATTAATTTACGTAATTACTTGTCACGCTTAATCAACTACGTAAACGTGTTCGTGTATTTAAATGTTCACGTTATAATTATAATACGTAATGATTATTTATATATATGTGGTTCACATGATCGTGTTTTAGATATTCGTGATTATAATTATTATAATTAATAATTATTGTGTATCATCACATACGTACTTATTATCGTGAATTATCACGTACGTAATACTTATCGTGTAATAACACGTATGTAATTCTTGTAATTAATATTCGTGAAACGTATTCATGTTATAAAAAGAAAGTTTTAATCTTGTACGTACGATTATAAATGTACTGTTCATGGTAAAAGCATGCGGGTTTTACACTCATAGTCATAGTATGCTACTATAGCTATGAGAATCCTAATAGCTCGTAAGTCTGCTACCGGAGAAAATGTCTCCTCGTAGTCTACACCAAAAGTTTGAGTAAAACCTTTAGCCACTAAACGTGCTTTATAGGATTGTACTTCACCATCCATGTCGGTTTTCTTCTTGAAAATCCACCTATTTTTCACTACTTTAGCATTTTTAGGTGCATCTACAAGAATCCAAACATCATTGATTTTCATGGATTTCATTTCCTCATTCGTCGCAACTATCCATTTTAACTTTTTTGGATCAAGCATTGCGGATCGATAGTTAGCAGGTTCACCAAAATCCCCTACTTCCTCCTCATCATCCCCTATGTTAAGACATAGTTTGCTTGGCGCACGTATAGTCCTTGCAGACCTACGTAGAGGAATTAATTCCGGTGGAGCTCCCAAACTTTCTGGCTCTATTGGAATTTCTTCGCTAGTATTTTCAGAAGGCAATGTATCTTCTTGAATTTCTTCAAGATCATAGTTTCTCCCACTGAATTCTTGATTTACAAGATCACTTTCAAGGAAGTCTCCATACCGAGCCACAACAACTTTGTTCTCAGCCGGATAATAAAAGTAGTAACCCATAGTTTCCTTAGGGTAACCTACAAAGATACATTTTACTGAGCGTTGTTGGAGTTTATCTCCAGAGTCACGTTTCACATACGCCTCACAACCCCAAATCTTTAAATAAGACAAATATGGCTTCTTGTCATGCCATAGTTCATATGGTGTCTTATCAACCTTCTTTGTGGGAACCATATTCAGAATACGAAAAGCATATTCTAAAGCATAATCCCAAAAGGATAAAGGTAAAGTTGTAAGATTAAACATAGATCGCACCATATTCAATAATGTACGATTTCTCCTTTCGGATACACCATTTTGTTGTGGAGTATATGGAGAAGTAAGTTTCTGAACAATTTCATTCTCACTTAAATAATCTTTAAACTCTTGACTTAAATATTCACCACATCGATCAGAACGAAGAGCTTTAATCTTCTTTCCTAGTTGCAGTTCTACTTCTGCTTTAAACACTTTGAATGTTTCAAATACCTCATGTTTATGCTTAAGTAAATAAACATAACCATAACGGCTATAATCATCCGTAAATGTTAAAAAGTAGCTAGCACCTTTCCTTGCCACATGTCTAAGTGGTCCACGCACATCAGTATGTATTAGTCCAAGTAGATCAGTAGCCCTTTCAATATTGCTATTAAAAGATTTCTTGGTCATCTTTCTAGAGAGACAAGACTCACATTTATCAAATGATTCATCATTGATACTTTCCAAAAGACCATCACGTTGAAGCTTTTGTATACGAGTCTTCCCAATATAGGCAAGTATACAATGCCAAAGATAAGAAGAGTTCTTGTCTAACTTTCTCTTCTTATTCATGCTAAATACGGAATCAATCTTTCTCTTGGAATTATTATCATACATGTTAATTTCAAAAACATCATTCCCAGAAATTGCATCAAAATAGAAGAAACCATCTTTGAAAACAGAAATTCTATTATTATCAATAGTGTGAATAAATCCAAGATCCAACATACATGAAAAGGAAATAACACCCCTAACAATTTTAGGTGCAAAATGACAATTATTTAACCTCAGTACTAAACCCGAAGGTAAAACTAGATTAAATGTTCCTATAGCTTCAACCGCTACTTGTGCGCCATTGCCCACATGCAGAAATTATTCCCCATAGGTAAGCTTCCTCTCCAACTCAAATCCATGCATAGTATTACAAATGTTAATACCACACCCCGTATCATATACCCAGGAATTTGATTTGTATGTAAGATTGAATAACTCTATCAAATATAAGTTACCTGAAGACGCTGCAGCACCAAGCTCAGCCTTCTTTATTTCTCGCAACTCCTCGAGATAAAGAGGGCAGTTCCTCTTCCAGTGACCACTTGCTTTGCAATGGTGACAAGTCTCATCCTTCTGAGATTTCTTTTTGACAAAGTTCTGCTTGGGTTTAGGATAAGTCGCAACTCTTTTGCCCTTATCACCCTTGCCTTTGCCCTTCTTGTTGTTCTTGTGCGGTTTTGGCTTATTCACTCCATCCTTTTGTACATAAAGCACAGGAGGGGTAGGAGCAGTAGTCAATGATCATCGCGTGCAATTCATTCACTGTCTTCCCCGCGCAATGCATATTAAAGTTCCTAACGAAATCATTGAAGTCCCGATTAAGAGACCTATTGATTAGGTTAATTGCCATATCATTGTCGTAGGATTTCCCTAGTGCGATGAGCTGTTCCATGTAACCCTTCATCTCTTGATAATGTGCACTAACGGATTTCCCAGCCTAAGGATTTTCATACATTGCCTTGAGCTCTTCAAGCATTTGTTTTGGAGTAAATAGCTCAAATTTCCTTTGCAAGAAAGGATCCATTTTTCCGAGCATTAAACAAGCCACATCATTGTGCTTCTTAACCTCTGCCTCATAATTCAGTCTTTCAACTAGAGTAGTATTAGGGACAAGGGGCGCAAGAAACGCCCTGGTCAAGTAATCAGAAGTACCCGCTACTCTCAGAACTATTCTTAGTGAGCGGTACCAATCGTTGAAGTTTGGGCCAGTTAGTTCCTGACGTTCAAGATAAGTCTTGAAGGCAGAACTCGACTTGTTGTTATCGGGTTGAGCCATTTCTAAAGAAACAAGTTCAAAATATTAGTATTTTCGATAATACCATTCAAGAAAATAAAATTACCCCGGTAATTAAAACCATAGTATTTTCCTTGAAAACTAGAATCCACATTGACATAAACTTATCACATTAGTTGATCTGCTAGTGATAAATGTACTCAACATGGTAACTTGTCAAACAATAATTGACAAACAAATTTTCAATTTCTAGATATTTTTAGGGATTTACGTTGCCAAAAGAACATTTTGCATTGTAAACATGTTTCATCCCTACTTTATGCCTTAAGTTTCCAGATCTCACTGAGTAACTCAATCAAGTCGACTAATCTAAAGAACGTAAAACCTTCATGTGCAATCTTATTCAGTCATGAAGTTTTCTCTCCATTACAACATCGTCCAAAATCTCATATGACGACAATTGTAACTTCAAGTGTTCGTCAATTAGATGGCATAAGACTTAAGTTTTAAGGGTATTGATTTTGATGTCAAAATCATGTATGGAGAAGCATGCATACATCTCCGTAGCATAAGTTTAATAAAAAAAAATTAGTAAACTTTTTGGCAAGACTAAAATTTCGTCATATATTTGCAAGTTCAAGTATTGGTTAAACCAATAAAAAATTTTACCCACAACAATTCACGCCTCACGTTCCTAGAACTTGGCTAAAGCACAAAGCAATAACCTTATTCATTGTGTTTCGGATGTGAATTTGCGGTTAAATCAACCTTAAGGAATTATGTAAATAATAACCGTAGGTAATTCCAACTTTGACGCACAGGCAAGCCGGGAATTTGGTCAGCGCTGAAGCATAACACCTCCTTCCTTAACCGGGTTCATGACCAGCGGTGCGTTATACCCACTTTATAGTTTGTCAAAGTTGAGTAGACCATTAAGTTATTATTGTAACTCCAATCAACGCAAATCATATGTCAATTAGATCTCAAAACAATTCATTAATTTTTTATATGATTTAGTCCAATTTTCTTGGAAAAAATTATCCTTGTTTATAACATACAATCACTATAAAACTATGAAAACAAGTAGGTAAAAAAAACTAAATCAAATAGCCACATGCATAACAATTTATTTAAAACATAAAATCTAGGGTTTTTATAAACATAAAAAGTCTTCCCTAATTTTAGAACTTTTGAATCAAATAAAGCAAATAGCATATAAAATCATATGATCCGTGAAAAAACATGCATGTTCATCACGGATCTTCCCCGCATAATCTTAACAATTAAATCTCTCTACGGATCGTAACCAAACATGACATAACAATTACTTCATGCAAAACATCTAAAGATAATCACCATGTAAATTTTTAGGGTTTCAAAAAAAACTTTTTTTTAAAAAAAAAAAATTCGGCTAAGCCAACATAATTTTAAAAACAAAACCCTAATTTTAATGAAAACCTAAAAAACATCATGTGATTTAACTCAAACCAATTTTAGTTAAAAAAAACTTTAGATCTCGATAATTATAACATGTTAAAACGGCTCTCGATGCCACTGAAGGTTTAAATTACTCATAACAATTACGTAAAACTCTAATTAAGATTAAAGCACACATAGCGAAAGCGTTTTACAAGATTATAATTAATAACACATTCATAATTAATCGAGTTAGGGTTACATACCTTTTTAGCTAGAGCAAATCTTCAAGAAGACCGTCGAATCACTAATTAGGGTTTATTTGAAGAACACCAAGATATAGTTTATAATGAAACTATATTACGCTCTTGTACACACGTAATGCAACGGATCAATCGTGAGGCTAGCACAAATAAACCGGAGCTTCAATACTTGTGAATTATGGCTAAATCGGAAATCAAGCTAAAACCCTATGTGGGTTGTGGTTTGCGATCGCAGGAGAGAACAAGGACTAAGGAGAGGAGGGACAAAAAACTATGAGGGGATTATGGGGTATTTATAGGATTACAAACTTGTGCTCCAAGTCCTAATTAAAATTAGGAAACTAATCCCCTTCCTTTTTTCCCTATATAGCCGACGGCTATAGAACCCCCAAGGGGTTTCCGAAACTTTCCGTTCTTGTTTCCTTTTCTAAATTATTCTATAACGCTCGTTTACACTTAACTTTTAATTATTAACGATCGTTAAATAAGCTCGATTTATATTTTAATAAATGAATATATTTATTAAAATTAATTATTCCTTTACGTATTGTGTGCAATCCCGTAATCCCGAGTTCGATCCTATCACACGACTATTTAATTTTACGTCCATAAACTTTCACCATATCCACAAAGCATTTCGGTTGTCAATATTCGATGGCCGTACATGACTTACAATTATCGTTTATAATTTTTTTAGCTAAAAAAACAAAACTGTGACTTTCAACTTCTTCGACCCATATATCTAGCTCTGTTTTAGTCTACTTAAGCGTGTGACCAATTGAACCCAACACAAATTGAGTACTTGACACATTGCTTATGTTTGTACTTATCTGTTTATTTAGCAACATATAAGCAATATGTGAGTGGCCGTGGCCCGAATTGACCCAAACCCGACTAACCCGTACTCAAATAGGGTCAAGTTCAAATCCAAATTGATGAGGAATCTGATGTCACACTCACAAGTAGGGATGGCAAAAAAACCCGAACCCGACGGGGAAACCTGAAACCCGGAATAATTGGGGCGGGTCGGTTTAACTTTATTGGGTTATGGGGCGGGTTTGGGGCTTAAACAGGGATTTTTAATCGGGTTTGGGGCAAACGTGGGGAATAAGGTCCCCGACCCGCCCCGCCCGATTAATATACACATATACAAATATAAGTATTTTTGTATAGTATTTTCTTACTATTTACGTCATATTAAATATTTCTTTAGTATTTTATCTTTGCAATATTGCAAATTGTTATTACCGAAACTTGTTTAATGTATTGTAAGTTTTTTGTGGTGTAACATATCATTATTTATGTATAATAGTACCGTTTTAAACCTTATAAGTCTTGTTTATAATTCATTATTATATAATTAGTAAGTTTTTAATACTTCAAGCTTATTTCTAACAGTTTAAAAATAATAATAAATGTAAAATGATGCGGTTTTTATAGAAAATTTCACTCAAAGAGGGTACCCGATAAGATCCCCGATTAGTACGGGGCGGGTTTGGGGGAGCATTGCGCCGCAACGGGGCACCCCGATTAAATACCCGACGGGGATCGGTGCGGGTTTGGGGAGAACTTTACTAATCGGGTTTGGGGATGGGGACGGTCGCCCCGCCCCAAACCCACCCGTTGCCATCCCTACTCACAAGCATAACGATCCAAAACAGTCCTGTTGTTCCACCCTATGTTTGGCAACTGTGACGGAGAGTAGGGATGGTAGTTTCATACCTCCACTTGCTGAAGTCTCACTCATATCCGATGACATCGAACCAGTGTTGGATGGTACTTGTGGTTTTTTTTTGTTTTTTTACCTTACAGATGTACGAAACATCAACCATGAAATATATCTGGATTATGCAATTTTCATTCTTGAGTTATTAATTAAATAAAGAAAATAGCAAACCTGAAAATGTTATCCCGGTAAGGCCAAGTGCTAGAAGCATTGAGATAGAAACCTGAAGTTGCTCCCATGCATTCTGCTGTGAAGGAAAAAGAATACATAAAAATGTAGATAAAACCAAAACCGAAACACAGAAACAACCAAAAACAGCTCACCATTTATAAATCACTATTACAAAGTCTCATGGTTTCTCAACAGGTCTACACGAGAGGAGGGTGATGACGAGGTCTCTGTGGTTTGTTGGATAATTGGGTTCCTTCATAGAGATGAAGGCTTGGGGTTCAATCGAGAATCATGAGTTGTTCGAGATATGGCAGTATCTTAGTTTCTCTCCGCTTTTTAAAAAAACATTACACTTAAACTATCAAAAAATAACATCAAAATCAAGTGTATTTTCGAGTTTATACCATTTGATTATAAACGTTATTTATTAATTTATTAGATAAAAAAAGAAATAATTTCAATAAAATCTTTTATTCAATATAAATCTGAAATTTAAAATCAAATAAACAATACTAAAAAAAAAAGATTTGAAAAGCAAATATATGACTTAAGGTTTTGCTATACTAAAGTAAAAGATTATGTATGTCTATAGACCCATGGCCCAATTATCTACTAAAATTTTTACCCTAGTTTATTTTATAAATACTCATATCAATCAGTCTTTATAAGCATGCATCATAGTTCTAAATAACAGATTGCATGCATAGTTGTAAATAACAGATTGTTACTTGTGATTCTGACAGACATGTTTAGAGGGATAGGAGGAGTGTCGAACATAATAAAAAGTTGGAAGTGGGCGGGCAAATCGTACTGCAGAGCACACACATTTTCTTCTTCCTCTCAAAGCTTCCTTCCCCCATTTCAAACTCAATTAAAACCCACACTCGTCAATCATAACCTGACGAACAAGTTAAAAGGAGACCAACTCCATGACCAACTCACCAAACGCGGCCTCCACGTCACCGGTATCAAACCCACACTGGTCAGTCAGTCCACTTGCTTACTTATTTATTTGTGTTTTATTTAATACCTGGGGGGTTTACTAATCCCAGGGCGATCACTCTTTTGGATAGTTGTGTTTTATTTCTTTCATTTTTAGTTATTGCAATAAAAATTGTTAGGGTTTAGTTACTTTTCGAATTGTTACCATAACTCAACTAAAACGTAATTACTCCGTCCTATAATAAGTGTCCGCTTTGAATTTTTAACCAATGACAAGAGGTTTTAGTAGCTACTTTTAATGGGACGGAGGTAGTATATATATACTAGGTCTTTTAACTCAAAGAAACTTCGTGCCAAAGGGAAAAAGTGCAGCCACGTAGGATAAAGGAGCTTTGGCGCCACATTTTCAGGCTCCTTCATTGGCACCAACAAATGTGGTGCCAAAGGGCAAAAAAATGGTACCACATATGCCCCACTAAATACACAAAGAAACAAAAACAAAAAAGAAAATTTAAATTCCCTTTGAGGTGGGCTGGTGGCCTCGGCGCCAGCCTCTTTGGCATCACATCTGGTACAGTGTGTCAAACACATTCTCGTGCCAAGCTCTTGGGCTCCACCTTTGGCGCTATTTTACCATTCACTCTAATAATAATATCAAAATACTACTTGAGACGTTAGTTTAAGTAGATTACAAGGTGATACTTGGAACTATATAGAGTAGCCTAGTTTATTCAAAACGTATTAAAATAGCTAAGAACCCTTACGTGGCGTGACTCCAACCTCCCTTAAGGGGAGGGATTTGGCCGGTTTGAGTTTGTGTGGCCGTATTGTGGAGTAGCCGGTTATAAGGCCGGAGACCGCAAGTCAAGTAACGATGTTTTTAATGACTAACATCTACAAACACTAGTATAAAAACTAAAATGAGACAAATCTATCAAAAAGTATGTTGGCTTTTGATGAAAGTTATCTTATTTTACATCAAAACTTTTGCAAAATATGAAAACCACACACCACCTTTTTGTAGGTGAAAAGGCTTGAGTCTGCTCTTCGGAAAGAATCTGCTCCTGTAGGTGATTCAGATGCTAGAATAGAAAAAAGAGCAAGGGAAGAATCTCAAGATGAAGAGCTTAATACCGAGTCTAAGAAAATTAGGACTGTTTCTGAGTTGAGGAATGCAAGTATTCAGGAGTTGCGAAAAGAAGCCGATAATCGCGGCGTTTCGACTAGTGGAACAAAGAAAGAACTCTTGGAGAGGTTGTGTGATGATATTGAAGCTAAACCTGTTAATGATTTGAAAAATGCGAGTATTAAGGAGTTGCGAAAAGAGGCGGAATATCGTGGAGTTTCAACTAGTGGTACAAAGAAAGAGCTCTTGGAGAGGTTGTGTAATGGTTCTGAAACGAATACAAAGGACATTGTTAAAGGTAGTTGCATTTTGCTCTTTTGTTGCTATTGTGGGACTATTACATAAATAGACAGATACAAATAGGATAATATATGCGGAAGCCATCTAAGGGGGTGTATAGGGGTAGGGGGTGCCTGCGATTGCGTAATAGCTTCACTTGTGCTTATTTAAAAGTGCTTATGTTATCAACATGTAAGCAAATAACCCTATAAGCCACTGGCAATCCAAATAATTCACAAGTGCTTTCCTATAAAAAGGTGCGATAAGACAAGTAGCCAATAAGCACTTATAATATGCAATTCTGACACCCTCATACATGAAGGATTTTGTAATGGGTGAAAGTGTATTCTGAAAAGGCTGGTTGGGAAGTTCTTTTTGTAAATTTATAAGGTGTTACTAGTAAGCTTACCAAACACCCCTGAATAGCACTAAATATTGAAAGTACTTTGTAAGCTGCACAACTATGTTAATGGTCTTATTAATACAAGTTCGTACAAAAAAGCTGGTAGCAGTTTCAAAAAAGTCAACGGAGTTTCTGTCCAGTGGGATATTTTGTTTCGAAACGATATACTTGAAACGAGATATATATTACGTACTTGTGTGGCTTATAAATTAACTAAAATATATGGACCCCCTTAAACAAAAAAGGTGGAATAGGTATTGGATTTAGAAAAAATTTACGTGCAAGCATCCGATTTTGCTTAAGTAAAACTTGGCGGGACATAGTTAATGATTTTTACTATTAAATGTTTTGGGATACTTTTATGATAACTTTAGATGCTAAAGAGGAGGATGATACAAATGAGCACAAGAAGGAGAAGCTAGTTACAGCTACAAAGAAAGGTTCAGCTGTATTGGATCAATATATATCTGATCAAATAAAGACTCAGTACCATGTACTCGAACAGGTAAATCACCTTAGTCCAAACGAACACATTCTTTACAGATTCAACCATATAAATGTTTTGTTTTTATGCCATCTAAATACAGGGCAGTGACATCTATGACGCCACGTTGAATCAGACAAATGTTGGGGACAACAATAACAAGTTTTATATCATACAAGCTCTAGGTTACTTCCAAAACTCTTTTTCTGCTGTTATTCAAAATCTTGTATCGCATAAAATTAAGATACATAACTTTATGTTACTGGACTATCTGCAGAATCTGATGACGGTTCTAGATATATGGTTTACATTCGATGGGGCAGGGTTGGTATAAAGGGTCAAGATAAGCTGTATGGTCCATACACAAGCGTACAGCCAGCGATAGATGACTTTGAGCAGAAATTTCTAGCCAAGACTAAGAACTATTGGTCAAACCGTAAACAATTTGTTTCTTATCCCAGGGCTTATACTTGGTTGGAAATGGACTATAACGAAGCAGGAAAAGAAACTGACGTGAGTTGTTTTTTTAGAATTTATGCTGATTTTGTTTAGCGGTTGCAGTAAATCAGGTCACAATTTATTTCTGAGATGTGTTAATTTTGAATAGGCACTGGAAAAGCGTAACAGTAAATTGGAGATTCAGCCTCGAGAAACTAAACTAGAGGCTCGTGTTGCTAAATTTATCTCTGTTATTTGTAATCTCAGTATGATGAAGCAGCAAATGATGGAAATAGGTATATTTTTCATTCCGTTTCGGCAATTGAAGAAACTTCTAAAAGCTTAAATCCAAAATGATAGATAAAACTTTGGACTGATCAACATATGAATGAGTAAATTGGGTTATGCTTTATATAGCGGGTCAAATGAGTTTCACCAAAGTACTTGGCTAAAGAAAAACAAGTCAAATGGTTAAATTTGTTGAAACACCCAAAGTGCAATGTTAATTAGTGCATACAAACTCATTAACCACTTTATTACAAAAATTTGCTTTTTGTATTTACTAATATTTTCATATTGGGTGTTTCTGGTCATCATAACTTGACCCGTCCCAGGGCCGGCCCTGGCACCGGGCGAAGTGGGCGACCGCCCAAGGCATCACCAAAATAGGGGGCATCAAATTTTTAACATTGGGTTTTTAGTATTAATCTTGAAAATACGTGAAGTCACTTTTATATCCAAAAACAAGAAGAGAAAAGAGAATGAAATGAAAACAAAAAAAAATCTCCGGTGAACATAAACGGACATGGCGACTCAGTTGGTGCTGTGGAGAAGATGAGTATATTATTTTTGGTAAAAATTGTGAGTTGTACTATTTTAAGGTAAAAGTTAAAAGTATACAGTAATATTCAGTAACCGGTTTTGTGTGGCTCAATGCACACACGTGACATTTGTTTTATGAATTCTAGTAATTACTTCTTTGTGTCATTTTTCTATGATTTTCAGTAAATATATGTATTCAATTTTACCATGTTTGAATAGTAAAATATATTAATGTTAACTCTAATCATAATTATTTTTTATTTGAGTCATCTAAGTGTTAAATCATGGAAATGATAAAGAATTGTTTTTTGTATTTTCGTATTTTATACTTTACAATAAGAGGGAACCACAATTTATACACAATTACAGTTGATCTAAATATAGAAAAAGAAATCATTGGTTGGCTGTCATGAAGAGAAAATATATGATTTCCTAATCATACGGGTGATGATTGATTGACCACCAATCTTGCTAATCACTTTGACCATTCCTTTCTAACACTCCCCCTCAAGTTGAGTTACGGGATTTCCGAAATTCAGCTTGCCTAGACATTCGTGAAGATTCTTCTCATTAACGGCTTTGGTTAATATATCTGCAAGTTGATCTTTTGATCGAACAAATGGAAGTGCGATGATCTTTGCTTCTAGTTTTTCTTTGATGAAGTGTCGATCTACTTCTATGTGTTTTGTTCGATCATGCTGAACTGGGTTCTCTGAAATTTGAATGGCTGCCTTGTTGTCACTAAAGATTTTGGTGGGTTCTTGCGGGGAATATCCTATTTCAGTTAGAAGTCTCCGTACCCATAAAACTTCGGTTATTCCTCTTGCAATTCCTCGGAATTCTGCTTCAGCACTTGAAAGAGCCACCACCTTTTGTTTCTTGCTTCTCCACGTAACTAGATTCCCTCCAACCAATGTGAAGTAACCTGAGGTTGATCTTCGGTCACTCTTATCTCCTGCCCAATCTGCGTCGGTATACAATTGTGTTTCAAGATGCCCGTTTGGTTGAAACAAGACTCCATGTCCGGTAGTTCCCTTGAGATATCGTATGATCCTCAAGGCTGCCTCCATGTGGGCCTTTTGAGGTTGATGCATAAACTGACTTACCACTCCCACAGCATACGCTATGTCGGGTCGGGTGTGTGAAAGGTATATTAGTTTTCCTACCATTCGTTGGTACCTTTCTTTTTCAGCCTGCTCTGCTTCCTCTTCCATATACAGTTTCTGGTTCATAATCATTGGAGTGTCAGCTGGTTTACAATCAACCATACCAGTTTCTGCAAGTAAATCCAGAATGTACTTCTTTTGACATATGAAGATCCCTCGTTTAGATCTTAGGACTTCAATTCCAAGGAAGTATTTAAGATTCCCGAGATCTTTCATTTCGAATTCTGTGAACAAGCTTTTCTTGAGTTTGGCTATTTCTTCTTTATCATCTCCTGTAATAATCATATCATCAACATAGATGATTAAACAGGTTATGAGATTATCTCTTCGCTTGAGGAACAATGTATGATCCGAGTTGCTTTGCTTGAATCCATATTTTTTCATGGCCAAAGTGAACTTCCCAAACCAAGCTCTTGGGGATTGTTTTAGTCCGTACAGAGATTTCTTTAGAAGACACACCTCCCTTTCTGCAAATCTGTCTGTAAATCCTTGTGGGGCTTCCATATAAACTTCCTCTTTAAGTTCTCCATGTAAGAAGGCATTCTTTACATCAAACTGGTGTAATGGCCATCCTTTATTTGCCGCTACAGAAAATAGAACCCTGATTGTATTGATCTTAGCGACCGGAGAGAAGGTTTCAGAGTAGTCAATACCGTAAGTTTGTGTATAGCCTTTAGCCACCAATCTCGCCTTGTATCTTTCAATCGTACCATCGGGGTTGTATTTAATTGTGAACACCCACCGACATCCGACACTTTTCTTCCCCAGTGGTAAGAAACAAGTCTCCCATGTCTTATTTTTCTCAAGAGCTCTCATTTCGTCTTCCATTGCCTTTCTCCAGTGTCTTGACTTTAATGCTTGTTCTATTGTGGTGGGGACTTCATTGGAATATAGTGACGAGATAAAGGCCTTGGCTCCTTTGGAAAGATTTCCTTCTGCAATGTTTGCCACCGGATATTTACACCTTCTAGACTCCTTTTCTGGTGAATATCTCTTCGGAGGAACTCCCCGGTTTGATCTTGGCGGGAGTACATACCCCTCCGATGCTGTCTCAACCGCTTCCATTTGCTCTTGTTCATGCGTATTCTCACTTTGTCCTGTATGGTCAGGAGCCTCAAAAAACGAACCCGTTTCAGAATGAGTGTTAGAATTACTTACCTCGGGTATCAAGTCAGGAGCAGTTTCTGGGACAGTGGCACTCAAATTTTCAGGTTGTGTGGGGAGAGGTGTCCCATTTTGTGGACCATGGTTTCTTTCTTCTCCGGGTGTAGCATGACTTAACCAACTCAGTGTGTCCTGGCTATTAGTATACTCCGTCTCCCCCTGACCAGTGTGTTGGGAGGCATAGTAGTACTCAGTTTCAAGAAAGTCACAATTCATTGTAGTGAACATATGCTTGGTTTTTGGGTTATAACATCGATAGCCTTTTTGTGTTACCCCATACCCAACAAATACACATCTCTCAGAACAAGGGTCTAGCTTAGATCTATTGGATTTAGGTATATGAACAAAGACCGTGCAACCAAATATTCGTGGTTCAAGGGTAAGAATTGAAGGAGGTTTAGTGTATTCGGTGAGGATTTGTAATGGGGTTTTGGTTTTTAGGATTCGGGTGGGAAGACGGTTAATAAGGTATGCCGCGGTAACTAGGGCTTCTGGCCAGAAAAACTTGGGAGCTTGTGATTCTATGAGGAGAGCTCGAGTTATTTCTAACAAAATACGGTTTTTGCGTTCCGCGACACCGTTTTGTTCTGGGGTATGGGGGCAGGTAGTTTGATGAATTATACCCTTGGTTTGAAAGAAGGATTTCATTTCGGAATTGACAAATTCTCCTCCATTGTCTGATCTAAAAATTTGGATATTTTTCTGAAACTGAGTTTGAACCATGTTATAAAAAACACTGAATTTATCAAGAACTTCAGATTTAGTTTTCAATAAATATATCCAAGTCATACGTGTGCAATCATCGACAAATATGACAAAAAACCGAAAGTTTTGTCCTCCTATGATTGGGGCGGGGCCCCACACATCCGAGTGAATCAAAGAAAAAGGTAGGTCAACCCTAGTATTATTTGGTTTAAATGTTTTTCGGTGACTCTTGGCTAACACACAAGTATCACAATGTGACTTACAATTCGAGGGAAAAATGTTTGGAAATAACATATGTAAATAACCGGTGGACGGGTGTCCGAGTCTCCTATGCCATAACCACGCCTCTCGTTCTTTTGTTCCATGAGACAATAGTACAGTTCCATTTTGAGCTACCTCATCCACATAATACAACCCTTGTCTTTCAGTGCCACGCCCAATTATCGCTCCCGTCCTGATATCCTGTAAAATACAAAAAGTAGGTTGCATAAGGACCGAGCAATTCAACTCTTTTGTTACATGACTTATCGACAAGAGTTTATGAGATAATGTTGGAACATAAAGACAATTAGAGAGTTTAAGTGTCGGTGAGATTTCAATAGTTCCACCGTTCTCTACGTTTATTTTTTCTCCATTTGCGGTTTGAATGTATGATTTTGTTGGTTTGGTGGACACAGAAAAATCAGAAAAATCATATGTCATGGTGTCGGTGGCTCCGCAATCAAAAATCCACGACTGCTCATGTTTTAATTTATTTCTTTGAGCCATATTTGCATAACTGTAAACATGAGGAGCCTGTTTGCAGTGCTTAAAGCTTTGTTGTTCTACAAAAGAATGAGAATCAGAAACATAAATGGATTTTTGTGGAGGTATCGAGAAACCTTCTCTCTCACCCCATATACCTGTTTCCACCATGAATGCTTCATCTCCCTCATCACGTGTCGCCGCTACGACACCGCCAAAGCCGGTCGCATTTTTCCGATTGCTTTCATTATTAACGATGGGAGCCTTCCCTTTTTCTGATCCGAGACCTTTGTTGCCCTTCTTATGGCCATCATTCCACCATTCAGGGTAGCCAACAAGCTCGAAACACTGCTCTTCGGTATGTCTCGTCTTACCGCAATTGCCACATTTTAGGTTTGTTTTGTCCTCTTTGATTGTTGGTCCATTCTTTCTCCCCCCTGAGTGGCGATACCCTTTGGTGGCGAGACCAACACCTTCAGCTTGAGTGGCAGCAAGCCCTGCTGCTATTCCCTGTGACTCATGGTTAGTTGCTCCTAGAATGCTTTGGTGAGCGGCTTCCTTGCGAACAGTAGCATAAGCTGCTTCCGCGGAAGGTAATGATTCCGATCGAAGAATCTCTCTTTTGATTGATTCATATTTTCGATCAAGGGCATTCAAGAATTGAAAAAGTTTTTGTTCGGACCTTATTTTTGCATAAGCCTTAATATCATCCGGGCATTTCATAGGGTTGGGATCGATCCTGTCGATTTCTCCCCACACGCCTTGGAGTGTAATCCAAAGCTCTTCGAGAGGGCTGTCATTTTGCTTGATGTCATTGGCCTTGACATGGAGGTTAAAGGTTTGGAGCTTGTCTCTCCCACTACTGTAGGTAACTACCAAGGCATCCCATAGCATTTTTGCAGTTGGATACTCGGTTAGGTTTCCTGCTATAGTAGGTTCAATATTTTGAATTAGCCATGAAAACACGATCAGATCTTCTTGTTCCCATTGCTCGTAAGATTCGTTGTCTTGGCTTGGAGGATCAGAGGTCAAATGAGATAACAGGGACTTGGATTTTCCGCCAATGGCAACTCGAATCATTCGAGTCCATAAAGCATAATTCTGGTTATTGAGTTTGAGGTTTATTTGAAGGTTATCTGAAAGTTTTGGAGTATGGGTTTGAGGATTTATGCCATTCTTTAAGAGATTGACAAGTTGTAATGATAAACTGGTTTCTGAGTCGTCGTCTCCTGGCATGGCGACTTAGTTGGGATTGATTTTTTTTTTTTTTTTTTTTTTTTTTTTTTTTGTGGTTTACGAGGTAGATGATGAGCACACCTGCTCTGATACCATGTTAAATCATGGAAATGATAAAGAATTGTTTTTTATATTTTCGTATTTTATACTTTACAATAAGAGGGAACCACAATTTATACACAATTACAGTTGATCTAAATATAGAAAAAGAAATCATTGGTTTGGCTGTCATGAAGAGAAAATATATGATTTCCTAATCATACGGGTGATGATTGATTGACCACCAATCTTGCTAATCACTTTGACCATTCCTTTCTAACACTAAGATCAGTTGCTATAATATTGGTCGACCAACAAATTAAACATGGTCCTCATTTGGCTGGATTATAGTGGAGAAATAGGTCGTCGTTGGATGGGTATAATGGTCGAGTAGACGATCATGGTCGCTGTGAGTGTTTGTGTGTGTTGATTAATATAAAATGTATTTTTGTGAGGTATGTTTTTAGCTTAAGTAATCTCTAATGATAAAAATTCGTTTTGATAGTCGTTAAAAGAGAAATCTGGTATGACAAGAAAAATAATTGCCCCTCGGCTTCCTAATTGTGGTAGCCTAAGAATACTGACTTGTCTGAGTCTCTGAAAATCTAAAATCGAGCCTTGCTATATATACCGGGGGGCATATTTTACTAATCTCGCCCAAGGCATCTAAAATCTCAGGACCGGCCCTGACCCGTCCCATGCAAAAATAATCTCCACTTGACTGTTTTGCAACCTGCTCTTTCTGCCACCTGTATTGGCTTATTAGTCTCGTAAAAGATTCTCATTAATGTATTCTGGATTTCTTATACACTTGTGTAAAGATGTATGTTATCTAATCAATAGCTTGTTATAGTATGCATCTCTTACTATATGACTGGATATTTGTATAATAGGTTACAATGCTGAAAAACTGCCACTTGGCAAGCTAAACAAAGCTACAATCTCAAAGGTTAGTTATCTTAACCTTGGAATCTAATTCTCGTCTCTTAGTTCATACTATTGGCTGGCTTAACATAATCATCACACTTGATCGAGTTTTCATGCTGTGAAACTGAAAGTCTGAAATATTAACTCCCCCACTGTCAAACTTTAGAGACCAGTTGTAACTTATTCTAATTCTTGTATCCTTTTTGTGCTGTTCAGCATAGGCAGCAGTAGCTTCTGGTCTTGTTTAATATCTTCTATATCTGAAAATGATTTGATACCTTTTTCTTGATTCACATATATGTGGTTTCTCAATGAATTACTGAGCGTAAACCTAAAATTAGAAGACTGAAACCGTAAATGATAACTTTCGAAAGCCAACCCGTCTTTATCATTCTACCACATTACATCCTCTAATTATTGTATATTTCACGCTGATATATATTCTGATACAGAGTAATAATCTGACTGGTTATTTGGAAAATAGGGATATGAGGTTCTGAAGAGAGTTGCTGATGTGATTGGTCATCATGATAGGAAAAAGCTTGAGAAATTAAGCGGGTATATACGCGTTTTAGTTTTTTTTTTTCCGCAATGTCTCGCCAAATTATGTATTACTTATTTACTACCATCTTTCTGTCAATATGTTTTCACTTTCATAAAAGTCTACTACTCTGACATTCTTAATAATTTTTTACTTTCATGATTGCAGAGAATTTTACACAATCATTCCTCATGATTTTGGTTTTAAAAAGATGTGTAAGTGTATCTATATCTCTAACATCTGTAGCTTATATTCGTGTATTTGTGGTTTCACCAAGTCATTTGTTAACAGGCGAGTTCGTGATCGATACACCCCAAAAGCTAAAACGCAAGCTGGAAATGGTAATCTTTTGCTAGCTTAAGTTAAGCAGCTGATCTTATATCTCTACTTTTGTTTGCACATCTGTGACGACACTATATGTTTGATCAATTTAAGGTTGAAGCCCTCAGCGAAATTGAGGTTGCAACAAAGTTACTGGAAGACAATGCTGGAACGCTGGTAATGCTTGTCCCACATTTTTTAAATCTAGATTATGTGAAACATGAGATCCGAAACCTAACCGGTCAAAATTACTGTCTATCACTGCAACAGGAGGACCCAATACTTGCACGCTACGAAAGTCTTCAGTGTGAGTTGACACCAGTAGACATCGATACCAAAGAATTTCATATGGTATAGTTCAATTCTAAGAAATATTGCCTTTTGTAATACATATCTTGTTACTTATAACTTATATATTAACTTTGTTTAACTAATCATTAGATTACAAAGTACATGAAGAACACTCATGCAAAGATACATTCAAATTATGATGTTGAAATCGTTCAGATCTTTAGAACCTCAAGGCATGGAGAAGCTGATCGTTTCAGCAAGGTTGAGAAATTTTATTCACCGATCTATCCTAAGCTTGCTTTTAAGATTGATAATACCCATAACACTGAAATATTGTCTATTGCATCATGGACAGTTTTCTAATACGAAAAACAGGATGCTTCTGTGGCATGGTTCACGGCTATCAAATTGGACTGGAATCTTGTCTCAAGGTTAATAATTCTCATAGTTCTACATAATCAATTCAGTAACAGAAATTTCAGCTCGATGACTAATTATTGTATTAAAACAAAAAATCAGGTTTGCGGATTGCTCCTCCTGAAGCACCTGTATCAGGCTACATGTTTGGAAAAGGTGTTTATTTTGCTGACATGTTTTCAAAAAGTGCAAACTATTGCTGTGAATATTGGAAAGCGTCTGATGGAGTGCTACTTTTATGCGAGGTTGTTCATGTTCTATATATTGTTTTGGCTTTTTTTTTCTGGCATAAAATACCAACGTACACTCTCATTCGTCCATTTTAGTCATTGTACTTACTTTTGTACGTCTGAGTTCAAGAAACGGCTTCATGTCCTGTTTGGGTCAGTTTTATGCATTCTTAACATTTTCTCATCAAAATGATCATATTTTGAAAGCCGATGTTCAAGGGTTTTTTCCCCATAAATTACTAAAACAAGCACAAAAACGGGAAAGAAAGGCCCCCTTTTCATGTCTTTGTATAAAGAAGAACACTGACTAAAACAGGAGTAATAAAAATGTAGATTGGTATTTATGGAAAAAATAAACCCGGTATTTTTTTCTTCTGGCCTTAATGTTCGTTCCTTTTGTGGATTTAATAGCTATTTGAAAAGAAAGCTTTTTATCCATAAGAAAGCCTCTTGAACTTGACACAGATTTCCTTGTATTGATAATTAAGAAACAATCTCTTGTTGTTTAGGTTGCGCTTGGTGAAATGTTTGAGCTACTAAATGCTGACCATTACGCTGACAAGTTGCCCCAAGGGAAGCTAAGGTACTATTTATCATTATTTTCCATAACGTGGAACTACCCCGAAAATATCAGTGTAGATGAATTTACAAGATATAACTAGAAACATAAATCATGAGCTTTAAACCTTTTTTTGGGCACGATTAATAATGAAAATGGTATTGCAGCACCAAAGGAGTTGGGGCGACTGCTCCTGATATGTCGGAGGCTGAGATTCTTGAAGACGGTGTTATTGTTCCTCTAGGACAGCCCAAACAGCAACTGAAGTCAAAGGTGAACGGCTTACACCATGTCTATAGTGTTTGTTTTTTACGTGTTTTAGGAATGACTGATGTTCCAACTTCATTGCTTTTCTTGCAGGCTAGTTTACTACACAACGAGTATATTGCCTACAATGTGGACCAGATCAGAATGCGTTACATTGTTCATGTTAATTTCAATTTCAAGTAATTTGAATGCGAATTTTGTAGCTGCTAGTCCAGTTTTTTGCTATTACGGTTTCTGAATGGTTGTTTCCACCATGAAAGTCCCCATCTTCTTGAGATTGTATGTTATCAGTTGTGGAATATGTAATCAGTTTTGCTGTAAATTATCTAGTGTGATTGTCTATTGTTCAGTTTTCTGGGTTTAGCCCATCATATGGTCTATATTTGATCTGTGTCATTGTTAGAACACATGCCTTTTTTTTTGGGTAACCATGGTTTCCGACTCATTGGCCGACTAATCGGTTTGAACCCACCGCCATACAGACTCAAACCAGGTAAACCCCTCCGTTTTCAAGAGGTTAGCGTGGCCACTTCAAGGTTGTTTGCACCTTGTAGGAATTGAACTGACATGAAAATGTTGCTTTATGAAAATCACAACATAGTTGAGTTGGTGTTTCCTATTAAAATTGAGGCTTCTTTGTCACATGTCGGGTCCTTCCGTCCTTGTGGGGCTCGTTTGTTAACCTTTCTTGTGGTTTCTCGCTTTTTCTATCCTTGCTTCTTTACTCTTAGCCTCGTGCCATTCTCTTTATCTTGCTTTCGAGATGTTTTATATATTTAAAAAGTTAAAAAAAGAAAAAAGGATTAAAAAAATTATATCAAAATAAATAAATCGGCATTTTATCGCTTTTCTTTTCCATTCTCTTTGCCGAAAGTCTATCTGGAAAGAGTCTCCTTACACTTAGGTTGTTCCAAGAGTAGGGATATGATCTGTCTACATCTCACCTCCTCTCATACGACCCTCTCGGATTAGTATCGGGATACGGCACCATTTTTAGTGGGTGTTCCCTCCTTAAGAACAAGATGAAAAGACTAGACATTTGTTGAACTTTAACTTTGATTGACTTATTCATTAATAAAACATTCGGTATATATCGAATAACCTAACTTGTTAAACAAGCCAAAGATAAACACATTCCTAAAGATAAATACAATCCTAAACAACACATATCAACAAACACTGATAAATATGATAGATAACTTCTAGCCCATAAATCCCGTGTGTATCATTCCTCACTCCTTCGAATCCACCTTACCCTCAAGGTGATGTCTTGAAAAGCACACTTGATTCCGGGATCCCATATCTTAACCCTACCGCAACCTTGTCTTTCACTCATGCAGTTACCTTGCCTTCCACTACCACAAGCAACACCCTTTTTCCTCTTCCGCTTTCCATTGCCTTGAACAAAACACAACATCCTTCTTCCACATTTCGATACCCAAGTGGTAACACTTCTCACTTCTTCAAAAATCACCTTGCCCTCAAGGTGATACAGAGAATTTTTCGAATGAAAATTCATCATCCATTCCCCTATAGCCTCGTCACCACCCACGGGAATGTACATCGGTAATGCGTTGGTAATGCAAGTCAGTGACATATCATTATCACCCCCAATCGTGAAACCCTCGCACGATTCACTAACTAAACCCTCATGAACAATAACTTCTTGTGCGACTTTTGGTTCTATTGCGGTCACAACTTCCGATGTTGTAGTTGAATCATATGCTTTCTTTTCGATTATTTGCTCTTTCTCTACAACTCCTTCCACACAAGCCTCTACTATACGTGCTAAGTAGAAAGCTTCACCTATAGTTGTTGGTTTCGAGTATTACCTCAACAACTCTAGTTGTAGATTCAGTGTAAGTCCGGAGATGTAAAACACAAGACTTATCCTAAAAACATCAAATACTTATCCTAACACATATCCTAAATAACTTATAAGCATGATGGTTATCTTAACCTATCATGAAACCTAGGCGTATCATTCCTCACTCCTTCAAATTCACCTTGTCCTCAAGGTGATGTCTTCAAAACTTGTGATTCTGGGATCCCATATCCTAATCCCACTGTCGTCCCATAAAATACTTCCGTATGTCTCTTTCACATAGGTGCTCGTTTCACGTTCTCCGCCCACATAGTTCTCCAACGCTGATTGTTCTCCAACACTGATTGTTCTCCAACACAGACTGTTCTCCAACACAGATTGTTCTCCAACCCAATTTGTTCTCCAACATAGTTTGTCCTTTAGACTCGGATGACACAACCTCAAACCCATTGTGACTTTCATGTTCTTCGGATGTAGCAACCCTACTTGTTTTGGCAACTTCCTCCGTGTTCGACTTATGGATAGTTGTTTCCTCAAGATTTTGAACCTCATCATCCCTATCATTCGTTGTTCTTTTCATGATGGAATCATCTCCTGAACCGAATTCAAGATCCAACTTGTTCGCCTCATGAATAGTAGTTTCCTCCAAACAGGTCTCGATAATACGAGCTGTTGGAATCGACACCAACAAACCTGGAGATCGACTTGCGAAACCTAGAACCCTTAAAGAAGATCGCAGAGTTACAATAGCCAAGACCCAGATGAACGACACTACAAAGGTAACCGAATGATTAACTTTTATTGATTAATGATCGATTGCAATAGAAAGAATAAAGATGCGAGTGTATCTTGTGCATCACCCCCTCACCTCCTTTTATAGGGTGAGGGGGTCGGTTACACACATAGAGCGACTAAGAAAGGCCGAGCCCAACTTTAGCCGACTTACATAGATACTACACTTAGGTACCTCATACTAATCGTATATGTGAACTAGACTCGACAATAAATCTAACAATTTCCACCTTAGTGACAAGACTAGTTAGCCCCGACACCAAGTATCTCCATGCAATACTTGAACTTCGGACCTGGAACCACCTTTGTAAACGCGTCAGCTGCATTATCCTCCGCGCCTATCTTATCCACTTCAATCTCTTTAGATTCTACGATCTCCTTGATGAAGTGATACCTCACGTTGATATGCTTCGTCCTCTCATGAAACATTGCATTTCTTGAGAGATGAATTCCACCTTGATTATTACAATTCACAACCACTGACCTTAGATTTATTCCCAGCTCGATTAGTAGACCTTTAAGCCAAATGCTTTCCTTAACAATTTCCGTAAGCGCCATATACTCCGCCTCTGTAGTAGAAAATGCAACAACATGCTGAAGAGTTGCTTTCTAACTCACAACACAGCCATGTACCATAAACACGTACCCGGTTATCGACCTACCCTTGTCAGGGTCTTTAGCATAATCGCTATCCACGAAACCGTCAACATCTATGTGCTTCCCTTGATCTCTACCATACACTAGTACTACATCAGCAGTGCCCTTCAAGTACTTCAAAATCCACTTCACCGCTTCCCAGTGATTTTTACCTGGATTCGCCAAATACCTGCTCACAATGCTAACAGCATACGCAATATCCGGTCTAGTGCAAACCATCCAGTACATTAAACTACCTACAACATTCGCATATGGTACTGATAGGTGTGTAAACACCCATCTTTTCTACCACTTAACTACAATAATAACCGGACCAAAACGTGTATTTTATGTCTTTTATGTCGGAATTATGCGTGGTTTGTGTTTTTGTTGTGATTTAGGATGAAAAGGTGAAAAATGGATAAAACACGGACATTCACGGGCATTTATGGACTTTTATTGAAGAAAAGGATAAAAGACGAAGTCAAGAAGTCAAGAGTGCAAAAAGAACGGAAGTCCACGACCAATTCTGAAGATTTATCGAAGAAAAAGTCAAAAGACGGAAGTTTATCAAAAGCCGAAGAATTCAAGTCTATTTTATTGAAGAATTTAAAGACGAGTTCAAAGAAATCCCGAAGCCAAAAGTCCCTTAAGTCTACATTTAATGAAGATTTAAAGAAGGAGGGACCTAATCTTGCAATTAAAAAGAAGATTAAAGAAGGAGGGACTAAGTATGCAATTAAGGAAGCTTCCTAAGCAAGCTTTAGTCTTCCCTATAAATAGACTAGATTAGTTATCATTTCACTGTTGTTGGCTAAGTGTGACAATTAGCTCTTCCACCATTTTAAATACTTGTCATTTACATTAATTGTCATTTTAATTACCTTGTCTCGCACCTTAAATTCATTTAATTTCAAGTAAGTTTTCATTTAATTCTTGTCAATCTTTACTTTATCTTGTCAATCTCTTATCTACCTTTCTTATTCTTTGATTTGTTGTGTTTATGTTATGTTCATGTTCATGCTTTTATTTTGATCCAAAGTGTTTTTGATTATTATGGTTAAAGTTGTTTAAATTCATGTTTTTGATTGATTGTTGATGCTTATTTGTGGGTTCGTTACTGTTTCTATTGATACGCGTGTTTGATTTTGATTACTTTTTGTTTATACCTGCTACTGTATTACCTTCCTTGTTCTTCGGAAGATTTTGCTTGTTTCTGTGTTTCCAGATTTAGTTCCGAACCAAGGAAGGATTGAAGGTTCATTCGGAAGTCAAAACTTCCGGACCAAGGTTTCATTCGGAAGTCAAAACTTCCGAACCAAGGTTGTTCTTTCGGAACTCAAAAAGTTCCGAATCAAGGAAACTCATTCGGAACTTCACAAGTTCCGAATAAAAGAACTTCATTCGGAACTTCAAAAGTTCCGAACCAAACTTACTCATTCGGAAGTCAAAACTTCCGAACCAAAGATCTTCATTCGGAACCTTCCGAATCAATATCTTCCGAACCAATTCCAGAAGTTCCGAATCAAGGATCTTCATCCGGAAAGTTCCGAATCAAGAGGTGACCAAATCTTCCGAATCAGGGCAAGTTCTACAAGATTCCGAATCAGCAAGTTCCGAATGAAAGATTGTTTTGGATAAGTGACATATTCAGACAAATTTGTTCCGGATCAAGGATTTTAGTAATATTCAAAGTAAAGAAGAGTCATTTCAACCAAAGGTGACATTTAAGTTGAGTGATTATTCCAAACGAAGGTTTATTCTAAATGAGCTGTATTCAGGTTCTTATTAGCTTTTGTCTTTGATTTTTATTTTCAAGTTTTATTTTCCTTGCCTTTTTATTTAATTGCACTTTTAGATTATTTGCCTTAGTTTTAGTCGCACTTTAAGTTTGCCTTAGATAGATTTAAGTTTACGTCATTTTACTTTAGAGCCCTTTAATTTTAGTCACGTTTTTAAACACTTGCACTTTACTTTAATTAGACTTAGATTTACTTAAAAAGCACTTTTACTTTTAAGTTTTTGCATTTAAATTTAAAATCACCCAAAAATATTCTTTTTCACCAAAGATCAACTTAGTCACACATAGGAGCTTAGATCAATTCGTTAAGATACCGAGAACAAAAATTGAACCTAGTAAAACCTAGTTATCAAATGGCGCCGCTGCCGGCTCTTTACGTTAAGATCAACAGTTTTCTGTGCTAGACACGTTGCTTTTTGGGATCCGTTCACTTGTGAGCGTTCTTTTTCTTGTATAAAAAATTCAAAAAAAAATCATAAAAATTAAAATATTGATAAAAAACCATAAAAATTAAAAGTTTCAAAAATACAAAAAGATTTTCTTTTTATTGTGTATATATATTGTCTTTGCGTTTGGTTTCTTTTTCTTTTACATTTTCAGGTGTATGCGTACTAGATCTTCTAATTATCAAGAGCCCGAGCCTCAAGAAGATTTAGATATGTCAGGTGTTAACAACAATAATCAACTACCGCACCTCAACAATAATAACAATAACAACAATGCTCCTCCACAGTCCGATCTTCGGACCATGGAGGAACTTTGTCAACCAACAATGTTTGGACGAGGAGGACCGATTGCGCCGATGCAAATCAACGCTCCTGAGTTTTCGTTGAAGCACCACATGATTCAGCAAGTACAAACAAACCCATTTAGAGGATTGCCTGATGATGATGCCAACAAACACCTCGACAAGTTCATTACAATTACCCAAAGCATGAAGTTGCCTGGGGCCACAATGGATGTACTCCGCCTACAACTCTTCCCACATACTCTATCGCATCATGCCGAGAAATGGTTTGATCGTCTCCCGAAGAATTCTATTCACACTTGGGATGATATGACTCAACGCTTTCTTTCGCGCTACTTTCCACCATCCATGGTCACAAGCCTTCGCAATCAGATCAGCGGTTTCATGCAAGATCCCGATGAATCTCTTTTTGATGCATGGGAGAGATATAATGTCTTGATCGACCGTTGTCCAAACCACAACATGCTTCCGGTCACCTTGATCGATACTTTCTACAACGGATTGACTTTTCGAGATCGTGATACGATTAATGCAGCCGCCGGTGGCACATTCATGAAAAGGAGACCCGAGGAGTGTAGAGAGCTAATAGAGAACATGACTACTCATCATAAGAACTGGGATTCTTCTGCTTCTTCTAGAAACAACACAAGAGTCAATGTTTCCTCTACCTCAGCAAACCCTGAGATGACCGAACTCACCCGCATGATGGCTGAAATGAGCAAAAGTATTACGCTTCTCGCTTCAAACCAACAACAACATCAAGTTAAAGCGGTTGCTAATCCTTGTGAAACATGTGGCGGTCCTCACTCATACACCGATTGTCCTTCGACACAAGGAAATCCGGAAAATGTGTATGCAGCTTACGGTAATTATTCACCGGAAAATTACCAAGCTAGACAACAAGGGGATAGAAATCTGCTGAGCTACCGTTCAAACAATTACCTTTCACCCGGTTTTTCTCCTCAAAACCAAAACCCCGCCAACAACTACAATAGAAGCAACCAAATCCCACCTCGTGCTTCTAACCCTTATCAACCACCCACCCAACAACACCCACCCATTAACCCCGATGTTGACACAATCATGAGAACTCAAGGTGAGCAAATCAAGAATCTACAGAGCCAAATTATCAATCTAAAAGGAGATATCTTAAAGCAAGGTAATGACATCAGAAATGAGGTTCGTGAAAACCTTCAATCCTCCTTCATCACTCAAACAACTGAATTGAAGAATCTGTTGGCTAGTTTCTTGCCTGAAGCTCAACCTTCTTCTTCTTCGGGTTCTCTACCTTCAAATACCGTCACCAATCCGCGAGCTAATGTGAGTGCTATAACTACGCGTAGTGGAACTACCCTTGTCACTCCGTCTACCCCACCACCATCATCTACACCTCCTCCACCACCATGTATCCCTACTCCTCCTACACCTAGTAATAGTGCACCATTACCGTCTCCGCCTCGTCATGACGATGTATCTCGGAAGGACCCTTCAACATCACAACCTTCACCAACTACACCTTCCCCTAACCCTTATCAACCTAGAATCCCATACCCTTCTCGCATAGGAAAGACCAACGAGCTAACCAAGAATGACTCTCAAATAACAAAATATATCAGTATGATTTCTCAAATGGGATTCAGCATTAGTTTTCTTGAAGCACTTGTCCACATGCCCAAATTTGCCAAAGCATTTAAGGACTTGCTTAACAAAAAGGAGAAGCTGATTGAACTCACCAACACACGCTTAAATGAAAACTGCTCTGCAGTTATTCTTAAAGAACTTCCGGAAAAACTAGGGGATCCCGGTCGTTTTGTGTTGCCTTGCGTGTTCAACAAAACTGAAGAATTTACTGCCCTTGCGGATCTCGGGGCTAGTATAAATCTTATGCCTTTGAGTGTTTGGAAAACACTCTCATTACCCGATCTCATTCCAACAAAGATGACTCTCGAACTTGCTAATCGCACTCTCGCTTACCCCGTTGGTATAGCTGAAGACGTATTCTTTCAAGTTGGCGCATTTACTTTCCCGGTCGACTTTGTCGTAGTTGATTATGAAATGGACCCTCGTATTCCTTTAATACTTGGTCGGCCATTTTTGAGATCCGGACGTGCTTTAGTAGATGTAGCAGAAGGAGAGTTAATCTTAAGAGTCGGGAATGCCTCACAAAATTTCAAAATGGGAAAGCATACAAACAAATCCTTTGGAGGCCGAGAATCAGTGAATATGATCAATGTGCTCGATGACTTTACCGTCTATGACAATCCTCTATTCGAGTCTTCCACTGATAATCCACTCTTTGAAGATAATGTGGATGATTCTCACCCTACTTTGGACGCTTCTCCCAATTTTGATTCTCCACCGGTCTTCGATGCTTATGATGATGATGATTCTAGCTCAGATTCGGATGATTTTGATTGTACTTCTGAGTATCCCGAGCTGCCTACATATGATGATTTTGATGAGGCCGATACTCTCTCGAGCGATTCTTCACATGATGAAGATCCTCCACCATCGCTCGATCCTACTTTGGACGATTATTCATTTGAGGAAGATTTTTCTGAATTTCTCAACACATACTTCCCTCATGAGAGTGATGCACCTCCTTTGGACTTTGAAGATTATCGTCTTGATCCTCCTTTGGATTTGAAGAGCATTTTGTCCAAGGAGAAGAAACCGGTTGACACCGAAATCCGTTGCACGTATGATTTGACACCTCTTTGTCCCACTTCTGAGGACGAGGTTGTGCTTCTTTGCGGATCTTCTTCACGCTCGGCTGAGCCTGAGTGCTATTTTCCCCTAAAGGAAAAGGTGTTCGATCCCGGTATCGAAGTCTTTAAGCCATCTCAGTATCCACCTGATGAAATAAAAGGAAATATCTTTGGAAATTCTGAAGACATGCTTGCTCCACTTCAACTTTGCTTCCACCGAGCTCCATCGCTGCTTAAGGGAACCTTGCCATTTCTCTTTTGGCTTGCCTTGTTCGCCTTAAGTTCTTGCTTATTGATGGACGCAAACTATGTCTTTGATCCTGGTGGATATTTTTCATGCTACTTCCGTTGATGATCAAGGTCGAGTCAGGCTCACGACTCGGTTAACAAAAATCAAGCGCTTCTTGGGAGGCAACCCATGCACCTATCTTTTCGCTTTCTTTACCATAAGTGTAGGGGGGACCCTTTGGATTGCTATTTCCTCTCCTCACTTCTTAATCAGGGATTCGAGCTTCAATGATCCACTCTTGATGATTCTTGACGACCCGTGACTCCGTGTTCTACTTCGTCCCGGTTCTATCCTAAACTCTTTTCGATTCACTATTTTATATTTCCTCAATATTAAAATAGGAATCTCTTTAGTTGTCTTTTCCTTAGCAAGATTTAAACAACGTGCACAATGTCCTAAGTGTAGGGGAGCTTACTCCCACATGCTTAAACATTGAGGACAATGTTTATCTTAAGTGTAGGGGGGACTTCTATCGAAGTTAAGTGGTCTTTTCCTTGTTTGTGTCCTCATTTTAACCGGAAAATCAATTTTTCGACATTTTTCAAAATTTTTGATCTATTTTGGCCTATTAGTTGTTATCTTTGTATAGTTGATTTCTTTCTTTGCTAGAATAAATGTTTAATAAGTGGTTTAAATTTTCAAACGTTGTGAATCTTTTGACTCAATCCGAGTTTACTCTAGCTAGTATCCTTAACGTGTTTAAGTCAAGTTTTGCTAGGCTTTTATATAGGGAGCTATAAAACGCGAAAGTCTTAACTTTCACGAGTTAAGAACAAGAACTTTTCGCAAGTTCCTATAATTGATCCTAGAGAGTCGTTTATCAAGGGAACTTTAAGATGCGATTTCTAAACTTGAAAGAGTCTAAGAATTTGCAAGATCCTATAGGCGACTCGAAAACCCAAAACTTTGATTTAATAGGCTAAGTATCCACGAATCTCATTACTTGAGATTTTAAACTGTGGAGAACGAGAGATGATAGAGCCAATTATAAGTTCGGTATTCTTTCGTGAATTTATGTGAGTTAATTATAAGCCTATTCTCCCATCGCTTGCTAATAATTTATTTGCTAATAAATAAGGTTGTACGATTTGAAAAGTTACTTAGCTTCTAGCCCCAGATCGTTTAAAAGTTGCTCGGTAATGACGAGAGTTCATAGCCAAGGCATAACTTATGAAGCGGGGCGCGAAGATTGGCGAGTCCGAAAAGGCCCTAACAAGGCATGAGGGCTATGTTTTGTTGCTAAAGATCCAAAAGTGATGTGAAGAATCATTTATCGAAAATCAATATGAAGGATCGAGACACACGACAAAAAGCAAAAACTCCCCAAAAGTCATGGAGAAGTGTATCCGAAAAGACCCTAACAAGGTATGAGGATAAATAGATCCAAGTCAATAAAGGAGGCGGATCGTTGTATATCAAAATCCAAAATAAAGATTGGAGAAAAATGAAGAAGTCGTGGTCCATATATGAAGAATCTCTCAAAATTCCAAAGTGAAGAAATTCCAATTATGAAGAGAAGACCATTATTTCATGAACGTCTCTCAAGATTTGAAGTATGAAGTCGCTGCCAAATATCGGCCCGAGAAAGGTCTCAAATCGCGAACCAAGTTATGCCAAGATATGAACTTTCTGATATCCCGAGAAGCAGTTTTAAAAGATTTGGTCCTTTAGCTAACTATTGATTAAATCGTGCACTTTATTTTCAGACTAAATAATTATCGAAATAAGTCAAACAATGCATCTTCGTGATCATTCAAGACAAATAATAAAATATAAGAGATACCCATAGGAATAAGGGAGTCTAAGTGAATAGTTGGCCCACATGAGTTCGTGATAGTTTACTAACTTATAATAACAATGATCTCGTTTTTAAGCTTGGTTTGGAGAAAGTGAAAACTTGAGGATGATGACTATTCATAACATTTTCAAAACCCAAGGTATGCTTTTGATTTCTTTATTTTGTGTGTTTTCAATTTTCTATCTCTTTAATAAAGGCCAATGTGGATTGATTATGATGAAAAGTGTAATCTTGCTTTGTAACTAATGCATTGCATGAGGACATTGCAATGGTCAAGTGTAGGGGATTTGATAGGTGTGTAAACACCCATCTTTTCTACCACTTAACTACAATAATAACCGGACCAAAACGTGTATTTTATGTCTTTTATGTCGGAATTATGCGTGGTTTGTGTTTTTGTTGTGATTTAGGATGAAAAGGTGAAAAATGGATAAAACACGGACATTCACGGGCATTTATGGACTTTTATTGAAGAAAAGGATAAAAGACGAAGTCAAGAAGTCAAGAGTGCAAAAAGAACGGAAGTCCACGACCAATTCTGAAGATTTATCGAAGAAAAAGTCAAAAGACGGAAGTTTATCAAAAGCCGAAGAATTCAAGTCTATTTTATTGAAGAATTTAAAGACGAGTTCAAAGAAATCCCGAAGCCAAAAGTCCCTTAAGTCTACATTTAATGAAGATTTAAAGAAGGAGGGACCTAATCTTGCAATTAAAAAGAAGATTAAAGAAGGAGGGACTAAGTATGCAATTAAGGAAGCTTCCTAAGCAAGCTTTAGTCTTCCCTATAAATAGACTAGATTAGTTATCATTTCACTGTTGTTGGCTAAGTGTGACAATTAGCTCTTCCACCATTTTAAATACTTGTCATTTACATTAATTGTCATTTTAATTACCTTGTCTCGCACCTTAAATTCATTTAATTTCAAGTAAGTTTTCATTTAATTCTTGTCAATCTTTACTTTATCTTGTCAATCTCTTATCTACCTTTCTTATTCTTTGATTTGTTGTGTTTATGTTATGTTCATGTTCATGCTTTTATTTTGATCCAAAGTGTTTTTGATTATTATGGTTAAAGTTGTTTAAATTCATGTTTTTGATTGATTGTTGATGCTTATTTGTGGGTTCGTTACTGTTTTTATTGATACGCGTGTTTGATTTTGATTACTTTTTGTTTATACCTGCTACTGTATTACCTTCCTTGTTCTTCGGAAGATTTTGCTTGTTTCTGTGTTTCCAGATTTAGTTCCGAACCAAGGAAGGATTGAAGGTTCATTCGGAAGTCAAAACTTCCGGACCAAGGTTTCATTCGGAAGTCAAAACTTCCGAACCAAGGTTGTTCTTTCGGAACTCAAAAAGTTCCGAATCAAGGAAACTCATTCGGAACTTCACAAGTTCCGAATAAAAGAACTTCATTCGGAACTTCAAAAGTTCCGAACCAAACTTACTCATTCGGAAGTCAAAACTTCCGAACCAAAGATCTTCATTCGGAACCTTCCGAATCAATATCTTCCGAACCAATTCCAGAAGTTCCGAATCAAGGATCTTCATCCGGAAAGTTCCGAATCAAGAGGTGACCAAATCTTCCGAATCAGGGCAAGTTCTACAAGATTCCGAATCAGCAAGTTCCGAATGAAAGATTGTTTTGGATAAGTGACATATTCAGACAAATTTGTTCCGGATCAAGGATTTTAGTAATATTCAAAGTAAAGAAGAGTCATTTCAACCAAAGGTGACATTTAAGTTGAGTGATTATTCCAAACGAAGGTTTATTCTAAATGAGCTGTATTCAGGTTCTTATTAGCTTTTGTCTTTGATTTTTATTTTCAAGTTTTATTTTCCTTGCCTTTTTATTTAATTGCACTTTTAGATTATTTGCCTTAGTTTTAGTCGCACTTTAAGTTTGCCTTAGATAGATTTAAGTTTACGTCATTTTACTTTAGAGCCCTTTAATTTTAGTCACGTTTTTAAACACTTGCACTTTACTTTAATTAGACTTAGATTTACTTAAAAAACACTTTTACTTTTAAGTTTTTGCATTTAAATTTAAAATCACCCAAAAATATTCTTTTTCACCAAAGATCAACTTAGTCACACATAGGAGCTTAGATCAATTCGTTAAGATACCGAGAACAAAAATTGAACCTAGTAAAACCTAGTTATCAGGTACCTTATGTGACATTCGTCAAATTTCCATCTTAATTTATTCATATAGTACGAGTATTATAACTGTTTACCGACGAGTTGTCGACAGGAATGTGTTAACTATTTTTGCTTTGCGGACAAAGCCCTTTTTAGGGAGAGCATATGTAACATCTCGAGTATTCGCGAGTATTAAGTTGAATGCAATACGAAGTTTATGAGCGTTTTATATTTTGCCGTACGTTTATTTGATATAGTTATTAAGATTACGTGACGTCTCGCACAATTGTTTTGTTTTGGGATCGTATGTCAAACGGTTTTAGGTCGTGTTTATTCAGTCGCGTCTAAACTTAACCATTGTGAACCCGAGTCGAGTGGTATAAGCTGTCACAGCAGGTACATATATTAAGTATAAACCTTCATTTATATTTATTACCAAGCTTGCCTTACAAGAGTCTCAAAAATCAGTCACATGTCTAACTACAAATAAACTTCATAGTTTATTTCCTCACTAAAGGACAGCACACATGCCTAGTTTACCCCATTTGGGTATATCACAAGTTAACATTTTCAGCTTGACACTAACCCTAGACTAACAATACAAGTTTATATACAAACCCAAAGTATTATCCAATGTCCAAATACAAGTTTATCTCAGTCCAAATTACAAACACAAAAATCTGCACAAGTCTTTCAAAATACAACTTCTGGGTAGAGTGAAGAGTAGTGTCCAGCCGACCCACACGTCCCGTCCGAACCTGCACAACCGAAAGTCTTCCATCCCGTCCGAACCTGCAAACCGAACACAGCATCCCTTTGTGAGTCTTTCGTCTTTTCGTCTTTCCTTATGAAGTCCTAGATGTGCTTGTTTTGTACGAACCTGCGAACAAACGAATCAATGTGTTAGTCATTGTAAAGGTCTTATACTTTTAACTAAAAACTGAAAATTGTTAAACTTTAATAATTAATACAAACATGTCTATGATTTTACTTTTCTGTCAACCAAACCGAGACCCGATTTAGACCAAACCGAGACCCGACTTAGAACCAAACCGAGACCCATGTCCAACCAAATCAAGACCACAATCAAGAACCAAACCGAGACCATGTCCAACCAAACCGAGACCCAATCAAGAACCAAACCGAGAATCAAAACAAACCAACCAAGTTCTACTTTCTGCCAAAATTATCAACAATCATTACCATCTAAATCAAATGTCTTAATCACTTTCATTCTTACAGAAACACCCTAAAAACCATTAATCATGCCGCGGGTATAAAACCCCCAATTCAAATCGAAACCCTAATTATTTAAAAACCTTTTTAAACATCTAATTAACATTTGCCACATTTCAGAAACATCACATAAACATGAGTAACAGTCGAATATGAAAAACCCCCAATTTTTATGAAAACCCTAGATCGATTTTTTTTTATTAATTAAAACGTTAATTAAACCTAATCTAAACCCAAACCCCATATTTAATTTAATTGAAAATGAGTTATGCAAAAACCCCCAAATAACCGAAACCCTAATTTTTATAAACTAATTTTATATTGAAATTTGTTTGATTTTATAATAGAAAACGTCAATTAATTGTGTTTAAAACCGAGATTTATAAAAACCCCCAAATATTTCAAAACCCTAACTTCGTTTATTTTAATCCGAGAATCATATGATTCACAACAACTTTATACAAGTCAATCAAACCCACTGATCTTTATTAAATCGAAAATCAAATAAGCTTTTAAAAGAAATAAAGGAAAAACAAACTTATCTTGATTTCTGGCTAATGAATCACGAAACCGCAAGGATGAACACATCAGAAAACCCAATCGGTTTGATGTGGGGATTGAACCCCACATCTCACGCGATCTAGAATACCTCAGACCACCCACACATGATTGTTATATCCCAAATGATTAGATATTAGCCATGGAAAAGGATTGAACCGATCTAGATTTAAGAGAGAGAGAGATTTGGGGCGGTGGAGTTGTTATCGAGAGAAGAGAGAGAGTTTCACTCTCTGTTATGGGATTGTGTGTGTTAAACACGCATATTTACTCCTCCCGTCCTTGTTTATTCCGCCAGTGGACCGGGCCGGCTCTAATGACCCTTGGGCCGGTTTGTGTGTAATGATATTGGACCCAATTTGGGCCTTGTATGTTTATTTGGTTTAGTTATAAGCCCAAAACGAATTTTATAAATTTAGGTTATAATTTAACCCGTGAAACCCGACCATTTAATAAACCGACTTTTATTTATCGTACTTTTCATAAACGTATGGTTTCGTCAAGCACAACTAGGGTGTCGTGTCTTAATTTATATAATTTTCGTATCGTAACCCGATTCTCATAATTAATTAGGTCGCGGCTAGCGTAACCGTACTCTCGAGCTATTTTATCTTCGTCCTCTTTGCTGAATTAACGAGGTGAGTTTATAGCCCCATACTTTACTATTTTTCACTGCTTTTTGGGGTGAGACATTGCTTGATTTTAACGTGTGAACACAAGTGCATTTACTGATTTATATATTAGTCTAAGTCCCACTAAAAACCCAGTTGCTTTGGCCCGTGAATCGTGAACCGTTAATTACTTTGTGTAAGCGCGAATGTAATGGATAGATCTATCGGGATTGACGTCCCTGTCTGTCTTGTCCAACAAAGGGACAAGCGGGCACAGTTTCATTTGAATTTGATATAGGATGTCGTGGGTTTAGGCATCTAGTTTGGGCTACATTTATATGATTATACTGCCGGTGTTGTTAACGCTTCGGTGTCACGAGCTTAGACTGTAATAAATACTTTTGGGATGACTTTGTATCTGTTATATTGTCATCACATTTGGGAAAATCTTGTGGTTCATTAAACATTTCCACTTAACTAAACCTATGAACTCACCAACTTTATGTTGACACTTTAGCAATGTTTTTCTCAGGTATTAAGAAGGAAGATGCTAAATGAGGTCTCATGCATTGCCGTCATTTCTTTGAAACAACGATCATTTGTACCATTTGAGAAAACTATGTTTTGTAACCGTATTCAGTTTATGCTTCCGCACTTTGTTAAAACTATTTATTTTATTAATTACAAGTGATCTATTTTCCGAACGTCTCATTTAGAGGTCGTTCTTTGTGACTATGTGCGTATGATAATCATGACGTCACCACTCCCTTGTCGCCATTATACTCTGATATTTTGGGAGTGTGACAGATTGGTATCAGAGCCATAGTTATAGAGAACTAGGTTGCATTTAGTAACTCTAGACTATAACTGCTCTATGTTTAATCGATTATCATACAGATTGTAAGTATTAAGTATATGTAGATACATAAGTAATAAATGGGATACATGTGAATTAACAATTACGAGGTATATTTACATGGGTTACATGTGCAACAACAAAATCTGAATTATGTTATATGGGATACATGTGGATTCAACAATGATTGCTATGTTATGTTAATGTCCTTTTTACGGACTAATTTTATAAGATATTTACACACATTTATTTTGTTTATGATTACAGCGATGTCTTCATCCGATGATTCCACGTCTACAGGAGCGTACTACAACCGTAGTTCACAGTCGACCATCAGTTCATCAGTAGGACTACCTAGAGGATCGCCGTCAGGATATCCGTGGTACCGGATGGTTTCAGATGACGATATAGAGAGAGAGGCTGAGGAGGTTCGTCATTCACCGATCCGTATTCCTGATGCATCAGTTGACGATGTGCTTAGCCTAGAAGGCGGAGGAGAGGATGACTTAGACACTGACGTGGTGCAGTCACCAGGTCAGACATCAGTGACTGGAGATGAGACGGTAGAGGAGACAGAGGATGATGAGATGGAGTTTACAGATGGGGAAGGAGAGCCTATGGAGGTCACAGACACTAAGGACCCTCCTACTGCATATGCCGCTACTCCTGAGGTTTCCCTAGCACACATCTCCTCATCTTCATCTGAAGACGAAGGAGAAAGGACTGCTATTCCTGCTCCAGCACCTGGTACTCTACCTTTCTACTATGTGAGACGACGTCTTCGGGGGAGAGCTGCTCGACCACCACTTTCACCTTACCGACCCCTCATACCTTTCACTGCCACTGACAGGCATGCAGCCCGCACACCTGCCAGTTCTGTCCCAGAGACACCATTACTACTACCACCACCAGAGACTGTACCTGCAGTGTACCAGGAGATGCTTACTGACGCTGGTATCTCTACAGGACTGAGAGCTACAACTCCTCTTCCTAGGAGAGCTACGTCGACGGTGGTGATGCTTGGGGCGGCAGATGGATGTGTGACGACGCGGTTGAACAGGTTGGAGGATGCTGTAGAAGCTTTAGGTGAAGAGTATAATGAAGTGCAGGATAAGTTAGAGGCACTGGCGAAGAAGAGTCCAGTCAGGGATGAGACAGTGTTGACAGTATGTGTGACCCGTCTACGAGGACAGCTTCTTACTGTTCTTGATCAGATGGAATCCATGCCGAACGCTCGTCTTGAGGAGATTGAGAGCCTGATGACCCGTTGGGGAGTAGAGCCATTGGTGGAGACAGGCGGACTAGAGGCACCAGTGGATGACCCTGTTGCAGATTTGGATAAGAGGTTTAGAGCCGCTTGTCATGATACCGATGTTAGACTGAGAGATTCCCAGGCTCGTGAGCTCGTGGTTGAGAGGAGGTTAGCAGAGTTGGAGAAGGAGCTTCATCAGCGCCGTGAGGGCACTAGTTAGATTTATCTTGTACCATCGACCTATCCCTGTATGACCACTAAGCTTTGAAGTTTGTCTTAGCTAGTTGGTATTTTATTTTCTTTTATTATGTTATGACAAACTATGATGTACTATCAAACGGTTTCATGAATGATATTATGAGTTGCAAAATTGTGAGATCATTATATATTGTGTATTATATCCTGGAGCATTTCATAATTGTGTTGTGTGTGCCATGCATGTTATGTCTGGCAAAAACTCATTATCCTATTACCTTGTTAGATTATGGCGCCAGTTAGAAGATCCGAAACGCAGAATCCGCCAGCCGCTACCGGTGGGATTGACACCGTCATGCTAAGCCAAATGATAGCCGAACGAGTGGCCGAGGCACTCGCGACCGTTGAAGCAAATCGTACAGCTAGCACACAGGAGGAGACCAACCAATGAGCTACTAATGCTATTGCACGGACTTGTACCTACAAGGAATTTCGTGCAGTTACGCAAGTAAGTTTCCGCGGTACTGAAGGAGCAGTAGGATTAACCAGATGGTTTGAGAAGCTAGAATCCCAATTTGGGATTAGCAATGTCGCTGAAGCCGACAAGGTGAAGTTTGCGTCAAGCACGTTAGTGGATGGTGCTTTGACTTGGTGGAATGTCTATGCTCGTGCAGTGACCATTGACGTTGCCCAAGCGACGCCCTGGAGTGAATTTAAAGCTATGTTTGTGAGGAAATACTGCCCACGAAATGAAGTCAAGCAGATGGAGGTTGAGCTGTGGAACCTGAAGGTCAAGGGTACTGCTCTTACTGCTTACAATCAGCGCTTTCAAGAGCTGATCTTGTTATGTCCTGAAATGGTGCCCAACGATGACCGATTGTTGGAGCGATACATTGAAGGACTACCTTTGAGCATCAAAGGGAATGTGACTTCATCCAAGCCGACTGATTTGCACGAGGCAATCGACATGGCTCAGAGTCTGATGTACCAAGTGGTACAGGAGTTGGGAGAAAATACTGGGGATAAAAGAAAGTGGTCTGGCAACCACTACAACAACAATACCAACAACAGCAACAATCCAAACAACTACAACCAGAACAAGCGACAAGAAGTAGCAAGAGTGTTCACTGCTGGACAAGGAAATACTGGAAACTACGCTGGAAGACTACCCTTCTGCGGAAAATGTGGCCGACACCACGAAGGAGCATGTCCCCCTACGTGCTACAATTGTGGGAAGGTGGGACATAAGGCAAAGGAATGCCGAGCACCACCTCGTTCTACTAATCAAAGAGGACCTGGAACGCAAGGTGGCCAAGGAGCAAATGTCACTTGCTTTGGATGTGGAGAGAAAGGTCACTACAAGAACAAATGTCCAAGCAGTGGGAACCAAGGTCGTAGTAACCAGATTCGAGGGAATCAAAATCAGAACCAAGGGAACCAGAAGCAGAATCAAGGGAACCGAGGAGGGAATAACCGAGCCACAACTAGTACTCCTGGAGGATTCACGGCACCTAGCAAAGTGTATCATCTCTGTGTTGAAGCTGCTGTGCAAGACAACAATGTTGTGACTGGTACGTTTCTAGTCAATAACAACTATGCTTCAGTACTATTTGATTCTGGTGCGGATAGGAGTTTTGTGTCGTCTATATTTAGTGAACGCCTAAATGTTACCCCTACTGCGTTAGACGTTAAGTATAATGTAGAATTAGCCGATGGGAAATCAGTAACCACCGACGTTATTCTGAAAGGGTGTAGTGTAAGGCTACAAGGTCGTTCGTTTAGTATCGACCTACTCCCTATAGAATTGGGAAGTTTTGACGTCATCATTGGAATGGATTGGATGTCGAAGCATCACGCGGAGATTGTATGTCATGAGAAGTGTGTCCGTGTTCCTTATGGAAACGACGTACTCATCATACAAGGCGAAAGAAGTGGTGTGAAGAATGGATCAAGATTGGAAGTCATCTCATGTATCAGGACTCAAAGATACATTGAGAAGGGATGTCCGGTATTCTTGGTTCAAGTAACACAAAAGGGAGGAGAAGAAGATCGCGAGAAGAAGGTAGAAGATGTACCGATCGTTAGAGACTTTCCGGACGTATTCCCAGAGGATTTACCCGGACTACCACCAGCACGGCAAGTGGAGTTTCACATCGAGCTTACACCAGGAGCCGCGCCTGTTGCTAGAGCCCCATACCGTCTAGCACCGGCCGAGATGACAGAGTTAGCTGAACAGATAAAGGAACTTTCTGACAAAGGTTTCATTAGACCAAGTTCCTCACCCTGGGGAGCGCCGGTCTTATTTGTCAAAAAGAAAGATGGATCCTTTAGAATGTGTATCGATTACCGAGAATTGAATAAGCTGACGATAAAGAACCACTACCCATTGCCGAGGATTGACGATCTTTTCGACCAATTGCAAGGATCTAGCATATACTCGAAGATCGATTTAAGGTCAGGATATCATCACTAAGGGTTAGAGAGGAAGACGTTCATAAAACGGCTTTTAGAACCCGGTACGGACACTACGAGTTCCAAGTTATGCCTTTTGGTTTGACAAACGCGCCTGCGGTATTCATGGATCTCATGAACCGAGTTTGCAAACCATACTTGGACAAGTTTGTGATTGTATTTATCGATGACATTCTCATCTATTCTCGTAATGAAGAGGAGCACAAGGAACATTTGAAGACCATATTAGAGCTGCTAAGGAAGGAGAAGTTATATGCAAAGTTTTCCAAATGTGAGTTTTGGATAAACACAGTGCAATTCCTTGGGCATGTGATCGACAGCAGTGGTATTCACGTTGATCCTGCTAAGATCGAGGCTGTAAAGGATTGGGCGACTCCAACAACACCCACGGAGATCCGTCAATTCTTAGGTCTTGCTGGTTACTATAGGAGATTCATTGAAGGTTTCTCCAAGATAGCTAAACCAATGACGGAATTGACTCAAAAGGATAAGAAGTTTGAGTGGAAGGAAGATCAAGATTTGGCATTCCAGACGTTGAAGCAGATGTTGTGTGAAGCACCTATACTAGCCCTACCCGAGGGTAATGAAGACTTTGTGGTGTATTGTGATGCATCCATAAAAGGGTTAGGTGCAGTACTGATGCAAAGGACTAAGGTCATAGCTTACGCATCAAGACAACTAAAAGTGCACGAGAAGAACTACACGACTCATGACCTAGAGTTGGGAGCAGTGGTGTTTGCCTTGAAGATTTGGAGACACTACCTTTATGGTACTAAGTGTGTTGTATTCACTGATCATAAGAGTCTACAACATATTTTGAACCAAAAGGAACTCAACATGAGACAACGACGTTGGCTAGAGTTGCTCAGTGATTACGATTGCGAGATCCGTTATCACCCGGGCAAGGCAAATGTCGTGGCCGACGCTTTGAGTCGAAAGGAGAGAGTTCTTAGGGTGAAGGCTTTAGTGATGACCATCGACTTAGACCTTCCATCCTTAATTCTCAAGGCTCAGAAAGAAGCAGTCGAGGAAGAAATTCTCAAGACTGAAGATGTTGGAGGAATGATAAAGAAGTTGGAAGCACGTTCGGATGGAACGTTATGCCTTGATAATAGGAGTTGGTTACCATGCCATGGTGACCTACGATCCTTGATTATGCATGAGTCGCATAAGTCAAAGTACTCCATACATCCGGGATCTGACAAAATGTATCATGATCTGAAGATGCTGTATTGGTGGCCGAACATGAAGGCGGATATTGCTACATACGTTAGCAAGTGTTTGACTTGTGCCAAAGTCAAAGCCGAACATATGAAACCATCAGGATTATTGGTCCAACCCGAACTGCCAGAATGGAAGTGGGAAAGGATCACTATGGATTTCATTACCAAGCTACCAAAGACCGCAGCCGGATTCGACACGATTTGGGTAATCGTCGATCGACTCACCAAATCGGCTCATTTCCTACCCATCAAAGAGACTGATGGAATGGATAAGTTAGCAAGGACGTACTTGGAGGAAGTAGTCACGAAGCACGGTGTGCCTGTGTCTATAATCTCCGACCGAGACAACCGATTTACTTCGCAGTTTTGGAAGTCACTGCAGAAGGCATTGGGAACGCAGTTGGATATGAGCACTGCGTATCACCCCCAAACTGACGGTCAAAGTGAACGGACCATTCAAACCCTAGAAGATATGCTGAGAGCTTGTGTGATTGACTTTGGAAATAGATGGGATAGACACCTACCTCTGGTGGAATTCTCATACAACAATAGTTATCACACTAGCATTAAGGCAGCGCCGTTCGAAGCACTGTATGGTAGGAAGTGTCGTTCACCCGTGTGTTGGGCAGAGGTCGGTGAAGCACAACTCACTGGACCTGAGATCATACACGAGACTACTGAGAAGATCTTTAAGATTAAGAGCCGTATGCAAGCCGCAAGGGATCGACAGAAGAGTTATGCTGATATGCGACGCAAACCCCTTGAGTTTGAGGTTGGTGCTAAAGTTATGTTGAAGGTCTCACCTTGGAAAGGTGTGATTCGCTTTGGAAAGCGTGGAAAGTTAAACCCTCGTTACATTGGACCCTTCAAGATTATAGAGAGGATTGGTCCCGTAGCCTATCGTTTGGAATTACCCCAAGAACTTAGCCGAGTGCATAATGTGTTCCACATTTGCAATCTGAAGAAATGCTTAGCTGACGAGACACTCGTTATCCCTTTGGAGGAGATTCAACTCGACGACAAACTCAACTTTGTAGAAGAACCCGTAGAAGTTATGGACCGTCAAGTCAAACAACTCAAGCAAAGCCGTATACCTATTGTGAAGATCCGATGGAACGCGCGTAGAGGTCCAGAATACACGTGGGAACGTGAAGATCAATTCAAGAGCAAGTATCCTCATCTTTTCACTAACCAACCTACTACAACAACGTCTTGATTTCGTGACGAAATCTCTAAAACATGGGAATACTGTGACATTCGTCAAATTTCCATCTTAATTTATTCATATAGTACGAGTATTATAACTGTTTACCGACGAGTTGTCGACAGGAATGTGTTAACTATTTTTGCTTTGCGGACAAAGCCCTTTTTAGGGAGAGCATATGTAACATCTCGAGTATTCACGAGTATTAAGTTGAATGCAATACGAAGTTTGTGAGCGTTTTATATTTTGCCGTACGTTTATTTGATATAGTTATTAAGATTACGTGACGTCTCGCACAATTGTTTTGTTTTGGGATCGTATGTCAAACGGTTTTAGGTCGTGTTTATTCAGTCGCGTCTAAACTTAACCATTGTGAACCCGAGTCGAGTGGTATAAGCTGTCACAACAGGTACATATATTAAGTATAAACCTTCATTTATATTTATTACCAAGCTTGCCTTACAAGAGTCTCAAAAATCAGTCACATGTCTAACTACAAAAAAACTTCATAGTTTATTTCCTCACTAAAGGACAGCACACATGCCTAGTTTACCCCATTTGGGTATATCACAAGTTAACATTTTCAGCTTGACACTAACCCTAGACTAACAATACAAGTTTATATACAAACCCAAAGTATTATCCAATGTCCAAATACAAGTTTATCTCAGTCCAAATTACAAACACAAAAATCTGCACAAGTCTTTCAAAATACAACTTCTGGGTAGAGTGAAGAGTAGTGTCCAGCCGACCCACACGTCCCGTCCGAACCTGCACAACCGAAAGTCTTCCATCCCGTCCGAACCTGCAAACCGAACACAGCATCCCTTTGTGAGTCTTTCGTCTTTTCGTCTTTCCTTATGAAGTCCTAGATGTGCTTGTTTTGTACGAACCTGCGAACAAACGAATCAATGTGTTAGTCATTGTAAAGGTCTTATACTTTTAACTAAAAACTGAAAATTGTTAAACTTTAATAATTAATACAAACATGTCTATGATTTTACTTTTCTGTCAACCAAACCGAGACCCGATTTAGACCAAACCGAGACCCGACTTAGAACCAAACCGAGACCCATGTCCAACCAAATCAAGACCACAATCAAGAACCAAACCGAGACCATGTCCAACCAAACCGAGACCCAATCAAGAACCAAACCGAGAATCAAAACAAACCAACCAAGTTCTACTTTCTGCCAAAATTATCAACAATCATTACCATCTAAATCAAATGTCTTAATCACTTTCATTCTTACAGAAACACCCTAAAAACCATTAATCATGCCGCGGGTATAAAACCCCCGATTCAAATCGAAATCCTAATTATTTAAAAACCTTTTTAAACATCTAATTAACATTTGCCACATTTCAGAAACATCACATAAACATGAGTAACAGTCGAATATGAAAAACCCCCAATTTTTATGAAAACCCTAGATCGATTTTTTTTATTAATTAAAACGTTAATTAAACCTAATCTAAACCCAAACCCCATATTTAATTTAATTGAAAATGAGTTATGCAAAAACCCCCAAATAACCGAAACCCTAATTTTTATAAACTAATTTTATATTGAAATTTGTTTGATTTTATAATAGAAAACGTCAATTAATTGTGTTTAAAACCGAGATTTATAAAAACCCCCAAATATTTCAAAACCCTAACTTCGTTTATTTTAATCCGAGAATCATATGATTCACAACAACTTTATACAAGTCAATCAAACCCACTGATCTTTATTAAATCGAAAATCAAATAAGCTTTTAAAAGAAATAAAGGAAAAACAAACTTATCTTGATTTCTGGCTAATGAATCACGAAACCGCAAGGATGAACACATCAGAAAACCCAATCGGTTTGATGTGGGGATTAAACCCCACATCTCACGCGATCTAGAATACCTCAGACCACCCACACATGATTGTTATATCCCAAATGATTAGATATTAGCCATGAAAAAGGATTGAACCGATCTAGATTTAAGAGAGAGAGAGATTTGGGGCGGTGGAGTTGTTATCGAGAGAAGAGAGAGAGTTTCACTCTCTGTTATGGGATTGTGTGTGTTAAACACGCATATTTACTCCTCCCGTCCTTGTTTATTCCGCCAGTGGACCGGGCCGGCTCTAATGACCCTTGGGCCGGTTTGTGTGTAATGATATTGGACCCAATTTGGGCCTTGTATGTTTATTTGGTTTAGTTATAAGCCCAAAACGAATTTTATAAATTTAGGTTATAATTTAACCCGTGAAACCCGACCATTTAATAAACCGACTTTTATTTATCGTACTTTTCATAAACGTATGGTTTCGTCAAGCACAACTAGGGTGTCGTGTCTTAATTTATATAATTTTCGTATCGTAACCCGATTCTCATAATTAATTAGGTCGCGGCTAGCGTAACCGTACTCTCGAGCTATTTTATCTTCGTCCTCTTTGCTGAATTAACGAGGTGAGTTTATAGCCCCATACTTTACTATTTTTCACTGCTTTTTGGGGTGAGACATTGCTTGATTTTAACGTGTGAACACAAGTGCATTTACTGATTTATATATTAGTCTAAGTCCCACTAAAAACCCAGTTGCTTTGGCCCGTGAATCGTGAACCGTTAATTACTTTGTGTAAGCGCGAATGTAATGGATAGATCTATCGGGATTGACGTCCCTGTCTGTCTTGTCCAACAAAGGGACAAGCGGGCACAGTTTCATTTGAATTTGATATAGGATGTCGTGGGTTTAGGCATCTAGTTTGGGCTACATTTATATGATTATACTGCCGGTGTTGTTAACGCTTCGGTGTCACGAGCTTAGACTGTAATAAATACTTTTGGGATGACTTTGTATCTGTTATATTGTCATCACATTTGGGAAAATCTTGTGGTTCATTAAACATTTCCACTTAACTAAACCTATGAACTCACCAACTTTATGTTGACACTTTAGCAATGTTTTTCTCAGGTATTAAGAAGGAAGATGCTAAATGAGGTCTCATGCATTGCCGTCATTTCTTTGAAACAACGATCATTTGTACCATTTGAGAAAACTATGTTTTGTAACCGTATTCAGTTTATGCTTCCGCACTTTGTTAAAACTATTTATTTTATTAATTACAAGTGATCTATTTTCCGAACGTCTCATTTAGAGGTCGTTCTTTGTGACTATGTGCGTATGATAATCATGACGTCACCACTCCCTTGTCGCCATTATACTCTGATATTTTGGGAGTGTGACACCTTACTCATTCTTTCCACATCCCAGTCACTCGACGGACAATCCTTCAAAGATACCTTGAAGTGTGCTCCCACTGGCACAGATACTGACTTGCCATTATCGACTCTGTAGTTATTTAGAATTTTCCGCACATATCCCGACTGAGACACCTTCAGGGTTTGGTTACCCCTATCCCTGACAATCTCCATACCAAGTATCTTCCTAGTTGGACCAAGTTCCTTCATATCAAACTCTTTCCGCAGCAGTCCGTTGGTATATTCGATCTCTGACTTGCTTTTACAAGCAATCAACATATCATCTACATACAGCAGTAGATATATATACATACCTGGTGCAAACTCCTTGAAGTAAACACAACCATCATATTTGCTACGGCTAAACCCATTGCTGACCATTTGCACATCAAACCGTTTGTAGCACTGCCTTGGATACTGCTTAAGACCATATAGGTATTTCTTCAACAAACATACCTTGTTGGTCGTTCCTTCTTCAAAACCAAGCGGCTGCCTCATATAAATGGTTTCTTCAAGATTACCATGCGAAAACGCCGTCTTCACATCAAGTTGTTCCAACTCATAATCTTCACAAGCAGTTAATGATAGAATCACCCTAATAGATGTATGTCGAACCACGGGTGAGAATACCTCATTATAGTCAATCCCTGCTCGTTGTGTGAACCATCGAGCTACCAGCCTTGCTTTATACTTTGGTTTTTGAACGCCTTCAATCCCTTCTTTAATCTTATACAACCACTTGCAGCTTACCAGCTTCTGACCACGTGGTTGATCGACCAGCTCCCAAGTATGATTCTTCTTTAAAGAACTCATCTCTTCCTCCAAAGCATGAACCCACTCATCCCTTTCAGATGAATTAATCGCCTCTTGGAATGTGATTGGTTCATGTGTATCTTCTTTCTCAGAAATAGCAAACGCATAAGCCGTAGAATCATCATCTTCCCTAGACCCTGATGATCTAGACAATGATACATAACCTTCATTCCTATACCTTGCAGGTATAGTAGTTGTTCTCTTAGCTCTATCACGCACCAGAACATAGTTGTCCAGATTCTGTTGTTGAGGCATTACATCTACTGCATCTTCAACTTGATCCTCATACTCATTCCCTGGATTTACCCCAGTATGAGGATCCACAGTTGGTTCGACCCGACTGCCTTGAAATTCCACCTCAAACTCAATTTCCTTCCCAGAATCTGCAGCACCAGCACCCTTGAGAGTATCCTTATACATAAGGCTCTCATTAAAGAACACATCCCTACTTATGATTATCTTCAGTTTAACATCATCCAACCTCCATAATCTGTATCCCTTCACACCCTCAGGATACCCCAGGAATATGCATTTTATAGCTCTAGGCTTGAGATTCCCCTGATTCACATGTAAATAAGCAACGCAACCAAATATCTTCAACATTTTGTAATTCGCGGGATGTCCTGACCATAAATCCATAGGTGTCTTCTTCTCCAATGCTTTAGATGGAGACCTATTGATCAGATATGCTGCCGTCACCGTTGCTTCAGCCTAGAATGATTCTAGCAAACCAGACTGAATCAGTAAACACCTAACCTTGTCTAAGAGTGTCCTGTTCATTCGTTCAGGTAGACCATTATGTTGCAGAGTTCCATCAACCGTCAAATGTCTTGCTACCAAGCTCTCCTTCCACAAGTTATTAAACTCCTTATTACAAAACTCTAAACCATTATCCGTTCGAAGTTTCTTCAGTCTTCTACTTGTCTGGTTTTCTACCAACTGCTTCCACTCCTTGAACTTGTTGAACGCCTCACTCTTGTGTCTAAGAAAATAAACCCAAACCCTCCTCGAATAATCATCAACAATCGATAAGAAGTACCGTCAACCACTCATCGATTCCACCCGAGAAGGACCCCAGAGATCCGCATGGACATAGTCTATAAATCCCTCTGTTATGTGTTGACCTCGACCAAAACTCACCCTGGTCGATTTTCCAAGAACACAATTTTCACAAAATTCGAGCTTACCTAGACCTTCCTTCCCCAGCACCTCTCTTCTTTTGAGTTCATTCAAGCCTGCTTCACTAATGTGACCCAGGCGTTTATGCCACACCTGCGCAAGACTTTCCTTTTCTAATATACCGACACTAGCTTTACTTGATTCAGCCCAACCATCAAGGAGTTCACACAATTTTCCTTCAAAGTTCCTGACAAAACCATCAAAGAACCCTTGATCACCTTTACTCTTCCATTCTGCAACTTCACGGTATAGCCCTCTCAATCCAGAGTGCCCAAAGATAACAAATTTCTTTTCAACTCGGGAATGTAACGCACATTCTCAAGAACAAAACTTGAACCATCTTTCATTTGTGCTCTCACCTTCCCTGTCCCCTTGATGGCACATGCTCTATTGTCACTGAGCAAAACCATACCATCATCAAGCTCCTTAAAATCAAACAAGAAGTCCCTCCTAGGCGTCATGTGATAGGAACCACCAGAGTCCATGATCCACTCTAAGAACCTTTGCTCACTCACCTCCATCAACAAATCACCATTGTCATGACCCTTAGAATACGAATCAACGTCCTGTTTTGCATTCTTGTTGACAAAGCCAGTTGATTTCTTCTTGTTCCATTTGGACAGTCATTCTTAAGGTGATCCTCAGAATAGCATATGTAACACTTTAGTTTATAAGTTCCTTTACCTTTTGACTTTGATCGCGAACTACCACGTCCTTGATTACCCCGATGCTCCGGCCTCCCCCTTACAAATAACCCATCACCATCATCCTTTGCATCTGTCTTCTTCTTCAACTCCCGTGAATTGAGGGTAGACAAGACATCTTCCAAAGTGAGTGAATCCCTTCTATAAAGCAATGTCTCCACAAAGTTATCATACGAGGACGGTAATGATGTAAGTAACATGAGTGCCTGATCTTCATCATCAATTTCAACGTCTATGTTCGCCAAGTCACCGATCAACTTATTAAACTCATCTATATTTTGAGATAATTTCTTACCTGAATGCATGTAGAATATTTTCTAGCGAGTTCGCCCGGCAAACCAAAGCGGCACACAATATTTTCCCAAAAAAACTTTTTAACCTGTTTGCCGTAATCGTTTTGACCGCCTTAGCTTCTATCCAACGAGTGAAATAGTCGATAGCTACAATCAAGAACTTAACGCCCCCTGCGGCAACAGGAAAAGGGCATGCGATATCAATCCCCCACTTGTAGAATGGCCATGGGGATGTGATGGGTGTCAGTTCTTACTGTGGATGTCGCGGTACTAGCTTGTGTACTTGGCAATCGCTGCACTTAAGAATCATGTCTCGTGCGTCCTAATGCATAGTCGGCCAATAGTACCCTGTGCATAGAGCTCGTGCCACTATTGATCTGGGGCCTGCGTGCATGCCGCATGACCCTTCATGTATCTCACTAATCACATAGCTAGCCTGGCGCGACCCGACGCATTGCAGCCACGGCTGTAGGAAGGAACGCTTGTATAGAACACCATCTCAGAGTTCGAAATGTTGTGACTTCCTTTTGACACGTCGTGCCGCCTTTTCGTCCTTAGGAAGGGTCTCATCAGTTAGGTAGTTGATGATCGGGGTCATGTAGGCCCCTCTTCTTCAACTATGGTTGTTATCTCGTCCCTTGTGATGGAATTTTCCTTGAGTATTTCAACCAACACCTGTTTGGATAGATGGGCAAAGCTTGTAGACGCGATCTTGCTAAGAGCATTTACCTTCTAGTTCTCGCCTCTTGGCACCTGCTTGATGGAGAACTTTCTAAAACTGGCGATGAGTGATTTTGACTTTCTCCAAATATTGGATCATGTTATCCTGCTTAGCTACGTACCCTCCTAGGATATGATTCGCGACAAGCCGTGAGTCCGCGTAGGCTTCAAGGTTGCGGACTCCCATCCTAGCGACAATTTTTAAACCCGCAATCAATGCTTCATATTCTGCCTCATTATTCGTGGCTGTGAACTCAAAGCGCAAGGCGTAGGTAAATTCCATTCCTTCTGGATTCGTGAGAATGAGGGCGGCTCCTGATCCGTCCGTGCAAGAAGATCCGTCAGTAAACAAAACCCATGGTTCCGTTAGAATTTCTTCTTTTTGCACCATTGGCTCGCCCTCATCGGGTTTCTCAATTAAGAAGTCTACCAAAATTTGGCCCTTGACGGTTGTCCTTGGTCTATAAGAGATGTTATGTTCTCCTAGTAGGATGCTCCACTTTTGCAATCTCCCGGCTACATCCGGTTTAGAGATGATCTGTTTTATTGGCTGATCAGTGATAACCACAATTGGGTGCGCCTAGAAGTACTAGCGCAGCCTTTTCGCGGCGTAGACCAATGACAAAACCAACTTCTCCATTGATGAATAATTCAACTCCGGCCCTTGCGATTCTCTACTAATGAAGTAAACCGGAGTCTGGACTGAATCCCGATCAGTCATAAGGACTGCGCTTATTGCTCCGTATGTAGCAGACATATACATATTAGCTCCTCCTTAGGTCGGGGTGCAACTAGCATGGGAAGAGTCGTGAGATGTTGTTTGAGCTGCCCAAAGGCTTCCTCTGCCTCTTTTGTCTAGTGAAAGTCTCCTTTCTTTATGCATTTCTTGAGTGTTTTAAATAAAGGAAGTGACTTCTCCGTGGACTTCGACAAGAACCTATTAAGCCCGACCAGCTTTCCATTGAGTGATTGTACCTCCTTGAGTGTCCGAGGGGATTGTAGCTGTATCACGGCGTCCGTCTTCTCCGGACAAGGTTTGATGTCGTTTGTATTAATCATATACCCAAGGAACATTCCTTCGGTTGCTCCAAATGTGCACTTTTTTGGATTCAGTTTCATGTTGATTTTCCTCAACGTGTCGAACGCCTCATGGATATCATGGAGGAGCGCTTCCTCTGTATGGATCTTGATGACCAAGTCGTCAACGTAGACCTCGAGGTTACGGCCTATCTACGAGTCGAAGGCTTTATCAACAAGTTGTTGATATGTCGCGTCGGCGTTATTTAGTCCGTACGGCATCTTTGTGTAACTATACACGCCCTGACTAGTGTGGAACGTCGTCTTCTCCTCGTCTTCCTCCGCCATCTGGATCTGATGGTATCCTTTGTATGCATCTAAAAAACATTTAAAAGGGTATTCGCATAAGGATTCCACCTTCCAATCGATTTCTGGTAACATATAGCAGTCTTGCGGACAAGCTTTGTTCAAGTCTGTGAAGTCAACACACATGCGCCAGCTTTCGTCATGTTTCTTGACCATGACCGGATTAGATAACCATTCATGGTAATAGACCTCGCACATAATTCCTGCGTCCACCAGTTTCCGTACCTCGTCCAGTATTACCTGGATGCGTTCTGGTGCTTGACCACGCTTCTTTTGCTTAACAGGGGGATACCCCGGGCGGATTTGAAGCTTATGTTCTGCTATTGAACGCGGCACGCCCGTCATATGTTTTAGCTCCCATGCGAATATATCAAGGTTTGCCTTTAGGAGAGAGCACATGGCCTTCTATCCTTTTTTCGACAGTGTTCCCCCTATGGCTACCTCTTGTTCCAGGTAATTGGGGTGGATTACCACCTTCCAATTGGGGGGTGGTGATCCTTCCTTTATGGGAACTGGCTGAACTGGTGTTGTCACAGCGTGGCACTCGGATGTCGGTGCAATCGAATTGTAGCTAGTGATAATTCCCCCTTCAATTGGGAATTTAATCATGCCGTGTGCCATGGACGGGACTGCCCGTATGGCTAGGATGCGTGGTCTTCCAATTATACCATTGTACGGAGAGTGTGAACGTATCACCATGAAGTTCATCCACGCCGTTGTGGAATGCTCTTTATCTCCAATGGTTACCAGTAGACGCAGTTGTCCTATTGGCCAGATAGTGTCTCCACTAAAGCCAATGAGCGGCGACGTGGCCGGCACTAATTGGCTTTTGATCTCTGGTCGTAGCTGTACGAAGCAATGTTCGTAGAGTACTTCCGCTGATGATCCTCCATCCACATACATACGACGAACGTTATGGGTTCTAATGCTTACCTCAATCGTGAGAGGTGCATCGACCACATTGCTCGCCGTGATAGGAGGGAACGAGATCTCTCTACCGCGTGAAATTTTTTGACTAACTTTCTGCTTTGTGCGGCACTGCCATGATTGGATCATATATATGGTTGAAGGCTTATCCTTTTGGGAGTCCTTCTTGTCATACTTTTTGCTATCCTTCCCATCCTTCCAATCCTTGACCAGGTGTTTGAGTTTGCCTGATTTAATCAACGACTCTAAGTGCTTCTTGAGCTGGATGCACTCTTCTGTGTCGTGACCCTTGTCATTGTGGAATTCGCAAAAGCGATTTCCTTGATGACGGTCAACTGGATTTGTCATTGGGGAAGGTCTTGGGAAGTTTTCCCCTTCCGTCAACAAGATATCTCGGTAAGTCATCTTTAGAGGGGTGAATTTATCATCCGTCCGCCCTCCTTTATTCTGGCTCTTGTAATCCGAGTTCCTCCCGTTGTCGTGGGTGCTTTGACCACCTGATTGCCTCTTGGGCTGGTCGTTCGATTGATAGTTATGATTCCCCTTTGTAGGGTACGCCGCAGCTACCGCGGTATCTCCTTCTACAAAGTTTCTGAACCTTTCCATGAGGTCGCCGTACCTCTCCGGTCGTTTGTCATTGAGACGCCTAATTAACTCCTTGTCCGTTATGGCATGCATGTAATCAGAAACTTTTAGGAGCTCTGGGCACGTTTTTGTGCGCGTGCACTCGTCATTGAAACGTTCCGTGAAGTCCTCCGTAGACTCTTCGGGCCTTTGCTTGACGGTTGCTAACGAGACCAGATCCCTATTATACTTCTTTCGCTGAGTATAGTTGTTTTTTAACGCGGTGCGTAGCTCGACGAAGCTATCAATACTTCGGTGAGGGAGCCTCTCAAACCAATCACGGGCATTGCCAATCAAGGTCGAATTGAACATCTGGCACCATATAGGCATTGGCCATCGTTCAATTTTCGCCTGCGTATAAAATATTTTAGGTGATCGTCCAGATCACCAGACCCATAATAGGTTTTAACGCACGGCGGCATACGACGCTTCTTTTCCTCAGAGTAGTTCCGTATGCGGAGAGTGAAGGCATCCTCTCTGTCGTCGCACCATGGACGGGAAAGATCCTCCTCCTCTTCATCGCGATAGTAGGAATCATCGTAGTATCCCTCATTATTCGATGGTGGCGGGGGGGGGGGGGGGGGGGAATACCTAGGTCGGCGACGTCTGGGAGGATGGTCATCCGAATCAGACCCCGAAGGGTCATGAGGGGGAGGCGGTGCCCCACTTCTCAGTTGGCTATGATGACCACTTATGTGAGAAGAGTTAGGAGCTTTCTTCCCACCAGAGTTCACCCTATCCCACACACTAGTGCGATGATTGTTCACGGGAGTTTTCAGCACCGGGCGTCCAGTGGAGTCGTCGGACCTATCCCCGTCCTCATGGGCTTGTTGCAATTCTTGCATGATGCGATCCCCTATGCGCTCGAATACGTTCCGAGGTTGAGGGGTTTCCTCAAGGTGAGGTTGTTCCTGGGTGTGCACCCTCCTTCTCCTCTTCCGAGTTCGAGGAAAAGTACCATGCGCGGGACTGCCAAAGTTAAGCCTGGATTGGAGGTTCCTTCCCAGGTTTAGCCTTGACGAGATGCCCGGGACGATTCTATCAAAGTTCTGCGCGAGAACACGCTTGAGGTCCTCGTCGCCGAGTGAACCCACTTCCAATTCTGTCTCGACCACTTGTGGCCTCTGTGGCTCCTTGGTAGGGGCCTTTGGCGCAGCCCCCGGATCAGGATTATACAAGGTGATGATTGGTGGTGGGGTATTATCGGACGTGCCTGCCCCACCAAGAGACTAAAAGATGTTTCGATTATTCGGTCCGCCTGCTTGGCCACCAGAGGTCTGGGTGGAGATGAATATCCCATCACCCGCGGACTTCTGATTCCCAGGATTCGTGTTCCTCGGGTTTCCTTGAGGGTGTCCCTTCGTCATTAGGAGATATTGAGATTAGATTGAGTTTAGTTTAGTGTTTGGGTCCCACGGATGGCGCCAACTTGTTGATACAAAAGTTGGATGATCCTTGCTTGACCCGAATTAGGCTTAATTCGGGTAGGCTGGGCTCCGGCTCTTGCACCAAGTGAATGTCTTGCTGAGATCCTGCACACTAAAACAACACGCGTTAAGCTTACCGTGGGAACGTATCCCACGATTAGACTCCAACGTGAGAGTAAGTAATCGGTTTAGGGTTAGATAATCAGTTGTAGGTTGAGAGTAGAGAGAATGTGATACCTTTGTGGAACCCTTGGGGGTTCCTTATATAGACAGTGAAACCCTAATGGGTTATCACTGATACTTCGGCCCCAAGCACAAGATAATCACCATAATTAGCTTGATTGTTATCTTCTAATTACGGTGAGTGTATATCCTATACTTTAAGGTAAATCCCAATCTTAATAAGATTGTGATTCTGTCTAACCTTGTACCGGCTGTGCCAGGCCGTGGGCCGCACACATTTTATGCGGCCACTATTCATTCAAGCCCATAAGCTCAAACAACCATTAATCCAACCCATTCATGATGGGCCGGATGCGGGTAGTACCCGTGGGCCGGGTTCATGACCCGGTTGGGGACTATACGTCATCAAAAGTGAACAACTTCTTCTTCAAGTACAGTTTATTGGCTAAAGACTTTGTCATATAAAAAGTTTCTAACTTTAACCAAACCCCCGCAGCAGAATTTTCTTTGTTGACTTCCCTCAACACCTTGTTATCCAAGCACAAGAGTAAGGCACTGTGTGCTTTTTTATAGACATCCGTCTTCAACGCCGCAGTCTTTTGAGCGTCCGTCATGGTATCCGGGAATGGATCTAACGCAGCCTCCCAACCATGTTGAATTAATAGACACCGCATCTTCACACGCCACAACTCGAAGTCATTAGACCCGTCGAATTTTTCGACGTCAAACTTCGCTATCGACGACATATTCTTTCACCCTTGTTGCGTAAAAAATCCTTCTTGCATATCGATTTAATTAGAATAACCCTAAACCTCGATCACGAACAAGCAAACCCGATCGTAAACTTGAAAACCCAAGCAAACCACGATCAATACTTGAACCACAAGAACCCACAACAAAAAACCTTTGCTTTAAATATTTATTCTACTATCTTTGTTTTAAAAACAAAAATAAATAAAACTAATATAATAAACGATTTTGTAGTGTATACACGTGAGGTTACTGTATAATATTAATTGCTTTAAAACAACAACCAAGAAAACCAACTAGATCAAATATTATACTACACTCACATTACTTAACTTCGTCTGCTCCGTCTAAACCTGCAACTCCAAGAAACTTTGATTCGACAAACCCCAAACCTCCTTTCTTCACGACACCTCCTCCGATCTAGCAACGATCATCAATGACCACGACTAACCTGCGGCTCTTGATACCACTTGTTGGAATCGGCACCAACAAACCTGAAGATCGACTTGCGGAACCTAGAACCCTTAAAGAAGATCGTAGAGTTACAATAGCCAAGACCCAGACGAACGACACTACAAAGGTAACCGAACGATTAACTTTTATTGATTAATGATCGATTACAATAGAAAGAATAAAGATGCGAGTGTATCTTGTGCATCACCCCCTCGCCTCCTTTTATAGGGTGAGGGGGTCAGTTACACATAGGCCGACTAAGAAAGCCCGAGCCCAACCTTAGCCGACTTACATAGATACTACACTTAGGTACCTCATACTAATCGTATATGTGAACTAGACTCGACACTAAATCTAACACGAGCTAAGTAAAAGGCTTCGCATAAAGTTGTGGGCTTAGTGTTCGTCCTCAATAGTTCGAGCTGTAACTTTATTTAAGTCCGGATATATAAAACGAGGCAAGTATGCTTTCAAAGATACCTTTAACTCGAGTTATAAGATTCTTAAACTTACTTTGATATTCGACCACCGTACCCATTTGCAAGAGCTTAGATCGATCGCTGCTCCCCGATGCCATAGCAAATCGAAAACCAATAAATATTTTTTTGCTATTTTTTCGGATGAACAATACACGTATGAACAGTGTCGTGCGAACAGTAATTGCGCAATGAACAATACTTTTTGATGAATAGTATTTTCTAATGAACAGTAATCGATGGCTGTGAACAGTAATTCTGATGACTATTTTTTTGGATTATTGAAACCACAGAAAAAAATCCCTCAACGAATTGAGGGCTATCAATGAAAGCACCAATTGATACGACCCTCTCGGATAGTATCGGGATAGGGCACCACTTTAGCGGGTGTTGTCTCCTTAAGAATAAGAGATGAGAAGACTAGACATTTGTTGAACATTAAGTTTGATTGACTTATTCATTAATAAAACCTTCGGTATATATACCGAACAGAGCCGGCCCTAGGCAGGGCGAGGCGGGCGACCGCCCAAGGCATCAAACAAACGAGGGCATCAAGTTCGATTTTTAAATTTTTTATCGCGTCATTTGCATAGTTTCCCTTGTTTTATTGTTAACATGTGATTGAGCTGATTCTTGTTCAAGTTGTTATTTAATTTGTTATTATATATTTCATGAGGTTAAAGGAAAATGATAAGAAGTGAAGAATTACTTGCAGGTTTTTAAAGAAGAATGAAATACAGTAATAAAGATAGGATGTGGGGACCACATGTAAAAGAAAGTCAATAAAAGTTGTCTGACCATTTATGGGTTTGGGCAATGTTTTAAAAACAGGGTTGACCCGGCCGGTTGAACTGGTTGAACCGTGAACCGGCTCGGAGACCGGGCCGGATGTGACCGGGTTTTTGCATGTTTGAGAACCGGATTGAACCGACGGTTTTTCGTTGACCCGGGTTGACCCGGTTTGATTAACCCGGCTGGGTCACGATTTTTGATAAAAAAAATATTTCAAAAGCTTTTTTTTTATAAATATTTTTAAGTTTTAAAGATATATATTGAAATAATGATTACTAGTGTTAGTTAAAATAAAGTCAAACTAACTTAAAATGTTCACTAATATTGTTTTTTTATAAGCTATTACAAATTGTAAGTATAAATTAATTATTTTTGCACATGTTTACAATAATATAATAAATATACAACTAAAAACTAAGGCTAGTGAGTAAAAAATTAATACTACACATTAAAAATATAAAAAATATACATATATAAGGAACCGGGTTGACCCGGCGGTTCAATCGGTTGACCCGTGAACCGGTCACTAGACCGAGTCAACTAAAACCGTGTTTTAAAACATTGGGTTTGGGTCTTTGTGATAAAAAAAACTTGCCACTGTATTATTATGTCTAATAAAATTTTGATATTTTTTTTAAATTACGTCAGATTAAAGATTGTCAAAAAATTTTGAAAATTTAACAACGTTTTCGTTAAACATTTGATTTCATGGATGTTTCTTTTCCGCATAAACTAGTTATTAGATGAATGTCAATAACGATAGTTTATATAAAATGTCGGTAATATGGAATTGAATTTCGACAAGTAATCTACATAAAATATTGTTAACAAAGTAATTTATATGAAACATTGTCGACAAGTAGTTATAAAATACCGGTAATATAAAATTCGCGTAAAATACTTTTAACAAAGTGCAAGATGAACCAGTTTTAATTTCTTTCTTGATACTTGTAACAAATGATTTTTTTAATCGTTAAGTTTTTGCATGAATATATATATACAAAGTTTCTTTCTCAAACTAAAATATACTACCTATTATATTTGCGTAAATGAAGTTTAGAGTTTTTTTTTTTCTAAATGGTACTCCTAGGGGTGAGCATGGTGCGGGGCGGTGCGGATTTTAGCAAAAATCAAATCGTATAAGCAATTGCGGTTTCTAAAAAAGTGTAGATCCGCACCGCGCGGTTTTATGCGGTTTTGGTTTTGCGGATTTTGCGGGTTTTGTGGGTTTTAACCGCACCGCACCACTACTTATAATTTATATAACTAATGTGGGTTTTTTTGCGGTTTTTGGCTCAAAATGTAGGTATTTTCGGTTATAACAATGCATATATTTAATGTAAACACACACATTACTTAGAATATTAGTGATAATATGAACTAAAACCTTTATAACACGCACTAAATAATCGATTTTTTGGTTTTTGGTTTTATATAATTAATGTGTGGTGCGGTGCGGATTTTGTGGTGCGATTTTACGGTTAAAACCGCAACTGATTTAATGGGTTTTGCATATGTGTACTCAATCGTTCTCGGTGTCTATTCGAATTGATCACGGTTTAGGGTGGAATTATTGGTGTTGGTCACTAAAAGGGGGAGCTTTGGGTTATCTAATCTACTTGTAAACATAAAAGCTAAACATGTAAAATTAAACAAGAAATCTAACCTTGATTATCTGTGTAAACTGATCTCTGAATCTCTGGAAAAATCAGCAAGTTCAGAATAACTGGGAAATTTCGGAATAACTACTTTCTTCGGAAAAACAACATAATTTCGGATAAATGATACGTTTTCGGAAAAGAACTGCTTCTTCGGAATACTGGACTAAGTTCGGAATAACTCATGGTTTTCGGATAAACAGGATTTTTCGGGAAATTGTGGATATTCGGAAAAACAAAGATATTAGGAATGATTAGTATTTTTTTTTCGGAAAAACAACTGAATTCGGAAAAACAAGCTTTTTCGGATAAAACTACTATTTTCGAAAAAGTGAATGTAATTCGGATAAAGGAAGATTTTCGGAATAAGAAGAGTTTTTCGGAAAAACAAAGAATTTCTGAATAAAGTAGGGTTTTCGGAATAATATGGTATTTTCGGAAAATAGCTAATTTTCGGATAAACTATTAAATTCGGAATTAAAGGTTATTTCGGATAAAAACCATTTCGGGATAACAAGTTATTTCGGAAAAAGGAGAACTTCGGATAAAAATAAACTTGGAACAAATAGATTTCTTCGGAATAAATAATTTTCAGATAAACTATGTTTTTCGGAATAAAAGTGATATCTTCGGAATAACAAAACCCCTTTCCGAAGATAGAGCAACTCGAATTTACAGTAACAGCAGATCTAAAAAAATTAGAGAACAAAATATAAACTAAAATAAGCAAAATACAAATAAGCACTTAACCAAAACTAAATCCAAATTGATTTTAAGAAAAAACTAAATAAGCCACAAATTAAAAACTATAAAAAAACACAAAATAATCAAAATATTAAAATCAACTTTTTAATTAAAACTATTAATCTACCAAATCAACTTAATTAAAAACAAATCAGACACTAATAAATCAACAATCTCAATAAGCTAAAACATCCACCACATCAAAACTATAAGATCAATCACATAAATAAATCAATCACACAATCAACTTGATTAAGAGAACTACATGATTAATTAAATCAACCACAAGATTAAGAAAGGAAGAATGAGAATATAAAATAGGCTTGATTAAATTGAAGATTAAGATCCAAAGTTACAAGATTAAGATGAAAGATTAAGAAAACTAGAGAGAGAAAATTCTACAGAGAGAAAGTAACTTAAAAACTAAAAACTAAAAAAGGACAAATAACTAACACCTCCTAATGAACCATTAGGAGGGTATTTATAGGAGGAGGGAATGTGTTGTTTCTTCCTTCTTTTCTCTTGTCTTCTCGTCTTTTTAAATAACTCGACTTTCTCGACTTTGTCTCGGGATTTGTCGAATGATAAATGAACTTGTCTTCTAATTTTCTTCTTTTAGTAGACTTGGTTCTTCGACTTCGTTAAACTTCCGTCTTTAGACTTTTTCTTCGATAAATCTTCAGAATAGGCCTTTGACTTCCGTTCTTCTTGCAGTTTTGATCTTTTGACTTTGTCTTTTGTCTTTTTCTTCGATAAAAGCCCGTGAAAGCCCGTGTTTTCTTCCTTTTTCATATTTTTGTCCTAAAACACAATAAAAACACAAACCACGCATAATTCCGCCTTTTAGGACATTAAATACACGTTTGGTCTTGTTATTACTAGAAATAAGTGGTAAAAGGATAAGTGTTTTCACACTTATTAAATCCCCTACAGTTGACCATTGCAATGCCGTCATGCAATGCATTAATTTCAAAGCACGATTTACATTTTTCATCATTATTAACCCACCTTGGCCTTTATTAAATACTAAACACTAAGGAAACTAAAAAGATAGAAATATATACAAAATGCTTGAAGGAAGAACAAGTAAAGAGATCGAAGACTTACGTTAGGCTTTGGTTGTCATGAATGTTTATCACCCTCAAGTTTCACGTTCCCCACACCAAGCTTAAAAACGAGATCATTGTTATTATAAGTTAATAAGCTAACACAAACTCATTGTGGCCCAATTATTCACTTAGACTCCCTTATTCCTAGGTGTATCTCTTATATTTTATTATTGTCTTGAATGATCACGAGGATGCATTGTTGACTTATTTCGATAATTTATTAAGGCTGAAAATAAAGTAGGACGATTTAATCAATAGTTAGCTAAAGGACAAAATCTTTTAAAACTGCTTCTCGAAACCTCATAAAGTTCATATCTTGTCATAACTCGCTTCACGATTTGAGACCTTTCTCGGACCGATATTTGGCAGTGACTTCATACTTTGAATCTTTAGATACGTTCTTCAAATAATGGTCTTCTCTTCATAATAGGAATTTTTCACTTGAAGTTTTTGAGAGATTCTTCATACTTGGACCACGACTTCTTCATTTTTCTCCAATCTTTGTTTTGGATTTTGATATACAACGATCCGCCTCCTTTTAGGACTTGGATCTATTTATCCTCATACCTTGCTAGGGTCTTTTCGGATAGACTTCTCCATGATCTTTGATGGAGTATTTGCTTTTCGTCGTGTGTCTCGATCCTTCATATTGATTTTTGATAAATGATTCTTCACATCACTTTGTTTCTTTAGCAACTAAATGTTGCCCTCATGCCTTGTTAGGGCCTTTTCGGACTCGCCAATCTTCGCATCCCTTTTCAATAAGTTATGCCTTGGCTATGAACTCTAATTAATACCGAGCAACTTTTAAACGATCTTGTGCTAGAAGCTAAGTAACTTTTCAAATCGTACAACCTTAATTATTGCAATTATATTTATTAACAAGCGATGGGATAAAAAGCTCATAATTAACTCACATAAATTCATGAAAGAATACCAAACTTATAATTGACTCTATCATCTCTCGTTCTCCACAATTTTAAATCTCAAGGAATGAGACTCGTGGATGCTTAGCCTATTAAATCAAAGTTTTGGGTTTTCAAGTCATCTATAGGATCTTGCATCTTCTTAGACTTTTTCAAGTTTAGAATTTGCATTTTAAAGTTCCCTTGATAAACGACTTTCTAGGATTAATTATAGGAACTTGTGAAAAGTTCTTGTTCTTAACCCGTAAGAGTTAAGACTTTCGCGTTTTAAAGTTCCCTATATAAAAGCCTAGCAAAACTTGATTTAAACACGTTAAGGATACTAGCTAGAGTAAACTCAAATAAGTAAACTCGGGTTGAGTCAAAATATTCATGACGGGCCTAATATATCAAAGATATCTAAACTCATTAAAACTATTTTATTCCTTTATTTTTTTCTTTTGACTTTATTCTTAAAATGAAATATATACATACGATGCGATAACAGACGGAAAGAACATAAAAGAAAATAAATAAAAAATACTACTAGGCCTAAATAGATCAAAAATTTTGAAAAACGTCGAAAAATTAAATTTTCCTGTTAAAATGAGGACAAATTCATGGAAAAGCCCACTTAACTTCGATAGAAGTCCCCCCTACACTTGATATAAACATTGTCCTCAATGTTTAAGCATGTGTGAGTAAACTCCCCTACACTTAGGACATTGTGCACTTTGTTTAAGTCTTGCTAAGGAAGAGACAACTAAAGTGATTTTAATGTGAACATATAAGATATGAAATATTGATCACAAGAGTTAGGATAGAACCGGGAAGACAGGTACACGGGATCACGGGCCGTCAAATATCATCAAAAGTGCTCTTTGAAGCTTTAATCCCTGCACATCATAAGAAACAAGACAACAAACACCTATGTAGCTCCCCTAACACTTATTATGAAAACGGGTAAAAAGGATATATCAACGGGTTGCCTCCCGAGAAGCGCTTGTTTTTGTTAACCGAGTCACGAGCCTGACTCGACCCAGAATTAATTCAAGGGAAACGTGGTGAGGGATGGAATCATCTCATGAGAGATGTCCTCACCAAAGTACAACTTAACACGCTGGCCATTCACTTTAAAATTTGGCCCATGTGGTTGAGATAGCTCAATGGTGCCATAAGGGAAGACTTTGGCGACGGTGAATGGACCAGACCAACGGCTCTTAAGCTTGCCCGAAAAGATTTTCAACCGAGAGTTAAAGAGTAAAACTTGATCACCAATTTTGAACTCTCGGTTTTTGATCTTAGAATCATGAATGAGCTTGGTTTTCTCCTTGTAGATCAATGAATTCTCATAAGCTTCATTCCTCAGTTCACTAAGTTCATTGAGTTGGATCTTCCTAAGATCACCGGCTTTGTTGATATCAAAATTAGTCCATTTCAAGGCCCAATAAGCCTTATGCTCCAACTCAATGGGGAGGTGGCAAGCCTTTCCGTACACAAGACGATATGGAGTGCAACCAATAGGTGTCTTATATGCGGTACGGAAAGCCCACAAAGCATCATCTAACTTATCGGCCCATGAGGCATGATGCTCTCCCACGGTACGCTCTAAGATTCTCTTAAGTCCACGGTTAGAGATCTCGGCTTGACCATTAGTTTGTGGATGATACGCGGTGGAAAGTCGGTGATTGACACCATACTTAGCCAAGACTCGAGCAAATTGATCATTGTAAAAATGAGTCCCGCGATCACTAAGGATAGCACGAGGAACACCGAATCGAGCAAACAATTGTTTCAAAAAGTTCACAACCACCCTCGCATCGTTAGTAGGTAAAGACTTTGCTTCAACCCATTTGGATACGTAGTCAACGGCTACGAGGATGTACTTGTTCCCTTTGGATGATGGAAATGGCCCCATAAAGTCGATGCCCCACACGTCAAAGATTTCACATTCTTGGATGAAATTTTGAGGCATCTCATCTTTATGTGTGATCTTGCCTTGTCTTTGTCAAGCATCACGATGCTTAACCATTTCATGAGCGTCATGATAAATGGTGGGCCAATAAAATCCAGAATCGAAAACTTTCTTCGCGGTATAGTTAGGACAAAAGTGACCACCGGTGGGTCCTTTGTGGCAAGCTTCAAGGATTACTAACGCTGCCGGCCCATCAACACACCGACGAATAACAAGATCCGCACATTGCTTGAAAAGGTAAGGCTCATCCCAATAATAGTGCTTAATGTCCTTGAAGAACTTTTTCTTTTGTTGGGACGTTAACCCTTCCATAAGAACACCACCCGCTAAATAGTTTGCAATGTCCACAAACCATGGGGTATCATCAAGATTGGAGTTAATAGACATTAAGGCCTCAAGGGGAAAATATTCATTAATCTCTTGATTCAGAAGTTCCCCTTGACAAGGATCCTCGAGTCTACTAAGATGATCCGTGGCTAGGTTTTCCGCTCCCTTTTTATCACGAATTTCGATTTTAAATTCTTGGAGGAGCAAAACCTAACGAAGGAGTCTCGGTTTAGCATCTTGCTTGGTCAACAAGTATTTCAAGGCGGAATGGTCGGTGTAAACGATGGTGGTGGAAAGCACAAGATAGGGGCAGAATTTCTCAAAAGCATACACTACGGCTAAAAGCTCTTTTTCGGTAGTGGTATAATGCAATTGAGCCCCCGTCATTGTCTTGCTAGCATAATGGATTGGTTGGAAGTGTTTGTTAACTCGTTGACCTAAAACCGCTCCTACCGCGAAATCACTAGCATCACACATGAGCTTGAAAGGTAACTCCCAATTTGGAGAGACTAAGACCGGTGCGTTAGTTAATTTACCTTTAAGAAGTTCAAAAGAGTCGAGACAATCTTGACAAAAGATGAAAGGAGCATCCTTTTCTAAGAGGTGAGTCATTGGTCGAGCTATCTTAGAGAAATCTTGGATGAAACGTCGGTAAAATCCCGCATGACCTAAAAAACTTCTAACTCCTTTGACAGTGGTAGGTAGAGGCAACTTAGCAATGACGTCAACTTTAGCACAGTCGACTTCGATACCGGCTTTGGAAATTTTATGACCTAGAACAATACCTTCTTTTACCATGAAATGGCATTTTTCCCAATTAAGAATGAGACGAGTGTCTTCACACCGTTTAAGCATACGTTCTAAATTGGCAAGGCAAGAAGAGAAAGAATCACCATAGACTGAGAAATCGTCCATAAAGACTTCCATAGTTTCTTCAACCATGTCATGGAATATAGCCACCTTTGGAAAGTCCCAGGAGCATTGCATAAGCCGAAAGGCATTCTTTTGTAAGCAAATGTTCCATAAGGACAAGTAAATGTGGTTTTCTCTTGGTCTTTTGGATCGATAGGAATTTGAAAATACCCGGAGAAATCGTCTAAGAAGCAATAGTAGTCATTACCCGCTAAACGCTCGAGCATTTGATTCATGAAAGGAAGAGGAAAATGAACCTTACGAGTGGCATCATTGAGCTTGCGATAGTCTATACAAACTCGCCAACCCGTGACAAGTCGAGTACGAATCAACTAGTTGTTTCCATTGGGAACAACGGTTATTCCGCCTTTTTTAGGCACACAATGGACGGGACTAACCCATGGCGAATCCAAAATAGGGTAAATCATTCCGTCATCTAGAAGTTTGATAACTTCTTTCTTGATGACGTCATGAACTTTTGGATTAACCCTTCTTTGGCTTTGGATTGTGGGTTTAAAGTCATCTTCCATGAGAATTTTATGAGTGCAAAAGTTAGGATCAATTCCACGGATGTCGGAAATTTTCCAAGCAATTGCTTTCTGATGATTTTTTAGCACATCGATAAGTCGAGATTTTTCATCCTCTTTTAAGTCCTTTGCAATGATGACGGGTAACTTCTTATTGTCTTCTAGGAAAACGTATTCAAGATGAGACGGTAAATCCTTAAGCTCTAAATCCGGAGGATTGTCAATGGAAGGCTTAGTCAAATTCGGATCATCGTTTGTAATTTCCATAGGAGAAGGTGAGGAAATATGGTCCTCATTGAGAAGTTTCTCAATGGTACGAATGTCTTCATCCCAATCGGAGGGAGAATCGTCATATTTTAAGTCCATATCCCCTAAAGTTGCTTCAAATTCTTTCAAAAGAAAGTCACTTTCTCCAAATGGAGTCAACGAGGAAGCAATAGAGGCAACGGTCTCAACAATGGGTAGAGAATAAAAACCACTTTTACAAGCGTCTTTGAATTGTTCTTCACAAGCCTCATCAAGGACGTCAATGAAATTAACGTTCTCATGTTCATAAGGTTGCTTAGAAAGTTTACCCATGTTGAAGACGATTTTGTTGTCACCAACTCTCATGATTAATTCGCCCGCGGCTACATCAATGAGAGTGCGACCGGTCCTCAAGAATGAACGTCCAACGATTAATGGAACACGGGGATCCACCTCGTAGTCAACGACAACAAAATCCGTCGGAAAGGTGAATTTGTCGACACTGACGAAGACATCTTCGGCTATCCCCACCGGATAAGCAACCGTACGGTTAGCTAACTCCAATTTCATTCATGTGGGGACTAGCTCGGGTAGAGATAATTGTTTCCAAACGCTTAATGGCATTAAGTTGATACTAGCACCTAGATCGGCTAGGGCCATACAATTCTCTACCCCGGGAAAGATGCAAGGAATGAGAAAGCGACCCGGATCACCAAGTTTGGTTGGTAATTTCCTTAAAAGAACCGCGGAGCAATTCTCATTAAGTTGGGTTTGAGAAATATCAAGAAGTTTTTCCTTATCACTGAGAAGATCTTTGAACATTTTAGCATATTTAGGCATGTGAGCGAGCGCCTCGGCAAAGGAGATGTTGAAATCAATTGTTTAAACATTTTAAGAAAGTTAGAAACTTGAATATCATCCTTGTTCTTCAACTTCTCTTTCCTCAACCTTGAAGGATAAGGTATATTGGGTTGAGAAGAAGGCTTTGGAATGGATTGCTCACTCATATCCTTGGGTGGAGGAGGGGTAGAAGTAGAAGGTGGAGAAATTGGTGAAGGGGGATCGTTATCCTTTGTCACAATCACCGGAGTAGGTTTAGGAATCTTGGGTTCCTTATAACCTTTTCCACTTCGGGTGGTGATTGCTTTCATCTCCCCTCTTGGATTAGCAACAGTGTTACTCGGAAGAGAACCCGAAGCAGAGGATTGATTACTTGGGAAGAAACTAGCCATCATATCCCTTAAATCATTCGTTTGATTGCTTAAGGAGTTTCGCATGTCATTCCTAAGCTCGGCTCGAAGATCATTCCCGTGTTTCGCCATGTCACCTTTCAAGTTAATAATTTGACTCTGAAGATTCTTCACCAGCGCGTCATTAGTCCTCATGTAAGTTTCAACCTCGTGATTAAATGTTGTGGGTTGGTTGGGATGGGGACCCTGGTAAGCGGGTGGTTGATAAGTGGTTTGTTGGTAAAGTTGATTATTTCTTTGAGGTGGATATGGGTTTCTTTAGGTTTGGTATTGATTAGGAGCTCGAGGTTGGTTTTGATTGTTGCGATTGAAGTTGTTTTGGTTTTGAGGAGGAAAACCGGGTGGTGAAAGAAAGTTGTTTGAACGATAACTTAGCAAATTGCGGTCACCTTGAGGACGTGCTTGATAGCCTCCCGTGGAAAAGTTACCGTTAGTCGCATATACGTTTTCCAGATTGTCATGAATAGAAGGAAAACCGGTGTATGAATGAGGACCGCCGCAAGTCTCACAAGAAAGTGCTACAACTTTAACTTGTTGATACTGGTTCGTAGCCATGGCTAAGGTATTTTTGTTTATTTCGGCTAATTGGCGGGTGATTTCGGTCATCTCGGGGTTGGTTGAAGTAGAAGAAACATTGACTCTCGAGTTATTTCTTGAAGATGCGGATGAATCCCAATTTTTGTGATGAGTGGTCATGTTCTCTATAAGCTCTCTACACTCCTCAGGTCTTCTCTTCATGAATGTACCACCAGCGGCAGCATTAATCGTATCACGATCACGAAAAGTTAAACCATTGTAGAAAGTATCAATTAGGGTGACAGGGAGCATATTATGGTTAGGACAACGATCGATCAAAACATTATAACGTTCCCAAGCATCGAAAAGCGACTCATCGGGTTCTTGAGTGAAACCACTGATTTGATTACGAAGACTAGTTACCATGGATGGTGGAAAGTATCGGGACATAAATTTTTGAGTCATCTCGTCCCATGTATGAATTGAGTTTTTGGGAAGACGATCAAACCATTTTTCTGCATAGTGGGATAAAGTGTGTGGAAAAAGATGAAGGCGGAGAAAATCCATGGAAACACCGGGCAATTTCATGCTTTGAGTGACGGTTATGAATTTATCGAGGTGTTTTTTGGCATCATCATTCGGTAATCCGCGGAATGGACAAGTATTTTGAACTTGTTGGATCATGTGATGCTTCAACGAAAATTCGGGAGCCGTGATTTGCATCGGCGCAATCGGTCCTCCACGTCCATTAATAGTTGGTTGGCATAGCTCCTCCATCGTACGAAGGTCGGGTTGAGGATCATGGTTGTTATTATTCATGTTGGGGTGAGGTGGATTATTATTGTTGTGCACACCGGCCATATCTAGATCTTCAAGAGTCTCGGGCTCAGAATAAGACGAAGATCGAGTACACATACACTAAAGATGAAATACAATATTTTTGGGGTTTTTATCTTTTTTATTTTTTTGGATTTTTTGAAAATTTTTATGCTTGAAAATAACGTTCCCAAGAGAACGGATCCCAAAATTCAATGCGTCTCTCACAAAAAACCGTTAATCTTTACGAAAAGAGCCGGCAGCGGCGCCATTTTAATAACTGGATTTTACTCGGTTAAAAATAAATTCGTTGTTCACGGTCTAATTGAATTGATCACGGTTAGTCGTGTGACTCAGTTGTTCTTGGTGAATAAAAGATAAGTTTGTCGTTGGGTATCTATTAAAAATGCAAGCTTTAACGAAAATAACAAAATAATAAAAATGATAAACTAATTAAAACATAAAAATAAGACTTAACTGAAATAAAGGATAAAGCTCGAAAAGATTAACCTAAAAATAAGATTTTAAAGGAAATTAAGTAAATGACTAAAAATTAAAACTTTAATTAAAAATAAAACTGAAAATAAAATAAAATAAAAATTAAACTTAACTATTTCAGAAAAAACAAATATTTTTCAGAAAAATAAAGATCTTCGGAATAATAGCCTAATTCGGAAGAACACATAAACTTCGGAATAATTAAGAAAATTAGGAAAAATAAAGATTTTCGGAAAAACACAACTAAAATCATATGGTATAATTAAGAAGAGTTTTTCCGAAGAATTTAAAATGGCGCCGCTGCCGACTCTTTTCGTAAAGATTAACGGTTTTTTGTGAGAGACGCGTTGAATTTTGGGATCCGTTCTGTTGGGAACGTTATTTTCAAGCATAAAAATTTTCAAAAAATCCAAAAAAATAAAAAAGATAAAAAAACCAAAAATATTGTATTTCATTTTTAGTGTATGCGTACTCGATCTTCGTCTTATTCTGAGCCCGAGACTCTTGAAGACCTAGATATGGCCGGTGCGCACAACAATAATAATCCACCTCACCCCAACATGAATAATAACAACCATGATCCTCAACCCGACCTTCGTACGATGGAGGAGCTATGCCAACCAACTATGAATAGACGTGGAGGACCGATTACGCTAATGCAAATCACAGCTCCCGAATTTTCGTTGAAGCATCACATGATCCAACATGTTCAAAATACTTGTCCATTTCACGGATTACCGGATGATGATGCCAACAAACACCTCGATAAATTCATTACCGTCACTCAAAGCATGAAATTGCCCGGTGTTACCATGGAATTTCTTCGCCTTCATCTATTTCCACACACTTTATCCCACCATGCCGAAAAATGATTTGATCGTCTTCCTAAGAATTCAATTCATACATGGGACGAAATGACTTAACGATTTTTGTCGCGCTGATTTTCCACCATCCATGGTAACGAGCCTTCGGAATCAAATCAGTGGTTTCACGCAAGAACCTAATGAGTCTCTTTTTGATGCTTGGGAACGTTATAATGTTTTGATCGATCGTTGTCCTAATCATAATATGCTCCCCGTCACCTTAATTGATACTTTCTACAACGGTTTAACTTTTCGTGATCGTGATACGATTAATGCTGCCGCCGGTGGTATGTTTATGAAAAGAAGACCCGAGGAGTGTAGAGAGCTTATAGAGAACATGACCACTCATCACAAAAAATAGGATTCATCCGCATCTTCAAGAAATAATCCGAGAGTCAATGTTTCTTCTACTTCATCAAACCCCGAGATAGCCGAAGTCACCCAAATCACCCGCCAACTAGCCGAGATGAACAAAAATTTCTTAACCATGGCTATGAACCAATTTCAACAAGTTAAAGCTGTAGCACTTTCTTGTGAGACTTGTGGCGTTCCTCATTCATACACTAATTGTCCTTCCACTCATGACAATCCGGAAAACGTGTATGCGGCTAACGGTAACTATTCCACGGAAGGCTATCAAGCCCGACCTCAAGGTGATCGTAACTTGCTAAGTTATCGTTCAAACAACTTTCTTTCACCCGGTTTTTCTCCTCAAAACCACAACCCAAACAACTTCAATAGAAGCAATCCAAACCAACCTCGAGCTTCTACTCCATATCAACCACCCGCTCACCAAGCTCCACCCCTCACTCAACCCACGACATTTAATCAAGATGTTGAAACTTTCATGAGGACCCATGAAGAGGTGGTGAAAAACCTTCAAATCCAAATTATTAACTTGAAAGGTGATATCACTAAGCAAGGGAATGATATTCGAACCGAGCTTAGAAATGATATGAAAACTTCTTTAAGTAATCAATCGAATGATTTGAGAAATATGATGGCTAGTTTCTTCCAAAACACTCAACCCTCTACTTCGGGCTCTCTACCTTCGAATATTGTGCCCAACCCAAGAGCTAATGTGAGTGCTATTACTACACGTAGTGGAGCAACTCTAGTAGGACCATCTACCCCTTCCCCAGTGACTACATCTACACCTCCTCCACTCCAATTTATTCTTCCTACTTCCACGCCTAGTACTAGTTCTACATTACCGTCTCCACCTCTCACGGAAGAAGTACCAAAGAAAAACCCTTCACCAACCCCACTTGCCACCTCTAAACCTTCTACTTCTCAACCTTCAACATCTCAACCTTCACCTTCTACACCTACACCACCTAAACCCAATATCCCTTATCCTTCTCGGTTAGACAAGTGCAAATTGATTACTAAAGAGGATGCTCAAGTTACTTCCTTTTTGAAGATGATTACACAAATGAACTTTAACATTAGCCTCGTTGAAGCACTTGTCCAAATGCCGAAATTTGTGAAAGCATTTAAGGAATTGCTTAATAAGAAGGAGAAGATGGTCGAGTTTGTTAATACTCGATTGAATGAGAATTGTTCTGCAGTCCTTCTTAAAAAACTTCCAGAAAAACTTAGAGATCCCGGTCGTTTTGTGCTACCTTGCATTTTTAACAAAGTTGATGAAGTTACCACCTTAGCCGATCTCGGGGCAAGTATAAATTTGATGCCTTTAAGTGTTTGGAAAAAGTTATCATTACCCGACCTTACCCCAAAAAAGATGACTCTGGAGCTAGCAAATCGAACTCTCGCTTACCCCGTTGGTATTGCCGAAGATGTTTTCGTTAAAGTTGGTACCTTCACTTTTCTGATCGATTTTGTTGTTGTTGATTATGAAATGGACCCTCGTATTCCGTTAATACTTGGATGGCCATTCTTGAGAACCGGAAAAGCTTTAGTAGATGTTGCCGAAGGTGAATTAATCTTAAGGGTCGGGAATGATGCACAAGTTTTTAAGATGTGGAAGATTACAAGTAAATCAAATGGAAAAGAATCGGCGAATATGATTAATGTGCTGCAAGACGAGCTTACAACTCATTTGGAAAGTATTAAGCTTGATGATTTTGTTGTATATGACAATCCTCTTTTCGAGTCTTGCTATGATAATCCACTTTTCCAAGACGATGTGGATGATTCTGATGATTCTCTCTCCAATTTGGATCCCCCACCAATTTATGAGTCTCCACCGATCTATGATGATTATGATGATGATTCTAGTTCCGATGTGGATGATTATGATAATTTTTCTTTAGAGTATAAAGACATGCCAACTTATGATGATTTTGATGATGTTGATACTCTCTCGAGTGATTCTTTAAACGATGACCTTGCTCCTACTTTTGATGAAGATCCTTCACCAACAATGCTTGATCCTACTTTGGATGATTACTCATTTAAGGAATATTTTGCTACTTTTCTCAATACATACTTACCCAATGAGAATGATTCTCCTCCTTTGGACTTTGATTATGGTCTTTATCCTCCTCCGGGTATTAAGAAACCCGTTTCAAAGGAGAAGAAACGGGAAGACACCAATATCCGTAGTACCTATGTCTTAACACCTCTCTTCCACCTTCTTCGGATGAGATTGTGTGGTTTATGGGCGAATCTTCAAGGTCTACTGAGCCTAAGTCTTATTTTTCCCTAAAGGAAAAGGTGTTCGATCTGGGTATCACAATTTTCAAGCCATCTCAGTATCCATATGATGAAATAAAAATGAAAGACTTTTGGAAACAACGGAGATATGCTTGCACTTCATCATACTTTCTACCACCGTGCTCAACAACTGCTTAAGGGGACCTTGCCTACTCTTCTTTGTCTTGCCTTGTTCACCTTAAGCTTGTGCTATTTGATGGACGAGAACCATGTATTTGACCCCGGTGGATGTTCTTCAAAGTTCTTACCATTCTAATCAAGGTCGAGTCAGGCTCACGACTCGGTGAACAAAACAAGCGCTTTTCGGGAGGCAACCCGATTATCTATCCTTTTTTATTCCGTTTTTATAATAAGTGTAGGGGGAGACCCTAGTATGTGTTTGTTGTTTTCTTTCTTATGATGTGGAGGGATTCGAGCTTTCAAACATCCATTCTTGATTACTTTTGACGACCCGTGATTCCGTGTTCTCATCTCCCCGGTTCTATCCTAAACTCTTTTAATTCTCTATTTTATATTCTTCAATATTAAAATAGGAATCACTTTAGTTGTCTCTTCCTTAGCAAGATTTAAACAACGCGCACAATGTCCTAAGTGTAGGGGAGTTTACTCCCACATGCTTAAACATTGAGGACAATGTTTATATCAAGTGTAGGGGGGACTTCTATCGAAGTTAAGTGGGCTTTTCCATGTATTTGTCCTCATTTTAACCGGAAAAATGATTTTTCGACATTTTTCAAAAAGTTTGATATATTTTGGCCTATTAGTATTTTCCTTTGTTATCGTTAATTTTCTTTCATTAGAATAAATTTTAATAAATGGTTTTAATAAGTTTAGATGTCTTTGATATATTAGGCCCGTCATGAATCTTTTGACTCAACCCGAGTTTATTTATCTAAGTTTACTCTAGCTAGTATCCTTAACGTGTTTAAGTTAAGTTTTGCTAGGCTTTTATATAGGGAACTTTAAAACGCGGAAGTCTTAACTCTTACGGTTAAGAACAAGAACTTTTCGCAAGTTCCTATAATTGATCCTAGAAAGTCGTTTATCAAGGGAACTTTAAAATGCGAATTCTAAACTTGAAAAAGTCTAAGAAGTTGCAAGATCCTATAGATGACTTGAAAACCCAAAACTTTGATTTAATAGGCTAAACATCCACGAGTCTCATTCCTTGAGATTTTAAATTGTGGAGAACGAGAGATGATAGAGCCAATTATAAGTTTGGTATCCTTCCATGAATTTATGTGAGATAATTATGAGCTTTTTCTCCCATCACTTGTTAATAAATATAATTACAATAAGTAAGGTTGTACGATTTGAAAAGTTACTTAGCTTCTAGCACAAGATCGTTTAAAAGTTGCTCGGTATTAATTAGAGTTCATAGCCAAGGCATAACTTATTGAAGCGGGATGCGAAGATTGGCGAGTCCGAAAAGGCCCTAACAAGGCATGAGGGCTACATTTTGTTGCTAAAGATCCAAAGTGATGTGAAGAATCATTTATCAAAGATCAATATGAAGGATCAAGACACGCGACGAAAAGCAAATACTCCCTTAAAGATCATGGAGATGTCTATTCGAAAAGACCCTAGCAAGGTATGAGGATAAATAGATCCAAGTCCTAAAAGGAGGCAGATCGTTGTATATCAAAATCCCAAGTAAAGACTGGAGAAAAATGAAGAAGTCGTGGTCCAAGTATGAAGAATCTCTCAAAACTTCAAGTGAAGAAATTCCAATTATGAAGAGAAGACCATTATTTCAAGAACGTCTCTCAAGATTCGAAGTATGAAGTAAATGCCAAATATCGGTCCGAGAAAGGTCTCAAATCGCGAAACGAGTTATGCCAAGATATGAACTTTATGAGGTCTCGAGAAGCAGTTTTAAAAGATTTTGTCCTTTAGCTAACTATTGATTAAATCGTCCTACTTTATTTTCAGCCTAATAAACTATCGAAATAAGTCGACAATGCATCCTCGTGATCATTCAAGACAACAATAAAATATAAGAGATACACCTAGGAATAAGGGGGTCTAAGTGAATAATTGGGCAACATGAGTGCGTGTTAGCTTACTAACTTATAATAACAATGATCTCGTTTTTAAGCTTGATATGGGGAACGTGAAACATGAGGGTGATAAACATCCATGACAACCAAAGCCCTAATGTAAGTCTTCGATTTCTTTACTTATTTTCTTCCTTCAAATATTTTGAAATTTTCTATCTCTTTAAGTGTCCTTAATGTCTTGTGTTTAATAAAGGCCAAGGTGGGTTAATTATGATGGAAAATGTAAATTTTTCTTTGTAACTAATGCATTGCATGCGGACATTGCAATGGTCAAGTGTAGGGGATTTAACAAGTGTGAAAACACTTATCCTTTTACCGCTTAATTATAATAAAAACAAGACCAAAACGTGTATTTAATGTCGTAAAAGTCGGAATTATGCGTGGTTTGTGTTTTTGTTGTGATTTATGACCAAAATGTGAAAAGGGAAGAAAACACGGGCTTTCACGGGCTTTTATCGAAGAAAAGACAAAAGACGAAGTCAAAAGATCAAGAGTGCAAAAAGAACGGAAGTCAAAGGCCTATTCTGAAGATTTATCGAAGAAAAAGTCTAAAGACGAAAGTTTAACGAAGTCGAAGAACCAAGTCTAATAAAAGAAGAAAACTATAAGACGAGTTCATTTCATATCGACAAATCCCGAGACAACGTCGAGAAAGACGAAGAATTTAAAAGACGAAAAGACGAGAAACAAAGAAGGAAGCAACACACTCCTTCCATTTTCCTCTTATAAATACCTTCCTTATGTCATTAGGAAGGGTGTTAGCTAATTCACAATTAGTTCTCCACTTTTAATTTCAAGCACTTTTCATATTGTCTTTACCTTATTGTTCTTCTTTCATATCATGTAAGTTTTTAATTTGTGTTGTTGAATCTTTATCTTTAATCAAGACCAAACGTGTTAATGAAAACACTTATCATTTTACCACTTAATTATAATAAAAACAAGACCAAACGTGTAGTTTATATTTTCTTTATTTTCGGAATAAGAAGAGTTTTTCGGAAAAACAAATAATTTCGGAAAAAAGTAGGGTTTTCGGAATAATATGGTATTTTCGAAAAATAGCTAATTTTCGGATAAACTATTAAATTCGGATTTAAAGGTTATTTCGGATAAAAACCATTTCGGAATAACAAGTTATTTCGGAAAAAGGAGAACTTCAGATAAAAATAAATTTGGAACAAATAGATTTCTTCGGAATAATCAATTTTCAAATAAACTATGTTTTTCGGAATAAAAGTGATATCTTCGGAATAAAACAAAACCCCTTCCTGAAGATAGACCAACTTGAATTTACAGTAACAACAGATCTAAAAAAATCAGAGAACAAAATATAAACTAAAATAAGCAAAATACAATAAGAACTTAACCAAAACTAAATCCAAATTGATTTTAAGAAAAACTAAAATAGCCACAAATTAAAAACTATAAAAAACACAAAATAATCAAAATATTAAAATCAACTTTCTAATTAGAACTATTAATCTACCAAATTAACTTAATTAAAAACAAACCAAACACTAATAAATCAACAATCTCAATAAGCTAAAGCATCCACCACATCAAAACTATAAGATCAATCACATAAACAAATCAATCACACAATCAACTTGATTAAGAAACTACATGATTAATTAAATCAACCACAAGATTAAGAAAGGAAGAATGAGAATATAAAATAGGCTTGATTAAATTGAAGATTAAGATCCAAAGTTACAAGATTAAGATGAAAGATTAAGAAAACTAGAGAGAGAAAATTCTAGAGAGAGAAAGTAACTTAAAAACTAAAAACTAAAAAATGACAAATAACTAACACCTCCTAATGAACCATTAGGAGGGTATTTATAGGAGGAGGGAGTGTGTTGCTTCTTCATTCTTTTCTCTTGTCTTCTCGTCTTTTTAAATAACTCGACTTTCTCGACTTTGTCTCGTGATTTATCGAATGATAAAATGAACTTGTCTTCTAATTTTCTTATTTTAGTAGACTTGGTTCTTCGACTTCGTTAAACTTTCGTCTTTAGACTTTTTCTTCGATAAATCTTCAGAATAGGCCTTTGACTTCCGTTCTTCTTGCACTTTTGATCTTTTGACTTTGTCTTTTGTCTTTTTCTTCGATAAAAGCCCGTGAAAGCCCGTGTTTTCTTCCTTTTTCATATTTTTGTCCTAAAACACAATAAAAATACAAACCACGCATAATTCTGCCTTTTACGACATTAAATACACGTTTGGTCTTGTTATTATTAGAAATAAGTGGTAAAAAGATAAGTGTTTTCACACTTATTAGCAACCGCACCGTATTTGCGGTTTTCTTTTTTCGTATTACCGATCCACCGGTTTTTGTTGTGGTGCGGTTTTGCGGTGCGGTTTTTTGCGGTTATTGCGGTTTTGCGGATTATGGTGCGGTTTCTGCTCACCCTAGGTACTCCAGTAAATAAAAAACGTAATCTAGAGTTTTTCTTCCACATTGTAATATATTTTATATTGATTAAATGCAGAATGAGCCGCATAACGACTAGTTTTAACCTTAAAAATATGTGGTTTGTATACGAGGGGCATATTTTTGTCATTTCGCCCAAGGCATCAGAAAACTTAGGACCGACCCTGATACCGAATAACCTAACTTGTTAAACAAGCCGAAGATAAACACATTCCTAAAGATAAACACATTCCTAAACAAGACATATCCTAAACAAACACTGATAAACAAGATAGATAACTTCTAGCCCATAAATCCTATGCGTATCATCCTCCATACCTTGCTTTGGCGGAACTGGTTGTTGTTGTCGTTGTATTAAAAGTCAAGCTCTGCTCTTATTGTCAAATGTTACACTTGCATGGTTCATGTTAGCGTTGGGTTTTGGTCTAGTTATATGTTTTTATAATGTGTTACTAGTTGTTAAATGTTTATAGCATACCATAAACATTTTTATGAAGTTGTATCAAGCATTCTATTTACATGTCATTTGTACTTAACATTTTGGTTATCAATATATTTTACTGGGTTACCCTTTACACAAAAAAAACATATTATCCTCATGACGGAGTTGATATGCATGCCACATAGAGACGATAAATATTTTCCAACAGTCTAACGAGGTGGAAGCGCCAGCGCTGGCGGGGGTTAAAGCCATGGCTTGATTAGAGACAGTAGTTTTGTGTTTATTCAAGATGAGATCGGAGCTACTAGCAAGTTAGGATGAGTGGTTACAAGATTCCGCTGTTGAATACATGAATGATCTCGCTAAATTATAATGTGCATAGACAACACATTAGCACGGGTGTAAACGAGCTCGTGCTACTTGTGAGTTAATTGAGATCGGCTTGGTAAAAGCTTGAAGGAAGAATAGTATCTACACTAAAGATAGAAGATAGATGATCGACTCGAGTCACAAATCTAGATGAGTTTGGATCTAAACGGGTCAGAGACTTGACTAAACTTGAAAACTATAGGGACTATTCTGCAACATATCATATACCCTTTTCTTCAATATGAAACATTTTCATCTCTATTATTTTCTTAAACCTGAATAACAAACCTCGTAACCCTGTCTTGGCGCCGCCACAAACCTTAAACCCACCGGAAAACCAAAAATGGCACCACCTTCATCATCAAAAAAATTCATAAAAAAAACAAAAGATAACAAGAAAAAATGGAAAAAGGGACCAAATCTACCAGGCTCATTAAAAAAAGCAATAGAAATATTGAAACCTAAATCCGACTGTGACAAGTATCTGGATTCAGCTTATAAGGATTCTGAAAGTGACGTTAAATCGGAAGAAGAGTTTAATTTGGATGAACAAGAAGTTTATGAGGTCGATGAAGAGATTCCTGAAGAAGAGCTTATGAAGAATCGTAGGTATGATAATGTTGATAATAATGAGTATCAGCTTCCCAATGATTTTCAGGTACTAAATTCACTTACTTTCTTACTTTTTATTTTTTATCCTAGTTTATGTTTTTATTTAGGGGTGTTTGGTTTGGCTTATATAGCGTAAGCCTCAATTTTCTGGCTTATCTAGGGGCTATTTGTTTTAGGGGTGTTTGTTTTAGCTTAACCAAGTGTTTGGTTAAGCTTATATAAGTAGGCTTATAAGCTTATATAAGGGGTTTTGGTAAGCCAATAATTTGTGGCTTATATAAGGATAGGTGGGCTTATATAAGAATATTATATGAAAATACATTTATATTCTTATTTAATAATTACATCATTTTTATTTTTTATATACTTTTTTGTCATTTTACCTTATTAACTATATAAGCTAAACCAAACACTTAAGTAAGGCTTATAAACTTATTATATATAAGCTATAAATGGCTTATGTAACATTATATAAGCCCAATACATAAGCTTGACCAAACACCCACTTAGCTTATATAAGGTAAGCGTATTTCGGTTTATATAACATAAGCTTCAATTTGTGGCTTATTTGGAGACTTATGGGCTTATCTAAGTTTGTTATGATATACTGTAATAAACTTATATAAGCCCATAAGTCACCAGTAAGCTTAAAAAATTAGGGTTTATGAAATATAAGCCAAAATATGGCTGATTTTCGGCTTATAAGCCTTATATAACGTAAGCCCCAATTATGTGGCTTATTTTGAGACTTAGGGGCTTATATAAGTTTATCATGATATAATAAACATTTATAAGCTCATAAACCTCCAAATAAGCCACCAAATTAGGGCTTATGTTATATAAGCCGAAATGGGTTTACATTATATAAGCCAAACCAAACACCCCCTTAGTTTATAAAATTGTTTAGGATATTGGAGTTCATGCGTATTAGGGATTTTTGTTAGCGTAGTAGTATTAGAATTGAATAAAGAGGACACTGGCGTAATCCTAAGCAGTTTATATATATGAAAACACTCAGAAGGTGTTTCTTTAAGCTTATTTGATAGCTTATTGAAAATTTAGAGAACGCATAAGCTCATTTTTGTCAGTTGTGAGCTTATCCACTCGAGCTTATTCACTCGAGCTAATGTGTGTATAAAGTTTAGAAGCTCAAGTGAATAAGCTTCTAAGCTTATTAAACTTTGAATAAGCTTAGACAAAAACCATAAACATCTTTTCATCGACCTCATAAACATCTTTTCAAGTAATAATTACTTACTTTTTATTATTTTTATTAAAGTTTATGTTTTAATTTAGGGGGTGTTTGGTTTGGCTTATATAGCGTAAGCTCATCTCCGCTTATATAACATAAGCCTCAATTTTGTGGCTTATCTAGAGACTTGTGGGCTTATATAAGTTTATTATATCATGATAAACTTATTTAAGCCCCTAAGTCTCAAAAGAAGCCACAAATTTGAGGCTTATGTTATATAAGCTGAAAATAAGCCATATTTCGGTGTATATTTCATAAACCCCAATTTTTTTGGCTTATCTTGAGACTTATGGGCTTATACAAGTTTATTATATCTTAATAAACTGATATAAGCTCATAAGTCTCCAAATAAGCCATAAAATTGGGGCATATGAAATATAAGCCGAAATGGGCTTACGTTATATAAGCCAAAACAAACACCCTCTAAATATTGAACAATCAAATCATAAGAATTATTTAATATATAATAGAATTGTTTAAGATATTCAGCTATATGCTATTAGGGATTTTTGTAACTGGTATTAGAAAGTGAATAAAGAGGAGCATTAGTTAGACACTGGCGTAATTGTAAGCAGTAGATAGATAACACTTGGAATGTGATTATTGGATGAACGATGTGTAAACACCTAAGGAGTTTTAGGGGATGTTTGTTTAAGCTTATTTGATGGGCTTATTGAAAATTCAGTAAACTCGTAATATCAATTTGTGGGCTTGTGAGGTTATTCACTTGAGCTTATGTGCTTATAAAGTTGAGAAGCTCGGGTGAACAAGCTTCCAAGCCTTTTCAACCTTGAATAAGCTTTTAAGCTAATTGAGTAAGACAAAAATCATATTAGTATTATAAGTTATTGTTTAACAAATTGTAAGGGGTGTTTGTTTTGGCTTATATAGCCGGTTTATGGCTTATTTGGTTTTCTGCTAATGTTTTATAAACTCACTTTTCTGTGGCTTATTTTGAAACTTTTCGTATAAGTGTAATAAGTTCATTAGTTCATAATGAGCTTATATAAGCCAAAAAGTTTCAAAAAGCCACAAAAAGTGAGGTTAAGAAACTCAAGACCAAAACTAAATAAGCCAAAAGCCGGCTAAAACATAAACACCCTCTTTAGTTTGTTAGTTACAAAAGATATAATGTAAAATTGTAGAAAAATGTCAAATTCATACTTCAGAATGTTGGATTTTATATAAGATGTCAACTATATGTTAAAATAATTGAATTCTAGATACCAGTATGTTCGTTCGCCATTGTCATGGTGCAGGCCCGCCAGCTTATTATTTCTAAGGGATTATTATTATCAACAATAAAATCATATGCTGTAAAGGTAGCAGAAAAATGGATTTGTGAGAATTCAGTCAAGCAAAGCAACCCCGAAAATAAACTAAAAAAAACTTTTTAAAAAAGGCTTATATAGGGAAACTAGTGCCAGAAATATTGCCATCAAATTTAGGTACTGCTGATTTGACTATGTCAATGTGTAGGTTAAGGGCTGGTTTGACCAAATTGTTTATGTTTGTGTAGTCATATTTTTGTTTGTTGACAGGATGAAGATGTGGCATCTGATGATGAATTCGTTAACTGGGGATCCAAAAAGAGAGTCAGTGACGACGACGAGGACGATGATGAGGAGGCTTTTGATGATGAAAAGCATTCTAGGATGTTACAAGATATCACGAAGTTGCCTGGTGAAGCTTTTGAGGGTACGTTTTAGCCTCAAAGTCGAATGCTTTTTCATTTACATCACAAGAACGTATATTAGGGGTGCTTCCATGAGTTTTTTTGTCCAGTTAGGCTTATATATATTGTTAGTTTCATAATTGTCTCTTTTACTTGGTACTTTGTGTTAGTTAAACCTGTATCATAATCTGATTCCTGAATATGATACTGTTTATGGGCTAACCATATATTGTAAATCTACAGGCAAGAAGAAGAAAAACAATGTGGTAGTGCACGAGGCATACCGAGAGTCTGAATTTAATCCAACACGTGATGTGTTAGATGGTGATGGCCGTATTACCATTGACGACCTTCTAAACCCTCTTCACGGGAAACCAGGTTTCAGCAAAATCAGAAAAGATGTACAACGTATGGGTAGAAAGTCGATGCCCCTACAACCTCCTCTTCCAAAACCGCAACAAGAAAAAATAAATAGAAAAATTACTAACGACTTTATAAAAAATAATCTTAGTGACTTTAACCCGCAAGTTAAGAAAAATCGAGAAGCAACAACTTTGTATTTTAATGAAAATATTCAGTTGGGATATAACACGGTTGGTGCAATAGCTGCGGAGTTTAAGCCAAGAACTGAATTTGAAAAGAAAATGGCTTCAATAGTAAATGCTAAGGAGATTACAGATGCTCATGAGAAAGATGGTGCAAAACTGTTAGAACTCAACAAGGTAGTTGTTATGTTACATCTTCTTGATTATAATTTTCTTTATTGAATTTGAAAAATAAGAACTTCATTGCATTTGGTGTTGGAACAGGTATCTGTAGAAGATGTGAAGGAACGACAAGACCGTCTTGCTAAGATGCGTAATCTTCTATTTCGTCATGATGTTAAGGCGAAAAGGATTAAAAATATCAAGTCCAAAACATATCGACGTTTGTCAAAGAAAGATAGATTGAAAGCAGCAGAAAATGAGGCTGAATTGAACCCTGATGATGCTAAGGAACTTGCTGAGAAAGAAGAGTTTAGGAGAGCTGAGGTAATGACCGTCAACATTTTAGCGGTGTCTTCCCTTGCAAAAAGCAAATAAAGCGGCGAACTTTACTCTATTACTTTTCTGTTTTTCAGGAGCGTTTAACTTTAAAGCACAAGAACACTTCTAAATGGGCTAAACGTATCAAGAAACGTGGTTTTGATATCCAAGATGATGGAACACGAGCTGCTATATCAGAACAGCTTCAACAACATGCTCTTTTAACTCGAAAAAGAAATTCTATGCATGATGATGATAGTAGTGATGACAGCTCAGAGGACGACGATGAAGACGTTTCAGAAGATGAGAACGATGCATCCAAGTTAAAATTGTTAGAGCGCGGAAAGAAGCGAACCCTTGAAGTGTTAGGTGAAGATGATGAGGAGCCCAAATCAGGAGTCATGTCTTTACCTTTCATGGTAAGTTTTTGCTATTCCAAGTCTGATATCTTGTTCTGTACTATAGCCATCCGAAATTGTTGTCCATGTTACTGCTAGCTTTCATATCTTACCTTTAACTAACTGGATTGAGATCCTCTCATGTTCCAATAAACATGATTCGTCATGATTTTTAATATATGTTATTTTAAATGAGAATGTGGGTCCACACGTAGTGAAATCAAGGGCCCACTTTCTAATCAACTCCCACTTTCACCTATTATGACTTATCATGTTCATTTGAACATGATAGGATCTCCATCCATGAATTGAATCTAATACGTATATCGCAAAATGGGTAATATTCTTTGTGGATGATAGTTTTTGGGCAGAACAAGTACGTTCTTTATGTATGATAAATTAATGGTGGTTGATGCATTGGTAGGTTCGTGGGCAGAAGAAGCAAAAAGAGGCTGCTGATGAAGAAGCAAGGCTTGCTCTAGAAGAGTTTGAGACATCATCAAAGCAGTTAGAAGGTGACGATGATACTAAAGACCATATAAGTTCAGTGGGTGGTAGAAAAACATTCGGTGCTCAGAAGAAACAGGCTCCAAAGCCGAAGGCTAAAGCCGACAAAGATAATTACTTCGACAATACAGATAGTGAAGATGATGCTGACGCCGTACAAGAAGATGTTAATGATCAACATGGAAGGCAGGCTTATGCACAGAAAGATGTCACTGTTGACACGAATATTCTTCGAGAAGAGGCGGAGGTTGAGCATGATTCTTTGTTTAAGGTGATAAGTATTTGATTTTTTTTTCAAGGCATTTTATGAGATATAAATTACCAACATATCTCGCATCTTTCTATAATGAATTTTGTGTTATTGTTGCAATATAGAGCTTTGAAGATATTGCTAAAGATTCAGGACCTAAGATTGAGTATGACGTCTCTTTGGTCACAACTAAGTCCTCAAAAAAGGTACTCACAGTCATCTGACGTTGTAAAATGCTTTTTTAAGTGTATTCCTGGAGAATTACTAAACTTAATTCTTTTTTAGTGGTGCGTGCAACAGAATCTCATGATTTTAGGAATTTATTAAAATTCTTATATAAAAAATATGACTTTTGTAAACGAAGGGGTTGATTAGTAATTATCCTTATACGAATTTTGCCTTTTGTTCTTAACAATGTTTCATGTATTTTTAGAAGAAGAATAAGAAAGAATCTGAACAAGTAAAGGGTGATAACAAGTTAAAAGACAAGAAGCCTCAAGCTGCAGTATTGGCCTCCAACAAAGATAACGACAAAGAGGTAAAACATAAGAAATGCGTTCTCTTTGACTCTCGTTTCATGTATTCTTTCTCTGGAAGGTTTCTTACTTAGCAAATTGGTTTGTATCATATTTAGCATGGAGATAATGATAACGACACAGATGATGAAGTACAAATGATTGATGGAGTTATAACATCCGGGGCTGATTATGAATTACCATCACAAGATGATCTCATAAGACGTGCATTTGCTGGAGATGATGTGGAGCAAGATTTTGAGATGAGTAAACAAGAGATTATAAATGAGGAAAATCCAGAACCTGAGAAGCCTCTTTTGCTTCCTGGTTGGGGCCAATGGACCCGTATCCAGAAAAAGAGGGGGCCGCCCGCTTGGATGTTGGCTGAACATGAAAGAGCCAAAAAGAAGAGGGACGCGGACCTTAAGAAAAGACCTGATGCACATCTTAAACATGTGATCATATCAGAAAAGGTGGATAAAAAGGTTAGCATTCATTAAAAATGGCGCTTATTTTTATTAGTGGGATCGCGTTATTGTGGCACTATATTGTTTGGTTATATTTAAACAACAATGGCGTCTGTGCAGGCTGAAAAGTTACAGCTAAAGGTGCTGCCATTTCCATATAAGGATAAGGAACACTTTGAAAGGAGCAACCGTATGCCTCTTGGCCCTGAGTTCAACCCTGCAACAACATTCGGTTCACTTAATCGTCCTGAAGTATGCATCTTTCCCCTTTTACTTATTTGTATATGAACACCAAGAAACTTTGTTATCTTGTTTGGATGTTATTTTGACTTTGGGTTGTTTGCTTTATCAATAGGTGGTGAAGAGACCTGGTGTGGGCATAAAACCAATTAAGCTAAGGAAGAAGTAAATGACACAAACAACATAAACCGTTCGCAAGGTGATCTCTGTTGAAGCGCTGATCCCTTGCTGCTTTTTAGTCATTCAGGATACCCTGCTTTTATTTCTCCCGGTAATGGCTTTGTGATATTCATATGTCTTAGCAGTTTTCTGGGATTTTTGACACCCCTTCAAAAAGGGAAAGATGTATTAGTAACTTTGTTTTTTAAGGAAGCCATTTAATTTACTGAAAATGAGTTAGTTGTATTTTTTCCTTTTGGCTAATATACTTTATACTATGCAAAAGTTGATATTAAATTTACTATTTTTAGAAAATTAGTTGGATGGATGCAAGTTAAATCTTGGCAAAAAGAAGTCCACTAGACTTCTCTAACACTCTGTTCTCGAGTTACTTTATTAAAGAAAGGAAGGAAACAGGACAGTAAGGTAGAGAACGGAACAGGACAGCAAGGAAAGTAAGCATTTTGTTTAGTGTTCTCGAGTAATAAAGAAACAAAAAGGAAGAGAAGGCGATACTTACGTATATACCCTTTTAACTGAATGAACATAGCTTGATCATTTTCGGCCATAAAATCATACGGATGAGAAATGTTTTAATTTAATATGAATCAAAATCATCATAAAAACTAAACCTTATCAAACAGTTTATTACCTTTCATAATGTACAAGAAATACATTATTTAATTGTTTTTTTAAATTGACTATACCATTACCAATCGATATAAACATAGTACTGCGTATCATTAGTTAATTTTCATTTTATATTAATTGGAATTATCAAATTAAAAACCATGCACTAAATATTCTTTTTAATTGTTTTTGGATCTGTCATAATCATAACAACTCCAATGAGTATCGATGAGTCAAACACCATTTATGTAGCAGTGGTTGGAACGAGTAATTGACAGGGTTAAATTGTAATTTTATGATTTTGATGATTTTGTTTAGATGCTTCCTTTACCTTTCCGCCCAATTTTGGGAGGATCATGTTGGTAACAAAATACACTGGGCAATCCATCCTTTCCCTTTCCTTTACTCGTCCCTTCTCTTGTTAAAAAAACTAAAGAACACAATTTTTTTCTTTTTCCCCTCATGTTCCTTTCTTTTCTTTTACATAAAAAACTTAAGAACAGAGTGTAAGTAAAGAGATATTCATATTTCTTAGCACAAAGAATAGTAACTCTAATCTCGCACAAAGAATAGTATTTGTGAAATTTCTATGCACAGATATTGGTCACAAGTTGCAGTTTCTTTCCAAATGAACTTGTAGTAACTACTCATCATTGCACACAAAGATTAGTATTTGTGAAAGACTCAGATTGGTCGCAAGTTGCAGTTTTAATCAAGCTTAGAATTCGGGCATTGTAATTCATAAGAACTTCCGATTGTCATCTAACCAACGAACAATAATAACCAAAGAAGCCTAAGCATCAAACAACTTCTTGATTATCCCAAAAGTATTTATTCAAAAGAACAAACTAATTTTAGCCAACAAACATCTGGAAAGCTAATTAAAAAAAAAAGTGTAGTAGAGCTGCACTTGACCTCATGTCGCCAGGAGGTGGTATGGGTTCAATGGCTCCGCCGCTGCTCGCAGTAGTAGATAATGAGTTATATGCTGCAGATTGCTTAGCCATGATAGTGAAGAAGTATGGTAAGGTGATGAATGTTTGGATGAACCTAGGAAGGTTGCCTGACGGGGTCATGACGAAAGTGGAATTTAAAGAGTTATAAAGAAAGTAATTTCTGACTTCGATGGGTATTATTGGGACACCCTCCCTCCGTTGGCTTCACATTTGTTGCATCTATCCTCAAACACGTCAAGTTATTAAACGGACAAGGTTCAAGCCTGAGTTGATCCTCACATGACGAAAGAACCTTGGTACAAATAATTACACAAAATTTATGAGAATACAAACTTTCAACACTATCATTTTTCGTGTGTGTGTCCGGACAATACAGTCCGGACGACACACCTTGGTCTGGATAGATCATGTCTGTTCGGATGGTTCAGACTATCTCACCAACGGTAATATCCCGGTGCGTGGACATATACTCCTGACAAGGATACATGCTATTATCCAGGGGTCAATCCAATGCTCAGGAGGTTAATAGTGACAAGACAACATGTCTCTCAAAACACCCTTCTATAAATACCCACATACATTTATTGTCAGGTAATTAATCACACACACTCTTACCCGCATTAAATACGTTTTACATCTTTCTCTTCGGAACATATCCTTACTCTCACGTCCTGCGGAGGCTAACGCGTGTTGTCCTTGCGGCGTTCAAGTCCGGAGGGCTTATCGAGAAATTGTTGTAACATTTTGGCGCCATCTGTACGTGGTACCCAAATTCTAAGTACCAAGAGTTCAGAACCTGCAACCTCGTTGGGTCCTTCGGGATCCGTGGGAGCAACAAGAAGAACATTCTAGTCTGCAAGACCAAATCCTAAACCACATAACTTCACTACAATCACTCATCAAGGAGCATAATGGGAAGTCAGCAAACCCCATCACACCGATCCGACTGCTGTTCGATGAAGAGGCCAAAGACCGAGAGAGAAAGGAGAAAGAGGCGGAGGAGGAGAAGAGTAAGAAGGATAAAGGAAAGGAAAAGATGTCAGCCGAGGAGGAGGAAGAACAATGTTCGAGAGCTTGTAGATCGTGCAGTTGATGACAGCTCTAACAACGACAATCGCATTTGACGGTTTTGGCTGCATCTTATGCATACAACGATCATCAATTCGATGCCCAGATATGAACTAGGCACTTTTAACTATCTTCTTTGATATTCTATTAATCTTTATAGGGAAAGCAATGCAAGATCAATATTTTTGCGTGTTAATCTTTACTAGAAACTAAAAGCCTTTATAAAGAAAAGAGTTGAAATTTGATCTTACTCTATACTTCTATGCCGTAGTTCTGTATACATAGATTGTTTGTAGTAAATTTTATATGTTATTGGAAAATAAAACCAAAATAAGATCTAACAGTTATAACATCTATATAGACTAGCTAGCCGTTCCAAGATAGCAGTACTCTTAGAAGTTTAAATCTCCACTTTACCAGTATATAACCACAAGATCAAAATAAGAATTGAAACCGAACAACGTTCATGCTAAAACAAACTTATGTGTATGTGCCGTTACCAACTACTATTCTTCTGCTCAATGAGTTCTAGTTAAGCTTCTCCAGTCTACTTGACGCTTAATTACTTCAGGTTCTTCAGTTTTATTGCAAGTTCTTGTAATGCTATCTCCAACTCCTGATCTTCAATAACTTCCTTGGGCACATCAAGGACCACCTTAAGTTTCGTTTGATTAATCTTGCCTCCTTCATTAGCACGAAATAAATTTGAGACGTCATTGATGGACGTTTTTCTAGGGACAAAAGCTCTTTGGAACAAGAACTTTTCTTTGGCAATAACACTAGGAGGAGGCACAATATCTTGAGCCTGTCTTATGAGCTGTACTTGACATGTTGAGTGTGGTTTGATAATGCCAACGCTGGGTCGTGCACAATAGGTTTCCACATGTGAAACTTTAACCTTAAACGCCATAGGACAATCCGATTTGTTAGTAAGATTTACGACGCATGATATATGTGTCTTGGGTTCGAATCTGAATCTAAGTTCCTGAGGTTGAATCTCTCCAAAGTGATCAGCAGTATCAACTTTCGATATCCTCGTATACAATCGTCTTTTCATCATTCTAGTTAATAACAAAAGATAACCAATTTAGAATAAGACGATTATATTATTTATTCCTTGAATGTTTGAACGTAAAGTGTAGTTACATGAAAATAATCTTGTAACCATGCATGATGATCAAACTTTTGAACCCTAAATACTACTGTATACAATAATCTTAAAACAAAGTATAAAGATCAAAGAGTACTATACTTATATACTGTAGTAAATATATGAGATTGAAGTTGTACCTGACGCACGAACTTTGTATTATGCAAAACCTCAACTTCAAACGATCGATCTTTCAAGTATTTTTTGTTGTTTCAATTTAAGTTCCCAAAAATATGTATTTATAGGTCTCAATTTTGACTCCTTGTTTGAGTAGGGCACAAAGCCGCGTTTATTGCACGTTCAAACTGTTTATTTAATTTACAAACCGATCCTTTAACATTTTTCAGTTGTAGTATATTTATTTCACTCAAGGGGAATCACTGGATACAAAGGATGAAAACAGATAGAGAACGACCATGACCCTGACACAAAAAGTGAAGATATTGCCGACGGCTAAAGCCGACAAAGATAATTACTTTGACAATACAGATAGTGAAGACGATGCTGACGCCGTACAAGAAGATGTTAATGATCAACATGGAAGGCAGGCTTATGCACAGAAAGATGTCACTGTTGACACGAATATTCTTCGAGAAGAGGCGGAGGTTGAGCATGATTCTTTGTTTAAGGTGATAAATATTTGATTTTTTTATGAGATAGAAATTACCAACATATCTCGCATCTTTCTATAATGAATTTTGTGTTATTGTTGCAATATAGAGCTTTGAAGATATTGCTAAAGATTCAGGACCTAAGATTGAGTATGACGTCTCTTTGGTCACAACTAAGTCCTCAAAAAAGGTACTCACAGTCATCTGACGTTGTAAAATGCTTTTTTAAATGAAGAATTACTAAACTTAACCCTTTTTTAGTGGTGCGTGCAACAGAAGATTTTAGGAATTTATTAAAATTCTTATATAAAAATATGACTTTTGTAAAAAGAAGGGGTTGATTAGTAATTATCCTTATATGAATTTTGCCTTTTGTTCTTAACAATGTTTCATGTATTTTTAGAAGAAGAATAAGAAAGAATCTGAACAAGTAAAGGGTGATAACAAGTTAAAAGACAAGAAGCCTCAAGCTGCCTATATTGGCCTCCAACAAAGATAACGACATACTATGATGCACGGGATCGCCCAAAAAGGTGGCGTATCCGTTTGGTTGCGGGTCGGGATCGGGATCGTCGGCGATTCGGCTCAGAATCGAATCTTGACCGATTCCAAATCGAAGGGAGCGTTTGTTGACCGACTGGCAACGATTCGTATTATTAAGTCCAGTTTCATGACTACTACACAAAAAACGCATTTGGAACGGTTTTAAACGTTTTTTTGGTACGGTTTTGAAACCGTACCAAATAAGAGCGTACCAAAAAATCAAATGGTCTTTTGGCACGGTTTTAAACCGTGCCTAAAAATGCTTATTTGGTACGGTTTCTTCCTGACCGTATCAAGCATCCATCACTTCTCTGCTACGGTTTTTTAAAGAACCGTACCAAATTTGGTTTTGGAAAAAAAAATATTCTTTTTTTAAGAACCTGGAACCAAATACCACCACAATTTATATATATTCTACAAGGGACACAAAAATGACAGCATACACAAATAACATTCAATATTAATATTAACCAACACAACAATCTTAGTTAATCAAAAGTATTGTAGATTACAAAATGTCATCATCACGAAAACATAAAACCTAGCTATTGTTGAGCAGTTGAATATAGAGGAATAACTACACTCCTATAAAACTCATTCAGCGTCAACAAACCAACATTGTCGATCTCGAGCGGTGTTAATCGGCGTGTATCATCCCAAAGCTATAAAAACAATATGATATGTATTAGTCATATTTGTAACAGCCAATAACTGAACCAAACACACCTAAAGATGCAGATCAGTTTTAAATAAGAAAAAATAAGCAACTAATAAACTCACCTTACCTGATATAAGCAGCGATAACAATGAGCTATAATTCTAAACTAAACACTCATAAACAACTTCATACTAAAACCAAACACTTCTAAACACGTTGGTGTCAGTTAGTTATGGAGAATCTAGAGAACAGTTCATGATGTTTGGCATCTGACGTGAGTTAGCACTACTAAGATTAGTTAACATATATAATAGTTAACAATCTGGGATCTAGTGATCTTGGAATTATTTATGAGAGTGCACCTAAAAATATCTAGAAATGTATTTTTAGAGGCTATAGCATAACTCGTATGCATGATACCAACTGTTAAACTATCAACATTTCAATACGAGTGACAAGTATTTAAACTCAAAAACGTTTTAAAATCAAATAAGACAACCCAATTAACCCACTGCAATCCCAACCGACCCGCTATAATCTCAAGGATAAAAAAAAACTTATACTTTTTGGAAAGTCGGCTTGTTTCTTTACAACAAGGTCATGCATGAACTTCAGCAAATAGTATCCACATTCCCATTCACCCTTCTGTTGGGAACACTATAATTGAATAAACAAACAAAGTTACACAAATGAAACAACCAAATCAACTCTATACACAAATGAAACAACCAAATCAACTATATATACAAAACAGTTGTAGATTATATACCTCCACTATCGTCCAATCGAACTTGATCTCAAAAGCCCTATATTGAAAAGCATTGGCATGGCGTTAACTTCGACTAATTTCTCAAAAGATACAAGCAAACTCTGAAGTCAAAATTAGCAAGTTTGCCTCTCTACTATCTGTGTGAGGTAATAACTTTTCTCATTATTCGTCCCTTTCATTGAATCCAGTATATAGCCCCTCCTCGAGTTTGGGCAAACCACAAAAAAGCCAATGATTATTCCCACTACACAAAAGTTTCATCATTTTAGTATAGATATAAAGCATGTATTAAAATATATACGTATAACGAGCAAAAAAATTACCTATTATAATAAGGCGCCAAATATACTTCCTTTCCGGGATTGACTCGCTTAGTATCAATAATGTGATTCACTACCTGTTTACCATTTCTTAAGCATTCAAGTGATGAGATGGCATGTGGGTTGAGAAAAGCGCATCTGTTTTCACGAAGACCTTTCACAAGCGAATATAAAATCATGTTATAAAAAAAATGATATACAAGTTAGTCGGTGTTTAATTGTTGTCAAAGAGTAACAGCAAGAATCCACTATAGTCATAGCTATAGTATCAGCGAGAATCAAGTATCGTCATAGCTGATGTTATGACAATAGTGTATTTAACCAATGAATTTATTTAATCAATGAATTCATTTAACCAATGAATTTAATAAATTTACTAGAAATTTTCATCAAAATTACTTGTAATAAATGTATCTCATTCTAACAAGAATCTAAGGGAAGTCTAGGTGTGACGGAGTAGGCATGTGTGTCATATTAGACACTTCAAAATTAACAGCAAGACAAGGCGCACCACATCTCCTAGACTTTGCAATATTTGTATGCAGCCATTTGATTTTATCTTGTTCGTTGAATAACTATATGTGAACAGATTTCTACTTTAGTTTCATATCGCTCATTAAGGTTGCTATTAACACATTAGAATATGCCAAAGTGCAAGATACTGTCCATTGTATTCATAGACATATTGTAATTAACTATTTATTATAGACTAGAATCTAACAATATGACATATTTTAGTGTCTTTCTGCGTTATAGAGACTACAAATATGATAATTGCAGACACATGGATTCTTGTTGTTGTATAACTCTGAAAAATACTACAATGTGATTCCTAGAATTGTTCTTGATCTAAGAGGATGTTTGGTTGATGCAATAAAATAAAAAATAAATAAAGCAGAAGTTACTTACATTGCCCACCAATTGAGGATGTCTCGCCTTCACAAATCGGGCATGCTTGTTTACATTTCGTGCTGTATCCTAAAAAATTTCCGTATGCTGGAAAATCATTAATGGTGAATATAATCATGGCTTTCAACGTAAATTTATCCTTCATATAGGCATCATACATCGGTACACCCGGGTTCCATAAAGTTTTCATATCGTTAATCAAAGGAGACAAATACACATCAATGTCATTGCCAGGTTATTTTGGACCAGAAATTAACAATGACATCATAATGTATTTACGCTTCATGCATAACCACGGTGGAAGACTGTACATACATAAAAGAACCGGCCAAGTACTGTAACGAGTGCTCATGTTTCCGAATGGGTTCATTCCATCCGAGCTTAGTCCAAATCGAATATTTCTAATATCTCTTGTGAATTCTGGAAACTTATTATTAATCTTTCTCTATTGAGGGGAGTCTGCCACGTGCCTTAATTTCCCGTCATCTTTACGCTGATCGAAATGCCAACGCAACAATTTCGCCTCCTTCTTGTTTTCAAATAACCGTTTTAGTCTTGGTATGATGGGAAAATACCACAATAGCTTGGCTGGGGGTCCATTCTTTGTCACATCATCATCAATTTCATCCGGTTCTGGTTCCTTTTTATACCTCGATGTTCCGCAAGTAACACATGCATGTAAGTTTTCGTACCCATCTCTATACAACATACAATCATTCGGACACGCATGTATTCTTTCAACCTCTTGTCCCATTGGACATTTTATTTTTTTAGCTTGATATGTAGAAATGGGTATCACATTATTTTTGGGAAGAAGTCGGTGCATAAAATCTAATAGCTTTGTGAAGCTTGTATCACTCCAACTACTACTTGCTTTTAATTGTAACAACTCCAGAACAGCTGAAAGTACATAAAAATTCTCACAACCATCATACACTGGTTTCTCAGCGTCCTCAAACGATTGTTGTAAATCTTCTTGATCAATATCACCTTCATTAGCTTCCAAATCATGCAACATCTCATTTAAATTGGCTTGTTTGTCATTAATTTAAGATTCATTGTTCTCATTAGCATTTGATACGTGACTCGATGTGTTATTATCAACTAGTGATTCTCCATGCTTCGACCAAAAAAGTATAATTACGAACAAAGCCATATTTGAGCAAATGATACTCAATCGTTTTTACATCATCATATGGTACAAAATTTTTACATTGCGAACATGGACAAAAAATCTCAATATTTTCCTTAGCCACTCGGTTAGACTCAACAGCAATAAGAAAACTTTGCACTCCATTCACAAATTCTGGGTCATTAATTTTCTTGCCGTACATCCATTTTCGTTCCATCTGAAAATTTAAAACAACATAATAAATCATAGGCATTTACAAATAAAACATATGTGGTCACATGTGGCATATCCTAACCCACCTTTTGAATATTTTATCTCATATGCGTATACATTCTAGCCGCTTAGCTATTTAAGAAAAAATTCGGCAGCATTTCTCCTCAACTCTCCAAGTATGCATATAAAATGCAAACTCGAAGGAGTAAGGAGAAATGTATACCGATTTTTTTCTTAAATAGCTAATCCGGTAGAATGTATACGCATCCTAAATGAGATAAAATATTCAAAAGGCAGTCCGAAACGGGGACTGCCCGAAACTAATCTCTAATAGATTACTTTCGGATGAGAACTAACTAATTTCACATAAGGATCTACTTAGAGCTTCTAAATACACATGCTACATAGAAACACATAAATGTTGCAACTATATACATATATAAGTATTTAGAGCTAATAATAAAAATATAAATAGTGTTATAAATAACAAAAAGAGTTAAACTCACCATATGATCCGATCTTTTCTAGAATGAGTTGAACATTTCTAACACGGATACATGATGAAGAATAATTATACCTATATAAATATAAAAAAAACATATTAATTAAGCATATAGATTAATAATAAGTAAAAATAAATAAAAATTGTAACAATTACCTATTATGTGATTTAAATTAAATATCTTGTGGTTGTTGATAGTGGTTTTAATGTAATAATTTTGGATTTTTTTGAGTGAGAATGAGATGTTGAGTGGAAGTGAAATGAATGAGGTGAGGTAGGTGTGGGGAAGTGAGAAGCCGGTTTCCGTTGGGGGGGGGGTAGGTGTTTGTTTTTGAAAATGTTATTTGTTACGGTTTGTTAATAAACCGTTCCAAAACTAAAAAGTTAGACACGGTTTATAAAGAAACCGTACCAAAAAGAGTTATTAGCTACGGTTTGCAAAAGAACCGTGCCAAAGAGAGCCAAAATTACACAACCGTGCCAAATGATTTTTATTAGGTATGGTTTTTTTGAAACCGTACTAAATACCGTTTATTGGTACGGTTTTTCAGTAACCATGTCTAAATAGCGTACCAAATAACAATTTATGTAGTAGTGATGGCGGATTTATTGCTTGGCTACGTGTAGCACGTGCCACACGATTGGCAGCCATGGTTTTTTTTTCTATGGAGGTTTATAATTCAGGTTTGGTGTTGTGTACGAAGAAGACGGCGATATAGATAATTAGAAACTATTACATTTAAACTAAAAAGGCCCATCAAATAAGCCCAACAACATGAGACGTAAATGTTATTTGCCATTTTTGCCCAACTTTAATGACCGGTTAATGATCAATTCTTTTTTAAAAATACGCCTTTTATTTTTTTTTTCTTTATGATACTAATTATTTAATGTCTATTTGGCTTCATATATACGGTCTTCCTCTTCCCAGAATACAACACAAACACAAGCATCATCTTCAACTGATGATGAACAACCTCCATTGTGGGATTTTTTATAATATATTTTTTATATATTTTTATTGTCGTATCCATGCCGATCCCGTTTCTTAATTTTTTTTTATTTTTGCCGATTCCCGTTCCCGTATCGCTCCCGTATCCCCGTTCCGTTCCCGTTTCGGTGCAACCTTGACGACATAGAGGTAAAACATAACAAATGTGTTCTCTTTGACTGTGGTTTCATGTATTCTTTTTTGGGAAAGTTTCTTACTTAGCAAATTGGTTTGTATCATATCTAGCATGGATATTGTTCGTGTATGAGTCCGAACCGGACTCATGTCCGAAACCCATATCCGAAACCCGGATCCGAAACCCATATCCAGCCCAAAAGAAGAAGCAAAAGTCAAAAGTAGGTCAACCGACAAGCTCCCCCAAATATAGGAAGATTGTCCCCAATCAGACCAACAAGGCTCCGACCAAGGCCCATTGGGCCTTCCGGACTTTTAGGAGATTTGAGCAGTATAAATGCCCCCTTGGACTCAAGTTTGAGGTGATCGTTTTTACCTTATAATATTACTATTTTATTATACACTTTTACCTATCCATTTCGGATCATTTCACCTTACTTACTCTCACGCTGGAGCTTGGTATGGGTCTTCACATCCGGACGAGGCTAACGCGTTTACTCTGATTTCGGGATATCCGAAGGACAAGCCTCGTCTCGTCCGGAGGATCACACATTTCGAACCCCCGCAAGAAATTGCACGAACATTTGGCGCCATCGACGAAGACATCTGTTTGGATGTTTGACATTCTAGAGTCAAACATCCATGAAAGCATACCAATTCCATGTCAAAAAACCATAATAAAAAATTATTTCTTTCCATTCAACCTTAGAAACACAAGGAACATCCACATATCCATAAAAAAACTAGTTGCAACTAAACACTATCCTATCATTCCGTCCTTTAATTTCTTCACAAGGTTGAACATCTCACGCACACCAAGATGGGATTGGTCCTTCATAATTTGGAGATCCGCTGCCTTCCCCCTATCCCTCTTTTTAGCATGCTTCAAGACTCTTCAGTTTGGTATGCGTCATCAATATCCTCAACCCGTAAAAAAATTTCCATCTCAATGAACCTTGATCTCTTTCTGACAGTCTCCTCCACCTCAGAACATAGATTTTTGAATTTCTCTTCCAGTTGCAGCTCCTTCTCCAATTCATTCTCCGTGACCCCAATTAGGCGTACGGCTAAGTCAGTGGACTTTAAAGTAGATTCAGATTGAATGTTTGCCATTGTATGCTAGAAGAAGGTATGTTTGGTATAATGAAATTTGGGCACAGAGACATGGATATATATAGACGTCAAAGTTGAAACATTGTGCAATTTACGTCCTTAAAAGAAAGGGGTACTGACAATGCTTTCATTGATAAATAAAAGTTGGTATAAAACATACCCCGATCGAAACAGGGTAATTATAACAAGAACAACATAAACAGTAAAAACATGGTCGACCATCCTAATCACTATGAGACCCCCGAAATCAAGCAAGTAAACACGTAGGCAGCATGGGGGTGCCACGTCATGGTACAAGAAACAATGAAATATAGTTAACACAAAATTGATGTAATAAAACATTTACATTACATCATAAAAGATCAGAGTTTTTAACTTAAAGGTCCTAGAGTTTTATAAGCAGAAAAATCTACTATTTAAACATGGTTTTGTAACATATAGTTACCAAGAATATAGGATAAACTTCTGACAGCTTTTACCAAAACCAAAGTTTAAATATAACAAAGAAATCTCCAAGCTGCGAAAATATCATGCGGACTCCCATCCAAGCAAAACTAAGTATTTTACTTGAGATTAAACATGTAAAATGTCAACGTAAAGTTGAGTGATATTCATAGGTTTAGTAGTAAAGTTGTGGAACACAAGCATTCATTTGTAAAACAAGAAACAGGGAAAATGGTTATGTACATTAACCATAGTCCGAAACCATTATTATTGCTATTTAGCTCATGACACTGAAGCTTAACAACATGTAAGTTCCCCTAGTGAGTATTCAGCCTAAATACTCAAGAACAAACAAATGTAATGCGTCAAAGTAATACGAGACGGGGATTGTCACTTCCGATGGATCCACCCACAACATTCACGCTTAGCACAAAGTAATACGGGAAAATTAACGGTTCATGATCAAGAGGGGTAACTTAGTGGCTATGTACAGTAAAAGCAATAATAATAATGAAAAACTGTTGGAAAGCATACAAGTTCTGGAAAATATACAAGTTCTGGAAATCATACAAGTTCTAGATAGCATACAGTTTTAAATGAATATGTTCCACCATGTAAAATCTCACCCCGCGTTTAAAAACATGTAAAAGTAATAAAAAGGGGTTATGAACTCACCTTATAAGCTACGAGGTAAGTGAACACGGAACTCGGAAGCTGAGTAGAAGAAGTAGTAGTAAGATGATCGCGATATAGATGCCGGTAATGCTCAAAAACCACAACCTACCAAATAAGATGCGCACTTTATTAAAACTAGCCGATACCCGCGCAATGCGGCAGCGGATGCCTGTGATTATATTTTGAGGCAAACGAATGGATTATGATAAAAAAAATCACTACACATTCACACACGATCGGCTAAACTATATAAAAATGTGCCACACACAATTGCAGCGCAACACTGCCAAAATAACCAACAAAAACAATTTAAAAATAGGCAGACTATATATGTTGTAACGAAGATGTAGATGTAGTAATTTCAGAATATAGTGGCAGCAAGGGGGTGAGTTGTATGTTCGATGGGTTTGAAACCAAAAATGACAGCCAAAACTGTTTTATGCATGCTTTAAAAAGGTTGTGCAATGGGCTTTTATAAGTTTGGTTGATATGGACTGTTACAATATGGGAGGACGGTTACAACCATAGTTTTAAAGAAATTTAATTTTGAAGAGTTGTTATTGACCTAACATTAGAAAAAATGTATATATTTACTACATAATAAAAACTTTTAAATTATTATATAGGATATTTAATTTTCTTAAATATGTATGCATAACTCCTAGGATTTTGAATGACTTTTAAACATTGTATGCATTAACTTTCCCAAAGAAGAAATGTTTTATGCTTAAAATTTTAAGACTACTAAATTTAGAAAATGGTCTAAATGTTTTATAAGGTATTAAGATACTAAAGTATAAACTTATACTTAGTAAGACCAAAATCAACAATTCAAAACCACAATAAACCCACAAGAACAAACCACACAAGTGCTTTAATATTACAATTTTTAGTTCGTTGTTCTCGACTCAATACGAATTGATTATCCAATAGAAATCAGGTTAACTAATTGTTTTGGTGTTAGATTTTATAAAATTTTGGTAATCTAGGTCTAATTGTCACAAAGCACGTAAAAATGTAAACATATGATCTCTACGTATCCGTACTAAGCTAAAAACAAAGTGCACATACCACACATAATGCCAATTGTACAAGTAATAAATTCACAATATGTAAATTTGCTAAAAACGTAAAGTTTATAAAAGTACAAGGACTGGAAATGTAAATTCAGAAAATTAAAGGACTAAAATGGAAATATAACAAACTTGTAACCAAATAGTAACAAACTTCTAAACTACCAAACTGAGTATGTAACAAACTAACTAATATGAGGACTAAATTAGCAAACCTAGAAAGTTAATAACTATTCCCAACAGATTAAACAACTCCCTAAACACTAGGGACCTAAATGCAATTATTAGCAAGTATTTATAAAAAATGGGCTTCTAGCCACCAAATAAGCTAAAACAAGTTCTAAAAAGCTTCTAATGCAATTATACCTAGTTAGTTCAAAGGATTTTAGCTAAAACATCCAATAAGCCAAATAAGCACTTTTTGGAATAAGCACTTTTAAGAGATCAGCTTATTGAGATAAGCACTAAAGCTGAATTGCTCAAAATATGATCAATAGGCCAAATAAAGAAGACCTATCCAAGAAAATCTCAAAAAGCTCAAAATAATAAGCCAGAAACTCAAATAAGCTATTTTGGCTTATGTTGACCTAGCGTTGACCAGCGTTAACCAAGTTTGACCTTGGTACAATCTTAATTTCTAAGCTTATGCAACTGTTTTGTGGAAGAAAATAGCAACTTTATGAAGAGAATAAGCTTGTATGAGAAATATGATAAGTTACCATCACAGAAACTGAACTTAGCTCAAAGGCTTATACTATGGCTTATTTCTTGCTTATTTGTGAGAACCGTATGGTCTACTTTATATCTCTAGAAAGCTTATATGATAAGCTATACTCAGAAACAAGAATCACTTCCTAACTCTAAGTAATCAAGATTGGCATGAGATTGAAATAGGCATGTTTAAGCTGTGAAATATGACCCAAAGTTTTTAGTACTAATTGCCTTTTTAACTTTATGTTAGACTCTAAAACTTTGTAGTATCACTTGTTACCAACACTCGAGTGTAAAAAAACTCCTAACAACAACTTTTAACAACAAATTCAAGAATAATGATCTAAGCCAAACACTGGTTAACAGAATAAGCAATAATTAAGCTATGAGACCTACTCAAATCTAAAGATTAAGCAAGCAAATAATTAAACTATATCAAAGTATTGAATATAAGAAAATAACAGGCAATTCCAAGTAGTATTACACTAAGAAACAAGATTATGCATGCAAACTAGGATTTTAGAGGAATTTTGTAAAGAGAAACTTATAAGAACTTATTGAAGGCTCCTTTGATGCAGAAGTGAGCGCTGAGCTCACTTATGACTCTATCAACACCAAATCAACTAATCTACTCAGCTACAACCCACATCAATCATTATCATCATCATAACTGTTCTGCTACAATGTCTAATCAAAGAATTAGGCTATGGTTGTGCTAGGAAAATGAACTGCAACTGCTGAATACTTGTACAAAGCTTCCAAATTAATCAACAACTTCCATTGTTAAATCAAGAACAACAGAATCAAAGTATAATAGTACGATAGTATGAATTTGTTAGTGAAATGAGAATGAGAGGTGAATTTAGGTAAAACTGAATTTCGTTAATGGAATTGTTGTTACAACTGAACTAACAAACTAACTAACTCTCAAAGTGTTTGTTAGACACCTTTAGAGGTTAGAGCTACGAACTGAAAAGGATTGAGAGAAAAGGGTACAAGTGTGTGTTTTTACACACTTTAGCTAACTATCACAAATGAATGATACAAGAGGTATTTATAGACTGAAATTAAGTGCTGGTGAGGTCCAATGACGTGTTACATCCAATCAGAAAACGCCACGTGTCTTCATCTTCTTAATTTAGAAATCCTGTTCTTGATCAGATTTGGGCCTTTTTGATTGAGTTAGTTTCGTCTTGATTGAGTAGCTGGGTTATATTCGCCTCATTGTTTAGATCACTTTTCATGTTGAGCATTTTCTTTGAAAGTGTATGAATATCGTTCCACGATCTGGGGATGAAGAGTGACATGTGTCATGTTCTTATTTGTCCAATAATGAAGTTGCGGATCGCTATCCACTAAACAATGGAGGTATGTGAGCTGCAAGCATGTGATTGGTGGAAAATAAGTGAGTGGGTTTACTGTTAAGATTTGTTGCGTCTATTAAATGGCCACCTCTCTCCTCATTAATTTAGCTCAGTCAACGATCCGCGTATCATTTACCTTGGCTTGTGATTGGTCCTTTGGTGCTTCACTCGGATTAAGCTCACACTTCTTTCATTTTTGGCAATATTGGTCCCTCTGTAGGATATTGTAAATCTAGCTTATGTTTTAGAGAGAGAAAGAGATAGAAAATTTGTAGAATTCACACACACACTTGAGAGAGAAAATAAGAAAACACACTTTTACTATGTGTAATGTATGAGAAAACCACCACCCTCTCCAACTAAGGAGAGGGTTTATATACCCAAGCCCATGAGATGGGCTTGGGCTTACATTGGGCCTCCGACCTACACATGTTGTAGGCTTGGCTTGGCCTTGTTTGTTTAATATTAAGTTAACTAAACTACGAGCTAGTACTTAGACCATTGTTGGAGTGACCGATCCTTTCTAATACGTAAAACGTATTTCCAACAATCTCCCCCTAAGGGAGGTCACTCCAAACAAGGGTGTTACCCAAGTTATAACAATAAAATAAACCTAGCATACTATACTTGTCTTGAGCTCGTAGTCTTCGTCTTTCTTTTCTTTTTCTTTTCTGGTGAACATGCTGATGTGATCTTTGATATCAATTTTTAGCATTAATCTCTTGCCTTGATATTATGCATCCTTCACTTGTGATCTTCGCCTCTTCGTGACTTCATGTCCCACATACTTATACCTTCGTAATTCTTGAAAGCTTCAGAGTTCGATACAGCGGAAGACTTTGACTTTTAGGCTTTCTTGAATTAGATGAAGTATTAAGTGCATAAAGTATAAGCATGCGGGGACGACTTCTTCTCGGATTCCGCAACACCACCGTCTTCAAATGCCGCAACATAAGTAGACACGAACGAAATGGCTTTGAACATTTCATTCTAATTAGGTAGCATTTTACCTCCGGTCGGTGAAGACCGTTGGACGATATAAAATAACGTACTTGTGGCAGGTAGATTTAGTTAAAAATCTCCTTGACAAGATTTCGCGGGTAAACCCGTTCTCTTTACTCAACAGTCCAAAGCTGACTGCGAACATAAAGAGTGAATCATTTGGATAAATTTATCCGCATGATTGAAGCCGTCAATTCCGATTCCTAGAACAAGTTTGATTCATTAAAGAATCACACCATCGTTGCTTTCTAGTTGTCACGAGCTCGATTCATATTGAATCTTGCAAGTTACCTACCAAGTGCTGTTTGAGGTTAATACTAGAAGGATTTCCACTTATCACTGTGAACACTAAGGTATCACTCTGAGTGTTCTGGCAAGATCACTAAGATATTGCGTAGAGGCCTAGAACATTTTTAAATTCAGTTAAGAATTAAACCATTGTTGCTTTCCAGTTATCACAAGCTTGATTCATAAAGAATCACACAAGTCACCTACCATGAGCTTTTTGATATTCGCTCAAGAAGGATTTCCATCTTCATTTTAAATACTTTCGTATTACTCGGATGTTCAGGCAAGATCATGAAGATTTTGCGTAGGACTCTTAAGATCTTTCTTACTTTTCACAGTGTCTGAAGAAGCAAGGATTTATGGAAATGTGTCCTAATGAGATATTTGATGATCTCAAATGGCTCTAGACTCGATCGTGCATTTTGGATTTTAGTGATCGGAGGCTGGAGAGGAGTGCCACCATTTCAATACCAATTTACTCGGAGTGAATAAATCGATAGATAATGCGTTGTATCCATGTGATTAAAACAAATACCTTTTGAGAGATATCTGAGTTAGTTGGGATGGGTTGTGCATTGCATCACTGGGTCCATGATATCTATCTTCAATATCGAGCATCACTAAAATGATCTCAATAGCATATGTGTTGACCCGGTTTCTGCCTAAGGTTGTAAGGAGGGCTTCTTTCTTTACACCCTTTATCTTTACAATTCTTTTTCATTCTTCAACCCCTTCAATGCTTACCAATACGTCATAACTAGCACCTTGTTGTGATTGTTCCAGTGCTAACTTAAGTACTTGGTCGGCATTCAGCTACGTTCACAATCTTTCTCCATCTTTCCTAAGGACTACTATTTCTAGCTATGGAATGTCCTTGGGAAGATTCCTCCGGTTTTGGAAGAATCATTGGACTTAACCTATCCTACCATCCTTATGTCACCACAATCTTCATCGTCGTGAAATACATGGGTTTAGGGTAAGTATATGTCACCATGAAATCCATTTTGATATAGCAAATGCATTTTTCTCCCCCTTAACATATGCCACGATATTCGAAAACATTTCGCACATGTCGGGATGAGCCATCACGTTAAGTCAAACCATTTGTGATAATTTCCCATATTAAATCACATTTTCTCCCCCATATTAAAAATGTTAACCCAATCAATGTTTTTAATATCAATTGATTTAATGAAGTTTTAACAAAGGTTTTGGGAAGAAACATGCAAGTCCGTTTAATCTTCATGAGACCAATTTGTGAGAGATGATACCGATTTGTAACATGATCACATATTCACCATATAAGAATGAATTGAAAAGGTTGGACCTGATTGATGAGAACATCATATGATAAGATCAAATGGTTCTTGTATGCAAGTGTTGGTCGCCTCGTCACGTCTGAAGTCATCTCTTGACACCACATGTACGATTGGTATTGTTGTCTTGACACTAATTTGTGAACTTCGGCATCAAATATTCTGAACTTGACAATTGCTCCCCCTCAATTGTTGACCCGTGTTCTATTGAAAGAGCTGTAGTCTTTGTTTGAGTAGTCGCATCGTCGAGTATGTAGATACCAATTGTAGATTGCAATGGTTGTAGAGATGATAACTTCATAAAAACAAGATTTCTCTTGTTTTAACAAATAAATGCAATGATGCGTACATAGATTTGTGTTAGATTGTGTTATAACGTAAACACAATCCCTTACATGGTTATAAAGTAAACCATACCCGAGAAAATTAATTCCCGTTGTGATCCAAAGCTTTCATAAGAAATACTTGACTTTAATGTGAAAACCGGGTTGTAGTCTGAAATAACTACAAGCCATATGGGCATGTTTTATGAAATATTTACAACTTTTGTACGAACTCTATTTATGGCGTCGTGTCAATATTAATCAACATTTCTAAGGCCGTAAATATTATCGTACCCAAATACATGCCTTTTAAAAATAAAGTAAATTTTTTTTTGGATTTTTATGAATTTTTTCAATTTTTATGGTTTTTATATGGTTTTATATTTTTGTATTTTGCTTTTGTGGATAAAAATATAAACAATATATACAGATGATCACCAAGGATACGGAGAATAGTTTACCACCACTATTCTTTCGCTTCATCTGCTAGTTCCTTTAGAGTCTCGGCGAGAATGTTCTCAAACCTAGCTTGTCGGCCAAAAATTCCATTCGAGCGCGATCTAAAGCCTTCGTGAAAATATCCGCCAATTGATACTCAGATCGGACAAAGTAAAGCTTTATTACTCCATTTTCCACTTGCTCCTTGATAAAGTGGCAGCGAATGTCAATATGCTTCGACCGGGAGAATTGAACATTGTTGCAGCATAAGGCAATTGCACTCTTGTTGTCACAGTACATCAGAATTTTGTTGAAACCTAGACCATAGTCAGTTAATTGCGATCTCATCCAAAGAATTTGAGCACAACAACCGGACATAGCTATGTATTCTGCTTCGTATTTGAAATTGCAGCGCTTTTATGCCTTTTCGATGCCCAACTGATTAGTCGATCTCCTAGTAATTGTAAAGTTCCACTCGTGCTACGCCTTGTATCTTGACAACCCGCGTGATCCGCATCTTCATGTGCCATTAGTGCAATCGAAGAGTCCTTTGAATACCAAAGTCCCCGATTAATGGTTCCTTTAAGATATCGAAAGATCCTTTTAACAGTAGCTAAGTGTAACTTAGTAGGTCGAGTTTGATACCGAGCACACATACATATAGCAAACTGAAGATCAAGTCGACTAGCTGTAATATACAGAAGAGTACCGATCATTCCACGATAAAGTGTCGGATCAACGACAACTCCATGTGGATCTGCATCAAGCTTAGTTCGTTCCACCATTAGAGTATCCACGGGGTCGCAAGATTCCATCTTATATTTCTTAAGATATTCAAGGGCATACTTAGATTGATTGATAAAGATGCCTCTGGGACTCTGAGATATCTGTAGTCCTAAGAAGAATGATACCTTGCCCATCATTGACATCTTAAACTTGGAAGACATGAGTGTCCCAAACTCATCCGATAAGGTTTGGGTCGAGGCAGTAAATATAATATCATCAACATATATTTGTACCATAATCATATCTTTACCTCGTTTCTGAATAAACAGCGTGGGATCCACCTTGCCTTTAGCGAAGCCTTGCGTAATGAGAAATTGTGACCATAGATCATACCATGCGCGTGGAGCTTGCTTCAACCCATAAAGAGCTTTCTTAAGCTTCTACACATGATTAGGGTATTTAGGATTCACAAAACCATCCGGCTGTTGAACATAGACCTCTTCCTTGATTTCACCATTGAGAAATGCCGTCTTCACGTCCATCTGATAGACGATCACATTCATGTGGGCTGCATAAGCGAGGAATAGTCTAATAGCTTCCAAACGGGTAACAAGTGCAAAGGATTCCATAAAGTCGATGCCCAATAATTGCTTGTATCCACGAGCTACTAGTCGAGCTTTGTTCTTTAATATTCCGCCTAACTCGTCGAGTTTCACCTTGTGAACGCATTTCAAAGTGAGTAACTGCACTTGATCCGGGCATGGGACAAGTTCCCATACTTCAAGACGTATAAATTCATTAAGTTCTTCTTGCATAGCTTCTATCCAACAGGATTGAGTAAAAGCTTCTTGCCATGTCTTAGGTTCAACTTCAGTGAGAAAAGCATCAAAATGACAAAACATTGCATTTTCTTGTAACTGACTTCGTGTGGACACCGGACGATTAGAGTCACCAATAATAGAATCTATAGGATGATAATTTGTCCACTTGCTGTCATGTTCACGAATCCGTGGATTGGAGTAGACCATAGTAGGAGCTTCCTCTGAGGTGGACGACCCGGCTTGATTATGGTCGGGAATTGGTACACCAATGAATGAAAGTTCACACATTTGAGCGAATTCCAAATTGTGATAATCATCATCCTCTTCATCATCAATAGGCATGACATGAGTAGTTGATTCGGTAGTAGGTTGAGAATTACTCGTTGAAGGTATATCTTGACAAATTGTAGGTGCAGACGTATCTGATTGTGCGTCGGTTGTTAGAGCGACAACTTCAGTTACCGGAGCTATTACCTCAGGTTCTGGAGCAACAATACTTGGAGGAGTAAATAATTCATCAAATAACGGTTGAAACAACGTATCCCGTTCATTCCTAGAAGGTGGTGTAAATGATGATGAAGTAGGGTTGTTTGGGACAAGACCAGAACTAATGTTACTGGGTCCCATTTCATGAAGTGCGGGTTCAGAGATGCTTTGCTCGGAAGCCATTGTTGTCAGCTCATCAGAATCAACATTCATAGTTCCGAGGATCTTGCGAGAGTTACGGTTGTAGATTCGGTATGCCTTCTTTGCGGGTGCGTAACCAATGAAAATACCAATATCAGCCTTTGGTTGAAGTTTTCCCAAATTGTCACCATCATTATTTGGATAGCAAAGAGAACCAAATACATGAAGATATGATAAATATGGTACTTTTCCATGGAGAAGCTCATAAGGTGTTTTACCATGGCGTTTAGGAATTAGTGACCGGTTTTGGGTGTACACTGCTGTAGATACTGCTTCTGCCCATAAAAACAACGGAGCCTTTGCGTAAATTAATATCGTTCGAGCAACTTCCATAAGTGTGCGATTTCGCCTTTCAACGACACCGTTTTGTTGTGGAGTGCGTGTTGATCCCAATCTTAGATCGATTAGCTTTGTGTATACGAGATTAGATCAAGTAATACACGTAGAGAAACCTTTGTATATGCTTTATGAATCTAAGTGTTATGCGGAATTTAACACTTAAACAAGAACACACAATGATATAAACAAACTTTCACTTTAATTATCAATATCAAACTTGCTTACAATGAAAGATGTTTACGAATGAAAACTTATATGAAACTTCTATTAAACATTAACCTAAAGGCCTTCTTTTATAGACATAAGAAGCCTTGTACAATAATCTACGTATCAACTATTCTAGGTAAAGCTAAATATATAAAATACATTGTTGTTCTTATCTTTACTAGAAGTAATCTAGAATATAATACACGCGTAGAATATATCTTCCATCAGTGCTTGTCTTCAATGTGTCAACGCTTGACTTTAACTTGTCAACGCTTGAGCTGTCAGCGCTTGGTTTGTTCTTGTCAACGCTTGTTTTGTTCTTGTCAGCGCTCAAGTGATCTGGCCTTAATTTATTCCCAACAATCCTCCCCTAAACTTGATATCCACTCTTATGATCAAGTTTCTGAATAAACATTAAGGACTAGGAGGAATCTTACAAACCTTCTCATATTGATAGTGAATAAATCTGATCAAATCTTTTGCCACGTCACTTGAATAATCTATTTCCAGCTGAGTGTCCTTCATCTTCTCCAAAATAGCCTTGGATATGAAATACTGAGCATCCACAAGTAGATACTCAGCAAACTTTATAGAACTCAAATGGTAAACACCAGCAGCTGAATATAACCTCCATTGAAGACTACTGAGGTCATCTTCAAGATCCTTCCATATTGCAGGATCCTCATCTTTTGGTCCACACATTCTTTTGAATGTGGTCTAAAGTTTTATTCCATTAGCTGAAGTTGGTGCTTCAGCCTCATACATGGTCTCTAGCAACCTCCAAAGGTCCACCAAGTCTTCTCTATCACAACTTGCAAACAAAGATATGAGAGTGGTAAAAGTGTGTACCTCCTTGCCAAATCTGCCAATCTTCCAGAACCCACATTCATCTTCTTCATAGCTCACAATTGGGTTCCTGGAATCTAATGGTAACACTTGCACCATATCTGAAGCTTCTAATGGGGAGAGCTTGAGGCTCTTTCTTATAACTGCTTCACTTGGATATAGTGGATCCATATCTTTTGGAAACTCAAATGAAATTCCCTTCTTCACTGGCCTGAGAACAATCATAGCTTTCTTGAGTTCCATTTCTTCTGCAAGTTCCTCCTTTCTTTCATCTGAAAGAAGTCTGAGAGTGTTTGCTTCCTGCACTCTCACCCAAATGGGATAAGCCCTGTTTTCCAACTCATCAAATGTCAAAGCCCTCAACTTCTGATATGTCCATCCAACTCCATGACATCTGAGCAACATAAAGTAGAGCTCCCTTCTATCCCTTTTCAACTCTGAGAGAATATTGCTTGCCTTGTGTTTCAAAATTACCTGGCAATCTTTCTGAACTCTAAGAAGAATCTCCAAACCCCATATTTGATCTGAAATGGTCAAGTCTGGATTCTCCATGCATCTGTCTTCCCAAGCATGATACATTTGAACCACCTCTGGCATGTCAAAGTTAACCTGCAATTTCAATTCTCTCAACTTTTCCCTAGCAAACTCATCACCATACTCAAGCCTCTCTGGTTCTATAATCATCACACTTGAGTCTGAGCTAGCTTCATCACTTCCTTCTTCTGAAGTCACAACAAATGGTGACTTTTCCTTTTCATCCTGTTCCATGATTTGTGCAGCCAATCTTCTATCAAATTCAACTTGAGCTGCATCCTTTGGAACAATCTCTTCTACCATTATACCCTTACCCTTATCTGATGGTGCAATGGTTGGTAAGGTAGATGGTAATACCTGAGTAGAAACCTCCTTGATGATAGATGATGACTGGGATACATCACCTTCATGTGCAGGTTTGCCAACGCCCAAATTTGTTCTATCAGCGCCCAAAATATTTCTGTCAGCGTCCAAATTTTCCTTGTCAACGCCCAAATATCTTCCCTCAGCGCCTTGTGTAACCTCTCTCAACATAGCTGTAAATGATAAATTTAAGTTGGTAGGAGAGACTAAGGACGTATCAAAACCTGTTTGTTTCTTCAAAGTTGTAAGGGCCTCAGCAACATCCATTGATTGACCATCCTGGCTGCCCTTATCACTCAGATTTATTTGATCTTCCTCCCCTTTGGAAGATTCCTCCATACCCCTCCTAGCACGATCACTTTCCAAAACAACAATCCTCTCCCTCAATTGCTTGAGTTCAAGGCCTTGTGAGCTGACAATTTGTACTAAGTCTGCATTTTGCTTTTGCAAGCGTATGCAGACTGCCGTCAATTCCATAAGAGTCATTGGTTCCAGTCTGCCCTCTTCTAAAATGGGGATTTGACCTCCCAAGTCAGATTCATTGGGCATGGATGAGGACTTAATGACGGTGGGACTGTCTTGGCCAGCATCTAAGCCAGAACCAATAGTCCCAGCCCCATCCAGGTCACCAGCCACACTTGTGGTGGTGGTTCTCTCTGCTACATGGCTAGGACCACCAGAGGAGAACACTCCAGTGATCCTTTGGCGTTTCATCAACCTATATTCAGGGGGTGTGGAAGATGGTGTGGAAGAATGGGTGGATGTGGGTTGGTTAAGGGGTGTTTGGGATTGTGAAGGTTGTGTGTCAGCGTTAGAAATAGGCACATCAACGCCAACATTTGATGTGTCAGCGTCGAAGGGTTCTTGGTCAAGTTGCATGTGTTCAGGTGAAGGTAAAGGTTCAGGGATGGGTTCAAGTTGTGGTTGAGGGTCAATTTGAGGTTGGGGGTCTGGTTGGGGTTGTGCTGCTGCAATAACAGCAAGCATGGCTTGGGTTAAAGGTAGGTCTCTATGGGGTGGTGAGTTCATCTTCATAAAAATAGCTTTCTATTGCTCAGGGATTTTATAAAAATAATTGTGATCCCTTGAGCAGTAACCTTGAACATCAAAAACCATTTGCAGAAAACGGGGATAAGCTAAAGTCATTTTGTTCCCCTTGTTTTTACACATCCCCTCAAAAATCATTTTAGAATAGTTAAACTTTTGCCCTGTTGCAATGCACACAATAGCACTGGCAATGGATCTATTGATCTCATTGTGTGCAGTACATTTGGGACTCAAACATTGAAGGAGGACATGTATGAGGTACTTCCAGGCTGGGGGAAATTCCTGCTTATGATACTTATTAAGAGTACCTTCATCAGGAAAAGGATATCCCAAAGCCCTAAGCCCTTGTTCTATTTCATTTATGGGAAGGGTGGCTATACCATCAGCATCATCAAGATGCAAGGCTTGGGGTCCCAAAGCCTCAGTAACCACCCAAGGTCTCCCATGAACAATAGAAGTCAATGTGGTCACTCCATTAATTGTTGAGGAACTGACAGTGTTCCAAAACTGCTTAATGTGTGTGACTGGAATGAGTGCTGCATGAGAAAGAGCATACCTTAATGGGGATGCGTTCAAATACGCCACCATTTGTGTGTATTGGGGAAACAGAGCATCATCAGCTTCAAGATAAGCAATCATGTTGTGTTGTGATCTGAACCCCAATTCCAATTCTGTTGGTTTAAACTTTGGTGCCATTGATGAAAGTTGTTAATTTTAAGTGAAGAAGATGAAGTTGATAAGAGAAAATTGTTAGACAAGAATTATAGATACCCTGTTTAAAATAGGAGCCAAATTTATAGGAGAAAAAGAATGCATGTGATTGGCCCAAAAATAGGCAAAGATTTTCAAAAATCAATCATGAAAATATTGAAAAAGTTATAAGTTATCTCATGCATTAAATGAAAGTAACAACTCCTAAAATTACGGCTTGAAAATATGTCAAAAAGTAACAACTGGGTAGGTCCCATTGAGTGTCAACGGTCAAAAATAACCTATCAACGCCCAACGGCTATAATCTTGTCAACGTTTGCCTATATCCATGTCAGCGTCCAATTTGGTCACAACAACGCTTGGAAAATTCTTGTCAGCGTCCAAAAATAAAAATATTTTAAAAAGTGAAAAATGAACTTAACAAGTAATTTATCCTAGAGAAGATAACCAAAAGTTGATAATTATTATAGGGCGGCAAGCACTGTCCAGTTATGCACACTTGCATAAGCAAGATAGACATAACAGTCCTCTAGTGTCCCTTGCTAACCAAAACACTTAACAACCAAGTTACCTTATAAAATCCTTGTTACTCCCAGGTAAATCCCATATCAAAATCATTCCCAAGTCTCACAACAGACCACAACCAATTCTAGGCCAAAAATGTCTTGGCAGCATGCATAGTATATCAACTTTGCATGCTACAGTGCCTCATGATTTAGTAGAAACTAACTCATACTCACCTGTGGACACAATCTAGAATTGTGATAAGAGTATCATATGGATACCCAATCATCAGCATAAATATAGAGGCTATGAATCTGCTAAGGATCTTTGGGCAGCTCTTGAAGTGGCACATGGTGGCAATGCAGACACTAGGGAAGAAAAGAAAAAGCAACTCATGCATGATTATGCTATCTTCAAAGCTCAACCCAATGAGAAACTGAGTAGTGTGAGAAGCAGATTGCTTGACATTACAAGCAAGTTGTCCTTCTTGGGGACACAAGTTGGTGAAGTTGACATCAATGCTACCTTTCTCAAAAGTCTTGGTGAGGCATGGAAGATTGAGGCAAGATCTATTCTTGCCAACAATACTTACAAGAGCTCCTCGTTTGATGACATCTACAACAAACTAAGGCTGTTGGAGGATGAAGCTCTTTTAGAGCATGGAAGCAAGTCTACCACCAGTAATATGGCCTTCTTTTCTCATAGTGAAGGTCAATTCAATCAGAAGGACTCTTACATACATCCAGTTACTGGATCATCATATGTCAGCGCTGGAACAAGTCCTGTCAACGCCTCCTATTCAGACACTGACACATTTAAGAGTGACTCCCCAAGAGTTAAACCTGCTGGTTTGGACTTGGATACTGTTTGTGCTTACTTTGCTTCTTTGCCTAATGGTTCAGTGATTACATATGAGGACCTTGAGCAGATAAGTGATGAGCACTTGGAAGAGATGGACATCAAGTGGAATATGGCTCTTGCTAGTATAAGAGCAAACAGGTGGAACAGAAGGTTTAAGAAGAAAATGACCTTCAATGCTAAAGACACAGCTGGATTTGACAAATCCAAAGTTGAATGCTACAACTGCCATCGTATGGGGCACTTCATGAGGGAATGCAGATCTCCTAGAAGATCTGATGCTGGTAAACCCTCAAGTCAGGTTGTTAAAGCTCAGGATTCCAAAGCCATGGTTGCAGTTCAAGGAATTGATGGTATGGGATGGGATTGGAGCTATCTGGCTAAGAATGTTGAAGAGGATAAAGCTTTGGTTGCTGATATTGAAGAAGAAGAGCATGTTGAATATGCTCTCATGGCACACTCCTCCTCTTCATCTGATAATGAGGTATATGATGACGCTTTTTGTAGCAAAGGTTGTAGGTTAAATACTGAAAGACTTAATAAAGAGGTGTTAAAATTAAAAGATGATATGAGTATTGAAAGATGTAAATTGTCTAATTACCAACTAGCTCTTACTGAAACTGAGAAAACCGTTTCTGAATACAAGAAAATGGAATTTGATTTAAAAGATAAAATCAATATCTTTAAACATGAGTTAGAAGGTAGTATGGATATTAGAAATATCGTGGAAAGGGTTAATGGTGAATTACAGGCTAAGTTAGATGAGGCCATTAAAAATAAAGATAATGTTGGCCTCAAAATTCAAAGATTTGATAGAGCCTCCCAAACCCTAGGAGACTGTGTGGCTAAACAAAGGGATCCTAAGGACATGACTGGGATTGGGATGAATGATTACTCTTTGGTTCCCCCACCAGCTGGTGACTTCTATGGTGTCCAACAAAGGGACTTATCTTGGACTGGTTTGCCAGAGCTCCAAGAGGAGGAATTCATTCCTCCACCAAGAGTTGTCACTCCAGTTGAAGAGTATCAACAAAAACTGACTGACCTGAATGAGTGGAAGAAGGCTAACCCTACTTTATTTGTCAAGGGTGGCTTGCTATGTGAAAGTCCTAATGAGTCCACACCCATTAAGGTTACTAACCCAATCACTGGTAAAGCTGTTGACCTAAGCTCAAACACTGTTAGAAGACCTACCAATAAGTATGCAGAGATGTATAGGAATACTAGGTCTCCCAAGAGCCAAGTTAGCAATCATGGAACAGGTTTCTTCTCTTCTAGACCTAAGTTTGTGTCTAAGAAAGCCTGTTACACTTGTGGTAGCTTTTCTCACTTGGCATACAAGTGTGTCAACGCTCCCAAAGCCAGCGCTGACAGGAACAATTTCAGCGCTGACAGGAACAAAGTCAACGTTGTTAGGAAGTCAAACGTTGTCAGACCCAAACCTTGTGTGCAGCAAAGTCCACAAGTGATTAGACCTGCCCCATTCTTTACTAGAGGGTCTAACACTCATGGACAAAGACCATTTCAAAAGACAAACACCTGGTCAAATAGGCAATGGGTTTCTGTAGCAAACCCTAGGTTCAACGCTGACAAGGGTAATCTCAGCGTTGACAGGACAAATTCTAACGCTGACAGAAACGTGACCAGACCTAAATATTTGCAACCACAAGGTAAGGGGTCTAAAGCTTCTTCAAGCTTAACATGGAGACCCAAGAAAGATCAAAACCCTAATGATAATGGGATTTCAATGACTTGCAATAGATTTAATTACATTTTAAAAGTCATTACAAAACCTATTGGGGTTAACTGGGTATTTCATCCTAAGAAGGATGAGAATGGGGTTGTTATGAGAACTAATTCTGTTCTTATTGAACAACCGGATGAATCCAAGTCTTTTAATACTTGGGTTCCCAAAGAAAACTAATTTGTTTTCTTTATGTGCAGGGCATTCAAAGACAAGTCAATGACTATGGATATTGGGATAGTGGATGCTCAAGGCACATGACAGGGAAGGAGGACTATTTGACAAATTTCTCTCCCATTAAAGATGGTGATAAGGTTTACTTTGGAGGCGGATATGGAACTATCACAGGCAAAGGAACCCTTCTAACCAAGAATCTGCGTTTTGAGAACGTCTTCCTGGTAAAAGAACTTGATTACAACCTGTTTAGTGTATCACAAGTTTGTGATAACAAAAATAAAGTTCTTTTTACTGATACTGAGTGTTTGGTGTTAAGCAAGGATTTTAAGATCCCTGATGAGAAATATATTGAGTATAGAACACCTAGGCATAAGGATATATATAATGTGAATTTGAATGGGATTAAAATGAATAATAATATGTCCTGTTTTTATGCTAAGGCCTCAGTAGATGAGAGTAATTTGTGGCACAGGAGACTAGGGCACATAAACTTTAAAAATATAAATAGACTTGTGAGGCTTGGTTTAGTTGATGGTTTGCCTGAGAAGGCCTTCCACAATGACCACTCTTGTGTTGCATGTCTTAAAGGCAAGCAACACAAGGTCTCATTCAGGTCCAAACATGTGCACACTAGTTCTAGACCTCTTCATATGCTACACATGGACCTCTTTGGTCCAAACAATATAGAAAGTTTGAATGGTAAGTCATATTGCTTTGTCATCACAGATGACTTTCTAGGTTTACTTGGACATTCTTTCTAGCTATGAAGAGTGACACAACTGATATTCTAATTAATTTTATCACTCAGATTGAGAAGAGGTCTAGCAATGAGGTTAAAATGCTTAGGAGTGATAATGGTGGAGAATTTAGGAATAAGAAGCTAGATGATTTCTGTGCCAGGAAAGGTATTACAAGGCAATTTAGTATTGCTAGAACCCCACAACAAAATGGGGTTGTTGAGAGGAAAAATAGAACCCTAATTGAAGCAGCCAGAACAATGTTGGCTGATGCTCACTTTCCTATAGCCTTTTGGGCTGAGGCTGTTAATACAGCCTGCTATGTGCAAAATAGAGCATTGGTTAACAAAATTCAGAACAAAACACCTTATGAGTTACTTTGGGGTAGAAAACCTAATATTGGTTTTCTCAGACCTTTTGGTTGTCATGTAGTAGTCTTGGATACTAGTGATGCCTTAGGGAAATTTAGTGCAAAAGGTGATGAGGGTTACTTCATGGGGTATTCAGTGCAGAGCAAGGGATATAGGGTTTATCTTAAAGAGGACAAACGTATAGTTGAAAGAGTACATGTTAGGTTTTTAGAGAATAAACCTAGTGATCCTGAAAGTGGTCCTAATTGGTTGTTTGATTTGGAACCCTTATCTAGAACTTTAAATTATATGCCTGTCACTAATCCAGACATTGTGAAGGTAACTTCAAATGTTGTGGAGGAACAAGTTGTTGATGTTTCAGGTACACAGGTTCATAAGAGGGTTGGATCACAAGCAGAAAAGGCATCTCCTATATTTATGCTGGTTTTCTTGTCCCAAAGAGACTTTCAGAATATTTAGGGCTTTCATGTCAACCCTTCTCTTTGCTATATCATCAGCAGACACAGCTCTACCATCTCCATGTTTTTCTCTCTTATCCTCTTCAGAACATCCAGCAACAGCTGTTCTTTGAGCAATGACATTAAGAATCTTTTGGGCTTTATCGAATGTGTTTCCATATTCAATAACCTCCCAGAGTGTGTAGTCGTAGATCCCCAGATATTGTTCAAAGTTGAACTTCCATAAGTCAAAGTTGGTTGCATCAAGCATGGGAATCTTGATGTTTGGTAAAGCTAAGGAGGAAGAGTTTATTGCTTCAGACATGTTGTTGTTAGGGTTTCTGAGAAAATTAGGGTTTTGGTGAGTTTTAGGGTTCTGGTGTTCTTTAAGATCAAAAAGTTCCTCAACAAGCTCTGATACCACTTGTTGATCCCAAACTTAGATCGATTAGCTTTGTGTATACGAGATTAGATCAAGTAATACACGTAGAGAAACCTTTGTATATGCTTTATGAATCTAAGTGTTATGCGGAATTTAACACTTAAACAAGAACACACAATGATATAAACAAACTTTCACTTTAATTATCAATATCAAACTTGCTTACAATGAAAGATGTTTACGAATGAAAACTTATATGAAACTTCTATTAAACATTAACCTAAAGGCCTTCTTTTATAGACATAAGAAGCCTTGTACAATAATCTACGTATCAACTATTCTAGGTAAAGATAAATATAGAAAATAAATTGTTGTTCTTATCTTTACTAGAAGTAATCTAGAATATAATACACGCGTAGAATATATCTTCCATCAGTGCTTGTCTTCAATGTGTCAACGCTTGACTTTAACTTGTCAACGCTTGAGCTGTCAGCGCTTGGTTTGTTCTTGTCAACGCTTGTTTTGTTCTTGTCAGCGCTCAAGTGATCTGGCCTTAATTTATTCCCAACAGTGCGAGCAACGGATGTTTCATGAGATATGCCAACTTCTTCATAATAATCAGGCAAAATTTGATTCACAAATTCGGTTCCATTATCTATACGAATGCGTTGGACAGTAGTGTTGAGACGCACTTGAATCATCTTGAGAAATCCGATGATGAATTTAGGTGCGTCATTTTTTGTTGTAAGAAATTTCACCCATGTAAACCGAGAGTAATCATCAATAATGAAGAGGGTGTACTTTTTACCACTAAGACTTTCAACACGCATTGGCCCACAAAGATCCATATGCAACAAATAAAGTTTCTCTTGGTTGGTGTAAGTTTAGGAAGACCACGAACAAGTTCGTTTTTCGCCAAATGATTAATAGCGTCAAAGTTAAGATGAGATAACCGTCGATGCCATAACCATGACTTAGTCTTTGATGCTTTGGAGAGAGGACATACGGGAGAAGTGGCCATCATGTCTTGTAGAGACAAAGTGTACAAATTATTCCCTCGAGTACCTTTCAATAAATTAACCCCTTCTAAATTACGAATGAAGCAAGTATGCTCTCAAAATGTAACTTCTATGTTTGCATCACAAACCACAGAAAATAAGTTGTGACCGAGACCTTCCACATAATACACTCTTGAAATTATAACATTCCCAATATGATATTCACCATAACCCATTATCTTTTCAATATGATCATTTCCAAATCGAACCGTACCAAGAAACTAGCTGACGAAATTTCTGAGCTGAGAGCGATCTCCGGTCATATGTTTGGAGCAACCAGAGTCCAAATACCAGAGAATAATTTGGACCACCTGTTTTCAATAACAACAGTAGACAAGGCACTGGAAATTATTGGTTCCGGAGTGTTAGCAGATACAGATATAATATTATCAGAATTGCTAACATTTGTGTGACCCTTAGATTTCCTGTGTTTTCTAATGTGAGTTTTAACACTAACAAGTTTTACTGTTCCAACTTTCTTAGGTTTTGGAGTATTAGCGGGCACTACAATGGGAGTAGACCTATTTAAAGGGCACTTGGTTCCTACGATAGTGTTGGTGTTCCTAGTTAAAGGACACGCTTGTATTTTGGTAGCCTTGGTAATCCTAGTTAAAGGGCACGCTTTCTTCGATGTAGTGGGAGTGATCCTAGTCAAAGGGCACACATTTCCTACTATAGTGAAAGTTCTACCAGTGGGACGCCACATCCAACCAACTTGGGTTAACACTTTCCCAGTCGGTTTCCATTCTAAACCATTTTTCCGAGCATTCATCTCATTCACATGGTCAATAATGCAAGAATCATGACGACTAGAAAACATACATTCATTGCAATTCCAACATTTCAAATTAGAATTCACAGTAGGCTTGGAATGCTACACAACCGCAGAGCCTTTAGGTTTAGCTACATGATTCTTTTTATTCAAAACAGAAATAACATTCCTAGGGTGGGCTTCTACTTTCTCTTCACTTGATTACTAGATGGGGGCAAGATCCTATCATTCTTCTTGTTTCTTTTAAGCTTAGATCTTTGAGCCTTAGTAGGGGTGCTTACTCTTGTAGAAGGCAACACGGGAATATTAGAAGCTGGTTTTGATTTTGCCTTATCTTTAGTGACCAATTTTTGAGATGGTTTAGTCCTAGGGCCCTTATTAAATGGTGTGACGGCTATAAGGTTCCTTTGGATTGCACTAGAGGACGATGTTGAGATAGTAGTTGCGTTATCCACAACATTCTTACCTTTTAGAATATGAAGTGTTTCCTTTAACTCAGCCAAGGCCAGATTTTTATCACAAATTTGTTCCCTCAAATCAGATATTTCCACCGACTTCCGATTCAATTGTTCAATCAAAGATTGATTCTGTGCAGTGGTATTAGCACATGCGGGCTTTACTGAATCGAATAGTTGTGTATTTTTCTGTTTTAAGTTATCAACTTTGGACAAAATCTTGGAAACTCGATTATCTAGATCAAGTTTAATATTCTCAGCGGCCTCAAGTACGTTCACACATTTAAGCTTCTTAGATTTCTCTATGTCTATCGGCAAAGATTTAGCAACTTTGTCACTTGGCTGACGCTGTTTTGATTGTAAATTCAATCGAAAATTGTTTTCAAAATTTTCCTCATCTATATTAACACCTTCGAATGAAGTTTCAAAGATCTCTTGAATAAATTGTTGCTTGCATTCAAGCGAAATACAATGTTTTTGGATCTCATCAAAAAAATTTGAAAGCGAAGTATAAGAATCTTGAAGCTTTAAAAATTCAGTGTCAGATTTGTGACAAGTACTATCTACCACATTATCCACAGATTCAACATTATGCACAATAGAATCATTATGAACACTTTTATTCACACAGACGGAAACGATATCATGAGACATCACTTGCTTTAGAAGCTGATCATTTTGGCGTGAAACTCGTTCTATTTCAAGTAAACTGTTTTCATAAGCATCATCCATTTCATTGAAAACGCGTCTAACTTCTTCTATTTCCAAAAGCAAATCTTGATCAATATTACTAAGACAAGCTTTAACATTGTTTACAAATGGAACAATTTCGTCTCAGAACGCAGCTCTAGTGTGCTCAAAATTCCATTCACCTTCCGTTATGGCTGTGGCCGTCGTACGTTCCATAATGACCTTGTCAAAATCGGCCAAGTGTTGGTGCACAACATTTAAGCTATCTGACACCTTACTTACCGGTGGAATTAACTTAGTTAAATCCTTTTTGACAAGTGTAGGAGACGTACTAGGAAGGTTTTTCGTTGACAAACTTTGAGGCACAAAAACTGTTAATTGAGCTAATTCCTTTTGTAAGCGAATGCGGGTCTTTTTAGAAAATTGATCTTTATTATTCTTATCATAATCAAGCTTATGGAATTTTGAAAGCATTTTAGATTGAGTTTCTTCCGCAAGTGACTGTGTCTCCTCAGTACTACGAACATAAGGTGCTTCTTTCGATTTGCCAATTATGGTCACATCATAAAGACAAGGAATATATTCCTGAGCTTGTTTTGCATAACCGGGATTAGGTGGTAAATTTTGAAGACGCTTAAGTTCGAGTTCTTTAAACGATTTAGTTAAAAGATGAACCTTTTCTGCGGAAGCGTATTGTTTTAAAAGCTGTTGTTCTTTGAATTTAAGAAGTGTGGTAGCATTAATTTCCGATTCAAACTTTTTAGACTCGAGATTTTTGAAATCCATTTTAAGTTTCTGAAAATCATTGACAACCGATTCTTTTGATTTTAATTCATTGGAAAGATTAGCTTTTAATGATTCTATTTCTTTTAAGTGTTCAATCTTTTCAAAACGCAATTGGTCAAGTTTAGAACACGTTATTTTCTCTGCTTGAGGGACCATTTCAAAAGCTTTGACCTTTTCTTTATGCAACTCAAGCTCAACAGTTAGGGTGGAATTCGTATCTACTGATTGTCTGAGAGCCATATGCATTTGATCAATAATATGTTTAGGTACCATGACCAAATCATGTTGTGCATAAGATTCTATACCCGTCGTAGCATTTGGTTGAGGTTCACTCAAATGTGTAGGATTGGATACCATATCATTTGAGTTACTAGTTCCCGAATGTTGTTCGAGGTTGTCATTTTCATGCCCAACTTGATGTTGGTTATCATCATTACCAAGATTGGTTGTGGTGGGTACCTCACTGACGACATCAGAACCGTAGTGAGAGAGATTAGCGACGAGAGAAGCTTGGGCAGAGTGAATCTCATCACAATCCGAATCATATACATCAAGATCATCTGCTTGATAAGCTTCATTAGAAGTGGAAACGACTACAATGTCTTCATTGTATGCTGCCCCTGGGTCTTCAAGAAATTCTAACTCTTCTGAATCCAAAATCTTTACCTTAGACTGAGCATCGACCAAATACATCTTCTCACGAAACCACGTTGCATCCCCTCTCCTTTTTGGCTGAGTGCATTCCCTAGCCATATGACCTTGTCATCTACAATTGTAGCAAGTCACAACCTTTTGTGGACCAATAGGGCTTCCATTTCCATTAGCTTGAGAATGCACAACTTGAGCATTCACAGTCCTTGTAGGAGGTCCATATGAATTTTGCCTTCCCTGAACAGGTTGCACCGTCACTTGACCATCTTGAATAGTGGCTTGTTGTCGAGGATTTGAAGAGGTGAGGAGCTGATTGGTTGTTGATGGAAATCCTCTAGTTGCAACAAGTTTTGACAAGTAGGCAGTGAGATGGTTTAGAACATCAGTTGGCGTATCATTTGGAGTAAAGACCGGTGCTTGGATTGGTGGAAGTTCATTGGAGTAGAAGGCTTGTGCTGTTTGTGCTTCAATTGGAAAATATCCTTGCTGAGGAGTATAGCCCATTGGAGAAGTGTTGGCTTGTGATTGTGATGTCTAATGTGGTGGTTGCTGTGGAAAAGATTGTTGATGAACACTTTATTGAAATGCTTGTTGTGGTATCATTATTGGTTGATAAGATGGTTGTTGTAGTTGCTGATAGGTGTGTGGTGGTGGCTGCTGCAAGTTTGATGGTTGTTGATAAGTATAAGCCATGTTTTGTTGAGAAGCATACATGGCAAGTGGATCATGAACTTGAGGTGTAGACAACCGAGCCTAGATCACATGGCATTCGTGTTGTTGAAGAAAAGCTTGAAGTTGATCCACATTGGTGTTATGCAAGTCCTTAGCCAATTTAACAGCCGTCACGTACTTACGGCATTCTGAAGGAAGGGTGTTCAAATACTTGGTGTTTAATTGAAACGTAGGAATTTCCATGCCATAGATATTGAGCTCATTCAACAATAGGGTAAATCTCAAATAGTAATAATTGAGAGTCTCCCCGGGAACATAGGCAAACTTATCAAACGTATCATATAGCTTACACTCTTGTTCTTGTTTAGTTAACGAGGTGCCTTGCATTAGAACACGAATTCTATCCCATAGCTCTTTGGCAACTTTATGTTTGCTGACGAGTTTGTAGACATCTGGAGGAAGGGCTTGGAGAATGATGTTTGTAGCATACTTATCACATTTGTCTTGAATCTTCATATCTCCAGTTAATTCACCCGTTGTGCGAGGACGAGTAACTGTACCTTCCGTCACTGTACCATAATCTTATGGTCCATTGAGCACCGATGCCCAAATGAGATTTCGATTCTCTTTGTTCAACATGTAAAGTTCCATTCGGGAAGTCCAATCCTCGTACATAGATTTCTCCAACATTGGTGGACGATTATCCGTACCCGAGAGGATGGACTTATCCGTAAGAGACGTGTACTCAATTTCGTTAAGTTAAGATTTACAAACGTTGATCGAACAATGAAAGAAAGTAAATGTGTTTGTTGTTGTGAGTTGAAGTCGAGAAACAATGTTGAAATCTCCTAAAATATGTTCTCGATGACCAAAAAATTCCAAGACGAACAAAAACACACAATTTTTTTAAAGGAATAATTTTGGAATCGTCGGAATATTGATCGGAATAAACTATCGGAATACCCCTTGTCGGAATGAATCTATCGGAATACCCCCTGTCGGAATGAACCTATCGGAATACCCCCTATCGGAATAAACCTATCGGAATACCCTCTATCGGAATACCCCCTGTCGGAATAAACCTGTCGGAACAAACCTATCGGAATACCCTCTATCGGAATACCATCGAAATAACCTGTGTCGGAATACCACTATCGGAATACCCGTCAGAATAATGGTCGGAATGATACACCCTTTTCCGATGGAAGCTGTCGGAATACCTAAACCCTTTTCCGATGGTTTCTGTCGGAATATTACCCACTTTTCTCGGACAAAACTCAACCAATTCGAGATTTTAAGCCAAAAAATGATCAAAACACCCAAAAATTTTGTGTTTTTAGCCAAAGTAAATATACAAATCTCTACCGTAACTATGTAGAAGATTTTATCAAGGAAAAACCATAAAAAACACAAAAAAAATTGGTTCGTGTGAAATGGATCAAAATAGGCGTATGAATCAAGAACACAAACACATAAACCAAATAATCATCCCATGGCTCTGATACCATTTGTAGGATATTGTAAATCTTGCTTATGGTTTAGAGAGAGAAAGAGATAGAAACTTTGTAGAATTCACACACACACTTGAGAGAGAAAATAAGAAAACACACTTTTACTATATGTAATGTATGAGAAAACCACCACCCTCTCTAACTAAGGAGAGGGTTTATATACCCAAGCCCATGAGATGGGCTTGGGCTTACATTGGACCGCCGGCCTACACATGTTGTAAGCTTGGCTTGGCCTTGTTTGTTGAATATTAAGTTAACTAAACTACGAGCTACTACTTATACTATTGTTGGAGTGACCGATCTTTTCTAATACGTAAAACGTATTTCCAACACCCTCTTGTTATCAACCTTGTATCATGAGTTCAAATCTTCGTAGACTTGTCATTTTTGACCCTTTGACTTGTTACTTGACCATATTTGAACCCTTGAGTTGTTGACTTTGACCAGATTTGACTTTCTTCTTGACTTTTCCAAATAGACACTTTTAGTCCCTCTACTTTGCAAGTTGTCAAAAAAGGTCCTTTGACTTGTGTTGACTTGTCATCTTTTGTCCTTCTTTTGTCTTTTCTTCATCAATAATGACTTGAATTCCATGTGTTGCATCAAATTTGTATCTTTTTACCTACACAAGCACAAACAACACAGAATACCCATAATACTGCTTTTACACATTAAAATCTGGTATTTTACTTTGTGTTTTAGGGTTAAATATGATATAATTGATATGAGATTTCACTCATATCATGCATTTACTAGATGCTTTTACAAGACTACGTTATTAAGACAAGTGCTCCCGAAAGCACTCAGCCGATACATACCAAATGTACCCGCTGATTTCCCATACTTAGACAACTTGATATTTTATCAAACTTGGTGAAAAACTCAATCATAACCTGAACAAAACTCAGTTTAAATTTCATCCAAAGATTTACATTTTAGAACCACCTGCTCAACACATCTTTGACTTCCAAAATTCGGACAGTTTTACACCTTTGACTCATAAGACCATTTTGACCATCATAATCAATTCCGATTACAAATCCAACCATTGACTTTGAAAATAGACTTAAATCGCTAAGTTTAGGTATTTAAACCAGCCTCTAACCATTTGTAATACTCGACTTATAGTCCCCGAGATTTGACCCAATATCGATAACAATTTCATATAGTGTCGACACACATCTTCGGGTACACGAAAATTCAAACTAGTGTAACTTCGTCCTCGTTTTGAATTGAAAGTCCCATTTTATATCAAATCGAAGCTTGGGAAAAACTTTACAACAATATCACATCGTCTCAACCTCTACCCAAACTTAAACTCACGTAAAATGACCTTAAACCTATTAGTCAAACACAACTTTTTTTAAATCATACTAAAACTCATTTTGACCCATTTCTAAGTTCATCCATACCTTAAATAACCCATATACATCATTTGTAACCAACCTTAACACTCATTTCTACTTGCACGATCCACATGCAAACTACCAAAATCAAGCACAATACATGCATTCAAAATAAAAATAAGTACAATAATTGTAACATGTTGATGGAACCCTACACTTGAATAATTGGATCAAATGACCAAGAACACCCAAATCCCCATCTTGGCCGTGGGTTTTGGAGGCAAGAACACAAATCCAAAACTTTTTCCAAGCTTTATTAATCACCAATACTTGTTCCTAATATCATAAAACACATATGCAATGGCTTAAAATTGGATCAAATCAACACTTTTACAAAAATAAATTTTGAAAATTTAAAGTGAATGCATGTTGGATTTTCTTGATGAAAAATGCTTACAAGATGATTTTGAAGGTGGGTCTTAAGTTCGATTTTTCTAAAAACTAAATTTTGTGGTGATTTGGTGGTGGTGGTGGTGTAGGCCAACATTAACAAGAGAGAAAAGGAAAGAAATATGAAAATTTTGATATGAGTAAATGAGGTGTACGTGTTAAAATTTTCCTTTTATATGCAAGGGAGGGTAGAAAGTGTAAATAAGTTTATCTTTTGGCCTTTGTTGCAAAGTAGTTATTAAAGATCGGGAAATGGTACCTAGTGGGTTTTTAAAAAATTTCAGAAGTCGGGTTTCGTCCCGGCTTCATAAAAATTAAAATCTCGTTCAATAAATTTTTTTTTTCAAGGATTTAACGCACACGAAAAGTAATAGTAAGGTTCCGACTCGACTTAATATGTAATGAAATAAAAATTCCAAAAATCTCAAATATCGAAACAATCGATAATAAAACGTAAATTTCCGGGCATCCGTCGGTATTGCGAACACTATTGGTTCTCGGTTGATTTGAGTAAACTTTTTGTAAAATGCACGCAGGTGCTTTTAAATCAAAGATTTTGATTTAAATAAATACAAAAAAATAAAATTAGAAATTTTATAATTCTGAATAAAGTATTAACAATAATCAGAAAAATACTTAAAAACATAATTTATTAAAATTATCAAGATCTCGGGATTTACGTATTAAGAATACAAGAAAATGTAACATATTGGAAAACTTAGGAAGCATGAATAAAAGAATAAAATAATACCAGAAAGATACGAGTTCTCACAGTCGGCCCCCCTAAAAGAACTCTGGTCCCTTAGAGTTCAACTGGAGACGGAAGAAGATGCGAGCAAATGGGGATAACTAGTTTAGAACTGATTCTTCGCTTTCCCAAGTAATTTCTACACCACGGCGAACCTTAACAATTTGAAATCCAACTACGCTTCAGCTTCTTAACTCCTTTTTGAACTTATTTCAAACTCGGATTAAAATAATAACCTTTTAGTACGAAGAAATATAAAGAGATAGAATGAACACGAGAATTGCTTAAACTGACAAGGTGCGCTAAAACGAGTTAAGTTTGATAATCGACAAGGAATCGCAAATCGCGCAAACTATAAAACATGACAATCTTAAAACGTAACAATTTACTTACTAGAGAAATAGAGGGGAAATATAAATTACATACAGACATTTAAAATATGAGTTGCCACAATTATCCATCTCGGATTTGGTATTACTTTAAAACTCAGTCGAGGTAATTTCTTGATTATAAAAATGCAAGGTTTGTTTGTATATGGCGTTACAATGCTATGATACTTTAAAAATGGTGCTAGTATAGTTATAGTTGCTTAACAGGGTGTTTGGTAATTTGAAATCAAAATTATATATATTTAGTGAGTAAACAGTCGCTAAGTCTTTTTCTTGAAAAGAGTTTCAAAGCAAAAGTAAAAAAGTTCAAAATAATTATTTTGATCGGCTTAAGAGTTTTTGGATGACGGTATGGAATTATTGTTAAAACACGGGTTAATGTTTACGATTAGAGAAAATCTATTTTCCAAATTATTTAGAATCATTTATAGATATCCATAAAGGTGTTTAATGCATCAAATAGTAAACAAGGGGCATATTCTATTTTCAAAATGTGACGAGATAGCAAACGAATATGAAGTAAATAATAGTCAACAATTAGTATGTAAACAATGATAGGAGGGAATAAGAGAAAATTCGTACAAATTCTTAACGAACAAGATAGAATAGAGGCGCTGACGATAAGACAATAAGAAACAAGGAATATTGCAATTCATCACTTCTTGAGTGTGGTTGGTGTCACCAACAACGGCTTACTAAATTCTAGGTGGTCGATACACGATCGAAATAGAAAAGCCACACAACAAATTTTCGAATTAAAGAAAAATCTTAAATAATCACTTGTGTATAATTCAAGTAAAATGAACAACATTGGCAATTAGAGAGCGAAATCAACGCATGGTTCACACTAGCAAATTTCAAGAAGATAGAGTCTGACACACATCATGACGGATATAGAAAATCATTATCCACGTCTAGTCATAAATCGTTATTTGCGTCCGGAGACGTTTTGAAGGTCTACCAAAGTAGATTAAAAAAATTGATCGATGATAAAGCATAAAAACATTGAAACTTCAAGTCTGGTATCAATGGTCGGCAATTAGACAAACCTTAATTAGAATTGTATCTAAGCAAAATGAGGTAATAAGTAGAACAAATATCGTTGAGTAAAGAAACATGTAATTGCAGGCACGTAATTCGTTCAAGAAAAGATGAGGAAATATATGCATATATCATGAACGGGTGCTACCTGCATAATATGCAAAAGTTTTCTAAACTTTATTTATCTAACTTTTTAAGAAACATAAGTAAAAAGTTGGTTCTTGTAAAAATATTTGGGGTGACTACTAGTCAACCTCGCATGGCTCCTTTTAAATTACGCATAGGTGATTAGGCAATGCATAATTTAGGACTAGCAATGCGATGCCCAGTTTTGTCAAACTAGTATTACATACATACGTTTTGAAATATGTATATAATGCCATTTTTAAAATAGAAATCGAAGTAATTTATGAAACATTTTCGAGAGTAAGCAATTCGCTAAATATTTGAATCAACAATTTTGATGTTACAAGAATTCTTTATAAGACCATCGTTGAACAATTTGTGAAAATACAATGTAAAACAATGACCATTAACTTTATAAGGTTTTATTCAAGTATTTTATAAATCCCAATGTACAAATTTGTAAAATTATTCGTACAAACAATAACAATTTTAAATACATGGTGACATTATGATAGCTTAAAAAATAGCGAGTGGTTAACACGAGAGTAATAAAGACTAGTTCATAAGACAAACGATGAAATGGTTACAAGGTGATAAGGTTTCAAAAGGTTTAGCCAGAATCGTCATCAGACACGTGTCAAAAAATGATAACGAAAGATGTGAAAGCAAAAACTTCAAACCTCGGCCCAAATCAGTGGTACGTTAGAAGTAGAAGAAAGATAAAATAGAATGACAAATAAGTCATGTATAAAATAACAGATAAAGGAAATCCATATGCGTTCACATCGTAAACTATTCAGCATAAATATGCTTTTAAGAAAGTAGAATATCAGTTTACGAATGATACAACTAACCCGAAAAGTTTCTATTTTTGGAAAGTTTATATATTAGGAAAGTTTTCGATTCTGGAAAGTTTAGGAATTTAGCACGTTAATAGTGACGCATAAAAATGTACATTTTCAAGACTCGAAGTCTAAATCATTTTGGGGTAAAACGATGTTTTGGACAACTTTCTAGTTTTAACAAGACCTGAAACCTAATGTAAAATGACCAAAATACCCCTGCAAGATTATGTGCAGGTTTGACTTTTACTTTAAAAACGTAGATTTCACTTTTAAGTTTTGACCCGTTTATACTAGTTTTCGGACTTGGTTACCTACGTGGTAAAGGTAAAACGATATTTAGAACAACTTTAGTTTTACTCGAGACTTGAAATGGAACAAAAATAGACGAAAATGCCCTCGGATCAAATCTGTCAACAAAATGATATTTTAGAAATACGCAGAAAATAAGTTCTTAAATTTTACAATTTCAAATGAGCGTAACTTGCTCGTTTTTAAGATTTACGGGTCGAATTTTATGTCCTAAACGAACGTCTCAACAAGTAGAAACATGTTTCTATGTCTAAAGTTTATAAAAATATTTTCTCGACATTGTTAAATTACCTGTAAATTTTCTGCATAAAGTATATTTTTCGACACACCTTAAAATTTAATCAAACTTCATAACGACCCGAATTTATGTACACACATGACTTGTGGATTCTATAAAGACGAAAAAGAATAGATTGTATAATTCATCATATAAAGAAAAACATAGTATAAAATGGTTTAAGAATACCAACGATAATCTAAGAAACAAAAAATAGCGCATGACATCCGTGTCTTAGATTTCAAGATGCAACGTAGGAAGGTCTCTTAACGGCATGATTTTACAAGACATATCGAGAAAGAAATGGAACATTAACGAGTTACACTCCTGGAGCGAGGAGGTTTAATGAATGGGAGGATACAAGTTTATAAGAGTGAAATCGTATTCTAATAAAGTACCATATTATATTATAAGATATGAATTACAAGATGACGATGGTGTTTCCAAGGTACAAACGAACGTTGTAATTCGAGGTCGAAATGTAGAATGGTCAATGAAATAAAATTTAATCGATGTATGAGTGTTGTGCAAAACGGTGACGTAAAGGTCAATCAAGGTTATGAAAACTAACGATATTATTCAACACGGATTCAAGGAATGCTTCGAGACGTGTGACTCACGCGATGTCCTTTAGTCATTTTCGGAGACACATTGAACTACACAATGGTCTATAAACTATTTTCCATGACATCCAATCACAAATGGTCGGAAAGCTATTTGGATATCTAAATAAATATCTTAAAGGAGTTAAACAATGAAAGCAACACGCACGGTAGTAAAATGATAATCAAAAGTTTCATCGAGAGCAACACTTACTTAATCCCAAACAATGGTATAACGAGAATACACACAACATGTAAAAGTGTGTCTAAAAACTTAGATGGTTCAAAACAAACGAGTATATGAGATCAGTCGCATCACACATAAACGAAATAGCAATAGTACTCAGAAAAGTGAGTATGATATGTCTGCAACATACGCGCTCCGAATACAAGTATGTAATGCCATAGCAATTTAAAATTATTGTAACAAGATCAAGTTTACAAGAACAAGAATTCAAGTAATAAAGTAAGGGCACATGTAATCACAATGATATCCAATGATAATTCATTAAGCATAAAGGATTTGGAAATAGTAGTAATTATCGTCATGAGGGTATTGTAATATTTCAGAATGTAATCCAGAAATGAAATACTACAACGATAATTAAAAGTAAATAATAAGGATTAGAGAGTTACCCGCGCATATATCGAACAACATTGGCAGATTCTGTGTTGGACACTTAGAAACATGAAATATTTGAACTTTAGGTTATAGACTAAGTTGTGAAAACGACCCAGTTCCCTATAACCACTGCTCTGATACCAATCTATGAGACCCCCAGAATCAGGCAAGGAAACACGTAGGCAGCATGGGGGCGCCACGTCATGGTACAAGAAACAATGAAATATAGTTAACACAAAATTGACGTAATAAAACATTTACATTACATCATAAAAGATCAGATTTTTTAACTTAAAGTTCCCAGAGTTTTATAAGCGAAAAAATCTACTATTTAAACATGGTTTGTAACATATAGTTACCAAGAATATAAGATAAACTTTTGACAGCTTTTATCAATGTTTAAATATAACATAAAAATCTTCAAGCTGCAAAAATATCCTGCGGGCTCCCATCAAAGCATAACTAAGTATTATTACCTGAGATTAAACAAGTAAAACGTCAACACAAAGTTGAGTTATACTCATAGCTTTAGTAGTAAAGTTGCGGAACACAAGCATTCATTTGTAAAACAATAAATAGGGAAAATGGTTATGTACATTAACCATAGTCCGAAACCATTATTATTGCTATTTAGCTCATGACACAGAAGCTTAACAACATGTAAGTTCCCCTAGTGAGTATTCAGCCTAAATACTCAAGAATAAACAAATGTAACGCGTCAAAGTAATACGAGACGGGGATTATCAATCCTGATGGATCCACCCACAACATTCGTGCATAGCAGAAAGTAATACGGGACAATTAACGGTTCATGATCAAGAAGGGTAACTTAGTGGCTATGTACACTAAAAGCAATAGTAATAATGAAAAACTGTTGGAAAGCATACAAGTTGTGGAAAGCATACAAGTTCTGGATAACATACAACTTTAAATGAATGTGCAGCACCATGTAAAATCTCACCCCGCGTTTAGAAACATGTACAAGTAGTAAAAAGGGGCTATGAACTCACCTTATAAGCTACGAGGTAAGTGAAAATGGAAGTCGGAAGCTGAAGAAAAAGTAGTAGTAAGATGATCGCCGACGATATTGATGCCCGGTAATGCTCGAAAGCTACAACCTACCAAATAAGGTGCGCACTTTATTAAAATACTCAAGTATAAAGTTATACTTAGTAAGACCAAAATCAAAAATTGAAAACCATAATAAACCCACAAGAACAAACCACACAATTGCATTTACTAGATGCTTTTACAAGACTACGTTATTTTGACAAGTGCTCCCGAAAGCACTCAGCCGGTACATACCAAATGTACCCGCTGATTTCTCATACTTATACAACTCGAATTATTATGAAACTTGGAAAAACTCAATCATAACCTAAAAAAACTCATTTTAAATTTTATCCACAGATTTAAATTTTAGAACCATGTGCTCAACACATCTTTGACTTTCAAAATTCGGACAGTTTTACACCTTTGAATCATAAGACCATTTTGATCATCATAATCAATTTCGTTTACAAATCCAACCATTAACTTTGAAAATAGACTCAAAATGCTAAGTATAAGACTTTAAAATAGTTTCTAACCATTTGTAAAACTCAAGCTATAGTCCCCGAGATTTGACCCAATATCGACAACAATTTCATATAGTGTCGATACGCATCTCCCGGTACACGAAAATTCAAACTAGTGTAACTTCCTCCTCGTTTTGAAATGGAAGTCCCATTTAATATCAAATCGAAGCTTGGGGAAAACTTTACAACAATATCCCATCATCTCAACCTCTACCCAACCTTAAACTCACGGAAAATGACCTTAAACTTACAGGTCAAAATTAGCTTTTTCAAAATCATACTAAAACTCATTTTGACCCATTTCTAAATTCATCCATACCTCAAATAACCAATATACATCATTTATAAGCATCCTTAACACTCATTTCTACTTGCATGATCCACATGCAAACTACCAAAATCAAGCACAATACATGCATTCAAAATAAAGATAAGTACAATAATTATAACATGTAAATGGAACCTTACACTTGAATAATTGGATCAAATGACCAAGAATACCCAAATCCCCATCTTGGCCGTGGGTTTTGGAGGCAAGAACACAAAGCCAAAACTTTTTCGAAGCTTGATTAATCATCAATACTTGTTCCTAATATCATAAAACACACATGTAATGGTTTAAAATTGGATCAAATCAACCCTTTTACAAAATTAAATTTTGAAAATTTAAAGTGAATGCATGTTGGATTTTCTTGATGATAAATACTTACAAGATGATTTTGAAGGTGAGTCTTAAGTTATATTTTTCCAAAAACCAAATTTTGTGGTGATTTTGTGGTGGTGGTGGTGTAGGCCGGCGACAACAAGAGAGAAAAAGGAAAGAAAGATGAAAATTTTGATATGAATAAATGAGGTGTATGTGTTAAAAATTTCCTTTTATATGCAAGGGAGGGTAGAAAGCGTAAATAAGGTTATCTTTGGCCTTTGTTGTAAAGTAGTTATTAAAGAGCGGGAAATGGTGCCTAGTCGGTTTTTTAAATTTTATAGAAGTCGGGTTTCGTCCCGGCTCCATAAAAATTAAAATCGCGTTTAATAAAAATACTTTTTCTAGGATTTAACGCACACGAAAAGTAAAAGTAAAGTTTCGGGCATCCGTCGGTGTTGCAAACACTATTGGTTCTCGTTACTCGTTGATTTGAGTAAACTTTTTGTAAAATGCATGCGGGTGCTTTTAAATCAAAGATTTTGATTTAAATAAATACGGAAAAATGAAATAAGAAATTTTATAATTCCGAATAAAGTATTTTCAATAATCAGAAAAATACTTAAAAATACAATTTATTTATATTATCAAGATCTCAAGATTTACGTATCAAGAATACAAGAAAATGTAGCATATTGGAAAATTCAGGAAGCATGAATAAAAGAATAAAATAATACCGGGAAAATACGAGTTCTCACAATCACTATCTTCCATAAGATCCACTTAAGCTTGATTCTGCCTTATCGCATCCCTAGCTTTCTCAATCAATTTGGTCACATCAGCCAATTTTTGCGTGTCACTATCACACATTTCTTTCGAACTACTGACCCACCCATCTTCTTCTTCTTCGTCAGCCCTTGTATCTCGTCGATCAACATTCCAATATTTCATAGGGAACTCCTAAGCTTCTCACACTGACCGCGCAAAACATCAACATAAGCTTGTTCGGCCGCAATCATTTGACTTATATACAGACCCATACATGCGTTAAGATCAGAATCTCGGTATCCTTCTTTGAGTTCGTAAAGGATAGGAGTTCTTCCGGTCATTTTACTTGATAAATTGATTAGTTGATAGGGTTTGCGAAAGAGTTAGGGTTACAAATAATTGAAATTGGGGGCGATTGTTGATTAACCACTATGTGTTAAGAATATATAGTACTCTGAAAGGTCGTGCAATAGTCCCTGAAAGGTTTAGATACTCAAAGGTCGTGCAAATTAAGTCCTTGAAAATGTGTAAGAATATGGCCCACCAAAATTTTATTTGCGGGAAAAACGGTTTCAGGGACGGAAAATGCATAAACGAAAGGTGGTATGAAAAGTGGCGGGTATTACATATTTTAAGGGACGTATTTTGCATATGATGAAAGGTGGGGAGATGAGGTGGAACGGTAAATGACGAAATTACCTTCGCGTGTCAGGCACGTGTTGGAGTTAACGACAAAACGTTAGGAAAAGTAAAAAAAAGTCGACCCAGTGGCAAAAATGCAGGCGAAATGGAAGTTTAGGGGCAAAAATGCTTGAAGTTTTCACTCAAGGGCATATTTTCATATTTCGGAAAGTCCAGTGACGTTTTTTTGTAGTTTACCCTATTTATTATATTTATCTTTGATATCAAATGGCTCATCCCTATCATCCATTTCTATCCATCTAATGAGTAAGATTAAAAATATTTAATTATTTAACTTATTTTATTATTTTAGTATATCTTAAACCATTAAGTATTAAACAAAAAATATACCATCACGACGAGTATTTAATTAGCTTTTTACAGATATGCACTATGATACAGAAAAAGAATTCGTTTTTTTCATTTTCTAAATTTGCGTGAAATATCATAATCATATTAGTGTTAGATTACAAATTATTATTGAATCATATATGATATTAGTTTATATCATATATAATAAGTTATATCATCTATGAATCTAATGTCACTATCATATATCATATATGATAATTATCGACAACGAAAAAAACATGAAAAAGACGATAAATTTTTTTGTCGAAAGTATATCATATAACAGATCTGTAGAATGATAATTAAATGCCCGTCGTGATGATTTTTTTTACATAACGATTTACGGTTTAAAATATATTAGTATCTGATAAAAAAATTAAATTGTCATAAATATAAAAGATAAAGATTAATCTCGCATGCAAATCAAATTTAAAATCTAAGAGTCCGGTTATTTAAGATACCTTGTATCCTTTGGATACAAGAGGACAAATATGGGCCACTCATCCAAATAAATTCAACGATCCACGTTTAAACAAACAAAAAGCAGAGGGGTAGTTTCGTCATTTTACTACCCCGCCCAAACCCTAAACCCCTCTTTTCGCTACCTTCAACCATCATTTTTTATTTCTAACTAAAACTCACACACACACAAAACACACATTGAAACACACACACACACATAAACCACCATCTTCCATCGACGATTTCACCTTTAAAACACACATCCGATCAAATAATCAACAAATAAGATGAAAGGGAAGCCGAAAAACGAGCCATCTTCCAAAAAACCAGATCAAAGGACGATAAAAACAAGGCAAAAAGGTATAAAATCACAGATCCATCATTTTTCTATGCTTTTTTAGCTTTTTAAATGCTTTTTAAGATTTTTCTGAGTTTTTTCTCTGTTTTTTATACTTTTAAGCTATATCCATGATTCTTCTATGCTTTTTATCTAAATGTATGATGAATATAGTAGATCTATAAAAAGAAACATCATTTGATACTTTTAAGCGAGTTTTGTGATTAAATATAGCTTGCATGTGAATATAAGCATCTCGGTAGATTAAAAAAATAAATAGAATATATTTAAAAAAGTTGAGCAAAAATGGTTTTCTAGACTGATAGAACATATATGATAAAAAAAGTATAACATATATGATAAAACCTTATCATATATGATGAGTGAAAATACAATAAAAAGCAGTAGGATTAGAACATATATGATATTATATTTCTTGCATCATTTGATAGTTTTAAGCGATTTTTGTGTTTAAATATTGATTGTATGTGAATATAAACATCTCGATTGAGCAAAAATGGTTTCCTAGACTGATAAAACATATATGATAAAACCTTATCATATATGATAAAACTTATCATATATGATGAGTGAAAATAAAATCAAAAGCAGTAGGATTAGAACATATATGATATTATCTTAACATATATGATACATCAAATTTGATAGTTAAAAAATGAGACATCATATTTGATAGAACCTTATCATATATGATTCATCATATTTCATAAGTTATGCAACATATAAAGCTTTAGACAGATGTAATTTTGTCTAAATTTGCGCTTTTATTGCAGATGAACAACCTACAAAAAACAAGGATAAGGAGACAGAACAACCACCTAAAAGAAACTTGGGTAAAACTGATGTGACTCGAAAAAACAAAAAAAAACAGAAAAGTAAAAATAAGTATCATATTTGATAAGTTTTTTGTATCAACAGTTACTATAAAGATGATGAAAGAAAAAGCTGCAGCGCTTGAAAGAGCAAGACAAAGCAAGGAGAAGGGCAAAGGTGTCACTGAAGTTGTCACTCAAACGAAGGCCAAGGGAAAAGATGTTGAACCAAAGGGCAAAGCAAAAACAGCTACCAGACAGAAGAAAGTTGACAAACCAATAGAGAGTATACAAGGTAAGAAAAATATACTACGTATCATATTATTTCATTAGGAAAAAACATACACTAATAAACATCTCTTTGATTTGTAAAAAATGTAGAAGAAAGTGGTACAGAGGAAGATGATGTTTCAGAAGACGAGAGAATTAGCAGCGGGGAAGAATACATCGAAACACAAACTGACAAAGAAGAAAGTGACTCTCAACAACCCGAAGATGCAGAAGATGAAGAAGAGACATAGGGAGAAGAAGAACCAGAGGGTGAAGACGAAAGTAACGAGGAGAATGATGAAGATAATGAAGATGAAGAACAAGAATCTGAGAAAGAAGAGACGGTCAAAGATGTTATGAAGAAAATAACAAAGATAAGCTTCATCAACCCTTCAGAAACAAAAAGGAAGGATAAAAAGGATGTAAAGAGAAAATTGGAAAAAAGAGAGGAAGCAAAACGTCCAAACAAAGGGACAAAAAGACAGAAAATACCTACTGTGTAGGTATAAAGAAAACAGGGAAAAAAGGAACACCTCCAATGGAGGAATCAAATGAAGAAGATGAGCAGATGGACGATAGGAATGAGACTGAAGATGAAGAGGAGGAGGTACATGAACCTGAAGTTGGTACATTAAAAATGGTAGTTCATAAAGGTTCTCCGATAAAAGGCATCAAGTAAAAAAAATGAAACAGAAGGAGGTGATGAAGAGTACCAGATGGTTATAGTAAAAGGAAAAAAGGGTAGAGGGCCGACAAAAAAAAGCAAGAGAAGGTATACAAAACTTTGATGACAAGATGCTTGCCCAAATCAATGTATGAAGCTACTATGGGATTGTCAAATGAAAGAAAAAATGTTCTTAAGGATATCGGTTTCGAAAGATACATCGAGTTTCCCATAGAGGAACTATCTTCACATCTACTGTACTTTGTTGTCGAGAAATTCCATCCTCAAAGCATGGAACTAAGACTTCAAAAGGGATCAATTAAAATAACAAGAGAGAATGTGCAGGATATGATTGGTGTTCAAGATGGAACAATCTCACTTGATGAACTGCAAGAACAAGAAAAAGATGATTGTTTCATAAAACAGTGGATGAATCAGTTCAATGGAGAACCAACAGCAGCAGCCATCTCGAAAAAGATACAGACGACTAGTGAGGCAGATTTCACGTTTATCATGAACTTTCTAATCCTCTTTGGATGCAAAATAGGTGGAGTAGACAATGACGACAAGCTTTCCTACAGGATACTGAAAAGGATAAGAGAGGAGGACACCATAAGAGATATAGACTGGTCCTCCTACGTGATTGAAAGCCTGAAGAAAAGTAAGAACAGATGGAGTGAACCAGGTGGAAAAAGTTGGTACTACGGCCCAGCTACATTCTTGTCTGTAAGTACAAATTTCGTTTTACTTTTTTTTATATATAAAAAACTTAATTTCTTTGTTTTCATTGCATTGACAACAAATTCTGTTGCATTTTCCAGCTGCTTTACTTGGACTCAACATACTTCCCAGGTGTAGCCGTGATGCGCCGAAGACCAGCAATAAGAAGCTGGAACTCTCGGCTGATCAAGAATAGAATCCATGAAGAAATGATCAATGAGTGCTTGGGAAAGCTAGAGCATCATCAAGAGTACAAGGAAGAACATGTCCACATGGGAATCGACCAATACAAACACAACGACTTCTATCTAGAACCAATAAAAGACAGGAAACCACAAACGCTAGAGGTGAAACAAAAAACTATGATTTTCACATATGATAGTATGAACTATCATATATGATATGATAAAGTATCATATATGAAAGATACTAATACACTAACAACATACTTTTTTCTATGCAGGAGTTCGTTGATAAAAGTATCGATCGATTTGAAGTGATATATGATGCAAGGAGAGTGCTTGCTGAAACACTTGGAGAAGGCCTTAGAAAGTTTGAAAATGATGACACATTGCTTGGTCTATGCAAAGAATACCAGGTGGTACTCAAGAGAAACAAGGACGATGGGCTTGATGTGGATTTCATGGAGTGGGAACAAACCTCCACGGATGATAGGAAAAGAAAAGATGCTCCTATTTTAGAAAAACAATCGGTTACTCTTGAAAATATACAAACAGAGGAAGAGGAATCTGCTCAAAAGGAAAAAGATAAAGAAAAGCAAACTTCAAATGAGCAACTGGTCAACGAAGCAGGGTTGGTTAACCAACCAAAATCAGCTAAAGAAGCAGCGATGTTGGCAGACACTCTTAAGACTGTTTACACAGACAAGCCATTGTCCGGGGAGTTTGAAAACGACCCAAAATTTGATGAATACATGGACCGGTATTGCATGGAGTTGGAACGCCAAGCAATTGAAAGCCAAAAAAAGAAGCTGGAGGAAGACGAGATGGCGAAAAGGAAAACAAGAGGGACGAGGCAACCAAAATCTCTCAAAACAACACCATCATTCAGCCAAATCACAAAAACTCCTGAAATAACACCTAAGCAGATAGTGATGATGGTAGAAGAAGATGAGGCTGCCAAAGTACAAAAGAGGCCATCCCGCTTGCTCGTTTCAAACTATATAAACAAGAAAGCACCAGCACATGGAAAACTCACTATAGCAGAGTTGATGATAGGCGAGAGTTTGTTCTCGATGACTAATGACGGCCTGTAAGTAAAAGCTAAAACACTAACAAACTAATTATCATTAAAGTAGGATCATATATATATGATAAAAAGTAATTAAACTATGTTTTCAGGGATTTCATATTCGAGTCAGCGGACCATAATTATGCTTGCATGAGGGACAACATGCAGACAATGGCTCCGGGTCTAAAGCTAGATGCACCTGTCATCGACACCTACTCAAAAGTTCTAAACTTTGAAGAACACACACGCACAGGAGGGAGAAAGAAAAAACAGTACTTCATGTCAACTATGATTGTAAGTACATCTTACATCATATATGTTTTTTAAAACAAATTACGTCCAGAAACTAAAAAAAATATCTTGTTGATTAAGAAATACAGACAACAAACATGTTTGATTGGAAGCTGCCAAACGGACAGTATGACGTCCACAAGCAGTTTCAAAAAATTGAAGAAAACATGAGAACCTCCATGGGAGAAGATGAGGATTTGCTGAAGTTGAAGAGTGTAGATCTGGTAAACACTTGATTAACATATATGATAAAAAAAGTATAACATATATGATAAAACCTTATCATATATGATGAGTGACATGCAATCAAAAGTAGTAGGATTAGAACATATATGATATTACAGTTTACAATAGATTCAAAAAAATATAACTTATAAAAACTCTGCAGGTGTTCTTCCCTGTCATCTCTCACCAGCACTACTACTTGGTTGTCTTTAACCTCAACAACGGCGCTGTGTCAATCATCGACAATTCAAAAGTCGCCAGCACATATGAAAGCAAGTACCAGACGTATTGTGACCTACTGGTAAGTCACTAAATACATAAATAAACTAAAAAAATGAACATCTGTGCATCTCAGAAGCATTTTAAAAAATAACACACCAAAGAATATGATAAACTTGGGGCTTGTTTTGCAGATGAAAATGTTTATGATGTATCTGGAGAGCGTCCAACACAAGATGACGAAAAAACTCAAGAAGCATACGATCATTAGACCAAAAGTGGGGAACGATGCACAACGACGTCGATTGTGGTGTGTTTGTAATGATGCACATGGAGCACTGTGAGGGAAAAAGTGCAAAAGGTTGGGTTTTAGACTTCCTGAGTGATTCAGATGACCAAAGAAAGGAAATACTAAAGCTAAGGTTCAGGATCGCTGCAAAGATATTATCACATGAGAAGAACACTAAGAGGCAGCAGATAACCGAGGAAGCTTATGAATTTGCAAGAACCCACCAAATGCAACCAGCCAAGACAAAGGTTATCAAAGAGGCAATCAAAGCAAGAAAGGAGGAACAAGACAGGGATGTCGCCAAGAGCGCCATCTGAAGAAGAAAAGCAAAATGACAATACATTTTAAGACTTTTATTTTTAATTTGGTCTGTAATAATTTAGATTTATGTTTAAGACTTTCACTTTGCTTAGCCTATCCGCTGGGAAAGGGGTACGCGACATGCAGGAGAACCCATGGTGGGTTGCTCCAAACTTGGGGTCAACTAGTCGTAGATCATGGATCGGTTAATAGGCATCCATTAGTCCGACTACCCCCGAGTCATGGCACCTACCTTAATAATCTTTAACGCTTAACCCACTGGAACATTAGGCTAGGCAAAAAGATTAGTGAACTGATTTAGATTAGAAGTAGTTAGATGACTTATCCAATGGGAAAAGGAGTACGCGGCATGCAAGAGAACCCATGATGGGTTGCTCTAAGCTTGGGGTCAACTAGTCGTAGACCGTGGATCGGTTAATAGGAATCCATTAGTCCGACTACCCTTGAGTCATGTCTCCTACACCTGACGTACTATTGGAAAACACTTGGATAAAATCGTAGGGAAGACAAGTTGTTGGCGGTAAAGTAGGATGTACCGCATTTTGTGGATTCAACTTGTTTTAACTTGTAACCCGTCGAATTTTCTATTATGAAATGGAAGTAACATGAATCTTTTGTTTCATATGTATTGTTCTTGTATTAAATTTCTAGAGAATAAAAGCATATTGAAAAACATGTAAACCGTTACAAACAAAACTATCATATATGAAAAATTAGTTTCATATATGATAGTCCAAAAAAAACTTGTAAAAACACACTTGCTCTGGAAACGAAATTATAGAAAGAAGTAACATTAGTGTCATAAAAACTATCATATTTGATACATACATATCATATATGATTTGTTGACAACTTAACATATATGATACATTAGTATCATATCTGATAGTCCAAAAAAGCTTGTAAACTGACAAAAGAAAAAAAACTAAAAAAAACTAAGGGATTAAACACAACTTCTCATGACTCATTGATATATGATTATCCAAAAAAATAGAGTATCAAAAACAACTTCTCATGAATCAAAGTGATCAAGACGAAACAGCATCATACATCATAATGACATGTTCAGAAACTGCAAACAGTAAAATAAAATGGAAAAAAAATCCTAAAACAAACAAATCTTCTTCTATTCAACTTCATCCACTCGTACTTGCATATGCAACAGGTGGATCCTCGACAACGACTTCCTCCAATCGCTTACCAGTGCAAGTCCTCTTGTTATGATCAGTACCTCCGCACACCGAACATGAATTCTTCTTCTTCTTGCTTTTCTCAATAGCTTTCTCTTTTCCACCTTTAATACGCCGCTTTAGACGTCCTGGACGGCCTCTAGGGCTTGCAACACCTGGATTATCAACCAAACGTATCGGCGGATGAGAGACACCAACAAGATGCTCCAAACAGTCAACCTTCCTCTTAGATGGGGGATTCGGGCAATCCGCTTCAACATCTATCTTCAACTGCTTCAACTTCTCAACAAAAGCACCCAACCTAGGCTCGTCTTTGCTCAACAAATGTACACAGTGATCAACAATAGATGTCGCCTCGCTCGCATAATTCTCGACAACAACATTCTTCTCCCCATACATATTCCTCTTGTTCCTCAACGCAGCAGGGATGAGGTTCTTGGTCCAACGCCTAAGAATGTATTGCTGAGGTATCATCTCGATGTTGGCGTTCTTGAAAACACAAAAAATATGCCTGCATAATATCCTAACCCTCATAAACAATTCGCATGTACAAATAACTGAACCATCATCTACGTTGCGCAAGACCTGGGAAAAAAATAAAGCAGTGAATATCATATATGATAAAGAAATACAAGAACAATATCATATATGATAACATGTACTTAACATATATGATATATAAAAAAAAGTAAAAAATTATATCAACCAATAAATCACATTACCTTGTACAAACCATCTTCTCTGGTAAACATATCAACCTCATCATCTTCGTTCTCCTTCTCCTTATCATTGTCATTTTCATTCTCTTTCACATTCTTAGAAGAATCACCAACTTTAGCCTTATCAGAAACCTTATCCTTCGTCTTCTTCTTGTTCTTCTTACCAGGCTCTTCATAAACAAAACGCCTCACTCTGATAACAGAAACCTCGGATCCCTCGGCCACACTCTTAGCATCTATCTGGCAATACCACAATCCAACGAAAATCTCTTTCTGAACCAATTCAAACAGAGTACGAGTGTAAACCATCGCAACATTTTTCTCAATCTTGAGTAGAGTCCTGAACTTTGGAACAATCTCCAATGTATTATGGTCCATTCTCTCTTGAACGCTCCTTTGCTTCTCCATCGCCGTCTCAAAGCAATTCATAAAGTTTATAAGCGTCGAGCTAGAATTGGTAAAGTGGGAGAAGAAACAATTCTCGCTCTCTGATCTAGACGTAGTCCTCATCAATCCACACAACGGCGAGTCCGAAAAGTAAGCAGGGATCCAAGTTGAACGCATATTATACATCTTCGTCAACCACTTGTGTTCCTTCAAATTAAACTCTGTCATCAGATCACCCCATCTGGTATCAAACTCCTCGGGACCAATGTACATGTTCCACACAATCTGGTTCAACTTCTCTCTAAAATTCGTCTTGTTGTATACTTTCTCACATATCTGCAACAAAGTTAAATGAATCAAAACTACAAAGTATGATAACAAGACCACAAAACAAAACAAAAACCAAATGTTTTGAATCAAATTCTGTTCTCACATCATATATGATGCTACTTCAACATATATGATACTACTCAAACAACATATATGATGCTACTTCATCATATATGATACTAGTCTTAAAAAAAGTACCTTCGTTGGAAGCTTCTGCGTGATATGCCACATACACAACCTACACTTTGTACCAACAAACTCGGCTTCAATAGCATTCCTCATCGCCTTATCTTGATCAGTCACTACTATACTAGGTGCTTTACCAAACGTTTTGATGAAAGCTTTAAGTAACCAAACATAGGATTCCGTGGTCTCGAACTTGAGCAAACCAACAACAACCGTAACACACTTCCTATGGTTGTCAATCGCCGTAAAAGGAACAAATGTACTTGTTTGTCTTAAACGTAGCATCAAAAGAGACAACATCACAAAACTACTTGTAGTTGTACTTGGACACTTCATCAGCCCAGAATAAGCCAATAAGCTCAGCCTTGTTAACCAAATAATCAAAAGAAAAATCAGCAACGTACTCCTTCCTCTTCTCCATCTTGTTTATCAACATATGCGCGTCATAGTCCCCGATGTAACAGTTGACGCCACGGAAGAAGTTCTTGAAGTCAACTGTAGTACCGTGAACGAGCAGATAAGAACCCTTGATCCCGGTCAGAAGGTGATGAGCTCTTGTAGCACCGATATTCACACTCGCAGCCTTGACAATAAACACTTGCTCCACGTATGTTAACTGGCTCTGATTCTTAGACAGATGCTTGTACTCCTCGCGTTCAAGCTCATGATTGTGGATAGTATCAAATACACTCAACTTGAACTTCGTCGTACCAGGGATCAATTCAAACACAACACGAGCTTTAAAATCGGTGATATGCAGATTTGAATGCCTCATTTAGTTGTAACCATTCTCCGAATCTAGGGTGTCTACATATATATCCTTGGGGGAACCCTTCCTATTGCAAACCAAATACTTTTGCTTTACAATCCCGCTCCGTAACCTTTTCTGACACGATTTCCTAACAACAAAACCAGCTTTTACCTCATACTTCCTGTAAGCAGCAATACAATGCTCAACTGAATCGTACTCATTCCCTTTAACAAGTAAAAACTCGGCATGCACTTTTAGAATGTAGTAAACAGTACCACCAGGAGTATCAAAGTTGGAATGAGTGATATATGACTCAGGAGTACGCACAACATTCAACTCTGCAAAAAAAACATATATGATTACAAATACTAGAAAAACATATCGCATGTCATGTAAACATCATATAGACATCTATCATATATGATGTACCATGTATAATATATCTTAAATTAGAGAACATACATGATAGATATGATACGTGGCTATCATATCTATATAAAAATACAAACATCATATATGATATGTTGCTAACATATATGATACATTGGGAACATATACTAAGCTAAACAAAAAACTAGAAAACTTACTCTTAACAGCTTCCACTTCTTCACCGTCTTGTTCATACGCTGAAATCTCATCCGCAAGACTATGAAGAACGCTTTCGAATGGCAGATCCAAACCTTGATCGACACTAGTCTGATCACTAGTCAAATCAACCAACGTTGAAGGATCAACAACACCACTACGACCACTAGAATCGCTCGAATCTATCATTAAAACCTAAGCAACTCGAAAAAACACACAATTCATAAAAAGCTTATCTAAAACCTAAAAGAATCACCGCTTATTAAATAAGCTTATAAACGATATCCATAAAAATCGACCAAACACATAAAATAAGCTTATAAATAAGCATATTAATCGTTCCCGATCGATTAATAAGCTTATTAATCAATTCGCTCGATTAAATACGCTTATTTATAAGCTTATTAATCAATCCGAACAATTAATAAGCTTATTAATCAATCGGAAAGTTAATAAGCTTATAAATAAGCGTATTTAATAATCGGATCCATTAGTAAGCTTATAAATAGATAGGAGTCGCTTATTTATAAGCTTATTAATAAGCACTATTAACAAACAATATCTAGAGAGAGAAACATAGAGAGAGAAAGTACCAGTTTGGTCGGGGAAGAAGAACGAACGAATAATGAACTGTGTTTGTTAAAACCGTGTATATATATATATATATATATATATATATATATATATATATATATATATATATATATATATATATATATATATATATATATATATATATATATATATATATATATATATATATATATATATATATATATATATATATATATATATATATATATATATATATATATATATATATATATATATATATATATATATATATATATATATATATATATATATATATATATATATATATATATATATATATATATATATATATATGTATATATAGGGGAGCGTTCAATGCAGAACCACTATTTGTTTACAGAACTTACAGAACCATAGTAATTCATCCCTACACCCCAAAACTTAACCTCCAAACACTAAATCACATTCCCTAAAGTCTAAATCCCAAATTATAACCCTTAAACCCTAAATCTTAGACCCTAAAATTTAAATTCTAAATCCTAAGAAAAATAATAACTTATAGTTCTGTACATAATAATGTTTTTGCATTAAACACTCTAAATCATTCACCCTAAGCAGTAAACCTTCAACGATGAACTCTAAAGCCTTTAATCTAAAGCCAAAACCCAAAACCATACACCATAAACCCTAAAATAGATAGAAATTAGTGGTTCTGTAAGTTCTGTACAAAAATAGTGGTTCTGCATTGAATACTACACTATATATATATATATATATATATATATATATATATATATATATATATATATATATATATAGATTTCGGTTCAAATGAGAAATTTTTAAAGTTGAAAAAATAAGAACCAGCTAAAATCTCACAAATGACACTCTACCTCAAGTAATTTTCAAACGAGATTAACTAAAACTAAGTTTTTTAATAATTTTATGGGCTTTCTTTTGAAAATTGACGAATTCTAGGTGATACATCTTGATTTAAGGTGTGATTTGTATCATGTCTTGGTATCGTGTATCATGTTATTTAGTGGTGGTTGTGTATCAAATGTACCATTTTATGTATAAGATACTATCTTATTGAGATTTTGATGTATGTGTATCACATTTTTAATTGTGTATCAGTAATACGTTACACACTAAGTCATCGCTTATTAGTCAATAGAATGTTAAGTTGTATAAATAATGTATATTTTGGTGTATTATTGGTAATATGATTATGTATCAATGTTTTATTGGTGTTTTAGATTAGTTCTCATTTTTACAACTTTAAAAAATCTCTCACATTAACCTTCCTCTCTCTCTCTCTCTCTCTCTCTATATATATATATATATATATATATATATATATATATATATATATACTAGCTGCAAAACCCGTCCGATGGACGGGTATGACTTCTGATTGTCCTTTTTACTTTTATTGCAGTATCAGTCGTGATGACTTGTGTTTGTTGTTTATGTTTTTTTATGAAATTAATTGTTTGTAAGTATTATGTTTGTGTAAATCTTTGCTTGTATTTTTTAAGCATAGCGTTTGTTATTTTATGATTTCTTTGGTGTAACTGTTTTTGAATACAAAGGTCGCTCAATGGGATAGCGAGCCTTCTTAGTATATCAAAAGAAAAAAATATTAACGGTTAATGATTACGGACATTGTAAACATTTATACAATAAATGAAGAACAAAAAAAAATAATGTTAAGATAAGAGGAATTAAAACTTAATAAATTATCTGCAATTACAAAGTATATGCTCTTAGTTGAAATACGAAATAAAACTAATTTATACACAACATTGGTCATTATTTTTTTGAATTCTATCTCTTTGACAACATAACCCTTCCTGCGCTTGACGTTTGAGACAGTGACATATATTAACCCATGAGAGAAAGCCGGCCTCTGAACAAACAACTCATCGCAATGATGCTCATTTGTTTAAAAATAAAGAAAATTATGAGTAACTTTCTAACATAAATATATAACTATAAAAATGAATAGCTTTTAATAAAATTCTTATCATCGACACTTAATAAAAAATAAAAAAAATTAAGTACATAAATAAAGAAATTCTTAACTGGTGAACTGGTCATATGATTAGCCGAGTTGACATATCAAATGTTATAAATATATAATAGTGTAAATCACAACAATTATTAATTACTTTTTTATTAAATACTTGTTAATGAACCAAACCACTTAAACTAACTTGAATTATAATGTTGGTCCAGCCATGATGATGTATAATAACAAAAATAATTTAAACAAAATAAAAAAACTTACTAAAATTGTTACCTTCGTTAAGTGTAGAGATTATAATTACACTTCTAAGTCGAGCTAAGGGGTACATCAACATATGACAATTGCGAAACCGGTTTATGTGTCAATCGCAAATTTTCAAACACGTGTTTATTCCTTTTGCATTTAATACCTTTGGTTTCCTTGCACCTGAAGCAGTGGAGCTTTTGAAGAGAGTTCAACGCGTTATGAATAGCAACATTATGACACCTAAATCCACATATATGATTTTTAATAGAATTAGTTTTGCAATTCAAAAAGAGCATGTGGCGCAGCTTGTTGCTCGCTTGCCTTTTACAGGATGTAATTAAACTTTTTACCTTAAATATGTAATTCTTAATTGGAGACTAAATGTACAAAAATTATAAAGACTTAGGGTTAAATAGCACTATTTTTTTTGTAAATATGCTTTTGATTAGATTTTGATTAAATTGATGTTCCTTAATGAATACAAATATTGAAATGATACGCTTAATGGATGCAAGATTCTTTTAGTATGCCTGGTGCTAATATATGTATATGTTGTGTGTTTTTTGTTTTTATAATAACGTTATTCATTAAAAAGCACTATCGATATCTAATTGTGCATGTTGATGTACTAATCAAAAATCGAACCAACAAACTAAGCCAAATTGAACCGACTATTTTTTATTTGTTTTTGGTTTTTTATATTTATGTCGGTTCAATTTGGTTTAGTTCCGAGTTAAAAACATGAAAATATGTTTAAACTTCATATTTGATTCGGTTTTTCGGTTCGGTTTGGTTTCGGTCTTTCTTGGCTATATTCTATTTAGTTTTTGGTTCATGTTTTTTTCTAAATCATTTTCGGTTCGGTTATATAAGCTTATTTACGACTAACTGATGTTCTCAGTTTTCTATATTATCACTGTAGTAGTAAACCAAATCATTCAATAAGAAACATTTTAAATGTTGCGTGATTCATATGCCAAATCTATTGCATATGTGGTAGCTTTTGGTATGAACCAGTGGACTAGCATGTAATTTTTTTTTAACAGTGTATTAGCATGTAAGATCCTTCCAAGTTGTTATATATACTTTATTTGCTAGTTGTTCTTGTGTATACTGATGATTGTTTTGTAATTCTTAATGTATTAATTTCTTTTTAGGTACTGTGGTGGATACTAAGATCTTTCATCCTTGTGAATTCGATTGCTATCTCTGCAGCCATGCTAGGTATTGTGTGATGTGCTATATAGTATATACCAACCAAGCAACCCTACCGATAGTTCAATCTACTTAAAATACTGTATTCTACCTCAATAGTTTAATTGACGCAAACGTTTGCCTTCTGTTTCAATATTATGTAGAAGCTCTCTCATAAACATCTTGTACTCAACTACTCGCATCATTTTATTAAAGTTAATGGGGGCATAGAACATAAATGACGCTTGAAAACATATACGTAGTATATGCAGAGTATCTAGTATTGGGTTTCTTATTCTCAAAATTATATAACACAACCACGGAACCAATATAGTCGATAGACAATATAAAAAGTGTATTATTAAATATAGCCAAAATACACCCAGCGAAGTTGTACGACGGTATCGAAAACTCTCACAGCCACAATTTTTATGAAGAAAACGCAAATCGATAAACAACACCACCATCAAACATACTCGATTTGACGTTAAAAGTTAATAACCTGATTGCTTATACAACTTAGTCACCAACACTTTTTGTAACTTAATTGAAACCAAGTATAAAATAAAGTAACTCTAAATCCTAATATATACACAAACATAGAAAGTTGTATCATTCAAAGTACAATTTTGCCTATTTTTAACCCTTTTGACCCATTTAAGTTAAAAGCAACAAGTCGGATCAAACCCAACTGATAACTTTCGTATAACAATTAAAAAAAACTTTCGTATAACAAATAAACGTTGTACTTTCCTATAAAAAAAGTGTGTCTTAGTTGTGCCCAATAAGTATGTAACATTCATCATCGAGAACACTATAATTTCCTCTAGATATGACTATCAAACAGGCAAAGTTGTAGATAAAGATCGACACTCACGTGCCAATAGTTCTTTCTGTAAGGGTGCATAATATAAAGACATGAATTGGTCGGTGGCACTTTGGTCCAATAAGAAAATTAGAAGACTTCCGAAGCACAACAATACCTGGGTGAAGTGGAAATGTTGTCAATAAAAAGAAGTACGTAACCCTCAGCATCTCTGAAGTGTTCAGCTAATGTCAATCCAGTAAGCCCAACACGAGCATGGAAAACTTTGATTTTTTACAAGTAGGGAAGGGGATACATATAATTTAATTCAAGCATACACATCTAATGAGCAACTTGTCTGATAACTTAAAATTATAAGCATACAGGAGTATGGTTTTGATAATATTGGGAAGTAAGGAACTACAAATAGTGGCTGCGAAAGGAGATCAACTAACACGACTATAATGTAAACAATATTTTTTTGTCATGAAAGCATTATCAAATGGAGGCCAATATACTAACGTGTTACTCATTATCTAGATTTAAGGATACATGTAGTACAGCTAGATTGAAAGATTAAAGAGATATTAAAGCATCATTGCTAAATTTAAAAAGGTAAAAAGTAAGAAATCTTAATGATTGTTCTATTAGGAGGTAGAATGTCATGAGATTGTACGTTTATTGTATGTTAAGTGGATGAGAACCTTGGTGGCTGCCATGATTGATGTATAAAAAGATCAGATACAAAACAACAAAATAAAGATCTAATAAAAAGGCGGGAGCTAACATCACCATTTGAAAAGCAATTTCGCCACTTGCTATGATTTACCAAGTTAGGCTCTGGTAATAAAGACGTGAAGCAGAAGATGTATATCAGAAAATCATTCTTCACATAATCCTAATACTCTTTCAAAATTAGTAAATTACATATACATCTGACTAATTAGCTTTCTGCTTTATCTTCCTGATCGAGTGCCTTGACATAATTTTCATAATATTGTTTGTATAACCTCTCAATTTCCTAGTGAGTCCAACGTGAGCATCTATACATATGGCATCGTCAAAACACATTCCAAATTACCTAAGAGGTTTGTGAGCTCTAATCCCTAATGAAAGCAAGTTGATCAAGAATGAGATTAGTTAGTTGATTGGCTCTATAGAACATGCTATGTAATTTTAAATGTCAGCAAATACAAATGATCACCAAAAACTAAAGGGAGCTCTTTCACAAAAAGAAGGCCATATACAGATTAAAAATTGTGTTCTTTTCTATAGGACGATTATTTTAGTCGGAGAGAGTGCTAGTTTTAGAAATTAGCACAGAAAAAACGTACCAACCCGGTAGCTTTGGTTCGAAGATGGTTAATTAAAACTAAGGAAAACCAGGATTCCCAAACACTGGAGTTGTGGTGCGAGCTCCTGCATGTGCATAAAGTAACCAAGAATCAACAAAGTTAACACTATTAGTGGTCAGTCAAATAGTATTTCTTTTCTCATTTTTTCTACATTTTGCATATTATATAAAAAAATTACTCTCTCCGTCTCATTGTTTAATTCTAGTCAAGGAAAGGGGAAACTGATTAACTTCTCCAAAATACATCTAAATCAAAATTAATATTACAAAGCACTAAGAAGGCATTAAAGATTGGTTAAAGAGTAATTTTGTCACTATTTAATGCTGTAATAAGTAGCACTTTTAAATTACTTCGTGTTTTCGTCTGTTGTGAACAAAGACCCATTGACAATGTAGTGAGTCCAGAACACTCGGAAGCAGGGTTCTGATAAAGTATATATGTAACTAAATCATAAAAATCACATATATCCTAAGGTCATTCAAGTGTTTTGATCTGGCTTTCATCCACATTACATCATTCCCACACCATATGTACATACATGTGTCATGTGTGTGTATATATTAGCGATATTATATCACTGCAGTCCTATTTTCCCACAAGAATGAATATTCAGTTTAATGGGTAACCTCATTCTTGGCAGTAACGTCCCTTCCACCACCGTTAACGGGCGTCAAAGAAATCTCTAGGTAGTCAATGAGCTTCTATTTCAACCAATAAGGGTAATCTGTTTATGGTTAGATACTGAAGTGTTTGGCAAATGTGATTTATATACAAGATTAAAATTAATACACAAGTGAGTGAGTAAGCAAAAAGACCAATTTTAGAGACAAATTACTATTATAGGAGAGCATAATCTCTCAAAGAAGATTTACCAAAAATTTAAAATTTACCATTACTAAAATCAGTACTCTTGGAGCCCATATTTAACTGAATTAAAATTCAAGAATCAGAATATTACTATCCAAACACTAATGTAAAACATATACTGCTTGTTACCTGTCACGGTTGCTCCTGCCATGACTGTTATCCAGTTAGATCATCTGGGAGAATGATATATACGCGCATAAGAATATCGGTTATTGAAATCCCTCCATCTTCTTATACGCTTGGGGGGCCCATCAGGTGAAACTCTCCAGGGTAAGCTCCTTACAAGAGCACCAAAAGGTAACCTACCCCTGCGCCCACCTATAGGGATCCTAGAATAATTGTGCCTACTGCCCCTAGAGTTTATCCTATCAGGTGCTACTACGGCTAGGGCTTCTCTTTGGAGGATCTAGACCCGAGCTTCTGCTCAGACTTATTTTAGTAGATCTCTCAGGGATTCTGCTATAACTTTCTTCTTGAATATCTTAACGGGCTTCTACCAAGACTACCATGTGTTTTATGGCATGAGTTTTCTCTTTAGAGAAAATAAGCTCCAAAAGAGCAGCAATTTTAATTAGGTTTTAAGCAACATAAAACCACAATGATCCCAGATTCCAAATAGTTAGGATTGTCTTAAGAAATGTAGCTTCTAAGAAAATCCAAATACACCTTAAAACGACCGACTCCCCCCTCTAAAAATGTTGTTTAGAATCAGCCCCCCACACCCCATCTTTGCATGAGATTTGCAATAAGTAATTTTGTATATTTATGAATGATTTTCCTTTACTTATACTTTTGTAAAGCATCAAAAGCAATGGTGTCGGATAGAGACTGAAAATTTTCTTACTATTGTGCCTAGCAGGGATTAACATTTTCAATATTAGCTACTTAGTTTAACAACTCATAGGAAATAAACATAATTTTGATTTTATAGGTGAAGCTGCAACCGTATTTCATTAGTCCCAAATAGCATATGAGATGTGGTTTTCCTAGCAAGGGACTGGAAAACAATTAAACACGGGGATAAATCACCTGGCACACAATAGTGGATGGCATATGAGATGTGGTTTTTCTTAGCCGTAGCATGGGCAAGAGATGTTTGGCTTGCTGGTTTCTTTGACATGGCTCGAAAACATGACCTTCAAAGTTCATATGCTTCTTCAAATACACTGATAACATATTCAAGATCGTTGTTATGTTCAAATTATCAGATAGCAACGTCAAATAATGATCCTAAGAATTGTTCATGTGCTTCTTCAAATACATAGATAACAGATTCATTTACATGAGTATATGCCTTTTCAAATACACATATAACAGATGATAAAAATTTCAAATACACAAATAACATATCCAAAGTTCGTATGCTTCTTAAAATACACAAATAAAATATTAAAAGTTCACATGCTTCTTAGAATATACAGATAGCAGCGTCATTTATTCACTTACATGCCATTTTTTTGCTTGGGATGCACTAATAAAAAGTAATAGCGTATTATATTTTTTTTACCCAACAGTTGATCTTTATTTGTAAGGTCCTGGCCATTGTCGAGCACAATGACCCAAATTTGAGTCACTTGTCCAACTTATATTGTAATCATCTTTGTAGTCTATTGTTATCCACAGCAGATTTAACTGCATTATATAGCTCATTTTTTTATATAAATACAGTAGCATTGAAAAAAGTAAGTGTTCACAAAAATATAAAAGATTATGGGCAAAGTGTTCCAGAATAACCTAACCTAGCTAATAGAAAACAAATGTCCACTTTGACCCATTACCCGAAACACCCTACCCAATTTTTTGAAACCACTACAGTACAGTTATACCCGACGATGACATGAATGTGAATGTAATAAGCAGTGGATGGGATATCAATCCAGGGGATCTTCCATTTCCCATTAGTTCATTTTTTAATTTCAGTAACAACACAGTCGATTAACTCAATTTAAATATGTTTTTGATCCTATACGGATAAACCAATATTCAAAGTTCGTAAAACTCATCAATACCTTTGGTTTCCATGGGCCTTCGTATGCTAGATTTGGTATCGTTGGTTTCTCCATATGCCATCTTCATCTTTATTTCAAGTATTTAAAAATTATCACTTTATTCGTCTTTATTCTAATAAAAAAACACATTAAACTACCTTGTTGACCATATTGATTGTGTCTGGCTTTGCAGCGTGAACACACTTGAGTGCCTTTTCTTTATTCTTATTTATAGTGAGGTCTGTAAATAGGGGAAAGTCTGCAAATAGGGGAAAGTCGCAAACTACCTTTGCTCTTCTTTAATCTTATTCATAGTGAGATCTGCAAATAAGGGAAAGCTGCAAATAAGGGAAAGCCACCAGCTTCTTTTTATCCGCAGCCGCAAACCATATGACCCACCTGCTTCTGCCTAAACATAAAAAATGCTCACTCAGAAAATGCTCACTCACAAACTTATTCATAAACTTAGAAGAAAATGCTCACTCAGAAAACAGATGTCATGTATCATTATATACCTCTAGTTGAAGAAAGTAAATTATCACTCAATCTATCGCCAGAAAATAGTAAAAGTGCTAAGTAGTAGGCAAATACACTTTAATAGGCAAGACCTTAAAATCAAACTTTTAACTGTATTTAAGAAAAGAAATACTTTTTATTTTTCTATTTACCAGGGTAGACCTGTTAAAAATTATTGGCTTTAGCTTCATAGGAGGATCAAGCAGTGGTGCATTAGCACATCCTACAGCAAGAGCGGAACCTGAGAGTCCAGCTGCAGCAACGTCAAGTAGAATGTCATATTCAAGATTCCTGGAGTACCATAATGAAGGTTCTGTAAAGAAGGTGGAGTTGTTTTAGAATGGGTCGATTGCGATTGTTGAGATATAGTCGACGTTTGTGGTGCTGGTACTGACCTCAAGCTAAATAGTGAGCTTGACATCCATGTTGACATCCATCTAACTTGTCCTTTGGTATTTTCACAAAATCTGATGCGGGAATTGCCTCAAAAGGAAGAGAAGGCAACACTTCTGACTCTTTGTCAGACTTTTTGCTTGGCATCACAGGCCTCACTGAAAGATCAGATGAATGCCAAAGGACCGTTGACAGGTTAGGGGCCGACTTGGAAGATTCGCTGTCATCACCACCGTCTTAATTATCGGTAAATTTTTTCGTCTTCGGGTTTGGTAAGGCAGATGGTGGGGTAGCCGGCACTTTAGCATAATTCAAAGACGATTCATGATCAGTTCTTCCAGAATCATCTGTGATTGGTGTGTTGACCACAGGAGACACCTCTTCCTGATCAGGAATTGATGAATTATGGTCAATAGTACGTGCAGGTGTCCCTATTTCAGGCTCATCTGGCGAATCATCGTCATTGTTCTCATTAAAATCTAGCTCCATGTCAGTGTTTTCAATCTTAACGTCAGTATCATTTTTGGAATTATTAGGCAATGGCCTATGGTAATTCTCTTTTTCATTCTCCCTCTATATATTTGACTTTGCTATCTTCAACAGCCTTAGAAGATTCACACCCTTTATGTTACCAGAACCCTTCGACGGGATCTTTCTACCACCAGATGCACCTCTATTAGGTGTACTATAATTAGAACTCTCGTTAGACCCCACCGTGCCTTTCAAATAATCACGGTTTCTTGGTGGTGTCTTGTTCAGCTTATCACTATTGTGTTCTGCAAGGAACGGTTTATAACGGAGTTCAATCATGTTATCAAAAGCAGGCTGAGGGGGTAAGGGGGGTGGAGTGAGCTTAGTGTTCCAGTAGGCATGACTACAAACTTCTGACCATTGGATTCTTTCTGATGGATCTTTTATAAGTAGAGAACTGACAAGATTAGCAAATGAACGGCTAGCATTTCCCGGGAGGGTTGAGGTTGGATAAGTGAGAATTGATTTTACTAATTGTGTAAATTCTTCTCCAACAAATGGGGGTCTGCCAGCATAGCATTCGTATAGCACACATCCAAGAGCCCAGAAATCAGAAGCATAAGAATGAACACCGCCATCATGAAACAACCCAGGAGCCATGTAACATGGAGTTCCATGTTTTGCTTGTGGTAACTGAAATTTTTTAACAAACAGTGATTTTGAACCTTTGGCAATCATAGTACGATAGACTATGTAATAATATTTGGGACACGTCCATTAAAACTCGAACTGTGTGGGCAATAAGTGGTTCAGGTCAACCTGGAACAGACCCGTTTGACCAGTTAGCCGACCCATGCTAGGAAAAGACAATGAAAACACGCAGTACCATTTGTTTAGAAAACCCACCAGAGAAGAAGGCGTTTTTGATATATTGCTCAATTTTCTTGATAACCCGCTTAAGGGGTAGTAGGATTAAGAGGCATACCCCTCTACAAAAAAAGATTAAAAACCCAATTATTACGCTCAAGACAACGACAAATAAACGTATTCGTAAGATATAAGCATTTGGATTATCTGCATTGATGATAAGCAAACAATTACCAGTTGTCTTTTAGTAGAGAGTATGAATTTTCTATCCCTCGAACATACCTTCACGTACTCTTTTTTCACAAGATAGCAGCAGATGAGGGGATTGGGATTGCATTTTCTGATTAACTAATTCGTGTGTTTCAACTCATGGATAACCTGTATCTAGAAAACATCAAAACTATTTAGAAGGTCAATTTACATGTGAATGCCTAATAATCAGAATTTTGCCTAATAATCGGACGAAGCATATCCTAATACTCTTCATAAAATAAAATAAAAACAATAACAAACCTAAAAATTTCTGAGCTAAAATAAGGGGAGTCATCAGGTGAGTCCATTAGCATTAGGAAACCAAAGGCCTAATCTGATATAAACACCCACATATACACAATGGAGGATTTAGAGATATTAACTCCATTAAGTGATGTAACTGTACAATTGTCGATGTCGGAAGCTTCTTTTGGACCATTGAGACCTGCATATTTTCCATGTGGTCAGGTAACATTGTGAAAACTCTCCAATTGAATCCCTTGAAGACCAGGAGTCGTAACGGTGAACCCGGAGCCGTAACTGTGAAATCTCTTTGTCGTTTTTTGGTCAACGCATCTTTCAAACTAATCCACTTCCTGGTTTGGTCTGGTCTGATAATTGCCACTTCCATCTGTGACACACACAAAGAAAAGAAAGGGCATAAACACAACAAAAAACTTTATAGCTTTTCTACACTAAAAAAATCCGCAAACATTTGTAAATAAATGAATAGTTACCTTCCTCCATCTAGACCATTGATCAACAATAGATTAAACAAATAATCGAAGCAATACTCAAAACATTTAAAATCATAAAATTAAAGTATAATATCAATTAAACCCATCAACTAATCAATCAAAGAAAACAAAATCAAAAAATCAATGACACCATATCTGAAGAAAAATCGTATTAGGTTTTCTCTTTAAAAATAATTATACCTTTATCCGTCCCTTTTTTGTTGTTTGGTCAAATAATTGATGACATAACAACAATTTGATGTGGGAAATTTGAACCAACATCGTTTGTTTTCAGCTGTGGTTTCAGCTGTGGGTAATGATTTGGGTAAAATTATTATAAATTGAGTTTAGGGAATGTGCGTCCTATAAACAGATCGGATTATATCGTTTTTGTAGGGATTCAATTTTAATTTTTATGTCTGGTTTTTATAGGTGCGATTAAGTTTTTTTTTTTTTTAGTCGGAGAAGAAACATTACCTAAGCCCGACTGCTGACTGGGATTAGTGCCCTGATAGATGACGTGGCAAATCCCTCCTGTTATATATAATGTAGATATATATATATATATATATATATATATATATATATATATATATATATATATATATATATATATATATATATATATATATATATATATATATATATATATATATATATATATATATAGGGGATAGATCAAATAAAAAGACTTTTTTTGTGAGAAGGATAAGAAGGATTTTCAGCCATTGATTTAAAATCAATGGATGAGATTAAATCAAAATCCTAACAAACTAACCAACTAACTAACTAACCATCTAAACGTGTTTTTTTTAAAAATTCTTCAAAAATTATGAAAAAATTCCAGTAGATCGGGTATGTTGGTGCAAAAAACTTTTGTGAAAAAAGTTTTTTTAATTTGAAGTTTTTTACGCTTTTTTAATGCACAAAAACGGAATTTTGATGCACAAAAACGTTTTCTTTTACGTTTTTTTAGGTTTTTTGTGCATCAAGAATTCATTTTTATGCCGAACTTCTTTTGACTTTTTGCTTTAAAATATGATTCCGCATCAAACTATAATAAATTGAAAATTTTTTGAATGAAAAAATTTTGTACACCAAAATACACGTGTTTGTGCATCAAATTTTGTTTTTTGTGCATCAGAAAAACGTAAAAAACTCAAAATTAAAAAACGTTTATTCACAACTTTTTTAGGCACCAACAAATCCGACCATTTGGAATTTTTTCAGAATTTTTTGAAGACTTTTTTAAAATCGTGTTTTGGTGGTTAGTTAGTTAGTTAGTTAGTTAAGAATATGGATTGATCTTATCCATTGATTTTAAATAATTGACTAAAAATCCTTCTTATCCTTCTCACCAAAAAAAGTATTTTTATTTTAACTCTCCCCTATATATATATATAGGGGAGAGTTAAAATAAAAAGACTTTTTTTAAAAAATTCTAAAAAAATTCCAAATGGTCGGATTTGATGGTGCATAAAAAAGTTGTGAATAAACGTTTTTTAATTTTGAGTTTTTTACGTTTTTCTAATGCACAAAAAACAAAATTTGATGCACAAACACGTGAATTTTGGTGTACAAAATTTTTTTCATTCAAAAAATTTTCAATTTATTATAGTTTGTTGCGGAATCATATTTTAAAGAAAAAAGTCAAAAGAAGTTGGGCATAAAAATGAATTCTTGATGCAGAAAAAACCTAAAAAACGTAAAAGAAAACGCTTTTGTACATCAAAATTCCGTTTTTGTGCATTAAAAACGCGTAAAAAACTTCAAATTAAAAAAACTTTTTTCACAAAAGTTTTTTGCACCAACATACCCGATCTACTGGAATTTTTTCATAATGTTTGAAGAACTTTAAAAAAACACGTTTAGATGGTTAGTTAGTTAGTTAGGATTGTGATTTAATCTCATCTATTGATTTTAAATCAATGGCTGAAAATCCTTCTTATCCTTCTTACCAAAAAAAGTCTTTTTATTTGATCTCTCCCCTATATATATATATATATATATATATATATATATATATATATATATATATATATATATATATATATATATATATATATATATATATATATATAATATATATCCTGACGTGAAAAGACGAAAATACCCTTGCAGTATAAATTGGGATTTAATTAAGTTGGTCAGAGAAGGCTGATAAAATATCCTCTCCTATTTTAAATAACTGATAAGGGGGGTTTCGGAGCAGTTATGTCGATCGATCTTGGGTACGTTGTTTTCTATATCAATTAATTGTTGATTTTGATTGGACACTAATTAATTCTGTTATTTGTTTATGTGAACAGTCAGGAAAACGATTCATCAGCCATGAGGGCTTCTGAGCTTGACCAGGTTTGTTTTCTTAATCATCTATACCTTAAATATTACGGGTATGTTTTGCAGATTTAGTTGTATATAGTTATCCGTTGGTTGATTAGTAAATATTATCATAAACTGTCTTTTTATTCAGTTAGTTACTGTAAGGGTCCTTGGCGTTATCTTCTGTTTTAGACATGTCTGCTTAAACATATGGTCATATTTAAGTTTCCATTCTTTTTTTAGTTTAATCTGTAACTTTTCGTGGGATTTCTCTCAGTTAACTACCCGAAGCAAAGACGTCAAGGGTGTTATTGACAAAAGGAAAAGAAAAAAGAGTGGTGTTATTGAAATTCCATGGGAGGTATATGTGTTCGTTCAGCAAGCACTTGCTTGTAGGGAGAACTTGAAGAATAACAAGGATGACAAGGATTCCGAAGCTAAGTTAAGTCGTGCTGAGGACATGATTCGCTTCTTCGCTGATTATTTCAAGCAAGACATGCCACGTGGCTGGAAATTGTATGTTAATCATAACAAAAGCTTTAGCTACCACTCTTAAGCGGTGGATCGTTTATTTCTTCTAAGTTGGTGTAGTTTATGCTTATCAAAGCCTGAATATTTTACTTTTTTGTTTTCATACAACATTAATTAATAAGATTATTAATTAATTGTTGCAGCGACCCGGCTACTGCCAGCAACCTTGTGTCCACCAACCCGGCCATTGCCAGGAACGAGTCTCCTACACCATCCAAGAGTGCTCCTAAATCTCATGATCACGTGGAGAGACGTGGTATGCATTATCATTCTATATTTTTGCCCTCTATATGTGTTTATGTAGGTTTGATATCATTATTTATGATTTGATATTTCATATGGAAGACACGGATGAAGCAAATGGGCCCTTAAAAATTATCAGGGATGATATACCAACATTTGTAGACTGGTCACACTAAACAGATGTTATGTCTTGTACAAGTCTATATATTTCCACTATTGCATACGAATTAGCGTTAATGCAAATTTGCAGATAAATTATAACTATGTTGCTATTAATATGAGTCTGCATATATTGTCATGAGCTTAATCAACTGTTTGTTTTCTATTTGTTTTTGTCCAACAAAAAAAGAACGAATTTACCACCTGTATTGTACCTTTGTGATTGTGTGTAGACACGTTATCTTATTGAACAATGTGCAATTTTTTTAGTTACTGTGTGTGTAGTGTTCTTTAATGTGTCTTTAAAATGAGTTAACACATAGATTGTAACTTCTCTTTCAGGGGGTTGCAATTCACCTCAGCTTGATCCAGACAAGGAACTGCCACCCACCCAAGGCATTCATTTGACCGAGGAGGAGATGGAAATCTGGCTCCAGTTTAAAGAGTTGGATAAAAACACTGTATGTATAAGTTGGGCATCCCTCCTTTAGCTGTCTTGACATTTTATATATATATATATATATATATATATATATATATATATATATATATATATATATATATATATATATATATATATATATATATATATATATATATATATATATATAAAATTTACATATTTCGTGCTTGTGGGCAGGCTCAAGTTGATGGAATAGATCTTGGAGACCCTAAGAAAGATAGAAGACTAATAGAAGTTGATAATCCTTTTGTTAGTCTACTTGCTAACTTTGCCATTGCTGCCTTCAACCAGGCCATTGAAATGGTGTGGTTCTGTTCAATATATCCACCTGCTGATTTCAACTTTTAAGTTTTTATAATTTTACTAATTATAAAACAAATTTATATATGCTGTTAGCTTGTTAAGAAAGGCCAACACGACAACCTCCATGATTTTGAAGTTACGGAGTGCACATATATAAAAATGGCTGATCGCTATTACTTCTACATCACCATAGAGGCCATCGAAGAGAGGACACGTGGTGTATATGAAACAAAAGTTGTATTCAGAAGCGATTCCATCCACAAATCATTGAGCTACTTTAAACTTACAAATCGTAAACCACGTGGTATGTTATTTTGGAGTATATATCTGATTTTTTATGCTCTTAGCTATCATCTCCCTTTTAAACAACCAATAACCCATATTTTTAGTTCATGTTGTGCTACTACAAGAGTAATATATGGTATGTTGCGTATTAGTTAATACAATTTTAAAACAATTCTTAGATGTTGCATTGTTGACTCAAGTACTTAAAATGAGTTAATTCTGGTTATTCCAATGTGCCAAATGGGCTTTTTTTTGTTGCTAAAAAGGTATCCAGATCCATTAGATGCTTACAACCTCCTAAAACATTTTATTCTAAGGAACTCATATGCTTGATTTCGATATTTCTGTTTTTGCAATCATACTGTCAAGAAAGAAAAAAATGTTTTTTTTTTGTTTGGTGTCTTATATGTCTTATTTTTCATGGCAGGTGCAAAGAAAATCCCACGGCCTCATCAAAGGATTCAGCCAGGTAAAAAAGATATTTCTATTTTTATATATAGATGGTACGTAGAGGTGACGATCTTGACTGATATACTTGTGAATGGGTGTTTGATTTGGGTTATTAACTTATGATATCCTTTCAGTCACTAGTTGCCTAAAGTGTTATGCTAGTAAACTATTATTACTATAATACAAATGTTGTGATTATACTAATAATTATGGCTTTGCCCATTTTGGCACATCTAATGATGATAGCGTCTGGTTTCTTTCTGATCAGTCTCTTTTATTTGATTTTTCAAATAATTTGACGTGTAGGTAGTTGGTCTGATCCTGAGGACTATTTCTTTAGTGGGCTTCACCTTAGGAGCAAGGGAGCCACTTGTAGGGGTTACGACTTTGATTCCCCTTTTGGTTAGTTATTTTTCAATAATAGTAGTTCATAAAAAAAAGTGATGGTGGTTAATCATGAATGATGACACAGTTTTTGGTTTACTTTTCAGGATGGGATGGTCCTTAATTCTGTGATGCCCGTGGGTGAGTCTTGGCTGAAGAAACTGGTTGGTACCGACAACTTAGCGTTTGTATGTATCTTGATTGTGTGCAACCAAGTCCAGTGATATTAATTGAGTATAAACATTATTAGCTTTTATGTATCTTGATTGTGTGCAACCAAGTACAGTAACTACATCACAACAACATCATACCCAATCTGGGAGGTAGGACGTTGACAGGTCCTACCCGTAACCCCATGATATACCCGAAAGTAGAGAGATTGCTTCCAATGAGACCTCAGACGATCTAACTGTACAAGACTACATTCCAGTAGATAATTGTGCGAAACTTGCAGGAACTGGGAAGTTTGACCAACAAATAGCTTTTAGAAAAATGTTTGTCTACCTTTCAAATTACTACTCAACAACGTAATGGAATAAAATGATGTAATGTAACGATTCATTACTCTTATTATTACTGTTATTAATAATGTTTGGTTGATACGATAAGATGAAATGTAATCGATAAAAAAAAATTAAAATGTCTTATTAATAAGAAACTATTCAATATGGTTAATTAATGATAGAATTTTATGTCATTTGATTTCATTACAATATGTAATCAAAGAATTACAACCTACCAAAGCCTATATCAGTTTATGACAATCTTTGGATACAAAAGTTTGGTTGACACAAACAAAAATCGAGTAATACTATGATTATCATTTATTATTGAAGATGTTTGATATATACAAAATGGATTAAAATATTAAAATAAATAACTAATATCGGATTTACTTCATAGTTTTGCAATTAGGTCCCTTTCAAAGCATTCTTTGGTTCTATCTGCATGTATGATAAGATTCTATTACTTATTTTTATGGTCATGAATTCTTAATTTGACTAAAATCACCTATACAAACACAATTCGAGACCTATGTATGAAAAACAATTTTTACAACCAAACAATTATAATAGAATCATTAATTCATAATCATTCCATCTTATATCCGATTATGATTTATCACGACAAACTAAACGGTCCTTTAACTTCATCCCTGATTCTAATAACCTAAAACATTAAAGAGGTGTTTGGTATATGGGGTCACCGTTTTGCAAATTTAAACAAACAAGTATCGATGGCACCAATTGCCAAATTTCTTGCTACATCATCATAAATAAGTAATTTAACAACAAGATAGTTATATTATGAGCAACTAAACATTAGATATTAAAGAAAAAGATTTTGTTTGTTTTTTAAAAGGTGTTACTTTTTATCCACAAATCACGTTTAAAATAAAAGTGCATTTAAAGTTTTCATATTACACGAAATATATATATGTTTGTTTTTATATTAGTAATTAAACTTATTTCTTACTTTAGCATCTTTATCTTTTTCACTAGTGTTTGTGTATGATTTCGTATGTTTTGCCCGTTTTCACATTTCCGTACATTTCTGTTTGATTTTTACGTTTTCGTACATTTTTATACGTTCTTTATACGTTGTGTTCGTTTTTTGTAGCGACGAAAAGGCATAACAACGTATAAAAACATGTAAAATACGAACATGTAAAAAACGGACAAACCATACGAAACTTTAAAAAAGAAAACGGAAGGAAGCGTAGAAAAATGCACGAAAATGTAATAAAATGTACGAAAACGTAGAAAAATGTACGAAAACGTGAAAAAATGTACGAAAACGCACAGAATGGACAAAAACGTAAAAAACATTAAAAGAAAGCGTAAAAAATAAAAAAACACATAAAATGAAAGGAAATGTATAAGAACGAGAAAAAAAATGCAAAATGAATGACTTCGATATAAAAAAATATAAAAATGTAAAAGATGCAAACGAATATTGAAAGTTGTGGTGAGAAGTGAGTGTTGAAAAAGTGAGAAAAAAATGAAATAAGTGAAATTTATGTTTTCAACTTTGAAAGGTAAGAAATACTTTTCAGTACTTATGTTGAAAAAAAATAAACAAAAACTTTTACGCGCTTATAGATAAAAGAGACAATAAATGTTTTTTTAAATAAACGGAGCCAAGTTCAACAAGTAAACAAACCATGGGCAATCTCTACCCATGAACGATCTAATATTTCTACTCTTGAATCCAAACGTTTTTGTTAGTTAGCCTTTCATCGGAGATATGATATTTTAAAGTTTCTAAGATTGATTTTTGAGATGAATTTTTTTATTTTTTAAAATTTTGTTGTGTCTAAAAGAAATACTTAGCTATAGGATAAGAATAAAGAACTCTAAATATTCGATAATCAACGGTTATATTGTCAAAATCGCGATCATATAAAAAGTGAGAGGAATATAAAAAATATAAAAAGCAGTTTCTATCGTTAGATACTTGATAAGTTTCATGTACACATGAAATTACAAATAAATCAAATTTAAGTTATTAATATTTTAGTTTATTGTAGAGATACATTAAAAAAAAAGGTTACTTTATCCTAACGTTAAGTTTTGCTTTAAAAAAAAGTTTTACAACCGCAATCGACGGTTATTAATAAAAGAATGTTACTTTATTCGAACATGTCTTTTTCCACCCATCAAAATTTATCTCTATAAAAAAATAAAAACACACAACGCGCAGATGGTAAAAAAAAAAGTACCGCTACCACCGCCTTTGTCGAAAATTCAAATTCCCATATCCATTTTGCGAATTTGTGAAAAAATCGAAAATTTGAACATTTTTACGAAATAGATAAAAATTTCGCAATTTTTATATAATTTAAAAATCAATATATTTTTGGCATTTCTTCAAAATTTCTAAAATTTTAAATATTTTTTTTAGTTGTAAAAACTCTGATAAACTTTTGATATGTTGGAGAGAGATAAAAAAGTTCCATATTCTTAACGAAAATTTTTGATATTTTTCATAAATTCGCAAAATATAGATAAAATGACAAAATCCTTAACTTGGTTGGCTTCGAAATCGTCACATACCTCTATGTGATATCATCATTATCCTAATTGTAACTCAAAACTACCCATGAGAGCTCTATGAAGGTTGAGCGACCCCTTTTGATTCTTGTACGGGGACTGCTTGAGGATGAGGCCACCTGAAAGTGGAAAAAAGAAATGATCATTTAGTATAACTACACAGAGGTCTTTAGCTCTGTAATAACTCCATCTTGCCTTCTGCTCTGCAATAACTTTGCTTCTCCTTTGCATTTCCGCTTCCAACATTTTCTTTTCTTCATCTATTGTCTCTAGTTGCTTCTTTTCTGCAGCCAACTTGTTCCTCGTTTTAGTCGTTGGTTCGTTATGTACCCACTGCTGTAATCTCTTTTGTGGTACCTTCGGTAAAAACATATTGATTATTATAAAAACTCTGTACTACACATACTTGATTTGTTCATGGCTCATGCAAATACAAATAATAAAATGAATATTCTACTGTAAATATAGCCTCAATCATAAACTTCTCCTTGGAAGAAAAGTAATTCTTACTAAAGTAACTACCTGAAGAGTATGTAAAATAACTACCTGACGGGGTGAATCCATGACGAAAGTGGAATTTAAAGAGTTATAAAGAAAGTAATTTCTGACTTCGATGGGTATTATTGGGACACCCTCCCTCCGTTGGCTTCACATTTGTTGCATCTATCCTCAAACACGTCAAGTTATTAAACGGACAAGGTTCAAGCCTGAGTTGATCCTCACATGACGAAAGAACCTTGGTACAAATAATTACACAAAATTTATGAGAATACAAACTTTCAACACTATCATTTTTCGTGTGTGTCCGGACAATACAGTCCGGACGACACACCTTGGTCTGGATAGATCATGTCTGTTCGGATGGTTCAGACTATCTCACCAACGGTAAAAAAATTTGTGCACCCGATCATATTTTAACAAACGACAATTGCATTTGACGGTTTTGGCTGCATCTTATGCAGGGGCGGATCTATATGTATAGTGTGGGGTGGGGGGGGGGGGGGGGGGGGGGCGTTGCCCCCATCAAATTTTTGGAAACACATTAAGTATATAGAAAAATGATTCAATTGGTAGAAATAATGTTCGGTGCCCCCATATAAATTATAAAATTGCCCTCCATATTCTTAAAAATGATCAAAAATCAAAGTGATATGGTGGGTTTTTTGCTTCGTCGGAATAAATGGCAGCAAGAAAGGAAGAAGAAGATACAGTTAATAATTGGGAAAAGGGAATACATGGTATGAAAGTAGTGTGTACTTCTGTTAACATTATTATATTTATATATATTTGGTCAAACTTTTTAGTACTATTTACAACAGTTGATAGGAAAGTATGTTAAAATGAATGTTAATGCATCCGGTTCAAAGGCAAAATTCTTTGAGCAACCATGTTACTAACTTACAAGTACTTAAACATAACTAAAGTCTATATTCAAACCCAAATACGTACTAATCTTTTGCATTATAAAAAAATTATTTTTTAAATTTTTTATCAATAAATAGTAAATTATTATAGTAAATTATAATAAAAAAAATTTGCCTTCCATCATCGTACCAAAGTAACTTCGTTGTCTTTAATTACTGACTCGATTCGACCCGACCCGACCTCACATGTTTCTAGTTACATTAAAAAAAATTAATGTCAATGCCCCCGTGATCAAGTTTTCTGGTTCCGCCACTCATCTTATGCATACAACAATCATCAATTCGATGCCCAGATATGAACTAGGCACATTTAACTATCTTATATATATTTGATATTCTGTTAATCTTTATAGGGAAAGCAAGATCAATATTTTTACGTGTTAATCTTTACTAGAAACTAAAAGCCTTCATAAAGAAAAAAGTTGAAATTTGATCTTATTTTAGGTTGTTGATCCATCTCTATACTCTTCTATGCCATAGTTCTGTGTATTTATAGATTGTTTCTAAATTGTAAATTTTATCTGTTATTGGAAAATAAAACCAAAATAAGATCTAAGAATTTACATTTATATCGACTAGTCGTTCCAAAATAGCAGTACTCTTAGCCGTTTAAATCTCCACTTCACCAAAATATGACCACAAGATCAAAATAAGAATTGAAACCCAACCGCGTTCATGCTAAAACAAACTTATGTGTGCCGTTACCAACTACTATTCTTCTGCTCAATGAGTTCTAATAAAGCTTCTCGATCCAGTCTACTTGACGCTTAATTACTTCAGGTTCTTCAGCTTGATTGCAAGTTCTTGTAATGCTATCTCCAACTCCTGATCTTCAATAACTTCCTTGGGCACATCAAGGACCACCTTAAGTTTCGTTTGATTAATCTTGCCTCCTTCATTAGCACGAAATAAATTTGAGACGTCATTGATGGACGTTTTTCTAGGGACAAAAGCTCTTTGGAACAAGAACTTTTCTTTGGCAATAACACTAGGAGGAGGCACAATATCTTGAGCCTGTCTTATGAGCTGTACTTGACATGTTGAGTGTGGTTTGATAATGCCAACACTGGGTCGTGCACAATAGGTTTCCACATGTGAAACTTTAACCTTAAACGCCATAGGACAATCCGATTTGTTAGTAAGATTTACGACGCGTGATATATGTGTCTTGGGTTCGAATCTGAATCTAAGTTCCTGAGGTTGAATCTCTCCAAAGTGATTAGCAGTATCAACTTTTGATGTCCTCGTGTACAATCTTTTCATCATTCTAGTTAATAACAAAAGATAACCAATTTAGAATAGGACGATTATATTATTTATTCCTTGAATGTTTGAACGTAAAGTGTAGTTGCATGAAAATAATCTTGTAACCATGCATGATGATGAAACTTTTGAACCTTAAATACTACTGTATACAATAATCTTAAAACAAAGTATAAAGATCAAAGAGTACTAAACTTATATACTGTAGTAAATATATGAGATTGAAGTTGTACCTGACGCACGAACTTTGTATTATGCAAAACCTCAACTTCAAACGATCGATCTTTCAAGTATTTTTTGTTGTTTCAATTTAAGTTCCCAAAAATATGTATTTATAGGTCTCAATTTTGACTCCTTGTTTGAGTAGGGCACAAAGCCGTGTATTATTGCACCTTCAAACTGTTTATTTAATTTACAAACCGGTCCTTTAACATTTTTCAGTTGTAGTATATTTATTTCACTCAAGGGGAATCACCGGATACAAAGGAGATAGAGAACGACCATGACCCTGACACAAAAAGTGAAGATATTGCTAAAGATTCAGGACCTAAGATTGAGTATGACGTGTCTTTGGTCACGACTAAGTCTTAAAAAAGGTACTCACAGTCATGTGAAGTTGTAAAATGCTTTTTTAAGTGTATTCCTATACATATGGAGAATGAAAAAAAAATCATATAGACTCTTAGTTTAGCATAGACTCAATCAAACAATCACAACCATTCATTTTTATCATTTAACAAAAAAACCCATTTTTTAAAAATTAAATATCTCACAAACCGTACATCGTTACGTAAAACAAAACATATCATCGCGACGAGAATTAAATCATCTATCTATCGAGGGGCACATGTATATACTTTCGACGAACTTTTTTTCGACTTTTTTTCTTAAGTCATGTCTGGAGAGAATCATATATGATTCGTCACGAAACATATATGATTCTCAGAAAATCATATATGATTCATATCACGAATCATATAAGATTTTCTGAAAATCATATATGATTCGTGACGAATCATATATGATTCTATCCAGACGTTACTTAAGAAAAAAAGTCGGAAAAAAGTTCGTCGAAAGTATATACATGTGCCCCTCGATAGATAGATGATTTAATTCTCGTCACAATTGTGTATTTTTACTCGTTTGACGATTTACCGTTTGCGAGATATTTAATTTTAAAAAAAGTGGTGGGAAGTAGGTTTTTAAAAAAAATGAGTGATTATAATTGGTTGGATAGGTCTATGCTAATTTAAGTGTCTATATAGATCTTAACTCTATGGAGAATAACTTAACCCTTTTAGTGGTGCGTGCAACAGAATTTCATAATTTTAGAAATTTATTAAAATTTTATATAAAACTATGACTTTTGTAAAAGAAGGGGTTGATTAGTGTTCGCGTATCTCTCTGGCCAAGGACCTCTGAACACATACACTACCCCAGATTGTAGTCGAGGACCCAACAATTAATAATAAGGCAGGTATGTGAACAGTGAGCATTTAATAATAGAGGCACGGGACACGCCTAAAGGTAAAAGCGAGCCATCCTATTATCCAGCACACACCGTCCGGACTAATGGGCAAAGCGCTACACCGTCGCTCTAGGGAACAAATTCCTCGATTAGTGGGAAAGATCCCACCTCGAACATAGAGCCTAGTCTAATGACACGACTAGACGTCCAGGTAGGCTCTTGAGAGTAGTATATATACTCCTCACATTTAATACACACATAACTCAATTAACTTACTGCCATTAACTTACCTTATTTAACCTCCGGTATTCCACACCGGATACCATCCACGTGATAGTTACTTACTCCAACGTCGGAGCTTGGTCTCGGGGTCAAACCTTGGACGAGGCTAACGTGTGTTGTCTTGTGTTCATAGGTCTAATACCAAGATACAAGCCATACGACTACTGTGACCGAAGGGAATTAGCTCGAGTATACCTAGCCGGGGAATTTTGCTTCAACATTTGGCGCCACCCGTGGGACCTTAAACTCGAATCTCCATAAGCAGTTACCTATGGAAGAACCTTCGGAAAGAGGGTCCCCTCTAGAATTATCCCCAGATCGTGAACCCACAACTGCGGAGAAGGAGGCCGAAACGCCTTCCAACCTACAAGAGAAAATCTTAGAGAGCATGAGCGTGTTGTAGAATTTGGTGGAGCGTCACAACGCTATAGCCAAAAATTTGATTTCACCAACAAGGTTGGTCTTCGAAGATGAGACTTGTGATGTACAGAAGGACAAAACGAAGCACAAAAAGATGGAGCCGAGGCGCAAAAAGCTCGAAAGGACGTTGATGCTCCGGTAGATGACCTACAGAAACCTTTTAAGGATTTATCGCATCACCCTTCACCAAGATAATCATAGAGTTCTCCTCACTAAAACATATACTACCCGCAACCATCAAGTTATATACCGAGGCTACCGATCCTAACGATCATATTACCCGTTTCGTCGGAGCAGCAAATTCGGGAGAATGGCCAATGCCGGTATGGTGTAGATTCTTTCAGAAGACGTTAGACGGGGCTGGTTTGAAAGGTCACCAAGGGGAAGCATTGATAACTGGGATGATTTGAAAGATTAATTTCTGGAAAGGTTCTCACTAAGAAGAAAAAGCTTCAAGAGTCCGATGGAGATCACCACTATCATCCGGAAAGCACACGAGTCTCTAGCAACGTTCAAGGAGCGGTGGACGGACGAAGCAAGTTACATCCAGGGAGTCCATGAAGTAATGAAAAAATCATCCTTTGTAAGTGGAGCTAAATTCCCAGAGTTATCCCGTCGTTTCTCCGATGAAACTCCAAAAACGGTCGCCAAAATGATGTGAAGGGTAGATGACTTCATCAAGTCAGAAGAGGTTTTCGGAAATACAGAACTACCACAAGGAGAAGCTGGTGACAGGAACACCAAATTTAACAAGGAGGAAAATACCCCTCTTCCGGATCGCGTGGACACAATAGAAGCCTACAAAGAAACGATTACAGGTCCAAGCCTGCGTTCTCTCCATATGACCACCAATAAATCAAAACTCCACGAGAAGAAGTCCATATCAGGGTCCCGGATTGGAGTCGTTGACCAAGTTTCCCAAAGAGATCTTAGCAACCGAACTGCAATTACAGTTATCGCAACCTCCTCCAACTAAGGTTATCGTCAGACCAGAAAACATTTACTGTGATTATCATGGCGAGAAAGGTCACCTCACTAATGATTGCCATCAATTAAGGAAGCATCTTGAGGCGGCTCTGGAATCCGGCAATTTAAATCACTTAGTTAAGGATCTACGAGGTCGTGTAAACAAAGGCAATCAAGGAAGGGGAAGTGGGGATTACAAGGGAAAGACGATAAATATGCTAAAAAGCAGACATGGCGGGCTGAAGAGAAAGGAGGTATGCAAGATCGAGGTAGATTGGATGAACACTCCTATCACATTCCCACCGGTAACCGATGCAGAAGCTTCGGATGACCCTTTGATATTTGAAGCCGAAGTGGAAGGATATTGGGTAAAAAGAGTGTTCGTCGAAGAAGGGACTGCAATGCAGGTTATGTTCGAACACTGCTTCTTAAGCTAGGAACCATTCATTCGACAAAGATTGACCCCCGACCACGCGAAAGTTTTAAGCTTTTCTGGGGAGGAAACCACACCCCTTGGAAAAATTTATTTGCAAGTAGCTTTTGGGTCACACGACTTGATAATAAGGACAGTAATGAGCTTCACGGTAATTAGAGCACCGTCGCCATATAAGATAATACTAGGAAGGACCGTAATCCGGGAGTTAAGTGTTGTACCTTCCACGATACACTCAGCTATGAAATTCCCCACTCCCAATGGAGTAGCAACAATCAGAATAAAGGCCAGGGCAATCTATGAATGCAGGGTAATTGAAGACAGACATAAGATAGAAAAGGAGAAAGAAACAGCTGTGGGAAAAGAATTAGACAAGTGGCTCATCCACGAAAAGTTTAACCAACAAGAACGGAAAGCAGGTGGGATGACGGAACAGATCATAGTTCATCCCGGATATCCGGAACAATTAGTCACCATCGGAAGGCTATTCACTAAGAGATGCCGACTACAGCTCATAGATTTACTGAGAAAAAACTCCGACTTATTCGCATGGGAACCTTTGGACATGACCGGAGTACCCAGAAGGATCATAAAACACTCCTTGAATGTCGATGCAACAGCCAATCCGGTCACGCAAAAAAAGAAGGACGCTGGGTGAAGAGAAAAGCCAGTCGGTCAAAAGAGATGTGGCGGAACTAATTAAGGATAGCATTATACGATCGGTGAGATATCCTACGTGGATTTTGAACACGGTCTTGGTAAAAAAACCAGATGGTGATTGGCGAATGTGCATAGACTTCAAGAACCTCAATTCTACCTGTCCGAAAGATTACTACCCCTTGCGGAACATAGATGTCAAAATAGGAGTAGTCATTGGGGTATAAGTTCAAATGCTTCTTAGACGCATGCAAAGGATACCACCAAGTACTCATGGACGAAGCAGACGAAGAGAAAACGGCATTCTACACTAACGAAGGTACATATTGCTACACAAAAATGCCCTTCGGTCTGAAAAATGCCAGAGCCACATATCAAAGGTTGGTGGATTCAGCATTTCGTTCACAAATTGGGGTAAACCTAGAAGCATATGTGGATGACCTAATGATCAAGAGCAAAACCGAAGAAGAGATGCTCGCGGATATTCAAGAAACCTTCGATAACTTAAGGAAGATTAACATGAAACTGAACCCAAACAAATGCTCGTTCGGTGTCGAAGAGGGAAAGTTCCTCGGTTATATGGTGACCTCGGAGGGAATTCGAGCCAACCCAAAGAAGACAAAGGCAATCACCAAAATGAGGTGTCCCAAAACGTTGAAAGAAATGCAATCCTTGAGTGAGAAATTGGCAGCGTTGAACCGGTTCCTATCACGATCAGCCGAACGATCAATGCCATTCTTCGAAACGTTGAAAAAACATCACCAAGGACAACAAAGAAGAATTCCGCTGGACAGAAAAGGCCGAAGAAGCCTTTCAACAACTCAAGAAGGTAATCCTAGAACTCCCGTTACTTACCTTTCCGGACAAACGAGAGATATTATATGTGTACTTGGCCGCATCTAAAGAAGCAGTCAGCGGTGTGCTTTTGGTCAAGCGAAACGGAACGAAAATGCTAGTGAGATATGTAAGCCGAACGCTTCACGATGCCTAAAGAAGGTATGCTCCTCTGGAGAAGTTATCCCTAAGTTTGTTGCATTTATCATGAAGGTTAAGAAGATATTTCGAAGCTCAGGAAAACTGGCAAAATACTTATTCGAATTGGGAACATATGAAATCCATTATGTATCCCAGAATTCAGTCAAATGGCAAGTTTTAGTCGACTTCCTGAATGAAGCCCAGTTGGAACACCAAGAGGTCGCAACAATCCATGAAATATTCGAAGAAGAAGAGCCCGAGGCCCAATGGACGGTATATACAGACGGAGCTGCAAACAGCAAGGGTGCCAGTTCCGGGCTAGTTTTGATCAACCCATAAAATGTGGAATTCACATATGCTTTGAGGTTCAACTTTAACTGCTCAAACAACGAAGCCGAATATGAAGCACTGCTAGCAGGCCTTCGGTTGGCCGAAAAGATGGAAGTAAAAAAGTTGCAAGCTAAGGTAGACTCGAAGTTAGTCGCTTGTCAAATCAAAGGATAATTCGAAGAAAATGATGACCGGATGATCAAATATCTAGCAAAGGTCAAGGAACGACTACCCACCTTCACAGAGTTTAACATCGAGCACATACCCAAAAATAAGAATCAGAAGGCTGACGTGTTAAGCAAACTTGCTTCGATCTCATTCAACCACCTCAACAAGGAAGTATTAGTAGAGGCCCTTGAGGAAAGGTCAATTGACGTACAGGAATTCAACGATATAGTCGAAGAAGAAGGAGATTGTTAGATGACACCGATCAAGAAATGTCTGGAAGAAGGAATATGGCCGTAGAACCCAGACGAAGCTAGGAACCTGAGGATGAAAATACCCTAGTATATCATTGAAAGTGGAGTCATGTTCAAGAAATCATATATGTCACTAATGTTAAGGTGCATGGGACCACATCAAGCGAACTACATCATCTGAGAGGTTCACGAAGGTGCTTGCGGTATGCATGCCGGGTCAAGATCGGTCGTGGAAAAAATAATGTGTCAAGGATACTTTTGGCCAACAATGCATCAAGACGCATGGGAAGAAATCGCTAAGTGTGATTCTTGCAAGATACACGGCCCCATACCAAGACTCTCAGAGACGAATCTCACTTCGATAACATCACCGTGGCCCTTTTACCAATGGGGAATGGATATCTTGGGACCCATCTCCGGAAACGCTGGTAATATCAAGTTCGTGATTGTAGCTATTGACTACTTCACCAAATGGATTGAAGCCAAACCAGTGGCCAAGATAACCGGCAAAGATGTCAAGAAATTCGTGTGGGAAAACATTGTCTGCAGATTTGGATTGCCTGGAGTCATAGTGACTGACAGTGGAAAGCAATTGATAGATGGGTCATTTGGAAAATGGTGCGACAAATGGAACGTCAAGCAAATGACCACCGCAGTGGCCCATCCGCAAGCAAATGGCTTAGTTGAAAGAGCCAACAAGTCATTGATGCATGTTTGAAAGCCCGATTGGGAAGAAGGTTAACAGGCTGGGTCGATGAGTTGCCGCATGTGTTATGGGCACACCGAACAATGCTCAATACCAGCAATGGAGAAACTCCATTTAGCCTCACCTACGGAAGTGAGGCAGTGATCGATGCTGAAATTGGGATCCCATCTGCCACAACCTTGCACTTTAATGAAGATGTAAATGAAGAAGAGATGCGGCTAAATCTGGATGCTACAAGAAAGAAGAGAGGTTGTGGCCATTCAAGAAGCAAAATATAAATAGAAGGTCGAGCAATACTATAATAGGCGTGTCAAACCATGATCTTTCAAAGTTGGAGACTTCGTCTACCGCCACAACATGGCCAACAGACAATAGAAAATAGGGAAGCTAGGTCCCAATTGGGAAGGACCCTACAGAGTCATGGAGGCCTATCAAACTGGTTCATATAAATTGGAGATCGTGGACGGAAAGGAAATACCACGCACATGGCACACAATTAATTTACAAAGATGTTTCATATAAGATGAACAATGATGTATGAACAATTTACAATTAATGAAAGTCCTTTTGTTAAACAGAATTAATTGTAGTAACTATAAACCCTGGCCTAGCTAACCGGAAGGTATGTAAGTACGCATTAAGAAATGTTTGGCGCGCCCGAGGGGCAGTCCGGGGATAAATTAAAAGCGGATCAGTACCAATATCTCCCATATAATTGAACAAACGCATAAGCGTTGGACGCGCCCAGGGCGTAGTCCGGAGATAAATTAAAAGCGGCTCGATGCCGATATCTCCCATATAATTGAACAAACGCATGAGCGGTGGACGCGCCCAGGGGGTAGTCCGAAGATAAATTAAAAGAGGCTCGGTGCCGATATCTCCCATATAAATGAACAAACGTGTGACACCCCCATGTGGGTCAGATGTAGCAGAAATAATATCTGGATGTCACAGGGGTTGGATCGATAGCAAATAGTACATAGAGCATTAGATAAAAGATTATCAAATATATATTACATGAAAAGTAGTACAAATGGTTACAAGAAATTTCTTGACATCATTAAAATAGATTGTTCATTCCCTAGATAGAAAAACCCCAGATGAGTTCTATAATGCAGTCTATCATGATGCTTGATTCCATGCACACACCAAGTACTTGCTTCATTTTCCTAAGAAAAACATGCTTAGAAGGTCAACATAAAGTTGGTGAATTTACAAGTTTAATCAAATAAGTTTGGACAGTAAAACAATCAAAGAAGTAGTAATGCACAAAGCATCAATACTTAAAGGTAATTACATTCCCTATTTCCCGAAACTGAGGCTGAACTCAATAGGTCCACAACATATGAGGACCCCCATTTCCTTACAATAAGGCACCCATTTTCCAGTTCCATAATGGTATACATCTGTTGTCCCGGCCGAGGCACATCGAGCGCTACTCACCCAGATGTGGGTCGTCAATCCTAAATAGATCTATTTATAACATTCCAGGCAATTGCAATAATTTTGACACTTTCAGCGTTTCACGGGTCGTGAGGAATACAATCGGCAAATGTAATCAAAGTTTGTACAGTTCAGTTTATGTACATAAAACAAGTTGCATGTTTTCTCCCCCATAAAGGATTTTTAAAAGTTTGTCGATATATTGTGTGGGGGCGTAAACTCACCTTAGTATCTGTTACAGCTGTATAACAAAAGAAATCCAGATAATGCTCACGTCACAGTCAACTGCCTAATTAAGTAGTACAGTCTCAGTAAATAATGCAGGAAACATATGTGCATGCTTATACAATTTTTAGACAGTTTATAAATGTTACAGTGTTTTATTTAAGTAAACTGTAGTACAAGTATTAATAACGTTCAATTAAATTTGTTATTAAATTTACTATTTAAGTAAAAGTATTTTACTTACAATTTTTGTATAAGTATACTTGCATTTAATTTATATATATAATTTATATAAATTATTTTATAAAAATAAAATATAAATACTTTATTTAATTTAATTTAAAGTCCCCAAAAGTTTCCAATATTTACTAAATAGTCTATAGGTTACAAGTTTAAGAAATAACAGTTTTAGTCCTTATAGTTTAAGATTTATTTGAGTTTTATTAGTTTAAATGGAATAAGGGTTTTAGGGTTTGTTCAAGTTTCAAATATATGCAAAACTAGTCCCTCTATATTTTATTAAAGGTATACTTTTCAGATATTTCACTTTTAGTCCTTAGGGCTTGTAGTACTTTCGGGTTATGGCAAGAATAGTCCTTCTAGTTATAATTAGGTTTTATAAGTTTCATTAAATGGCAAAAAAAGTCCCTAGGGCTTCTAAATGTTTCAGCTTATAACATAAATAGTCCTTAGGGTTATAAAACGATAACTTTAACTTTAGAAAATTTACAAAAATGGTCCTTAGGGTTTAATAAGTCACGAATGGAATTAATGAACCCTTAAGCTTTCGGATATTTACAATATTAGTCCTTGTACTTAATGTTTTATCAAAACAAGTTTCAAATGTCACGGTTTTAATCCATAAGTTTTATTAATTTACATTTTTAGTCCGAAAGTTTTTATAAGTTATATTTTGTTATAAAAACTTTATTTAAATATTAAAATACTAAGTGGGATTATTAAATGTGTCAAAAGAGTTAATGGGCTTCCTTATGGACCTAAACATGTTTTAAGTCCATTAATAATTTAAGATTAGTTAAGTGGGCTTACAAGGTACTAAATGGGCCTAATGGGCTCTTATATATATACAACTATATTTTATTGGGCCTATTGGGCTTATTCAAGTTTTGGCTATTATTGCATGGGCTTAACTAGTCCATTAAAGATAACTAACAGTTTATCAAGGTAGAGATCTAAGGTTTTTACAAGCTTATTATTGGTTTATCAAAATTAAGTCAAGATCTCTAAATGGAGAGTAAAACCCACGGCATGTTTTACTTTGTGTGTTTCCAATTGAGATCCATGTTAGTTACACATTTGCATGTTAGTCATAAGCTCAAAATAAGCTTATAGCCTATGGCTATAATTATTTATGGTGTTTCAAAATAAGATCTAAGCTTGTTATATGTTTACAAGTGAACCAGAAAGTCTAATAATAAGATCTAGGTTTAGTATAAGTTTACAAGTTCATCACAAGTTCAAAATGAACTATATAGTCCACGGCTATATTTATTTGTGGTGTTTTAAGGATGGAATAAATGTTTATAAGTTAACAAAAAATTCAAGAATGAGATCTAGTTTAGTTACAAGTTTATAAGTTCACCAAAAGTCCAAAAGTAGGACCTATAGCCCACGGCTATAACTAAATCCATAGAATGATTTTTATGATTTTTACCAAGTTTATTATAAGTACAAGATCATATGTTTATTACTAATTAGTTTTTATACATGTCTTATGACATATCAAAATATGTCGTGACCTATATAGGTCATGGTTTCACTAGTCTTGTATTTTTACAAGTTTATCATATGTGATTACCAAGTGGATAATTATGCATGCAAAGGAAAATATAAGTAAATAAGAAAAGTAAGGTTAGTGACACTTACTTGTCAAATGGTAACAAAGAAAATCAAGAGAACTAAGGAGATTAGTGTTTAAGATTTCAACAATGGTGAAACCCTAATACAAGTCCAAGCCGTGACCTAGTTTGGTTCGGCTAGGGTTTATCTTGGTTGCTTTGAAGATCAAGTTGGTATAAGCATAACCAATGATTAGAAGTTATGAGGATGAAGACAAGGATTTGGTGGATTTAATGTGTTTTTGGATGTATTTGATCCGAATGATTGAGGGAAAATAAAGAGAGAATGTTGTGAGATTGGGATTGCATGTAAGTTATGTGTGTTGGTGTGTGTGTTCGGCTTAATGAAGAGAGAGGGGAGGGGAAAAATCACCTTGGGTAGATTTTCTATGACATGTGTAGTGTGCCATTGGCAAAACCAAGATATCCCTTGATCTCCCCTATTTTAGCCGTGTAGTAGTAACCAAAGGGAGGCAAAGGTTTTGCCAAGTGTTGGTTCTTGAGTGTGTAGGTTAGCTTAGGAGGGTATAAGGGACATTCCCAAAGTTTACAAGAAAGTGTATGCATGCATGTATGCATGTACACGGCTAGGACATAAAATGGGGTAGAAGTGTTTTTTTTAGTGTTGTGTATAATCACAAGTGTAGACATTTTATTATTTGTCCATGTTTAGTTATAATTATGTACCATATATTTACTTGTAAAAGGTATGTAAGCATATATACACATAATGTCAAGTGCACACATTTTATAAAAATATATTACATGAGATAAAGTTCTAGAATCATTAGTTACAAAAGTTGATAAATAATGGTAAAATCATGGATTTTATAGCACCACCCCGTTATTTTAGCTTTGTCCTCAAAGCTAATAAGAAATTTGTCACCGGTTAAGTGAATAGATGGGGTACTTGGTTTTGAACGAGTCTTCTCGTTCCCAGGTGTACTCATGACCTCTCTTTGAGTCCCAACGCACCTTAATCAACGGGATGCGGCTGCGTTTTAACTTCTTAATCGTTCTCTCCATGATCTCTACCGGTTCCTCTGTGAACTGGAGTTTGTCATCGAACTGAAATCCTTCCAATGGCATGGCTAATGGCTCCTCAGCATAGCACTTTTTTAGGTTTGACACATGAAAGGTGGGTTGTACCCGGCTCAACTGCGGTGGTAACTCTAAGCAATAAGCTACTTCCCCGATCTTGGCTATCACTTTGAAAGGGCCTACATATCGTGGATTTAGTTTTCCACGTTTACCAAATCGTACAATCCCTTTCCAAGGTGATACCTTTAGCATGACACGGTCACCTACTTCAAATTGCATAGGCTTACGTTTTTGGTCCGCGTAGCTCTTTTGTCGACCGCGAGCAGTTTGGATCCTTTGCTTTATAAGGGCAATTTTGTCGGTGGTTTCTTGGATCAATTCAGGCCCAGTGAGTTGGAATTCTCCTACTTCTGCCCAGCACACGGGTGAACGGCATTTTCGACCGTAGAGGGCTTAGAAAGGACCAGCCTTAATGTTGGTGTGGTAACTGTTGTTGTAGGAGAATTCAACTAAGGATATATGCTCGACCCATCCATTGCCAAAGTCTATTACACATGCCCTCAGCATGTCTTCTAGAGTTTGGATTGTCCGTTCGCTTTGACCGTCAGTCTGTGGATGATAAGCAGTGCTCATATCCAAGTTGGTACCTAGGGCTCGTTGGAAAGCTCTCCAAAAGTTCGATGTGAACCTGCTGTCTCGATCACAGATTATCGAGACTGGTATTCCGTGTTTGGTCACAATCTCCTTGAGGTGCGTCTTTACGAGCTCTGACAAGGAGTCAGTTTCTCTGATTGGTATGAAATGGGCAGACTTAGTGAGTTTGTCAACTATTACCCAAATAGTATCGTATCCGTGGGATGATTTCAGAAGCTTTGTAACGAAGTCCATGGTGATATTTTCCCACTTCCATTGAGGTATCTCGGGCTGTACCAGCAAACCCGATGGTCTTTGGTGCTCAGTCTTAACACGTGAGCATGTCAAGCATTTCTGAACATAGGCTGCGATGTCAGCCTTCATGTTTGGCCACCAGTACAACTTCCTCATATCTTGATACATCTTTTCGGACCCGGGATGTATAGAATATTTGAACTTATGAGACTCGTGCATAATCACGTTCCTCAAATCTCCGTAGCAGGGTGTAAAACCCGCATGCTTTTACCATGAATAGTACCATTTAGATCGTACGTACATGATTAGAACTTTCCTTTTATATCACGTTACGTTTCACGTATAAGAATTTTAAGTATTACGTACGTGTTAGAACACGCTAAGTATTTATTACGTATGAACACACGATAATTATTCCAACAATATTATAATCACGAACATGGGATCATGAAATCATGAACGTAACTTAATCACGAGCTAATATTATTTACGTATATATATTTATTACGAACACGAATAAATATATCAAGTCACGATTAATAAATAATTAGAACACGTAAATCACGAACACGATAAAATACGAGAGCACACAATAATATTTAGACTCGAGAAATGTACGGGTTACCCCATGTGGGGCCCCCTACCCGCGGCATACATAGAAGCATGGGCTTAGCCCATGCAAAATTTACTAACAAGGGGGTTAAGGTAAAAACTTGTTTCACTTTTCACAAAATCAAGAAAATAACAAAACCCTAAAAAGTTTCTTCCTTCTTCCTTCTCTGGCCGTCGGATTCACAACACCACAAGGGTGTTTCGGGTTGATTTTGATCTTGGATATTTTGCAAGGATTCGTGTGTGTTCATCCTCATTCGTTTCACGTAATCGGTATAACCTTTTTAACCTTTTCTTTTATGTTTTGATTTAATGAATCACATAAAATCATGATGTTTTTAAAAACTAATTAAAAACAATTATTAGAACATGTTAATGATCATGGTGTAAATCAAATCAATGGTTTAGGGGTGTTTTGGTTCTAGCTGACGCCTAACCGAGCCCTTAAGGGGTCTCGGCTTGGCTTATTACCCACCACCGAGACCATATGGTCTCGGTATGGTGGTCGTGGTCCCACGACATCAGCCAAAACAAGGGGAACCCCAACCTTGGTCGGGGTATGATGTTAGTTACGGGTCCGGTTCATGGTTTTTAGTCACGGGTCCGGTTCTTGAATCTTTTTTTTAAGTTTATGCTTTTTATGTTTTAGACTTAAATTAAATTAATAAAAACATGACATGATTAATTTAATGTACATGACCTAGGTTATAAATTTAATTATTAGTTCATGAATTTTAACCTAAGTATTTATATTTAACTAGACTTTATAATTAATTAATTATTTTAAAGGGCTTAACATCACTGCTGCAAAAAGCAGTTATCATCCCTACAGCAAGGCTTAAATATATTTCATATTTGCATTTAGTATCCTTTAAATATTATAAATTTACATTACCAACCCCTCATTTTAGCCTTGCAGCAGACATCAATCCCTGCAGTTTACAGCAGGGATGATTTCCCCTATTTTAAAACCATGACTATAAATAATTAATTAACATGACTTAGGTTATATTATTAATAATTAATAATACATGTTTTAACCTAAGTATTTTACAATTATTTAATTAAAATCATTATATATTTAATTAAATACTTTAACCTATAGTTTATTTAATTTACATGTAATAATTAATAAACTATACTTTATAACTACATGACTTAGAATAATAATCAGAAAACACTTAAGCTTATATAATTAGCTTATTTAACCAACTTATATCTATTTATGGAAACTTTCTATTTTTAGAAACTTATTTAATTAAGGCAGCTAATCTATTTATGGAAACTTTCTATTTTTAGAAACTTATCTATTTTAAGCAGTATTTCTATTTTTAGAAACTTTCTATTTTTGGAAACTTTCAATTTTTGGAAACTTTCAATTTTTGGTAACTTTCTATTTTTTGGAAACTTTCTATTTTAGGAAACCTGCTATTTTTAGAAAGTTACTTATTATTACCCAGCAAGTATAATAATACATGAAATACAAGTAATACTTAATCAGAATAGACAGAATATTAGATAAACACAGTATAAAGCTTAAAACAGTAAAACATGACATGAACGTATAAAACAAGCATGATATAAAACCAGTTACGTATTTAATAATCAGATACTTATACACGTATGTATTTATGTAGCATTAGTGATACCGAAGTAGGACTCTCTTCCGTTCGTCTTCTTCGTTCACTGGACATAAGGTACGGATTCCCGTCCTTTCAGTATGGACATTCTTTCCTTATTAGGATTCCCCGTATGCAGCCAACTGTTTTCCCATAGTATAAGTTTATATGTTTGATTGCTTATGTTTAAGTAGAATACCTAAAGCCATATACATGCATGACCAGTTTCACCTAGTTATGGAGGTACCATAACCATAACACTAGAGGCACTGGTGTTATGACTTCCCCGCGGCGGAGTGATTGCTCGTGGCGTCCCTTCAGCTTTTGGCCATATTATTATATTTATCACGTGGGGCGTATGGGTGCATCCTAGTTACATGTTTTTCAGTATATTACTCAGTGTGAATGTGGTGTGTGCCTTGCATCCTTCACAAGGAGTTGATCCCTCCTACCAAAAACCAGTATATTAAATTAGAGGCGGCCCCTCTAATTTGCATGACGAGGTCACCCCTCCAAGTATTCATGCAACGTTGATTTTCATGACCTATATTGGCTAATGGTAAAATATGTTAAACAGTTTTTACAAGATAAACATAAGACTTTTCAAACTATAAAACCAGTTTTATTAAGACTTAACCGGGTTATTCGGGACTTAGTTTCTTCCGTTGTTATATGCGTATATGCTTATATTATTCAAGCTTTATTGTACATCCGTGCACTGAGCGTATTGCTCAGCCGTTTTCCTTTTCATGTTCCCAAAACGGCAGGTACTCAGGGACGCTCGTAGACTTTAAGCGTACGTGCATATGGACTGGAAGCTTTCTAGCCTTTCGTTACTTTATGCATTATCTATACTTTGATACTCTTTCCATGGACATTATTTAGTCCTTTCATTTACAGTACTTATGTTTGTGTGTGATGAGCTTTACTTTTGGACTACCGATGTTTGATTTCGGTATTTCCTTTTTATGGTCATGTAATGTTTTAGACATTTATCCTTGTATGCTTTGATGACACGCCATAATTACGCGTGACATTCCATTTATCAAAATAGGGTGTTACAATTATGGTATCAGAGCCAAGGCTTCGACCTGTAGGCTCTCAAAACATGACCTGTGATTAGTGGGTAGTCACTATGGTCTTCCTAGAACTGACAGTCGGTTTTCATGCATTCATCATTTTCACGCATACATATATATGTCATTGTCGCAGGTTTATGACTAAGTAACGGTTGGTACAAGACTGACCCTATTTAGTCGCATGTGTTTTATCGAAACTTTTAAATTTGGGACCGACCCATAGGCGTTCCCTCGCCATGTCTTTTATTTTGGGTGAACTGACCATAGGCGTTCACTCTCGAGCATACAGAAGTTTTCATAAAACTGCATCATGCATTCATGTACAAATTTTCTTGTAGAAATATTTTCTCTTGATTTATTGGTATAAATTTTTTTTCATGTATATATTTTATGTTTGATCAGTTTAATCATGTGTTTTATGTTATACTGTCAGATGGTTCTCACACGCGAGCAGGAACAACTCAATGCAGCAATCCAAGCTGCAATGCAAGCTTTGCTTCCTCAACTGAGGAATGACATCAGGGCTGAGGTTCAGGCTGCCAACAATCAGCAGCAAAACCAAGCACCTCCTCCTCCTCTTCCTCCAGTGACATTGGCAATATGGCTGGAGAGATTCAACTAGCTCCGTCCTCGAGCTTTCGAGAGAACAGATAGCCCCAGTGAAGCTGAAATCTGGTTGGCTCACATCGAGAAGATCTTCGATGCTATGGGTTTTGACCCCGTGTTCAAGGCGAGGTTGGCATGTTACCGGTTCGAAGGCGATGTGTTAAATTGGTGGTTAGCATTGAAGCAGTCTGAGGGAGGTGATAATTGGGTGGCTGGTTTGACATGGGCTCAGTTCAGAGATAGGGTGATGGAGCAGTTCTTTCCCAAGGCTGAGCAAGACAAGCTGAAGAGAGAGTACCATGAGATCTGACAGAGAGCTGGGGAGAATAGCAACGAGTTCATGCAGCGCTTTCTTCGCTTAGCTAGTTTCCTTGGTGCAGCGGCAGGTACTCCTGAAGAGCGGGCACACCACTTCAGGTGGGCTCATCGCACATCGGTCGCAAACAACTTGGTGTGTGCTACGTTCAACATAGTAGCACAAGTGGCCGATGCGGCACGTAAGCTGGAGATGCTGCATGAGAGAGATGAGTTCGGGGAAACTGAGAAACCCGACAAGAGTTAAACATTCGTATATAAGCGGTGACCAATCCGTATTCTTTCTATATATGTCAAATATTTCATCTCTTTAAAATTGTATCTTCCAGGCAGAAAACTAGGGACCGGTCTCAGCCGGCTACTCAGCAGCAGCCTAATCAGCCCAAGGGAAACAGTCAGACTAACGACCGTTCTGCTACGGATAGGCGTGGCGGTAATGATAATTACCGTAACAACGTTGGACACTCCAACGGCAGCAGGTCCTAATACTTACGCATTTTCTTATGATTTCATGTTAAAAACTCATAATTCTGACACTTTAACAAATCTTCTACCAGGAACCATGGAAACGATAGGGACCAAAACCAGAGAGGTTCACAGCCTAGCCGTCCAGCTATCACTGGTATTCAATCTTACGATTATTCGCATTGTCCTTTGTACCCTATTATCATGTCTCATGTAAAATGTTTTATCAGGTCCTCAGCCAGCCAGAGCACCTGCTGGAGGATATACTCATCCTCTTTGCTCTACTTGCCACCGTAGGCACCCAGGGCCATGTCATCGTGACACCGACGCATGCTTCAAGTGTGGTCTTCCTGGCCATCGCATGAAGGGCTGTCGTAAGGGCGGGATGGAGGGCACATTAGGACATGCTGATACCAAGCCGCCTCCTACCACTGGACGCGTCTACACGACATCTCGAGATCAGGCCAACAAGTCTACAGGTACCATCACTAGAATCTTTTATATGTATGGTCAAGCTGGGTGTGTCCTATTTGATACAGGTGCTACTCACTCGGTCATTTCTACTGCTTATGCCAAGAACATTAGGATGCTCCCCATGCCACTAGATAATAGACTCAGTATTTTCACGCCCTTGAGGGACTCTGTATTAATCACCCATGTATACAAGAGTCTTCCCCTAGAGTTTGATGATAAGGTTCGTCCTGTTGACGCACTTCCGCTGGACATGAATGACTTTGACATGATTTTGGGCATGGATTGGCTATCCAAGCATCATGCTACCATAGACTGCCATTCATATCAAGTCATCTTCGGTGATGTTAATGCACTAGAGTACATTCACAACGGGTTCGTACTCGGAAGGCCTGTACAAATCATATCTACCCTGCAAGCACGTGCACTACTGTCACATGGCTGCGAGGGTTATCTGGCTACGGTTCATGACATGGATGCTGAATCCCCATCAATTCAAGATCAGCCAATGGTGTCGGAATTCCAAGATGTATTTCCAGAAGAACTTCCGGGCATACCACCTGCACGAGAAGTGGAATTCAATATCGAGCTCATCCCTGGAGCTGAGCCGATTTCCAAGGCTCCTTATCGCATGGCTCCCATAGAGTTAAAGGAGCTGAAGGATCAACTGCAAGAAATTCTAGAACGAGGTTTCATTCGACCGAGCGCATCCCCATGGGGCGCACCGGTCTTATTTGTTAAGAAGAAGGACGGCAGTATGCGTCTTTGCATAGACTATCGCGAGCTCAACAAGATTACTATCAGGAATACGTATCCACTGCCGCGTATAGACGATCTGTTTGACCAACTCCAAGGGGCCAAACACTTCTCCAAGATTGATTTTAGGTCAGGCTATCATCAACTACGGGTTAAGGAGCAGGACATCGCCAAGACTGCTTTTCGTTCCCGCTATGGCCACTACGAATTTGTAGTCATGCCATTCGGCCTGACCAATGCTCTAGCAGTGTTCATGGATTTGATGAACAGAATCTTCCATGAATTTCTGGACAAGTTCGTCATTGTCTTCATCGATGACATCTTGATTTTCTCAAAGTCCAAGGAGGAACACGAAGACCATCTTCGTACAGTACTATAGATTCTTCGCCAGAAGCAGCTGTATGCTAAATTCTCCAAGTGTGAGTTCTGGTTAGACAAGGTGGCATTCTTAGGTCACATTGTATCAGCAGAAGGAATCACTATGGATCCAGCGAAGGTTGAGGCTATTACAAAGTGGCCAAGGCTGACATCCGCGACTGAGGTCCGCAGTTTCTTAGGCTTAGCTGGCTATTACCGTAGGTTCGTGGAGAACTTTTCCCGCCTAAGCACTACCATTGACTAAACTGATGCAGAAAGGGGAGAAATTCGTCTGGACTGAAGAACGAGAGAAGAGCTTTGAAGACCTGAAGCAGAAGCTAGTATCTGCACCTATTCTTACTCTCCCATCTGGTACGGGAGGATTTCAAATCTACAATGATGCATCGGGGAAGGGACTTGGCTGTGTTCTCATGCAACATGGGAAAGTGATCGCGTACGCTTCACGGCAACTTAAGCCTTATGAAGAAAAATACCCTACGCATGACTTGGAACTTGTTGCAGTCGTGTTTGCATTGAAGATATGGAGGCACTACTTATATGGAGAATCATGTGACATTTTCACGGACCACAAGAGCTTGAAGTATATCTTCACTCAGCGTGAATTGAACATGAGGCAGAGGAGATGGTTAGAGTTGTTGAAGGATTATGACATTGATCTGAAGTATCATCCCGGAAAGGTGAATGTAGTAGCAGATGCACTTAGAAGGAAGTCCGGAATGATCAACGGCATTAAGATTGAGGAGGAAATCATAAGATACTTGGAGCGACTAGACATAGAGATCATGGTACGTGGACAACACGGTTACTGGGCTAATCTTAGAGTAGAACCCGAGTTACTCTCTAAGATCAAGGAAGCTCAGAAAGATGATGGAGAAATCTGGGCGATAGTTCAGAATTTGGAGAAGCAGACGGAATTCAGAGTAGATGCAGATGGTATCCTATGGCAGGGCACGAGACTTTATGTTCCTGATGATCAAGAACTCCGGGAAGCCTTGTTAGTTGAAGCTCATAGCTCCCCATTCTCTATACATCCTGGTTCGACTAAGATGTACCATGACATCAAGCAGTACTTTTGGTGGAGTGGTGTGAAACAGGATGTTGCCACTTATGTCTCCAAATGTCTTACCTGCCAGCAGGTTAAGATCGAGCATCAGCGATCTGGCGGTCTCCTTCAACCGTTAGATATTCAAGAATGGAAGTGGGACAAAATCACCATGGATTTTGTTACTGGTCTTCCCCAACCAAGAGGAAGCACGATGCAATTTGGGTTATCGTAGATCGACTTACCAAATCAGCTCATTTCTTACCGATCCGCAAGGAAGATTCGGTCAGTAAACTCGCCGATACGTATAGAAGAGAGATCACGAGACTCCACGGTGCTCCATCCAGCATCGTCTCAGACAGAGATCCTCGTTTCACTTTGCGATTTTGGAAGAGTCTGCAGAAAGCTTGGGGTACACAACTTAAGCTTATCACGGCTTTTCATCCTCAAACAGACGGGCAGTCGGAGCAAACGATTCAGACATTGGAGGACATGTTGAGGTCATGTGCGTCGGAATGGACGGGTGATTGGGACGATTATATATTTTTTTGGTGGAGTTTGCATACAACAACAGTTGGCACGCAAGTATCAAGTGTGCTCCTTTCGAGATGTTGTATGGCAGAAAGTGTCGTGCCCCAATCTGCTAGGATCAGGTTGGCGAGCGAACGCTTGAAGAACCAGAGATCATAGAGATGACTAATGAGAGGGTCGCAGTAGCTAAGCAGAAACTTCAAGAAGCACGGTCACGTCAGAAGAGTTACGCCGATAAGCATTGTAGGGCATACATTTTAACGTAGGAGATCACGTCTTCCTTAAGGTTTCGACGGCACGTGGTGTTAGACGCTTTGGAGTTAAAGGGAAGCTCAGTCCTCGTTTCATCGGACCGCTTGATATCATTGAACGAGTCGGTGAAGTATCTTACCGATTAGCGTTACCTCCGCAGCTTTCGCATGTACACAATATGTTTCATGTGTCCTTACTCACAGGGTACCAGTATCATCACCTTCACATGGTTCAGTATCCACTAGAACAGATACGTGAAGATCTCACTTTCATAGAAGAACCTGAACCAGTTCTTGACAGACAAGAACGAGTCATGAGAAGGAAGACGATTCCATTCGTCAAAATCCTTTGGAGGGATCATACCGAGCGGGAAGCCACTTGGGAAACAGAGGAGTCTATCCGGGCTTCTTACCCTCATTTCATATTTTGAATTCGGGTATGTTCTTCTTTTCTAGTTTACTTTATCTATAATTCGGGGACGAATTATTCTTTTTTAGGGGGAAGAGTTGTAAAACCCGCATGCTTTTACCATGAATAGTACCCTTTAGATCGTACGTACATGATTAGAACTTTACTTTTATAGCACGTTACGTTTCACGTATAAGAATTTTAAGTATTACGTACGTGGTAGAACACGATAAGTATTTATTACGTATGAACACACGATAATTATTCCAATAACAATTATAATCACGAACATGCGATCATGAAATCATGAACGTAATTTAATCACGAGCTAATATTATTTACGTATATATATTTATTACGAACACGAATAAATATATTAAGTCACGGTTAATAAATAATTAGAACACGTAAATCATGAACACGATAAAATACGAGAGCACACAATAATATTTAGACTCGAGAAATGTACGGGTTACCCCATGTGGGGCCCCCTACCCGCGGCATACATAGAAGCATGGGCTTAGCCCATGCAAAATTTACTAACAAGGGGGTTAAGGTAAAAACTTGTTTCACTTTTCACAAAATCAAGAAAATAACAAAACCCTAAAAAGTTTCTTCCTTCTTCCTTCTCTCCCTTGGCCGCCAGATTCACAACACCACAATGGTGTTTCGGGTTGATTTTGATCTTGGATATTTTGCAAGGATTCGTGTGTGTTCATCCTCATTCGTTTCACGTAATCGGTATAACCTTTCTAACCTTTTCTTTTATGTTTTGATTTAATGAATCACATAAAATCATGATGTTTTTAAAAACTAATTAAAAACAATTATTAGAACATGTTAATGATCATGGTGTAAATCAAATCAATGGTTTAGGGGTGTTTTGGTTCTAGCCGACGCCTAACCGAGCCCTTAAGGGGTCTCGGCTTGGCTTATTACCCACCACCGAGACCATATGGTCTCGGTATGGTGGTGGTGGTCCCACGACAGCAGCCAAAACAAGGGGAACCCCGACCTTGGTCAGGGTATGATGTTAGTTACGGGTCCGGTTCATGGTTTTTAGTCACGGGTCCGGTTCTTGAATCTTTTTTTTAAGTTTATGATTTTTATGTTTTAGACTTAAATTAGATTAATAAAAACATGACATGATTAATTTAATGTAATAATTATTAGTTCATGAAATTTAACCTAAGTATTTATATTTAATTAGACTTTATAATTAATTAATTATTTTAAAACTATGACTATAATTAATTAATTAACATGACTTAGGTTATATTATTAATAGTTAATAATACATGTTTTAACCTAATATTTTACAACTATTTAATTAAAATCCTGATATATTTAATTAAATACTTTTAACCTATAGTTTATTTGATTTACATGTAATAATTAATAAACTATACTTTATAACTACATGACTTAGAATAATAATCAGAAAACACTTAAGCTTATATAATTAGCTTATTTAACCAGCTTATATCTATTTATGGAAACTTTCTATTTTTAGAAACTTATTTAATTAAGGCAACTAATCTATTTATGGAAACTTTCTATTTTTAGAAACTTATTTATTTTAAGCAGTAATTCTATTTTTGGAAACTTTCTATTTTTGGAAACTTTCTATTTTTGGAAACTTTCTATTTTGGAAACTTTTTATTTTTGGAAACTTTATATTTTTGGTAACTTTCTATTTTTTCGAAACTTTCTGATTTAAGAAACCTGCTATTTTTAGAAAGTTACTTATTATTACACAACAAGTATAATAATACATAAAATACAAGTAATACTTAATCAGAATATAAGATAAACACAGTATAAAGCTTCAAAACAGTAAAATATGACATGAACGTATAAAACAAGCTAAGACATGATATAAAACCAGTTACATATTTAGTAATCAGATACTTATTGATAGGTGTGTAAACACCCATCCTTTTTACCACTTAATTACAATAATAACCGGACCAAAACATGTATTTTATGTCTTTTATGTCGGAATTATGTGTGGTTTGTGTTTTTGTTGTGATTTAGGACGAAAAGGTGAAAAGTGGAGAAAACACGGCATTTACGGGCTTTTATTGAAGAAAAAGATGAAAGATGAAGTCGAAAAGTCAAGAGTGCAAAAAGAACGGAAGTCCAAGACCAATTCTGAAGATTTATCGAAGAAAAAGTCAAAAGACGGAAGTTTACTTAAAGCCGAAGAACTCAAGTCTATTTTATTGAAGAATTAAAAGACGAGTTCAAAGAAATCCCGAGCCAAAAGTCATTAAAGTCCAAGATTAAAGAAGATTTGAATGCTTAAGGACTAATGGTGCAATTAACAAAGAGATTAAGAAGGAAGGGCCTAATGATGCAATTAAGAGAAAATGAAGGAGGGGAGGAAGCTTCCTAATCCTCCCCTATATATAGTCATTAGATAGTTCATTTTCATTTGGTTGGCTAGAGTGACACTAGTTCTTCCACCTTTACTTTTATGCACATTTAATTACCTTGCACCTTTAATTACCTTGTCGTGCACTTTAATTTTCCAAGTAAGTTAATTTTATTTTAATTGCACCTTTACTTTTCTTGTTAAATCTCTCATTCTACCTTTCTTTCTTGCTTGATCTTTATGATTACATGTTTATTATCTTGCTTATTTGATTAAAGATTGTGTTTTTATGCTTTTGATTGTTTTAGATCACTGATTCTTATAGCTTATTTGTTTTAATCTTTAAGTTTATAAAGTTTTTATAAAAGTTATTTTTATTTAAAAGTTGGTTTTTCGTAAAGCTTTTTCATTTCGTGTTTTAAAAGTCTTTAAATTTCAGTTTAGTAGCTTATTTTTATACGGTTTGCCTTATAATTTTCGTCTTGTGCTTATTAGAATTATAGCTTATTTTTCTAGCTTATTTTGCATTTCTTTCTCCGTATTCCGATCTTACAGATCGGAAAAGGGTTTCACATTCCGACCAGCTCTTTGGCTTGGTCGGAAAAGGGTTATAACATTCCGATTGGGTGGCTTGATATTCCGATCAGAGGCATTTGAGGTATTCCGATCAAGGTAAGGTGACATATTCCGATTGGTACCCCACTGTTCATTCTGATCAGCATTCCAGTCCGCATTCCGATCAGGATAGTAAGTATTCCGATCAAGGTAAGGTGACAGCTTTCCGATTGGATTTTCTGATCCACATTCCGACGGGATCAACATTCCGACCAGGTAGGTTTGCTACATTCCGATCTGAGGTTTTTGCTTGGTATTCCGATCGGGTAGGTGACAGTTATTCCGATCAGACCCATTCCTTATTCCGATCAGGGGGTGAGTACATTCCGACGGTGAGCCTGATCGGAATACATTCCGATCTGGGGTATTTTTCATGTTTTGTCTTGTTTAATTTTTACATTCTCATTTTAATTCTTGTCTAATTTTGATTCTCGTCACGCTTTTATTTTTCGTCATTTAATTAATTTACTTTTCAAAGTTTTTAATATTGCACACCTTTCTTTTAATTAGATTTAGATTTATATTTAACGCATCTTACTTTTACGTCATTTATATTTAAGTCTTTGCACATTTAAATTTAAAATCAACCAAAAATATGTGTTTCACCAAAATCAATTGAGTCGTACTTTAAGCCAATAATCAATTCGATTAGACACACATCAAAGAACAATTTTCGTAACTAAAAATCAGTTTTCAAATGGCGCCGCTGCCGGCTCTTTTCGTAAAGATTAACGGTTTTCTGTGAGAGACGCGTTGCTTTTTGGGATCCGTTCACTTGTGAGCGTTATTTCTCTTGCTTAAAAAATTCAAAAAACCATAAAAAATTAAAAATTGATAAAAATCCATAAAAATTAAAAATTTCAAAAATCCAAAAAGATTTTATCTTTATTGTGTATATATATTGTATTTGTGTTTGGTTTCTTTTTCTTTTGCATTTTCAGGTGTATGCGTACTAGATCTTCTAATTATCAAGAGCCCGAGACTCAAGAAGATTTAGCTATGTCAGGTGTAAACAACAATAATCCACCGCACCTCAACAATAACAACAATGTTCTTCCACAGCCCGATCTTCGGACCATGGAGGAGCTTTGTCAACCTACCATGTTTGGGCGAGGAGGACCGCTTGCGCCGATGCAAATCAACGCTCCTGAGTTTTCGTTGCAGCACCACATGATTCAGCAAGTGCAAACTAATCCATTCGCCGGAATGCCTGATGATGATGCCAACAAACACCTCGACAAGTTCATTACAATCACCCAAAGCATGAAGTTGCCTGGGGCCACAATGGATGTTCTTCGCCTACAACTCTTCCCACATACTTTATCACATCATGCCGAGAAATGGTTTGATCGTCTCCCGAAGAATTCTATTCACACTTGGGATGACATGACTCAACGCTTTTTGTCGCGCTACTTTCCACCATCCATGGTCACGAGCCTTCGCAATCAAATCAGCGGTTTCATGCAAGATCCTGATGAATCTCTTTTTGATGCTTGGGAAAGATATAATGTCTTGATTGATCGTTGTCCAAACCACAACATGCTCCCTGTGACCTTAATTGATACTTTCTACAACGGTTTAACTTTTCGTGATCGTGATACGATTAATGCAGCCGTCGGTGGCACATTCATGAAAAGGAGACCCGAGGAGTGTAGAGAGTTAATTGAGAACATGACTACTCACCACAAAAACTGGGATTCCTCTGCTTCTTCAAGGAACAACCCGAGAGTCAATGTTTCTTCCACCTCAGCAAACCCTGAGATGACCGAACTCACCCGCATGATGACTGAAATGAGCAAAAGTATCACGCTTCTCGCTTCAAACCAACAACAACAACAAGTTAAAGCGGTTGCACCTTCTTGTGAAACATGCGGCGGTCCTCACTCATACACCGATTGTCCTTTAACTCAAGGAAATCCGGAAAATGTGTATGCAACTTATGGTAATTATTCACCAGAAAATTACCAAGCTCGACAACAAGGGGATAGAAATCTGCAGAGTTACTGGTCCAACAACTACCTTTCACCCGGTTTTTCTCCTCAAAACCAAAACCCCGCCACCAACTACAATAGAAGCAACCAAATCCCACCAAGAGCTTCTAATCCTTATCACCCACCCGCCCAACAAACCCCACCCATTAATCCTGATGTTGAAGCCATAATGAGAACCCACGGTGAGCAAATCAAGAATCTTCAGAGCCAAATTATCAATCTGAAAGGAGATATCACCAAGAAAGGAAATGAGATTAGATCTGAGCTTAGAGATAATATCCAATCCTCCTTCAGCAATCAAACCAATGATTTGAAGAATATGCTTGCTAGTTTCTTGCCCGCAGCTCAACCTTCTACTTCGAGTTCTCTACCTTCAAACATCGTCGCCAATCCGCGAGCAAATGTGAGTTCTATTACTACTCGTAGTGGAATTACCATTGTTGATCCACCTACCCCACCCCCATCAGTTACACCTCCTCCACCACCATTTATCCCTACTCCTCCTACACCTAGTATTAGTGCACCATTACCGTCTCCGCCTCGTCATGACGATGTCTCTAGGAAGGAACCTTCAACATCTCAACCTTTACCTGCTATGCCTTCACCTTCACCACCCAAACCCAATATCCCTTATCCCTCTCGTTTAGGCAAGACCAAAATGCTAACCAAGGATGACGCTGAAGTGTCACGCTATGTGAAGATGATCTCTCAGATGAACTTCAACATTAGATTTCTTGAAGCACTTGTCCACATGCCGAAATTTGTCAAAGCATTCAAGGAATTGCTTAACAAGAAGGAGAAGCTGATTGAACTCGCTAACACACGCTTAAATGAAAACTGCTCTGCAGTTATTCTTAAAGAACTTCCGGAAAAGCTTGGAGATCCCGGTCGTTTTATGTTGCCTTGCGTGTTCAACAAAACCGAATAATTTACTGCCCTTGCTGATCTCGGGGCTAGTATTAATCTTATGCCTTTAAGTGTTTGGAAAACACTATCATTACCCGACCTCACTCCAACGAAGATGACTCTCGAACTTGCAAATCGCACTCTCGCTTACCCCGTTGGTATAGCCGAAGATGTGTTTATTAAAGTCGGCACATTTACTTTCCCGGTCGATTTTGTCGTTGTTGATTATGAAATGGACCCTCGTATTCCTTTAATACTTGGTCGACCATTCTTGATAACCGGACGAGCTTTAGTTGATGTGGCCGAAGGTGAGTTAATCTTAAGAGTCGGGGATGATACCCAAGTGTTCAAAATGGGGAAGCTTACAAGTACAACCTTTGGAGCCCGAGAATCAGTGAATATGATTAATGTGCATGATGACTTTGTTGTCTACAACAATCCTCTATTTGATTCTTCCATTGATAATCCATTTTTTCATGATGATATGGATGATTCTCGCTCCAATGTGGACGCTTCTCCCATTTATGATTCTCCACCGGTCTTCGATGCTTATGATGATGATTCTAGCTCAGATTCGGATGATTATGATGACCTTACTTCTGAGTATCCCGAGCTGCCTACTTACGATGATTTCGATGAGGCTAATACTCTTTCGAGCGATTCTTCACATGATGAAGATCCTCCGCCATCACTCGATCCTACTTTGGACGATTACTCATTTGAGGAAGACTTCTCGACGTTTCTCAACACTTACTTCCCTCATGAGAGTGATGCTCCTCCTTATGATTTTGAAGATTATCGTCTTGATCCTACTTTGGATTTGAAGCACATTCTTTCAAAGGAGAAGAAACCGGTCGACACCAATATCCGCAGCACATATGATTTAACACCTCTTTGTCCCCTTTCTGAGGACGAGGTTGTGATTCTTCGCGGATCTTCTTCACACTCTGCTGAGCCTGAGTGCTATTTTCCCTTAAAGGAAAAGGTGTTCGACCCTGGTATTGAAATCTTTAAGCCATCTTAGTATCCACCTGATGAAATAAAAGGAAAAATCTTTGGAACTATTGAAGACATGCTTGCACCACTTCACCCTTGCTTCCACCGTGCTCCATCGCTGCTTAAGGGAACCTTGCCTACTCTTCTTTGGCTTGCCTTGTTCGCCTTAAGCCTCTGCTATTTGATGGACGAAAACTATGTCTTTGATCCCGGTGGATATGCGTCATGCTTCTTCCTATGATGATCAAGGTCGAGTCAGGCTCACGACTCGGTTAACAAAAATCAAGCGCTTCTTGGGAGGCAACCCATGCATCTATCCTTTCGCTTTCTTTATCATAAGTGTAGGGGGAGACCCGTTGGTTTGCTTTCCTCTCCTCTCTTCTTAATCAGGGATTCGATCTTTAATGATCCACTCGTGATGATTCTTGACGACCCGTGATTCTGTGTCCACTTCTTCCCGGTTCTATCCTAAACTCTTTTCGATTCACTATTTTATATTTTCTCAATATTAAAATAGGAATCTCTTTAGTTGTCTCTTCCTTAACAAGATTTAAACAAAGTGCACAATGCCCTAAGTGTAGGGGAGTTTACTCCCACATGCTTAAACATTGAGGACAATGTTTATATTAAGTGTAGGGGAGACTTCTATCGAAGTTAAGTGGCCTTTTCCTTGTATTTGTCATCATTTTAACCGGAAAATCAATTTTTCGACATTTTTCAAAATTTTTGATCTATTTTGTCATATTAGTTTTTCCTTTTATAGTTATTTTCTTTCCTTGCTAGAATAAATTTTTAATAAAGTGGTTTTAATTTTTAAACGTTGTGAATCTTTTGACTCAACCCGAGTTTACTTTCTAAGTTACTCTAGCTAGTATCCTTAACGTGTTTAAGTCAAGTTTTGCTAGGCTTTTATATAGGGAGCTATAAAACGCGAAAGTCTTAACTCTCACGGGTTAAGAACAAGAACTTTTCGCAAGTTCCTATAATTGATCCTAGAGAGTCGTTTATCAAGGGAACTTTAAAACGCGATTTCTAAACTTGAAAAAGTCTAAGATTTTGCAAGATCCTATAGACGACTCGAAAACCCAAAGCTTTGATTTAATAGGCTAAGCATCCACGAGTCTCATTCTTTGAGATTTTGAACTGTGGAGAACAAGAGATGATAGAGCCAATTATAAGTTTGGTATTATTTCGTGAATTTATGTGAGTTAATTATGAGCCTATTCTCCCATCGCTTGCTAATAAATTTATCTGCAATAGATAAGGTTGTACGATTTGAAAAGTTACTTAGCTTCTAGCCCAAGATCGTTTAAAAGTTGCTCGGTATGGATTAGAGTTCATAGCCAAGGCATAACTTATTGAAGCGGGATGCGAAGATTGGCGAGTCCGAAAAGGCCCTAACAAGGCATGAGGTCTACATTTGGTTGCTAAAGATCCAAAGTGATGTGAAGAATCATTTACCGAAAATCAATATGAAGGATCGAGACACACGACGAAAAGCAAAAACTCCCCAAAAGTCATGGAGAAGTGTATCCGAAAAGACCCTAGCAAGGTATGAGGATAAATAGATCCAAGTCAAAAAGGAGGCGGATCGTTGTATATCAAAGTCCAAAATAATGATTGGAGAAAAATGAAGAAGTCGTGGTCCAAGTATGAATCTCTCAAAACTTCAAGTGAAGAAATTCCTATTATGAAGAGAAGGCCATTATTTCATCAACGTCTCTCAAGGTTTGAAGTATGAAGTCGCTGCCAAATATCGGTCTGAGAAAGGTCTCAAATCGCGAAGCGAGTTATGCCAAGATATGAACTTTATGAGGTCCCGAGAAGCAGTTTTAAAAGATTTTGTCCTTTAGCTAACTATTGATTAAATCGTTCACTTTATTTTCGGACTAAATAACTATCGAAATAAGTCAACAATACATCCTCGTGATCATTCAAGACAATAATAAGATATAAGAGATACCCATAGGAATAAGGGAGTCTAAGTGAATAATTGGCCCACATGAGTTCGTGCTAGTCTGCTAACTTATAATAACAATGATCTCGTTTTTAAGCTTGGTTTGGAGAAAGTGAAAACTTGAGGATGATGATCATTCACAACATTTCCAAAACCCAAGGTATGCTTTTTGATTTCTTTACTTTTAATGTTTATAATTTTCTATCTCTTTAATAAAGGCCAACGTGGATTGAATTATGATGAAAAATGTAAAAGTGCTTTGTAACTAATGCATTGCATGAGGACATTGCAATGGTCAAGTGTAGGGGATTTGATAGGTGTGTAAACACCCATCCTTTTTACCACTTAATTACAATAATAACCGGACCAAAACGTGTATTTTATGTCTTTTATGTCGGAATTATGCGTGGTTTGTGTTTTTGTTGTGATTTAGGACGAAAAGGTGAAAAGTGGAGAAAACACGGCATTTACAGGCTTTTATTGAAGAAAAAGATGAAAGATGAAGTCGAAAAGTTAAGAGTGCAAAAAGAACGGAAGTCCAAGACCAATTCTGAAGATTTATCGAAGAAAAAGTCGAAAGACGGAAGTTTACTTAAAGCCGAAGAACTCAAGTCTATTTTATTGAAGAATTAAAAGACGAGTTCAAAGAAATCCCGAGCCAAAAGTCATTAAAGTCCAAGATTAAAGAAGATTTGAAGGCTTAAGGACTAATGGTGCAATTAACAAAGAGATTAAGAAGGAAGGGCCTAATGATGCAATTAAGAAAAAATGAAGGAGGGGAGGAAGCTTCCTAATCCTCCCCTATATATAGTCATTAGATAGTTCATTTTCATTTGGTTGGCTAGAGTGACACTAGTTATTCCACCTTTACTTTTATGCACATTTAATTACCTTGCACCTTTAATTACTTGCACCTTTAATTACCTTGTCTTGCACTTTAATTTTCCAAGTAAGTTAATTTTATTTTAATTGCACCTTTACTTTTCTTGTTAAATCTCTCATTCTACCTTTCTTTCTTGCTTGATCTTTATGATTACATGTTTATTATCTTGCTTATTTGATTAAAGATTGTGTTTTTATGCTTTTGATTGTTTTAGATCACTGATTCTTATAGCTTATTTGTTTTAATCTTTAAGTTTATAAAGTTTTTATAAAAGTTATTTTTATTTAAAAGTTGGTTTTTCGTAAAGCTTTTTCATTTCGTGTTTTAAAAGTCTTTAAATTTCAGTTTAGTAGCTTATTTTTATTCGGTTTGCCTTAGGATTTTCGTCTTGTGCTTATTAGAATTATAGCTTATTTTTCTAGCTTATTTTGCATTTCGTTCTCCGTATTCCGATCTTACAGATCGGAAAAGGGTTTCATATTCCGACCAGCTCTTTGGCTTGGTCGGAAAAGGGTTATAACATTCCGATTGGGTAGCTTGATATTCCGATCAGAGGCATTTGAGGTATTCCGATCAAGGTAAGGTGACATATTCCGATTGGTACCCCACTGTTCATTCCGATCAGCATTCCAGTCTGCATTCCGATCAGGATAGTAAGTATTCTGATCAAGGTGAGTTTGGTATTCCGATCAAGGTAAGGTGACAGCTTTCCGATTGGATTTTCCGATCCACATTCCGACGGGATCAACATTCCGACCAGGTAGGTTTGCTACATTCCGATCTGAGGTTTTTGCTTGGTATTCCGATCGGGTAGGTGACAGTTATTCCGATCAGACCCATTCCTTATTCCGATCAGGGGGTGAGTACATTCCAACGGTGAGCCTGATCGGAATACATTCCGATCTGGGGTATTTTTCATGTTTTGTCTTGTTTAATTTTTACATTCTCATTTTAATTCTTGTCTAATTTTAATTCTCGTCACGCTTTTATTTTTCGTCATTTAATTAATTTACTTTTCAAAGTTTTTAATATTGCACACCTTTCTTTTAATTAGATTTAGATTTATATTTAACGCATCTTACTTTTACGTCATTTATATTTAAGTCTTTGCACATTTAAATTTAAAATCAACCAAAAATATTTGTTTCACCAAAATCAACTGAGTCGTACTTTAAGCCAATAATCAATTCGATTAGACACACATCAAAGAACAATTTTCGTAACTAAAAATCAGTTTTCACTTATACACGTACGTATTTATGTAGCATTAGTGATACCGAAGTAGGACTCTCTTCCGTTCGTCTTCTTCGTTCACTGGACATAAGGTACGGATTCCCGTCCTTTCAGTATGGACATTCTTTTCTTATTAGGATTCCGCGTATGCAGCCAACTGTTTTCCCATAGTATAAGTTTATATGTTTGATTGCTTATGTTTAAGTAGAATACCTAAAGCCATATACATGCATGACCAGTTTCACCTAGTTATGGAGGTACCATAACCATAACACTAGAGGCACTGGTGTTATGACTTCCCCACAGCGGAGTGATTGCTCGTGGCGTCCTTTCAGCTTTTTGCCATATTATTATATTTATCATGTGGGGCGTATGGGTGTGATGTATGTATAATCGTACACGTTTTAGGAAAAACGCGTATGAGTGGCAAGTATTAAACTTGACGATTTAGGAAAACCGACAAGTCGAATAAATGCGGGTTCGTTCTCGAAGGAGGTGTGTGGATTAAGTGTGCCAATTATATAAAATCAAAGTTTGGATTAGTGACGTTTTTGGGTTAAGAGAGAAAAATTAAAGACGAGTTACGATTACGATTAAACTACAACGAATTAACGTAAAACGCGAACGTAAATACGTAAAACGTGACGAAATAAAAAATGAAACCTAAAAATTAATTAAAAAATTAAACTAAGTCTAAAATAATATAAATAAGAATAAAAATCCAACAAAAATATTTTAAAACCTTTTATTAATTAAATATTCAATTTTAAATGCTAATTAAAGCCCTAAAATTAAATATAACTAAGAAAAAGCCCAAAATATTATTTTATTGAACTAATAACTTACTTATATTATTTAAAAACTAAAAAGTATTTTTTCTAAATTTTCAAAACTATTTTTCTATTTTTAAAACACTAAAAACTATTTTTAAACTAAAATAATCATAAAAAATAATAAAATAATGCCAAAATTAATTTGACTTGTTGAAAAATCCTATTTTATGCTAAAGAACAGTAGAAAATTGAAAAAGTTTGAAAAATGTAAAATTTTGCACTAAAAGACAAAACAGTTTAATATTAAAACCTAATTAAACTAATTTAATTCTAAAAATTAATTAAAACAATGAACAGTAAAATATTTTTAAACTAAAAATCTTAAAATATTTTTCTAAATATAAGAAAAATTTTAAAACTAAAAAATATTAGAATTTTCCACTAAAAGACAAAAACAGATAGTTTAAAAGTAATTAAAAATAGCTATTTAATGTAAAAAATAGTAAATGAACAGTAACTAAAATATAAATTAAACTGAAAATTCAAAAATTAAATAAGAAAAATAATGAAAAAAGTTTGAAAGTCTAACTCCTAAATAAGGTCACTAAAGACAAAAAAGATGGGATTATGATAGTGACACTTGCTGTTTTTGTCTGCTTGTACAAGCAGGGGGAACTAATATACTACCAGTGGGAATGAGTTCCCACTGTTTTCAAAGAAAAAATGGGTATGGGCAGTTTATGGCTTATATTTTGTTGATTATTTGGTTTTGATGGACAAGAGGGGCACCCCCATACTCATGGAAGTGTGGGGAGTCAGTATAAACATAAAAACACACAATCACAATACCAATTAAGCACAAACTTGCCAAAAATCAGTCACTGTATAGCACTATGGGGTCAGATGAACAGTGTACTGGTGCACTATGCACAAAAACAAATTTTGAGGCTTCCAATCTAGCACACAATCAACAAATACACAACCCTAACTACACATACCCTTAGATTAACTAATAAACTAACAGCTTGCAAAGATTCAGAGATTAAAACTCACTAAAACACCCTAGATCTGCTAATTGATTTCTAAACTGCTTTTTTACCAAAAAAGTTTCACCAAATAAATGACATGCAGACTTTTCCAAACCTATTTAAGCTGATACAATCCAACTATGTAAAAAGGAGTATATCTAAACTGATTTCCTACCAAAAACTCTCACCAATCTTGCCTTAACACCTAGATCCAAACACCCCTTAAAAAACAGAAACTTAAATTTTTCAAAGAGAATGCTTGTAAAATCAAACCAAACTGACTACAAACAATGCAAACATGTATAACATACTGAAATAAACATAAACAACCAAACAAACCACCATTTAGACAGAGTTCTCACTAAATCACATAAATCACATACGAAAAACATAAAAATTACACAAAGGGGGTTCAAGCCTTGAGTACCTTGGTTGATGCCTTCCCTAGTAAACTTTTGGTTTTTAAGAGCTTATGGAGTAGTAGAGAAACCCGTTGGTAGAGCCTCAAAGAGACCTAGGGTTGACAATATCTTCTAAATGGAATGAGCTAAAGAGATAGTAAATGAATGATGAAGCCTTGTATCACTTGAAATCCTGCACAACACCACAAAGACAACCAAATATATTGCAAGTAGCAAGAGCTACAAGCTACAAGCTTGTAGCTATGCTACAGTAAGTGGTAAAAGAAAAGAATAAAAGATTTTGAGCAAATCTTGTATAAATGACTTTTGAAAACACTAATCAAAACAACTTGAAAATCTTTTCAACACGTTTTTAAACAAGATTTCAGAAAACCAAAGACCCAATTCCACTTTCACTTCCTTGGATTATTTGGATTTCTAAAAGTCTTAAAACCTATTTGAGAATTACTGAAAATCTGAGACCTTTTGTGACTTAAACTAAATTGATTATAAAATAAATTTTAAACTAAAACAAGTATAAACTTGGGAACTCAGAATTACTTTGAAGTAATATTAAGAAAACTTTAACTATTTTATTTCATTAAAAAAATTACAAAGTAAAACTGGAATAAAATAAAAGGGATACAATTCATCTCTTTTTATAATCAAAGATAGAACTATCTAGATACTAAACCCTATTCAACTGAAAATCCCATAATGCCCTTGAGTTTGACTGAAAATTGGGTCAAATTGAACCCATGTGATTGACAGCTCTCTCCTTTTGATCTTGGACGTTTATCTGAACATTGGGGAGCACGAAATGCGCCTTGGAGCGTTGATTTGCTGGAGATTCGTTTTTTTCCATTTTTGAAGGAGCAAGGGACAATGGGGGGTCCACATGGAGGTCACGGGGTGCAAGTTTGAAGGTGGGGTTTGGTTATGTTGAGGTTTAATTACGTTTCTGGAGATCCATAGCCAAAACCCCTTTGGTTGGCCCCTTAATTGAATTTAGGGTTTATGTGACGGATTAGAAGGTAATTAGGGGGAGGTGATGAATAGTATTAGTTTCCCCCTAATTTTATTATATTAAAACCGGGTTTGAAAAGTTTAAGTGGGGTTTGACTTTGGTTTGACCAGTTAACTTAATGAACTGGGTGATGATGTTGGGCCGGGTTTTGGGCTTGGTTGGGTAGGGTAAACGGGTTTGGGTGGGTTTTAGTGAGGTGTCAGTATAGGATTGGTGGGTTGGTTGGATATGGGTTTAGTAGTTTGGCAATAATGCCCCCTCATCTCCTTATAACTTGATACTTCCCATTCAACAGCTCAAAACTTTCTTTTCCTTTGTAACAACTTTGAGCAACTTGTTGAAAATGGCACAATGGTTCTTCCAAACATTATAATAAGGACCTTTAATGCAATTTGATCATAATTCAAGGGCCAATGATGTATATGCTTGAAATATAAGGGACCCAATGTGTAAATAGAGTGTTCACAAGGGTATAATATGACAAATCTTCCAAAGTAGAGGTACCAAAGTTGTCAATCTTCAAAACTTCAAGGGCATTTTTGTAAATTCCAAACTTGGGCCCGGTTCCTTGTGCGGCTTCGTTTCCCGTGTTCGTTTTTGCTTGATTCCTTTGATCTTTTGGTGAATTCACGATATCCATACCTAAAATACACAATGAACAAACACAGGCATATATTGGGGTATTTTGACGATATTTTAAGCGTTTTAAGCCCGATTTGGACGATGAGACTATGTATAAATACAATCTCATCACTCCCCCATACTAAACCATTGCCGTGTCCCCACGCAATGCTAGAATTAAGTATCGTAGCACTTCCAAAATTCATTTTATGATGACATTTATTGAAGACATAAATTTAAATAAACTACTACACGCGTTTTAGACATAATGTAATGTTTTCATCACGAAAAAGTGACTTTTGGGATCATAGAACAAGAACACATGAATGCTTCGTTAGAAATAATTCCGTCGTCCTCGATTTTCTCCCAATCCCATGCTAAGCGTGTAACAAGATCATTGTTATTATAAGTTAGCAACACGATCCTATCTCATGAGTGTTAATTACGAACCTAAACTCCCTTATTCCTACTTGGTATCTCTTATATTTTATTTTTGTCTTAATGATCACGAAGATACATCATTGACTTATGCGTGAGTAGAGATTAAGTCTAAAAATAGAAACTTAACGGTGTAGCCAAAATCATTAAATCAATAATTCATCCCAATAGACAACGATGTCAAAAAATTAAGTCAACAATAAGGATCGATAAACACGGTTTTATAACGGTTTTGAACATGAGACTTATTACCAAGACTTTTATACGCCCCCTAACGGAAGGGCCTTATTATCTTTGGTTTACCTCCATCTTTTATTCAACTCCGCCATGGAGCTTTTATTATGACTTCGGTCTTGCCTTGCCTTTTATTATCCGCCTCATCGGTGGTTTTATTAGCCAAAGACGTATATCCTCACGCTAAGGCGAATTTTGGATCTTTAAAGCTTCGAAGATTAAGGCTTGATTCACTTTCAATTTGGGCATAGATTTTTCGGCCTTGTGAGCTTCAAATTTTTGCTTAATTTAGGTGAGCACTTGAAATCTTATTATTAGGTGAAGCTTTCGATTATTCGGGTGCCAATACTTCAAAACCGTGACGCTGGCGATACCTTAATTTTTTCCTAATTTAATTACATGGAAGCTACTAAAACAAATTAGAAACCAACAATAGTGACTAAACCGCCAAATCAATATTCATTAACAATTTATTATGCAAAAGCGTGGGGAGAATAAGCTAATAATTACTACACATGAGATCGTGACGATTACGAGACTTATAAATAACTCTATCATTTCTCGTCCTCATTTAAGAGACTTAGCCTAAAAAGTTAAGGAATCGAAGCTAAGTGCTCAACACGCACGGTCGAGTCAAAAATTACTCTCGTTCTCACCATCGGAAAACCTACATTCGTGTCTTAAACACTTATGAAAAACTAGAAAATATTTAAAATTTGGCCATTTTAGCCTTATTTTGCATAAAACGATAGCAAAAAGTTGAATATTGGATTGCGTGTTGACGTGAGCAAGGTGAAGTATCTACTCACCCCCCCATACTAAAACTAAACATTGTCCTTAATGTTTCGAGTCTAGGGGTGAAAACACCCCCATACTAGAGACGAAGTCGAATGCTTAATCTCGAGCATGGAAAGGGCAAAACGAATAACCTAAAAGCCGTTTATGAATTATGCTAATAAGATAAACGTTAGAACATAAAAGGATATCATCGGATATCGGATTCTCCAAAGGCAACGATCGAAGCTCGAGTGATCCGTAAAACGAACACGAGAGGCTTCAATGATGACGATGAACCTAATAAATCACAATCACAAACAACCACGGAACAAAGGTTGGAAGAGCACAAGTCCCCTCGTTACATTAACTAAGAAAGCGATAATATTTACAAGGATAAGCATGAGAATTCCCCACGAGGCACCTTGTTTTTGATAACCGAGTCAAAAGCTCGACTCGAATCCCCATAAATGTGATCATTTAGGGATAATCTTGGTATGGTCATTTTTGGTGGGGCTTACATGATAAACAAGGCCCAAAAGTACATGGAGTACTTTAAAAACCCGATAAACGTATACCGGGGTCAAAGATAGCGTCCTCGTTTTCGGATGAAAGACGAAACAACGCCACTCCAACTAGAACCCCAATGGGGTAGAAGAAGAGAGATGATAAGTAGAAAGGTGGGGCAATGAGTAAGTCAACAACATGAGCTACTCGAGGTAGACTCACACCAAGCAAATAGATACGATTTCCATTTATTGCATCGGTGGAAGACCGAGATTTCCCTTTACAAGCAATTCCGGGATCGTAAATCTCGTCCTCGGTGGAGAAATGTGAGGGAACATTTGGGGCTTCCCCCACACTAAAACCACACACACCATCGTCAAAAGGAGTAGACGAGGTGGTAGCACTCATAAAACGATGTGATGACGGAGTTAAACATGTAGAAAAATCTTTTAAAACATTTTTAAAATCTTTTCCTTTTTCATCGTTCAAAAACTCTTTATGAAAAACCGATTGAATAATGTCGAAAATATTTGGCGTGTCAAATTCAAAATTAGTCGCGCTAAAAATCCTCAAATTTAAGTCATTGGTGGGAGGGGGTGGCGGATTATATAAGTTCTCAAAACGTTTGTCAATAAAGAACACCGCCCCCTCGGGGTCTACATACTCGTCATCCTCATGATCGTCAATCTCATCGATTTCTTCATCAAAGATAGGCTTGTCAAACCATGGTTTGTCATTCCCCTCCTTGAGTATCTTAGAAACTCTCTCGAAGAGATCACGATCAAGCTCGAAACCATCATTCTTTTGTGAGGATTGTTGATAAGTTAAATCCTCTCGAATGTGGTAAATGTAATTCTCATTTGAGGAGTGTTGATTAGGTAACTCCTCGAGAATTGGATTTTGGGTGGTCACATTAGTTGGTTCGTCATCGAAAATAAGACGTTCCAACTCATTTAGTTCATCCTCGATTTTGGAAAGATCGACCTCACTCGTAGGTGGAAGTGAAGGCATAAGAGCTAGCTCTCGTTCAATGATTTCCTCAATCTCGGGATCAAACTCATAATCATCGTACTTCACATGTTTCTTTTTAGGAGAATCAAAAATTGCATGTGGATTTCGAAGTACGTGATCAATCTCGGCAAAATCGCCATCGTCATTGTCAAAGAAAGAGTCGATGTGAGCACTCACAACCATGGTCTTACAAGTCGAATGACTATGCTTAGGTGACTTTTCTAAGACGAGAGGATCGATGTCGATAAACCCTTTAGCCTCAGCGGGTGTTGGGCTAGGCAAAGGAGGCACTTCGATGGAGTTAGAAGTTGAAGCCTCAAAGACGTGGTCCTTCGAAGGTGGTGAAGACGAGCCCATTTTGGTCGTTGTCGTGATGGCACTAACGTCGCCCTTCGGAATTGGTGGTTCACTTGTTTCGCTAAAAACATCCCAAAGTGAGTTTTCATCCATAAATTTACTCATACCCTTTTGAATTAGGTACACGTACTCTTTATCATTAAAATCATCATCTTTAAAACCGTTTTTCTTAATTCTCTCAAAACATGCATTAAGCCTCATTCTTTCCGCTAAGGTGAACATTTTGAAATCATTAGGATTTGAATCATTAGGTTTTGAAACCTCGGTTTTTTCATTCTCATTAAACCCTTGGGATTTTCTAGCGAAAAAGTCTATTTTCTCATCCCCATATCTCATAGTAAGTCTCCCCTCGTGAACGTCGATTACGGTTCGAGCCGTTGATAAGAATGGTCGGCCTAAAATAATGGGACATTTAGGGTCACACTCGTAATCGGATATAACGAAATCCGCGGTAAAAACAAACTTTCCAACTTTGACATAGACATCCTCGGCTATTCCAATTGGTATTAACGGTGTACAATTTGCAAGCTCGATTGTCATGTTTGTGGGGGTAAGCGAAGGCAATCTCATCAATTTCCAAAGAGAATGAGGCATGAGATTGATGCTAGCACCTAAATCGGCAAGGGCTAAACATCCCTCAATCTCGGAAAAATCACAAGGTAGTAGAAATTGGCCCGGATCCTTTTCCTTTCTCGGCATACGCCTTTTGGGTTTTTTAAGAAGGATCGATGCACAAGTTTCTTCAAGGGTTACTTTGGTAAGGTCGACAAAGCTCTCTTTTTGAACCGTGGATGGAATTTGAGGTACACGAGGGTGTGCACTCTTTTCCTTGGTCGCCACGTTCACCCCATCGACTTTAGAACAATAAGACGTCTTAGAAGTCGAGGGTTGAGAAGAAGGAACAACTCGAAATCCTTCAAGGTTAGGGGTAATCACACGACCTTTCTCACGAGACGATGCGGCTTTACATTGTTCCTTCGGATTTGCAACGGTGTCACTAGGTAACGAACTCGATGACGCACCCGAGGACTTGTTCATTATGGCCGAAAACATCTTTTTTATATCAATTTGCCCTTGCTCAATCTTCGTGTTTTGCAATTTCAATGTATTAGAAAAGTCGTTTTTCAAAGTACCAATTTCTCCCTCTAATCGTCTCATATTAGCCTCATTCGTTTTCATGTAATTTTGAAAATCGTTTGACGAACTATTTTGATTTGAATTAAAGTTCCCTTGGTTTTGATTGTTTCTTTGAAAATTTCCTTGATTCCCACTTGAAAAATTGTTTCCTTGATTGTTGTTTGAAAAATTCGAGTTTTGATTATTGTCTCGATTTTGCCAAGTTATATTACGACCTTGATTATAACCTCCTTGATTTTGATTCGAAAAATTTCCTTGTTGATTGTTTCCTTGAAAATTGTTTCGGTTTTGAAAATTGTTGCCTTGGTTATAATTTCCTTGTTGTGATGGACCCGCGTTATTTTGATTTTGAAAATTGTTGTTTCCATTTAACGCACTCACATTCGACGTTTGGCCATCCGTAGCCGCACACTCGTAATAATTATGAGGTCCACCGCAAAACGTACACGAAACCTCAACCGCTTTCACCGTAGCGGGAGCGTCTTTCTTTTGCATCTCAACGAGAAAAGACGTAAACACATTCGTCAACTTGTCGACTTTCGCATCAACTCTCTCAATGTCGCGATTAGAACTACTAACATTGGCGACATTGGCAACACTTGGTGCGTTGCGGAGTTGGTAAACCTTTGATCGGTTTTCGATAATTATCAATGCATCTTTCGGAGTCTTACACAAAAAGTTGCCACCGGCGGCGGAATTCAAAAGAATCTTGTTCGTGAAAATTAAGACCGTTGTAAAACGTATCGATTTGGTGCAACTCGGAAAAACCATGGTGAGGACATTGCCTAAGCAATTCCTTAAAGCGATCCCACGCGTCTCTAAAAGATTCATTCGGTTTTTGCTCAAATTTCGTAATTTCATTTTTGAAAAACGTTGTCTTAGACGGTGGGAAAAAATAATTAACGAACTTGGAAACGAGATCCTTCCACGTAACTATCAAATTAGGTGGCTCTTTCTCGTACCAATCCTTGGCGGCACCATCGAGCGAGTACGGAAAAAGCATAAGCTTGAAGACATCGGTGTCGACGTTCTTAAACTTGCTCGTGGCTAAAAGACGATCAAAATTCCGAATATGGTCGTGAGGATTATCGGCTTCACGACCTCGAAACTTCGTAGCTTGAATCAACGAAAGCATTCCGCTCTTAATCTCAAAATTCTCCGCTTCGATAGCGGGAATTACGATCGCGTCTCCATAACCCTCGGTGGGCGCTTGGAGCAATTCCATCATCGAACGATTATCGGCCATCTCCTCTACGGTTTCTTCAACAACGATATTAGGAACGTCGGTTTCTAATTATCGTCTACGTCGTCGATTCCTTCGATTACGATTGCGTCGATTCGAAGCTTCGCTAGAATTGGAATAATTCTTCGATCGAGTGCGCATGCACTAAGAGTAGAATGGGTGGTTAGCAAAGAAGATTCTTTTTGCGGCTTTTCGATTTTTTCAATTTTTTTGGTTTTTGATTGTTTTTAAATTTTTTTGGATTTTTGAATGTATTACGTAGACACAAATCTACAAATCTCTCCTCGAATCGACTTTCTCGATTAAAGGAGCCTCAAAGAATGAAAACGATCACGTGGAGTGAACGCCTTCGCTGACTTTAGAACTTTGGTGGAACACCAAAACGTTCAAGAGGGTTTAATCTTGAAAATACAAGCAAATATAATATACGTAGATAATACTTGGGCGGCAAAACCTCGATTAGCCCTCTTTCTCAAAACACGCACAAGCAAGCGGGGGAAACGAGGCGGCGCTAAGCACTTAAGAGCCTTTTTCCCTTAGGTCGTGAAATACAACCGCCTTATACCCGCCTTATAGTTTGTGTTAATTGAAATTAAGCTTCACGAAAGTATATATCTACTTTGCCTTTAAACTTTTGCTTTAGATTCGAATACAATGATCGAGTGATGAAATCCCGAATCAAGGTTGCGTTTCACGCTTTTGGAGTACTTGTATATTTATTGTTCTTACGTAGATACAATATAGTAATAATATATTCACAATAAAAACGAAAACCAATATATCTACAATATAGTAAAAGGTTGATTTGTGTTTAATTTAGGAAAATTAAACACGATTTATTTGGATATTATAATATAATAAGGAAAAATAACAAAAATGAGTATGTACGATATTCACGCTTTCCAAAAATTGAAAAGCAAAAACGCACTACTCACACAAACATGATACTAATAATGGCACACTAAAAACACCTCCCCGGCAGCGGCGCCAAAAATTGATGTATGTATAATCGTACACGTTTTAAGAAAAACGCGTATGAGTGGCAAGTATTAAACTCGACGATTTAGGAAAACCGACAAGTCGAATAAATGCGGGTTCGTTCTCGAAGGAGGTGTGTGGATTAAGTGTGCCAATTATATAAAATCAAAGTTTGGATTAGTGACGTTTTTGGGTTAAGAGAGAAAAATTAAAGACGAGTTACGATTACGATTAAACTACGACGAATTAACGTAAAACGCGAACGTAAATACGTAAAACGTGACGAAATAAAAAATGAAACCTAAAAATTAATTAAAAGATTAAACTAAGTCTAAAATAATATAAATAAGAATAAAATTCCAACAAAAATATTTTAAAACCTTTTATTAATTAAATATTCAATTTTTAATGCTAATTAAAGCCCTAAAATTAAATATAACTAAGAAAAAGCCCAAAATATGATTTTATTGAACTAATAACTTACTTATACTATTTAAAAACTAAAAAGTATTTTTTCTAAATTTTCAAAACTATTTTTCTATTTTTAAAACACTAAAAACTATTTTTAAACTAAAATAATCACAAAAAATAATAAAATAATGCCAAAATTAATTTGACTTTTTGAATAATCCTATTTTATGCTAAAGAACAGTAGAAAATTGAAAAAGTTTAAAAAATGTAAAATTTTGCACTAAAAGACAAAACAATTTAATATTAAAACCTAATTAAACTAATTTAATTCTAAAAATTAATTAAAACAATGAACAGTAAAATATTTTTAAACTAAAAATCTTAAAATATTTTTCTAAATATAAGAAAAATTTTAAAACTAAAAAATATTAGAATTTTCCACTAAAAGACAAAAACAGAAAGTTTAAAAGTAATTAAAAATAGCTATTTAATATAAAAAATAGTAAATGAACAGTAACTAAAATATAAATTAAACTGAAAATTCAAAAATTAAATAAGAAAAATAATGAAAAAAGTTTGAAAGTCTAACTCCTAAATAAGGTCACTAAAGACAAAAAAGATGGGATTATGATAGTGACACTTGCTGTTTTTGTCTGCTTGTACACGCAGGGGGAACTAATATACTACCAGTGGGAATGAGTTCCCACTGTTTTCAAAGAAAAAACGGGTCTGGGCAGTTTATGGCTTATATTTTGTTGATTATTTGGTTTTGATGGACAAGAGGGGCACCCCCAGACTCATGGAAGTGTGGGGAGTCAGTATAAACAAAAAAAACACACAATCACAATACCAATTAAGCACAAACTTGCCAAAAATCAGTCACTGTATAGCACTATGGGGTCAGTTGAACAGTGTACTGGTGCACTATGCAAAAAAACGAATTTTGAGGCTTCCAATCTAGCACACAATCAACAAAGACACAACCCTAACTACACATACCCTTAGATTAACTAATAAACTAACAGCTTGCAAAGATTCAGAGATTAAAACTCACTAAAACACCCTAGATCTGCTAATTGATTTCTAAACTGCTTTTTTACCAAAACAGTTTCACCAAATAAATGACATGCAGACTTTTCCAAACCTATTTAAGCTGATACAATCCAACTATGTAAAAAGGAGTATATCTAAACTGATTTCCTACCAAAAACTCTCACCAATCTTGCCTTAACACCTAGATCCAAACACCCCTTAAAAAAACAGAAACTTAAATTTTTCAAAGAGAATGCTTGTAAAATCAAACCAAACTGACTACAAACTATGCAAACATGTATAACATACTGAAATAAACATAAACAACCAAACAAACCACCATTTAGACAGAGTTCTCACTAAATCACATAAATCACATACGAAAAACATAAAAATTACACAAAGGGGGTTCAAGCCTTGAGTACCTTGGCTGATGCCTTCCCTAGTAAACTTTTGGTTTTTAAGAGCTTATGGAGTAGTAGAGAAACCCGTTGGTAGAGCCTCAAAGAGACCTAGGGTTGACAATATCTTCTAAATGAAATGAGCTAAAGAGATAGTAAATGAATGATGAAGCCTTGTATCACTTGAAATCCTGCACAACACCACAAAGACAACCAAATATATTGCAAGTAGCAAGAGTTACAAGCTACAAGCTTGTAGCTATGCTATAGTAAGTGGTAAAAGAAAAGAATAAAAGACTTTGAGCAAATCTTTTATAACTGACTTTTGAAAACACTAATTAAACCAACTTGAAAATCTTTTCAACACGTTTTTAAACAAGATTTCAGAAAATCAAAGACCCAATTCCACTTTCACTTCCTTGGATTATTTGGATTTCTAAAAGTCTTAAAACCTATTTGAGAATTACTGAAAATCTGAAACCTTTTGTGACTTAAACTAAATTGAATATAAAATAAATTTTAAACTAAAACAAGTATAAACTTGGGAACTCATAATTACTTTGAAATAATATTAAGAAAACTTTAACTATTTTATTTCATTAAAAAAATTACAAAGTAAAACTGGAACAAAATAAAAGGGACACAATTCATCTCCTTTTATAATCAAAGATAGAACTATCTAGATATTAAACCCTAATCAACTGAAAATCCCATAATGCCCTTGAGTTTGACTGAAAATTGGGTCAAATTGAACCCATGTGATTGACAGCTCTCTCCTTTTGATCTTGGACGTTTATCTGAACATTGGGGAGCACGAAATGCGCCTTGGAGCGTTGATTTGCTGGAGATTCGTTTTTTCCATTTTTGAAGGAGAAGGGGACAATGGGGGGTCCACATGGAGGTCACGGGGTGAAAGTTTGAAGGTGGGGTTTGGTTATGTTGAGGTTTAATTACGTTTCTGGAGATCCATAGCCAAAACCCCTTTGGTTGGCCCCTTAATTAAATTTAGGGTTTATGTGACGGATTAGAAGGTAATTAGGGGGAGGTGATGAATAGTATTAGTTTCCCCCCTAATTTTATTATATTAAAACCGGGTTTGAAAAGTTTAAGTAGGGTTTGACTTTGGTTTGACCAGTTTAACTTAATGAACTGGGTGATGATGTTGGGCCGGGTTTTGGGCTTGGTTGGGTAGGGTAAACGGGTTTGGGTGGGTTTTAGTGAGGTGTCAGTATAGGATTGGTGGGTTGGTTGGATATGGGTTTAGTAGTTTGGTAATAATGCCCCCTCATCTCCTTATAACTTGATACTTCCCATTCAACAGCTCAAAACTTTCTTTTCCTTTGTAACAACTTTGAGCAACTTGCTGAAAATGGCACAATGGTTCTTCCAAACTTTATAATAAGGACCTTTAATGCAATTTGATCATAATTCAAGGGCCAATGATGTATATGCTTGAAATATAAGGGACCCAATGTGTAAATAGAGTGTTCACAAGGGTATAATATGACAAATCTTCCAAAGTAGAGGGACCAAAGTTGTCAATCTTCAAAACTTCAAGGGCATTTTTGTAAATTCCAATCTTGGGCCCGGTTCCTTGTGCGGCTTCGTTTCCCGTTTTCGTTTTTGCTTGATTCCTTTGATCTTTTGGTGAATTCATGATATCCATACCTAAAATACACAATGAACAAACACAGGCATATATTGGGGTATTTTGACGATATTTTAAGCGTTTTAAGCCCGATTTGGACGATGAGACTATGTATAAATACAGTCTCATCAGGGTGCATCCTAGTTACATGTTTTTCAGCAGATTACTCAGTGTGAATGTGGTGTGTGCCTTGCATCCTTCACAAGGAGTTGATCCCTCCTACCCAAAACCAGTATATTAAATTAGAGGCGGCCCCTCTAATTTGCATGACGAGGTCACCCCTCCAAGTATTCATGCAACGTTGATTTTCATGACCTATATTGGCTAATGGTAAAATATGTTAAACAGTTTTTACAAGATAAACATAAGGCTTTTCAAACTATAAAACCAGTTTTATTAAGACTTAACCGGGTTATTCGTGACTTAGTTTCTTCCGCTGTTATATGCTTATATGCTTATATTATTCAAGCTTTATTGTACATCTGTGCACTGAGCGTATAGCTCAGCCGTTTTCCTTTTCATGTTCCCAAAACGGCAGGTACTCAGGGACGCTCGTAGACTTTAAGCGTACGTGTATATGGACTGGAAGCTTTCTAGCCTTTCTTTACTTTATGCATTATCTATACTTTGATACTCTTTCCATGGACATTGTTTAGTCCTTTCATTTACAATACTTATGTTTGTGTGTGATGAGCTTTACTTTTGGACTACCGATGTTTGATTCCGGTATTTCCTTTTTATGGTCATGTAATGTTTTAGACATTTATCCTTGTATGCTTTGATGACACGCCATAATTACACGTGACATTCCATTTATCAAAATGGGGTGTTACACATGGCAACCAACTCCTTCCGTGTAGGCACAAAGTTCCATCTACCCTTGGTTCCAATTTTTCCTTGGAAAGGTCGGTTCAGAGCATTCCTCTGATGTCCCCCTTCGCGAGGTTTTCGGGTTTCTGAGCTTGAGCTTGAGCTTCTAGAATTTGCTCGGGTAGGTCCAAGCTGATTGTCATAACTAAGGCCCAGACTCTCATTGGTGGATCTGTTTCCTTTCAGCATAAGGCATCAACAACTATGTTTGCTTTACCTGGGTGGTATTTGATTTCACAATCGTAATCACTTAGCAACTCGATCCAACGGCGTTGCCTCATGTTCAGCTCCTTTTGATCCAGTATGTGTTGCAAACTCTTGTGGTTAGTATGCACGGTACACTTTGTCCCGTACAGGTAATGCCTACCGATTTTTAAGGCGAACACTACGGATCCAAGTTCTAAATCATGAGTGGTGTAGTTTTTTCTCATGCTTTTTCAATTGCCTTGAGGCGTAAGCGATCACCTTCTTTCTTTGCATTAATTTTGCACCCAAACCCTTGTGTGATGCATCACAGTACACCACGAAGTCATCATTGCCTTCGGGTAAGGCTAGGATAGGTGCATTACACAACCTCTGTTTAATTAGCTGGAAGGCTGATTCTTCCTTTTCTCCCCATTTAAATTTTATTCCTTTCTGAGTGAGTTTGGTCATTGGTTTGGCTATTCTGGAGAAATCTTCAATGAACCTGCGGTAGTATCCGGCAAGGCCTAAGAATTGACGGATTTATGTCGGTGATTTAGGAGGTGCCCAACTCTTAACAGATTCGACCTTTGCTGGGTCTACATGGATACCGTCACTGTCAATCACGTGACCTAGGAAGTGAACTTTAGGAATCCAGAATTCACACTTGGGAAATTTGGCGTACAGTTGTTCTTCCTTGAGCACTTTCAGTACTTGTGCTAGGTTTTCTTCGTGTTCTTGTTCATTTTTGGAGTAGATGAGTATGTCATCAATGAAAACTATCACGAATTTATCCAGGTAAGGTCTACACACCCGGTTCATGAGGTCCATGAATATTGCCGGTGCATTGGTCAACCCAAAAGGCATAACTCGGAATTCGAAATGACCATAACGAGTTCTAAAAGCTGTTTTAGGAATATCTTCTTCTCTGACTCTTAGTTGGTGGTTTCCAGATCTTAGATCAATCTTGGAGTACACACTTGATCCTTGGAGTTGGTCAAATAAGTCGTCAATGCGAGGAAGTGGATAACGATTCTTCACAGTCAGTTTGTTCAATTCCCTGCAATCAATACACATTCGAAAAGAACCATCTTTCTTCTTGGCAAATAGAACATGAGCTCCCCACGTAGAGGAACTTGGTCTGATAAATCCATTGTCAGACAACTTTTGAAGTTGTTTAGCTAATTCTTTCAATTCCGACGGTGCTAACAGGTATGGAGATTTAGCTACAGGTGCTGCCCCAGGTATTAAATCAATTGGGAATTCTACCTGTCGAATCGGTGGTAAGCCTGGAAACTCATCAGGAAAATCTCGGACAATTGGTACGTCCTTGATTTGTTTTTCCTCATGTTTATCTTCCTCATCAATCTGGGAAATGTGGGCTAAGAAGATAGGGAATCCTCTTACCACATATTTATGGGCTTTGGTACAAGAAATGACACTAAGTCTAGTGTTGCTAATTTATGTGTTACTATCTCCCTGAATGACCAAGGTTTCATCTCCCCATGGTAAACAAACCAATTTTTCATCACACACAATAACTACGTGATATTTTTTTAACCATTCCATGCCAATAATGACATCAAAGCTACCAAGGTTTACTGGGATCAGGTCACTGTTGAACGGATGGTTAGAAAGGTTCAAGCTACAACCTCGAAGGATGGCATCGGCTTTCACAGTTTTGTCGTCGGCTAATTCTACGGAGTAGTGGGGATCTAGAACTGATGGGGTGATTTCCAGTACATTACTAAACTCAGTCGATATGAAACTTTTATCTGCTCTGGTATCAAATAAAACAGATGCATAATGTTGGTTCAGTAGAAACATACCAGTAATGATGTTGGAATCCGGGTTGGCTTTTGCATTGCCCACCATGTACACTTGTGACGAACTTCCCTTATCGTCCTTTTTCTGGTTGGTCAGCTTGGGACACTCTGGTCTCACATGTCCTGGCGTTCCACATTCATAGCACACAACAGCTTTCCTCGGGCCATTGTTGTTTCCTTCTGCGGGGTTACGGTTTCCTTGTTGTCCGCTCCCGCTCCCACGGGCATTGGGTCCGCCTCTGTTGTTGTTTCCAGGGTTATTGTTGGGTCGGACTGGGGTGACAGCATTGCCTGTGTAATCACAGGAATAATGGCCAGATTGGCCACACTTGTAGCATGTAAGGCACTGACTACCGATTTGATGGTGATAGTTGCACTTTGGGCACTTAGGCTTGGTACCTGTGTATCCCCTAGTGCCGGTTGTGGTGGTGGTACCGTAAACCTGTCCAATATCTTGTCTTCTAGAAGGCTGTTGGCACTGACTATGGAAGTTTTCATCCGCCTTTCTTTTGTTCTCTGTCTGCCTTTCTGACATGGTACAGGCCCGTTTGTTGATCAGTTCCGTAGCAAACTCCATAGCACTCTCGACATTAGTGGGTCAAGATGCAAGCACACTGTCGTGGATGGCATCCGGGAGTCCATCAATATACTTTTCAATCTTTTCCTCCTTTTGAGGGAATATTCTGGTGCACATTAGGGTTAGTTCCTAGAATCTTTGGTTGTACAACACGATATCATTGTTCTTGCACTTAAGATCCCATAATTCAACCTCCAGTTTCTTCATTTCGCCCCTTGGGCAATACTTCTCAGTCATTCTCTCCTTGAGGTTGGCCCAAGTGAGGGTGTAAGAAGCGTGTCCAAGGGTGGCAACTACTGAGTTACACCAAGTAAGAGCACTCTCAAGCAATGTGCAGGTGGCAAATTTGACCTTGTTCTTATCAGTGCAGTCACTGATACGGAACACTGTCTCCAATCTCTTAAACCACTGCATTAGTTCTACGACACCTTCCTTACCTCGGTAGTATGAGGGTTTACATTTCAGAAAGTCAGGGTAAGAGCAACCCCTGGTGGTGTTGTTCCTACGTGCATTGGAGCTCGGGTCATCCTCCATGTTCCTGTTAGCTTCTCTAGCTGCCATAGCGGTTGTGATGCCCTCATTAATCATTTCCCATAGTTGGGTGGCAGTGACATTTTGAGTAGCATCGGCATCGTTGGGGTTTGTGGCATTTGATATTGTTGCATTGTTAGGGTTTGATCTAGTGATCACCATTTGTCTATAATAATATACAAAAACGAGATCGTTAGTTTGGATGTTAGTACAGTATTTGTATTAATTGCACGGGGGTATTCATGCATAGAATTCATAATAAATTGGATAACCTGTCAAGATTTCCTGATATAATACAGCACATAGTATGTATAACAAAAGAAAGTGAATACATGTCATTTCTGAAAGAAATATAACATACATCAAGCACAACAATTCCAAAACAAAGGCTTAACATGCCTTAATTAGGATAGTGGTACACACAGTCTAGAGTATAATACAGACACCTGTCTAGGAGAGTACAGTACAAAAGATAGGATACAAAAGCTGAAAAAGAAATAAAGGTACATGAAGTCCTATATCATGATAGCTGGGATGCAACCCAAAAGCTTATCATGATGTACAAGAGATCTAGTACATCTACTCTAATCCTGCCTAGCAGGTCTGCTGGATGAGGCTGGTGCTGGTGGTGATGCAGGTGCTTGCATGGCATCCTGTAATGCCTTCAAAGCCAATCGGGTCTCCTTAAGAAGACGGAGTGTAGTCAGCAACTGGGATCGAAGTCTGTCAACGGCTCCTTAGAGGAAGGCGGTCTCTACAGTCACTCCATCAAGGCGAACAGCTACAAGATCAAAGAAGATGGAAAACGAATGCTCCTGTGCTATGAGAGAAGTGTGGGTCTGGTGCTGAAGACCCTCCAAACTGTGAACACGTTGGCGGAGATAGTAGTTCTCCTCCAACAACCCCTGTAGGGCCTCATCGGTCGTGGCCCAAATACCTTGTGCAACCTGGGCTTCTGCCCATACAGTCCAAGAGAGAGAATCGATGCGCTCATGCACGACAGAGCTCTCTGCCTGGCCTGCTGTCAACAGGACGTGGACATCCGACATGTCCTGCTCCTGGCGGGAGGCTAAAGCAGCAATCTCGGCTTGGACAGGGTCAGCATGTCCAGCTCCGGAACCCTCTCCGACCTCAAAACTAGAGTCTGGGGTAGCCTCGTACCTCCTCTTACGAGTTGGCAGAGATCCGGGGGCATAGCCCTTAAGTGATGATGATGGTGCTGAAGGTGGTAAGTCATAAGTCATCTGGTACTCCTCCTCGGTAGTGGGGGCCAGTGTAGCAGGTGGCGAAGTGGTGAGAAAGTCATCAAGCAATGTGGCTTCGGCAGTCAGGCTGTCCTTGGAGTCTGAGGCCGACAGCTAACCTGGTAGGACGGATGTCGATGATATCGAGATAGTCGGTGCAGGAGCAACCTCGGGTAGAGCAGTCGGAGATGTAACTGGTGAACTCATAATAACTCTGAAAATATCATTTTAATTTGAAGTAAGTATAAGCTTACTCAAGTTAAAAGAAAGTTTCAAAAAAAATGGTGGTAAGTTTATAATGCCTTTTAATTGTCGCAACGATTATAGGTTACGTTAATACTTATAAGATTAATGAACCGAATTATTAATAATCAATGCACACTTAGTTCACATAATATATATATATATATATATATATATATATATATATATATATATATATATATATATATATATATATATATATATATATATATATATATATATATATATATATATATATATATATATATATATATATATATATATATATATATATATATAGAGAGAGAGAGAGAGAGAGAATTTAGATAAAATGGTTTAGGTGTTTAAAGTTGTTAAATGAGAAGTAATAGTAAATGGGCAAATATCACATTTATTGATTGGTTTTGGTTCGTTTATGATTCTTTAGTTCGTGTACGAGTGTTTTGGAAGTTTTAGTTCGTGTACGAGTAGCTAGTTCACAAGTTTTAATATTACTAGTTTTTCGTGTATCGGTTGTGTATCATATTTTATCAATTATTTTGTTATATCGAATGCAACATGTGATAATGTATCAGTGAATTTACGAATAAATGATTATTTATGCTAATAATATTTTTTGAAGTAAAACTATGTATCATATGTATCAGCTATAAATATTTAGGTATTAAATTTTTAAGTGTTTTTATACCAATTTTTATGTATAAGATTTATTTTTTTGTGTTTAATATTAAATAAATCACATGTAAATTGATAAAATCAATGGTTAAGATGACTTTTTATTTTAACAACTTTAAGCTACTACACTACAATAACCTAACTCTCTCTCTCTCTCTCTCTCTCTCTATATATATATATATATATATATATATATATATATATATATATATATATATATATATATATATATATATATATATATATATATATATATATATATATATATATATATATATATATATATATATATATATATATATATATATATATATATATATATATATATATATATATACGCTCTACATTCTACATGCTTAACTAACGTAGTCCCCAAAAATATCTCAAAAGATTTGTGTTCAGTTATAGTCCACTTTAAATAAAAAAAATTATTTTTATTTTATTTAAATTGATTTGGTTCTCTATAACTATCGCTCTGATAAGTGATACCATTCTCTGTGACACCCCTAGGTGGGTCAGATGCAGCAGAAATAATATCTGGATGTCACAGGGGTTGGATCGATAGCAAATAATACATAAAACATTAGATAAAAGATTATCAAATATATATTACATGAAAAGTAGTACAAATGGTTACAAGAATTGTCTTGACATTATTAAAATAGATTGTTCATTCCCCAGATAGAAAAACCCCAGATGAGTTCTTCAATGCAGTCTATCATGATGCTTGATTCCATGCACACACCAAGTACTTGCTTCATTTTCTTGAGAAAAACATGCTTAGAAGGTCAACATAAAGTTGGTGAATTTACAAGTTTAATCAAATAAGTTTGGACACTAAAACAATAACAGAAGTAGTAATGCACAAAGCATCAATACTTAAAAGTAATTACATTCCCTATTGCCCGAAACTGAGGCTAAACTCAATAGGTCCACAACATATGAGGACCCCCATTTCCTTACAATAAGGCACCCATTTTCCAGTTCCATAATGGTATACATCTGTTGTCCCGACTGAGGCACATTGAGCGCTACTCACCCAGATGGGGATCGTCAATCTCAAATAGATCTATTTATAACATTCCAGGCAATTGCAATAATTTTGACAGTTTCAGCGTTTCACGGGTCGTGAGGAATACAATAGCCAAATATAATCAAAGTTTGTACAGTTCAGTTTAAGTCCATAAAACAAGTTGCATGTTTTCTCCCCCAGAAAGGATTTTTAAAAGTTTGTCAATATATTGTGTGGGGCCGTAAACTCACCTTAGTATCTGTTACAGCTGTATAACAAAAGAAATCCAGATAATGCTCACGTCACAGTCAACTGCCTAATTAAGTAGTACAGTCTCAGTAAATAATGCAGGAAACATATGTCATGCTTATACAGTTTTTAGACAGTTTATAAATGTTACTGTGTTTTATTTAAGTAAACTGTAGTACAAGTATTAATAACGTTCAATTAAATTTGTTATTAAATCTACTGTTTAAGTAAAAGTATTTTACTTACAATTTTTGTATAAGTATACTTGCATTTAATTTATATATATAATTTATATAAATTGTTTTATAAAATATAAATACTTTATTTAATTTAATTTAAACTCCCCAAAAGTTTCTAATATTTACTAAATAGTCTTTAGGTTACAAGTTTAAGAAATAACGGTTTTAGTCCTTACAGTTTAAGATTTATTTAAGTTTTATTAATTTAAATGGAATAAGGGTTTTAGGGTTTGTTCAAGTTTCGAATATATGCAAAACTAGTCCCTCTATATTTTATTAAAGGTATACTTTTCGGATATTTCACTTTTAGTCCTTAGGGCTTGTAGTACATTCGGGTGATGGCAAGAATAGTCCTTCTAGTTATAATTAGGTTTTATAGCTTTCATTAAATGGCAAAAATTGTCCCTAGGGCTTCTAAATGTTTCAGCTTATAACATAAATAGTCCTTAGGGTTATAAAATGATAATTTTAACTTTAGAGAATTTACAAAAATGGTCCTTGGGGTTTAATAAGAAACGAATGGAATTAATGAACCCTTAAGCTTTAGGATATTTACAATATTAGTCCTTGTACTTAATGTTTTATCAAAGCAAGTTTTAAATGTCACGGTTTTAATCCATAAGTTTTATTAATTTACATTTTAGTCCGAAAGTTTTTATAAGTTATATTTTTGTTATAAAAACTTTATTTAAGTATTAAAATACTAAGTGGGCTTATTAAATGTGTCAAAAGAGTTAATGGGCTTCCTTATGGACCTAAACATGTTTTAAGTCCATTAATAATTTAAGATTAGCTAAGTGGGCTTAAAAGGCATTAAATGGGTCTAATGGGCTCTTATATATACACGGCTATATTTTATTAGGCCTATTGGGCTTATTCAAGTTTTGGCTATTGTTGCATGGGCTTAACTAGTCCATTAAAGATAACTAACAGTTTATCAAGGTATAGATCTAAGGTTTTTACAAGCTTATTATTGGTTTATCAAAATTAAGTCAAGATCTCTAAATGGAGAGTAAAACCTACGCCATGTTTTACTTTGTGTGTTTCCAATTTAGATTCATGTTAGTTACACATTTGCATGTTAGTCATAAGCTCAAAATAAGCTTATAGCCCATGGCTATAATTATTTTTGGTGTTTCAAAATAAGATCTAAGCTTGTTATATGTTTACAAGTGAACCAAAAAGTCTAACAATAAGATCTAGGTTTAGTATAAGTTTACAAGTTCATCACAAGTTCAAAATGAACTATATAGCCCACGGCTATATTTATTTGTGGTGTTTTAAGGATGAGATAAATGTTTATAAGTTAACCAAAAATTCAAGAATGAGATCTAGTTTAGTTACAAGTTTATAAGTTCACCAAAAGTCCAAAAGTAGGACCTATAGCCCACGGCTATAATTAAATCCATAGAATGGTTTTTATGATTTTTACCAAGTTTATTATAAGTACATGTAACACTCCCAAATTACCACGCAACGGAATACCACTTTGGGGCGCTACTCATAGCACATCACACACAATCATAGAAAACGACCTAAAAAGAGACGTTAAAATAAATATAAACCTTGTCTAAAAAGTTTTCCATCCCAATATATATAAAAGCAGAGTAGCGTTTAGTCCCAAAAACCGTTACCATTCACAATATATACATTAAATGCTTAAAAGCAGTTTATTCATTCAAAGGATGGAAAAATGATATAAACATTTAGACAAGTAAGGACCAACTTCCTCCTCACATGCTCTGCTGCCATCAATCTTGATTACCTAAAATACATGCTTAAAATTATCAACACAACGGTTGAGCAAGTTTATAGGTTTTGCAAATAATCATTTGAACACAAGAATTTTAATCATCTCAAGCTTGTCACACAGACAAGTAATATATATATCGATAAATGCCTTAAGCTCATGCAACTGAACGTTAACCACCACGTCAACCGAATCACTTACGGCGCCCATACACAAGTAAAATTGTCATATACCAACGACCTCTTATACATAATATCCCTTTCAGGTGATCACAAAGGATACAAACCCTGAGATAAGGTTTGTCAAATCAAATAGATCTATCATATGTATTAGCATTTACCTCGCAAGGTAATTAACAGTTCATGAACTTCAGGGACTTCATAAAACAATGGTACTTACGCATTTATCATCATATTAGGGTCCAGCATACCAAAAACAACTTGTGTTCACTTTATAAAACAGCATGTATTCCCCTCGTGGGTTAAAAATCATTTATAACAAGTATAAAAAAAGCAAGGCTATAGACTTACCTTGATAAGAAGTAAGAAACAATAAGTTCTTCGAGACGAGTAGACGAATGCCGACGAATCAACCACGACCTATAATAGTTGCGTGTACTTAATTTCACATTCAAAATAATATAACACGGAAAATGATACTTTACACTTGTATATATATGTATTAACATATATTACAAACCAATGTTTAAGAATCCATGCCCAAAAATCTAATAAAAATGTATACTTGGAAAAATTTGACAATTTTTATTTTCTGGCCAACTTTGACTTTTCTAGTCATCTTTGACCTTCAGGTCTGACCCGATTAATTGACCAACTGAACGACATTTTCATGATTAAAGACTAAAGCATTTTGATGCAAAACGACATTTCGGACAACTTTCTAGTTATACCCGAGACCTGAAACTCAACAAAAACGGACCAAAATGCCCCTGCAAGTTTTGCGCGAAATTACATTTTGACGTTAAAATTTCATTTTTTACTTGTAACTTTTATTCCGTTACTACTCATTTTCAGGTCTGATTCCCGCGATGTAAAGGTAAAACAGCATTCTGAACAACTTTCATGTTTCGGCCGAAGGCCGAAACGGAATAGAAATGACTGATTTACCCCTCGCATCATATCTGTTAAAAGACATTTTTTTTAAATGCAGATTTTCAATTAGGTAGAAGACCCTCAAATATTCAGTTTCAAGACCACTTTACACGCGGTAGACGTAAAACGACATTTTAAACAACTTCACAGTTTTACTCGAAAACTGAAACGGACCAGAAATGACAGATTTACCCCTCGCATCAAATCTCTCAAAAACGACGATTTTTAGAAAAAACGCAGGTTTTAAATTAGCTAGAAGACTGCTAAATGTTCAGTTTCAAGACCACTTTCCTTGTGGTAGACGTAAAATGACATTTTAAACAACTTCACAGTTTTACTCGAACCCTGAAACGGACAAAAAATAGACGATTTTGCCCCTGCAGATTCTGCACAGCAGTTAAGAATTTCTATAATGTAAAATCTGATTTTTAACTTTTACAACTTTCAAATAGACGCCAAAACTTCATTTTTTAGAGTTAAGAGTCGTGTCATACATCGAAACGTTCGTATGGACGACGCCTAACATATTCTAAAGCTGAAATTTATTTTAGAACACTTTCAATTTACCGAAATAATCAAAAACTTTCTGCCCAAATTTAGGTATCTCTCAACCCCTCAAATCAACAATTCTCATCACCAAAATCAATTTCAACACAACCAAACTACCCTAACATCAACACCAATCAACTAGAATCATCAAGAACTTCAAAACACTAACATACATTCATTCCTATGGATTCTTAAACATGATCAAACTACATGCACATACATAATTGACCCAATGTATAAAAAAATACGCAAAAGACTAACAAAAACTTACAAATATCAAGATCATCAAAATCAAACAACCCTAGTGGGTTCTTGGTTGCACCCGGCTATATCCAACACCAATAGAGGATCAAAAACTTTGATTTTTATAATACCCACTTGTTTTTAGCAATATTTATCAACCCTTATGTAAAATCCATGATTTTACCATGAGAAAAACGTAATAAAAGTCTATCCAATGATACTAGAACATTCCTGAACCTAGTAATGGTAATCGAGTTTCGAGGACGAAACTCAAGGTGACATGTGGATGGTGTAAAACCCGAGATTTTTCGTTCATTAAATAATAATGAAGTATGTTTCAAAACCCTTTTTGAACAATACAAAAGTTATTTGAACTGAAAACAAGACAAAAGTCGTACAATCCGTGTACCGACAATTTAATAATTTAATTACATAAATTATTGTCGAGAGATACTTGATAAAACAATTTTATTAAATTGTTTAATATTTCATTTATCTACGGAGAGGTTAAATGAGAATTATCTATATTAAAACGATACTTACGTTATAAAAACGATAAATGATAAATTATCGTCATTTAGAAAAACGAACACGTTTTCGTGTTTATAAGTCATATAGATACTCCATTTTATTGGAGAAATGATTTTAAGATCAATGACGTGATTTTCGTAAGACGAATCAAATTTTATAAACCACTAACGAGTCTCGAACCGTTTATTAATAAGCGTATAATAAAAGTTACGCTTTAAGCCCCTGCAGAATAATTGCAACCTTAACCCCTCAACTATTATAAACCTTGCATATTGTTTTTATAACTTTGAAGTAGTATATATATGTGCAATTAGGGTTCCCCCTCATTTAACTCAAACCCTAGCCTCCACTCACACACACACACATCTAAAGTGGCAGCCGCTACTTTTTCAGTGAGTAAATTCCGGCCACCATAAAATTTCTGCCGCAACCTTTTATCCATAGATCCTATAGATCTATATGTATATACACCATCTGAACCACTTTGTCACTTCATCTGCCAGCCGCCGCTACTATAGGCCGCCATCACCACAGCCGTGGTGATACCACGCTGATGTCACCTCCACAGTCGCAGCCCCCTGCTGCCATTATCACCACAGCCGCCGCCCACTACTAGTGGCCATCTGCCATCACAGCCGTCCCATGCATCACCACCACCACCTTGTCACTCCAACCACAGTCGTGGTCAAAACCCACCAGCAGCCCTGTCATCATCACCACCGCAACCCCTGCTGCCAGCCACCAGTCGCGCAGCCACCTGCTGCCATCATCACCACCATCCTACTCCACCTCTCACGTCACCACAGCCATCACCCATGGCCAACCTACACCACGACCATCTCCACAAACAGTCACCACTTGTCACACCCCACCATGGCGGAATATGGGACGCGACGCATGGATATCATCACAACAATAGCGTGTCCATAGAGAGAACTATATGAATTAGAAATGTCATAAAAGGTGACACAAATGTCATGACAATATCTCATCAATGCAGGAGTCTAGGTAAGTAGGTAATAGTCCTACCTCTTACCCAAGACAAACAAATAACACAAACAAATCAACATATAGGTTCATAGTATCACTTATTGAAAAAAACAGAAAAATAAACTAAGAAGGAACGGGGATCTCCTTCTAAATGCATTCCTACGCGACTCCAATCCTAGCCACATATGTTCTCACGCTTAACCACTTTACCACCTGAAAGAGACACTAAAACACGTCAACATAATGTTGGTGAGAGTCATAGGTTTAGACTCCAACCGAAAATAGATTATAATAAGCTGTGAACAACCATAAACCACTAAACATATGGACAATGTGCTACAAGTATGCATTAACAACAAACATTCAAGATCAATCATTCCAAACCAAATCCAAGGCTCCCAGCCTTACCAAACACCATGGTACCATAGGCGCCCATACACCTATGTACCAATCCCAAGGCCCCGCCTTGTCATTACCCATTGGTCCCATAGATGCTCACACATCTATGTACCTCCCCAAGGCCCCGCCTTGTCAACATCCCCTTGATACCAACTCAAACCACAATAACTGAGATGGTACGTGTCCCCCGATCCAAATCATAAACACAATCAAGAATCACATAGCAGTTAATCACATTAGTGCACACACAAGTCCATCACAAACCATAAAAACATTCACAACATTAGTTACAAAACCATACAGTGTCTCTTCCATCCCATCTGGAAGTGAAAATCATTAAAAGATATGGGACTATGAAACTCACCTGATTGAGCTTCTCCGAAAGTCCGCGCACTAGCAAAAAGCTAACAAACAAAAGCACACAATCAAAACATGAACCAAACACTAAGATGGCTCATCAACCTATGATGGACATCTAACCTTCTCCTATATATACACCTCATTTATATGCTCTAAGCATTGAAATTTTGTATAGTTAAGTTCGTTTTTCTCAGTTCTTGTCAAATTGAAAGTCCTAACAATATCGAGTTTTCAACTGTTTTTAGTTGTTAATATTTTTTGGATATTCTATTTGCTAATTCAAACAATGCCTTGCAAAACTGAAAAATATTGTCTACTTATATGTAAAACACAGTGCAAATACCAAGAATTTATCCAATTAAAATTCAAAATGTAAATTTTACAAACTTATAGGACTGAAAATGTAAATTCTATGAAATGTAAATGCTAAAAATGTAAAATTAACAAGTACAAGGACTGAAAGTGTAAAATCAGTAAACTATGAGGACTGAAATTGAAAACTATGCAAACAACTAACCAATTTCCAAAAAAACTCCAAACTACCTAACTGAAATTTAACAACTTTGAAAGTTTAAGGACCTGATTTAAGCAAACCCTAAAAACTTGGTAGTTTAGCCATCATTACAACCAGTTCAAAACATTAAGGACCAAAGTGCAATATTTGAAAAGTTTTAACTAAAAACAGGTTTCAAACTCAAATAAGCTCGTTTGAGCTTATTTCTCAACCAAAATTGTTCAAACCACTTGCAAAATGCTTAAAATAAAAAATAAGCTAGACTTGTCCAAGGAAATTAGATGAAACTGACTAAAAAGCTGATAAGCAATTTCCAATAAGCACAAAATAAGCTATAAAGGAATCTAGACTTGCACAACTGAATTTTAGTAATGAAACTGATTAATGAGCTCAAAATATGAATGGGAAATCAAGTCTTGTTCAAAATCATCCAGTAATAAGCCCAGAATTTGAAATAAGCTAAAATTAGGCTTATGTTGACCAGCGTTGACCAAGCTTTTTTCAATAAGCTCAAATTCTCAAAAATTGACCAGGAACATTTGCTAAGTGAATTTGTGAAAGAAAATAGACCAGTTTATGAATAAGATAATGAGATATGAAAAATCAGTTTACACTTTACAGAAACATGCATTTGCTTATTGGTTCAGATTTTTGCTTATATCTTGCTGAAAACTAGAAACTGTACAAAATCCCTATAGAATCTGAATCTTCATATATTGAGTGAGATTTGAAAATTGGTTTGATGAAATTTCATCAAGAAACAAATGAATGGTGAGCAAATCAATTTGGTAACTTTTTGAACTAAATTTGACTGAAAATGACCCAAACCTTTTAAACTGCCATTTGCCTCTTTGACTTAAATCTTGACTTGAAAATGACTCAAAACCATTTATTATCACTTACTTACTGAAATTGAAGCAATTCTCTCCAAATACCAACACTTGAAAATCAGTTTCAAGATAATGCCCAACACTACTTATACTGAACTTTTGGAAATTTTGTGAAGTCTTTTTGAGTACAAGTTTAAACTGAGTAAAAAGCTTTATCAGGCTAAGTTTAGGAACCAAAATGAAGCATGTAAGAACTAGAAACAAAAACATCACTCAACAAGAACTCAAAATGGCAAGCCAAACTAAAATGACTGAAAATAAGCTAAATTAGGACAAGTACTCAACTAATAAGCAGATTAATCTACAATTAAGCTACCAATACACTAAGATCAGATCAGAAGCAGTTTAGAACAAGTTTTATCATGCAAACAAACAAGATTAACTAGAATTGAGCAGGCATATTGCTGTTTAGAGGAATTTAAATTCAGAAACTTAGAACCAATAGCATATGCCTCCTTTGGGGAGTAGAGGAGCGTTGAGCTCTCTATTCTAGTGCTAACCACCACCTTAGCACTAGATAACCCTATCCACAATCAAATAAATAGCTATCAACCAACAAATCTGCCATTGATGAGCTTGAATTCATCAAATTTTGAAAAACTGGACTGGATGATCAAATCAGCTACAATCTTCAATCAAAGCTTATTATGATCTAAGAATGATCATAACAAACTCATAACAGCAACACAGTAACAATGGTGCAAGGAATGAACAGTATAGGAGGTAAAGAGAATTGGCGGGAAAGTGAAATTTGAATTTTATTTATGGAAAAATTGTTACAAAGCTGTTAAGTGGTTACAAACTAACTAACAAACTCAAGAGTGTGTCAAACTCTTGAGTTGTTGAGCTAAGAACTAGAAAATGGTGAAAGAAAATAAAAGTGTGTGTGTTTTCACACTTTTCTCCAACAACTGAAAATGAGGACTATCTAGGGTATTTATAGACTTGAGAAGTAAAGCAGTTGGGGTTGGTGACGTGTTGGAACCAATCCCAGGCTTCCACGTGTCCAACTGAGCTTAACTGATTTTTGTTGATGAAGAACTGAATTGGGGTTTTTCACTTGAGTTGATTTCATCTCAATTGGTTATGACCAATGGATTCGTCTTGTGATTTTGAGCAAGTTTCATGTTTATAACTTTCCTTAAAATCGCCTCTAGCACCAAGTCGAATCTGGAAATTTTGTTTGTTTGAAGATGACACGTGGCATATCTTCATTGGTTGTGGAGGGTGCACATGGATCATTATCCAAAAGCTAATTTTCTATTGGCTGAGAAGTGGCTAGTGGGATTAAACTGTTTTGATTTGGTAATTAATGCTGGCGGCTAGTGGACAATGAGTTGGCAATCCATAGTATTGTTTTCTTGCATTCCCATTGGTTGTAAGCTTATGACACGGATTAAGCACATTTCAACTTTCCAAACATGGCAGAATTGATCCCTTGACTTTGGCAGATTATATATTTGAGCTATTCACTTCATTTCTTTGGAATATTTGGTCCTTCAAACTTCATTCTTGAACAAAATTGGTCCTTTGACTGAGTTGACTTGAGAGTTGACCAAATTTGACTATGATCTTGACTTTTACATATTTACACTTTTAGTCCTTCATCTTTGGCAGTTTGTCAAGATAGGTCATTTGTCTTTAAAGTCTTGTCACTTTTGATCCTCATTTGTCTTTTTCATCAAATTAAGCTTGATTTTCCTTTGTTTGCTTGAAAATGTATCCTTCTTACCTATTTGAGCACAAATACAAAACATACCACATAATTCCGCTTTATAGCACAAAGTTTAGGTATTTTCATTGTGTTTTAGGGTGATTTGTTCATAAATTGATATGAGTTTTTGCTCATATCAAATCCCCTACACTTGAACATTGTCATGTCCTCATTCAATACTATATATTTAAGCACAAATATACATTCTCCTAATAATTAATCCATCTTGGCCATATGGAATGCATCTACACTACTCTAAACTACATGATGCATGATTTTGATTTTTAACAATGCAATAAACAAAATACAATTCTATCTATATCTTTTTGGTTTTTCTTGAAATGGCTTTGATGGAAATAACTCATAAAGAATTCAATGACTTTGATTAGGGCTTGGGTACCATGGAAATTTATCACCCTTAAGTTTCACTTTCCCCATACCAAGCTTAAAAATGGGATCATTGTATTCACAAGTAAAAAATGCATCAACTTATTCATGACAATTAAATGTGGAACCGGTTATTATTTGAGCAAATTGCTTGTGGGCAAATTTGTCATTATTCAAGTGTGAATTATAAGAAGTGTAAAATCCAAAAATAAGGAAGCACGGTTTTAATCCTAAGTAATCCTCTCATCCATTACTCGAAAAACCGCTCACAATTAATATAAGTCCGTTTCAAGAGTAATAAGTCATTCGCCTTATGTGTAAAATCCTCATGTCATGCTTTCATAAGTAGCTACACACTCGCTAAGGAAAGAAAAATAAAACTCACGCAATAATTTACATCCGCCATCTTTTTGAGACTTTGGATCTTCAACCCCGCAACCCGTCAAGGTAATATTGGATTGGAGCAATCTATTGAATCCCCGCAACCCGTCAAGGTAATATTGGAACTCAATAGTCACTATAATTAACACCACACTGCCCCTCTTGGGAGTCTTGTATATATATATTTTTTTTTTTCTTTTTTTTCTTTTTTTTTTCTAGCCACTCATTTTTTTCATAAGCCGCTCTTATTTTTCTTTATTCCTCACAAAGAAATTTGAAAAGAATAAAAGGAAAAACACCCGCTAAATATTGAGCATGACATAAGTCTAGTACACATAAAATGTTCTAACTTAGAATCTTAAGACGTACTTATACCAACCATGAATGATTAGACAAAAATGCATAAGAGATTACAAACCGATTAAAACCGTTCTTGATTATTTATTAACAATTATATACATGCGAAGAAATTAGAGGTTAAGAAGAGAATGGTTTAGCCACAAGTAATTATCATGAAGTTTATCTAGCCCTTTTACACTTGCTTCAACTCTATCATTTCCCATTCTCCACAAATTTAAAATCTCAAATAATGAGATTGGTGGATGCTTAGCCTAATAGACCAATGAAGGACTACATGGTTAAGGATACTAGCTAGAGAATGCTAAGATAAGCAAACTCGGGTTGAGTCAAAATATCCATGGCGGGCCTAATATGTCAAAGAAGTCTAAACTTGTTAAACCATGTTTTATTATATTTTTCTCTTTTATACATTTTTGATGAAAAATAAAGAAGAAATATATACAATGAAAATGTGTTATGCAAATAAAAAATGATTGATGCAAAAATTATGAATGCATATTTTTGGTGGCCAAAGTAGATCAAAAGTTTGAAAAATGTTTGAAAAATTAATTTTTCCAATTATCATGAAAGACAATGACAAGTTCTAGGTAAGGTCACTTTGATAGAAGACCCCCCTACACTTAAGCTAAACATTGTCCTCAATATTTAAGAGCATGGAAGTATAAAGACTTCCCCTACACTTATGACAATGAATAGACTTTGCTTAACCCAGGTTAAGGAAAGGACAACTATTAGTGAATTCATGTTTAAGCACAAGGTGTCAATGAAAGATCACAATATTAACAAAGTGAACTGGATACAAGGGCCTCCTCCATAAGCTCCAAAGCATGAAATGAGTGAGCAACCCTACAAACAAGCATGAAGACAAAAGAAGGTCTCCCCTACACTTATCTCCAAGTCTATACCTTTATTTCTAACCTACAACACTCTAAACCTAGTTATACGATGCTTGAGTTAAAGAGTCTCTAGCTCGACTCGTCCCACAATGAATTAATTCATGGGGAAAATGGGGATCTCTTGGACCATTTCAACGGAAATGTCCTCCCCAAAATAATGCTTCACACGGTGACCATTCACTTTAAAATTTGGACCATCGGGTTGTGACAACTCAATAGTTCCATATGGAAACACTTGAGTAATAGTGAATGGACCGGACCATCTCGACTTAAGCTTGCCCGCAAAAAGTTTCAACCCTGAGTTAAAGAGGAGAACCGGCTCTCCAACTTTGAACTCACGGTTCTTGATCTTAGCATCATGCAATTTCTTAGTCTTTTCCTTGTAAAGCAAAGAATTTTCATAGGCATTGGCTCTCAATTCATCCATCTCATTAAGTTGATCTTTCCTATGTGAACCGGCTTGGTTTAAATCAAAGTTAGCCCACTTGAGAGCCCAAGATGCCTTGTGTTCTAACTCGAATGGGAGGTGGCACGCTTTTCCATAGACAAGCCTATAAGGAGTACAACCAATTGGTGTTTTAAAAGCCGTCCTAAACGCCCACAAAGCATCATCAAGCTTATCCGACCAAGAAGCTCGATGCTCTCCCACCGTTCTCTCTAAAATTCTCTTTAAACCACGATTTGTGACCTCGGTTTGACCATTTGTTTGAGGGTGATACGCGGTAGAAAGTCTATGATTATCTCCATATTTCTTCATAACTCTCGTGAATTGATTATTACAAAAGTGCGTACCACGATCACTTATGATGGCCCGAGGTACACCAAATCTATCAAATAATTGCTTTAAGAACTTCACAACAACTCTAGCATCATTTGTAGGTAAGGCTTTAGCCTCCACCCATTTAGACACATAATCCACCGCCACAAGTATATACTTGTTTCCCTTAGAGGATGGAAAAGGTCCCATGAAATCAATGCCCCACACATCAAATATCTCACACTCTTGGATAAAATTTTATGGCATCTCATCACGTTGCATAATTTTTCCTTGTCTTTGACACACATCACAAAATTTCACCATTTCATGGGCATCCATGTAAATGGAAGGCCAATAGTAACCCGAATCAAAGACTTTCTTAGCGGTATAGTTGGGCCCAAAATTTCCACCCGTAGGTACTTTATGACACGCTTCTAAAATCTTAAATGCCTCGGGCCCATCTACACACCGTCTAATGATTTGGTCCGCACATTGCCTAAAAAGATAGGGATCATCCCAAAAGTAGTACTTAACTTCCTTAAGAAATTTCTTCTTTTGTTGATAAGTAAGACCCTCAATAAGCACATTGCCCACAAGATAGTTTGCGATATCCGCAAACCAAGGAGTGGCATCCTCTTTGGAAGAGATAGACATGAGCTCCTCTAATGGAAAGGATTCATTGATTTCTTGATGTGGCAAATCTCCTTGAAAAGGATGCTCAAGTCTACTCAAGTGATCCGCCGCTAAATTCTCGGCCCCTTTCTTATCACGAATTTCTATTTTAAACTCTTGAAGCAACAAAACCCATCTCAAAAGCCTAGGCTTAGCATCTTCTTTTGTCATAAGATACTTGAGAGCGGAATGATCCGTATACACTATGGTTTTGGAGAGCACAAGGTATGGTCTAAATTTCTCAAAAGCATATACTATAGCAAGCAACTCTTTTTCCGTGGTAGTGTAATGAAGTTGTGCACCGGTCATGGTTTTACTCGCATAGTGTATAGGTTGAAAATGCTTATTAACTCTTTGTCCTAAGACGTCCCCCACCGCATAATCACTAGCGTCACACATAAGCTCAAAAGGTAATTCCCAATTTGGAGAAACCAAAACGGGAGCCTTTGTCAATTTCTCCTTAAGAGTCTCAAAAGAGTCCAAACAATCTTGGTTAAAAATGAAAGGAGCCTCTTTTTCCAATAGGTGAGTCATCGGTCTAGCTATCTTAGAAAAATCTTATATAAAGCGCCTATAAAATCCCGCATGACCTAAGAAACTCCTCACACCTTTAACCGAGGTGGGTGAGGGAAGCTTAGCAATCACATCAATTTTAGCTCGATCCACTTCTAATCCCTTGTTGGATATTTTATGTCCTAAAACAATTCCCTCTTTCACCATAAAGTGACATTTCTCCCAATTAAGCACTAAACGTGTTTCCTCACAACGCTTAAGCATTCTCTCTAGATTGGTGAGACATGAGGTAAATGAATTTCCAAAGACGGAAAAATCATCCATAAAAACCTCCATAGTTTGCTCTATCATGTCATGGAAAATCGCCATCATGCACCTTTGAAACGTCCCTGGTGCATTACATAAGCCAAAAGGCATCCTCTTGTAAGCAAATGTACCGTAGGGACAAGTGAATGTGGTCTTTTCTTGATCCTTAGGGTCAATGGGTATTTGGAAATAACCCGAAAAGCCATCAAGAAAGCAATAGTACTCATTTCCCGCTAAGCGTTCAAGCATTTGATCCATAAAAGGTAATGGGAAATGGTCTTTCCTAGTAGCCTCATTGAGTTTCCTATAATCAGTACAAACTCTCCAACCGGTGACAAGTCTCGTAGGAATAAGCTCATTGTTCTCATTAGGCACCACGGTGATTCCACCCTTCTTTGGAACACAATGAACCGGACTAACCCATGGAGAGTTGGAAATGGGATAAATCATACCCGCATCTAAGAGTCTAATCACTTCCTTCTTAATGACCTCATGGATTTTTGGGTTAACTCTTCTTTGACTTTGAATGGCGGGTTTATAGTCATCCTCTATAAGGATTTTGTGTGTACAAAAATGTGGATCAATTCCCCTTATGTCGGATATTTTCCATGCTAAGGCTTTCTTGTGTTTCTTAAGGACTTCAATAAGTTGCTCCTTCTCATCCTCTTTCAACTCTTTAGCAATGATCACAGGTAATTGGTCTTTTCCCTCTAAGAAAGCATACTCTAGGTGGGATGAAAGGTCCTTAAGTTCAATAGGAGGTGGACTCTCTATGGAAGGTTTTACTATGGAAGGATCCTCAATGGTAACTTCTTGTGGAATAGGAGAAGGAATAGGGTCCTCATTGAGCAACTTTTGGATAGTAAGAATATCTTCTTCCCAATTAATGGGGGAATCATCATCACCAAGAAAGTTTGACTCAAATTCCTCCAAGAGGAAATCACTCTCTCCAAAAGGTGTTAAAGAGGGAGCAATTGAGGCCACGGTTTCAACATGGGGCATCTCATCACTAGTACTCTTACAAGCATCATGAAAGTGTTCATCACACACCTCATCTAGCACATCAACAATGTTAATAGTCTTACAAGGTCTAGATTCTTTAGCCTCTTTCCTATCACAAACTTTCCCTAACTTAAACACCACTCTCTCATCTTCTACTCTCATAATTAGTTCTCTTTCCGCCACATCTATCAAAGTACGACCCGTTCTAAAAAACGGTCTACCAACAATCAAAGGAACTCTAGGATCCATGTCATAATCAACCACTACAAAGTCGACTGGAAACGTAAACTTATCCACACCTACAAACACATCCTCCGCGATACCTACGGGGTAAGCTATGGTTCGATTGGCTAATTCAAGGGTCATCCTAGTGGGAGTGAGCTCGGGAAGAGAGAGTTTTTTCCAAACCGATAAAGGCATGAGGTTAATGCTTGCCCCTAGATCCGCTAAAGCCATGCAATTTTCAACACCGGGAAAATTACAAGGTATCAAGAAGCGCCCCGGATCTCCAAGTTTTGTTGGTAAGGTTTTAAGTAGCACGGCGGAACAATTTTCATTAAGGGATGTGTTGGGTAAATCAACCAATTTTTCTTTGTTTGAGAGTAAATCCTTGAACATCTTAGCAAACTTTGGCATATAAGCAAGAGCTTCCGCAAAGGATATATTGATGTTGAGTTGCTTGAACATCCTTAAGAAATTGGAGACTTGGATGTCATCCTTGTTCTTTAACTTGTCCTTTTTCAACCTTGAAGGATATGAAAGAGTAGGTTTTGGTGTAGGTGGAATAGGTGTTGTAGTGGAAGATTTGTCTTTGTTAGCTTCTTCATTGGGAAGTGTGGAAGGTAAAGGAGAAGTAAGAATAGGTTGAGAAGGTGTGTTTGAGTGAATGGGAGCATTTTGAGGTGGTGAAGTAGAGGTAGAAGGCTTGTCACAAGTAGGAGCAAAAGTGGGTTGAACAATAGGAGGTTTAGAAGGTGAAGGATCCTTTGTTGTTGTTCCACTTCTTGTTGTAACAGCATTGACATTTGCCCTTGGATTTGTTTGTGTGTTGGATGGTAAAGCCCCTTGTGGTCTTTGATTATAAAGCATCATAAACTTCTTATTTGTGTCTTCATGCATTTCTCTCATTCTTCTCTCATGAGCTTCATTCATTTCTCTTAATCTCTTCTCATTAGCTTGGAACCTCCTTTCATTCTCTTGATTCATCTTGTGAAAAAGATCAATTGTGTTATAATCTTGTGGCACATTTCCTTGAAAACCTTGGGGTTGGAAAGGTGGAGGTTGAGCATGAAATCCTTGGTTTGGTGGATAAAAGTTATTTCCTTGAGATTAAAAATGATTGGGTGCCTTGTAGTTATTTCCTTGGTAAGGTGGTCTTTGCCCTTGATTCCTTGGTAAAATTTGAGGAGGATTTTGTTGAATTTGGGTAGGTGGTTGGGGTGGGAATCCCGGTGGAGTAAGGTAATTTTGGGACTTGTAAGAAAGGTTATTTGGATTGATATTTGGCTTGAAGTGTTCACGATGTTCCTCTTGGTAAGCATAACATTCCCCTTGATAAACTTGCACCTTATCACATTGTTCATAAGAATGGGGACCTCCACAAGTTACACAAGAAAGAGTAATGGCATTCACATCATTTGAAGAATTGTTCAATGAAATGTTCTTAATAGCTTGAACCATCTCTTGAATCATCTCTTGTTGACCTTTATTCATTTGTTGAATGATCTCTTGTTGATATTTGAGGAATTGGTTATCACAAGGTGTTTGAGAAGTGTTTTGGATAACATGAACCCTTTCTTCAATTGAGTGTTTGTTTGAACCATTGCTTTAGTCTCAATGATGTCCAAGGCCTCTTGAATGGATTTAAGAAGAATATTCCCTCCCGCTGAAGCATTGAGTGAATCTTGGTGATGAGGTTTAAGGCCATCATAGAAAGTATTGATTTGGTGAACTTCATCCAATCCATGGTTAGGGCATCTCCTCAATAACTCTCTATACTCTTCCCAAGCATCACTAAAGGATTGACTAGGTTTTTGTTGAAAGCCTATAATTAAGTTCCTCAAAGCCATAGTCTTAGATGGAGGAAAGAACTTGTTCAAAAACTTAGTGGTGAAACCATCCCATGTGGTGATACTATCGGGTGGTTGGGTGTCTAACCAATGCTTAGCGGGTCCCTCTAGAGAAAATGGCACTAACATCAACTTAATAGCATCATGTGGAACTCCATTGTGCTTAATGGTATTGCAAAGAGCAAGGAATCTCTTAAGGTGATCATGAGGATTATCATTCTTGTAACCATAGAAAGGTGTTTGTGAAACCAAGGTAATCATAGCCGTTTTTAGCTCAAATGTATTTGCGGGAATGTCGGGAATCCTAATAGCACTAGCATATCCATGAACATTGGTTTGCAAACGTTCCATCAAAGAACGATTATCAACAGCCATGGATTCTTGTTGTGGAGGAGTCAAAGCACGATTCTCGTGATCGGCTTGATGGACGGTGGTGGTCTTACTCTTTCTCTTTTTCTTCCTTTTCGGAGGAAGTGGTTTTACACCAATCGGTATTTGTGCACGCCCGCGAGTGAGCATGCAACTCAATACGAGGAATGAGAGAGAAGCTCTCGTGTGACTTTGAAGAGAAAAGGATTATCCTCTTCGAGTTTTAATATGAAATATCCACAAGAAAATAATATATATGTATGTACTACTTGGGTGCAAGACCCCCAATGAAGCCTTCCTTCTTAGAATAGTCACAAGTGAACGGGGGGTTAGGTGGCGCGAAGCACTTAAGTACCTATTGACCCTTAGATGGCATTTTATAGTACATCGCCTTTCTATTCACTTAAATGTTCGTATTCTTCGAATTGTTGCTTATTGAGAGTATTTATCTATTCTTGCTTTATTTTGTTTGATCGATACACGTGTCAAGGACCGGAACGCCCCTCAACACGGTGTATTGCCTTGGCAATACTTATGGAGAATATGTAGATTGGTTGTTCTTATACGTATGCGTATTTACTTATAATAATATATGGAAAATGTTTTTGTATTTATGAGTTTTTAAGAGAAAATACTATATGTACATAAAAACCGAGAGAATCCAATAATATATATTTTTGGGTGCAATCTCTTAGGAAAAATATTGCTTTTTGAATTTTTTAATTTGTTTGGTCAATTCTTTAGGAAAAGAATTGTTTTGTTAATTTTTTAGTTTTTATATATTTTTATATTTTTGATTTTTTATTTGTTTTTGATTTATGATACGTAAAAATAACGTTCACAAGGTGAACGTATCCCAAAAGCCAATGAAAACCGTCAATCGATAGTCTCTCGTAAAGTCAAAGAACCGGCAGTGGCGCCATTTGAAATTGTGTATAGTTAAGTTCGTTTTTCTCAGTTCTTGTCAAATTGAAAGTCCTAACAATGTTGGGTTTTTAACTATTTTTGGTTGTTAATATTTTTTGGATATTCTATTTTCTAATTCAAACAATGCCTTGCAAAACTGAAAAATATTGTCTGCTTATATGTAAAACACATTGCAAATACCAAGAATTTATCCAATTAAAATTCAAAATGTAAATTTTACAAACTAAAAGAACTGAAAATGTAAATTCTATGAAATGTAAATGCTAAAAATGTAAAATTAACAAGTACAAGGACTGAAAGTGTAAAATCAGTAAACTATGAGGACTGAAATTGAAAACTATGCAAACAACTAACCAATTTCCAAACAAACTCCAAACTACCTAACTGAAATTTAACAACTTTGAAAGTTTAAGGACCTGATTTAAGCAAACCCTAAAAACTTGGTAGTTTAGCCATCATTACAACCAGTTCAAAACATTAAGGACCAAAGTGCAATATTTGAAAAGTTTTAACTAAAAACGGGTTTCAAACTCAAATAAGCTCGTTTGAGCTTATTTCTCAACCAAAATTGTTCAAACCACTTGCAAAATGCTTAAAATAAAAAATAAGCTAGACTTGTCAAAGGAAATTGGATGAAACTGACTAAAAAGCTGATAAGCAATTTCCAATAAGCACAAAATAAGCTATAAAGGAATCTAGACTTACACAACTGAATTTTAGTAATGAAACTGATTAATGAGCTCAAAATATGAATGGGAAATCAAGTCTTGTTCAAAATCATCCAGTAATAAGCCCAGAATTTGAAATAAGCTAAAATTAGGCTTATGTTGACCAGCGTTGACCAAGCTTTTTTCAGTAAGCTCAAATTCTCAAAAATTGACCAGGAACACTTGCTAAGTGAATTTGTGAAAGAAAATAGATCAGTTTATGAATAAGATAATGAGATATGAAAAATCAGTTTACACTTTACAGAAACATGCATTTGCTTATTGGTTCAGATTTTTGCTTATATCTTGCTGAAAACTAGAAACTGTACAAAATCCCTATAGAATCTTAATCTTCATATATTGAGTGAGATTTGAAAACTGGTTTGATGAAATTTCATCAAGAAACAAATGAATGGTGAGCAAATCAATTTGGTAACTTTTTGAACTAAACTTGACTGAAAATGACCCAAACTTTTTAAACTGCCATTTGCCTCTTTGACTTAAATCTTGACTTGAAAATGACTCAAAACCATTTATTATCACTTACTGAAATTGAAGCAATTCTCTCCAAATACCAACACTTGAAAATCAGTTTCAAGATAATGCCAAACACTACTTATACTGAACTTTTGGAAATTTTGTGAAGTCTTTTTGAGTACAAGTTTAAACTGAGTAAAAAGCTTTATCAGGCTAAGTTTAGGAACCAAAATGAAGCATGTAAGAACTAGAAACAAAAAAATCACTCAACAAGAACTCAAAATGGCAAGCCAAACTAAAATGACTGAAAATAAGCTAAATCAGGACAAGTACTCAACTAATAAGCAGATTAATCTACAATTAAGCTACCAATACACTAAGATCAGATCAGAAGTAGTTTAGAACAAGTTTTATCATGCAAACAAACAAGATTAACTAGAATTGAGCAGGCATATTGCTGTTTAGAGGAATTTAAATTCAGAAACTTAGAACCAATAGCATAGGCCTCCTTTGGGGAGTAGAGGAGCGCTGAGCTCTCTATTCTAGTGCTAACCACCACCTTAGCACTAGATAACCCTATCCACAATCAAATCAATAGCTATCAACCAACAAATCTGCCATTGATGAGCTTGAATTCATCAAATTCTGAAAAACTGGATTGGATGATCAAATCAGCTACAATCTTCAATCAAAGCTTATTATGATCTAAGAATGATCATAACAAACTCATAATAGCAACACAGTAACAATGGTGCAAGGAATGAACAGTATAGGAGGTAAAGAGAATTGGCGGGAAAGTGAAATTTGAATTTTATTTATGGAAAAATTGTTACAAAGCTGTTAAGTGGTTACAAACTAACTAACAAACTCAAGAGTGTGTCAAACTCTTGAGTTGTTGAGCTAAGAACTAGAAAATGGTGAAAGAAAATAAAAGTGTGTGTGTTTTCACACTTTTCTCCAACAGCTGAAAATGAGGACTATCTAGGGCATTTATAGACTTGAGAAGTAAAGCAGTTGGGGTTGGTGACGTGTTGGAACCAATCCCAGGCTTCCACGTGTCCAATTAAGCTTAACTGATTTTTGTTGATGAAGAACTGAATTGGGGTTTTTCACTTGAGTTGATTTCATCTCAATTGGTTATGACCAATGGATTCGTCTTGTGATTTTGAGCAAGTTTCATGTTTATAACTTTCCTTGAAATCGCCTCTAGCTCCAAGTCGAATCTGGCAATTTTGTTTGTTTGAAGATGACACGTGGCATATCTTCATTAGTTGTGGAGGGTGCACATGGATCATTATCTAAAAGCTAATTTTCTATTGGCTGAGAAGTGGCTAGTGGGATTAAACTGTTTTGATTTGGTAATTAATGCTGGCGGCTAGTGGACAATGAGTTGGCAATCCATAGTATTGTTTTCTTGCTTTCCCATTGGTTGTAAGCTTATGACACGGATTAAGCACATTTCAACTTTCCAAACATGGCAGAATTGATCCCTTGACTTTGGCAGATTATATATTTGAGCTATTCACTTCATTTCTTTGGCATATTTGGTCCTTCAAACTTCATTCTTGAACAAAATTGGTCCTTTGACTGAGTTGACTTGAGAGTTGACCAAATTTGACTATGATCTTGACTTTTACATATTTACACTTTTAGTCCTTCATCTTTGGCAGTTTGTCAAGATAGGTCCTTTGTCTTCAAAGTCTTGTCACTTTTGATCCTCTTTTGTCTTTTTCATCAAATTAAGCTTGATTTTCCTTTGTTTTCTTGAAAATGTATCCTTCTTACCTATTTGAGCACAAATACAAAACATACCACATAATTCCGCTTTATAGCACAAAGTTTAGGTATTTTCATTGTGTTTTAGGATGATTTGTTCATAAATTGATATGCGTTTTTGCTCATATCAAGCATCTCATTACACCCCTCTATAAAGCCCTTAACTTAGTTTACTTCATAACCCGTCCCGTTAACATTTTACCCAAAACAGTCCCGGTTTTTAGGTCTCCAAACTATAAGCCAAACGCTGACCTAACCATACCCATGATCTCTGTAAAGGAAACCCTACGCCCTTACATATATTAGCTAACTTATCCCTTTTGCCCCAACCTTAAAGCTACTGTTAAGGCCCCGATATATATATATATATATATATATATATATATATATATATATATATATATATATATATATATATATATATATACTTCTGCCTATCCGCATTTTACCGATTTTGAACATACAAAAAGTTTGTTATGATTAGGGGGTCTTACCCTAACCCATTTGCTTAGCCACCCTTAAGGTCTCTTATTTAATATATAAACCAACACACATGCTCATTATAGTGCTCAAGTGTACTCCTAAGTACCCCAATCACCTTAAAACGTTAAATTAAACCCGACTGATTTCAAAACTGTTTTGACCTCCGACTGTTTTAACCTGTTTTTGACCCACCTCCCGACCTCCAATTTAGTTCTCGTTTCTTGCATTTGAAAGCCACTTCAATTACCTATTCAAGGATGCTTGGATCGCAAAATAAGAGTTTGTAGAACTCTAGATATGATCAAAACAAGTGACTCAAAAATCTGCCCAGTTTTTAAAAACGAATTTAAACATGATTAAACCCTAATTAACATCACTAATAATCACCAATCATTATCCTAATCATGTTAATTGTTATAAAACCCCTAATTACAGATCTATTAAGAACTCTAATCCATCATATAAATTGATTACATAAAACTTGAAGCCTTAATGCTATAAAACAAGAAAACTATAAGAATTAAATCAAGATTTTTACCTCAAATCTTCAAGAAAATTATTTTTGATGAATCCCTAAATTAGGGCTTGTAAAAATTCGGCCAAAAGGGGATAAAATTAATGAAAAACTGATTTTTGTGATATAAACATGGTATTTATATGTTTTATTAAAAAGGCTTTTCCAAATTGGGCTCAAGTTGGGTCTTTTGGCCCATTATCCTTTCTTTTTCTTTTCTAGTCGGTTTAAAATCCGATTCATATATATATTTTTTTTATTTTTTTTTCTTTTTAAGACTTATTAATATATTATTAACAATACCTTAAGTTACCGTAATTTATTTCAGCTCCTAAAGCCTCCGAAACCTTAAAACCGTAAAACTAGTCAATTTTACGCGTATACCGAAAAAACGTAAAATATACAGTTTTAAAAAAAATCTTAAATTTTGAAATAAACTTTATAACTAAGTTCTAAATGACTTAAAAACCATCCCGAAAAATACTCACATGACTAAACACCTTACCCGAGACCTCTAAATGCTAAACCCCAAATCGTAAAAAAAAATACGATTTACTATAATACTTATACGTATACGTAAAACACCAAAATAACCCCATTTCATTTCATAGTCACTAATTTGTGAGCTCATGAACATGAAATAACCGTTCCTCGATTAACTTATGAGTACTTTATACCCATAAACGATATCCACACCAACCTCGTTTACGCAAAATAACATGTAAACACGCAAATCACATAGTCACACATAAATTAACCTTAAAATAAGACCAAGTGACGAACCTCAAAACCACGGTTGTCACATCACTCCCTCCTACTAGAAATCTCGTCCCGAGATTTACTCCTTAGGATCGTCATTATCAATTAGTTGAGGATACTTGCTCCTCATAAATCCTTCACGTTCCCACGTGAACTCTAGTCCATGTTCCAAATTCCATCTACCCATAACTACGGTATATTAACCTTTTTATCCAACGTCCTAGCTTCACGACCCAAAATATCTATCGGCTCTTCGATAAAACGAAGACTCGTATCCATATTAATATCATCTAGCGGTACTTGCAAGTCAGTTCTTGCTAAGCATTTCCTCAAGTTTGATACATGAAATACGTCATGCACACTACTCAATTCCTCCGGTAATCTCAACCTATACGCCACTAGCCCAATCCTTTCAAGGATTTCAAATTGACCCACAAATCTAGGTGTTAACTTCCCTTTTCTTTCCAAACCGCATCACCCCTTTACATGGTGAAACCTTTAGCATAACTTTATCTCAAATCTCAACGGCTTACGCCCCTTGTCCGCATAGCTCTCTTGTCGGTTCTTTGCTATTTTCAACCTCTACTTAGTCACTGCCACCACCTCCATAGTTTTCTGATCCACCTCCGGTCCAATACGTTGGTCGCTTCTAACTTCATCCCACTGTAACGGTGATCCACCTCATCTCCTATGAAATAACTCCAGCAGTTTCTACTACAATTCCTATCACCATACCTAACGGCTTCTATCCTCTACGGATTTTCCATCATTCGGAAGTTCTCCCAACCTTAAACATATCCAATGGTATATGCAGGATTGCATAACCAAAAGCTTCCCATAATATTCACAAGAAACATGTCATAACCACCACCTCATCCTTGCTTTCCCATGCTCAGCACCAAGTAACTAACCATCCTTCATACTAACATGTATTACACCTTTTCTCTAGGTGGACGTTCCATTGTTCGTGACTACTAACCTCTTGCTCTAACGGTTTCTCTTCAATATCACCCCACTATCTTCACAACCTCTTGCTCCCTCAAATCATTCTTCCTCCATACTACTTTTCGCTTGTCTCTCCACAATCTTAATTTCCATACCATCTTATATCCCGTCTTCAGCTTATAATTTAGGTGTTTCCTCCTTTATTCCTTACATCCTCATCAATGAGGAATATGCCCCTCTCACCGGTGACTCTCTCTTTGTAGGAGAATTCTTCCTAATATAATGCGTTCTCCAACTATCTCCAAATATCACGCCAATGCTCTAGGCATCTTTCTCTATTACCCCTATAGTATGCTCATACCAAACATTAGTCTATCAACGGTATACTACGCTTGCTTCCCATCGTTTCTTCCCTTGCCATAATCCTTCATAAGGCATTCCGTACATATTAGGCTAACTTTTACGCAAAACCCTCTATTCCATCACATCCGTATGCAATCCTTCCAACTTCTCAACTACGTGACTTCTCATTCCTCTTGAAATATGAGATGAATTAGTCAGTCTATCGACTATCACCCAACTCTCGTCGTACTTATTCCTCCACCCCATTATGTATCCCTTTCATCAACTTCGTCCTTACATCTCCCTTTCTAAGCTACTCCTATCTATGTAGGAAGTATAGTCTACGTCCCTTTTCTCCATATGATTGTCCAAGCCACGCAACATACATGTTGACGCGTTCTCTTCTTTAGACAACTCAACTCGTGCAACCTACATCCTTCATCCAAACCACCCTAATACGTCATCCATATAGTTCAAGTTCGTCTAAGCTTCACTTCATTCTTCTTATTCCATGTCGCATCAACCATGCTTGCCTTTCCCATATGGTACTTGGCCTTGCAATTTTCTTTCATCACTTAACTCCACCCATCACCTTTTCCAAATGTTCAATCAAGATGATTAAATATGTGTTGGAGACGTTCATGAAATGTATAGATCATTCTCTACGTCTCGTACCCCAAATGCCTCTAGCATTCTAGGCAGATATAACAATCCAGGTCCACTAACTAAGTCTATCTAGTTCTTCCAAATCTTTAGTTCCCACAACGTATAAACAACCGCCTTTCTTTGTTGTTCTCGTATACATCCAAAACCTTGCTCCACGTATCGTCATGCTTCGCAAATTCATCCAGTCCTTCCGATAATTCCAAGATCTGCTCATTATCCAATCCACCTCTTCAGCCTCCAAAACGCTTCCTCACCCTTCTTCACTTTGCCCCTTGCTGGTTCCACGATATGCCATCATCTCTGACTACTCGTCCTGGCCAACTTAATCCTGAAACTCACACTTGAAAATCTCACGTATAATTCCTTTTCCTAACAACTCCAAAACCAACTCATAATTCGCCTCACTCTCCTTCTTAGATTTGAGTAGATCAAGATGTCGTCGATGCTCCCGATGACAACTCGTTTATATATTGTCATGCACCCCCGGTTCATTGACTCCATGAAAACTGCTAGCGCCTCGACGAAGCCAAAATCATAACTGTAAACCCAAAGCGTTCATACAACATCCTTAGCAGTTTCAACTACGTCTCCCTTGCACCCTCTCTTAGAAGCAATACGAATAAATTTCTACCTCGTTCTACTCGCGAAAATCTACACGTATTCTAAAAGACCAATACTTCCTTTTATCAGACCACTCAACCGCTTTTCACAGCCAATCTACTACTAAGAAACTCAAATTTTACCTTGCATGCGTTGCTATTTCTAACAAATCTTGCTCTTAAAATCATTCCATCAACAATTTTCTTGGAAAGGCACTAACTACAACTCCTCTCACTTCTCCTACTTGCTCTATTTATGGTTCTACCTCACAGTAATAGGCAAACCTACTAAATCTCAGGAAATTTTCGGAAAACTTACATGCCTTACGAACAATCATAAATACCTTTTAGGTATTATATCCCCTTCCAACACTCTCTATGGCGCGTTACTTGTGCCAATATCCAGACATTATACAAATCTCTATTCATCTCCCTTGGCACTCCTAAGAGACCTCATGACCACATTAGTTCGTCTACGAACTTTTAACTCTTTCATCCCCACTAAGGGCATTCCGACCATTCTCTTAGGGCCACCTACTTAATCGTGTAGGCGCGACCAAGTCTTTCATATGTCTACCTCAACGCTCCCAATCAATACGAACCCAAAACTACATCCTGAATCCACTAGATATGATCAACGAATCAAACCCACGGATAACTAACGACATTTCACGTGCACGAGTTAAAACAAACCAAAACCACGAAAACTCAAAAGGAAAACTCAAACATGTACCAATTCAAATGACTCATGACAACGAAAAATGATCCAAGAAACACTTAATGGCAACCAAAACATCTTATGCCCCGCGACATATTATTTAAACCGTGCACAAGATCGACTTTTCCAAAAGAATATTTTTTTTTCTTTCCTCACCACATCTATGTGACTCAAACAATCTACAAACAACCTTCTAGACGATCTCAAAACTCAACTCAAAGACTAGGTATCCCGTGCATCCCAAATCATAAAAAAACTACTATTCAAAACTCAACCTTGAACCCGTCACTTGTACCAAAATTTCGATCAAGCTACAGACACCCCATGACTATACATACCAAATATTTCAAAAGTACATTCCGAGTACATAATTTTAGGCTTTTGAATCACCCAAAAAGGTTTAAAAACGAACAAGTGATTGTAGAGTTTTACTACTCTTTAGGAAAAGAGCGTAAATAGCGGAAAGTATTAAGTACGACGGTTTAGGAAAACCGTGCACAAATGACCCTTAATCACTTAAAAAGAGAGAAAGTTCGTTTCCCAAGGAGGTATATGTGTGTGAATTAACTTGTAATTATTTGAGATTAATATTGAGAAGAATGGGGATGAGAGGATGAAAAGACGGATATGCTAAAATTAAACTATGACGTAAAAGACGTAAACGTAAAGTCGTAAAAATTACCCAAATAAAAAATTTTTAATACTAAGACCAAAAACAAAATCAATAATTAAAAAGACTAAAAAGAAGTCTAAAATAATATAAATAAAGATAAAAATCCAACAAAGATATTTTAAAACCTTTTATTAATTAAATATTTAATTTTAAATGCTAATTAAAGCCCTAAAATTAAATATAACTAATGAAAATGTCTAAAATATGATTTTATTGAACTAATACTTAACTTATATTATTAGAAGACTAAAAAGTATTTTTTTTAAAATTAAAGCCTATTAAAACTATTTTTAAAACTCTAAAAATGATTAAAACCTTATTAAACTTAAAATAATTATAAAAATAAATCTAAAAGCTATAAAATTATTCTAAAAATGGGAAAAGTCCTAATTAATGATAAAGAACCTAGGAAAAATGAAAAAGAAATAAAAATAAAACTTTGATTTTTTAATAATAAAATAATATTAAAATAATGCTAAAATAAAAAGTTTCTAAAATTAATTCTAAAAAATTTCTAAAATCTTAAAATATTCTAACTAAGAGAAAAACACAAATTAAAGTTCCTAAACCTTTTTTAATAATTTTATAAAAATGTTTAAAGTTTATAAAAAACCTTAAAATAATATAAAATTAAAAATTAAAGTTTATAAAACCAAAACTAGATGTAAACCTCAAAATATTATTTTAAAAACTAAAAACTATTTTTCCTAAAAATTAAAAATCTTTTTTCTATTTTTTTATTGAATTAATAAAATACGGGTAATAAATAAATCCTAGAAAATAAATAAATAAAAGGAAAATTATAAAAATAGGCTAGAAAAATCACCAAGCTAATAAAGGTCCTAGGAAAAATTGAAATAAGCAAAAACACAAAGCAAATAAGCTGAAAAGAGGAAAATAAGCCACGGCTTTATTTATAAGCTAACAAAAGAAAACGTGTTAAATAAAGTTTGAAAACAAACATAAACGTAAAAAGGCTATCTAGATTAACGGTAGAACTCCTACTCCTCCAACGAGAGGTCTGGGGTTCGAGTCCAGTTACGGGTAAGCTTTTTGCCAATTTTTTCTTTTTTATTTTTTTCTTTTTCTAACCAACCAGTGACCTTGAATGACTTGTAATCCAAACCACTTTCACTTTTTAACTGAGATTAAACAAAATCAAGATCAAAAACGTATCCAGTTTTATCAATGAACACAAGCAGTTGCTTGTTCTTGCTGATTTCTCACAAGTGACAAAAGGCCAAGAGGACTTGACCTGTGGGCTTATTTGGTGATGATTATTGGGACACAATGGGCACCCTTGTGCTTATTTAAGCACAAGGAGTCAAGACAATCAATAAGCAATCAACCAGTACTCAAATTAAGCAACCCAAAGCACACACTTAGCAATATCAAGTTGCTGATGCAAATTATGCAGGTCTGGGGACTGTTTGAGCTATCAAATGCACACTAATGAAATTCAGATGACCAAATTAAGCATACACACTCACCAATAGATGCACAAACAACTTGCAAATCTGTAACACCCTAACACTTAACAAATTTCAAAGATCTAGCACCAAATTCTCATAAAAATCAAGCATAAAGTGACCATGCAGATTTCTACCTTACTTTTTCTCTTTAAATCACCCAAACTTGCTTCAAATCTGTTCTATTCTACTCTAATGCTAACATGCAACCTATCTTAACCTTGTTCAACTGCTCTAACACATTTTCAAGGCTCAAAACAAATCAAATACCCTGCTAAATCATGTATCCAAACACCCTGTTAAAATCTGAAAACCAACTTTTAACAAATCAAAACACCTTAAAACCTATTCAAACTGATTTATATGATATCTAACATGCAAATCAACATATAAGAACACAAAACAATCAGCTTAAACAACAAATATCACAAAGTCAAGCAAATCACATAAGCTTTCACTTTTCTGAAATTCAAAAAAGGAAAATAGAGATTACCTCAGGTCCTTACATCCAAGGACCTAGTGGATGAATATCCACCTCCTTATGCACCCGGGTGCATGCAGATCAATATCAACAACCTTTTACCTGTTTAAGAAAAATCGAAGCAAAACAAAACAATACAAGCAATATGATATTATTCTGATTTCTTTTCTTTCTTTCTTAAAACTTTCCAAAAACTTTTCAAACCTTCTTACTATGTTTTAAAAACACTAAGTAACCAATCACATCAAAGTTCTTAACAACAAAACCTGAAACAGATTATACCAAATAATCTCAATTTCAGAAACTTTTAAATAACTTTGAAAATCAAAGTTACTTAACCAAATAGAAAATGGAACTCAGAATCAAGCTTATACACAACACACAACTTTTTATAAACCTAAAAAGGAATTATACTTGTTTTAAAACAAAAACCAAACTTTTATTTCATAAAAAAGGAATTACATGTGCAAAGCTTTAAAACTGGAACAAGGGACATCCACAGGTTGGAGTCTCCTTTTATACTAATCATAGAACATACTAGAAGGCTAAAATTAAAACCCTAATCACTAGAAATTCCCAAATTTGCCCTTGACGATTTTGAGTGGTGAGCTGTCCAAACTTGATCTCCTTCGTTCATTTTGGCGTTGTGAGTAAGCAATGCATCTCCACTGTTGATATGGGACACGTCACAGTACTTGGGGATCAAGGTGTGATGTGATTGGTTGAGAGGGGAATTGGGGGTAGGGTCCACAGTGGTGGGATTGGGGTTTTTAGGTGTGGGATGAGTTTGTGTGTGTGGGAATCACACGTGGGCAAGGTTAATTGAGTTTTAACCTTGTTTTAAGTTGGGTAAATACTGGAGGTGTAAAAGATGCACAGTAACTTCCTTTGATCCGATTTTGGGGGAAACACAAGTGTTAGGCGCGTTTTCTGTTTGAATGTTTCAAAGTTAACACATTTGGTCCTTGTGTTTTGGGTTTTGTGGCATATAAGGTTTTCAGCCCTAGAAACTCGTTTTGCTTTGTAAATAAGTTTCCACCTTTTACATTTTTGGCACAAAACTTTAGGAATAGGTTTCAAAGGATTGTTTTTGCCATTTTGAGTAATTTCAAGGGCTGATCTTGGACAATCTTGATCTTCAAAGGTCTTCAATGTCTCTTAATATTCATGAGGGACCATAATTGACAAATTGATTTTGTTGAGGGACCAATCTTGCCATTTCTTCAAAGTTGAAGGACCTTTTTGCAATTTTGACAAACTTAAGGGACCAAACTTGTAATTTATTAATATACAAGGGTTTTAAGTGTCATTTCTTCATTCTTTGGAGGATCAATCTTGTTTGTCTTCAAATCTTCAAGGTAATTTGTTGAGAATTCCATGATTAGGGCCCGGTTCTTTGTACGGCTTCGTTTCTCGTGTCCGTTTTTCCTTGTATCTTGTGATCTTTTGTCTTTTTCACGATATCCATACCTAAAATACACAAGTAAACAAACACAAGCATATATATGGTATTTTATGACATTTTTATGCATTTAAAGCCCGAAAAGAACGATGAGATCATGTATAAATGCCATCTCATCACTCCCCCATACTAAGCCATTGCCGTGCCCTCACGCAATGCTAGAATAAAGTATCTAAGCATCACCAAAGTTCAATTTTATTAACCTTTATTGAAGAGTAAAAGACTTGCAATATACTACGAGAATGTGTAGAGACATAATGTATGATTTTCATCACCAAAAGGTGACTTTTAGGGTCAAAGAATAGAAACAAGTTAATGTCCCTTAGAGTAAACTTCGTCATCCTTGATTGTCATACATTCCATGCTAAGTGCAAAAACAAGATCATTGTTGGTACAAGTCACAATGCTAACACTACTCATACGTCCAAATTGTGTAATACTTTTTCTCCCCGCAATCCTAGTTATTATAAAAGAAATGGGTTACTAGCATTTTTTATCTATTTGTCATGGATCACAAGTGATTCATATTGACTTATTTGAGTAGTTATTAGTCCGAAAGCAAAGTAGCACGATTTGATCAATAGTTAGCCGAAGGACAAAATCTTTTAAAACGGCTTCTCGTGTATCTCCTTAAGTTCATATCTTGGCATAACTCGTTTCACGATTTGAGACCTTTCTCGGACCGATATTTGGCATGTACTTCATACTTCAAATCTTGGGAAGACGTTCTTGAAATTATGGTCTTCTCTTCATATTTTGGAATTTCTTCACTTGACGTTTTTGAGAGATTCTTCATATAGGACCACGACTTCATCATTTTTCTTCAATCTTTACTTTAGATTTTGATATACAACGATCCGCCTCCTTTTCGGACTTGGATATATTTATCCTCATACCTTGTTAGGGTCTTTTTGGATAGACTTTCTCCATTCTTTAGGGGAGTAATTGCTTCTCGTCGTGTGTCTCGATCCTTCATATTGATTTGGAATAATGATTCTTCACATCATCTTGGATCTTTAGCAACAAAATAGAGCTCCTCATGCCTTGTTAGGGCCTTTTTGGATGATCGCCAATCTTCGCGTCCCGCTTCAATAAGTTATGCCTTGGCTATGAACTCTATTCAACCCCGAGCAACTTTTAAACGATCTTGCGCGAGAGGCTAAGTAACCTTTCAAATCGTACGACCTTACTTATTGCAATTATGATTTATTCCTAATGCATTGATCTTATGGGAAGAAAAAGCCACAATTAAAAACATATGAGTTTTTGAAAGAACATTTTCATGTTCTACGTTTAGCATGATCACTTGTCTAACTCTATCATTTCTTGTTCTTCACTATATAAAGACCTCTAATTAAAGAGACTCGTGAATACTTAGCCATGCAAGTCAAAATTAAGCCAAATTTGGATTAGCTTTCATTAAGACTATATCAAATCAAAGTTTTGGGTTTTCAAGCCACCTATAGGATCTTGCACTTTCTTGGACTTTTTCAAGTTTAGAGAATGCATTTTATAGTTCCCTTGATAAGTGACTTTCTAGAATCAATTATAGGAACTTGCGAAAAGTTCTTGTTCTTAACCCGAATGAATTAAGACTTTCGCGTTTTAAAGCTCCCTATATAAAAGTCTAGCAAAACTTGAATTGAGCGGGTTAAGGAATGTAAATGGCTCCAAATGCCCATCAAGTCAAAAATTAACTCTTATTCTACCCATCGGAAAATATACATTCGTGTCTTAAAAACACTTATGAAAACTAAGAAAAATTTTAAAATTTGGCCATTTTTAGCCTTATTAGCAAAACAAAACATTGAAAGTTGGAAAACGTGAGGGCGTAGCAAAGCAAGTATCTATTCACCCCCCATACTAAAAGTAAACATTGTCCTCAATGTTTCGAGTCTAAAGGTGGAGCACCCCCATACTAGAGACGAAGAATCGAATGCTTAGGATCTAGCATGGAAAGGGTGATCAACAATATATCTAAAGCCGTTTATTAAGTATGCTAAAAGATAATTGTTAGAACAATAAAGGATATGTCATGGAATCGTGAAAAACTTCTTCAAACGAACGATGGAGGCTCACGTAAACGAACACGAGAGTCTTCAATCGTAGACGATGATGACGATCTAGATAACACAATCACAAACAACCACGAGACAACGAGTTGGAAGGGTACAAGTCCCCTTATTAGTAAATATAAAAGATAAGCATGGGATTTCCCCCACGAGGCACCTCGTTTTTGATTACCGAGTCATGAGCTTGACTCGATCCCCTTAAAATGTGAACATTTAGGGAAATTCATGTGTGGTCAATTTTTGATGGGGCTTACATGATAAACAAGGCCCAAAAAGCAACCGGTAAAAAGGACTAAGTCCTTAGATGATGCAAAATACCGGGGTCGAAGATGGCGTTCTCGTTTCCATTGGAAAAACAAATTAACGCCACTTCAACATGTGCCATAAACTCAAAGAGTTTGAAGAAAATAGATGAGAAGTAGAAGGGTGGGACAATTGGTAAGACAAACGTTTGAGCTACTCGAGGTAGACTCGCACCAAGCAAATAGATATAGTTTCCATTTATTGCATCGGTGGAAGACCGAGATTTCCCTTTACATGAAATTCCGGGATCGAATATCTCGTCCTCGGTGGACAAGGATGAGGGAACATAAGGGGCTTCCCCCATACTAGAGCTACACAAAACATCGTCAAAAGGAGTAGACGAGTTTGTAGCACTCAAAACACGTGGTGATGACGGAGTTAGATTTGTAGAAAAATCAATTAAATCACATTTAAGATCTTTTCCTTTTTTATCTTTTGAACTCTCTTTATGAAAACCCTTTTTGATTATGTCGAAAATATTCGGTGTTTCTAAGACGATGTTAGTTACACTAAAAATTCTCACATTTTGAAATCGTTTTGGTTTTGGTGGTGGAAAGTTCTCAAAACGTTTATCGACGAAGAAAACCTCCCCATTGGGGTCTACATATTCATTATCCGAAAGATCTTTCGTAGAAACCGGCAACTTCTCAACACTTTTCAAGAATGAATGTTCGAGATGAGACGAAGGATTTTTCGATTCAAGTATTGATGGTTTCTTCTTTGTAGGCTTAGCACTCATAACCTCCACCGGCGGAGGAAATGGTAAATTGTTTTTGGCGACATTCCCTAAAACTCTTGGTGAAAATTCTTTGCAAACGACATTGGTCGAGTCACCATGGTTTAAAGTTGCAATAGAATAGACATGAGAAAGATTGGAGTTTTGTGTTGCATTGATGACGAGTTCTTCTTCATTGAAACGAAGGGTGATTTTTCGAGCATGAACATCGATAAGTGCTCTTGATGTATCCAAAAATGAACGACCCAAAATGAGAGGAACTTTTCGATCGATGGGAATGTCTACAACGATAAAGTCAACGGGATAGTAAAACTTTCCGACTTTAACGAAAACGTCCTCGGCTACTCCACATGCCATGATCGTAGAATGATCGGCCATCTCGATAGACATGTTCGAAGGAGTAAGAGCCGGAAGCGAAAGCGATTTGAAAATCTCGAGAGGCATCAAATTAATACTAGCGCCAAGATCGGCCAAGGCGTAGCATTCCTCCATATCTTGAATAGCACACGGAATCAAAAATTTACCGGGATCACCGACTTTTTGTGGTATGCGGCTTAGAAAAACCGATGAACAACTAGACGATTGTTGTAACTTCTCTTTGTTATTTAGCATACTTTTGAAGTTTGCGGCGAATCGAGGCATCATGATTAAAGCATCGGCAAAACTTATGTTAAAATGTAGATCACGAAACATTTTCATAAATAGCTCAAATTGATAATTGTTCCTTTCTTGTGCTTTCTCTTTGTTTCGTCTCGAAGGGTAGGGTAAAGGTGGTGTGGGTTGGTCATTAGGCAACGGCCTTGGAAACTCGGGTTCCACAATTGGTGTTGGTTCAACCGTAGGTGTGGTTTGAGCGGTACTTCGTGGGATTGTAATATGCTCCTTTTCGACCATCACCTCGGGTTCTTTCTCGATTTCCTTCTCCTTAGAAGTACTTGTACGAGAGATTGGTTCCTTGAAAGTTTTACCACTTCGTGTAGCAACAACCTTCAATTCTCCCCTCGGGTTGTTAATGGTATCACTAGGAAGACCACCCGAAGAAGAGGGTTTACACATGATTGCTTCAAACATCTTAGCCATTCGGTCCTCAAATTTTGATTGCCTAGCATCCGCTTTCAATAACTCTTGCTTAATCTCATGTTGTCCTAATTCCATCTTTTGTTGGTTTTGTTGAAGACGTTGGACATTTCCTTCCATTTTGTTTGCATGAGTTTTAAGTTCATTAGCAAGTTCATTTTTAAGCTCGTTTTTCAACTCGGATCTTAAGCTAATCATCTCACGTTGCATATTATCAAATTTAGCATCATTTGCTTTTGCATAATCCAAAAATTCTCCTTGCAAATTTTTCGTGTGAGCATTTTGAAAACCTTGTGTAGTGTTTTGAAAATCACGGTTTTGATTTTGATTAGAGATTTGTCCATTCCCACTTTGATAATTCCCTTTGTTGTAATTGCGTGTGTTGCCTTGGTAATTACCTTGGTTGTTGTTTCGATAATTATTAACATTTTGGTTTGGTGGAGCTTGATTTTGGCGGGAACCTTGGCCGTTTTGGTTGTAAGTTCCCGTTGCTACATAAGCACTCGAAGTGTTACCATCCGCGGTAATGCACTCGGAAAGATCATGAGCTCCCCCACAAGATAAACAACTCTTAGCAACCGCTTTAACCGAAGCGGAATTGGAAGCTTCTTGAGCCTTCCAATGGGACATTAGATTAGCAAATCTATCAAAAAACCGATTTTCCTCATTAGCTTCATCATGTAAGGCGTTAATGCTACGAGACGATTGTGACGAAGATGACGAACCCATATTGGCAACACTCGGTGTGTTACGAGGGCTATAAACCTTAGATCGATTTTCAATGATTTGTAAAGCCTCATTTGTCGTCTTGCACAAAAAATTACCACCCGCGGCGGCATTCAAATAATCTCGTTCATGATCATTAAGCCCATTATAAAAGGTATCAATTTGATGTAATTCCGAAAAATCATGGTGAGGACATTCATGTAACATCTCTTTAAATTGTTCCCATGCCATTGAAAAACTTTCATTGTTACGTTGCACAAATCGTGAAATCTCATTTTTTAAGTGTGTTGTTTTAGATGGTGGAAAAAACTTGTTCACAAACTTAGAAACGAGATCGGCCCATGTCAAAATCGAATTTGGCGGTTCTTTCTCGAGCCAAATTTTTGCGGGTCCATCCAACGAGTATGGAAACAACATCATCTTAATGGAGTCATGTGGAACATCCTTGAATTTGCTAGTGGCGGTGAGACGGTTGAAATTCCTAATGTGGTAATGCGGGTTGTCTTTCTCGTGACCTCTAAACTTGTTTGCTTGCAACATCGACATTAAACCCGTCTTAATCTCGAAATTCTCCGCAAGGATGGCGGGAATAACAATAGCCTCTCCAAAACCCTCGGTGGGTGCTTGTAGCAACTCCATCATAGTACGATTAGCCATGACGACTTCTTGTTCTACAATAGGTTCAACAATTGGAGGTTCTTCAACAATCAACGATCCTTGATTTGCTTGCTTTTGAAGACGTTTACGAGCTCGTTTAGCTTGATTACGAGTGATCATAAACTACACGAAGAATGGGAGGTGAGCAAAGAAGATTCTTTTTGGTTGTTTTGTGGATTTTCAATTTTTTTGTGTTTTTGATGATATTTAATTTTTTTGGATTTTGGTGTATCTTCGTAGACAACAATCTACAAAATCTCTCCTCGAATCAAACTCTTGATTAAAGAAGCCTCAAAGGAATGAAAACGATCACGTGGAGTGAACGTCTTCGAATGACTTTAGAACTTTGGTGAAAACCAAATTGTTCACGAGGGTTTAATCACAAAGAAAACCAAGCAAATATAGTATACGTATTAATACTTTGGGCGGCAAAACCCTCGATTAGCCTTCAATCTCAAAATACTCACAAGCAAGCGGGGAAACGAGGCGGCGCGAAGCACTTAAGAGCCTTTTTCCTTAGGGTATATTTTATAATACCCGCCTTATACCCACCTTATAGTTTGTATTTTTCAAAATCGAGCTTCACGAAAGTATTTATCTATTTTTGCCTTTTCTTTTTTTTTGAGATTTGAATACAATAATTAGGAGATCAAATCCCAATTAAGGTTGTGTTTTCACACTTTTGGAGATATTGTATATTGATTGTGATACTTAATACAATATATTAATAATATTTGTACAAGAAAAACCAAGAAAACCGATAATACGTGTTAAGGGAGTTCCACTTAACACAAATACTATTTATGGATAATATCAAAAACAAAAGCTTCCAAATTAAAGCACAACACACCTCCCCGACAGCGGCGCCAAAAATGATTGTAGAGTTTTACTACTCTTTAGGAAAAGAGCGTAAATAGCGGAAAGTATTAAGTACGACGGTTTAGGAAAACCGTGCACAAATGACCCTTAATCACTTAAAAAGAGAGAAAGTTCGTTTCCCAAGGAGGTATATGTGTGTGAATTAACTTGTAATTATTTGAGATTAATATTGAGAAGAATGGGGATGAGAGGATGAAAAGACGGATATGCTAAAATTAAACTATGACGTAAAAGACGTAAACGTAAAGTCGTAAAAATTACCCAAATAAAATTTTTTTAATACTAAGACCAAAAACAAAATCAATAATTAAAAAGACTAAAAAGAAGTCTAAAATAATATAAATAAAGATAAAAATCCAACAAAGATATTTTAAAACCTTTTATTAATTAAATATTTAATTTTAAATGCTAATTAAAGCCCTAAAATTAAATATAACTAATGAAAATGTCTAAAATATGATTTTATTGAACTAATACTTAACTTATATTATTAGAAGACTAAAAAGTATTTTTCTAAAAATTAAAGCCTATTAAAACTATTTTTAAAACTCTAAAAATGATTAAAACCTTATTAAACTTAAAATAATTATAAAAATAAATCTAAAAGCTATAAAATTATTCTAAAAATGGGAAAAGTCCTAATTAATGATAAAGAACCTAGGAAAAATGAAAAAGAAATAAAAATAAAACTTTGATTTTTTAATAATAAAATAATATTAAAATAATGCTAAAATAAAAAGTTTCTAAAATTAATTCTAAAAAATTTCTAAAATCTTAAAATATTCTAACTAAGAGAAAAACACAAATTAAAGTTCCTAAACCTTTTTTAATAATTTTATAAAAATGTTTAAAGTTTATAAAAAACCTTAAAATAATATAAAATTAAAAATTAAAGTTTATAAAACCAAAACTAGATGTAAACCTCAAAATATTATTTTAAAAACTAAAAACTATTTTTCCTAAAAATTAAAAATCTTTTTTCTATTTTTTTATTGAATTAATAAAATACGGGTAATAAATAAATCCTAGAAAATAAATAAATAAAAGGAAAATTATAAAAATAGGCTAGAAAAATCACCAAGCTAATAAAGGTCCTAGGAAAAATTGAAATAAGCAAAAACACAAAGCAAATAAGCTGAAAAGAGGAAAATAAGCCACGGCTTTATTTATAAGCTAACAAAAGAAAACGTGTTAAATAAAGTTTGAAAACAAACATAAACGTAAAAAGGCTATCTAGATTAACGGTAGAACTCCTACTCCTCCAACGAGAGGTCTGGGGTTCGAGTCCAGTTACGGGTAAGCTTTTTGCCAATTTTTTCTTTTTTATTTTTTTCTTTTTCTAACCAACCAGTGACCTTGAATGACTTGTAATCCAAACCACTTTCACTTTTTAACTGAGATTAAACAAAATCAAGATCAAAAACGTATCCAGTTTTATCAATGAACACAAGCAGTTGCTTGTTCTTGCTGATTTCTCACAAGTGACAAAAGGCCAAGAGGACTTGACCTGTGGGCTTATTTGGTGATGATTATTGGGACACAATGGGCACCCTTGTGCTTATTTAAGCACAAGGAGTCAAGACAATCAATAAGCAATCAACCAGTACTCAAATTAAGCAACCCAAAGCACACACTTAGCAATATCAAGTTGCTGATGCAAATTATGCAGGTCTGGGGACTGTTTGAGCTATCAAATGCACACTAATGAAATTCAGATGACCAAATTAAGCATACACACTCACCAATAGATGCACAAACAACTTGCAAATCTGTAACACCCTAACACTTAACAAATTTCAAAGATCTAGCACCAAATTCTCATAAAAATCAAGCATAAAGTGACCATGCAGATTTCTACCTTACTTTTTCTCTTTAAATCACACAAACTTGCTTCAAATCTGTTCTATTCTACTCTAATGCTAACATGCAACCTATCTTAACCTTGTTCAACTGCTCTAACACATTTTCAAGGCTCAAAACAAATCAAATACCCTGCTAAATCATGTATCCAAACACCCTGTTAAAATCTGAAAACCAACTTTTAACAAATCAAAACACCTTAAAACCTATTCAAACTGATTTATATGATATCTAACATGAAAATCAACATATAAGAACACAAAACAATCAGCTTAAACAACAAATATCACAAAGTCAAGCAAATCACATAAGCTTTCACTTTTCTGAAATTCAAAAAAGGAAAATAGAGATTACCTCAGGTCCTTACATCCAAGGACCTAGTGGATGAATATCCACCTCCTTATGCACCCGGGTGCATGCAGATCAATATCAACAACCTTTTACCTGTTTAAGAAAAATCGAAGCAAAACAAAACAATACAAGCAATATGATATTATTCTGATTTCTTTTCTTTCTTTCTTAAAACTTTCCAAAAACTTTTCAAACCTTCTTACTATGTTTTAAAAACACTAAGTAACCAATCACATCAAAGTTCTTAACAACAAAACCTGAAACAGATTATACCAAATAATCTCAATTTCAGAAACTTTTAAATAACTTTGAAAATCAAAGTTACTTAACCAAATAGAAAATGGAACTCAGAATCAAGCTTATACACAACACACAACTTTTTATAAACCTAAAAAGGAATTATACTTGTTTTAAAACAAAAACCAAACTTTTATTTCATAAAAAAGGAATTACATGTGCAAAGCTTTAAAACTGGAACAAGGGACATCCACAGGTTGGAGTCTCCTTTTATACTAATCATAGAACATACTAGAAGGCTAAAATTAAAACCCTAATCACTAGAAATTCCCAAATTTGCCCTTGACGATTTTGAGTGGTGAGCTGTCCAAACTTGATCTCCTTCGTTCATTTTGGCGTTGTGAGTAAGCAATGCATCTCCACTGTTGATATGGGACACGTCACAGTACTTGGGGATCAAGGTGTGATGTGATTGGTTGAGAGGGGAATTGGGGGTAGGGTCCACAGTGGTGGGATTGGGGTTTTTAGGTGTGGGATGAGTTTGTGTGTGTGGGAATCACACGTGGGCAAGGTTAATTGAGTTTTAACCTTGTTTTAAGTTGGGTAAATACTGGAGGTGTAAAAGATGCACAGTAACTTCCTTTGATCCGATTTTGGGGGAAACACAAGTGTTAGGCGCGTTTTCTGTTTGAATGTTTCAAAGTTAACACATTTGGTCCTTGTGTTTTGGGTTTTGTGGCATATAAGGTTTTCAGCCCTAGAAACTCGTTTTGCTTTGTAAATAAGTTTCCACCTTTTACATTTTGGCACAAAACTTTAGGAATAGGTTTCAAAGGATTGTTTTTGCCATTTTGAGTAATTTCAAGGGCTGATCTTGGACAATCTTGATCTTCAAAGGTCTTCAATGTCTCTTAATCTTCATGAGGGACCATAATTGACAAATTGATTTTGTTGAGGGACCAATCTTGCCATTTCTTCAAAGTTGAAGGACCTTTTTGCAATTTTGACAAACTTAAGGGACCAAACTTGTAATTTATTAATATACAAGGTTTTAAGTGTCATTTCTTCATTCTTTGGAGGATCAATCTTGTTTGTCTTCAAATCTTCAAGGTAATTTGTTGAGAATTCCATGATTAGGGCCCGGTTCTTTGTACGGCTTCGTTTCTCGTGTCCGTTTTTCCTTGTATCTTGTGATCTTTTGTCTTTTTCACGATATCCATACCTAAAATACACAAGTAAACAAACACAAGCATATATATGGTATTTTATGACATTTTTATGCATTTAAAGCCCGAAAAGAACGATGAGATCATGTATAAATGCCATCTCATCAACAAGTTATGACCAAAACAGTTTTATACTAGTTGTTTTTTTAAAAAAAACTAAAGAATCCTCTTAGTAATTAACGCAATCCTTTTTAAATGAAAAGAAATAAATGTATGTGAAATTTTCATGAACTTTGTTTAGTCTTGCATAAATAATTATAAATGACTTATATTGATTAAGCTCACTTATATAAACTATTTAGGTAGAAAGAAATTTTATTTCGCTTTATTTTAAAGAAAGTCTTTTAGAATTTGAAATAAATAAGTGTTGATTAAAAAAATCTTATGTTACATCTTGTTTCAAACACGACTCCAACACCTTACCCTTATTTTACCGAATACAACCAACTATCTAACTCTATAGTAGATTTCCAAGTCCCTTTTTTTCAATATATACCGACCAAAAGAAATGTAAGACCTAACACAAAAGATTTCATTATCTCAAAAGAAATCCCAAGTTATTTCAATAGACTTAAAACCAAGAACACCATTTTAAAACGGACACGTGAAATAGGAAACTCAAAGAATACGCCACAACGGAGGTTGAATATCTAAAAAGAAGCGAGCTAGCCACCCTCCTAAGGATACAATCGATAATTATAGGGGATCATACATATATAGGCATATCGGTATACATATACTTAAATCCGTCTAACATCTACTATACAAGCATGTATTAACCCTCTTTCATGCAATCATACTTAGGAATCCATTGGATTTATGGTACTTGTATAACTATGTTGGCCACCATACTTATACAATTACCCTTTTCCCAATGCACTCCCTCCTATGATGACACTTATAAGAATTAATACAACACATAACACATATATCCATCTACTCACATAAGCTCATAACCACATAAACAATAAAGTCCAAAACTCCATCCATTAAAATAACATAGTCAAACTCTTGAAATACATAAATCCATAGTCTAGCTAAAACAGCATAGACTAAATCCAAAACGAAAACATAATCAGTTATAAGTCATGTCGCCGATAAGAGTGGAAACAACTTAAAATCCTTCATATCCACCTACTCCTAATAACTCGAACCACCACATGATTCTTAGGGAACATGACTTAAACATCAAAAAAAAAAAATACTATACCTCAGGTACATAAAATAACCCAACAAAAGATAGAAACTACCATGTACCAAATTATGTACTATAATGTACAATTTAAGCAAAATACGACAATGACTAGCGTGGATGATTATGGTTCAACCAGCACTAGTCACACCCCGAAAAGAAAATAACATGTGGCTAAGTATGAACTACTATGGTTCAACCCATACTAGTCAAAACTTAACGAACATCGCAAGTAAAAACCAATAGCATCCAGAAAACTTTAATTAATATAAAATGCACACATACTCCTATGACGCCTATATGCAGGGACCCTTAAGCTATAGATTAGGTTACTAGACTAGGCAACCTAATTCTCTATAACCATTGGCTCTGATACCATTCTGTCACACCCCACCATGGCGGAATATGGGACGCGACGCATGGATATCATCACAACAATAGCGTGTCCATAGAGAGAACTATATGAATTAGAAATGTCATAAAAGGTGACACAAATGTCATGACAATATCTCATCAATGCAGGAGTCTAGGTAAGTTGGTAACAGTCCTACCTCTTACCCAAGACAAACAAATAACACAAACAAATCAACATATAGGTTCATAGTATCACTTATTGAAACAAACAGAAAATAAACTAAGAAGGAACGGGGATCTCCTTCTAAATGCATTCCTACGCGACTCCAATCCTAGCCACATATGTTCTCACGCTTAACCACTTTATCACCTGAAAGAGACACTAAAACACGTTTAGACTCCAACCGAAAATAGATTATAATAAGCTGTGAACAACCATAAACCACTAAACATATGGACAGTGTGCTACAAGTATGCATTAACAACAAACATTCAAGATCAATCATTCCAAACCAAATCCAAGGCTCCCAGCCTTACCAAACACCATGGTACCATAGGCGCCCATACACCTATGTACCAATCCCAAGGCCCCGCCTTATCATTATCCATTGGTCCCATAGATGCTCACACATCTATGTACCTCCCCAAGGCCCCGCCTTGTCGACATCCCCTTGGTACCAAGTCAAACCACAATAACTGAGATGTTACGTGTCCCCTGATCCAAATCATAAACAGAATCAAGAATCACATAGCAGTTAATCACATAAGTGCACACAGAAGTCCATCACAAACCATAAAAACATTCACAACATTAGTTACAAAACCATACAGTGTCTCTTCCAACCCATCTGAAAGTGAAAATCATTAAAAGATATGGGACTATGAAACTCACCCGATTGAGCTTCTCCAAAAGTCCGCGCACTAGCAAAAAGCTAACAAACAAAAGCACACAATCAAAACATGAACCAAACACTAAGATGGCTCATCAACCTATGATGGACATCTAACCTTCTCCCATATATATACCTCATTTATATGTTCTAAGCATCTCATTACACCCCTCTATAAAGCCCTTAACTTAGTTTACTTCATAACCCGTCCCGTTAAAATTTTACCCAAAACAGTCCCGGTTTTTAGGTCTCCAAACTATAAGCCAAACGCCAACCTAACCATACCCATGATCTCTGTAAAGGAAATCCTATGCCCTCACATATGTTAGATAACTCCTCCCTTTTTCCCCAACCTTAAATCTACTGTTAAGGCATCGATATATATATATATATATATATATATATATATATATATATATATATATATATATATATATATATATATATATATATATATATATATATATATATATATATATATATATATATATATATATATATATATATATATATATATATATATATATATATATATATATATATATATATACTTCTGCCTATCCGCATTTTACCGATTTTGAACATACAAAAAGTTTGTTATGATTAGGGGGTCTTACCCTAACCCATTTGCTTAGCCACCCTTCAGGTCTCTTATTTAATATATAAACCAACACCCATGCTTATTAGAGGGCTCAAGTGTACTCCTAAGTACCCTAATCACCTTAAAACATGAAATTAAACCCGACTTATTTTAAAACTATTTTGACCTCCGACTGTTGTAACCTATTTTTGACCTACCTCCCGACATCCAATTTAGTTCTCGTTTCTTTCATTTGAAAGCCACTTAAATTACCTATTCAGGGATGCTTGGATCTCAAAATAAGAGTTTGTAGAACTCTAGATATGATCAAAACAAATGACTCAAAAATCTGCCCAGTTTCTAAAAACGAATTTAAACATGATTAAACCCTAATTAACATCACTAATAATTACCAATCATTATCCTAATCATGTTAATTGTTATAAAACCCCTAATTACAGATCTATTAAGAACTCTAATCCATCATATAAATTGATTACATAAAACTTGAAGCCTTAATGCTATAAAACAAGAAAACTATAAGAATTAAATCAAGATTTTTACCTCAAATCTTCAAGAAAATTATTTTTGATGAATCCCTAAATTAGGGCTTGTAAAAATTCGGCCAAAAGGGGATAAAATTAATGAAAAACTGATTTTTGTGATATAAACATGGTATTTATATGTTTTATTAAAAATGCTTTTCCAAATTGGGCTTAAGTTGGGTCTTTTGGCCCATTATCCTTTCTTTTTCTTTTCTAGTCGGTTTAAAACCTGATTCATATATATTTTTTTATTTTCTTTTCTTTTTAAGACTTATTAATATATTATTAATAATACCTTAAGTTACCTTAATTTATTTCAGCTCCTAAAGCCTCCGAAACCTTAAAACCTTAAAACTAGTCAATTTTACGCGTATACCCAAAAAAACGTAAAATATACAGTTTTAAAAAAAAATCTTAAATTTTGAAATAAACTTTATAACTAAGTTCTAAATGACTTAAAACCATCCCGAAAAATATTCACATGACTAAACACCTTACCCGAGACTTCTAAATGCTAAACCCCAAATCGTAAAAAAAATACGATTTACTATAATACTTATACGTATACGCAAAACACCAAAATAACACCATTTCATTTCATAGTCACTAATTTGTGAGCTCATGAACATGAAATAACCGTTCCTCGGTTTACTTATGAGTACTTTATACCCATAAACGATATCCACACCAACCTCGTTTACGCAAAATAACATGTAAACATGCAAATCACATAGTCACACATAAATTAACCTTAAAATAAGACCAAGTGACGAACTTCAAAACCACGGTTGTCACACCACTGTTTGAGGAGTGTTTGGATCTGCTGGAAAGACCCGCAGCGGGTGTGTTTGGATCTGTTGTCGGGAGCGACATGCAGGGCGTTTGGGGTTAAGATCTGCTGTTAAATAGCTTCGGGGGTGTTTGGATCTGCTGATTAGGGAGCGTTTGGGACTGCTGATGACATGCATGCTGCTGATAAGGGGGCGTTTGGGATTACTGATGTCGACTAATACATAATAGATTACGAGCTTGTAACGATAGGGGTATGCCTTGTTGTAATATAAACTTGCATGTAATATATTCCCACCGATAGTGTATTATTACCACCGTTAGTATATATATTACCAACTGACCACTTTATGTTTGCCACCGTTAATGTTATACAAACTAACTTACCACTGTTAACTTTAAAATTCCCACTGGTAGCTTTAAGGTTCCCACTGGTAGCCTAAACCTAGCAACTGTTGTCATGTTGTTCCCACTGTTTTTATAAGGTAGCCACTGTTTTCAATAAAGTATCCACTGTTAGCTTTTATTAGCCACTGTTGGTACACAAGAAACTATTTTAATAAGTTTTAGAATAAAAATATTATATTTTTATCAACGGGAGACATGTTTTAAATCAAGATCTAATTAATAATAATTTATTAATTATTTTTGGAATACTATAAACTATTAAATAAATTTAATAATTTATTTTGAAAGACTACAATGTAATACATGTTTTATAAACATCGGGGGTACGTGGAAACAGTTAATGGACAACATGCACACTTAACCATCATCATAACAGTATTAATTAAATATACTTCGATGTACTATGTGCTTTGTGATTTGTATACGTGATCATCCTCGAGCTGTATTATACAGGTGACTTCATAGCCTCGCATTTTAAATCTTTTTATGATTTTACTAACCCGTGAGGGGGAGACATGCTATTAAATAACTGTAACTTGTTTGACAATATAACTATAATTTATTTTATAGAACATAAATTGAACTGTAACCTGTTTTGACAATATGATTGATAATTATCTTATAGAACGCAAATTGAACTGTTATATTTAATTACATTTGCCTATTCTAGAAACTGTTAAATTATGGGAAATTGCCCGAATGTTATAAATAAATCTATTTGGGATTGACCATCCCCATCTGGGTGAGTCATTCTCACTGTACCTTGGCCGGGACAACAGATGTATACCATGTTGGAACTGGGGTTGGGTGTCTTTTTGTAGGACACTACGTTCTCATATGTTGAGGACTATGGAAGGTTAAGCTTCAGTTTTGAAAATAGGAAGAAATGTAATTACTTTGTAGTATATAGCTTTGTGCAATGATACTATCTGTAAGGTTTGCATTCCTAAACTTAATTTTATATAGTTTAGTACATTAATGAATGGAATAATTGGACACTTTGAACTTGATTTTTATAATCAAATATTGAACATCACTAGGTAGGACATTTAAAGTTCTAAACTATGATTTTACCCAAAACTCTATGAATTCACCAACTTTATGTTGACTGTTTTAAGCATGTTTTTCTCAGGTAATTAGCAAGATTAGCAAGATTATTCGAGCATGGACTGAGCATCATTTAGGAGCATAAAAATGATGGGGGATTTGTCTTTTAGTGGGGATATTTATAACAAATGACATTCAACAATTTGAACGATTGTACCAAGATAATGTTTATATCAATTGTATTCCAAAAATCATATAATTATGATATGTGCTTTGTAAGCTATTTGCTCATCGATCCACCACTGTGATACCCGTTTTATGGGGGTGTTACAGAGAATGGTATTAGAGCTTTAGTTCTAGCGAACCAGATAAATTTTTAAATAAAATAAGAATAAAAATATTTTTCTTTTATTTAAAAGTTGGAGTATAACTTTACCAAAATCTTTTGGGGATTTTTCTTTTGGGACATACTTAGAGAGCATATATCATAGAGAGCATGCATAACTATATGATTTAAGTGCGCATTCATTATTCTATGCATTTATAATTGTTGATGGTATTAGATGCTAACTCTGTACGTATTTACGTATTATGACTATTTAATATTTATTATAAAATATTAAAATACTCAAGTTATTTAATGAAACAAGTAGGGAGCTTTATACTAAAGATATTCGATCTCGATATTACGTTTTGACTGAGTAGTTGGGTTTACGATTTAAAGAGCCCTCGCTCCTCAAACGTTTATAGAATGGCTTCTGAAGTATGATGGCCTCAACAATGCATTGTAACCACGAACAATCTAATACATAACAAACCATTGGAAATATTTAAATGAAAATTTAAATAAAATCTTTAGAAACATTTAGAAATCTAACAGAATCTCTAGAACTCGTTAGAAAATCTAAGAAGATTATTAAGTCTCTAAAAATCTAAATAGATCTATCTATTTTACTCAATCTTGGAAAATCTAAATTGATTTTATAAAAATCTAACTGAATAATATACGTCTTACAAAAATATTGGGGGAAATCTAAACTAGATTTATAAATCTTTGGTAAACCTAATTAGATTTTATAAATATTGAAAAATCTAATAAAATGTTGGTGAAATCTACAAATTCTTTGTAAAATCTTAATGTATCTTTAAAATCCTTACCTTGCCTTTGGTAAACTTAACTAGATTTTTATAAATCTTGGAAAAATCTAAAATTAGATTTCTTTTAGGAGATCTTGATTAAATCCTATTGAACTTATAATAAACTTGTAAAAACCTAGATCTTATGTATAGATTTAAGCTTTACTTTTAACCAAGTAATGAACCTAGATTTCATAATGAAAACACATGGAAAACAAGTATAGCTTAGGTTGTCTGATTCATTTTTGAACTTGTAATAAACTTGTAAACTTATAATAAACCTAAATCTCAACTTTTGGGACCTTGAAAATTTAATGTAAACATAAAACAAGATTGGACTTTATCTTGAAATACTATAAAAGATATTAGCCGTGGGATATAAGCTCATCTTAAAACTTATAACTGACATACAAACTTATAACCAACTTGGATCTTATTTGAAACACACGGAAATAAAACATACCGTAGGTTTTTACTCTCTATTTAGAGATCTAGTCGTAATCTTTAAGAACCAGTAATAAGCTTGTAAGGTTTCATAAACTTCACACCTAGATAAATGGTTAAGTATTATTAATGAACTAGTTAAGCCCATGCAAGTATAGCCCAAAACTGAATAAGCCCAATACAATATAGCCGGGTATATGCAGGAGCACATTAGGCCCATTTAATGCCTAGTAAGCCCACTTAGCAAACCTTGAATTATTAATGGACTAACATATGTTTAGGCCCATTAAGAAGCCCATTAGGCCTATCTATTGTCTTATGGACCTATGTATTAAAACTTATAATATTAATGGATCTAAAAATGTAATTAGGCTCATTAAGAAATCTTTAGCTCATAAAATTGTTAATGGATCTTATAAGCTCAATAAATGTTTGGGAAACCCATTTGCTCTTTTGGAACACTTAATAAGCCCACTTAGTGTTTTTATACTTAAGTAAAGTTTTTATACCGAAAATAGAATTTATAAAAACTTTTAGACTAAAAATGTTAGTTTATAAGACTTATGGATTAACACCGTGACATTCGAAACTTGTCTTGATAAAACAGTAATCACAAGGACTAATATTGTAAATATTTGAAAGTCTAGGGATTAATAAATGTCATTCATGACTTATCAAACCTTGAGGACAACTTTTGTGAATTTTTGGTAGTCAAATTGTCATTCTATGACTCTAAGGACTAGTGGTGTGATCAGCCGAAACATTAGAAGCCTAAAGGATTATTTCGCCACTTATTGGAAGTTATAAAACCTAATTTTAACAAGAGGGACTATTTTCACCATATCCCGAAAATATTAGAAGCCCTAAGAACTAAAACTGTTAAGAACTGGAAAGTGTACATTTGGTAAAATATAGAGGGACTTGTTTTGCCAATAACTGAAACTTAAGCAAACCCTAGAACCCTTATTTCATTTAATGTATTAAAACTTGAGCGGAGCCTAAACTAAATGGACTAGAACCGTCATTTTCTAAAACTTGTAAACAAAGGGTTATTTATTAACTTGAGAAAGCTTTGGGGACATTAAATTAAATTTAATGAAGTATTATTACTTTTTATAAACTGTTTATATAAATTGTATATGAAACTTAATGTACATAGATTATAAAAGTAAAATACAACAATTATAAGTAAAATACTTTTACTTAAACAGTATTATTAATAACAAATTTAAATGGAAGTTATTAATACTTGTACAACGATGTATTTAACTAAAATACAATAACGTAAATGAACTACCTAAAAACGAGTGGATATCGTAATGAAATCCAAATAAATCCTAAAAATCTTATATTAAGATTTTAAAATCCTACACGATCGATGGTAAATCAGTTTAAACTTATATGCTGATTATTTTCTTATAATTAATTGATAACTATTATAATATAGCCTTATATTATAAGTCCCCGATTGAACCGTTTTGGTTTTATAAACCATTGTACACAATGACTCTAGAACTTAATTATTACCACCTTTGCATAATTTCACGAAGTGTTATTTCCTACTTGAGCATACTATCTTTACATAGTTATTTGATGAATAGGAACCGGTTAGTCTATTTTGACTACTAGGATAACTGACGGGCCACTTAATGAACACGGATTTACAACAACAGTACATAATGGAATATTTAAAAACAGACTAGGGAGCATTATCTCGTGCGCTACATTTTATTAAATGTTTGAACTTGTTGTTATGTGTGTGTGTGTATATATATATATATATATATATATATATATATATATATATATATATATATATATATATATATATATATATATATATATATATATATATATATATATAATAAGGAATTATATGATACAATGCCTATGCTTATGATTATAATATATCATTATATTATATTATATATATGAGCTCCTTGTTTGATACGTATTCTCGCGTACGTTATCCCTTCGCGTCAACATTTATTTTCTCTCGCTTATGATTTTGTACGTATATCTACGGAACACGAGTTATTAAAGACTCATATACGTTTGCTCTTAATAATATCATGTGGTATTATTTGGATAAGTTTGCATCTTTAAATGATGCGGTGGAACCCAAAATCAAGGTACTTATGATCCTATATTTTACATATGGGACCTGAGTCTCTTGATCCTAAGTTAATTATGATTTCGTCTCAAGACAGTACGGGACGTCTAAAGGTGAAATCATAAGACACAGGACCACAAGTTTATTTATAATTTCGTATTAAGATGTTATGGGACGTCTAAAGACGATGGATTATAAATAAATGGGCTGTAAAGTATCTTAATAATATCTATTATCTTAGACGTTATATTTACCTAAATAATAAGCCTTGCCGGGAATATTTAGGTAAGATGGGCTATGAAATCCCTATTGAAACAAGTAAGGAAGCTTGTTCGTTTGAATAAAGAAATCATAGGTCACCGAATGAAGTTATAAATTTCACCTTACATGGATGAGGATGCTTATCGATGTAAATAGAAATTTATAATCACATAGGCTTAAATATATTCGACATGACTCATTATTGATATTATTTTATTTATCCAGCTATGTAACATATCCCTTTTTGACTCGCGATTTCCTCCAGTAGTATCTTATCATTAAGATAACTTATAACTGATGTTATTACATCACCATCTAGAAACCTAAGGAAGATTAGTATTCATCTCTTTTGGATCATAGCATTGTGCTCTTGATTTTTGGCTTATTCTTAACCCAAATATCACTTCCGCTGCAGTTGACCCCGTTAGGGGTGTTCATTTTCCGCTACATTCGACCCTTTTTGGGGGTGCTCAATTCTGCTGCATGCGACCCTTTTGGAGGTGTTCTTTTCCGCTGCATTTGACCTTTTGGGGGGTATCCACTCCTGCTGCATTCGAACCCTTTGGGGGTGTCCATTTCCGCTGCATTTTGAAACCTTTGGGGGTGTACATGTCCTCTGCAATTGAACCCTTTTTGGGGGTTCCCACTTCCGTTTCATTTGACTCCTTTGGGATGTCACAAAAAATAAAGCTGGTTCATTTGCCATGAGGAAATGAATCCTCGATCATTCGAGGAGACGGTAACACATACTTTATCGACACTAGACTTAGTGTCATTTCTTGTACCGAAGTAAGAGGATGCCTTATCTTCTAAGCTCGCATTTCTGAAATCAACGAGGAAAACAAACCCAAGCATAAAAGACATGCCCAACTCACAATGGGTATATTTTGTAGGGTTATGTTTGTCACCTTCTAGAAAGATATGATTGATTTCCCATACTTTTGGACAACCTTCCTCCTCTTCGGATCCAATTAGTTCGACAATACCATTGTCTAACAAGCCTTGAAATGAATGAATTTCTCCTTTTAGAAGTCAAAATTTGTGCAAATATTGAACCACCAACAGTAGATGCATGACCCTTTTAGCATCTCGCCAGGGATGCACACTTATTTATTCTTGGTATCTTCTTTGATTTCCATCATTTGGAGTACTTATTCTTTACGCAACTTATGCCCCAGCTCAGCCACAAATGAAGCAAATTCTTTGCAACTTCCTACCCAAGCAACATCAACAATAATCTTAGCCATTTCGCTGAGTGAAGCTTTGGTGTCAAACTAATGTTTGCTTTCCACAGGCTAGAAGTATATCGGGAAGCCCTTCGCGTGAAAATTGTTGACGCAAGAGCGGTACCAGCCAAAACTATGTTTCTAACTCGTCATTGCATAGGCCTATTAAAGCTTAATAGACTTAAAAATCTCTTGAAGAACTATTAGAAACATTAATGAATTGTTATCTATGCTCATCAAGACACATTGGGGCCTCGGAGGCACATCTAAGTAAAACCAAGACTTAAGACAAGTTTGTTCTAGTCAACCCAACCTTGTAAACTTAGAACTCGAGTTCACAAGATTTTGCGCTCAAGAAAAAGTGCCCTCACTTGTTCCCTGAACAAGTAACTTCATCTTTAGCTTCGAGAACGAAACTAAGATAACGGGTAGGTGGTGTAAAACGCCTAAAATTTGGGTTTTTACACACGTCACCGGTTTCATTATTATTATCATTCACCATACCATGTTTTAACGGAACACTATTACAATGTATCATCACAAGACTTATTGTGTCTTTGGCGAATGATTTTTCTTAAACTCCAGATGACTCGTGAATTGTGCATGATAGCTGGAATACAACCCAAAAAGCTTATCATAGTGAACAAAAGATCTAGTACATCTACTCAAATCTTGCCTAGCAGGTCTACTGGATGTGGCTAGTGTTGGTGGGGCTGGTAAGACTGCAGGTGCCGACAGGGTACTCTGCAATGCCTATATAAGCCCATCAGGACTCCTTAAGCAAACTGAGTACAATCAGCAACTGGGACCGCAGTCTGCCAACGCTCCTCGAAGGTAGGCGGTCTCTAATTTCACTCCATCATGACGAACAGCTGCAAGATCAAAGAAGGTGGACAAGGACTACCATTGTACAGTAAGAGAAGTGTGGGTCTAATAACTGGATTTTACTCAGTTAAAAAGTTCGTTGAACCGATCTTTTCGAATTGATTACTAGTTAAGAGTGCGACTCAGTCGTTCTTGGTGGAAAATAAAATGGTTTGATTATCTATTTTAAACTAAAAGCAAAGATTAAAATGTCGTTGTGTAAAAATAAAATCCTTGAAAATTAGACTACGAATTAAAAGTTAAAAGTAAATGATTAAAAACTTAAAAAGTAAAGGAATATCCCGTCGGAATGCTGTCAGAACAAAACCGTCAGAATAATACAAATAGGCAACTATCGAAATCACACTATCAGAAAACGAAATATGTCAGAATAATAAAATGATCAAAGCAGTCGGAATATGGATCGGAATCACGATCGGAATCCAGAAACCCTTGTCCGATGGAGAGATCGGAATACGCGTCGGAATACAAAGCCCTTTTTCGATACTATGTATAGGAATAATAGTGACAATCGTCGGAATGTGCTGTCGGAAAAGGGTTTACCCTTTTTCGATAGTATGTAGACTTAATAAGCACCAATAAGCACTCTTATGATAAGCACAATCCGAATCCTCACCAAATCAATAATAAGAAGAATTATTAAGCATAAATAAGAACTTTCGAAACTTTAAATAAGCAAATCTTTTAAAACAAACCATAAAAAGAGGAAACTTTTTAGAAAAATGAAAAGTAAATAAGCTAAATACAAAATAAGCCAATAAGCATGATAAGCTCAAAGCTTAATCCGTATAAAACTTAGATATAACCTAAAAGATAAACTTTATCAAAGAGTATCACGAATCAAGATTAAAATCAAAAATAAGAAAGGTAGAAAGAGATTAAAGATGAAAAGCTTAACTTGAACTTGTAGATTAAAGATTCCAAAATACAAGATTGAATTAAAGCTTAAACATGAAAGAAAGAAAAGATGAAGTTTTAGTAAGAGAAAGCTAAACACTTTCTCTCTCTAAAGATAAAACTAGTAAAATGAAAAAGTGACTAAAAAAATAACTAACTAACTAACTAACTTCCTAATGACACATTAGGAGGGTATATATAGGGGGTGGGGAGAGCATGTGTTGCTTCCTTCCTTCCTTCTTCCTTCTCGTCTCGACTCGATTTAAATTCTTTGTCTTTCTCGACGTCGTCTCGGGATTTGTCGATATAACTTGAACTCGTCTTATAATTTTTATCTATAATTAGACTTGAGTTCTCGACTTCATTAAACTTCCGTCTTTAGACTTTTTCTTCGATAAATCTTCAAAATAGGCCTTGGACTTCCGTTCTTTTTACACTCTTGATCTTTTGACTTCGTCTTTTCTCGTTTTCTTCGATAAAAGCCCGTGATAGCCCGTGTTTTCTTCCTTTTTCATATTTTTATCCTGCAACACAATAAAAACACAAACCACGCATAATTCCAACTTTTACGACATAAAATACACGTTTTGGTCTTGTTATTATTGGAAATAAGTGATAAAAGGATAAGTTTTTTCACACTTATTAGGGTCTTATGCTGAATGCCCCCTCCAAGGTGTAAATATGCCGATGGAGGTAGTAGTTCTCCTCCAACAATCACTGCAAGGCCTCGTTGGTCGTGGTCCAAAAACCTCGTGCTATCTGGGTATTTACCCATATGGTCCAAGAGAGAGAGAGAATCTATGCGCTCATGCATGACAGTGTACCCCGCCTGTCATGCTATCAACAGGTTGCGGACGTCTGTCATGTCCTTCTCCTGGCTCATGGCCAGAGCAGCAATCCGAACTTGAACAGGATCAGCATGTCCAGTTCCGGAACCCTCTCTGACCTCAAATCTTGACTTGTAGGTTTCAAAATGAACATCAATTGTCGTGAGCTTAACCAACTAAGTGTAGTTAACCCTACATCGACTTTTCCTAGTTGATAACTTCCTAAATTGTCCTCTTTTAATTGTCATTAATTGTTCCGCGAACTTCTACCGCTTTGCCAGATTGACGGTCAAACTTTCGGATAATTCCGTCCATCCGTAATTGATAGCAGTATACAAATACTGCTCAATCGGATGTATAGTGCGACCCGGATAAAAGATCTCTTTACATTGCCTTCTATCCATCCATAGTAGTAGCAGCATCCAAATACTGCTCAATCGGATGTATAGAGCGACCCGGATAAAGATCTCTTCGCATTGTTTTATGTTCATCCGTAATGGTAGCAACACCTAAATACTACTCATTCGGACTCATGGAACGATCCGGATAACTATCTCTTTACATTGTTGGCACCATTTGTATCTGAGCATGTCTAAGACGAACCTTTAGATCTATGACATTTATACTCTAACAGATGACAAAGTTTTTAATAGCTTCGAGGACGAAGCTAAAATAACGGGGCGGTGATGTAAAATCCATGATTTTACCATGAGAAAAATGTAATAAAAGTATATCCAATGATACCAGAACATTCCTCAAATTATAAATGGTAATCGAGTTTCGAGGACGAAACTCAAGGTGACATGTGGATGGTGTAAAACCCGAGATTTTTCGTTCATTAAATAATAATGAAGTATGTTTCAAACCCTTTTTGAACAATACAAAAGTTATTTGAACTGAAAACAAGACAAAAGTCGTACAACCCGCGTACCGACAATTTAATAATTTAATTACATAACTTATTGTCGAGAGATACTTGATAAAACAATTTGATTAAATTGTTTAATATTTCATTTATCTACGGAGAGGTTAAATGAGAAGCATCTGTATTAAAACGATACTTACGTTATAAAAACGATAAATGATAAATTATCGTCTTTTAGATAAACGAACACGTTTTCGTGTTTATAAGTAATATAAATACTCCATTTTATTGGAGAAATGATTTTAAGATCAATGACTCGATTTTTGTAAGACGAATCAAATTTTATAAACCACTAACGAGTCCCGAACCATTTATTAATAAACGTATAATAAAAGTTACGCTTTAAGCCCCCTGCAGAATAATTGCAACCTTAACCCCTCAACTATTATTGTTTTTATAACTTTGAAGTAGTATATATATGTGCAATTAGGGTTTCCCCTCATTTCACTCAAACCCTAGCCTCCACTCACGCACACACATCTAAAGTGGCAGCCGCCACTTTTCCGGTGAGTAAACTCCGGCCACCATAAAATTTCTGCCGCCACCTTTTATCCATAGATCCTATAGATCTATATGTATGTACACCATCCAAACCACTTTGTCACTTCATCCGCCAGCTGTCACACCCCACCATGGCGGAATATGGGGCGCGACGTATGGATATCATCACAACAATAGCGTGTCTATAGAGATAACTAAATGAAATGGAAATATCATGAATGGTAACACAATATCATGAAGATATCACAAACAATGCAGGTGTCTAGGTAAGTAGGTAACAGGTCTACCTCTTACCAAAGACATACAATTAACAAATAACAAACATATAGGTATCTACAAAGTATCACTTATTCAAACATAAGTAAAGACTAAGAGGAAAGGGGGTTCCTCCAATGCAATCCTAAGTCTCCCAGCTAGCCACTCCTATTCTCACGCTTAACCACATTCTCACCTGAAAGAGACACTAAAACACATCAACATAAAGTTGGTGAGAGTCATAGGTTTAGACTCCAACCCTAAAATAGTTAGAAGCTGTGAATAACAACCATCAATAAAAGAACATATGGACAATGTGTTACAATTATGCATTAACAACTACCATTAAAGATTAACCATAAATCACAATTCCAAGGCACTAAGCCTTACCAATAACCACAATTTCCAAGGCTCCCAGCCTTACCAATAACCATGGTCCCATAGGCGCCCATACACCTATGAACCAATCCCAAGGCCCCGCGTTGTCAACATCCCCTTGGTACCAAGTTAATCCACAATAACAATCAAGAATCACATATCGGTTAATCACATAACTGTACACACAAGTCCATCACAAAACATAAAAACATTCATAACACTAGTTACAAAACCACACAGCGTCTCTTCCATCCCATCTGGAATTCAAAACATTTATAAATCATAGAAACATGGGACTATGAAACTCATCTGAACAAGCTTCTCCAAGTACCCGCACTCTGGCAAAATCTAAACACACAAACGTATACAATCAAGACATGAACCACATACCAAAATGGCTCATGAATATATGATGGATATCTAACCTTTCCCTACAACTTAACCCCATTTATATGCCATATGCATCTCATGACACCCCTCTATAAAGCCCTTAACTTAGTTTAGTTCATAACTCGCCCCGTCAACATTTAACCCAAAACAGTCCCGTTTTTGATACCTTAAACTATGGGTCGAACACCCCCTTAACCAAATCAACTCCCTTTGCAAAAGAAAACCTATGCCCTTACATGTGTTAGCTAACTCTACCCTTTGGTCGCAACTTTGAAAACACTGTTAAGGCCTCCATATATATATATATATATATATATATATATATATACTTTTACCTATCCAGAATTTACTGATTTTGAACATATGAAAAGTTTATTATGATCAGAGGGTCTTACCCTAACCCATTTCTTTAGACCTCCTCCAGATCTTTTATTTAATATATAATCTAAGTCTCATGTTCGTTTGAAGATTCCAATATAACCCTAAGTACCCCAAACAATTCAAAACATAAAAAGAAAACAGGCAAATCCAAAAACTGTTTTGACACCCGACTGATGTAACATGTTTTTGACCCACTTCCATACCTCCAATTTAGTTCTCGCTTCTTGCATTTGAAAGCCAACTCAATTACCTTTCCAGGGACATAAGATTCGAAAATTAAAACTTTGTAAAACTCTATATATGATCAAAACAATGACCCAAAATTTCTACCCAGTTTTTAAAAACGAATTTAACATAATTAACCAAATTAATTACCCTCATCATGTTTAATAATTAACCCTAATTATTCTAATCATGTCTATATCATTGTGATAACATTAAATTACATATTTTCTAATAAACACTAACCTAGATCCATCATATAATGATTAAGAAATAATTAAAAACAATTTAATTAAAAAGAGATTGAAGATTTTTACCTTAGAATTAATGGAAGACAAGAAAAATATGAAAACCCTAAATAGACTCCATGGATTTCGACTTAAGCTTGATCTCCAGGGATTTTATGAATGTTTTTGGTTAATAAAAAGTGTTTATATAATTTCTTAACAAGTCATTGGCCCATTAGCCCGGTTCCTCTTTTTTCTTTTTTTCCTTTTTCTTTTTCTTTCTTGCATCCCAAACTGACTTATACCCCTTTAATCTCGTTTTTTTTCCTTTTTATTATTAATAATTGTATTAATAATATTAACTTAATTTTACTTAATTTATTTCAGCTTCTAAAGCCTCCGAAATCTCAAAACCGTAAAACTAGTCAGTTTTACGCGTATATCGTAAAAGACGTAAAAATATACAGTTTTATAAAAACTCCTGAAATATGAATTAAACTAAATAGCGAAGTCATAAATGACTTAAAACCATCCCGAAAAATATTCTCGTGACTAATTACCTCTTCCGAGACCCCTAAATTCAAAACCCTAAACCGTAAAAATACGATTTTCTATAATACATATACGTATACGTAAAGCCACGAAATAACACCATCTCATTTCATAGTCACTACCTTGTGGGCTCATGATCATGAAATAAACGTTCCTCGATTTACTTATGAGTACCATATACCCATAAACGATATCCAAACCTCACTCCAAACACACAAAATAAACACATAAGCACATAAAAGCACATATTTGCACAAAACACCTTAAACTATAGTCTAAGTGACGAACCCCAAAAACCATGGTTGTCACATCACTCCCTCCTAATATAAATCTCGTCCCGAGATTTACTCCTTAGGATCAAACACACAAACAACAAATCACATGAGAATACTTGTTCTAAATGAACTCCTCTCATTTCCATGTGTACTTTAGTTCAAGTCTCAAAATACCACATATACAAACCAACAATATTTAAATCATTCCTAAACTCTTGACCTCACAGCCAATAAATCTCACAAATGACCCTTTGATAAAACAAAGACTCTTATAAACACGAATCCCGAATAACCGAACATGCAAATATGCATTCTCAAACAACATTTACCAATCTTAATACACGAAATATATCATGTATACCACTCAATTCTCCCAGGTAATTCTATACTCATAAGCTACTGGTCCGATCTTTCAAAGATCATAAATGGACCTACAAAACTCTACATCAACTTTTCTATTTTACCAAAACATACCACCCGTTACTATGGGTGAAACTTCCTACATAACTTTGTCACTAAACTTTAGTGGTTTCATCCTTTTCAACATAGCATATCTTGTTGCTCTCATCCTTTCCCACAAACACCATTTCCACATTAGTAGTCTCTTTCACGGATTTTAGTCCACCATAAGGAAAACTCACCATATCCTTCCATATAGTGCCTCAAATGGCATTCATTGACTTCTAGTATGATATCATTATATGAAAACTCAGACATCGCTAACGACTCCTATCAGCAATTTCTCACTTCGTCCATCCTTTTCCAAGTAGCTGGATATACTCATATCCAATCATGTTCATAAACTCCCTTTAGTCCATACCACCAAACTAATTAAAAATTCCAATTTCCTTACACAAGTGACCTATGACGGTGTTTCACATATTGATTAGTTCATCATAACAAGGCTCTTCCAATCCAAATCAGCTTATGATCTATACATATCACCAACAGGACAGTTATCTCAGTTAGTCTATCAACTGCCATCCAAATCCATGCTACAACTACTTCCATTAAATTTGGATAGCTCATTAGTAGCACCTATACACTTCCTTCTCACTTTTCTCCATGAAAGATTTTTTTATACTCAACACTTCCTTTATACCTACACATTGTCTTACCTTCAAGGTCATAGTGCTCCTCATCTTGTCTCAGTTAGTCCAAGCCCTTCGTCCCTCATGACACATCACATCTATAACTCCTCATCCATTCGATATCGATACTAAGCCTTCCAATCAAACAGTATAGGTCAGTGCCATTTCCTTTCCACACTACAGCAATATTAGCATGCTTAGTGCCTTAGTCTACTCATTAGGCTATACCAAAATTTTACCTTCGATTCCTATCTCGACCTATTTCATTTATGATCCACATCTATCCAGACTTCCTTCTTTTTCCTCAGCTCATGGCATACATCACGATGTTATGCTTCCCGTCTTTCAAGTCATCTATACGTCAAAATTATCCAAGTAGCTTCACTTGTTTTCCTCGCGACCAGTTCTCCTACTCCATCCTAATGGGGACAGACTAGAGTTTTATGTGATCCCATGCGGATAACACTCTCATCTTATACCCATATTAGTTTCCATTTGTCTAAACTAAGCCATATTTTAAATTCTTATTCAAATCTCATACTTCTATTTTGATTACACCCAACATGAGGTACTTTCAATCATCATCTTCTAGGAATACTTGGTCCTCTCCTTCCATGGTTCTACCTAATTCCTACACTATCCTATCCAACCGAAATTCCATACTTCATTCATCAAATCTATGGAAATAGTTAGTGCATTGGATAATGCATAATTGTCTCTTCCAAAGATCTTTCATAACACCTTCACAAAACCGACTCTCTAATCACTTCTCCACGAACTTATTCAGCTCAGCTTCACTACTCATCCCTCAATATTGATTGCCACAAAATTCTATCTGCGTAGTCACTCGACTCCCCTTGTTACTTCCACGAGTTCTTAATCTCCCATGTTATGTAGTCACTCGATCACGATCCATTGGTTCAGCTCTTTGTAGCTCCACTCTGGTACTTCTTCGTCACGAACCATACGTAGATTCCCATCATAGTGCTTGTCACCTTTCCAGTCCTTGCAACTTCTGTGACTCCTTCAAAATCTCTTGCATCCTTCTAGCAGCCGGCACGTAGTCCTTTCGGCTCCTTGCTTCACGATGTAGCTCTTCATGCACTCCTTCTCGTCTCTATGATGTTACCTAGGAACTTCACACTACCTAGTAGCTTCTAACTTCAACTCATCTACCACAATATTGCTAAAGGTACTTCAACCCCTCAATGGCTCACTCTTCCTTACTTGTTGTACTTCACCATTAATCATCCTCCTACCAGTCATTCTTTCACATCCATGTTTTCCTTCACGTGTCTACTACTACCTTGCCTCCATAACTATACCAATTCCCTTGCGTGTTATTTGCCCCATCTTTCCATTAGTAGAAACTTTCTACTCTACCCTCACATCCGCTAGTACTTTCATCAATCTCCTAATGGTACTTCAATCAACTTCTCATAGCATGACATCTCGTTCCCACGACCAATCAACTAACTTTACTTACTCCCTTATTCCCGTAACCAATCTAAGTTTCAAAACTACACAAATCTTAATCATTCCTTCAACACAACCTTCAAACCAAAATAAATCTCTCCATTCTAATATCTATCCATAAGTAATACTACCCAACTCTACCCTCTCATCCTAACGTTTCCACAACCGCATAACTAAATCAACCATGACGTGTACCAAAAGAATTCCAAACGGTCTCGTCCCATAGGGTAAACCGAAATATCAACCATAACGAACCCTAGCCAAAACAACTGAAAACGAAAGAATGTAACCTGAAAGATTCAATGGAGTGTGCCAACAACGAAAAATTAGACTCGTCACGATTAGTATTACCAAATTTCAATATCTTAGAAAATTTTAAATTTTCATCTCAATTAGTTACTTCACATTAGGACCATATTTTAACGCCAATAAATGAAATCATAGTCATATTTTACCATCTCCGTTACTATCAAAGGGCACAACTCAGTTAGTGTACTAAAACTCACATTATCTATCATCTCATTTAACAATAAACTCATCTTTTATCTTCATTATTTTATCAAAGGTATTCACTAGTTAGTATAGTATAATGTTATTCTAACCATTATCTTGTTTACTCACATTAAACTCATTTCACTTGTTATTATGAAACCAATACGTGTTTATAAAATATGGTGTTTTTATTCATTTTATTCTATATTATAATTATTTTATATAATCCATTTAGGTTTGTTATAACTAACTATTACACGTTTACAAGGTGTGGTGTTATTATTATCATTATTATAATAAAATCTTCCTTTTTACTATTTCCGTCTATTTAAATACTTCTAAAATTTTAACTCCATTTTTAAGAAAATTATCGTAAAATTTCTTTACCCTTTATATGTACTATCACATGTTACTTAAAAAACTAATCCATTCATTGTCAATATATTTTTTTAGCTTACTACCACAAACTTAATAAAAAGATATGTAAGTCACGATATCTTACCATACACTTACAAATTATTTTCAAAAACGTTTTCCTATAATTAGACAGACTTATTTGCAAGAAAATTTAGTAGTTCTCATTAATTAAAATACATACCCGAATGTAGAGACACATCAAAAAGACTTAAAACGTTGTTGGAACTCCATCAAACTCCAACACTAATAAACTGTTTAAACACGAGAGAACACTAGGTACGTTCAAGTTTTAATAACTATTAAACGACCGTATATCATAACATAACATCTACTAGTATATATACCTCCGCATATATATGTATACCTATTAAATCTCCCAAAACATACTCGTTATCATACATGTCAAGTCAATCGATCGCGTCATACACTCGTTTTTTCATACGAGTAATCACTATCTCACCATGCCACAACAAGGCATAAAACCCATCACCAAAACCAAACCATATCGTGTGACCCCATAATCACACAACACGACTATAACCCAAAACATATAACACAAAAAAACCATAGCCATATCATAGGCAACCATTACATAAACCCCTATTGTTTACAAATACCCAAAATACATATCTCATCATATACAAGCATGTACTAACCCCTTTTTCATGCAACCATACTTGGAAGTCCATTGGTGTTGTGGCACATATATAATTACGTAGGCCTCCATAATTATAGATGTCCTCTTTCACCCATGTACTCCCTCTTATGACGACACTTATAAGAAATTATTACTACACGGAACACATAAGTCTACAACATATATACCACATAAAATACACTCTATATATATACCGTATAGGTAAAATAAGAACATCTCATACGTCAACCCTAACTTCATTCATAACTCGAGGCTCAATCGCCAAATCAAATCATAACAATAAAATATCCAACATTAAAAAAATGACCATAACCGTTCAGGCGGAAATTCGAATCTACTACTAGTCGCAGAATCAACATCGGTACTATCCTAATATTACCTAGCGCACCTCTTCTTCTACGCGACATGGGTAACACTTAATAGATTCATACACTTCCGGTTCATGCGTCGCATCAATAAAAAATAAATGAATGTACTTACATATATTATATCTCAATAAGTAAGTATGAAAGTAAATAAATATCCAAAACGAAATTAACACTTAAGCACTCCATATACTATAATGCACACATACCCCTATGACACCTACATGCATGGACCCTTAATCTATAGACTAGGCTACTAGAATAGGCAACCTAATTCTCTATAACCATTATCTCTGATATCATTCTGTTACACCCCACCATGGCGGAATATGGGGCGCGACGTATGGATATCATCACAACAATAGCGTGTCTATAGAGATAACTAAATGAAATGGAAATATCATGAATGGTGACACAATATCATGAAGATATCACAAACAATGCAGGCGTCTAGGTAAGTAGGTAACAGGTCTACCTCTTACCAAAGACATACAATTAACAAATAACAAACATATAGGTGTCTACAAAGTATCACTTATTCAAACATAAGTAAAGACTAAGAGGAAAGGGGGTTCCTCCAATGCAATCCTAAGTCTCCCAGCTAGCCACTCCTATTCTCACGCTTAACCACATTCTCACCTGAAAGAGACACTAAAACACGTCAACATAAAGTTGGTGAGAGTCATAGGTTTAGACACCAACCCCAAAATAGTTACAAGCTGTGAATAACAACCATCAATAAAAGAACATATGGACAATGTGTTACAATTATGCATTAACAACTACCATTCAAGATTAACCATACAATCACAATTCCAAGGCACTAAGCCTTACCAATAACCACAATTTCCAAGGCTCCTAGCCTTACCAATAACCATGGTCCCGTAGGCGCCCATACACCTATGAACCAATCTCAAGGCCCCGCGTTGTCAACATCCCCTTGGTACCAAGTCAAACCACAATAACAATCAAGAATCACATAGTGGTTAATCACATAAATGTACACACAAGTCCATCACAAACCATAAAAACATTCACAACACTAGTTACAAAACCACACAGCGTCTCTTCCATCCCATCTGAAATTCAAAACATTTATAAATCATAGAAACATGGGACTATGAAACTCACCTGAACAAGCTTCTCCAAGTACCCGCACTCTAGCAAAATCTAAACACAAGAACGTATACAATCACGACATGAACCACATACCAAAATGGCTCATCAATCTATGATGGATATCTAACCTTGCCCTACAACTTAACCCCATTTATATGCCATATGCATCTCATGACACCCCTCTATAAAGCCCTTAACTTAGTTTAGTTCATAACTCGCCCCGTTAACATTTAACCCAAAACAGTCCCGTTTTTCATACCTTAAACTATGGGTCGAACACTCCCTTAACCAAATCAACTTCCTCTGCAAAAGAAACCCTATGCCCTTACATGTGTTAGCTAACTCTACCCTTTGGTCGTAACTTTGAAGACACTGTTAAGGCCTCCATATATATATATATATATATATATATATATATATATATATATATATATATATATATATATATATATATATATATATATATATATATATATATATATACTTTTACCTATCCAGAATTTACTGATTTTGAACATATGAAAAGTTTGTTATGATCAGAGGGTCTTACCCTAACCCATTTCTTTAGACCTCCTCCAGATATTTTATTTAATATATAATCTAAGTCTCATGTTCATTTGAAGGTTCCAATATAACCTAAGTACCCCAAACAATTCAAAACATAAAAAGAAAACAGGCTGATCCAAAAACTGTTTTGACACCTGACTGATGTAACCTGTTTTTGACCCACTTCCAGACCTCCAATTTAGTTCTCGCTTCTTGCATTTGAAAGCCAACTCAATTACCTTTTCAGGGACATAAGATTCGAAAATTAAAACTTTGTAAAACTCTAGATATGATCAAAACAATGTCCCAAAAATTCTGCCCAGTTTTTAAAAACGAATTTAATATAATTAACCAAATTAATTACCCTCATCATGTTTAATCATTAACCCTAATTATTCTAATCATGTCTATATCATTGTGATAAAATTAAATTACATATTTTCTAATAAACACTAACCTAGATCCATCATATAATGATTAAGAAAGAATTAAAAACAATTTAATTAAAAAGAGATTGAAGATTTTTACCTTAGAATTAATGGAAGACAAGAAAAATATGAAAACCCTAAATAGACTCCATGGACTTCGACTTAAGCTTGATCTCCAGGGATTTTATGAATGTTTTTGGTTAATAAAAAGTGTTTATATAATTTCTTAACAAGTCATTGGCCCATTACAAAAGCCCGGTTCCTCTTTTTCCTTTATTTTCTTTTTCTTTTTCTTTCTTGCATCCCAAACTGACTTATACCCCTTTAATTTCGTTTTTTTTTTCCTTTTTATTATTAATAATTGTATTAATAATATTAACTTAATTTTCCTTAATTTATTTCAGCTCCTAAAGCCTCTGAAACCTCAAAACCGTAAAACTAGTCAGTTTTACGCGTATATCGTAAAAGACGTAAAAATATACAGTTTTATAAAAACTCCTGAAATATGAATTAAACTAAATAACGAAGTCATAAATGACTTAAATCCATCCCGAAAAATATTCCCGTGACTAATTACCTCTTCCGAGACCCCTAAATGCAAAACCCTAAACCGTAAAAATACGATTTTCTATAATACATATATGTATACGTAAAGCCACGAAATAACACCATCTCATTTTATAGTCACTACCTTGTGGGCTCATGATCATGAAATAAACGTTCCTCGATTTACTTATGAGTATCATATACCCATAAGCGATATCCAAACCTCACTCCAAACACACAAAATAAACACCTAAGCACATAAAAGCACATATTTGCACAAAACACCTTAAACTATAGTCTAAGTGACGAACCCCAAAAACCATGGTTGTCACACCAGCCGCCGCTACTGTCGGCCGCCACCACCACAGCCGTGGTGATACCACGCTGTTGTCACCTCTACAGTCGCAGCCCCCCTTGCTGCCATTATCACCAGCCGCCACCCACTACTAGTGGCCATCTGCCATCACAGCCGTCCCATGCATCACCACCACCACCTTGTCACTCCAACCACAGTCGTGGTCAAAACCCACCAGCAGCCCCGTCATCATCACCACTGCAGCCCCTGCTTCCAGCCACCAGTCGCGCAACCACCTGCTCCCATCATCACCACCATCCTCCTCCACCTCTCACGTCACCACAGCCATCACCCATGGCCAACCTACACCACGACCATCACAACAAACAGTCACCACTGTTAGAGGAGTGTTTGGATCTGCTGGAAAGACCCGCAGCGGGTGTGTTTGGATCTGCTGTCGAGAGCGACATGCAGGGCGTTTGGGGTTAAGATCTGTTGTTAAATAGCTTCGGGGGTGTTTAGATCTGCTGATTAGGGAGCATTTGGGACTGCTGATGACATGCATGTTGTTGATAAGGGGGCGTTTGGGATTGCTGATGTCGACTTATACATAATAGAGTACGAGCTTTTAATGATAGGGGTATGCCCTGTTGTAATATAAACTTGCATGTAATATATTCCCACCGATAGTGTATTATTACCACCGTTAGTATATATATTACCAACTCACCACTTTATGTTTGCCACTGTTAATGTTATACAAACTAACTTACCACTGTTAACTTTAAAGTTCCCACTGGTAGCTTTAAAGTTCCCACTGGTAGCTTTAAGGTTACCACTAGTAGCCTAAACCTAGCAACTGTTGTCATGATGTTCCCACTGTTTTTATAAGGTAGCCACTGTTTTCAAAAAAGTATCCACTGTTAGATTTTATTAGCCACTGTTGGTACACAAGAAACTATTTTAATAAGTTTTAGAATAAAAATATTATATTTTTATCAACGGGAGACATGTTTTAAATCAAGATCTAATTAATAATAATTTATTAATTATTTTTGGAATACTATAAAGTATAAACTATTAAATAAATTTAATAATTTATTTTGAAAGACTACAATGTAATACATGTTTTATAAACATCGGGGGTACGTGGAAACAGTGAATGGACAACATGCACACTTAACCATCATCATAACAGTATTAATTAAATATATTGTGATGTTAAGAATAAACGTACAACCAATTAAACTGTATGCATTTATTATTTATGCATATACTGAGACCTACTTAATTAAATTAGGTATTCGATGTACTATGTGCTTTGTGGTTTGTATACGTGATCATCCTCGAGCTGTATTATACAGGTGAGTTCATAGCCTCGCATTTTAAATCTTTTTATGATTTTACTAACCCGCGAGGGGGAGACATGCTGTTAAATAACTGTCACTTGTTTGACACTATAACTATAATTTATTTTATAGAACGTAAATTGAACTGTAACCTGTTTTGACAATATGATTGATAATTATCTTATAGAACACAAATTGAACTGTTATATTTAATTACATTTGCCTATTGTAGAAACTGTTAAATTATGGGAAATTGCCCGAATGTTATAAATAGATCTATTTGGGATTGACCATCCCCGTCTGGGTGAGTCATGCTCACTGTGCCTTGGCCGGGACAACAGATGTATACCATGTTGGAACTGGGGTTGGGTGTCTTTTTGTAGGACACTACGTTCTCATATGTTGAGGACTATGGAAGGTTAAGCTTCAGTTTTGAAAATAGGAAGAAATGTAATTACTTTGTAGTATATAGCTTTGTGCAATGATACTATCTGTAAGGTTTGCATTCCTAAAATTAATTTTATATAGTTTAGCACATTAATGAATGGAATAATTGGACACTTTGAACTTGATTTTTATAATCAAATATTAAACAGCACTAGGTAGGACATTTAAAGTTCTAAACTATGATTTTACCCAAAACTCTATGAATTCACCAACTTTATGTTGACTGTTTTAAGCATGTTTTTCTCAGGTAATTAGGCAAGATTAGCAAGATTATTTGAGCATGGACTGAGCATCATTTAGGAGCATAAAAATGATGGGGGATTTATCTTTTACTGGGGATATTTATAACAAATGACATTCAACGATTTGAACGATTGTACCAAGATAATGTTTATATCAACTGTATTTTTATGATCTGTGCTTTGTAAGCTATTTGCTCATCGATCCACCACTATGATACCCGCTTTATGGGGGTGTTACACTTAGCACTTCCCAAACACAAAATTCAGATTACACCACCATTGATGATTTCTTGAAATTTTTAATTTTTCTAAAATACATGCATCATGTTAAATTGATGGTGGGGATTTGAATAGGAATGATAAGTGGATGATTTGGTGTGATTTAATTGTGATTTTATTGAAGAAATTTGATAATGATGGTGGTGGTGTTTGTGTCACGTCGGACCAGAGAGGGAGAGAAGAGATGACTGTTTTTTTTTCTCAAGTACTGGTAACTTATGTCTTAAATTAAGTAGTGATAAAAGTGGGTTTAGGGGATGTTTGGCAACAAAGATTGCTAGACCTTAGTAAAAATAATATAGGGTGTGTTTGGTTTAGTGTTGGGCCGCGGGCACAAACGAAAAGAAAAAGGCGTCGGCCCGGTTTTAACCTACTAAAATTCACTTTAATTAAATATCGAGATCAATAATTAAATTAATGAATAACGAGTTATAAGAACACGCTTTTGAATCTTTTCAACCAAATACGACCATAAGTCGAAAAATACTAAAAATAAAAATAATAGCTCTTACGGCTAAAATATGGCATTCGTCGACTTCTCGATTATTTATCGGATAAATTCCATTCGTCATAACATCAAATAAAGGCTCAATCACCGGTTTCAACTTAAACCGTCAAACAATACCAATACTTACATTCACCTAGAAATTCAAAATCGGTAACATTGTTAGGGTAAAATAATAGCGTTAAATTCGGGTTATTACATTCTCACCTCCTTAAAGGAGCGACGTCCCGGCGCTCACCTCGCCTCATACTCGTATTGCGCACCCCTAGGAAAGACGAGGGCACTCTTTCCTAAAGAAGTCCTCACGATCCCACGTGAATTTTGATCCATGATCTCCACTGATTCTTCTCACAAAACACAACTTGTCGTCAAGTTGTATCTCACCAAAAGGATGAATAAATCCATATCCGCCGGGAACTTCTTCAAGCTCTACATACTAAAAAATTATGAATTACACGAAGCTCATTTAATGACAAGAGTAGATGACAGGATTTTCGAGTAAGTCCAGGCAAAAGGAAGGTTGCAAATTAAAAGATATCCATTGGCCGGATAGCCATGGACGCATATAAAAAAAGAAATAGCAAGAAAATATTTTCGTCATCGGAGTGTGCTCACACTCGGATCCATACTCAAAAGATAATACAAAGACACCATCTCACTTTTGGCCATGCGCATCCAAAGTCTCAATAAACATCGTCATTGAAAGTCAAAAAGATATTACATGGTACGTGTTCTCCATGATCGGACGTCATTGGACAATGACGTCTCAAGTTCTCACAACTTACGATTATTAGAGTAGATCACATACCACATAAGTACATAAAAAGAAAAGGTCGAACATAAACATCAAATATAGATCTCCATCGCTGATCATCGAGAAAACCTTGAACGAACCCTTGATAATAAAACTTGATCTCTAAAGTCTTTCCACTTGCGGTGTCGGCTTCAACATACTCCTCGAAGTGATAACGAATTTATTGATTCCAATCATTAAGAATTTTGGTCCATTGACGAAGATTCATAACATATCGGGCATATCAACAGCTTCTGCTCCAATGCTCAGCATACCAAATGTGTCCCACTAACTTCTGTTCCAGTGCTTCAAGTGATGCATCACATTCTTTGTTTACTCGTCATACTAGTCCCACGGGTTCGTCGTCAAGAAAAGACTTCGGTGACCCTTCAATAGTAGCAATTAAAATCCCAAAATCCTTTATCCAAGACAAGTTGTCGGTGATACCTTGATCCTCATTCAATCCACAAGTACATGCATAGATACTAGTGACGCTTAAACAAGTCGCCTATACTCGGAACGGTCAACGGTTCTTAACAATCTGCTTATAAAGCTCGCGATCATCGAGACACATTAGAAATGGTTCATCGAAATAAATCCTAACTCGAGCGAAGTCCAACGGGTTACTCCTACATATATGATAATCGACGATCATCATAATGACGACGGCACTGGACGATTCATATCAACGAAACAGGGTTCAAAGAAAGACGTACGCACACCAAACACTCACAAATCGAGCCAGACATACTTGGACCCACTCATTTATAACTCCTTGTCTACATCAAAAGGCGTCCCCTTTCATGTATACAAGAGTTTATAAATTCACGGTTCGGGAACTTATAACTTTCTTGTTCAAATGAAAAGGCGTCCCAATCCATTTCAACGAGACGGTTATAAGTCATCCTACTCAAGCATTACTACCTCTCAACACGATATAATATCCAAATACCATAGTAAATACAAGGTGTCAATAAACATACATCAAGATTTCCGTATTCAAACGTCCCATTCCATCTGAATAAGGAAAACACGACAATCTAAGGTCCAGTAGTTTAAAACTTTCTTATTAAAATGTCCTAATCCATTTAAATAAGACAACCTTAAACAACTCATAGTTGGGCGAGTTAAAATCTATATATCTAAATGTCCCATTCCATTTAGATACACAGTATTAAGTCACTCAACCGAATGACTACTATGAGCATATCATTGTTGTACCCAAACTATATATTTTTGATTAGGATATATATATCTTAAGTCCAACATTGGCATCCTCCTTTTCGCCAATAAAACGTAGTCATATATAATCATATCACACGTCGCATTACATAGAAGATGTCGCCACGGATAAAGGATTCTTCAAAATCATAAGGAGTACTCGGAACACGAATATCACATTTATCAATTACGTTTCGAAAGGAGATGTCCAGAAATGGCACATCACTATACGATGATAACAATCGAACTTAAACAAGTCGATATGCGATAGGTTACGAAACCATATACATACTCAAAGTATCAAACGAGTTTCATACTCGTATTCAGATAACATAATCATTAAGATCGGTGATTGACAGTGAAACCAATTCCGATACAAAACCGTATTATAAGATGTACGACAATCGTTCAAGGACCGTTGCTTCGCGTGCAATGCCTTGAAATACCATAGTATATTCATACATATACATATTACCATTTCTACATACACATAGGTTCACATAATCACAATCAATTATAAAGTAATACAAGAATAGCCTTACCGGAGCCATGCGAAGTAGTTGCGTGCTTAAAACTTTTTAAAACACACCAAAGTTATAGTTTAGGTTTTTCAAAATCGACCTAGTTCTCTATTACTAGTGGCTCTGATTACCATTTTTGTAACACCCCCAAATTACCACGCAGCGGAATACCACTTTGGGGCGCTACTCATAGCACATCACACACAATCATAGAAAACGACCTCAAAGAGACGTTAAAATAAATATAAACCTTGTCTAAAAAAGTTTCCCATCCCAATATATATATATAATCGGAGTAGCGTTTAGTCCCAAAAACTGTTACCAATCACAATATATACATTAAATGCTTAAAAGCAGTTTATTCATTTCAAAGGATGGAAAAACGATATAAACATTTAGACAAGTAAGCACCAACTTCCTCCTCACATGCTCCGCTGCCATCCATCTTGATTACCTGAAATACATGCTTAAAATCATCAACACAACGGTTGAGCAAGTCTATAGGTTTTGCAAATAATCATTCGAACACAAGAATTTTAATCATCTCAAGCTTGTCACACAGACAAGTAATATATATATCGATAAATGCCTTAAGCTCATGCAACTGAACGTTAACCAACACGTCAACCGAATCACTTACGGCGCCCCTACACAGGTAATATTGTCATATACCAACGACCTCTTATACATAATATCCCTTTCAGGTGATCACAAAGGATACAAACCCTAGGATAAGGTTTGTCAAATCAAATAGATCTATCATGTGTATTAGCATTTACCTCGCAAGGTAATTAACAGTTCATGAATTTCAGGGACTTCATAAGACAATGGTACTTAGGCATTTATCATCATATTAGGGTCCAGCATACCAAAACAACTTGTGTTCACTTTAAAAAACAGCATGTATTCCCCTCGTGGGTTAAAGGTAAAACAGCATTCTGAACAACTCATTTTCAGGTCTGATTCCCACGTTGTAAAGGTAAAACAGCATTCTGAACAACTTTCATGTTTCGGCCAAAGGCCGAAACCGACCAGAAATGACCGATTTACCCCTCGCATCAAATATGTTAAAAGACATTTTTTTTAAAGGCAGATTTTCAATTAGCTAGAAGACCCTCAAATATTCAGTTTCAAGACCACTTTCCTTGAAGTAGACGTAAAACGAAATTTTAAACAACTTCACAGTTTTACTCGAACACTGACACGGACCAGAAATGACAGATTTACCCCTCGCATCAGATCTATCAAAAACGACGATTTTTAGAAAAAAACGCAGGTTTTAAATTAGCTAGAAGACCCCTAAATTTTCAGTTTCAAGACCACTTTTCTCGCGGTAGACGTAAAATGACATTTTAAACAACTTCACAGTTTTACTCGGACCTTGAAACGGACCAGAAATGGACGATTTCGCCCCTGCAGATTCTGCAGCAGTTAAGAATTTCTATAATGTAAAATCTGATTTTTAACTTTTACAACTTTCAAATAGACGCCAAAACTTCATTTTTTAAAGCTAAGAGTCATGCCATACATCGAAACGTTCGTATGGACGACGCCTAACATATTCTAAAGCTGAAAATCATTTTAGAACATTTTCAGTTTACCGAAATAATCAAAAACTTTCTGCCCAAATTTGGGTATCTCTCAACCCCTCGAATCAACAATTCTCATCGGCAAAATCAATTTCAACACAACCAAACTACCCTAACATCAACACCAATGAACTAGAATCATCAAGACCTTCAAAACACTAACATACATTCATTCCTATGGATTTTTAAACATGATCAAACTACATGCACATACATAATTGACCAAATGTATAAAAAAATAAGTAAAAGACTAACAAAAACTTATAAATATCAAGATGATCAAAATCAAACAACTCTAGTGGGTTCTTGGTTGCACCCGGATATATTCAACACCAATAGAGGATCAAAAACTTTGATTTTTATAATACCCACTTGTTTTTAGCAATATTTATCAACCCTTAGCACTTCCCAAACACAAAATTCGGATTACACCACAATTGATGATTTCTTGAAATTTTTAATTTTTCTAAAATACATGCATCATGTTAAATTGATGGTGGGGATTTGAATAGGAATGATAATTGGATGATTTGGTGTGATTTAATTATGATTTTATTGAAGAAATTTGATAATGATGGTGGTGTTGTTTGTGTCACGTCGGACCAGAGAGGGAGAGAAGAGATGACTGTTTTTTTTCTCAAGTACTGGTAACTTATGTCTTAAATTAAGTAGTGATCAAAGTGGGTTTAGGGGATGTTTGGCAACAAAGATTGCTAGACCTTAGTAAAAATAATATAGGGTGTGTTTGGTTTAGTGTTGGGCCGCGGGCACAAACGTAAAGAAAAGGGCGTCGGCCTGGTTTTAACCTACTAAAATTCACTTTAATTAAATATCAAAATCAATAATTAAATTAATGCATAACGAGTTATAAGAACACGTTTTTGAATCTTTTCAACCAAATACGACCATAAGTCGAAAAATACTAAAAATAAAAATAATAGCTCTTACGGCTAAAATATGGCATTCGTCGACTCCTCGATTATTTATCCGATAAATTCCATTCGCCAAAACATCAAATAAAGGCTCAATCACCGGTTTCAACTTAAACCGTCAAACAATACAATACTTACCTTCACCTAGAAATTCAAAATCGGTAACATAGTTAGGGTGAAATAATGGCGTTAAATTCGGGTTATTACAGTACATGACCATATGTTTATTACTAATTAATCTTTATACATGTATTATGACATATCAAAATATGTCGTGACCTATATAGGTCATGGTTTCACTAGTCTTGTATTTTTACAAGTTTATCATATGTGATTACCAAGTGGATGATTATGCATGCAAAAGAAAATATAAGTAAATAAGAAAAGTAAGGTTAGTGACACGTACTTGTCAAATGGTAACAAATAAAATCAAGAGAACTAAGGAGATTAGTGTTTAAGATTTCAACAATAGTGAAACCCTAATACAAGGCCAAGCCGTGACCTAGTTTGGTTTGGCTAGGGTTTATCTTGGTTGCTTTGAAGATCAAGTTGGTATAAGCATAACCAATGATTAGAAGTTATGAGGATGAAGACAAGGATTTGGTGGATTTAATGTATTTTTGGATGTATTTGATCCGAATGATTGAGGGAAAATGAAAAGAGAATGTTGTGAGATTGGGATTGCATGTAAGTTATGTGTGTTGGTGTGTGTGTTTTAGCTTAATGAAGAGAGAGGGGAGGGGACAAAATCACCTTGGGTAGATTTTCTATGCCATGTGTAGTGTGCCATTGGCAAAACCAAGATACCCCTTGATCTCCCCTATTTTAGCCGTGTAGTAGTAACCAAAGGGAGGCAAAGGTTTTGCCAAGTGTTGGTTCTTGAGTGTGTAGGTTAGCTTAGGAGGGTATAAGGGACATTCCCAAAGTTTACAAGAAAGTGTATGCATGCATGTATGCATGTACACGGCTAGGACATAAAATGGGGTAGAAGTGTTTTTAATTTTTGTTTAGTGTTGTGTATAATCACAAATGTAGACATTTTATTATTTGTCCGTGTTTAGTTATAAGTATGTACCATATATTTACTTGTAAAAGGTATGTAAGCATATATACACATAATGTCAAGTGCACACATTTTATAAAAATATAGTACATGAGATAAAGTTCTAGAATCATTAGGTACAAAAGTTGATAACACTAAAATGGTAAAATCATGGATTTTACAAAACGCATGAGCGTTGGACGCGCCCAAGGGGTAGCCCGGAGATAAATTAAAAGCGACTCGGTGCCGATAGCTCCCATATAACTGAACAAACGCATGAGCGTTGGACGTGCCCCAGGGGTAGTCCGGAGATAAAGTAAAAGCGGCTCGGTGCCGATATCTCCCATGTAATTGAACAAACACACAAGTGTGGGACGCGCCCTAGGGGTAGTCCGGAGACAAATTAAAAGTGGCTCGGTGTCGATGTCTCCCACATGAAGTAAACAAAACGCGTAAGTGTTGAGCACACCTAAGAGGTAGTCCGGAGACAAAGTAAAAGCAGTTCGGTGCCGATGTCCCACATGAAGTAAACAAAATACATAAATGGTGGACACGCCTAAAAGGTAGTTCGAAGACAAAGTAAAAGTGGCCCAGTGCCGATGTCTCCCGCATGATCAAACACAACACACAAGTGTTGGACACGCCCAAGGGGTGGTCCGAAGACAAAGGTAAAAAAATGTCTCGGTGACGATGTCTCTCGCATAACGAAACAAACGCATAAGTATGAAACACCCAAAGGGTAGTCCGGAGGAAAACTAAAAGTATCCCCCGGTATCACAACCTCGATAATATATATCACAAGTCTTAAGCAAAACAAGGCACAACAAATAGAAAGGAAAACATGAGCTAATATTATTATACGAATGGATGAGACATGTTCAAAATAACCGAAAAACAAACAGAGAGAACTTGTTCGAAGAAACTGGAATCCAAGGAAGTGCATAATTATTACAGACATTGTGTTGTGAGATAATAGTGTTTACAGAAAGAGAATTACAAGTCACACCGGCATACCGAGCCTTCAGTTATGGATGCTCCTCCACCTTGCGACGAGGGCTCTTGGTCTTTAGCCGAACCAGAACTATCCAGCGGAGTTTGAGAAGAATTAACATTCTTGGCTATAGAAGCATCCTCAGTCGAAGGAATAACAAGCGTCTCGGTCGGAGCAAGTTGCATAATATCCACACCGGAAGCTTGTTCGCCGCTGTTATCTTAGCCACAAATGGATACTCGGTTGAAAACAAGGCAGTAAAGTGTTCCTTCCAAGTCTTGGAGATTTCAATGTTTAGGTTTTTGGCGACAGCAATCGCAGCAGCTATCTCCTCGGGAGTACGATTATAATCCACAGCTTTCAAAAACCGTGCATTAAAAATAGCCCCAGCTCCAAGGGAGAGGGATCGTCGATATTCATAGCTGGACAGCAATCTGCGGATAAGTATCGGAAAACCATCCCTCACAAGAACCTGCTTGTCGACCTCTGCCTGAGCAAGGATATAAGTCAAATGCCTATTGTTGGCCTCCAGCTCCTTTATCCTATCGAAGTCTTTAACATGATCTTGAGCACTCACACTGAGAAGACGTTCCAGCTCCGCAACCCTTTTATTTTTAGCTTCAAGCAAACCTTGAGAATCTTGAACCTCATTCTCCAACCTTTCGATGGTACCAAGGTTCTCTTGTTCACGAGTAAGATAACCATTATAACTATCCTCCAGCTTCTTGTGAGCGAGGGCCATTTGATCCAACATGGTCTTACTAGAGGCAAAGTAACCTTGTGTGCTTTGCTGGGCAGAAGCTAGGCGAGAATGCTCCCGGCTTAATGCCTCATACCTCTTCAGCAATTCTGAGACGGTGAGGGTACTCCTAGCAAGGGTCTGGTAAGCGTAGCTTAACACATCATAGTTGGAGAGAGAAGAAAGTTCGGTCTGCTCAGACGGTGTAGCCAAATGGAATAACAACTCTCGGGATGAATAACGGGAATTGATACGGACATCCTCTTCCAACCTCCATGGAGGCACAAACCGACGAGATGATCCGCCTTCCTAAAAGACGGGACCCCGAGAGCCTCCTAAAGAGGGAAACATAATAAGAAAAAGGTTAGTATAAAAAAACGCAACAAGAGATGCAAGAAAGGTCGAGATAATCATACATGCACCATCATCATGGACATCATCATCCAAAGAAGAAGATTGGTCACTAAGGTTGATATGGGGGGGTCTTTGGTTTAACAACACTGTCTTACTCGTCTTGTCCTTGGAACCCGAAGGGTGAGAATGGTTAAGGGGAGGAGTCGAATGCACCTCTGTACCTTTCGTCCCCGATTACCCTTGTGCCTTGGCACCCGGTTTCCGCTTCACATTGCGCCCAGAAGGTTCCCCACCTGCAGGTCTCTTTTTTGACTTAACAACAACGTTCTTGCCTTCATGGCGAAGTTTGACAACCATGGTTTTGAGGTTCATCACTTAGCCTTATTTTGTGTATATTTCGTGAACTTATGTGCCTTTATGTGTTTACGTGTTATTTGGTGTGAACAGAGTGTGGTTTGGACATCGTTTCCGGGTACGGGGTACCTTGTGAGTGAAACGATGTGTGATATTTGTTCATGTTCATGAGCTCACAAAGCAGTGACTATGAATTATGATGGTGTTATTTAGTGGTTTACGTATACGTATATGTATTATAAAAATCGTATTTTTACGATTTAAGGTTTAGCATTTAGAGGTCTCGGATGAGGTAATAGTCACAGGAGTATTTTTTGGGATGGTTTTAAGTCATTTAGGACTTAGTTAATTATTTTATTTCATATTTCAAGAGTTTTTATAAAACTGTATATTTTACGTCTTTTACGGTATACGTGTAAATTTGACTAGTTTTACGGTTTTGAGGTTTTGGAGGCTTTAGGAGCTGAAATAAATTAAGAAAAATTAAGGTAATATTATTAATACAATTATTAATAATAAAAAGAAAAAAACGAAATTTAAGGGGTATAGGTCGGTTATGAAAAAAAGGAAAAGAAAAAGAGAAAAAGTAGGGGAATTATATATGGCAACTTTACTTGGGTTGGGATTGGTATTATAACTATATAAGGTGTTAAGTAACATAGAAAGAAACATAAATCCCTGTAGAATCAAGGAGGTCGACATATTTTTTGGGTTTTTAGGGTTCTTCATATTTTTTTTGTCTTCCATTGATCTTAGGTAAAACCTTCAAATCCCTTTTCAATTAAATTGTTTTTAATGTTTTTATAATCAATGTACGATTTATTTAGGGTTTATTCTAAATTAAAAACCTGAATTTTCATGGGTAACAATGATTAGAATAATTAGGGCTTGTGATTAAGTAAATTATGAATAATTAATTAGGTTAATTCAATTAAATTCGTAATTAAAAACTGGACAGAATTTTTGGTCCATTGTTTTTATCATATCTAGAGTTCTATAAACTTTTAATTTTCAAATCTTATGTCCCTGGAAAGGTAATTGAAATTTCTTTCAAATTCAAGAAGTTAGAACTAAATTGGTGGTCGGGAAGTGGGTCAAAAACAGGTTACAACAGTCGGAGGTCAAAACAGTTTTGAAATCAGCGGGTTTTCAATTAACGTTTTAAGATGGTTAGGGTACTTAGGAGTACAATCAGACTTTAAAACGAACATGAGATTTAGTTTATATTTTATATAGGATATCTGAAAGAGGGCTAATCAATTGGGATAGTGGAAGACCCTTTGATCATAACAAAATTTTCATACGTTCAAAATCGGTACAATCTGGATAGGCGAAAGTATAAGTTGTATATCAGGGACTTAAAATTAGCTTTGATGTTGGGGAAAGGGCTGAGATTTTATCTAACACATATAAGTTTATGGGGTTTTCATTGCAAGGAATGTGGTTTAGGTTTGGCTCATAATACGGAGTATAAAAATCGGGACTGTTTTGGGTTAAATGTTAACGGGACGGGTTATGAACTTAACTGAGTTAAGGGCTTTATAGAGGGGTGTAATGGGATGCTTATGGCATATAAATGAGGTTAAGTTGTAGGAGAAGGTTAGATATCCATCATAGATTGATGAACCATTTTAGTATTTGGTTCATGTTTTGATTGTATGCGTTTGTGTGTTTAGCTTTTTGCTAGTGCGCGGATGTTTGGAGTAGCTCAATCAGGTGAGTTTCATAGTCCCTTATCCTTTAATGATTTTGACTTCCAGATGGGATGGAAGAGACACTGTATGGTTTTGTAAATATTGTTGTGAATGTTTTTATGGTTTGTGATGGACTTGTATGTACACTTATGTGATTAACTGCTATGAGATTCTTGTTTATGTTTATGATTTGGATCGGGGGACACATACCGTCTCAGTTATTGTGGCTTAACTTGGTACCAAGGGGATGTTGACAAGGCGGGGCCTTGGGATTGGTTCATAGGTGTATGGGCATCTATGGGACCATGGTGATTGGTAAGGCTTGGAGCCTTGGAATTGTGGTGATGAATGTTAGTTGTTAGTGCATAATTGTAGCACATTGTCCATATGTTCTTTGGTTAATGGTTATTATTCACAGCTCATAACTTTATTTTGGCGTTGGAGTCTAAACCTATGACTCTCACCAACATTATTTTTGACGTGTTTTAGTGTCTCTTTCAGGTGATAATGTGGTTAAGCGTGAGAACATAAGTGGCTAGGATTGGAGTCGCGTAGGAATGCATTTAGAAGGAGATCCCCGTTCCTTCATAGATTTCTATTGTTTGATGGAATAAGTGATACTACGAGTATCTTTATGTTGATGTTTGTTTTATTTGTTTGTCTTTGATAAGAGGTGGGACTTTTACCTACTTACCTAGACTCCTGCATTGTTGAGATATTGTCATGACATTTGTGTCACCTTTTATGACATTTCTATTTCATATAGTTCTCTCTATAGACACGCTATTATTGTGATGATATCCATACGTCGCGCCCTATATTCATCTATGATGGGGTGTGACTAGGGTTGTTATCGGGTCGGGTTATCGGGTTGTCGGGTCTTATCGGGTCGGGTTGAGTCAGGTTTTGATTTTAAAAAACTCACCCGTAACCCGACCCAATAAAGGTTCGGGTTATCGGGTTTGGGTGATAATCGGTTCGGGTTATATTGGGTCGGGTGAATCGGGTTATCGGGTGATATTACAAATGAGTTTATTGTTTACTTTTTATCATTAGATTATCATCGTCGTAGTCAGTAGTCGTTAATTATGTGCAAGTGTATGTAGTTTTTGGTCATTTTTATTAACAAGTGGTTTTAATATATTCATTCATATCATCGAGAAAATCCAAAACTTATTCACAGTAGGATCAGATCACTAAAGTTACAAATGAGCACCAACTAGTATTAGACTACTAGCATATACAAAGTCAGGAGTAATTTTTTTTATATAAGAACAAGTTAAGACTTTTGTTTTGAAGATACATAGTATGAACACTACACTAATCGTACTAACAAGCCAATGTATAGTTCGTTTCACACAGTATCATTGTTATATAATTTAACTTAATACTAGTAGTTAAATTAGAAAGATACCAAGCTAAGTTGCAAATTTCATGCAAATGGCTCTAAAAATTAACAAACATATTTCAAAACTAATTTTCTATGAATATAGCATACTAATTTAGTAAAAAGCTTACTTATAAAAAAAATTAAAACTAATTTTCGGGTCTTATCGGGTTAACCCGCGAACCCGATAAAAAAATTAATTCAACCCTAACCCGACCCGCTAATACAATCGGGTTAGCGGGTCGGGTAAAAAACAACCCGACAAAATTTAGAACCCGATTGCACCCGACCCGTTTAGCCTAATCGGGTTCGGATTCGGATTCGGGTCGGGTCAACCCGACCCTACTGACACCCCTAGGTGTGACACGAAGACGGGCAACAAGAACCTTCGGATCAGGAACAGTCACGGCCTCTTGTTGAGGAGTTAGAGCAGGGATGACAGCCCCGTTGGTAGAGGTTGAGTAACTTTCAGATCTGGATTTGGCATAACTTCATTCTCGTCACGGCCAACTTTAGCATTATCAAATGATGGAAGCTTGATAAACTCGTCCATAGTAAGTTCTGCAAGAAAGAAAAAGATCACGGTTAGAGCGAGCGACAATAGCCCGCGGAAATAACACAAAAGATGTATATAAAAGTACCCTTTTTATCAAGGTCAACAACAATGCGACTAAACGGAGGGTTCTCATATGGGCACCATAGACCGGACAGAAACAATAAATGCCTACGAGGAGGACGGAGTAATATAGGGTTATCAGCAAGCAACTTCGCATGATCTGCATTAAAGTGCGTAGGGAAGTCGCCATGAACGTCCGTATCTCTATGCCTCCAAGGCATGGCGTGAGGAACCGTCCTCCTATCAATAAGGAACCACTTTTTCTTCCATCCCTTTAAGCTAGAGGTTGTTTCTTGCAAGAATTTACCGTACCTAGGAGGCCAGCGACTTTCGAAAGAAAACCAATGCTCCTGCTTGCACAACGTGTAAAAGACCCGAAATAAATTCACAGTACATGGTATATTTAGATTGCGGCAGTGTACTTCAAACATGGTAGCACGGTTAACGCTCATAGGAATAAGTTGAGAAATGTGCACACGAAAGTACCGGATCACAACTAAGAAAAAATTAGAGAAAGGAATCTGAAGTCCTCCATGCTTCAAATATTCTTTGTATATCCCAATGAAGCGTTCCAGAAGTTGATCCATAGTTAGAAGAGGATCAGGTAGACGGGGACGAAAATCGTTAGGAATGAGATACTTCCTAACAATTTTCTTAAGATCATCGCTAGACATAGTGGAAACCCTAATGTGCATGTCACACTTGGGATCACGAAGGGTAGAGGGTCCCGCCTCATCATCGGAACCACTAACAGACATAATATAAAAAAATGTATATATGAACAAGTAAACCAGATAGAGAAGAACGAGGGGCACACCTGACGAAGAAGTGATTCTTGAAGCAAAGAAAACAACAATGGAGGTAGAAAGAAGAAAAGAAAGTGAAACAAAAAGGGGCGAAAAAAAGTATTTATGCATGGTGGGGGGACAACGAAGAGACGTGCACGCTCCCCCACACTCAATCCACACCATTAAAAACTGAAGAGGACACGTGGAGCAAGATCAGTAACGACAAAACGCAACCCGATGTTGCGAGTGGATGACAGCACAGGAACCAAAAGATAAAAGTAATTAAGAGGGAGTTAATGCAATGGGTCACATTTATTAGGCCCACTGAAGAAGTACAACACGTTTAAGTATCACGCCATTAGCCGAAGCTAACACCATGATACTAGGGGGGACATGTTCGCGTATGTCTCCGGCCAAGGACCTCCGGACACATACACTACCCCGGATTGTAGTCGAGGACCCAACAATTAATAAGGCAGGTATGTGAAAAGTGAGCATTTAATAATAGAGGCATGGGACACACCTAAAGGTAAAAGCGAGCCATCCTATTATCCAGTACACACCGTCCGGACTAATGGGCAAACCGCTACACCATCGCCCTAGGGAACAAATCCCTCGATTGGTGGGAAAGATCCCACCTCGAAGATACAACCTAGTCTAATGACACGACTAGACGTCCAGGTAGGCTCTTGAGAGTAGTATAAATACTCCTCACATACACACACAATTCAATTAACTTACATCCATTAACTTACCTTATTTAACCTCTGGTATTCCACACCGGATACCATCCACGTGATAGTTACTTACTCTCACGTCGGAGCTTGGTCTCGGGGTCAAACCTGGGACGAGGCTAACGTATGTTGTCTTGTGTTCATAGGTCTAATACCAAGATACACGCCATGCGACTACTGTGACCGAAGGGAATTAGCTCGAGTATACCTAGCCGGGGAATTTTGCTTCAACAATTAGCAATTATCCTTTTTAGATATAAGAATTTTGCCTTTTGTTCTTAACAATGTTTCATGTATTTTTAGAAGAAGAATAAGAAAGAATTTGAACAAGTTAAGGGTGATAACAAGTTAAAAGACAAGAAGCCTCAAGCTGCAGTATTGGAATCCAACAAAGATAACGCCATAGAGGTAAAACATAACAAATGCGTTCTCTTTGAATCTGGTTTCATGTATTCTTTTTGGGAAAGTTTCTTACTTAGCAAATTGGTTTTGTATAATATCTATCATGGAGATGATGATAACGACACAGATGATGAAGTACAAATGATTGATGGAGTTATAACATTTGGGGCGGATTATGAATTACCATCAAAAGATGATCTCATAAGACGTGCATTTGCTGGATATGACGTGGAGCAAGATTTTGAGATGAGTAAACAAGAGATTCTAAATGAGGAAAATCCAGAACCTGAAAAGCCTCTATTGTTTCCTTGTTGGGGCCAATGGAACCGTATCCAGAAAAAGAGGGGGTCGCCCGCTTGGATGTTGGCTGAACATGAAAGAGCCAAAAAGAAGAGGGACGCGGACCTTAAGAAAAGACCTGATGCACATCTTAAACATGTGATCATATCAGAAAAGGTGGATAAAAAAGTTAGCATTCATTAAAAATGGCGCTTATTTTTATTAGTGGCATCGTGTTATTGTGGAACTATATTGTTTGGTTATATTTAAACAACAATGGCGTCTGTGCAGGCTGAAAAGTTACAGCTAAAGGTGTTGCCATTTCCATATAAGGATAAGGAACACTTTGAAAGGAGCAACAGTATGCCTCTTGGCCTAGAGTTCAACCCTGCAACAACATTCCGTTCACTTAATCGTCCTGAAGTATGCATCTTTCCCCTTTTTACTTATTTGTATCTGAATACCAAGAAACTTTATGTTATCTTGTTTGGATGTTATTTTGACATTGGGTTATTTGCTTTATCAATAGGTGGTAAAGAGGCCTGGTGTGGACATAAAACCAATTAAGCTAAGGAAAAAGTAAATGACACAAATAACATTATTGAAGCGATGATTCCTTGCTGCTTTTTAGTCATTCGGGACACCCTACTTTTATTTCTCCCAGTAATGGTTTTGTGATATTCATATTTCTTAGCATTTTTCTGGGATTTTTGACACCCTTTCAAAAAGGGAAAGATGTATTACAGTAGTAACTTTGTTTTTTAAGGAAGACATTTAATTTACTGAAAATGAGTTGTATTTTTTCCTTTTGGCTATACTTTACTATGCAAAATTTGATATTAATTTACTATTTTTAGAAAAGTAGTTGGATGGATGCAAGTTAAATCATGGCAAAAGAAGTCGACTTCTCTAAGTAAAGAGATATTCATATTTCTTAGCACAAAGAATAGTAATTTGAATCTCGCACAAAGAATAGTATTTGTGAAATTTATATACATAGGGACTCAGATATTGGTCACAAGTTGCAATTTCTTTCCAAATGAACTTGTTAGTAACTCATCATCGCACACAAAGATTAGTATTTGTGGAATTTATATCGACTCATATAGACTCAGATTGGTCGCAATTTGCAGTTTTAATCAAGCTTAGAATTCGGGCATTGTAATTCATAAGAACTTCCGATTGTCATCTAACCAACAAACAATAATAACCAAAGAAGCCTAAGCATAAAACAACTTCTTGATTATCCCAAAAGTATTTCTTCAAAAGAACAAACTAATTTTAGCAACAAACATCTGGAAAGCTAATTAAAAAAATGTAGTAGAGCTGCACTTGACCTCATGTCACCAGGAGGTGGTATGGGTTCAATGGCTCCGCCGCTGCTTGCAGTAGTAGATAATGAGTTATATGATGCAGATTGCTTAGCCATGATAGTGAAGAAGCATAGTTTTTTTAACGGCGGCATTTTAAAAAAGCACAAATCTAGCAAGATGCTAGAAGGCAAACAAGAGACATTACATAATTGAAGATATAGCTAAAACCAGGGTTTTCACCCATAAATCCCAGTCTAATCTAAAATTCTTACACCTATTACTCACCCAACAAAAAGACAAGTTTTGAACTTCCTTGAAGACTTCACAACCGTTAGACTCTTTTAAGCGAAAAACTTTAGAATTCCTGCTTCTCCAAATATGCCAAATCGAGGTGCAAATAACAGCTTCAAAGCATTGGAGATGAAATGGTGAGAACGTTCTTTTTTTCTTGGTGCTCAATTGGTTAATGAAGTTGGAGACACTTTTGTAGTCGAGAATCCCTGAAAGAGAGAAGCCCCACCATTTGAAAATAAAAATCCAGATGCTAAGAGACCAAGAGCACCGTCCCATCAAATGGTCTAAAGATTCGACATCTTCTTCACACATTGGGCAAAGTACCGAATGCACATCAATATTCCTCTTGTCTAGATTGCATCTCATTGCAAGACTATCTTTGTCGGCTCGCCAGACCAAAATGTTCACCTTCTTCGGAACTAAAGAATTCCACCTTGTTTTTTCATGGGATAAAGTGAGGATTTTCTCATCTAGTTTGACCCGAAGAGATTTAACCGAGAATTTCCTAGAGCTCTCAAGATCCCAAGTCCAACCATCAGGTCATCCTGACATTAAAACCACTCCTTGAATTAACCTAGCCAACCTTTCCATTTCCTCATTTTCTCTACCGTTACGAATAGGCCGACGCCAGATCGACGTAGGAAAGACATGATCATTCAATAAAACCAAACGATCTTAAATGTTGCAATCTTTCATGGATTCTAAAGCGTATAATCTGGGAAAGACTTCAGCTAGCTTGAAAGTACCAAGCCACTATTCGTTCTAAAATTTAATTGACTTGCCCTCACCAATAGAACGAGCAAAGAAGGATGAAAGAGGGACATTGAGACCATTTACTTCATAACACGCCTTTAGGATATCACTCCACGTACCCTTAGTGTCAATAGAAGCATAGTTTAGAAAATCACCTCCCTTTGAGCCATGAATCGAGTGGATAATATGGTACCACAATGCATCTTTGTCTGTGTGCCATCTCCACAACCATTTAGAAAGAAGACTAAGGTTAAGAGCTTTAAGAGATCCTATCCCGAGACCTCCCAATTTCATAGGGGCACAAACTTTATTCCAAGCGACCCATGAAACTTTTTTCTCTTCAACCCCACCATGCCAAAAAAACTTACTTCGGATCTGGTCAAGCATTTTGATACATGAAGATGGAGCCTTGAAAAGTGAAAAGTAATAAGTTGGAAGATTAGTCATGACAACTTTGATAAGAGTCAAGCGTCCGCCAAAAGATAGAGTTTTCGCCTTCCATTTCGCCAATTTATCCTGAAATTTATTGATTACAGGGTCCCAGCTGTTTAATTTTCTCATACTTGAGCCAACCGGAAGACCTAAATATATGAAGAGCAGACTTTCATTTTTACAATTAATAGACCTCGCTACTCTTATAACCTCATCATTTTTCACCCCTACACCCAAAATACGACTTTTATTGAAGTTAACTTTGAGGCCCGAGGATACTTGAAAGCATCTTAGGATTCTGATCAGGTTAGTAATATTTAGCTCGGACCATTCACCTACAAGAATAGCATCATCTGCATATTGAAGGTGAGAGATCACCATTTATTCTTTCCTACTTCAACACCTTTAAAGACTCCTTTTTCTTTTGCTTCCAACATAGAAATGTGCAAAGCTTCCATAGCAATCATGAATAGAAAATGCGACAAGGGGTCCCATTGCCTCAAGCCTTTGGACAACTTAAATTCCTTAGAGGGGTTGTCCTTTATGAGGATCGAAGAACACCTTACTCGAGAGTTCACTTATCAGCAAGCTCCTTGATATAGAGAAACCCTATACGTCGCCTAACCAATTACCGACTCTAAGCTAAAAGTCGAATTCTAATCCTAGCTAGAACCAATCTATACAAATATACTTTAAGACCTAAGTATTAACCACAATACATACACAACTTCTAAATTACACAACAATTTGGATCTTCACAGTGACACAAGAATGAAGTTTCGATCTTGAGTAGATCTTGAACTTGACACAACACTTCAATGACGAAAGTGTTCTTCTCTTTGCACTTTAGAGGATGAGATGGGAGGAGAAAGATTCACTTCTTAAACAAGTATAATCAACCAAATAACTAAGGATTTGTGTGATTAAAGAAGGGTTTTGAATCTGAGAAAGTGTGTGCAAAAGAAGTGAAATGAAAATCTGGAAATGATCCACTATATATAGGAGAAAGGTCCAACGGCTCTTTCTGGGTGTGGCTCATTAAATAGCCATGCGGTTCCTTATCGATAAGGAACCGTTGACCCCTATAATGAGTCGCGTACACTAGAGTACGCTCTCTTTTTTCATGTAGTGGGAAAAATCCATCTGTTGCAGATTTTACTCAAAGAGAATATCCTTTATCCATTTAGAATATCCTATTTTCAAATTTTTATTTTCTTTTTAATAAAACATTTTCTTAAAAATAAAGTTTATTTAAAAACTTTTGTCACTTAAAAATAAAAGTGAGGTTTAAGAAAATTCTAAATCCTTGATCACTTAGTTAGATTAAGAACTTGTCTATTCATACCTTAAGTGATTATGGATGAGATGGAAAATACTTGAACTTAAGAATTCGATATTCGTAGTTTTTGCTAAATGCTTGTTTTTATATTTTGTCGTAATCAAGACAAAACGAGACCGAAAAAAGCAAGTAACATTTTTAAGCATCATTGCATTAACAATAACCATGTGTGCTTCCATCGTGGTCCACTTAAAACCATGTGCGGCTCACCTTAAATCAGTCCCGTTAGGCTGGTCGCGGTGATCTAATCCATGTATGATGGGTTGGATATGAATAATGTACGTAGGTTTGATCGAATAGCCGAACTGACCACTATATGTCATCAATCATTTTACGCAAAAGTAACATGACAATGTGAATTTACGTTTAATAGTTAATTAGTTATACTTTCATAGTGGATAAATATCGTGTTTATCATCACTAAAATATAAAGGTTTCGAGTTTAAATTTTGCACTGATTTTCAAACAAATATTGTAAGATTTTTATCTAGTTTGATTTTGTATAAAAGAAAAAAAATATAAACATAAGGAGTGTTGGTATTCTAGCAAGAGTTTTGGGCACTTATTTTTTTCAAAGCAGGTGTGAACATGAGATCGAGTAACTCTAGCAAGCTCATTTTATTTTGTTCACCGAAAGCAGTTATTTTACTTTCGAGCTTATCTCGAAGATAGAGGTACGACCTGTGTATATTTTACTTTTTCTATACTTTGTTTCATGATCAAGTATGTTGTTGTTGTTAATTTTTTTAAAGGCCTTTAGAATATACTTAGGGGTGTTTGAGAATGCTTATTTAAAATAGATTATTCGTTTGAAAATAAATAATCAGATAATCAGCAGTATGAAAACGCGATGCTGAAAAATAGTGTTTGGATTTGATTATATTATTTGAAATCGCGATAATCAAATAATCACATCTTTTGAGTGTTTGACAAATTTGATTATTTGTTTGATTGAGAGACAAATTTAATTTTTTTTAGTAATTTGATCTTTAAAGTAAAAACTCCATATTCAAACTGAATAATCCCCTCTTACTTTTTCAAAACTAAACACATTTTAATAAAAAAAAAACATTTTCATCACTAGAGGGACTAAAAAAAGCATTCAAAAAACAATTTGGAGTTTTGTAATGTGTCATCTTTATCCCTCACACACCAAACCACAAAAACTAACACAAAACACAAACCAGCTTATCTTCTACTCTCTTCCTTAAAAAAACATGGAATCATCATCTTCAACAACAAAAAAACCACAAGAAACAGAATCCAACCAAGATTCCGACCAACAAGAAGACATTTCCATTCTGATTCCCACTTTCACTTCCCTCACACTTTCACTCCCATCTTTCATTCCAACCAAACCCAAACACACCCCTAAACAACCCATTTTCAAACTCCCAAACACCACCTTATCTTCCTTAAACCACACCCTCTCTCTCATTTCCACTCCCATTCCCTCAAAACGATCAATCAAACCCACCATTACCTTAAACCCTTTGCAAAACCCTTTATCCTTAAACCCTCGTCGTCCTTCTGACCCTTTTAACTCTGCCGCTGCTCGTCGCACTACCATTGTTTTGTTTCGTAATGACCTTCGTTGTCATGACAATGAGGCTTTAGTTTCTGCTAATAATGAGTCCACTTCTGTCTTGCCTGTTTACTGTTTTGACCCTAGGGACTACGGGAAGTCCAAAACTGGTTTTGATAAAACCGGTCCTTATCGCGCCTCTTTTTTGATAGAAAGTGTTAGTAACTTAAGGAAGAATTTGCAAGCGCGTGGTTCGGATTTAGTAGTTAGGATAGGGAAAGTGGAGAGTGTTTTGAGTGAGTTAGTTAAGGCGGTTGGAGCGGAAGTTGTGTATGCGCATAGGGAGGTGTCGCATGATGAGGTGAAATGTGAGGAGAAGATTGAAACTAGGTTGAAAGATGAAGGCGTTGAGGTGAAATACTTTTGGGGGAGTACGTTGTATCATATTGATGATTTGCCGTTTAAGTTGGATGAAATGCCGACTAATTATGGAGGGTTTAGGGAGAAAGTTAAGGGGTTGAAGATTAGGAAGGCGGTTGAGGTTGTTGATCAGTTTAGAGGGTTGCCCGTTGCTGGTGATGTGGAAGTTGGTGAGATTCCGTCTTTGAGTGATTTGGGACTTAGCCCGACTCCTACAATGAATCAGGTATATTTTTGGAGTTTGACTTTTTTATGCATGTTGAATGTAGGCCTGTTTTTTACTATTGTATATGTTATCATTGAATTGGTATTGGTAGTGGTAGTGTTAACCTGTTAGGTTTTGGCATTGCATTATAAAAGTTGTGTGTGAGATAATGTTCAGTGTTTTGACAATATTTGATTTTATAAGGTTCTACATCTAAACTCGCCTCTATATTATAGCTTTCTTGTAGCTACTTATAAAATTACTGACCATGTGTGACTTAAAAACGCAATGCCAAAACCCCCTTTGATGTTGAATAATCAGAGGTCCCGAGTTATCCATGTGAGGCCAGGTACTAGGGTAATCTGAAAAGGGAAAACCACATCCATTTACCCTTTTTATATTATCGTATGTAATATAGTGTGTTGAATAAGATTGTGTTTGGAACTGCCATCAAAATTGACTGTTAGATATATTGTTATTGTAAGGAAGTAGTATACTTTTTGGGTATACCTGGGTTTCCGACTCGACGTTGCGAGCCGACTAATCCCAGGGCGAGTACCCTTTTGGATAGCCCGGAGTCGGCGCAGGTGAACCTCCGTGGCCACCCCCAAATGTACACACCTAGTGAGGTTTGAACCCTTGACCTCTTGTTTGAGAGTTAAGACCTTACCGCTAACTAGGCCAAATGTACACACCTAGCGAAGTTTAAACCCTTGAACTCTTGTTTGAGAGTTAAGAAAGTAGTATACTATGGAGTATATCATTTGACAACGGGTTTCGTTGCACCGAAAAAACTCAAATCGTGATGACATATGGAGGTCTTTTTTAAGTGGTAACATATGGAGGTCTTAATTAGCCACTTATTGAGGAGAGTATAGTGTTAATGAGTCCCCCAATTAAGAGGTCTTAAGGGTTTTGGGCCCGCATTTCTTTCCCACTAGGAAGAAAAGAAACACCACGACAGATTCTTTATGTAACTGCCCTCTTACGGTTATCGTAAAGTAAACAAGAATCTGAAGTAGCAAATGTGAACTCCTTTTTCATAATTAGCCTTAGCTAAGACGATTTCATGTATTGTTTAGGCTAAAGCAACTGCTAATGCTTCACTTGTTGGAGGCGAGACTGAAGCATTAGAAAGGCTTAAAAAGTTTGCAGCTGAATGCCAAGCCAAACCACATAAGGAAGGAAGTAATGATACCAACTTATATGGTGCTAATTTCTCGTGCAAAATCTCACCATGGCTTGCAATGGGATGCCTTTCTCCTCGTTCCATGTTTGATGAACTAAAGAAGTCCACTTCCAGGTGAGTCATGTTATGCTTAAATATTGGGCTTTTGCAGAAGTTACTAATGTAAATCTTCATTTGTCCCGCTCTAATCATTGTGTTCTGTTTATGTTAGTCATTTTGTAACCAAAAATCCTAAGAATCGGGTGTTAGGAATGACTAATTTTGCTTCTTCTTTTTTTAACAAACAAACCCATAAGGTACAGTGTGGTACACAAAGTTGTCTCTAATTTTATACAAAATGACAAACGAATAAGTGAAAAGGTATTTTTATAACATGATATTGTGTGCAAAAAACCTGAAGTATTGGTTATGTTATGCTTAAATATCCGATTTTTGCATAGAATACACATGCAATTCTTCATTTTACCCCGTTTTAATTATTGTTTTCTGTTTGAGTCAGCCATTTTGCAACCAAAAACTCCTTAAAATCAGATTTTAAAAAATAATTAGTTGTGTTTTATATAAATTAAACCCATAAGGTATATACAGAGCCATCTCTTAGAGACCCAACCAAATTTTATACGAAATGACTAATGCAGATGAGTGAAAGCGAATATCGATATCATGATATCGTGTGCAGAAACACCTGAAGGATTTGTGACTTTTGTTTTTAGATCTTCTTAATTCACGAGAAGTTGTAAAAAAACTGTAGGACTATAACTGCTGCATCAAACCGAAAGGATGGTGGTGATACCGGACTGAACTGGTTGATGTATGAGCTCCTATGGAGGGATTTCTTCAGGCGAGTGAATAAACTAATTTGTTTTGGTTTCCTCTTCTGGTATCTCTCGCATTTTAGTGTGTTAAGCTTTCTATTCTGTTGATAAAATTGCAGATTCATCACCAAGAAATACAGCACCGCGAAACAAAATAACGCTGCCCCAGTCACAGCTTGTACAGGTGCAGCCGCATGAGGAGTGTGCTTCAAGAGTGCGAACGCTCTAGCCACCAACTCAACATTGCTGCTCTCATGTCTCTACTCTGGTCAACCATTTTCCATAACCGGAAATTAAATGTGTTTTTTGTGTTTGTTTCTGTAGAATGTAGTTTCAGCAATCCACAATTTCGTATGAGCATATATTTTCTGTGTAGCTGCTTCGTGTAAACATTATTACTGAACGAGCAATTCGATCATGTGCTTCATTCACTGTTTCTCGATGTGTATGCATCTTTGAACTATGGGGTGTTTGGAATTGCTTATTTTATCTGCTTAATCGATAAGTTCTTACCTACATGTTTATTTTTATGTAAATAGGTACATAAGCACTTATATAAGCAAATTCAAAAGTTTCTCATATCAATTTTGGTTACTTAGGTGTTGGATGAAGCATCTGCACACGACCTTCTGTGGGATGAGTAAATCATTTGAACAAAACAGCCATTCAAGTACATGACATTGTTTTAACTTCCACTCATATAAGTAGCACAACGGCTAGTATACATAAGAATCGATCATCATATGATGCACAAAGGTAAAGATCTTACAAATAAACTTTATGTCTAAAATACGTATAATCCGCTGTTGGGACTAAATAATTACAACAACAAATAGGAGTACAAAATCTCAGTGAGAAGAATTGGGGGGCAAAAACCAATTGAGGTGCAAAAGAATCGATCATATGATGCTAGAAACTTTAAGGGACGATAACACAATGAACATCAACCAAAGCAGCATAAAGTACGCGCATGTAATCCAGGCCCAAACTCTCGGTCCTCCGAGCTCAGCGCCAAACATAATTCGTCTAAGTACTAAAATTGAAATGCACCCGACAGATGTTGAAAAGAAAACCAGCAAAGAGAAACTTAGCCCACGTGCATTCTCAATATGCAGAGGTTCTCCATATGCTATTAAGTTGTAAGCTGTGTCAATTAACCAGGGAACCCCAATTCCGACATAAATGTTTACTGAATTGCTACAGAAACCAAAATGTAATAGTATTAGGTTGTATCTCATATCTTTCGGTGTCTAGTAGTATGGGAAAATTGCCAATGTGACCACCACTTTCTCGCTCATTGAAAGGTTGTTAAATATTTGACACGTAAGTGAGTGAAAGTTTAACATTTCAAAAAAGTTAAGGACCTGTTTTTTCGAAATTGTTCTATTTTGATAAAATTCCGTTTATGCTATGAAATAGATTTCATTCTTACTTTTAATGGCAATTTACCCTAATAATCTTTTTGTTGCTTAAAATTGACTATTAACCTGCAAGTAATGTTTGCAATGGCAGAGTCTGCAGTTGTTTGTCGTTCAGCAGCAATCTTACTTGCCACTAAATCAGGCCACGAGGTTCCACTTGCCAATGCAGTGAATGCTATGACATAAGCATTGATTCCTACATGGATGAACATTAAATTTGACTTTACATGATAAGATAAACAGAAATGGATTCAGTAGTTAGAAAATACAAACCTGTAACACAGCTTATTAGGTCTGTGAACTGCGTGAGAATGTAAGCTATTCCACTGATGAAAATCAGAGAACAGATAAAAGCAATCCACCCGTGAGCAATCTGATATGGAGGCACACATGCAAATAACAGTCTCCATGGCGCAACAACAAAATGCCACAAAACCCGCCCGAAACTTATATTTTCTTCTCTCACTTTTGAGTTTCTTAACTGTTGAAGTTAAAAAATATTGTTAACAGATGTTGATTAGTGTGTAATTTTATTACTATTATTATTAATATTATGAAGACGTACCATGAGAGCATCCAGAAATTGCTGCTTCCAAACTGAGACAATACCGGGTTCTGCACACATATCTGTTTCATCGAAGTTCTTACCAGTCGACGTCTCTGGATCATGTAAAGGCAGATGTTGATACGTAGAACCTGCAAGTTACATGCTCACATTCTCAGTGATGGCTGAAACATTGATTGCGTCATGCCTTTCAGGAAACGGGAAAAGCTATTGCAGAAAGACAGGTAACCTGACTCATTTCCTTCGTGGATAGAGAATATATCCACGATCCCTTTATGTCGATCATCATTAAAACAAGGAGAGACATTATCATTTCCATTTTTGTGAGGAGAGGCCTCTGCTGGTACCCATTCTTCTGGTCTTTCAGTTCGCTCACTGAAACATAGATGAAATAAGATGAACTACAACTCATTTGCAAGATTGGCATACTTCCTAAAAGCATACAAACAGTTAGTAGTAGAATATGGAAAAGATTGGCATACAAAGGAAGAGATATAAAGGGCCAACGCTTGTCTTGAGCGTAAGCGTGTAGAAGCAAAAGCCCAAATTGAAGCACTGTTAATAAGGCCTCCCAAAAAGTGATAACATTTGGACTCCATACCTGTAAATTCAGCTCTTTTAGACCAAAACTTAATCGATATTTGACACATAGATTAGTATGAAGAAGTTATAACTCACCTCCAAAATTATGTAGAGCCAAATATATGCCCAAAATGACCAAAACAGTTCTACAATCCAAACACCCAAATCTGATATCTTTTTCAGTTCTCCGGCTTTTGGAACGACCACACAAACCGCGTGGATAGGAAACAGGTCGAATGCAGCAGAACCAACAAGTGTTCCAGGGCCTAAACCTATTGGTTTTAACAATATATCAGAAACTGAAATGATATTATTCAGTGAAGTAACATACTACTTCAATGTGCTTGGCATTACATTTTAAAAGTGATAATCTTATTATCGCGCTTTCAAGCCGCAAAGAATCAGTTTCTACTGTTTGTGTTTGGTAGAACTAATTCTAGTCATCTGATTAAATGGCCAAAATATCAGATTTGGATCATCAGTACCTGCTTACTGGAAACTGTTTATGTCACTCTATATAACGGTGTTTGAGATTGCCTATTTTTCTGTGTATGCTTATTTTTTAGCACTTAGTACTAAATAAGGACCACCATAAATGCTTACAAATAAGTCTAAAGAAGCAAAAAATCACTTTCTGTTTGTACATCCAAACACTCCAAATTACTTATTGCGCTTAGAAACACAATAAGTTAATAAGCACTTGAAATGTGCAATTCCAAAAACCAAGCACATTGCTTTTTTCATCCAAACTGCTTATAAATGTCAAAGAAACATGATACACAGATACACTAAATAAGCAATCCCGAAACACCCTCTTAAGTAGTCATTTCACATGTAAATTCTTAGATAATCGAAATTTACCAAACACTAACAATCACAACACCTGAAACAAGAGAGCTGATTATCTAATTCTAATTATTCCATATTAGATAAACGAAAGGTGTCCCCAAAGTATCATAAGAGACCAGGGTTCAAGCCTTCCAAAAGCCCAGAAAATCCCACACAATACCGGTTAGGCTGCATACATCATAGTTACAAACATCCCTCATAAACCTAAACTAAAACCGAGCTTTTATACACAAACCAGGTATAAAGCATTTACATACCTCCAGCATATCGTTGCCCGATATTCCTTATGGCATCAATAGTAGCCAAAGAAATCTGAGGAAAACTAGTACCAAAAGCCAACAAAGTAATATCCGCAATAGTATAATTCCAAACCTTAACATATTTAACATTTTTCACATCATTCTCATCAACCACCATCCTAGTTTGTTGCACAACATGTTCCATGGACTTAAAAAACCTTGCAGTTATAGCCGATAACCCGACGAAACAATAAGCAAGTCCTAGACAATACAAGAAAACGCGAAAACCGTAACCTAGTGATGTTTCACCATGGAACATGAAATACATGTCACATGTTTCGGACATAATGTTGTTATTGTTGTTCTCGTGTCGTCTGACCAGTTCTGTTTGCATGGTTTTTTTTAAGGTTATGGAATTAGGACATTTTTTGTTTTTTGTTTTGGTTTCCAGTTATGTTGGAGAAAGTTGTCACATTGATCAGAGAGATCTGTTAGGAGAGATTTTCAGATGACGTCCACGCATTTATCATATCCTTTGATATAAAATAAATTGATTTATTTTAAATGATTAATTTTTTTTCAAATTCAAATAATTGAATTTTTTCTTTAAAATATTTTTTTATATTAAATCTAATTAATACTACATGGTCGGAGGTTCTTTGAAAGCAGTTTTTCTGTTGTCGGGTACTCTTGGGTTTATGTGTCAAGTAATACTACATCCGTATGAAAACCGATTGGTTAAACTTTTTCTTCTTCTTATGAGCTTATGACATGATGAACAAATGGGAAAGAAAAGGCAATATTACTAGAATCATGTTCCTTCACAAATACCTGATTTTGACAATTCAATCATTGTAAAGTGCAATGCCAAACGCCCTATCCATCCAAACACACCTGTTTTGGCGTTTTTCAGGATGTGACTATGAATAATTGTAGCATGTTACTTTATGACCTATTAAACATTCCAAAATATTTTATCATATGGTTTGGTAGTTTTGTTCACTACTTCACTCCTACTAAAAAGACCGGGAACTAACAAATTCTTACAGATCAAGCTGTAATTTGCTATTAGTATTTACTTTCTAAAACACAAAATAACATAAGAGTACAGGCAAAGGTTATAAAAGACTCGCAAATGTTTCGTAAAAGCGTGAGGCTTGACTTCCACGTCACGCAATAAACCAAGGCTTTTAAGGCTTGAAGTGAGACGATAAGTAAAAAAACGTGATAAATCGTCATAAAACGAGATGCGTGAAAGCTTTTTTAATTTAACTTAGATAAAATCATACTTTTTTATATAAAAACAAAAAATATTATATTCACAAATAGTTTTTTTGATTTTATTTCTTATTTATAACCGTTTTTATGATTTCGATATATTTATAATATAATATAAATATGTAAATTTATATACTACGTATATATTCATATTTTGTGATGTTTAATTCACGCCTTAAAAATGTCATGACTTGCTATGACTCACAAAAACTTAAGGCTTGAGAAGATTGATCATGTCACCACGTCACACCTCATGTTTTCTAAAACCATAAGTATTGCCTAATGAAACTAGTGTTAGGTGGCTTGATGAGAATCATGTGATATGTCGTAAAATGCATTAACAAATTCCTAACCGTTGACCCGTATTTATATAATGTGATGAGTAAATGGAATCATATGGTTTATAAAGTTTTGGGACCAAATCTAATATATTATTGTTAAAACTCTTGATACAAAATCAAAAAGGGAGAAAAGATGTCTGTAGATCGAATCAATATTTTATTCCAAATCGTGACAGCGTGTAGGTCCAAAAGTCCAAACCCATGATTCACGTTTTAAGAGCAACACATTAATCCATCGTTCATGCACGTACTGCTATTCTTTATCAAGTTGTGTACGCGAACGACCATCTTAATCAGTTCAAGCGCCGGTCATATCGGTTACAAGTGTTTTAGGTCAGGGCGTCGGGCTTTAGAACTTATGGCCATCACTATTAGAAAGTATAGTAAAACAGTGGTCCAAGATCAATCAACTCGATAATATATTGAATGCTGAACCCTTGCGTGAATTGATGAGATTGATCTATGAACTCATAGTGTCATCTTATATCAGATGCACTCACTAAATATATCCATCCAAGTATCCAACCATGACCTAAAGTTCGAGGCAAAAACTAAAAGACATGGAAGGAATCGCATTTGACATATGCCCACATAACAGTGTATCTCAGGGAAAAACTTTCATGGCTGTGACAATAAATTCAGATATCCTTGGTAAAACTAATTTGTGAGGGCATTAGACTCATAATTCTACTTCAAAACAATTTCAAAAGATTTGTAGATAGAAATGACTGGAAACCATACAAAGAAAGTCCATTAAACATGAACTCTGATCAATCTTCCTCCTCGCCTTCATTTTCAGCAATGTTGAAGTACCGCAACTCATAGACGTTACGCTCTTTGTTGGAAGCAATCACACGAAGCCAATCCCTGACATTGTGCTTCTTCAAGTACTTCTTTGTGAGGTATTTAAGATACCTGGGAAAATATAGAACAAATTATCGTCACTGCATTTGGGGAGGTTAAAAATGAATGACCAAAAAAAATCAGGGTACGGCAACTGCATAAACAAGGACCGATTCAAAGATGAAACTGAAACACGAATATCAGAAACCTTTTGTAACAAAATAACATCATAAGTCACGGCTATATTTGGCTGCAATTTTCTTATAGAAATGCGCCTTTATCTACTAACACATTACACACATAAAGAAGAAACATCCCCCAGAATAGTCAAATGTTATGGCTATAGTAGCTGACTTGATATGTAGAGATGGCGATATGTAGAGATAGCATTTCCGAGATGACATATGCAGTTTAGAAAACGTTATCCATCTAGCACTTATATGGATATAACATTGCTTTGCTTTAGTCTGTTTCCATCTATGATATTCGAGGATGTTTGACAACAGATACGATTCGGCATTACATTAAATTTATGATATTCAAGGAGTAATAACAAAGTGTCGAGTGCAACATAACGTTCTAGAGCTAAGAAAATTAACAAAATAAACTAAAAACAGCGGTAAACTCTTTATCAAATTATCATAAAACTCTCAAAGATTGTCCACATGTTTTCCTAGACCTCTTTCCATCAGTAACACTTAAATAAATAAATACTATAATTTATCATTTCTTTTATAGGTTTATCTCAAATCCAACAAAATTGCATCGTGTCTTTTCATTTTGAGTTCTATTCATAGTCCATCAAGACCAAAAACCACAATGAAATATTACATTAAGCCAAGAAATTACTGAAAAAGATGATAACATTCAAGTAAATTACTTACTTAAATGTTAAAAATAAGAAGAAAAAAAAATGATGGGAAGGGGATAAGAAAAACATGTTACACAAGGTTTTGAATGCTTTTAAAAGATGTTACTAGAAAAAAAAAACCTATTTAAAATGTTGCTTGCATAAAGGTCACTCGCATCAACTGCTGTATTACCATAGTAAAAGTATGTTACATATAAGAAATTAGGGATGAGCATTTTGACCCGAATCCCGAATCCGAACCCGCACCGTTCCCGGAACCGTACCGATTCCCGATACCCGAATCCTGTTCGGTACGGGATCGGGACTACAAAATAAGATGAAAAAAAATTCGGGACCACTAATTCGGTACGGGATCGGTACCAAATCGGGAAATTCCCGAAAAAAAAACGGGAAAGTCCCGATTTCCCGGTACCGGTACCGATACCCGTACCGGTACCGATACCCGAATCCCGTTCGGGTACGGGATCGGTACATAACTTTTTAGATCGGGAAAAAATCGGGAGCACTAAATCGGGACGGGATCGGGACGGGATTGGTCCCGAGCTCATCCCTATAAGAAATCAATAGTTCACTACATACCAAAAACAATCGATAAAGTTTATTACATACATTTGAGTGCAATAAACCCTATCTACAAATGATTAATATATTAAGCTTCACAATCCAAAATTTTATTTAGACAGGTGTTAGAGCTACATATATTAACAAGATATAGTTAGATGGAGTACACTTTTATAGATAATTCAGTACCTTTTAGAGAAGTTGCTATCAGAAGTAACAAAAATCTTACAGGTGCAAATGAACTAAGAGAAAGTTGCACCAAAATGTAGTAACAACTTTCAATAACTGTCATAGTACGACTGTACGAGTGCATGTAAAGAACCATATGGTTCCTTCACAATTAACAAACTTTAAATAAGGTTAATAATGTATGTGAGCAACTAACCTTTATCAAATGTTTATACAAGAGGGTTTTGATAACAAGAAACTGTGGATATTTCTGACCAACCAACGACAAGTAAAATATTGTATTAAACTCCCACAAGATTGTCAACATTTCCTTCTATTTGTTTCTCTTATTCCTCACACTTTTTTATCAGTTTTTACAATTCTATCTCGGCTCGATATAAAACTTCATCATGCATTTGCTTTACAAACTTTTATAACCCCCCTTTAGAAAATAATATACATGGCAGGAAAGACCGAAAGAGCAAAAAATGTAAAAATATATAATATGTAGATAAATGTTCCTAAAAGGAAAAAAAAACGAGAGAAATGGGTACAAAAGAAGGTTTGACAATCTTAATAATTGGAATACTTTGAATACTAGTATATTATCAATATATACTAAAGATGATACAATGTCTTAATATTTTAATCCCACGCAAACTTTTTAACATAACCCCACTTAGATACTATAACCCCAAATAGTTTCTTAATATAAGCCCACTTAGCAGCCCAATATGCAGTCTATGGCTTGGGCTTTTTTTTTCTTGATTCATCAAATATTGACTATAAGTCCGTCTTAGCTATTTTTCACGTATATACATAGCAAGTCGCTATTCAGTGGGTCACAACAAGTATCAAATAACCGTAAAACGACACAGTACGCAAACACCTCGCAACGAATCGTGGGTATCATACCTTGTTGCTACTAAGTAAATAAAAGTATTATAAACAACTCTAAAGTGGCGACGGCAAAAGGGAGGGCTCAAATCCCAAACAAAAGGTCAAAAACCATGGTTAACCAAATAATTCACTACTTTTGGGCTTATATAGCTGGCTTATGGCTTATTTAGTTTTGGGCTTATGTTTCACAAGCTCGAAACTTTTCTGACTTATATAAGTTTATTACGAAGTATGTCATAATAAGCTTATGGGGGTGTTTAGTTCCGATTATATAGCAGGCTTACGGCTTATTTGGTTTTGAGCTTATGTTTAATAAGCTCATTTTTTTGGCTTTTTTCGGAATTTTTGGGCTTATATAACTTCAATATATAAGCCGAAAATTATCAAAATAAGCCACAAAAAATGAGCTTATGAAACATAATCCCAAAACCAACTAAGCCGTAAGCCCGCTATATAAGCGGAACCAAACACCCCTTATATATAAGGCGAAAATTTTCAAGATGAGCTAAAGAAACATAAGCCCGAAACCAAATAAGCTATAAGCTGAAACAAAAGCAATCAAACAAATCTTAAGGGCGAAACAACTAAATGTGGTAACACAAACATTAAAATATTTATAAAAAAATAAATTCAAGTAGTAGTTACCTTTTAGAGAAGTTGGAATCAGCAGTAACAGAGATCTTGTTCTTTTGTCGGGAAACAGAGACAGAATCACCAAGGTTACCAGCTTTACCTCCAACTTTGATCCTTTCTTGGAGAAACTTTTCAAGTGATGCGATTTCCATGATCTTGTCTTCAACTGGCTTCCCACAGTCTATCACAAATGTCACTGCTCCCTTCTTTTTCCCTCCTCCTGCTGCTGCTACACGAACCATTTTTTTCTTTAGGGTTTTGTGTCAAACCTGTGTTAGCTGCTGCAAATGAGAAAATGGTAAGACTGAAAGTGATGATGATGAAGATTTGTTTTAGGGTTTTGGTTGGTTGTGAATTGGGCCGAAAGATGGGTTGTTACTAGTTAAGACTGGCCCATATGTGTCATTGGGCTTAAATGTAATTGTTACTGTAGAACAATAGCATTTAGGGTATATATCAGTCGGTAGAAGTGGACAAATTGGTTTTTTTTTCCAAAATCAGCTCGGCTTGAGTTTAGTGGTCAACAAATCGGGTTGATCTAAATCGAATTTATTCAGTTTTAATGGTTTTTATAAAGGTTGTTAAGATCTCGATTTTCATCTTAGAATCTTACGATTTTACGATACTTTAAAGCAAAAATGATTCGGATCTTACGTAAGATCTTTGAATGCTTAACATCTTATAGGATCCCGATCTTAATCATAGGATGTTAGGATCTACTACGATCCTATCTTACTTTTTCTCGAGCGACAAACTAAAAAACTACAAATTTATAGGTTCTATTTTGTATTATCTAAAAAATAACCTGTAAATCTTCTTATATATTTCATAATCATAATTTAGGACCACATTTTGATGAAATATTCATATAATTTTGTGTTTATGATGTATATAGATTTGTAAATTTGTAAATTTATAAAATATTGCAAATACTACTAAAAAAATTACATTATACTAAGATCTTACGATCCTGATCCTACTTTACGATCTCGATTTTACAAAGATGAAAACGATCCTAAGTAAGATCTCTATCTTGAAAACCTTACTTTTTATTAGTGTGGTTGATTAAAACTGTCAAAATTTATAAAAACTCCATAAAATAAATAACAGCAAATGTGGTATCAATAGTCTGTTTTTGGCATAAACTTTTTCTGTTTTTATATGTTAAATCTAAAAACTTTTACATAATCAAAATTAAATAATCATCCACTTAACGTACATTGCAAAAACATTGCTTTAAAAATTGTACAAAACCTCAAAACAAGTTGGAATATGTTTAAACTCACGGTTAGAACTTATTTTTAAATACTCGTTGTAATTAAGATCAAAAACAAATTTTAAATACTTATTTTTATAAACTTATTTAGAACTTATTTTTAAAATATCTTTAAACTCGCGGTTAGAACTTACTTTTAAATACTCGCTATAATCAAAATCAAGAACAATGAATTCGCACACAATCAATCTTCTCAAATGCAATATAATCCAAGAATCAATACGATACTACTATATCTCAAACGAGTGCTAATAATTCAAACAAAAATTGCCCCAACTAGATTGATCTAGTTACCTCACGACAAATCACTCTCAAACTCTCAGTAAGATCAATAACAATTGATCAAGACCAAAACAAGTTATCAAGATAAATAACTTGATAACAAAACAAGAATAAAACAAACAAGAATTACAATGTGTGTGTAAAGATAAAAGCGGCTGGGAAATATAATAAAACACTAACCATAAGCTTAGGTTATATACTGAGCTTATGTAGGTTCAGCCCTCAGACTATCTATATTAGCAACTTAAGTCCCTTCCTTCTTAGCTTTCTCTTTATTTTTTTTATTTTTTTTGAACGGCAGTTTGGTGCAGCGGAGTATCTTGCGTGCCACTGAGGCACCAAGTCTCTCGACCCGAGTTCAAATCATCTCACGAAGAGGATATCAACCCCCATGCTAGCCACCCAATTTCCCATTAAGGGGCTTCAAGGCATTGCGATGGGATTCAAACCCGACTACCAATTTTGGGAAAATCCCCCACATGGAGAATGACAGGAGTCGAACCCCTGACCTCTCCCATATGGAGACTATAACCAAATGCATCCATCCAAGTGAGCTAGACTTCATTTGGTTTGACAGTCACAATTAGTCATTGTACTTTCAAAACCCTTCTTCAAACCTAATGTAAGTCTTCTCTTGACACCAGTACACCCAAACATCCTACCTGGAAACATATCAAACAAACCCAACTTTTCACACAAAAATCTGTGTTGAACAATACCCAAACACATAGTAAACAAATATGCAACTTGCATATCAGAATGAACCTTAACAGGTTTTTTCACACCAGCAGAAATATTTTCTCTAACAAAATGAATATCCATTTCAAAATGTTTGGACCTTTCATGAAACACGGGATTAGCTGCCAATTGTATGGCTGATGAGTTATCACAAAACATCTCAACATGATACATACAAGGTAACTTAATATTATGAAACAGATTAGCCAAACATATCACTCACAAGTAGCAGAAGCCATGTTTCTATACTTAGCTTCAATAAAACTCTTATAAACAGTAGCTTATTTCTTACTCTACCAATACACAAAAGTCTTTCCTACACAAAAACCAGTCACATATTTCCTATTCTTAGGACATGTAGCCCAATCCGCATCAAATAATACACTAAGATCATAAGTTTTATCAAATTGAATACCAAGACCACGAGACCCCTTAAGATATCTCAACACCCTAAGAGCAGCCTTCATATAAGATTGCATAGGACTATGCATAATGCACAACATAGCTAATGTCAAGTCTAGAATTAGTCAAGTATATCAATTTGCCAACAAGCTTTTGATAGCTTGTGAAATTAATTAAATACTTATTTTTATCATATTCAGCACAGATCAAAACAGAATTCTCAGGTAAAGAAATATCAATAGGGTCTACCAGCTAAAAGACCATACTCATGAATTACCTCCATATAATACTTTCTTTGAGTCATGCACAAACCTTTTTAATTTCTCAAAACTTCAATACCCAAAAAATACTTGAGCTCACCTAAATATATGATAAGAAACTTAGTTTTTAGAAACTGTTTAAAATTATTATTTTTTTATCATTATTACCAGTTACAACAATATCATCTACATAAACAAGTAGGACAATAAACACAACACCTTGATGTTTAACATACAAATAGTCAAACTTACTTTGCTCAAAACTATGCTCAGCCAAAGCAACAGTAAGCTTAGCATTCCACTGCCTTTGAGCTTGCTTGAGACCATATAGAGACTTGTTTAACTTGCACACTTTAGACTTACTATTATACCCTTCATAGAGTCATATATACATCTTCATTAATATGACCATATAGAAAAGCATTATTAACATCTAACTAATACAAAGGTCAATTTTTAACAACAACAATACCAATTATACATCTCACAGTAACCATTTTGACAATAGGACTAAATGTCTCATCATAATCAAAACCCTCCTTCTGGTTAAACCCTCTAGCCACAAGTATGGCCTTATACTTCTCTACATCTCCATAAGATTTATACTTCATCCTCCAAAGCCATTTACTACTAACAACTTTTCTCCTAACGGGGAGATCACATTCATTCCAAATATTATTTCTATCCAAAGCCTCAATTTCATTGTTCATAGCATCAACGCAATTAGGATTAGACAAAACCTCAACAAGACAAGTAGGTTCAACATATTTATTAAGAGTAACAGTAAAACACAAGTTACTACTACTTAATTTAGAATAATCAACATACTTGTGTGTTGTCCCATAAATAGGTGATGATCAAACAAGAAATAAAGAAGAAAGATAAATGAAGTATATGAATTCTAGAGAGAGAAAGTAGAGAGAGAAAAGAGAGAGAAGTGTGTGAAACTTTAGGAATATTAGATTAAGAAAATGAATAACCAACACCATTCCTAACATGCTAGGAAGTGTATTTATAATCCCCCTACATGTGGGCTTGTTTACGAACTATATTCTCTGGGTCGGGCTTGAATAAATGCTTAGTACCTTGAAAGAGGCCTTTTAAGCTAGCCATCAAGCCCGTTATGTCACGACTATTTAACTAACTATTACAACGTTTTAATAAACGATACATAATGTAACACCCCGAAAACTGGAAGGGTCCACTTAGGCATCATGGGGGTGCCACGTCTATGTTATCATGAACACTGATATATAAGTACTAAAATGTCGCAATAAAAACCTGTTATTACATCCCTAATTAAATAAAAGTGCGGAAATTTAAATATAAAATGGTCCCAGTTGTTTAAAAATACAATAACAAATGAAGCATCATAGGCTTCTATCCAAGTCTTAGTTTTAGTGCCAACAACCCCAAAGTTTACAACAACGTTTTCTGCCGACTTTACCTTTAGTGAGATTTGACCCAAAGTGACACAAAAGATGATATTAATTAGTAAAGTAAAGTTGATTGAACATGGACTGAAAATGGACTACAGAATCGCCGACACGTCACATCCACGAGCTCCTGTCCCAGCTTAAGCATTCCTACCTGATAAATAACACGTAAACCGTCAACAAAAATTGTTGAGCGAGTAACATAGGTTTAAGTAAAGTAGTATGGAACACAACACTCATTATGTAGTAGTATCAAAAGTAATCATTTCAGAAGGGTTATGGGATCAGCATACCTTTCAAATGTATTTTTGCATTAGCTCATGAAACCGAAACCTTAACGTAATCAATTTGCCCCTAAAGTGAGTGTTTGCTCAAACAACTCGTAATACCTCAAATGTAAATGCGTCACGTAATACAAGGACGGGGATTGTCAATCCCGATGGATCCACCCATAACACTCGCGCTTTGCAAAGTAATGAAATAACTAACGGTTCATGATGAGGGGACTTTTGAGCACACTAAGCAATAATAGTTGTATCTAGTAATCACTGAAGCAGCATACAAGTTCTTGAATATCATACAAGTAAAAAGTAACGAGTGTGTTCCATAAATGTGTATTTCTCACCCCGCGAGTAGTAAAAATATGTAATAACGAAAAGGGGCTATGTACTCACCTTCGATAATCGTGTAAAGCTAAGAAGGAAAATGAAACAACAACAATCTTCAAGGACCTACACAACGTTTGCTACATATAAATAGAAGATACCAAGAACAAAGAAAATGGAGGAACTAGTAAACTAGTCACTAGTAGAATACGTAATCGATAAATGTAGTATTCGCGTAACTTGAAAGTATAAAATGTTTCGGACTTGTAAATGTGGTCATGGAATGGTGGTTTACTGTATGAAATCACATTTGATGTTGTTTTAACCCATTAATTCATATTCAAGTTCAACTCACAAGTTAAAGTTACAAAAGTTAGTTAACTAGGACTATAGAAGCGTATTTTGAAAACTAGCAGCCATGATTAAATCATAGGTAAAAATGTTTATATGTTCTGTAATTGTATGAAAATTATCCTTCCAACAAAAAAACAATCAAAGCATTTGCAATTACCAATTAACGGGAAAGTTAGTTTTAGTGCAGCCACGTTTTAACCCAAAATGACCCGTTTTAACTTATACGGTTTTGGCCGTTACGGACAATCCGTAAAAGATTTTAACTTAATTCCAAAAATAAAAGTCTTATTTTAGCCCTATGTTCTGTACCAAAACTTAAATTTATCATCTTGACTTAAAAAGGTTTGACCTTTAATACAATTTTGGCGCGAAAACTTATTTTGACCGGTTTTACCGTTTTGGTCGTAAAATGAGTTTCGTGATAGCACTATCGCCCATTCGAATTACTACAAGCTTAGAATATGTTTGGATATCTTTTAAACCACAAAAACACAGGTTTTACACTTTGAAAATTTGACCAAAGGCTGCTTGAAGCCACGAAATTTTCCAAAGGTTTTGCACCTCTAAAACATGTTCAAATAAGCTCTAAACATTTCAAACTCATGAAAATACTAGTATACATTTTACCAAACGCCAAAAATGTATAAAAGACCGTTTGGGACAGCGGCTTATATGTTCAAATAGGCTACTCATTTCAATCACACAAGTCCAAATCAAGCATACGTAATTAAAATAGCTAGCTAGGGTTTTGGAGTATACCAAAATACAAATAACTTGAGCTAAAAATCAACTCCAAACTTTTTCTCGCTTCCTTATTTGGTCGAACCAAGCTAGCACCTAAACAAGTGATTCCATTTGATTTTTAGTAGTAACAACACAATATAAGACTAACCCATCACTTATAACTTGAATTTAAACAAAGGTTTTCAATGTTTTTCAAGATTTGAGCTCAAAATAACTCATGCAAAAAGTTGAGGAAAATAAAAATAAGAACATGGGCTATTCTTAGAATTTAATAAGGAACAAAAGTATGTAAGTTTTATACCTTGAATCAAAGAAAAAAAATGATGGTGGTGTCGTCGAACATAAAGAACCAGAGAGAGGGAAGATTTTTTTTTTGGTAACTTGTTCAAGAAGTGTAGAATTTATCCTATTTATTTGTTTTGTATAAATAAAAAAAATAAAGTATGGGCTTGGTGTGGGAAAGGGCTGGCCAAAATTCATCAAATGGGCCCATATTTTTCATTGTTTTGGCCCAATTTGCTTTACGGGTTATAAAAACGCCTCCTTTTCGACCCAAAACGAGTACTTTTAGGTTTAAACGAAAAATGCTTTATTTTTATTCGTTGTCACTTGTCTAGTTTTAAACTCACTAAAGAAGCTCAAAAAGTCTAAAATAACTTGAATAATTAGAATATGAATTTTCGCGGTGTCAGCTCGACCCGAAAAGTCAGCCCGACGCCCGAAAAATGCGAAAAAGTAAGAATTCACCGTTGTGTGAGGAATTGTCCAAGATAATGTTTTTCATTATTTTTCGAGTAAAAAGTCAACAATAAGTCATGTAAAGTATGTCGAAACCTCGTAAAACGTGTATTACTGAAAATTCGAATTAACGAATAAGAATCGAGTAAAATAGAATAAAATAAAATTAAGAAATTACCAGAAAAGGCAAGTTGTCACAATTATTTTTGGAGTAAAATAATAGTAATAAGTGGTATTAAAATGTATCGAGACCTCGTAAACCGTGTAATACTGAAAGAGTCGTAGTAACGAATCAAAATCAAGTAAAATGGAATAAATAGAATAAAGTAATCACTGGAAAAAAAACGAGTTCTCACAGTCGACCCCTCTAAAGGAACTCTGGTCCTCAGAGTTAAACTGGAGAAGGAAGAAAAGATGAGGAAGTCGTCAATGAAAACTATGGTCAACAGACCAAGTTAAGAATTTGCAAACTCTATTCATCACGTCCATGGATACTGCAAGGCGTTTGTAAGACTAAACGGCATCACTGAAAATTCAAAAGGTTCGAAACGGGTATAGTAGGCTGTCGTAGGAATATCACTTTCATGAACTTGCAATGGATGGCAACAAGATTTGAATTCTGTCTTAGAAAAATAGCAAGCACTCATTCAGCTTCTGACGGAGTCAAGTAGTACGGAGATTTAGAAACAAGTAGCGCACCAGGAACAAGATAAGCTTTGAATTCAACTTCGCACGCAGGAGGTTATCTGAACTTCTTCAGGAAAATCACAAACGACACGAATATCGTCTAGACGCTTTTCAGCGGATTTAATACATCGAAGAGACTTTAGGTCGTCCACCGGCTGTTCACCGTGGAGTTCCAAGATTGCAATCGAAGGTAAAGGAATATGTAAAACTCGTTCAAGGAAAACAATGACCGCACGATGGTCGCTAACCAAACCATACCCACGATGACATCAAAGCTGCCAAGCCGTGTGGGCAGGAGGTCAAAAGAAAACAGATGACCAAACAGGTCAAGCGTACAATTACGTAAGACAGAATTGGTGGCAACAGTGTTGGTAGTAATAGTATCGGGGGCCAAGAAGGTAAATCGAAAATGGTTAAAATGTGCGAGAAGAGATTTAGAATAACCCAAAACGAGAAGGCGCGAATTACGTAAACAGTAAGACCCAAAATTTGCATTACTAGAAGGTAAACACACAGTACGAATTAAAATTGGCGTTAAAGATACCAATCACTTAGGTGTATACCAATTATAGTAATAACACATTAAATCATAATGACTTTTTACAAGATCTTGGTGATTATAAGTAAGACCAGTAACAATTAAAATTTTCAACCATTTCAAAACATAATTAGAATAAGTTTTAAGAATGATTTTAGTCCTTTTGAAGAAACTGTAGGGTGTATATATGAGACTGAGATTTGGAATTTAGATTTAAGGTTGCAATTATAGAAAACTCCATTTTCAAATTCTGAAAAACTAATCACCGAAAAGAAAACGTCTTCTTTTATTTTTAACCGATATTGGTAAGGTATAATTGGAACTGGTTGAAATAAACGTATTTTTAAAAGAAATCAACGTCTTTTAAAACATTAGTTGCATATTTTACGAAGAACGTGTATAAATTCACTTCTTAGGTGTAAAAAGTCATTTTAGTAGTTTGAACATTTGTGAAGATTTTGTAAATTCTTATGAAACTTGTGAAGAAAAAGAAATTTTCAAAATTTTCGTAGGTGCAATCAGTGCATCAAAAGTAAGCAAGAAACACACTCGGGGTTCCACGAGTAATAAGGTAGAAACACATCAATAATAATGAATACAAGATGCATAATGCACAAGCAATATTATATTGCACAATTTTAAAAGTCGTACGGATCTTGAAGCAAGGACACAATACACGTGTCAACGATAAAACGACGAAAACAACCAGGTACATCATCAAGTCCTCCATTCATAAAACGGGGAAAAATTTACTCATAGAGTTCGCGAAGATCGATACACAACCGAAGGATAATAAAGTTCATTCAGAAATTTCCAAGTCAAGGGGAAAAAGAAAACAATGTTCGTGACTTAAGAAAAAGTCACCGCGTAAACCGCACGAATAAAACTCAAGTAAAGGGGAAGATAAACATCATTCACACCCTCAATAATGGGTACACATAACCCGTGCATTCGTAACTCGTCATTCAAAGACAGTGGTATTTTGGATATCTACCCACGTTATTCAAAAGACGTCAATAAAAGAATGGATAAAGCATCGAAACATCAAGTTGGTCGTCAATGGTCAATGATTTCACAAGCAGCCAAAAGAATTTTCATCATGAAAGGAGAAGAAAACAAAGTTTAAGGTGACGGTGATCAAGTACGGACACGCCCACATATGGTGAATTTCTTCGAGTAAGGATATGGGCACATATGCAGATGTCTCATGATAGAATTAAGTGCAAACCCCATCAAGATTGTATTTTTTGATAATCTTGTTAAAAGTCGATCTTTATCAAAAAAAAAATTATGGTGACTACTATTCAGCCGTGCATGGCTCCATCTAAATTATACACAGGCGCGCAACTATGTATAATTTAGGCGCAGCAATGCAATGCTTAGCTTCGTCAACCTTAATTATTATAATTTAGTGTATAAACCTTAATATCCATAAAATAGAAATCAAACAAATTATTTTTTTTTGAAGATCCTTTATAGTAGAGTAGTTATTTAATTCGCCGGATAATTTGTAAACAGTTTTAAAGTGATGATCATTTATTAAAACTCAAGCGAAATATCTCGCAAAATGATAATAACTTTAAGTTTCCTTTGGCAGAATTAAATATACTTGGTAAAACAGTAACATGTTAAATTTTCTTGGGTGACATCATATTCACTTTGTAAACACTGAGTGGTTTGCACAAGAGTATAAAAGAGTAGTTCACAAGAGAATGGGAGAATCAATCACGATACGATAGAATTTTGGGGAGATTTAACCAGAAACATCATGAAATAGAGGGTATCAAAGGCGATAGAATACGAAGAGGAGAATTGTCAATCACAGCTTCAAGCGATGGATAGGGAATTGCAATACACAAGTCAACACAAGGATTCAGTCAGAATTTGCATGATATGATATTTCGGATCCAGGAGCGAGAAAGACTTTAGTATACATAACTGAGTAGTCTACAGAAAATGCAACACTGAGGAGTAACACTAGCAACAATGAATGTTGCAAGCATAAGGATACGAGAATTTAGAGCAGCGTAACAAATATCACATGACAAGTAGTAGCAAACCAGGAAAATAGTAGTAAACCAAGAATACAGTAGCAAATCGAGAATATAGTAAGTCAAAGAATACAGTAGCGAATCAAGAGTGCAATAGTAAACCAAGGACATGATGGTAAATCCAGAATGTAATAGAAATCAAGAAAGTGGTAATAAACCAAGAATGTAATAACCAAGAAACATCACTTTCCATACGCAGTGGTAATCATGTTCGTCACAAGTAGTATGTCGACATAGCAGGTCGAATAGTAGCAAGATATCGTAGTGGAAAATGGAAACAATAACTGAAATACATGGAAGTCAAAGTACATGAAACAAGGAAAAAGATCTAGAAAGATCAAAGTAATCAAGTAGATGGACCAGCAGATGAATAATCGTCGGTCGAGAAAAGATCGATGTCCTCAGAAGGTTGTTCAATATGTCACGTCCAAATTGTACCATGTTCATGAAAAATTTCAATTTTCGAAGAGTTTCTATTTTTAGTAAGTTTCTATTATAGGAAAGTTTCCAATTTTGGAAAGCCCAGAAAGATAAAGAAGTTTACATTTGGCTAGTAAAGATGAATTTTGAATTTTGTTTGTATGAGTATCGTCTTTATGCTCAAATGACGTTTAAATAACCTTCTATTTATAGCCAAGATTTGCAATTCATTTATGATAATGACCAAATTACCCCTGCAATCATCATGTATTAACTACATTCGTATTATCAAGAAAACACAGAAAAACTTCGAATTTAGACCCGTTAACAACGTTTTTCGACTTAACAAGCCTCGCTGGGGAAGTAAAAAGACCCAACGAACAACTTTCCAGTTTTACACGAAACCCGAAAATCGACAGAAAATGACGAAAAAGTTTCTGCAACAATGCTGTTTGGAATTTAAAGAAATCTAAAATCTTAAGTTTAGGCGTAAATCTTCATTTTTAAGAGTTAGAAATCGTGCCATATATAAAAACGTTCTAAAAACGATCCCTATCGTAATTTCAAGGGTAAAACCAGTTTCAATAACATCAACACGACCAAATTGAGCTCGCAAATTTTCTGTAATAAACATATTTTTCGAGACATCATAAAGTCTCAACCAAACACTATTAAATTGTTACATATGTCACAAAAACATCCCAATTTGTTTAACTTAGTATACTAACGCCTTTTAAGATGATAATTAGTGTGCACGCATATCTCATGAAATTTAAATTGCCAAAATATAATTAATCCAACAGACCTTATATGAAATTTTCATAAAATTATTTCAAGAAAACTACCATGTGGGAATAAAGTAAAGCGATGCATAATGTAATCAAGTTCCATTATTTAAATATATGTACTCAACGGTATTTTGAATCATGTAGTAAGAAATCAAGTTTAGTAAACGTTTAGGTACAGTTATGTATTAAAAATCATACTACCATCGACGGACATATCTTAGGCGAGGAGGTCGTAAGAGAACGATGACGATTCATGAATATAGCTAAATGCTATAATTCAAAGTCGGGAAAATTAAATACACAAATTCGAACAACGCTCAAATGTTATGCAATCATAACCCACAGGGTTAACAAAAGAATATGGAAACTCACGTTAGAATTCAGTACATTACCAAAAGTAAATTTCAAGAGATGTCGAGAGAACACGATGGCGCTCCAATGCAATAATCGAATGCCACAATTTAAAGTCAGAGAAATAAATGAATAAGTTGGTCCACGAACCAACAGACAAAATCGAACAACACCCAAGGTGTTATACGAATGGTAACATAAAAAGGATCAAGTAGAGGGATATGAAATCCACAAAAGAATTTGATAAAATCAAAAATTCTTCGAAGGCTTTATTGCCGAATTCGATCAAACCAATGATGGTCAATAAAAATCCTCATGATCAAAAATGATGGATGTAAAAGTAGAGTAGTGAATACTGTAGTAATATAGAAATCTCAAAGTAAATCAATGTGAATGGAAATCAAGTGAAACAAGGATAATAGTGCATATTGTAGTAAGTATAGTAATCTCAAAGTAAACCAATGTGAATGTAAATCAAGTGAAGCAATGAAATGTAATTCAAGTAGTAGTGCATAACGTAGTCAATGTAATAATCTCAAGGTAAAAGCAATATAAGTAATAATCAAGTAAGTAAGGATTAGAGAGTTACCCGTGGATGCTGACAATTCTTGGCACATTCTGTATTTGACACTAAGACTCAAGAAATCATTTGAAAACTTTTTATGGTTATAGACCAAGTTTTAAAAGACTCTTAGTTCCCTATAACCGAAGCTCTGATACCAATCTGTAACACCCCGAAAACTGGAAGGGTCCACTTAGGCATCATGGGGGTGCCACGTCTATGTTATCATGACCACTGATATATAAGTACTAAAATGTCGCAATAAAACCTGTTATTACATCCCTAATTAAATAAAAGTGCGGAAATTTAAATATAAAACGGTCCCAGTTATTTAAAAATACAATAACAAACGAAGCATCATAGGCTTCTATCCAAGTCTTAGTTTTAGTGCCAACAACCCCAAAGTTTACAACTACGTTTTCTGCCGACTTTACCTTTAGTGAGATTTGACCCAGAGTGACACAAAAGATGATATTAATTAGTAAAGTAAAGTTGACTGAACATGGACTGAAAATGGACTACAGAATCGCCGACACGTCACATCCACGAGCTCCTGTCCCAGCTTAAGCATTCCTACCTGAGAAATAACACGTAAACCGTCAACAAAAATTGTTGAGCGAGTAACATATGTTTAAGTAAAGTAGTATGGAACACAACACTCATTATGTAGTAGTATCAAAAGTAATCATTTCAGAAGGGTTATGGGATCAGCATACCTTTCAAATGTATTTTTGCATTAGCTCATGAAACCGAAACCTTAACGTAATCAATTTGCCCCTAAAGTGAGTGTTTGCTCAAACAACTCGTAATACCTCGAATGTAAATGCGTCACGTAATACAAGGACGGGGATTGTCAGTCCCGATGGATCCACCCATAACACTCGCGCTTTGCAAAGTAATGAAATAACTAACGGTTCATGATGAGGGGACTTTTGAGCAAACTAAGCAATAATAGTTGTACCTAGTAATCACTGGAAGCAACATACAAGTTCTTGAACAGCATACAAGTAAAAAGTAATGAGTGTGTTCCATAAATGTGTATTTCTCACCCCGCGAGTAGTAAAAATATGTAATAACGAAAAGGGGCTATGTACTTACCTTCGATAAGCGTGTAAAGCTAATAAGGAAAATGAAACAACAACAATCTTCAAGGACCTACACAACATTTGCTACATATAAATAGAAGATACCAAGAACAAAGAAAATGGAGGAACTAGTAAACTAGTCACTAGTAGAAATACGTAATCGATTAATGTAGTATTCGCGTAACTTGAAAGTATAAAATGTTTCGGACTTAGAAATGTGGTCATGGAATGGTGGTTTACTGTATGAAATCACATTTGATGTTTTTTTAACCCATTAATTCATATTCAAGTTCAACTCACACGTTAAAGTTACAAAAGTTAGTTAACTAGGACTATAGAAGCGTATTTTGAAAACTAGCAGCCATGATTAAATCATAGGTAAAAATGTGTATATGTTCTGTATTTGAGCCTTATGGGCCTGGAAAGGTATGAAAATTATCCTTCCAACAAAAAAACAATCAAACCATTTTCAATTACCAATTAACGGGAAAGTTAGTTTTAGTGCAACCACGTTTTAACCCAAAATGACCCGTTTTAACTTATACGGTTTTGGCCGTTACGGACAATCCGTAAAAGATTTTAACTTAATTCCAAAGAGAAAAGTCTTATTTTAGCCCTATGTTCTGTACCAAAACTTAAATTTATCATCTTGACTTAAAAAGGTTTGACCTTTAATAAACTTTTGGCGCGAAAACTTATTTTGACATGTTTTACCGTTTTGGTCGTAAAATGAGTTTCGTGATAGCACTATCGCCCATTCGAATTACTACAAGCTTAGAATATGTTTGGATATCTTTTAAACAAAAAAAACACAGGTTTTACACTTTTGAAAATTTGACCAAAGGCTGCTTGAAGCCACGAAATTTTTTAAAGGTTTTGCACCTCTAAAACATGTTCAAATAAGCTCTAAACATTCCAAACTCATGAAAACACTAGTATACATTTTACCAAACGCCAAAAATGTATAAAAGACCGTTTGGGACAGCGGCTTATATGTTTAAATAGGCTACTCATTTGAATCACACAAGTCCAAATCAAGCATACGTAATTAAAATAGCTAGTTAGGGTTTTGGAGTATACCAAAATACAAATAACTTGAGCTAAAAATCAACTCCAAACTTTTTCTCGCTTCCTTATGTTGGCCGAACCAAGCTAGCACCTAAACAAGTGATTCCATTTGATTTTTAGTAGTAACAACATAATATAAGACTAACCCATCACTTATAACTTGAATTTAAACAAGGGTTTTCAATGTTTTTCAAGATTTGAGCTCAAAATAACTCATGCAAAAAGTTGAGGAAAATAAAAATAAGAACATGGGTTATTCTTAGAATTTAATAAGGAACAAAAGTATGTAAGTTTTATACCTTGAATCAAAGAAAAAAAAATGATGGTGGTGTCGTCGAACATAAAGAACTAGAGAGAGGGAAGATTTTTTTTTTTGGTAACTTGTTCAAGAAGTGTGGGATTTATCCCATTTATTTGTTTTGTAAATAAAAAAAATAAAGTATGGGCTTGGTATGGGCAAGGGCTGGCCGAAATTCATCAAATGGGCCCATATTTTTCATTGTTTTGGCCCAATTTGCTTTACGGGTTATAAAAAACGCCTCCTTTTCGACCCAAAACGAGTACTTTTAGTTTTAAACGAAAAATGCTTTATTTTTATTCGTTATCACTTGTCTAGTTTTAAACTCACTAAAGAAGCTCAAAAAGTCTAAAATAACTTGAATAATTAGAATATGAGTTTTCGCGGTGTCAGCTCGACCCGAAAAGTCAGCCCGACGCCCGAAAAATGCGAAAAAGTAAGAATTCACCGTTGTGTCAGGAATTGTCCAAGATAATGTTTTTCATTATTTTTCGAGTAAAAAGTCAACAATAAGTCATGTAAAGTATGTCGAAACCTCGTAAATCGTGTATTACTTAAAAATTCGAATTAACGAATAAGAATCGAGTAAAATTGAAATAAAATAAAATTAAGACATTACCAGGAAAGGCAAGTTGTCACAATTATTTTTGGAGTAAAACAATAGTAATAAGTGGTACTAAAATGTATCGATAACTCGTAAACCGTGTAATACTGAAAAAGTCGTAGTAACGAATCAGAATCAAGTAAAATGGAATAAATAGAATAAAGTAATCACTGAAAAAAAACGAGTTCTCACACATAATAAACCTATGACCGAACATTCTTGTTTGACTCAATATTTTGAGGCTAACAATCTCCCCCAATGAGAGGTCATTCGCTTTTGTCATTTGAAGATTTGTGGAGATTACTAATCTCGTCATAACTGAGTCTTGAACGTGTAATAGTAGTCTTGTTCCTTCATGTTGTGATCTTTGGCCTTTTTCATTGTCTTTCGACTTTCTTTTTAATCTTGAGATCTTCAAATCATCCTTGACTTGTCTTTGCCATCTTGCGATCTTGTGTCTTTATCCACATGCTCATACTTTGCACCATCTTGAAAGTTTGCTAACAATCTCCTTTGAAGAGATGTCATTCCTCTACATTAATTGTTAAGGAAGATTTTGATCATCAGAGTTGCAGAAGTCTTTAGCTTTCTTGATTGTTGAATATGTCTTTGAGCATGAGTATGTGGTTTTGAATCTTCGACTTTGTTGAGTACACCGTACTGACACCTTCTTGAGACAAAACATAGACACGGACTGAATGGCTTTGACATTCGTCCTAAATCAGTAGCGTTTTACCTCCGGTCAGTGAAGACCGTTATACGATATTAAATATCGTACATGTGATAGGTAGATTCAGTTAAGAACCTCCTTGACAGGGTTTCGCGGCTATACTAGCTGTTCTCTTTACTCAACCGTCTCAAAGCAAGACTGCGAACATAAAGAGCGAATCAATTGGATAAATATCCACTTGATTAAAGTCGTCAATTCAAATTCTTGGAACAAGTTTGATTCTTAAAGAATCTTGCCATTGTTTCTTTCCATTTGACACAAGCTTGATTCATAAGAATCTCACAAGTCACCTACCGTAGCGCTGTTTGAGGTTGACGCTAGAAGGATTTCCATTCGTCACTGTGAATATTAATGAATATCACTCTGAATGTTCTTGCAAGATCATAAAGATATTGCGTAGAAACCTGAAACGAGTTTGAATCAATTCAGAATCAAACCACTGTTGCTTTTTAGTTTGCACATGTTCAATTCTAAAAGAATCTTACACATGACCTACCGCAATGCTGTTTGATGTTAACACTGGAAGGATTTCTACTCATCATTGTGAATACTAAGTAGTACCACTCTGAGTGTTCTAGAAATATCGCAAAGATATAGCGTAGGACTCTCTTTATCGTCATTCCGTGTGTCCAAACGAGATTTGATTGATCTCTTGGCTCTAGACTCGATTTGTGCACTTTTAGTGGTCGGAAGCTGGAGCAGATGCCACCTATTCAATATCAGCTATCTCGGAGTGAGAAAGTCAATAGAAGTGGTGTTGATCTCCGTGACAATAAAACAAACTTCTTTTGAGAGAAGCCTGAGTCAGCTGGGGAGGGGTTGTGCATTACATCACTGGGTCCATGATGCGTTGTCTTCATGATGTGTTGACCCGGTTTTTGCCTAAGTTGTATGGAGGGCTATTTTCTTTTCACCCTTTATCCTTACATTTCTTTTTCATTCAACCCCTTCAATGCTTACCAAGACATCATCACTAACACCTTGTTGTAATTGTTCCAGTGCTAGCATCAGTACTTAGTCGGCATTCAGCTACGTTCACATTTTACTCCATCTTTCCTAAGGACTTCTAAATAATCTATTGGATTGTCCCTGGGAAGATCCCTCCGGTTCTGGTTGGATCATCGGACTTAAACCTAGCCACCCTTTTGACACCAATAACGTCGTGGATTAAAGATGTTGTGGGTATTTGATCGTAACCATAAGTGCTTGAGTCTTTAGATCACATTTTCTCCCCTATCTCTAATATATAAAATCTTTTGATATTAGAGATACCAAATTTGATTAAAATATATTACTAAAAATAGTCTTGAAAATTTTTGGGAGAAAATTGTGTCAAACTTAGCATGAAATATGGAAAGCTCCCCCTCAAAAATTGATCCAATTGAATTGTCATTATGAGGATATGATCCACATTAAACTTTTGAGGATAGGAGTTGTTGAACACACAATCTTTGAAAGATTTTGAATAATCATTTAAAAACTCTTGAAAAAATTGTGTTCAACGCTTTTCAGAAAAACTCTATTTCTTTTTGGCGAAGAGGTTTTTCTTAAGCATAAACTTGAGTTCATAGACTTTGAATGTCTTGACAAATCCACTCAAGTATAAGAAGATTTCTCTTCTTTTGCTAAGGGTAAGAGTACAAAAATCGTACACTCCCCCGTGAATATCGACCCGGGTTGCAATCTGAAAGTGATTACAAGCCATTGTGTTGAGCTCAAAACGTTGAATGTTTTGTGACAAGCTTAACCCAAGATAGATTGCTCTACCCGTTGTTGGAAAGATTGTCCAAAATAGACATTTTCCTTTATTAAAAGTAGAAATGACATGTTTTGAAAAATATTTACAACTTTCACTAGAGCTTTATGTACACACCCGTGTCGTTATTGAGCGACATTTCTAGGCACGTCCATATTATCAATACTGAAATACATGTCGAGAAGAATATTTTAGGATTTTGAAAGATTTTTTATTTTGTGGTTTGCTTTTATATGTTTTATATTTTTGTATTTTGCTTTTGAATGATATTTACATGTAGATGTTTGATAGATGAATCGAGCGGGCTTCTTTGCTAGAATCTCCAGTTCTACTGGAGTTAAACATCTCATACCAATTTGTCTAACTAGATACACAAACCTCTCTTTTAAAAGAGCTTTTGTAAACAAGTCAGCCAATTGGTAATCAGTTCCAACAAAGTATGATTCAATGATACCCCTTTCAACTAGTTCCTTAATGAAGTGATATTTGACATTAATGTGCTTCGTGCGGGAATGGTGTACCAGATTGCAGGAGATGGCTATGGCCGACTTTGAGTCACAGTACATAGGTACTTTATCAAAGTGGAAGCCATATCCGTGAGTTGTGTTCTCATCCAAAGAACTTGAGCACAACACGCAGATAGAGACACATACTCTGCTTCGGCTGATGACAGTGATGTGCAATCCTGCTTCTTGGAAGACCTTCCTACGAGCTTATCTTGACCTATAAATTGTGCACCACCAGAAGTACTTTTTCGTGTGTCAATACACCTTGCATGATCAGAATCTGAATACGCTGTTAGAAAGAAACCGATTTCCCTCGGATACTAGAGTCCCAAATGAATGGTATTCTTAAGGTACCAAAAGATCCGTTTAACCTCCTTGAGGTGCTTTTCAGTGGGTCGTGCTTGATATCGTGCACAATAACACGTAGCGTGTGATGTATCTGGTCGGCTTGCTGTTAAGTACATAAGGGAGTCGATCATGGAACGATATTTCGTTTGATCTATGGCATCTCCCTCCAAATCAGCATCTAGGGATTTGGTTGATAATGGTGTCCCAACGGGGTCACATGAGGTCATACCATGCTTTTTGATTATCTCTTGACAATACTTAGCTTGGTTAATAAAGATACCACTTGGGGATTGGTGAACTTGAATTCCTAGAAAGAATTTTAGTTCGCCCATCATTGACATTTCAAATTTGTTGTACATGACTTTTTCAAACCATTTGAAAGTTTTGGGTTTGTAAACCCGAAAATAATGTCATCAACATAAATCTGCACAAGCAAAATGTCATCCCTATATTTATAAGTGAACAAAGTTAGATCAATGGAACATTTTGAGAAACCTTTGGATACCAGAAATTTCGAGAGCTCGTCGTACCACGCCTTTGGAGCTTGCTTGAGTCCATAAAGTGCTTTGTGGAGACGATACACCTTGTCAGGATAAAGAGGATTGACGAATCCTTCCGGCTGTGTGACATAGAATTCTTCCTTCAAAGGACCTTTAAGAAACGCCTTCTTTACGTCCATTTGATAAACGATGAATCCTTTATGTGAAGCATAAGCAAGGAAAATCCTGACCACTTCTATACGAGCTACTAGTGCAAATGATTCTTCAAAATCAATACCCTCTTTCTGGCCATACCCTTTAGCCACTAGCCTAGCTTTGTTCTTGATGATTGTGTTTTCTTCATCCATCTTGTTTTTCCAGACCCAACGAAGATTTAATGGAATCACATTGTATGGTCTGTCAACAAGTTCCCAGACTTTAAATCTTTCAAATTAAAGAAGTTCATCTTGCATCGATTCAATCCAAGCATGATCAGCCATGGCTTCTTTGATGTTTTTCGGTTCAGTTGTACTCACGGCGAGTGCGAACATACAAACATCGCCATCGGTTTCTAATTGTCATCTTGTACGAACAGGCTTTGAAGGGTTTCCAATTACTTGAACCAAAGGATGATCTCGGGTCCAATGATGTGTTGAAGGATGTCGTTGGTAGAACGTATGCATATTTGATAGATCAACATGGCGAGTAGAAGACTCTCTAGTTTCATGTATCGATGTACCGAATAGGTTGTGAAAACGTCATCATCAGATAATACACTGTCTGCTTGATTTGTGTTCTCTGGAGCAATGACAGTAGTTGTGGATGTTGTTGGATCGATTGTTGATGTGATATTCTGAGGAGATAAATCTGCAGCAACCTGTGTTGAAGTAGATGAAGTTGTATCCTTTTGTTAACGATGATTGGTATCATCAGTTTTATCATGAGTGACAGCGGAAGACTTTGATACAACATGTTTCTCCCCCGTGAAATATTCATCAAACATTGGTCCATATAACATTTCCAACTCTTCAAGTGTCATGTCCACTGTCATATCTGCTCTTAGAACATGTTCAGGAACCAACTTTGAACTTGACGGTTCATTGATGTGGTCTTGAGTTCTGAGTTTCGTGCGGTTGTACACAGAAGTATTGTGTCGTTGTGGATCGGGACTTAAACTGGTTTGTTCAAGTTCCATCTCTTGCAATTCATCAAATCTGATATGAATAGTCTCGACTATCAATTTTGTTTTCTTGTTGTAAACTCTATATCCCTTAGACTGAGTTGCATATCCCACTAGAATACATGCATCGCCTTTCTCTTTCATCTTATCCAAATTTTCACCATCTCGAATAATGTAACACGTACATCCAAAAACATGAAGGTGTTTGAGTGAAGGTTTTCGATCATGAATTATGTGATATGGTGTATTTCCGTGTCGTGGGATAATTAAGGATCGGTTTTGTGTGTAGCATGCGGTTGACACGACTTCGGCCCAAAAGAAAAGTGGTAGTTTTGAAGCGGATAATAATGTTCGAGCAGCCTCAACTAAAGTACGATTTCATCTTTTAACAACGCCGTTTTGTTCGGGTGTTCGAGCAATAGATGTTTCATGTTCAATCCCTTCGGCTTCAAAATAATTCTTCAGAGTTGAATTCAAGAATTGTGTGCCTCTGTCAGTACGTACCACTTTTACTTGAGCTTCAAGACCACGTTGTATCAGCTTAAGAAGGTTGATGAGAACTTCGGGTGTTTCATCCTTGGACCTCAAGAAGTGAGTCCACGTGTACCTTGAGTAGTCATCGACAATTAGCATAACGTATTTCTTCCCATTGATGCTTTGAACTGATGGTTTATTATGTTCATAACAATTATAAAATCATAACAATAGATCAAAGCACGTTATAGCGGAAACGATTCAACAAGATCATTAATAACACAATTATAATTAATCGATTAGGGTTACATACCTTTATCCTAGCGTAGATCCACAAGAACAGCGACGAATCTCCAATTAGGGTTTGCGAAGAATTATACCAAGATATAGTTTAAAGCAAAACTATATTACGCTCTTGTACACACGTAATGCAACGGGCTAACCGTGAGTCTAGCACTTGCAAACCGGAACTTCAACTCTTGTGGAATTATAGCTAAATCGGAAACCAACGAAATAAACCCTTCGGGTTTGGGGCTTGCGATCGCAGGAGAGAAAGAGGGAGGAGGGACAAAAAATTATGAGGGGATTAATGTGTTTATATAGGTTAACAAAACTTGATCACCAAGTTTAAACACAAGAATTAGGAAACAAATTGTTCCTTTCCCCTCCCCCTTTGGCCGCTGGTCGAACCACACCCCAAGGGGTGTTCCGGAACTTTTCCGACTTTCCTTTTCTCATATAGTTCCTTAATGGTTATTTAACTTAACTTTTAATTTAATTAACCATTGTTTAGTTAAGTTTGGTTTGATTTAATAAATATATAAAATATATTTAATAAATAAAATTAACCCTTTACGTATTGTGTGCAATCCCGTAATCCCGAGTTCGATCCTATCACACAACTATTAATTTTGTGTCCATAACTTTCAGCTCCCACTTGGACAAAATTGAATATCGTGATTACATTGACTAGCGTCTAGTTACACTAGCAATGTCACTAGCACAACTCGAGTAAGGTCTCCTGGCAAAACCTTTTAAACGATTCATCATTTATTATTATCCTTTCATTTCAAATACAACGTTAATAGGATATGGATCTCAGTCATTCCTTCATGAACCATTCTGTTTCTCGTTTACGGATATAGCAAGATTACCAAAACACATTTGGGTGTGGCCACACAAACATCTTACTTCCCCCACGAGGGGCCCAGCTGTATTATACTTCAAAATAATTTGAAGGAAACAAATCCCATTTTGACTACAAGCGAAACTTACGAACTTTGCAACAGTTCTGAAAATAACCCTTATGGCTACCACTTACGTTTAGCGTTAGGTTATCTCACAGAAATGCACTACATTCTATTCAATTTCCTGGTATCTCAGGTCTAAGGATAACTATTTATGATTTACTTAAGACGAAGACCCATAAAGTAAAATCATATAGTTGGGATAAGTCCAATATTTGATCCATCAAATATCATCCAAAATTGACCAATATACTTTTAAGTATACTCTGTCACTATTTTGAATTGTCTTAGTTTAATAATATTCCCATATTATTAATCGACAACGGATGTTTAGAACATAACTATTATTCATGGATATAAAACATGTAAAATAGAATACAAAATCAAATAACAGAAAATAAACGAAACTTTGTCTTTATTTCATCAATTCAATTATGTCTAACATCCTTTATCCAAATACAAATCAACAGATTTATTGCATGAATTCGCTAGCTAGTTGCAGCCCAATCGCTTTGGCATGCTTAACTACCTTAGGTCTAGGAAAAGCCTTAGTAAAAGGATCAGCTACGTTTTCATCTGTGTGAACTTTAATTAATTTTATTTCACGAGCTTCCACTTGTTCTCGTACGTAGTGATATCTACGTTTAAAGTGTCTGGCGCCTTTCATGACTCCAGGATCATTGGCGAATGTAATTGCCGCAGAATTGTCGCAATATATATCAATAGGTTCTTTAACTGAAGGCATCACTCCAAGATCTTCAATAAACTTCATAATCCAAACAGCTTCCATTGTAACTTCTGAAGCAGCCATGTACTCAGATTGAGTCGCATGCATAGCAATGGTTGTCTGTTTCTTGCTCTTCCAGTCTACCGTTCCTCTATTGATGACAAACACGTAACCCATCTGAGACTTCGTATCGTCTTTATCACATTGCCAGGACGCATCACAGAAACCTGTAACTTTCAGTTCTGTGTCTGTTTTACCCCCAAATACCAAAAACATATCTTTCGTATTCCCCATATACTTTAGAATATGTTTAACAGCAGTCCAGTGGAGCTTCCCTGGATTCTATTGGTATCTACTGACCAAGTTTTGAGCAAACGCCACATCAGGCCTTGTGCATCTTACAACATACATAATAGATCCTACAGCCGAAGCATAAGGTACCTTCCGCATGTAAGCCACCTCTTCGGGTGTTGATGTATCTAACTCGTGACTTAATTCATGCTTAACTTCCATAGGTTGAAAACCTTTCTTGGAATTATGCATGCTATACTTCTTCAATATCTTATCAATATAAGCATCTTGACTAAGACCAATTAACCGTCTTTTCCTATTTCGATAGATTTTAATTCCCAGAATATATGCAGCATCTCCTAAATCCTTCATAGAAAAACATTTACCAAGATAATCCTTAACTTCCTTAGGTCTTGGAATGTTACTTCCCATGATCAATATGTCATCGACATATAAAATTAGGAATACTACATCACTCCCACTAGCTTTGCGATATACACATGGCTAATCACGACTTTGAATAAATCCGAACTTTTTGATTTCTTCATCAAATCGTTTATTCCATTGACGTGATGCTTGCTTCAAACCATAAATAGATCTTTGAAGTTTGCACACACGTTTTGGATATTTAGGATCAACGTACCCTTCTGGTTGTTGCATATAGATTTCCTCATCTAAGCGACCGTTCAAGAAGGCAGTTTTAACATCCATTTGCCATATCTCATAGTCATAGTATGCTGCTATAGCTATGAGAATCCTAATAGCTCGTAAGTCTGCTACAGGAGAAAATGTCTCCTCATAGTCTACGCCAAAAGTTTGAGTAAAACCTTTAGCTACTAAACGTGCTTTATAGGATTGTACTTCACCATCCATGTCAGATTTCTTCTTGAAAATTCACCTATTTTTCACTACTTTAGCATTTTTAGGTGCGTCAACAAGAATCCAAACATCGTTGACTTTAATGGATTGCATTTCCTCATTCATCGCAACTATCCATTTTAACTTTTATGGATCAAGCATTGCGGATCGATAGTTAGCAGATTCACCAAGATCCCCTACCTCCTCCTCATCATCCTCTATGTTAAGACATAGTTTGCTTGGCGCACGTATAGTCCTTGCAGACCTACGTAGAGGAATTAATTCCGGTGGAGCTCCCAGACTTTCTGGCTCTATTGGAATTTCTTCGCTAGTATTTTCAGAAGGTAATGTATCTTCTAGAATTTCTTCAAGATCATAATCTCTCCCACTGAATTCTTGATTTACAAGATCACTTTCAAGGAAGTCTCCATATCGAGCCAGAACTTTGTTCTTAGCCGGATAATAAAAGTAGTAACCCATAGTTTCCTTAGGGTAACCTACAAAGATACATTTTACAGAGCGTAGTTGGAGTTTATCTCGAGAGTCACGTTTCACATACGCCTCATAACCCCAAATCTTTAAGTAAGACAAATATGGCTTCTTTCCATGTCATAGTTCATATGGTGTCTTATCAACCTTCTTTGTGAGAACCATATTCAGAATACGAACAACAGATTCTAAAGCATAATCCCAAAAGGATAAAGGTAAAGTTGTAAGATTAAACATAGATCGCACCATATCTAATAATGTACGATTTCTCCTTTCAGATACACCATTTTGTTGTGGAGTACATGGAGAAGTGAGTTTCTGAACAATTCTATTCTCACTTAAATAATCTTTAAACTCTTTACTTAAATATTCAGCACCTCGATCAGAACAAAGAGCTTTAATCTTCTTTCCTATTTGCAGTTCTACTTCTACCTTAAATACTTTGAATGTTTCAAATACCTCATGTTTATGCTTAAGTAAATAAACATAAGAATAACGACTATAATCATCCGTAAATGTTAATAAGTAGCTAGAACCTCTCCTTGACACATGTCTAAGTGGTCCACACACATCAGTATGTATTAGTCCAAGTAGATCAGTAGCCCTTTCAATATTGCTATTAAAAGGTTTCTTAGTCATCTTTCCAGAGATACGAGACTCACATTTATCAAATGATTCATCATTGATATTTTCTAGAAGACCATCAAGTTGAAGCTTTTGTATGCGAGTCTTACCAATATGGGCAAGTATACAATGCCAAAGATAAAAAGAGTTCTTGTCTAACTTTCTCTTCTTATTCATGCTAAACACAGAATTAATCTTTCTCTTAGAATTATTATCATGCATGTTAATTTCAAAAATACCATTCACATAAATTGCATCAAAATAGAATAAGCCATCTTTGAAAACAGAAATTCTATTATTATCAATAGTGTGAATAAATCCAATATCCAACATACACGAAAAGGAAATAACACCCCTAAAAATATTAGGTGCAAAATGACAATTATTTAATCTCAGTACTAAACCCAAAGGTAAAACTAGATTAAATGTTCCTATACTTCAACCGTTACTTGTGCGCCATTGCCCACATGCAGAAATTGTTGCCCACATGCAAAATAATTCTTCAGAGTTGAATTCAAGAATTGTGTGCCTCTGTCAGTACGTACCACTTTTACTTGAGCTTGAAGACCACGTTGTATCAGCTTAAGAAAGTTGATGAGAACTTCGGGTGTTTCATCCTTAGACCTCAAGAAGTGAGTCCACGTGTACCTTGAGTAGTCATCGACAATTAGCATAACGTATTTCTTAACATTGATGTGAACTGATGGTTTATTATGTTCATAACAATTATAAAATCATAACAATAGATCAAAGCACGTTATAGCGGAAGCGATTTAACAAGATCATTAATAACACAATTATAATTAATCGATTAGGGTTACATACCTTTATCCTAGCGTAGATCCACAAGAACACCGACGAATCTCCAATTAGGGTTTGTGAAGAATTATACCAAGATATAGTTTAAAGCAAAACTATATTACGCTCTTGTACACACGTAATGCAACGGGCTAACCGTGACTCTAACACTTGTAAACCGGAACCTCAACTCTTGTGGAATTATAGCTAAATCGAAAACCAACGAAATAAACCCTTCGGGTTTGGGGCTTGCGATCGCAGGAGAGAAAGAGGGAGGAGGGACAAAAAATTATGAAGGGATTAATGTGTTTATATAGGTTAACAAAAGTTGATCACCAAGTTTAAACACAAGAATTAGGAAACAAATTGTTTCCTTTCCCCTCCCCCTTTGGCCGCCGGTCGAACCACACCCCAAGGGGTGTTCCAGAACTTTTCTGACTTTCCTTTTCTCATATAATTCCTTAATGGTTATTTAACTTAACTTTTAATTTAATTAACCATTGTTTAGTTAAGTTTGGTTTGATTTAATAGATATAAAAAATATATTTAATAAATAAAATTAACCTTTTACATATTGTGTGCAATCCCGTAATCCCGAGTTCGATCCTATCACACGACTATTAATTTTATGTCCATAAAATTTCATGAACACGCATGGGGCCACACAAATCTATATGAAGAAGATCTAACCGTCCTTTAGAGCTTAGTGTATTCTTTGTCTTGAAACTACTCCGTTTAGCTTTACAAAGCTCACAAGAAGAACAAAGATGATCTTTGATGAATTTCAAGCTTGGAAAGCCTCTCATAATATCTTTCTTGGAAAGCAAGTTGATGGTAGCAAAATTAAGATGAGATAGACGTTGATTCCATAACCATGCCTGAGTCGTTGAAGCTTTAGCCATGAAGCAAATTGGAGTTGTAGAAGTTGTGTCTTGAAGTGAAATAGTGTAGAGATCAGTACCCCGTGAACCGGTAAGTAAGTCATTCCCATCATAATCACGAACAAAACATGTCTTCTTTCTGAAAGCAACCTTCAAATCTGCATCACATAATTGACCAACCGAGAAAAGACTGTGATTAAGCCCTTCGACGTAGTATACTGTAATAACCCGAACTTTAAAATCAACATTTAGACTGAGATCTAATCTTATTCCTAGTAGTCGGATCATAATTTATTAATCAACTTTTATTTGTCATGTTTGTTCGACCAATAATATGGAATTCTTGACTAACGTAGAAAGTTAAGACTTTAACGCAACGAATACGTGTCGTTTATCATTTATCGACAAAGACTATGTCCGTCATTGGCCGTAAATATCCTGGTTATGACATAGAAATATTTTTTGTTGTCGTCGTCTTAATATTTGGTTTTATGAGCATTCTTCGTAATTTACGTTAAGCCTTTAACGTCATTCGTTTATTCGCCCCGTTAACGCTTATTGAATAATAAGCCCACGTCTATTTATAAAAATATCAAGGTTCTCCGAATGACAACGTTTTTATTTTATATTGAGCGTTTATTTTTCGTGATTCTACGGTTATCTTTCAGATCGCGTAACTTTTAATATATCGGACTTCGATAATACCCGCTTTAACAAATTATGGGACAAAATTTTTATATTAATCTCATTTCATATGTCCTATATTTAAAAGAAAGAAAGTAACAACTTAATGACACGTATTTATACAAATACGTGTCTTTGACATCAAATATCATATCTATATCATTTGTGTATATCTATAGCTCTTTATCATTCTTTTTGTTACCGACTGTTAAACAAGAAGACATCGAAACCATTCAATTAAACCCTCATCACTGTCGGGTACTTGGGCTGCTTACTATGCGCTTCTATTAATGTTTTGATAACCATCTAGTAGCAAAGGAAGCATGTTTACCCTTTTCCTCTAGTAGCAAGAACGACCATTTAGTTTTAAAGATATAATCGATTTCGAGTATGCTTCACGCTGGGTTGTTTGAGTATAAAGTTTGCTCAGTTCGGGCGGCTCGTGCTCACTAGTTTTGGTTCGTTTGCTTAAGGCTCGAGTTCATGTTCGATTGAGTCGATGGCAGGTTTAACTTCATTGGTATTCGTGATCGGATTTCACGTTGATGCTCGTATTTGGCTTTGATTTCCATTCGTGGGAAGCTTATAGTTTGTGACTCGAAAGTGTTGAATCACGCCTAGCTTATATGTACAATCGAATTTCTGGTTTGTAAGTCGTGAATTCGAGTTCGTGTTTTGGTTCGAGCTCGGACTGATTGTGCTTTGCTAGTAATCGTGTTTATGTCGGTATTCTTACTCGTTCATCACGACTCCGAACCACTCGTATTCTCGCGCGCGGCTTAGGTATCACTCGGTATGAATTTACTATTTTCATTTGTTACTCCTTGTACTCGGTATCAATTTACTATAGGTTAACAAAGGCGTGTTTGGCTCAATCTTAAAGTAGCACATAAACAAGAAACATGGCTTAATACCTGATGGAAAAATGATGTTAAGATGTTTAATAAGCTGAGGTTAGTAATGAAACGTCTTTTTATAAGCTTGGGTTGGGTTTTGGGCCGTTTTGGGGATACTAAACTTTAGGACAGCAACTATTTCTGAAAATAACTCAACTTCGCAGGGCTGTAGAGAACAAACCGTTTATCGTATTGAGTTGAGGCTTGAACGAAATTTGTAGCCCTCTGAGTCTACTTCAATTTCCATTCTTTAAGTTTTGTCTAGTTCGGTCATTAAACTGTTGTAAAACAGAAAGTACTACAGCAGGGTCTGAATTGGAATACGTGCAGCAACAAGATCTTTAAAAATTCATATCGGATAAACCATAGCCCCGCAGAAAGTGTGCCTTACATTTTCGGAAAGCCAAAAGAGTATAGTTTCATGGAAATTTGGACTTATAAGCTGATTCAACGTTTAACATGGTCAAAATGTGTAAAGTGCAGGCTGTGCAGACTTGACAGCTTTGCGCAGATTTTATGCAGTTTTTAAACATTCATATAAAGTTAACCGTAACTCCAATTTAGGCGTGCCACACGTCGTTTTAAAGGTCTATGAGTCTACTTTCATGTGATTCTCATCTCCTGATCTGATTCAGAGTAGAAAACTATCAGGATGTGTAATTTCTAAAAGGGGTCAGAATTAGTGCTTACCAAGAATTATAAAATATGCTCCGAACGGAGCGATGGGATAAAGTATTAGTTTATATTATAAACGAAGAGCATTGTACTCTGGTTTTAATAGATAAAGGCACGTATTTAGTATGCTATAAGCTAGACAAAACATACAAGCCAATATGAATTAATGAATACGTATTCTAAGAAGTTAAGCTAGTTAAACACTACATTTGTATGCCCATTATTACATGTTAGCCGACTATTGTTTTCGAAGGCGTTTACACCTAATTTTTGTAAATAGATGATAAAGCTTCGGACTTGAGGCGTATGTTAGTTCTTAATATGACGCGCGCTTAGTAAGGTCTACGTTCAAGGGTTACTTATATGAATCTCTCGGGTTTTCCGTTCCTTCATTTTCGTTACTGTTGAACTCGTTTGATATCGCCATCGCTAAGGTGAGTTCATAGCCTCGCTTTTACTGCTTTAAATGTGTTTATAAACCCGCGAGGGGGAATACATGCTCTTGGTATAAAAATATATGATGTTTATATATATATATGGTTTTGAGAGAATACATGTTTATGAATAAACATGTGGTTTGCTATATGCTATGAATGAATACATGTTGTTGTAAATGAATGTAAGATGGTTGATTAAATGCTTTTGAAAGATGAACACAAGCGTTGATTATATTGATTGTGAATCGCTATTTGCTAAGTGCTGTATTGCCAAAATTTGAAAGTCCCTAAAACTCATGAACCGTTAACTACTTGTAATGGGTAGGCGCTGGTACAGACGGATGGATCCATCGGGGATGGCCCCCACCTGGGCAGGTCGCACCTGTGGGTTGGAGGCTCAGCCAGGTGTGTTGTATTAGAAGTAAGGGGATATTCGGCAAAATACCTGACTAGGGCATTATTATACTTAAGGATCCGGTGTCATGGCTTAGTAGAATAGCGTGGACTTTGGGTATTGCATGTGTTGCACTATCGACAGTAGATGAGATTCTTGTGTTCAAAAGCTTTATGGTTTATTTAAAATCCCATTATTGTTTATTTAAAAACCTATGAATTCACTCAACCGTTGTGTTGACATGTTAGCATGTATTCTCAGGTGTGTAGGTTTAAGAGCAGCTGGAGCATGGAGCCGCGCAGGTTAAGTAAAGGCAATACAAACAATTTCCATTCGATACATTTGACAAATCCTTATTTTTATTAAGGTTTGTATAAATTGTTGGGACCTCTTTTTTTAATTAACTCGGATTTAATAAAATTATCGAATGGTTTATTTTATAAAACGTCTCTTTTGAGGTCGTTTTCCATGACTGTGTGTGATGTGCTATGAAGTAACGCCCATTGTTGATATTCCGCTGCCTTGTGAAATTGGGGGTGCTACAGATTGGTATCAGAGCACTAGTTATAGCGAACTAGGTCATTTTTTTAACCTAGACTATAACTGCTCTTTCGTAAAATTGTTTGGTTGCCTTACAAAGTATCCGCGCGCTCATAGATCCTTGAAACCAAAGCTTGGTTATGATATTGTGATCATGTGTGTATGTAGAAATGTTTGTATGTATATTGAATGTATATACTATGGTATTTAAGGGCATTGTGCATGAAGCAATGGGCCTTACGTGATTATCGTACATTTTATGATACGGTTTTATAGAGAGTTTGGCCTCGCCGCTAATTACTTTTCTTGATAATTAATTTATTATCCGAATACGAGTATGGACCTCGTTTGATATTTTGGGTACATATATATTGTTTCATAATCTATCGCATGTCGACTAATTTAAGCTCGATTGTTGTCATCGCATCGTGATGTGCCATTTTAGGACATCTCCTTTTGAAACGTAATTGATAAGCGTATTATTATATTTCTACACTCCTTATGATTTTGAAGAATCATTTCTTCAAGGAGAGATCTTCTACGTAATATAACGTTTAATTTAATTGTGTTTGATTACGTTTTGTGGCGAAAAGGAGGATGTCAATGTTGGACCTAAAATATATATACCCAATTCATTATATAATTTGGGTACAACAAAGATATGCTCATAGTAGTCATTAGTTGAGCAATTTAATACCTTATATTTAAATGGAATAGGATATTTAAATATAGAGAATTTAAATCGTCCAACTATGTGTCGTTTAAGGTTATCTTATTGAAATGGATTGGGACATTTGAATAAGAAAGTTTTAAACCACTGGACCTTAGATTGTTTATGGTTTCTTTATTCAGATGGAATGGGACGTTTGAATACAGAAATCATGGAGTAAGTTTGACACCCTATACTTTTCTTGGCATTTAATTTGGTTATGATATCGTGTTTTGTGACGGTATTACTGAGTAGGATGATTTATAATCGTCTTGTTGAAATAAACTGGGACGCCTTTTTATTTGAACAAGAAAGTTATAAGTTCCCGAACCATAAATTTATAATTCTTGTTTACATGGATTGGGACGCCTTTAGATGTAAACAAAAATTATAAATAAGTGGGCTCAAGAGTGCTTGATTTGGTTTGTGATTATTTTTGTATACGAAAGTATTTCTTCGAGTCGTATTTCGTCGGTATGAATCGTTCATTACTATCTTCATTGTAATTATTATTGATTATCGTCTATGTACGAGTAACTCGTGAGTCTTCTCTCGAGTTATGATTTATCTTTATGGACCATTTCTAATGTATCCCGACTATTGCAAGCTTGATAAGCTAATTCTTAAGAACCATTAATCGTTATGATAATAGACAACTTGTCTAATAGACACCAAGATTTAAGTGTACTTGTGGATCGACGGACGATTAAGTTATCACTAATAGCTTATCTTGGATGAAAAGATTTTGAAATTTTGCTTGTTATTATGGATGGTTCATCAAATAATTTTTCAAACGTAACGAGAATATCTTTTGGGTATGGATCCGTTTGTGAACACCCTGTAATGTCATTTGGGTATGGATCCGTGTGTGAGCACCCTTTGATGACGAAAATATTTTTCGATTTGCATCCATGGCTATCAGGCCCGTGAACATCGTTTAACTTGTAAACTTTCCTTTGACTGGACTTATCTGAAAATCATGTCAAATATTCTTATTTATCATAGCTTGGCTATTTAGCAAGCATGATTTAACTTGATTGAACTTATTGATTTGGCATGACTTGGCTATTTTGCGAGCATGTCGTAATGTGATTATATGTGCCTAATGATGGCTTTTGTATTTGATTTGGATCATAGTTCCTCCGATCGACTAATGTATACTCCGAACGATTTTCGTGTCGATAAATTCGCTTTTTGACAAAATAAGTTTGCATGTTCGAGATCAATGCAATTAGGTGATTTTGTATAACTAGTACTAATTACCTCGTCCTGATTATTTTGTAACGTTTCGATGGACTTATGTGTGGTCCATGCAATTTTCTTTTATGACGTAATTGTTTTTATCAGACCCGTGGACGATATGTGTTTTAATTTGATCGACGTGATCACCGATTGTTTTGAGTTGATTGTCACATTGGATATTTCCAAATGTGCCCACTTCGTTTGACTCTTCATTTTTCATGTGGAAATTTTCTAACTTATATCGACCGTCGCAAGTTTGATAAGCTAGTAGTAATGTACCTTGAGGCACTTCCAAAAATTGATTGCTTGTTAATTTTTCGCTTTCAATGGCTTCTCCTTCGAGTTATTTATTATTCTTTACTTATAATGGTTAAAGCTACATTTAAAATATTCATTCATGGTTGTTATGTATACTCGTTGTTTTAAATTTTGTTCGTCCAACCTTCGTTAGAAACCTCGGTGATGACTTGTCTATTCCTCACATCTTCGCCACTAAACCAAAGACTATTGAGACGAATTAAGCGTCGGGACGTCGCTTCCTAAAAGGGTTAGATGATGTAATAACCCGAACTTTAAAATCAACATTTAGACTGAGATCTAATCTTATTCCTAGTAGTCGGATCATCATCTATTAATCAACTTTTATTTGTCATGTTTGTTCGACCAATAATATGGAATTCTTGACGAACGTAGAAAGTTAAGACTTTAACGCAACGAATACGTGTCGTTTATCATTTATCGACAAAGACTATGCCCGTCATTGGCCGTAAATATCCTGGTTATGACATAGAAATATTTTTTGTTGTCGTCGTCTTAATATTTGGTTTTATGAGCATTCTTCGTAATTTACGTTAAGCCTTTAACGTCATTCGTTTATTCGACCCGTTAACGCTTATTGAATAATAAGCCCACGTTTATTTATAAAAATATCAAGGTTCTCCGAATGACAACGTTTTTATTTTATATTGATCGTTTATTTTCGTGATTCTACGGGTATCTTTCAGATCGCGTAACTTTTAATATATCGGACTTCGATAATACCCGCTTTAACAAATTATGGGACAAAATTTTTATACTAATCTCATTTCATATGTCCTATATTTAAAAGAAAGAAAGTAACAACTTAATGAAACGTATTTATACAAATACGTGTCTTTGACATCAAATATCATATCTATATCATTTGTGTATATCTATAGCTCTTTATCATTCTTTTTGTTACCGACTGTTAAACAAGAAGACAACGAAACCATTCAATTAAACCCTCATCACTGTCGGGTACTTGGGCTGCTTACTATGCGCTTCTATTAATGTTTTGATAACCATCTAGTAGCAAAGGAAGCATGTTTACCCTTTTCCTCTAGTAGCAAGAACGACCATTTAGTTTTAAAGATATAATCGATTTCGAGTATGCTTCACGCTAGGTTGTTTGAGTATAAAGTTTGCTCAATTCGGGCGGCTCGTGCTCACTAGTTTTGGTTCGTTTGCTTAAGGCTCGAGTTCATGTTCGATCGAGTCGATGGCAGGTTCAACTTCATTGGTATTCGTGATCGGATTTCACGTTGATGCTCGTATTTGGCTTTGATTTCCATTCGTGGGAAGCTTATAGTTTGTGACTCGAAAGTGTTGAATCACGCCTAGCTTATATGTACAATCGAATTTCTGGTTTGTAAGTCGTGGATTCGAGTTCGTGTTTTGGTTCGAGCTCGGACTGATTGTGCTTTGCTAGTAATCGTGTTTATGTCGGTATTCTTATTCGTTCATCACGACTCCGAACCACTCGTATTCTCGCGCGCGGCTTAGGTATCACTCGGTATGAATTTACTATTTTCATTTGTTACTCCTTGTACTCGGTATCAATTTACTATAGGTTAACAAAGGCATGTTTGGCTCAATCTTAAAGTAGCACATAAACAAGAAACATGGCTTAATACCTGATGAAAAATGATGTTAAGATGTTTAATAAGCTGAGGTTAGTAATGAAACGTCTTTTTATAAGCTTTGGTTGGGTTTTGGGCCGTTTTGGGGATACTAAACTTTAGGACAGCAACTATTTCTGAAAATCACTCAACTTCGCAGGGCTGTAGAGAACAAACCGTTTATCGTATTGAGTTGAGGCTTGAACGAAATTTGTAGCCCTCTGAGTCTACTTCAATTTCCATTCTTTAAGTTTTGTCTAGTTCGGTCATTAAACTGTTGTAAAACAGAAAGTACTACAGCAGGGTCTGAATTGGAATACGTGCAGCAACAAGATCTTTAAAAATTCATATCGGATAAACCGTAGCCCCGCAGAAAGTGTGCCTTACATTTTCGGAAAGCCAAAAGAGTATAGTTTCATGGAAATTTGGACTTATAAGCTGATTCAACGTTTAACATGGTCAAAATGTGTAAAGTGCAGGCTGTGCAGACTTGACATCTTTGCGCAGATTTTATGCAGTTTTTAAACATTCATATAAAGTTAACCGTAACTCCAATTTAGGCGTGCCACACGTCGTTTTAAAGGTCTAAGAGTCTAATTTCATGTGATTCTCATCTCCTGATCTGATTCACAGTAGAAAACTATCAGGATGTGTAATTTCTAAAAGGGGTCAGAATTAGTGCTTACCAAGAATTATAAAATATGCTCCGAACGGAGCGATGGGATAAAGTATTAGTTTATTTTATAAACGAAGAGCATTGTACTCTGGTTTTAATAGATAAAGGCACGTATTTAGTATGCTATAAGCTAGACAAAACATACAAGCCAATATGAATTAATGAATAGGTATTCTAAGAAGTTAAGCTAGTTAAACACTACATGTGTATGCCCATTATTACATGTTAGCTGAATATTGTTTTCGAAGGCGTTTACACCTAATTTTTGTAAATAGATGATAAAGCTTCGGACTTGAGGCGTATGTTAGTTCTTAATATGACGCGCGCTTAGTACGGTCTACGTTCAAGGGTTACTTATATGAATCTCTCGGGTTTTTCGGTCCTTCATTTTCGTTACCGTTGAACTCGTTTGATATCGCCATCGCTAAGGTGAGTTCATAGCCTCGCTTTTACTGCTTTATATGTGTTTATAAACCCGCGAGGGGGAATACATGCTCTTGGTATAAAAATATATGATGTTTATATATATATGGTTTTGAGAGATTACATGTTTATGAATAAACATGTGGTTTGCTATATGCTATGAATGAATACATGTTGTTGTAAATGAATGTAAGATGGTTGATTAAATTCTTTTGAAAGATGAACACAAGCGTTGATTATATTGATTGTGAACCGCTATTTGCTAAGTGCTCTACTGCCAAAATTTGAAAGTCCCTAAAACCCATGAACCGTTAACTACCTGTAATGGGTAGGCGCTGGTACAGACGGATGGATCCATCGGGGATGGCCCCCACCTGGGCAGGTCGCACCTGTGGGTTGGAGGCTCAGCCAGGTGTGTTGTATTAGAAGTAAGGGGGTATTCGGCAAAATACCTGACTAGGGCATTATTATACTTAAGGCTTCGGTGTCATGGCTTAGTAGAATAGCGTGGACTTTGGGTATTGCATGTGTTGCACTATCGACAGTAGATGAGATTCTTGTGTTCAAAAGATTTATGGTTTATTTAAAATCCCATTATTGTTTATTTAAAAACCTATGAATTCACTCAACCGTTGTGTTGACATGTTAACATGTATTCTCAGGTGTGTAGGTTTAAGAGCAGCTGGAGCATGGAGCCGCGCAGGTTAAGTAAAGGCAATACAAACAATTTCCATTCGATACATTTGACAAATCCTTATTTTTATTAAGGTTTGTATAAATTGTTGGGACCTCTTTTTTTAATTAACTCTGATTTAATAAAATTATCGAATGGTTTATTTTATAAAACGTCTCTTTTGAGGTCGTTTTCTATGACTGTGTGTGATGTGCTATGAAGTAACGCCCAATGTTGAAATTCCGCTGCCTTGTGAAATTGGGGGTGCTACATATACCCTTTTTATCGTTATGTTCCCTTGAACCAAATCTCCATATCCTAGGATCGGTGCAAATTGATCATTTCCGAATCAGACCGTATCCAGGAACTTCTCCACGAAGTTAATTAGAAGCTTGAGATTCCCCGTCATGTGCTTCGTGCATCCGGAGTCCAGTATGAAGAGAATGATTTTGATCACCTCCAGAAGAATTAGTACACGATGGAGCATTTTCTAAATTGGATTCCATGTTAGTTGTGATTTCCGATTCATTAGTTTTCCTAGTTTCAGCACTTAAAGGCACACTAACGCTCGTTGTCACGTTTTCTTTCCTAACCTTAGGCATCCATTTATATCCTGGAGGACATTGATTAGCAAACCACCATTTCCAAGACTTGCTAGCAGACTCATATAATTCCCTAATTCTGCTTCTAGGGTTCATAGTGGTAGAGTGTGATGCAATACTTTTCTTAGTGGGGGTTGCACCAGAATGGTTCACTTTGCGTTTGGGTTTACTAGCACTAATAGGCATCGCAATTTGCTTCTTAGTTCTAGTATCTATGCCTTTCACATTAGTCATACCACACAGAGAATGATTAGCATTAGCACATTTTCCACATTTCACACAAACAAACTTAACATTTAAAGCATCCAAAGCAGTCGAGTCATTCAAATTGTGACAACCCAAACTCGAGGTCATTTATTTAATATTATATAATATTATTTTTACAAATAATTTTGAAATTTTTGATGAGTTGAATGAAATGACGATTGATGGTTTTATTTAAAACCGACGTTGGAGGTCTTATTTTTATCTTTTTACTAATAGTGAGGATTATTAGTGACCACGATATCGACGGATGCCCGAGATTTTATGTTTTATCAATTATTGTCTCGATGTTTATATTTTTGACGTTTTTATTTTAAGTTCGTATTAAGTCGAGTCGAGAGTCGATATTATTATTTTTGAGGTATGTTTTAAATTTTTAAAAGTATCTTTATGAAACCCGAGCCCCGTAAATATTTTGAAAATTGACTAATAGTTATTTCCTGCTTTTTAGCTAACTATTTACATTATTAGCCACAACTATTGCTAAATTGCAACTTTGGTCCCTACCCCACTATATATAAACCACAAACAACACATACACTTTCATTTTCTTCATTTAAAAATTTCATTTTCTCTCTCTTTTCTCTTGTGTTTGCCGAAACATCAACCCACCACACAAACACATACAAACTTCAAATTATCTCAAGTTTGAGGTTGAATCCAACTAAACCAAGCATAGACCCAATCTTATATTTGATCAAGGATCATTTTGGTGTAAGAAATCCTTACATGCAAGCACATTTTTTTTTCTTGATGTTGGTAGGTAGGAGCTATGATCATGCATGGCATTTTCATGATGATCCATGGTGATTCTTGCTAAAGATCTTGTTAAAATTTCATTTTGATCTTAAGATTTTTATTTTGATTATGATTTTGATGTTATGGTTGATGTATGATGATATTAGGGTGTAGAAATGATCATTTCTATGGTTGGTTTTTATCAAAAAGTTGATTTTGTACAAGATTTTTATAGTCATTTTATAACAGTAAGTAAAGTGTAAAATCCAAATTTTTATGTTTTGAAAATGGCTTAACTTATAGCCTAGGGTTGTAGATAATTTTCTTAGCTTCGATTTGGTATAAGGTAGAGCTTCTAGCTCCAAACGAGCGCGAAGTTATGATGTTTTGAATGATCGTGTACCAGGAGACGAGTATCGGCACTACAAGTAGTTGTTGTCGATATTTGGATCGAATCTCAGGGACTCTAAATGGATGTTTTGAAAAATGTAACCTACTGATAATGAGGTGTTTATTTTATAGGTTGAGTTTACTTTAAAACCCGAGTGTCGGTTTTGTAAACGGAGTCGTTTAAATAAGTTAAAACGGTTGTATGAAAAATTAACGTAAATCTGTCCGGATTTTATAGTTTGAAAATGAGTTGGGTAAAGTACTTTAAAAGTAATTTCATTTGATAAACTTGTAAGAGGACTTTCTATATATAGTAAGTTAGTTTATCGAGTCGTTTCATAAACGGTTGACAAGTTTAAAAGGGGTAAAATAAGCTAGTGCGTGTAGTATGTACCGGCGGACTTTGTAAAAAGTGTAAAATGGTTAAGTAAATGTGTAGTAAAGTATAATGAAGTTATTTATATCTTTTTCTCTCGAGTTTATCGTGACTTTATGAGTTTGAGTTTGATGTTGTTATGTATGATTTATTTTTCGAGTTTATTATTGATGAACGCGCCTTATTTGATAGGTTGCGGTTTTTGTGTTTATCGGGCATCAACTATCGTCGAAGATCGTCTTACTACTGCTATTACTCCAGGTGAGTCTATAGCCTCGCTTTTGTACTTGTTTGAATGATTTTAAAACCCGCGAGGGGGATACATGCTATTTGAAAGTAAAATGAACACAAGTCATGATTGATTGTTTGGACCCGAATGCTGCTTTGTTGCCCTTGTTGATTGAATTGTATAAGTACCCTATTTGCAAAACACCCTAAATTCATGAGTCGTTAACTATCTTCTGACTTGATGTTGTGAGTTGGGAATAGCCGCTTATTCTAATAATAGTACTATTGGGTTGACGACCCTATCCGAGACCAGGGCTTTACGCTGAGTAACCCGTTGGGAAGGATAATTTTACGAGAATGAGAATTGGTATCCTTGCAAATGATACCCTAGTATGGGCACTGGAATTTCATCTAGTCATGCCGGCTTTAGGCGTGGGTGACTAAGTTAAGGGGTCGGTGTCATGAGCTTAATACAAATCATTAGCTGTTGTTATATACCAGAATGCCTGACTAATAGATTGTATGCGCACAATTCTATTAAATGATCTTGATTGATTTTTCTCTTGTGTTCAAATGTTGATTTGGAAAACCTATAGACTCGCTCAACCATTGTGTTGATGATTTTAAGCATGTATTTCAGGTGATTGAAGTTGAAGAATTGCGGAGCTTGCTGGAGAAGGATTGCGGGATTGCTTTTGTGGTGATTGGTCTAAAACAGATTTCTTTCCCTTTTGTCATAAAAATAATAATGTATGGCCAAGTACTTTAGTAAAATTGTTGTTGATTTGATAAAGTCTTTGGGGACCTAAATGTGAATCTGATATTTCTAAAATTGTTTTACTTGGGATCGAAAGTTTTAGACAATGGTTAAATAATATCCTTTTATATTTCAAATTTATCATTTTGAGTTTGTTCAAAATATCTTGTGTAACAATGTTTGTAATTAGCACCCAAATGTGTATTTCCGCTGCGCAATGTAATTTGGGGGTGTTAAAGATTGGTAATCAGAGCCTTTTAGTTATAGCGAATTAGGTCTATTTTTGAAAAATGTCCTAAACTATAACTTTGGTGTCGAAAATATTTTACAAAAGCAACGCAACTTCTCCGCAAGGCTCCGGTAAGATTATTGTTTTGTATTGTTTTATAATTGATGTATCCCTTAAAATTGAAATGATTTCTACAGTATTTATTAAGTAAATACTATGATGATATATAATGATGTATTGATGTTGTTGAAAGTACGTTGAGTACTTGTTATCGTAAATTTCTTTATGTAATGAGTATGTATATAATTTTAAATAATGACCTTATATACTACCGAGGGTCTAGCACAATAGACCAGATGATGAACGATTTTACAACTAAATTATGCGACTTGTATTGGGTATGAGGAAGTTTGATTAGTTGATGTATGATAGACATGTGGTTGAATTGGTGTGATTAGAAGGTTGATGTGAAAGAAAAGTGGTTTTAAAAGGTTGTATTTGGTATGTGAAGAATTGAGTTTGTTAGGACTTGGAAGATGGATGAGATTGCTAGCCTTGGGTCGATTGTGATACATTTGTATGCTTGAATTGAATGGTTTAAAGAGAAGTAGGTAAGTTTTGAAAGGATGAGTGAGTGGAGCCTTAGGTGAGATTGATTCTGAGTAGAATTTGGAAGCTTAGGAATGTTAAACGTCGTATTGAGACTTACATTGTGATTGATCTGCCGTGTATGAGTGAGTATTTGGATTTTGAGAGTGAGTTGCCATCAGGTTATGGATTTTACCTTGAGGTGTGAAAAGGGAAATAGACAAGTGTGAAGAAGCTGACAACAATGTTAAGGAGGATGAGGAGCTGCTGTCTAAGGAACTAATCGCGTAATGGATTTCTTTGTATCTTATTTTCTTGTGTGATCAGACTTATTTAAACCTTTGTGTCGTAGCATTGTTATGGAACTTATTATCTTTTAAGTTTGTTCGGTAGATGATTGTAGTGACAGACAGTGCCACTATCCTGTTGAATCCTCAACGCAATCTGAATTACCCTCATGATCTATGATGTGCCCTTATTAACTCTTTTGAGTTTTGGTTGATGAACCATTCTAGTTTATGTTGTTCGTGCATGTAGTATCCATGAGATGTCCTGATAAAGAATTCCTTCTTTTATCTTGATATGTATACTTAACATGTTTCTTTCCTCCGTGATAATGGAAGAAGGAGTAGGGGAATTATATTTCTGTCATTAGTAGATCGCTACGTGACTAAGTTTCTTGAAATATGTTGCCAAAACTAACGACTGCTACTGTGAACACTATGATCGAACAAGTTATTGCTAGAGCTTTTGGAGCTGATCGTGCTGCCAGGAATTAAAGATGTTGGAGTTAGTTGTGTTGGAGATAATGGTGCTGTAGATGATGCTGCTGAGAATAATGATGATGCTGCTAAAAATAATGGCGATGTTGCTAACAATAATGAGGATGTTGCTGATCTAGATGATAGTATTGCTGCTATTCTGCCAGTTCAAGAGAATGTACTTATGTTAGTTTTCAGAAGTGTGGTTCTGCGTAGTTTTGTGGTATTAGTGGTGCATTAGAATTGCATTGTTGGATTGATAAGATAGAGAGTACTTTGAGATTATTGGATGTTCAGAAACTAATAAGGTGAAATATGTTGCTGCTATATTTCAGGATGGTACACTAAGATGGTAGAATACCAAGTGACTACTTTAGGATTGGTTGTGACTAATAGTAAGGCATGGACCGTGATGAAAGGACTATTGACTGCTAGGATTTTTCCCGAGAAGGAACTAGGACAGTTTGAATCCGAATTGAGATAATTCGTGCTAAAGAACGATGTTATTACTGCTTACTGGGAAATTTTCTGAGCTATAATTGCTATGTCCTGATACATTTGTGAATGACCGTAAAACAATGAAGCAATACATTAGGGGATTGTCTAGTGATACCAAGAGTGAGATTATTTCTTCTTAACCTGAATCTTTAGATAAAGTTGTTCAGAGGATGTTTGATTTAATGGATGTGAAAGTGCAAGATAGGAAAGATAGTGTTGTTGAAAAACAATAAGAGAAAGTGGGAATCTGCTCAGTCCAACCCGAACCAAGGTCAGAATTGTAAGGATTACAGTACTAACAATAACCAAAGACAGAACCGAAATCAGTATTTAAACCCTAGAAGGAATGATGGGATTCGTGCTGCCACTGTGTCTAGAAGTGACAAGATAAATCTCGAGTGTGTTTGTTGTACTCTATACCATGTAGGTAATTTTCTACAATTGCGACTAGAGTTAGGACAACCTGGTCATAAAGCTGCTAAGTGCAGAACAAGAGGATTAGTCAATGGAATTAGTACCCCTGGCGTAGTGATATGTTTTAGCCGTGGTGAGAAAGAATACAAACAAAGGAATTGTCCACGGAAAGGAAATTGACAAGATAGGAATGCGCTCCGGTTTACGTTTGAATGATGCTAACAAACCTTAAGGTCTGGATGTTGTAAATGGTATATTCTTACTTGAGATTCTTTATGTCAGTATGTTGTTGGATTTCAGATCGGGAAGAAACTGTAGAACTGTAAAGATTCAATTGATTTATCAACGGAAAGTCAATAAGATTGACAATTAACTATGACGTGTAGTTAACCGATGGAAAGGTTGCTAGTGTTAGTTTTACACTGAGAGTGTGTTCCTTGAATTTAGGAAAGTTGGTGTTTAGTATCGACTTGATGCTCAAAGAGTTGGAATCTTTGGATGTGGATTATTGGTATGAATTGGTTAGTGGTGCAAGTGTTGATGCTTGAGATTGGACTAATCTTCACTATAAATTGATAGCTGCTGGTTTAGATTATGCTGCGAAGCTGAGTGTTGACTATGAGAGGTGATGAGTGAACTATCCATTTGGGAAGTGTGTCTTGTTTGGAAACAAGGAAGTATGCAGAAGAAGGATATGATGTATTCCTAGCTCAAGTAATTAGTGATCGGATAGTTGAGGAGAAGTTTGGAGATCTGTTAATGATTCGAGAGTATTCTGAAGTTTTCCTGAAGTTTTTGCAAAGTTTCTGCCGCCTCATGAAGTGGAGTTCGTGTCGATTGAGTGTTGTAAACAATAGGTGTAGTGCTTCTGCGTTTTGTTGTGTAGTGCTTCTGTGTTTTGTTGAGTAGTATTTGCATGCCTTATCATTTGGCACAGTCAGAGTGGAATGAGTTATTCGGTCAACTGCGAGAAGTGATGGATAAAGGATGTATTAGATTAAGTTTCGTTATAGTGACAATCACCTGTGTTGTTTGTCAAGAAAAATGGATTGTTTCGGATGTGTATTGATTATCGAGAGCTTAACAACTGACAGCCAAGGATCGGTATCCATTACCGAGGATTGATGATTCGCGTGATCCTTGCAACTTGTTTGGATCTAGAGTATACTCAAAGATCACTTTGAGTTCTGGCTATCATTAACTGAGAGATTAGGAAGGAAGATGTTCCTATAGTTGTTTTTCGTACTTGATGTGGGTACTTTAAGTTCAAGTGGTGTTTTTGGAATTGACAAACGGGTATGCCGTATTAATGGATTGGGTGAACCTTGTGTGTAAGATGTGCTAGGATGAGTTAGTCATTATATCTATTGAAGATATTCTATTTTATTCCAAGGGGAAAGGAGGAACATAAGTAGCCTATAAGGATAAATTTTTGGGATGGTTGGAAAAAGAGAAACTGTATGTAAAGTTTTCAAGGTGTGAATGTAGGTTGAAATATTTGCGTTTTTATAAGAAAGTTGATTGACAACAATGGTATTTGTGAAGATCTTGCCAAGATTGAAACGATCAATGATTGGTCGGTACCAACGACGCTGACGAAAATCTGTTAGTTCCTTGGTTTAAGCTGGGAATAATCAGAGGTTTATCGAAAGGTTTTCACTGATTGTTAAACCATTGATTAAGCTGACTAAGAAGAATTGGATGTGTGAGTCCCACTTATACATCTAAATTGTAAGTTTCGAGATCTGATCCTTATCAGATGAGGAAGTTGTATTCGGAACACTGAAGGGTAGGTTGTGTTCTGCACCGATGTTGTCATTGTTGAAAGGGCCTGAAGTATTTATAGTTTGTTGTTTGTTGTGATGTGTCTCATAAGGGTTATGTAGTTGTGGTGTTGCTTTGAGGTGGTAGGAATATTACTTGTATGGAATCAAGTGTGTAGTGATAAAGGATCATAGAAGTTGCTCCATAATAAATTTATTGGGATGATAAAAGAAATGAGTAAAGGATTACCAGTTATATATTTCGAGTATTTGAGTATGTTGGTGGTTATGACTGTGAGTGATTATGACTACGAGATTTGCTACCATCCGGGAAAGGCGAATGTGGTAGCTAATGCACTTATCAGGGATAAAAAGGGGAAATTTTTTTAAGATTTGAGTCTTGGTAATGACAAGAAGTGTGGGCTTGATAACAAGGATATAAAATTTTAAGTTAGTGGTCTGATTTGAGAAGGATGTCAAGGTAAGTGATTTCGACATTTTGTCAACTTATGGAAAGATTTTGTTGTAACGTCAAGTGAGACATGGTATTTTGAGCACTCCTAACATATCTAAGTTGAGAGAGTAAGACTTAGTGATGAAGGAATCTCACAAGTCAAGTAATTGATACGTTTTGGTTTGGTTAAAGATGAAAGTTGAGTTGAGTACTGTGTGTTATACAAAGACTGATGGACAGAGTGAAGGGATGATTCGAACATCGAACGGTATACTTGTGCGTGTGTGATTGACTTAAAAATTGTTGGAATTTTTATATGACGATGATTATCATGCTAGTAATGAGGCTGTACTATTGATGGTATATAAAGAACTTCAATTTGTGAAGGTTAAAGATAGTGAGTTATGGACGTAAGATTAGGTTTTCGGTGTATTGCAAAAATGTAGGTGGAATTGAATGAGTAAACTTGAAGTGATATTGGCAATATTGATAAGATTGTATGGGTTAAGGACCGTTTATTAGTAACAAGGAATTACTAGAAGAGCTATGTTGGCAATCGAAGGAAATCGATGGTGTTTGAAATTGGGAAACGTGGTTATGCTTAAGGTGTCGTTATGACGGGTGAAATTTGTTTTGAGAACAACAAGGAAATAATTCAACTTGAAGATAAGTTGCTTTTCATAGAAAGAACTTTGAAGAGTTTTTATGAGGTCGAAACATAGTAAGGATTATATTGTGAAGATACAAGTATTCCAGAAGTAGAATTTGAAATTGTGAAAGAAGCATGAGGATTTCTTTAAGGAAAAGACTTCTCATTTGTTCTGGAGGTATGGGATGTGAGTATAAGAGGGGCCGAGCGCCGGGACGTCGCTCTCTTTTAGGAGGGTAGGATGTGACAACCAAAACCCGAGGTCATTTATTTAATATTATATAATATTATTTTTACAAATAATTTTGAAATTTTTGATGAGTTGAATGAAATGATGATTGATGGTTTTATTTAAAACCGACGTTGGAGGTCTTATTTTTATCTTTTTACTAATAGTGAGGATTATTAGTGATCACGATATCGACGGATGTCCGAGATTTTATGTTTTATCTATTATTGTCTCGATGTTTATATTTTTGACGTTTTTATTTTAAGTTCGTATTAAGTCGAGTCGAGAGTCGATATTATTATTTTTGAGGTATGTTTTAAATTTTTAAAAGTATCTTTATGAAACCCGAGCCCCGTAAATATTTTGAAAATTGACTAATAGTTATTTCCCGCTTTTTAGCTAACTATTTACATTTTTAGCCACAACTATTGCTAAATTGCAACTTTGGTCCCTACCCCACTATATATAAACCACGAACAACACATACACTTTCATTTTCTTCATTTAAAAATTTCATTTTCTCTCTCTTTTCTCTTGTGTTTGCCGAAACATCAACCCACCACACAAACACATACAAACTTCAAATTATCTCAAGTTTGAGGTTGAATCCAACTAAAACAAGCATAGACCCAATCTTATATTTGATCAAGGATCATTTTGGTGTAAGAAATCCTTACATGCAAGCACATTTTTTTTCTTGATGTTGGTAGGTAGGAGCTATGATCATGCATGGCATTTTCATGATGATCCATGGTGATTCTTGCTAAAGATCTTGTTAAAATTTCATTTTGATCTTAAGATTTTTATTTTGATTATGATTTTGATGTTATGGTTGATGTATGATGATATTAGGGTGTAGAAATGACCATTTCTATGGTTGGTTTTTATCAAAAAGTTGATTTTGTACAAGATTTTTATAGTCATTTTATAACAGTAAGTAAAGTGTAAAATCCGAATTTTTATGTTTTGAAAATGGATTAACCTATAGCCTAGGGTTGTAGATAATTTTCTTAGCTTCGATTTGATATAAGGTAGAGCTTCTAGCTCCAAATGAGCGCGGAGTTATGATGTTTTGAATGATCGTGTACCGGGAGACGAGTATCGGCACTACAAGTAGTTGTTGTCGATATTTGGATTGAATCTCGGGGACTCTAAATGGATGTTTTGAAAAATGTAACCTACTGATAATGAGGTGTTTATTTTATATGTTGAGTTTACTTTAAAACCCAAGTGTCGGTTTTGTAAAAGGAGTCGTTTAAATAAGTTAAAACGGTTGTATGAAAAATTAACGTAAATCTGTCCGGATTTTATAGTTTGAAAATGAGTTGGGTAAAGTACTTTAAAAGTAATTTCATTTGATAAACTTGTAAGAGGACTTTCTATATATAGTAAGTTAGTTTATTGAGTCGTTTCATAAACGGTTGACAAGTTTAAAAGGGGTAAAATAAGCTAGTACATGTAGTATGTACCGGCGGACTTTGTAAAAAATGTAAAATGGTTAAGTAAATGTGTAGTAAAGTATAATGAAGTTATTTATATCGTTTTCTCTCGAGTTTATCGTGACTTTATGAGTTTGAGTTTGATGTTGTTATGTATGATTTATTTTTCGAGTTTATTATTGATGAACGCGCCTTATTTGATAGGTTGCGGTTTTTGTGTTTATCGGGCATCAACTATCGTCGAAGATCGTCTTACTACTGCTATTACTCCAGGTGAGTCTATAGCCTCGCTTTTGTACTTGTTTGAATGATTTTAAAACCCGCGAGGGGGATACATGCTATTTGAAAGTAAAATGAACACAAGTCATGATTGATTGTTTGGACCCGAATGTTGCTTTGTTGCCCTTGTTGTTTGAATTGTATAAATACCCTATTTGCAAAAGACCCTAAATTCATGAGCCGTTAACTATCTTCTGACTTGATGTTGTGAGTTGGGAATAGCCGCTTATTCTAATAATAGTACTATTGGGCTGACGACCCTATCCGAGACCAGGGCTTTACGCTGAGTAACCCGTTGGGAAGGATAATTTTACGAGATTGAGAATTGGTATCCTTGCAAATGATACCCTAGTAGGGGCACTGGAATTTCATCTAGTCATGCCGGCTTTAGGCGTTGGTGACTAAGTTAAGGGGTCGGTGTCATGAGCTTAATACAATTCAGTAGCTGTTGTTATATACCAGAATGCCTGACTAATAGATTGTATGCGCACAATTCTATTAAATGATCTTGATTGATTTTTCTCTTGTGCTCAAATGTTGATTTGGAAAACCTATAGACTCGCTCAACCGTTGTGTTGATGATTTTAAGCATGTATTTCAGGTGATTGAAGTTGAAGAATTGCGGAGCTTGCTGGAGAAGGATTGCGGGATTGCTTTTGTGGTGATTGGTCTAAAACAGATTTCTTTCCCTTTGGTCATAAAAATAATAGTGTATGGTCAAGTACTTTAGTAAAATTGTTGTTGATTTGATAAAGTCTTTGGGGACCTAAATGTGACTCTGATATTTCTAAAATTGTTTTACTTGGGATCGAAAGTTTTAGACAATGGTTAAATAATATCCTTTTATATTTCAAATTTATCATTTTGAGTTTGTTCAAAATGTCTTGTGTAACAATGTTTGTAATTAGCACCCAAATGTGTATTTTCGCTGCGCAATGTAATTTGGGGGTGTTAAACAAATCGTCCATACAAGCGATTACAGATGTTTTATTCTTAGAAACATTCAAATTCCTAGGGTGTTCTTCTACTTCCTTCATCTTCCCTTTACTCTTGTGTTTCCAAACCTTATCATTCACTTGAGTGCTCTTAAGTTGAGACCGACTAACACTAGCAGTGGAGACTACTTCTGTAGTAGAAGACACACAAGTATTAGTGTTTCTAGAAGTCTGAGGCGATTGACTAACTTTGTTTGTGGATTTAGTGGTCATTCTATACATCCTTGGTTTAATCATATTATTGTGCTTAACGCTTGGTGCTAGAGTATTCCTTATGGGTTGATTATGTGGTGACCTTTCCTTTCCATCCATCTTGGGGACAATCACAGGTTTTGCAAACGAGGAATTTGAGAAAGCGGATGGTTTTCCCAAGATAGATGATTTATTCACTTTATAGGCATTGGGTTGTCTAACAACAGATTTCTTAACGCTAGGTTCCACAACTTTACCACCCATCTTAGCAACGAGTTTCTTCAACTCTGCTATTGCTATGTCTTTTTCTTGTAACTGAGCTTTCAAATCCGCAATATCAAGACTTTTTTCGTTTAGTAATCGACATGACTCAGATAATTTTACTTCCAAAGGTATATCATTTGAAAAACTGCCAACTTTGTATCGCAAAGCAAGTTCAAGTGAATGACAATGTTTTTGAAGAAAATCATATCTATGTTGAAGTAACGAAAACTCTTTTTGGTCAACTTTATTCAAAAGCTCAGTTTCAAGACGTTCACACTCTTTGACTTGATCAAGATATATGCATGCAACATCAGAATATTCATCGATATCAACACAAGATGTAACATAGACACACATAATATCTTTTGAGAGGCATTCTTGCAAGAGTAGATCATATGCTATAGAAAATTATAAAACCCCAAATTTTGGGCTTTTAACAAGTCACTGGTTTTACTCTTATAACCACTCATCGTATGATATTTTTACCAACCACTTTTATCAAACAAGAGCATAATATAGTAAATATTATATATGTACTTATATTACTTAAAATCTTGACACTTTAACCATTGAGCCATTTTATTTATGTATTTTTAAACACATTTTATGTGTATAAATCATTACTAAATATATTAATTATAATTATAATTAATAATGACGATCCAAAATGCCACGCATTAAAACTATATATATAAAAAAAAATTAAACACAAAACATTTGTACCAATTTACCAATACTTGTCTTATATCAACCTAAAAAAATATATCTCGTGTATATGACAACACAAGAACAAAATCTTAAACTTAACAAAGTTATTAAGCTAACACTTCTTTGTATCTCTTTTTATTCTACACATGGGATATTAAACAAAATTTACAAAAATCAAGTTTCCCTTAGCACCAACATTGTACACGCCCTATACTACAAACCTATGTGATCTTGCTACCTTCCCCCTCCACAATTTTAGAACACATCACCCCAAGGCCTTGATATTTTGAAATGTGATGATGTAGCTACATGGTGACCACTTGTTAGAGTCATACCAACCTAGTAAGGAGTTGTCTTTGTTTGGTAAAATGCTAAATATGGGTGACGTCTTCTATTTATCAACCATATCTTCCAACCAAAATTTTTGATCTCATATCCATGAAAGAAAAGGGAGGGACATGGCTTATACCACAGCCATATTCCATGCAAAACTCAACCCTAAATCTCTACTAATATTCTATAAAAACCAAGCTCAAACACTCCCCATTTTCGATCATCTACCTCTCTCGGCTCTCACTCTAAACATCACACCCACACATACTTCACATAATATGTTTATGTTTCTGGTTGTGACACAAGCAGAGACAAACACATACCAACCTTCCCATTCTCTCTTGTTGTACTCGTTTGTTCAAGCAGCAAGCAACAATAGCAAAATGTTAACCAATAACATTACCACCCAAACCATTATTTTGTGCATGATTCGGCATAATAGGAGCACAAAAACAACTAAGGGTGGTTTCAGATCTGGCCTCATTATTAAATATTCGACTTAGTTTGCAAGAAGTGGGGATGCTCGCTAGATACTTGTTCCTTGGGTGCCCGTTGGGCTGCTATAGTTCTATACGTCTCGTACCCATTTTGTGAGTACATCCAACGCTCGTTCTCCATTTACTTTATAATCATATGCATACTTTTCCCATTGATTATCTTATGCCATAATGAATATTATAGAAAACGAATACACGAGTTTACCTCCTAGCTTAGATCCCAAATGAAAATCATAAAACCAACCTTCTGATATATGCGCGACACCATAGGGAACGCACACTTGAAACACGAGTTGGGCTAAAAACGAAAGTTCTAGATCTTAAGTTATCCCTTATTTAGTATCCTTGCCAAATTTGAACGAAAACGGAACACGTTTGCTATGGTAAACAAATATATCTCAAGTGTTATTTTATGTGTAAAAACAGCCCGAACATCCACGTTTAGAGCCTGTTTAGACCCAGATAGACACCGTGTATGGATTATTTTATGGGGGCATTTCGTAGATCACCTAGCCAGCTTTCCACAGCCTCTTGAATCACCCAAAACGGAGCTATAACGAAGCGGGAAATTGACTTTGAAAATCTGCGTTTGCACACTAAAAGCTGTCAGCACTTATATAAAAAGCTGACAACATTCACATGTAGGCTGACCAGCCGAATTTGGCTGCCGTTTTGAGCGAGTTAGAGTTAGAACCAGAACCCGACATTAACTAGGATAATGTAGATCTCCTGGCTACCTTTTCATAGACACTAAGAACGCTTAAAACGGATCAATAACGAATAAGTTACAGCCCTGTGAAAATCTGTCTCGCACACTAAAAAAAACTGATGAAAACAAAGATTTCTCACCCGCTGACTTCACATGCGTTTTTACCCACTTTAAAGCCATTTTCACGCAAAACTTAAAGAAGGAAAGTTGCAGACGGCCATGTCTTTTACACGAGCCTATTTTTAGTTTGAACCAAAAGTCCCTATCGAAAACCGTAGGCTAGATCGAAAATGACTCGTCAAACACTTATCTTTTAAAGTAATACTCGACCCTTACTTGGAACATGATTTTACCCTATCAAACGAGCTCGGTTTATAAAACTAAACATACAGGCCTCTAGACGACCCGACTAGCTTTCCAACGATGCTTTTAGGTTGTACCATGAATCACTATTGAGCTCGCTATTTATTTTCAAAAACAAAGAACCACATAGAACTTCCCACCGTTAGTTTATTGTTGCCACCGTTAGTTGTATATAGCCACTGTTGGAATTAACAAAGAAACGATGTACGTACATGATGAATTTCCAATTCCATAATGTCTCATGTTTCCCCTACACCAACATTTTTGGTTTCCTTAAAAGAGGCATGTTCTACATTTTCAAAACTTTTATATTAAATATTTAATTTATTTAATTAACTATTTTTATAATAAAAATATAATATATTTAGGATATTTGACCCATTAAATAATCCAAATAAATAAACTGGCCCGACAACAAAATAGTTAGTATTTTAAATATATCTCGAATTAAATGTTGACACTTTTTAACACGTTAAACCTTCGCAAGTGTCGAAAACCATCGGTTTATCTATATAAACTCAAACACATACTAGGGGATTATATGCAACGTATATTATTATTACGATAACGGAAACTTAAAAGACTTTTATGAAACATTATATTTATAAGTCTTAATTAAATAAAAGTTATTTTATTTAATTTATTTAAACTGTTACAATTCGAACGAGGTAAATACACTTTATTAAATTAAAGGTGTACATGTTTCGATAACTTACTATAAGTTTAACACTTAAAACGATAACAACTTATTAAATCTGTGATCATGCATTTTCATCAACTACATTCACCTGTGCATTTTATTTGTGCATTTATTGAAACACACATAAATTACTTAGGTAATTCTACTGCTTCGTGATCATACTGTGCAAGCATACTCAGTGACTTATTACTACTGCTCTATTATTGAGGTGAGTTCATGGCCCCATCTTTTACTGTTTTACAACTGTGGGAGAAAATATACTTAATTATTGTTTATGAAAACACTTACGGACAACAACAACTTATTGCCTATTGTTTGCCCCATTCCCGTGGACTGTAATAGTTAATAGTGCAGCGTGAAATGTATGAATAGATCTATTCGGGTATTGACAACACCCGGCCTGACGTGATCAGCTGTCACGTAAACGCTTAGGCCAAGCAACAGGTTTATTTCATTGTCGGACTGAGGGAACATCATCAGGATAGACCCAAATGGGCGTACTTAGCATCATTGTCTAGCTTCTATTACAGGGCAGTAGGAACTACTATAGTATTAGGTTGTGATTGTCCTGCTATGATCGTGGTGTTTGGCATAACAATACTTATACTTTTTGAATTAAACTCTATGAATTCACCAACCTCGTGTTGACCCCCACATTTTACTTTATATGTTTTCTCAGGGAAATAAATAGGTTCATGCATTGGATTCCAGCATCATAGGAAGCATCATATTTACCATCGGGCTGAGATATTTCTTCAAATTTATAATAAATGTTGTTTTCAAGACAATTTATTAAATCTGCACATTTGATTCATGTAATATGTTTAAATGATATTTTATGATCATGCTCTGTATACTATTTGCTATCGATCCACCAAAGTAACACCCCAATTACTATTCCGCTGCATTTGACCATTTGGGATTGTTACAGAAATGGTATCAGAGCGATAGTTATAGATAACCCGATCAAAAAACTAAGAAAAAAATTAATAATAAAAATTTTAAATTGGACTATAACTTAATATAAAAAAAATAAGTTTAAGGAAAAATTGATTTTTGGGGACCCTAATAGTTAGGCATATAGCATATAGAGCATACATATTATGTGAACTAACCTTTTGCGTGCCTTTCATATAACGATTGTTTAATATCTTTATGAAGCTATTATAATACTTAAGGTATTTAATATAAACATGACATGTTAGTAGGGAGCTTTATACTAAAGATGTTTCATCTCGATATTACATTTTGACCGAGTGGTTGGGTTTACGATTTAAAGTACCCTCGCTCCTCAACTATTTATAGAATGGCTTCTGAAGGATGGTGGCATGAACAATGCATTGTAACCACAAACAACTTTGTACATAACAACCCTTAGAAATATCTAAATACAATATAACTAAACCTTTATAAATATTTAGAAAATCTAACAAGATTTTATAATCTTTGAAAATCTAACTAGATACGGTGAATCTTTGGAAAATCTAAAAAGATTTTATAAATATTTGAAAATCTAACTAGATACTGTGAATCTTTGGAAAATCTAAAAAGATTTTATAAATCTTGAAAAATCTAACTAGATCTTAGTAAATCTTTAAATCTAACGAGATTTTAGCAAATATTTTGAGATCATAGCTAAATTTTGTAAATCTTTGGAAATCTAACCTAATCTTTATAAATCCTTGGAAAATCTAAATGGATTACGATAAATCTTAAAAAAAATCTAACTAGATTTTTATAAATCTTGAGAAACTTTATTCGAACTAACTCTTTGGAAATCTTATTTACTCTTTGGAAATTTTGTCTTTGGAGATATAACAAAATCATTTAGTATCTAACTAAACTTAACAAATGTCATACCAAATTTTTAGCTAGTATTACTAGCTAATGGATAAAATTACTCTCTACCTTTTAAAAATTGCATAATACATTACCACTTGTGCATGAAAACTTTGTACAATCATATGTATCATACATGAGCATACATCATTTGAGATATAGAGATTTGAGCATTTATCATATCCGGGAACAGTTGAAATATTTGAGCAACAAGAGCTTTGAACAATACCTTATGATTGTGAATATTCAATCATGGGATCACAGGAACAACATGTGTGACTAGATTTTTATGAGCATACAAACATACAATTAATCATTGAACATTACATATGATTACATCTTTATGAGCATACAAAACATACAATTGATCATGTTGGGACTATTAAGTCACCTAAAACATATGAGTATATGCATACATTATTTTAGATTTTATAAAGTCTAAAACCATGATCACAAGTATTTAAGTTTACCAAGTACGTAAACTCGCTACGAAATAAATGTACACATACCCTCTTTATACTATAAGTAATAATACGGGTCAACGAAAGCCACCTTTTTATATTCCAACTTCACACTTATTGTTGGGTCAATTCAGTGCCTGATTTGTCCCTTGCACAGGATTTGGATGTAAAGTATCCTAAGTAGTGTTAGTCACTGAACTTACGTATGTTATAAGTTCAGTGTGTCATTCTTTAGAGTTCTTTGGAGTCTACGATATAGACTCATCATTAGCTGAGGCGGATCTCAGTAAGTGTGCAAAGAATCAAGGATGATGGAGTTAGTAAGTGATGACATAATAGCTTACTAACTCCTCAAGACTATTACTGATTACAAGACCTGAAGATATTAAGAAGACTTGAAGAAGTGTCTTATGTATTAGTGGGCACATGTCTTATTAGCAATGAAGACAAAGGTTCAAGAGGAAGGCTTACTTTGTCAAAGGTACAAAAGATGAAGACAACAAAGTACAAGGTGGTTACTTGTACTTTAGTAAAGCTTCTCAAGGAAGCTTCACACTCCCACTATATATGTGGTCTTTGTAATAGAATAGTCAATGATTCCCACCCACAGAAACAAACATGTAATACTTTAGTGGTTTAGGGCTTCATCCTCCCATTGTTGCATAAGCTTAGCTAGCTATGAACATGGGAGTTTAGTTTGTCATTCATCGCTCGGCTGTTGTTCCGCAAACAACCGGGCAAGTCATGTATATTTGTTGATTCATTATTAATAAGATATACATACGATGAAAAGTACAAGCTTTGTTATTAGTTAGTCAATTGGTTTAATTGTGCAAATGTTCTTCATAGTTTCTTATTGATTCGATGTTTGCACAAGTATCGTGGACCAACAATTGGTATCAGAGCGGGTTGGATTTTCTTTATCCAGATCCGTTCGTATGACTGCTAATAACGTATTTTTTAACATGGTCAAATTCATCAGTTTGTTCAAAAACTGCATATGCAGTAGCAGTTTTTGAGGGAGAGAGAATACTGATAATTGACTACTGTTAAACAACAACCTCTCCAACCTTATCCTAATACATCCACCTCTTCACGTGTCAAACAAAAAACCACCACCGACACACATATTCATCATACCCCACCAATTCATAAACAAAAAAAAACATTCATCTCCTCCACCAATTCATTAATACAAAAACAAGATCCGTTTAACAAAAACACAAACAACAGATCCAAAGTTCTCACACTCTCTGTCACCCTCATCTATTTATTCTCTCTAAATCTTTTATCATCTATAAAATCGAACAAAAAAAAAACCAAACCCAGAAATCAATTCGAAAAATTAATATGTTGTGGCCAAAGATATAAATTGCTTTAATTGAAGATTCGATTTCGTGGGTGTTTAATGAGTTCATGACTTTTTCGTTTTTTCTTTTGATGTAAAGATTAAGGCTGGGATAATTTGTGTTTGTTGCGGTTGTTTGGAGTTTCAATGGCGAGAATGTCGAGAAGATCTTGAATCTTGATAAGTGATGATTGGTATTGAAAAAGATGGAATAACTCTCTGTTTCGATTGATTGTGAGATGTATAAGTGGGTTGCTGTGATGGTACTGTGTTGTTCGATAGATGGGGTCGGGTTAAGATGTCGATAAATGGTCAATAAGATTCGTTGGAATCGACTGTTCTTTCCATTTGTGTTTGTTCTACGGAGAAAATCAGTGAACAAATAAGAATGTGGGTCTGCATCTGGTGTTCTCATTTTTAAGCTAGAAACATGAAGAAAAGATTGCGTGAATGTTCAGCTAAAATTGATGTGCTGACCAAGATGGGTTGTTGTATCAAGCTTCAAAGAAGCTGGTGAATTTAGAAAGGAGCTGAGTTGTTCAGTTCAGCGTCAGCGATTCCTAAAGTAATGGTCTGGTGATTATATAAAAAATCGACCCCTGTCGCTGGACCCCGACGTCTGAACCTGTCTACCTTCGTGGCTGGACTTATGTCGCTGAACTTTAAATCAGGTCGTTAAGAAAAGAGCTGAAGCTCCGCCAGCGGTACAAATTGAAGAAGGGCAACGAACTGAAAATGATAGAAGAAAGTAAGAGCTGATTAAATGTGAAGGATGGAGAATATCTGATAACTATATTAGCTTATTGTTGGGTGTCAATATCAGTGGGTAGACATCAGGTCATTGAACCTGTAGTCAAATCTGTGAACCAGTCGCTGAACTGCACAGAGAACTCTAAACCCCCAGGGTCGCTGAACATGAACATCCAGGTCGCTAAACCCCCAGGTCGTTGGAAGAAATGACACAGCTGAACCCTCTTCATCAGCGACCCCTGCATTTTGAACCCCTGCTGAAGTGATCCATGTGATGAATCCCTGTCACTAAACCCCTGTCATGAAACCCCCTGGTCAGCGAACCCTGTCAAGAGGTAGCTGAACCCCCAGAGGTAGCTGAACCCTTTCAGCAGATCTGAGCCCTCTCAACATATCTAAACCCTCTGAACCCGTCCCTATTTATTTCTGTTGAACCCTCTGTCTTTGAACCACCAGCAAGTCTGAACTCCCAGAGGTTATACACACACAGGGAGATTTTTTATCAGACGTGTATAGTTGTTCGAACCGCTGTGACCCACAGCCGCTGAACCCACAACCACACAGCCATCACGTAATCTGTGATTGATAAAAAAGCTGATAAAAAAAATCAGCTTAACAAGGATTCGCTGGCAAGATGACCAGCTGATCAAGATGCTATCTTCAGAGCCTTCAGCTGTTGAATTCAGCTGTTGAATTCAGCTGTTGAAGGACTTGGTCACTCAGGAATTTTTTTTCTCACACCAAGATAAAGAAAGAAGATATGTTCACAGCCCCCTCCCCTCCCCAAAAGCTGTCACCCTCCCCCATCGCTGTAACCCAGCCACAGAGTTTTTGAGAGACCAGGTTGGTGAAACATTGATTATACAGGGGTTTGATATCATCAGGGTTTGATAACATCAGGCGTTTGGTAGGAGATGAAACTCAGGGGGAGTTGTATTTCAGGCGAGATGAAGACCATCACGCTATGATTGTGTACTAGTATGTAGCCGGTCAAAAGTTGATTGGTTCCCTAGCAAATTTTGAGGGGGAGATAAACGAGGACAGAGGTAAACTTGTGTTTATGTGAAGAAACATCAAGTTTACTCACGCTACATACATACTATCATACACAACACATAACCTTCAGGGACTTAGAATGTTTACATTTGGCTGATTGAGCAAAGTTACTGAAGATGGGTTGCTGAACAAGTCGCATTGTCTGATCTTTTATGGTTGCTGCTTCAACCATTGACCACACTTCTCTGATTGAAGGTAAATGAACTCGTGATTTACATTGGATATAATATGCTACTTTAATATATGCTAGGGTGAAGCATATGGTCTTTATGGTAAAGCATATAATATACTTCACTGATGACCTAAGGTGAAGTTACCTTTATGAGTTCTATATAAGCATCAGGGACTTGGTTCAAGTGTTTCTCAAAGTACAAGATCAGACATTGCAATTCAGTAACAACTACAACAGGTACAAGACGATACAAGTTAGCGGATGACTTGAACTAGTAAAGCTAGTTATTCTTGGTATTCATTATTGTAACATAGCAGGTAAGAAGAAGCCTTTATGCTCACTTACTGCTATTTAACTTATGCTACTTTTCTATCCAAATAGGGGGAGATTGTTGGGTCAATTTAGTGCCTGATTTGTCCCTTGCGCAGGATTTGGATGTAAAGTATCCTAAGTAGTGTTAGTTACTGAACTTACGTACGTTATAAGTTCAGTGTGTCATTCTTTAGAGTTCTTTAGAGTCTACGATATAGACTCGTCATTAGATGAGGCGGATCTCAGTAAGTGTGCAAAGAATCAAGGATGATGGAGTTAGTAAGTGATGACATAATAGCTTACTAACTCCTCAAGACTATTACTGATTACAAGACCTGAAGATGTTAAGAAGACCTGAAGAAGTGTCTTATGTATTAGTGGGCACATATCTTATTAGCAATGAAGACAAAGGTTCAAGAGGAAGGCTTACTTTGTCAAAGGTGCAAAAGATGAAGACAACAAAGTACAAGGTGGTTACTTGTACTTTAGTAAATCTTCTCAAGGAAGCTTCACACTCCCACTATATATATGTGGTCTTTGTAATAGAATAGTCAATGATTCCCACCCACAGAAAAAAACATGTAATACTTTAGTGGTTTAGGGTTTCATCCTCCCATTGTTGCATAAGCTTAGCTAGCTATGAACATGGGAGTTTAGTTTGTCATTCATCGCCCGGTTGTTGTTCCGCAAACAACCGGGCAAGTCATGTATATTTGTTGATTCATTATTAATAAGATATACATACGATGAAAAGTACAAGCTTTGTTATTAGTTAGTCAATTGGTTTAAATGTGCAAATGTTCTTCATAGTTTCTTATTGATTCGATGTTTGCACAAGTATCGTGGACCAACACTTATCAATTTTAATAAGTGTCATACGTTTTATAATACTAAAACTATACGTTTTATACTACTAAAACTATACGTTTTATAATTACTACTTATACTTTCACCACAAAACATAAACCTTAACCAAATCACCTTAGATTTGAACATCTACTCACGGAACACTACTTATTGACGACTCACACGCTTTTGCTTTTGGTGATTTCATGTGGTATTATTTGGATAAGTTTTCATCTTTAAATGATGCGGTGGGACCCAAACCCAGGTACTTAAGATTCTATATTTAGATGACGTTTAAATATAGAACATGAGTCTCTTGATCGTAAGCCACCGGACCAGAAGTCTATTTATAGTTTCGTATTAAGATGTTATAGGACGTCTGAAGACGAAAGTTATAAATAAACTGACTGTAAACTCTCTTAGTAATATCTATTTCCTTAGATATTGTATTCGTTTTGATGGTAAGCCTTGTCGGGAATATCTGAGTAGGTTGGGCTATGAAATCCTTATTAAAACGAATTAGGACGCTTTTTCGTTTGAATAAAGAAATCATAGTTCACCAAACCATGAAGTTATAAATTTTTACTTTACATGGATGAGGACGCTTATCGATGTAAATAAAAATATATAAACAAGTGGGCTTAAATATATTCGACGTGACTCGTTATCGATATTATTTTTCCAGCCATGGAGCGTATTCCTTTTGACTCACGGTTCGTCCAAAGTACCTTATCATTGTTAAATCCTTATAAAGATTCCTGATATGAGCTAAAACTCATATCAATTTATCAACAAATAACCCTAAAACATGAAGCAAAATACCAATTTATCTTGTAAAAACAGTATTATGTGGTATGTTTGTGTTTGTGTACACTTGTGTAGGTAAAAGGATGCATTTTCAAGCAAACAAGGAATAATCAAGCTTAATTTGATGAAAAAGACAAAAGAGGATCAAAAGTGACAAGACTTTGAAAGTGCAAGGACCTATCTTGATAATCTGCCAAAGTTGAAGGACCAAAGTGTAAATATGTAAAAGTCAAGATCATAGTCAAATTTGGTCAACTCTCAAGTCAACTCAGTCAAAGGATCAATTTTGTTCAAGAATGAAGTTTGAAGGACTAAATATGCCAAAGAAATGAAGTTACAAGCTCAAAAATACAATCTGCCAAAGTTCAAGGGTCATTTCTGCCTATTTTGGAAAGTTGATACAAGTGTGATCCATGTGTTATACTTTGGACCAATGAGAAGCCAAAAAATATGAACCTGGATTGCCACATCATGGCATTTATTACCCACTAGCGCCGCCTTCATTAATAAACGAATCATAACAGTTCAATCCGTGTGCACCTATTTCGACCAATGAAAGCTTGACACGTGGCATTTTCAAACGAACAAATATTTCCAGGATCGATTTGGAGCTAGAGGCAATTTCATGAAAAGATATAAACATCAAAATTGCTCAAAATCACAAGACGAATCTATTGGTCATAACCAATCAACCTGAAATCAACTCTACAAAGAACCCCCAATTTGAGTTCATACCTGCAAAATCAGTTAAGCACAATTGGACACGTGGAGACCTGGGATTGGTTCCAACACGTCACCAACCCCAACTGTTCTTCTTCTCAAGTCTATAAATAGGATGATTAGGATTCATTTCTGGTGTGTAGTTGTAAAGTGTGAAAACACACACACTTTCTAGTTCTTTCACCATTTTCTTAGAATTTAGCTAAACTACTCAAGAGTTTGACACACTCTTGAGTTAGTTAGTTAGTTTGTAACAACTTAACAGCCTTGTAACCAATTCTCCATTAATAAAATTCAAATCCTTACTTTCCCGCCAAAGCTTCTTACCTTCTTTACTGTTCATCTCCTATTACCATTGTGTTTCTTGTTGCTGATTTGAGTTTGTTATGACCATTCCTTGATCATAACTGAATTTGAGAGAAGATTGTAGCTGTTTGATTGATTTCAGTCCAAGTTCATAGCATATGTGATGAATTCAAGGCATTTTACCCTTGTTGATGATGTGTAGCTGTTTTGTTGATTGTAGATAGTTGAATCTAGTGCTAAGGTGGTGGTTAGCACTAGACTAGAGAGTTCAGCACTCCTCTACTGCTCAAAGGTTACTTCACAAGGTGCAAACGCCTCTTGTTTTGGTTCCACTCAATTGTTAAAATGCATGCTTCATTCCTAGCTTATATCTTGTTGATTGTATGATAAAACTTGTTTAGCCTGGTTTTGGTTTGATTCTAGACTTGTTTTAGCTTAAGTGTAGCTTAATCTGCTTATTGATTTGATAGTTGTTCTAGTTGATAGCTTTATTCAGTCACTTTTAGCTTTGCTTTTCAATTTGAGTTCTAGTATCTTTAAGTTCTTGCAAGTAGCTTCACACATCTCATTTTGATCACTAAGTTTGGATTACTATAGGTTTTTACTCAGCTTTGACTTGTGCTTAAAAAGTCTTCGCAAATTTTCATAAAGATCAGTTAAAGTAGTGTTTGGCATTAGCTAGTGTAAAATTTTCAAGTGTTGATCTTTGGCAAATTAATGTTCATTTCCAGTCACAAAGTCATTACAAAAGGTTTTAAGTCTTTTTCAAGTCAAGACTAAGGTCAAAGAGGCAAATAGCATTGTAAAAGTTTGGGTCATTTTTCAGTCAGTTTCATTCAGAAAAGTTGTCACTTTCATTTGGCTTGCATTTGTTTGTTTATTGATGAAATTCTACCAAACCAGTTCTCATTTTTAGGTCATATTATGAAGTTTTTGAGTCCATAAGCATTTTATACAGTTTTCAGTAAGCAAGTAGAAATAAGCAAAAATATGAACACATAAGCAAATGCAAGTTTCTGTAAATTGAAAACTACTTTTTCATATCTCTTAATCCTCTTCATAAACTTGTCAATTTTCTTTTACAAAATCACTTAGGAAGTGCTTGTGGTTGATTTTTGAGATTTTGAGCTTTTTGAAAAAAAAAACTTGGTCAACGCTGGTCAACATAAGCCAATTTCAGCTTATTTCAAATTCCAAGCTTATTATTGGATGATTTTTGATTAGACTTGATACCCGTTCATGTTTTGAGTTCATTAATTAGTTTCATTATAAAAATCCAGTTGTGCATGTCTAGATTCTTGTAGAGCTTATTTTGTGCTTATTGGAAAGTGCTTATCAGCTTATTAGCCAGTTTCATTAGATTTCCTCTTACAGGTCTAGCTTATTTGTGATTTTAAGCATTTTGCAAGTGGTTTGAACAATTTTGGTTGAGAAATAAGCTCAAACGAGCTTATTTGTTAGCTTAACCCGTTTTTGATATAAAACTTTTCAAAATTGCAACTTAGTCCTTCTTGTATTAGACTTGTTTTAATCTTAGCTAAACTTGATACTTTTTAGGGTTTTCATTAATTCAGTCCTTAAACTTTTAGAGTTTGTTAAAATCAGTTAGTTGGTTTTGGAATTGTTGAGAATTTGTTAGTAGTTTGCATAGTTTTCACTTTTAATCCTCATAGTTAACTGTTTTGACATTTTCAGTCCTTGCACTTGTTAATTTTGCATTTTTAGCATTTACTTTTCATAGAATTTACATTTTCAGTCCTTTTAGTTGTAAAATTTACATTTTGAATTTTACTTGAATAAATACTTGGTAATTGCACGATGTTTTACATATAAGTAGACAATATTTATCAATTTTGCAAGTCATTGTTTGAATTAGCAAATAGAATATCAAAAAAAATACTAACAACCAAAAACAGTTAAAAACCCGATATTGTTAGGACTTTCAATTAGCAAGAACTGAGAAAAACGAACTGCATTATACACAATTTCAAATGGCGCCGCTGGCGGTTCTTTGACTTTACGAGAGACTATCGATTGACGGTTTTCATTGGCTTTTGGGATCCGTTCACCTTGTGAACGTTATTTTTACGTATCATAAATAAAAAACAAATAAAAAATCAAAAATATAAAAATATATAAAAAATAAAAAAATTAACAAAATAATTCTTTTCCTAAAGAATTGACCAAACAAATTAAAAAATCCAAAAAGCAATTTTTTTTCCTAAGAGATTGCACCCAAAAATATATATTATTGGATTCTCTCGGTTTTTATGTACATATAGTATTTTCTCTTAAAAACTCATAAATACAAAAATATTTTTCCATATATTATTATAAGTAAATACGTATACGTATAAGAACAACCAATCTACATATTCTCCATAAGTATTACCGAGGCAATACACCGTGTTGAGGGTCGTTCCGGTCCTTGACACGTGTATCGATCAAACAGAATAAAGCAAGAATAGATAAATACTCTCAATAAGCAACAATTTGAAGAATACGAACATTTAAGTGAATATAAAGGCGATGTGCTATAAAATGCCATCTAAGGGTCAATAGGTACTTAAGTGCTTCGCGCCACCTAACCCCCCGTTCACTTGTGAGTATTCTAAGAAGGAAGGCTTCATTGGAGGTCTTGCACCCAAGTAGTACATACATATATATTATTTTCTTGTGGATATTTCAAATTGAAACTCGAAGAGGATAATCCTTTTCTCTTCAAAGTCACACGAGAGCTTCTCTCTCATTCCTCGTATTGAGTTGCATGCTCACTCGCGGGCGTGCACAAATACCGATTGGTGTACAACCTCTTCCTCCGAAAAGGAAGAAAAAGAGAAAGAGTAAGACCACCACCGTCCATCAAGCCGATCACGAGAATCGTGCTTTGATTCATCCACAACAAGAAGCCATGGCTGTCGATAATCGTTCTTTGATGGAACGTTTGCAAACCAATGTTCATGGATATGCTAGTGCTATTAGGATTCCCGACATTCCCGCAAATACATTTGAGCTAAAAACGTCTATGATTACTATGGTTTCACAATCACCTTTCTATGGTAACAAGAATGATGATCCTCATGATCACCTTAAGAGATTCCTTTCTCTTTGCAATACCATCAAGCACAATGGAGTTCCACATGATGCTATTAAGTTGATGTTAGTGCCATTTTCACTTGAGGGACAAGCTAAGCATTGGTTAGACACCCAACCACCCGATAGTATCACCACATGGGATGGTTTCACCACTAAGTTTTTGAACAAGTTCTTTCCTCCATCTAAGACCATGGCCTTGAGGAGCTTAATTATAGGCTTTCAACAAAAACCTAGTCAATCCTTTAGTGATGCTTGGGAAGAGTATAGAGAGTTATTGAGGCGATGCCCTAACCATGGATTGGATGACGTTCACCAAATCAATACTTTCTATAACGGCCTTAAATCTCACCACCAAGATTCACTCAATGCTTCCGCGGGAGGGAATATTCTTCTTAAATCCATGTAAGAGGCCGTGGACATCATTGAGACTAAAGCAATGGTTCAAACAAATTCTCAATGTGAAGAAAGGGTTCATGTTATCCAAAACAATTCTCAAGCACCTTGTGATAACCAATTCCTCAAGTATCAACATGAGATCATTCAAAAGATGGATAGAGATAGTGAGAGGAATTTTAAGGTACAACAAGAAATGATTCAAGCTATTAAGAGCCTTTCATTGAACAATTCTTCAAATGATGTGAATGCCATTACTCTTTCTTGTGTAACTTGTGGAGGTCCCCATTCTTATGAACAATGTGATAAGGTGCAAGTTTATCAAGGGGAATGCTATGCTTACCAAGACGAACATCGTGAACACTTCAATCCAAATATTAATCCAAATAACCTTTCTTACAAGTCCCAAAACTACCTTACTCCACCGGGATTCCCACCCCAACCACCCACCCAAATTCAACAAAATCCTCCTCAAGTTTTACAAAGAAATCAAGGGCAAACACCACCTTACCAAGGAAATAACTACAAGGCACCCAACAATGTTCAACATCAAGGAAATACCTTTTATCCACCACATCAAGGATTTAATCAACCACTTCCACTTTTCCCCAATCAAGGATATGCTCCAATACCAAATCAAGCTTATCCTCAACTTCAAAATCAAGGATATGGGATGCAAGAGACTCAAGAGTATGTTGACAAGAAAATGCGTGAAATTGAGAAGAGAATGAATGACCAAATGAAACGTATATCGGATAAACAAACCAATAGGCTTTTAATGGCATTAAATCAAAGACCACAAGGGGCTTTACCTTCCAACACACAAACAAATCCAAGGGCAAATGTCAATGCTATTACAACAAGGAGTGGAAAACAACAAAGGATCCTTTACCTCCTAAACCTCCTATTGTTCCACCCACTTCTGCTCCTACTTGTGACAAGCCTTCTACCTCTACTTCACCACCTCAAAATGCTCCCATTCACTCAAACACACCTTCTCAAACCATTCATACTTATCCTCTACCTTCCACACTTCCTAATGAAGAAGCTAACAAAGACAAATCTTCCACTACAACACCTATTCCACCTACACCAAAACCTACTCTTCCATATCCTTCAAGGTTGAAAAAGGACAAGTTAAAGAACAAGGATGACATCCAAGTCTCCAATTTCTTAAGGATGTTCAAGCAACTCAACATCAATATATCCTTTGCGGAAGCTCTTGCTTATATGCCAAAGTTTGCTAAGATGTTCAAGGATTTACTCTCAAACAAAGAAAAATTGGTTGATTTGCCCAACACATCCCTTAATGAAAATTTTTCCGCCGTGCTACTAAAACCTTACCAACAAAACTTGGAGATCCGGGGCGCTTCTTGATACCTTGTAATTTTCCCGGTGTTGAAAATTGCATGGCTTTGGCGGATCTAGGGGTAAGCATTAACCTCATGCCTTTATCGGTTTGGAAAAAGCTCTCTCTTCCCGAGCTCACTCCCACTAGGATGACTCTTGAACTAGCCAACCGAACCATAGCTTACCCCGTAGGTATAGCGGAGGATGTGTTTGTAGGTGTGGATAAGTTTACGTTTCCGGCCGACTTTGTAGTGGTTGATTATGACATGGATCCTAGAGTTCCTTTGATTGTTGGTAGACCGTTTTTGAGAACGGGTCGTACTTTGATAGATGTGGCGGAAGGAGAACTAATTATGAGAGTAGAAGATGAGAGAGTGGTGTTTAAGTTAGGGAAAGTTTGTGATAGGAAAGAGGTTAAGGAGTCTAGACCGTGTGAGACTATTAACATTGTTGATGTGTTAGATGAGGTGTGTGATGAACACTTTCATGATGCTTGTAAGAGTACTAGTGATGAGATGCCCCATGTTGAAACCGTGGCCTCAATTGCTCCCTCTTTAACACCTTTTGGAGAGAGTGATTTCCTCTTGGAGGAATTTGAGTCAAACCTTCTTGGTGATGATGATTCTCCCATTAATTGGGAAGAAGATATTCTTACGATCCAAAAGTTGCTCAATGAGGACCCTATTCCTTCTCCTATTCCAAAAGAAGTTACCATTGAGGAACCCTCCATAGTAAAACCTTTCATAGAGAGTCCACCTCCTATTGAACTTAAGGACCTTCCATCCCACTTAGAGTATGCTTTCTTAGAGGGCAAAGACCAATTACCTGTGATCATTGCTAAAGAGTTGAAAGAGGATGAGAAGGAGCAACTTATTGAAGTCCTTAAGAAACACAAGAAAGCCTTAGCATGGAAAATATCCGACATAAGGGGAATTGATCCACATTTTTGTACACACAAAATCTTTATGGAGGATGACTACAAACCCGCCATTCAAAGTCAAAGGAGAGTTAACCCAAAAATCCATGAGGTTATTAAGAAGGAAGTGATTAAACTCTTAGATGCGGGTATGATTTACCCCATTTCCGACTCTCCATGGGTTAGCCCGGTTCATTGTGTTCCAAAGAAGGGTGGAATCACCGTGGTACCTAATGAGAACAATGAGCTTATTCCCACGAGACTTGTGACCGGTTGGAGAGTTTGTATTGATTATAGAAAACTCAATGAGGCGACTAGGAAAGACCATTTCCCAATACCTTTTATGGATCAAATGCTTGAACGCTTAGCGGGAAATGAGTACTATTGTTTTCTTGATGGCTTTTCGGGTTATTTCCAAATACCAATTGACCCTAAGGATCAAGAAAAGACCACATTCACTTGTCCCTACGGTACATTTGCTTACAAGAGGATGCCTTTTGGCTTATGTAATGCACCGGGGACGTTTCAAAGGTGCATGATGGCGATTTTCCATGACATGATAGAGCAAACTATGGAGGTTTTTATGGATGATTTTTCCGTCTTTGGAAATTCATTTACCTCATGTCTCACCAATCTTGAGAGAATGCTTAAGCGTTGTGAGGAAACACGTTTAGTGCTTAATTGGGAGAAATGTCACTTTATGGTGAAAGAGGGAATTGTTTTAGGACACAAAATATCCAACAAAGGGTTAGAAGTGGATCGAGCTAAAATTGATGTGATTGCTAAGCTTCCCCCACCCACCTCGGTTAAAGGTGTGAGGAGTTTCTTAGGTCATGCGGGATTTTATAGGCGCTTTATACAAGATTTTTCTAAGATAGCTAGACCGATGACTCACTTCTTGGAGAAAGAGGCTCCTTTCATTTTTAACCAAGATTGTTTGGACTCTTTTGAGACTCTTAAGGAGAAATTGACTAAGGCTCCCGTTTTGGTTTCTCCAAATTGGGAATTACCTTTTGAGCTTATGTGTGACGCTAGTGATTATGCGGTGGGGGCCGTCTTAGGACAAAGAGTTAATAAGCATTTTCAACCTATACACTATGCGAGTAAAACCATGACCGGTGCACAACTTCATTACACTACCACGGAAAAAGAGTTGCTTGCTATAGTATATGCTTTTGAGAAGTTTAGACCATACCTTGTGCTCTCCAAAACCATAGTGTATACGGATCATTACGCTCTCAAGTATCTTATGACAAAACAAGATGCTAAGCCTAGGCTTTTGAGATGGGTTTTGTTGCTTCAAGAGTTTAAGATAGAAATTCGTGATAAGAAAGGGGCCGAGAATTTAGCAGCGGACCACTTGAGTAGACTTGAGCATCCTTTTCAAGGAGATTTGCCACATCAAGAAATCAATGAATCCTTTCCATTAGAGGAGCTCATGTCTATCTCTTCCCAAGAGGATGCCACTCCTTGGTTTGCGGATACCGCAAACTATCTTGTGGGCAATGTGCTTATTGAGGGTCTTACTTATCAACAAAAGAAGAAATTTCTTAAGGAAGTTAAGTACTACTTTTGGGATGATCCTTATCTTTTTAGGCAATGTGCGGACCAAATCATTAGACGGTGTGTAGATGGGCCCGAAGCATTTAATATCTTAGAAGCGTGTCATAAAGGACCTACGGGTGGACATTTTGGGCCCAACTATACCGCCAAGAAAGTCTTTGATTTGGGTTACTATTGGCCTTCCATTTACAAAGATGCCCATGAAATGGTGAAATTTTGTGATGTGTGTCAAAGACAAGGAAAAATTACGCAATGTGATGAGATGCCACAAAATTTTATTCAAGAGTGTGAGATATTTGATGTGTGGGGCATTGATTTCATGGGACCTTTTCCATCCTCTAAGGGAAACAAGTATATACTTGTGGCGGTGGATTATGTGTCCAAATGGGTGGAGGCTAAAGCCTTACCTACCAATGATGCTAGAGTTGTTGTGAAGTTTTTGAAACAATTGTTTGCTAGATTTGGTGTACCTCAGGCCATCATAAGTGATCGTGGTACGCATTTTTGTAATGATCAATTCACGAGAGTGATGAAGAAATATGGAGTTAATCATAGACTTTCTACCGCGTATCACCCTCAAACAAATGGTCAAACCGAGGTCACAAATCGTGGTTTAAAGAGAATTTTAGAGAGAACGGTGGGAGAGCATCGAGCTTCTTGGTCGGATAAGCTTGATGATGCTTTGTGGGCGTTTAGGACGGCTTTTAAAACACCAATTGGTTGTACTCCTTATAGGCTTGTCTATGGAAAAGCGTGCCACCTCCCATTTGAGTTAGAACATAAGGCATCTTGGGCTCTCAAGTGGGCTAACTTTGATTTAAACCAAGCAGGTTCTCATAGGAAAAATCAACTCAATGAGATGGATGAATTGAGAGCCAATGCCTATGAAAATTCTTTGCTTTACAAGGAAAAGACTAAGAAATTGCATGATGCTAAGATCAAGAATCGTGAGTTCAAAGTTGGAGAGCCGGTTCTCCTCTTTAACTCAAGGTTGAAACGTTTTGCGGGCAAGCTTAAGTCGAGATGGTCCGGTCCATTCACTATTGCTCAAGTGTTTCCATATGGAACTATTGAGTTGTCACAACCCGATGGTCCAAATTTTAAAGTGAATGGTCACCGTGTTAAGCATTACTTTAGGGAGGACATTTCCGTTGAAATGGTCCAAGAGATCCCTATTTTCCCCATGAATTAATTCATTGTGGGACGAGTCGAGCTAGAGACTCATTAACTCAAGCATCGTATAACTAGGTTTAGAGTGTTATAGGTTAGAAATAAAGGTATAGACTTGGAGATAAGTGTAGGGGAGACCTTCTTTTGTCTTCATGATTGTTTGTAGGGTTGCTCACTCATTTCATGTTTTGGAGCTTATGGAGGAGGCCCTTGTATCCGGTTCACTTCGTTACTATTGTGATCTTTCATTGACACCTTGTGCTTAAACATGATTTCACTAATAGTTGTCCTTTCCTTAACTTGGGTTAAGCAAAGTCTATTCATTGTCATAAGTGTATGGGAAGTTTTTATACTTCCATGCTCTTAGACATTGAGGACAATGTTTAGCTTAAGTGTAGGGGGTCTTCTATCGAAGTGACCTTACCTAGAACTTGTCATTGTCTTTCATGATAACATGGAAAATTGGATTTTCAAACATTTTTCAAATTTTTGATCTACTTTGGCCACCAAAAATATGCATACATAATTTTTGCATCAATCATTTTTCATTTGCATAACACATTTGCATTGTATATATTTCTTCTTTTATGTTTCATCAAAAATATATAAAAAGAAAAAAAAATAAAAAATAAAACATGGTTTAACAAATTTAGACTTCTTTGACATATTAGGCCCGCCATGGATATTTTGACTCAACCCGAGTTTGCTTATCTTAGCACTCTCTAGCTAGTATCCTTAACCATGTAGTCCTTCATTGGTCTATTAGGCTAAGCATCCACCAATCTCATTATTTGAGATTTTAAATTTGTGGAGAATGGGAAATGATAGAGTTGAAGCAAGTGTAAAAGGGCTAGATAAACTTCATGATAATTACTTGTGGCTAAACCCTTCTCTTCTTAACCTCTATTTTCTTCGCATGTATATATTGTTAATAAATAATCAAGAACGGTTTAAATTGGTTTGTAATCTCTTATGCATTTTTGTCTAATCATTCATGGTTGGTATGAGTACGTCTTAAGATTCTAAGTTAGAACGTTTTATGTGTACTAGACTTATGTCATGCTCAATATTTAACGGGTGTTTTTCCTTTTATTCTTTTCAACTTTCTTTGTGAGGAATAAAGAAAAATAAGAGCGGCTTATGAAAAAAATATGAGTGGCTAGAAAAAAAAAGAAAGAAAAAGAAAAGAAAAGAAAAAAATATACAAGACTCCCAAGAGGGGCAGTGTGGTGTTAATTATAGTGACTATTGAGTTCCAATATTACCTTGACGGGTTGCGGGGATTCAATAGATTGCTCCAATCCAATATTACCTTGACGGGTTGCGGGGTTGAAGATCCAAAGTCTCAAAAAGATGGCGGATGTAAATTATTGCGTGAGTTTTATTTTTCTTTCCTTAGCGAGTGTGTAGCTACTTATGAAAGCATGACATGAGGATTTTACACATAAGGCGAATGAATTATTATTCTTGAAACGGACTTGTATTAATTGTGAGCGGTTTTTCAAGTAATGGATGAGAGGATTACTTAGGATTAAAACCGTGCTTCCTTATTTTTGGATTTTACATTTCTTATACTTCACACTTGAATAAATGACAAATTTGCCCACAAGCAATTTGCTCAAATAATAACCGGTTCCACATTTAATTGTCATGAATAAGTTGATGCACTTTTTACTTGTGAATGCAATGATCCCATTTTTAAGCTTGGTATGGGGAAAGTGAAACTTGAGGGTGATAAATGTCCATGGTACCCAAGCCCTAATCAAAGTCATTGAATTATTTATGAGTTATTTCCATCAAAACCATTTCAAGAAAAACCAAAAAGATATAGATAGAATTGTATTTTGTTCATTGCATTGTTAAAAGTCAAAATCATGCATCATGTAGTTTAGAGTAGTGTAGATGCATTCCATATGGCCAAGGTGGATTAATTATGAGGAGAATGTAAATTTGTGCTTTAAAATATATAGAATTGCATGAGGACATGACAATGTTCAAGTGTAGGGGATTTGATATGAGCTAAAACTCATATCAATTTATCAACAAATAACCCTAAAACATGAAGCAAAATACCAATTTATCTTGTAAAAACAGTATTATGTGGTATGTTTGTGTTTGTGTACACTTGTGTAGGTAAAAGGATGCATTTTCAAGCAAACAAGGAATAATCAAGCTTAATTTGATGAAAAAGACAAAAGAGGATCAAAAGTGACAAGAATTTGAAAGTGCAAGGACCTATCTTGATAATCTGCCAAAGTTGAAGGACCAAAGTGTAAATATGTAAAAGTCAAGATCATAGTCAAATTTGGTCAACTCTCAAGTCAACTCAGTCAAAGGATCAATTTTGTTCAAGAATGAAGTTTGAAGGACTAAATATGCCAAAGAAATGAAGTTACAAGCTCAAAAATACAATCTGCCAAAGTTCAAGGGTCATTTATGCCTATTTTGGAAAGTTGATAAGTGTGATCCATGTGCTATACTTTGGACCAATGAGAAGCCAAAGAAATATGAACCTGGATTGCCACATCATGGCATTTATTACCCACTAGCGCCGCCTTCATTAATAAACGAATCATAACAGTTCAATCCGTGTGCACCCATTTCGACCAATGAAAGCTTGACACGTGGCATTTTCAAACGAACAAATATTTCCAGGATCGATTTGGAGCTAGAGGCAATTTCATGAAAAGATATAAACATCAAAATTGCTCAAAATCACAAGACGAATCTATTGGTCATAACCAATCAACCTGAAATCAACTCTACAAAGAACCCCTAATTTGAGTTCATACCTGCAAAATCAATTAAGCACAATTGGACACGTGGAGACCTGGGATTGGTTCCAACACGTCACCAACCCCAACTGTTCTTCTTCTCAAGTCTATAAATAGGATGATTAGGATTCATTTCTGGTGTGTAGTTGTAAAGTGTGAAAACACACACACTTTCTAGTTCTTTCACCGTTTTCTTAGAATTTAGCTAAACTACTCAAGAGTTTGACACACTCTTGAGTTAGTTAGTTAGTTTGTAACAACTTAACAGCCTTGTAACCAATTCTCCATTAATAAAATTCAAATCCTTACTTTCCCGCCAAAGCTTCTTACCTTCTTTACTGTTCATCTCCTATTACCATTGTGTTTCTTGTTGCTGATTTGAGTTTGTTATGATCATTCCTTGATCATAACTGAATTTGAGAGAAGATTGTAGCTGTTTGATTGATTTCAGTCCAAGTTCATAGCATATGTGATGAATTCAAGGCATTTTACCCTTTTTGATGATGTGTAGCTGTTTTGTTGATTGTAGATAGTTGAATCTAGTGCTAAGGTGGTGGTTAGCACTAGACTAGAGAGTTCAGCACTCCTCTACTGCTCAAAGGTTACTTCACAAGGTGCAAACGCCTCTTGTTTTGGTTCCACTCAATTGTTACAATGCATGCTTCATTCCTAGCTTATATCTTGTTGATTGTATGATAAAACTTGTTTAGCCTGGTTTTGGTTTGATTCTAGACTTGTTTTAGCTTAAGTGTAGCTTAATCTGCTTATTGATTTGATAGTTGTTCTAGTTGATAGCTTTATTCAGTCACTTTTAGCTTTGCTTTTCAATTTGAGTTCTAGTATCTTTAAGTTCTTGCAAGTAGCTTTCACACATCTCATTTTGATCACTAAGTTTGGATTACTATAAGTTTTTACTCAGCTTTGACTTGTGCTTAAAAAGTCTTCGCAAATTAAAGTAGTGTTTGGCATTAGCTAGTGTAAAATTTTCAAGTGTTGATCTTTGGCAAATTAATGTTCATTTCCAGTCACAAAGTCATTACAAAAGGTTTTAAGTCTTTTTCAAGTCAAGACTAAGGTCAAAGAGGCAAATAGCATTGTAAAAGTTTGGGTCATTTTTCAGTCAGTTTCATTCAGAAAAGTTGTCACTTTCATTTGGCTTGCATTTGTTTGTCTCTTGATGAAATTCTACTAAACCAGTTCTCATTTTTAGGTCATATTATGAAGTTTTTGAGTCCATAAGCATTTTATACAGTTTTTAGTAAGCAAGTAGAAATAAGCAAAAATCTGAACACATAAGCAAATGCAAGTTTCTGTAAAATTGAAAACTGCTTTTTCATATCTCTTAATCCTCTTCATAAACTTGTCAATTTTCTTTTACAAAATCACTTAGGAAGTGCTTGTGGTTGATTTTTGAGATTTTGAGCTTTTTGAAAAAAAAGCTTGGTCAACGCTGGTCAACATAAGCCAATTTCAGCTTATTTCAAATTCCAAGCTTATTACTGGATGATTTTTTGATAAGACTTGATTTCCCGTTCATGTTTTGAGTTCATTAATCAGTTTCATTATAAAAATCCAGTTGTGCATGTCTAGATTCTTGTAGAGCTTATTTTGTGCTTATTGGAAAGTGCTTATCAGCTTATTAGCCAGTTTCATTAGATTTCCTCTTACAGGTCTAGCTTATTTGTGATTTTAAGCATTTTGCAAGTGGTTTGAACAATTTTGGTTGAGAAATAAGCTCAAACGAGCTTATTTGTTAGCTTAACCCGTTTTTGATATAAAACTTTTCAAAATTGCAACTTAGTCCTTCTTGTATTAGACTTGTTTTAATCTTAGCTAAACTTGATACTTTTTAGGGTTTTCATTAATTCAGTCCTTAAACTTTCAGAGTTTGTTAAAATCAGTTAGTTGGTTTTGGAATTGTTGAGAATTTGTTAGTAGTTTGCATAGTTTTCACTTTTAATCCTCATAGTTAACTGTTTTGACATTTTCAGTCCTTGCACTTGTTAATTTTGCATTTTTAGCATTTACTTTTCATAGAATTTACATTTTCAGTCCTTTTAATTGTAAAATTTACATTTTGAATTTTACTTGAATAAATACTTGGTAATTGCACGATGTTTTACGTATAAGTAGACAATATTTTTTAATTTTGCAAGTCATTGTTTGAATTAGCAAATACAATATCAAAAAAAATATTAACAACCAAAAACAGTTAAAAACCCGATATTGTTAGGACTTTCAATTAGCAAGAACTGAGAAAAACGAACTGTATTATACACAATTTCAATTCCTGTTCATATCTCTTGGATCATAGCATTGTGCTATTGATTCTCGACTTATTTTTCTTTTTCCAACATCAAATAAGCTTTTTAAAGCTTAATAGACTTAAAAACCTCTTGCAGAACTATTAAAACATAAACAAGCCTTATCTATGCACACTAAGGCCCGATAAGGCCCATGAAACACATTTAATAGAGCCAAGACTTAAAACGAGCGTGCACTATTTTATCCAACCTTGTAAACTATCAGGGACTTATTTGGCCATTTGTCAAACATATTATAAGCCCTAGGATAATAAGACAAAACTCTAAGGAATAAACATGGATTTCAATGAACTTAAAAGAAGCCCTAGTTGATATAACACGGATAAAAAAACCCTAGGGGTTGATTTTGCCACTTTTGAAACTAAATTTAAGCCCTAGGTTATTTTGTTGGAAAAATATTTATGCCCTAAGGGCCACATTACAAAAATAGAAGGACCAAATGTGTAAATTATCAAAACATAAAAGACAAATTACTTTGTGCATTAAAATTTACTCCTCAGAGGCATACGATCAATAACTACATTTTAAATATCACCGGTGAGTATAAACTTGAGTTCACGAGATTACAAGTTCAAGAAAAAGTGTCCTCACTTGTTCCCTGGACGAGTAACTTCATCTTAAGCTTTGAGGACAAAGCTAAAATAATGGGTAAGTGCTGTAAAACCCCAAATTTTGGGCTTTTAACACGTCACTGGTTTTACTCTTATAACCACTCATCGTATGATATTTTTACCAACCACTTTTATCAAACAAGAGCATAATATAGTAAATATTATATATTTACTTATATTACTTAAAATCTTGACACTTTAACCATTGATCCATTTTATTTATTTATTTTTAAACACATTTTATGTGTATAAATCATTACTAAATATATTAATTATAATTATAATTAATAATGACGATTCAAAATGCCACGCATTAAAACTATATATATATAAATTTTTAAACACAAAACATTTGTACCAATTTACCAATACTTGTCTTATATCAACCTAAAAAAAATATATCTCGTGTATATGACAACACAAGAACAAAATCTTAAACTTAACAAAGTTATTAAGCTAACACTTCTTTGGATCTCTTTTATTCTACACATGGGATATTACACAAAATTTACAAAAATCAAGCTTCCCTTAGCACCAACATTGTACACGCCCCATACTACAAACCTATGTGATCTTGCTACCTTCCTCCTTCCATAATTTTAGAACACATCACCCCCAAGGCCTTGATATTTTGAAATGTGATGATGTAGCTTCATGGTGACCACTTGTTAGTTTCATACCAACCTAGTAAGGAGTTGTCTTTGTTTTGTAAAATGCTAAATATGGGTGACGTCTTCTACCTATCAACCATATCTTCCATCCAAAATTTTTGATCTCATATCCATGAAAGACAAGGGAGGGACGTGGCTTATACCACAACCATATTCCATGCAAAACTCAACCCTAAATCTCTACTAATGTTCTATAAAAACCAAGCTCAAACACTCCCCATTTTCGATCATTTACCTCTCTCGGCTCTCACTCTTTAACGGTAAACATCACACCCACACATACTTCGCATACTATGTTTATGTTTCTGGTTGTGACACAAGCAGAGACAAACACATACCAACCTTCCCCTTCTCTCTTGTTGTACTCGTTTGTTCAAGCAGCAAGCAACAATAGCAAAATGTTAACCAATAACATTACCACCCAAACCATTATTTTGTGCATAATTCGGCATAACAGGAGCACAAAAACAACCAAGGGTGGTTTCAGATCTGGCCTCACTATTAAATATCTGGCCTCACATTTACTGAAACACACATAAATTACTTAGGTAATTCTACTGCTTTGTGATCATACTGTGCAAGCATACTCAGTGACTTATTACTACTGCTCCATTATTGAGGTGAGTTCATGGCCCCATCTGTTACTGTTTTATAACTGGGGGAGAAAATATACTTAATTATTGTTTATGCAAACACTTACGGACAACAACAACTTATTGCCTATTGTTTGCCCCATTCTCGTGGACTGTAATAGTTAATAGTGTAGCGCGAAATGTATGAATAGATCTATTCGGGTATTGACAACACCTGCCCTGACGTGATCAGCTGTCACGTACACGCTTAGGCCAAGCAACAAGTTTATTTCATTGTCGAACTGAGGGAACATCATCAGGATAGACCCAAATGGGTGTACTGAGCATCATTGTCTAGCTTCTATTACAGGGCAGTAGGAACTACTATAGCATTGGGTTGTGATTTTTCTGCTATGATCGTGGTGTTTGGCATAACAATACTTATACTTTTTGAATTAAACTCTATGAATTCACCAACCTCGTGTTGACCCCCACATTTTACTTTATATGTTTTCTCAGGGAAATAAACAGGTTCATGCACTGGATTCCAGCATCATAGGAAGCATGATATTTACCATCGGGCTGGGATATTTCTTCAAATTTATAATAAATGTTGTTTTCAAGACAATTTATTAAATCTGCACATTTGATTCATGTAATATGTTTAAATGATATTTTATGATCATGCTCTGTATACTATTTGCTATCGATCCACCAAAGTAACACCCCAATTACTATTCCGCTGCATTTGACCATTTGGGGGTGTTATAAAAATCGTCTCTTTCAGGTTGATGGTCGTCAGTTTCTTTTTCAAGAGATTCTACATATTTCAAATCGTCAAACATTTCTTGATCTATTAACTTTTCAAATTCCAAAGCATGTTTCTTTGTTCTTTCCGCAAGAGGAATCAAAATAGTTTTCACAAGAACAATTATATCATGAGGAATTTCTTTATCACCTTTCAAAAGTTCACGTTTTTTCCAGTCATCATCACCAACCTTTTTGAAATTTACAATCTTACTCTTAAGAATACTAAGTGCTTGCTTACTCTTGCTTATAGAAGCTTGATGCGGCAAGTACCCGATATATTTTGAAACATTAGTTTTCTTTGTGGCAAAAACTTGTCTCCATTGACTTCTTATTTGTGCACATTCGTAAAATATTTGCTCACGAGACTTCTGTTTTTGTGGTTTAAAAATTTCATAAAGACTATTTTCATAAGCATAATTATATGGTTTCACAAAGTCTTTATTCACAGGTGATATACTCTCCTCTTCAAAACATAGTGACTCATCACTATCGGGCCTAACAAGAAGACAATCAAGGTCGGTCCATTGGGACTCCTAAAGATATAGTCGCGGGTTCTCAGATTGAGCTTGCTTGAGGTACTTAGGACCAACAAAACTAGCTTTACCCTTGAAAAACGAACGAGGTGCCAACATTATCATGGTTTGAATGGATTCATTTGCTTTATAAATAATTTTCTTAAAATCAATTTGAACTTCAAATTCCATGACTTTGTCAATGTTTAGCTTGTTTAATTTTGAAATCTTTTTGCAAGTTTGCAACCTCTTCCGTCTTCACAGTGACTAGTTTAGTTTTATCTTCTTGAAGAAAACCTATCTTTTGAGTTAACTCATTCACTTTGGTGGTAGCAAGATACGTTTTGTGTCGTTCCGCACCTAAGGAGGTGTTATAATTACGTTTCTCTTGTTCTAAAAGCTTAAGAGTTTCGTTGTATTTTGTTTCAAAAACATCCATGACATTAGTAATGACAACCCCTTTGTACCTTGCAAGCTCTTTGTCTTTTTAAATAAGCTCATCTCTGCAGCTTGCAAGAAACTCAAAAGATTTTATAACTGTAACTTTGCTTTCTTTAAAATTTTGAGTGAGCATAGCGTTTGCCTTCTTTAATTGCTTTTGACTCTTTTTATTTTCTTTGACATCTTTTTGTAAAAAAGCAATTAAGTTAACAAGCGCAATACGCTCCTCATCATCATCATACTCGTTTGCATGTTGATCATCCTCACACTCATTATTGTACATGTCTGGTGAATCGGGTGTGGTATTGCTACCAACCGTTTCCATCATACATGTGTCAGTAATGGTTGTTGGAAGCTCACTATGCTCATGAATATCACCAAACACATTATATTCGTCGTCAGTATGTACCTTATCGATTGGCTCTGTGTCAAAGATAAGACCATTGTCATCTTCAGTGACTTTGAGAACTTCTTCAACCTTTGCCATGTACGAGTAATGTGCTTCGAGTTCTTGGTCGAAGACTTCATCATCAGTGTCGTCAAGCATTGCTCCTTCCTCCGCCGACAATTTAACCCCTGCATCCATCTTCTTGCATAGCAGCATTTTCTCCTTATGATATGCATAATCCTTGACCCGTTTCGGCTTTCTGCATTCCTTTGCCATATGCCCAAATCCGTTGCAATTATAACATTGAATCCCACTTTGCTGAACCACTTGAGTACCAACTGTTTCCCTATTCCCAGTAACAGTAACAACTCTTTGATTACCATATACAGCAGGTTGTCGATCATAACGTGTAGAACCCTCAACATGCGTTGGATTACGTCGATCATACCTTGAAGGACTCTCCCCACGCCTACGTGTATCAAACCTTGAAGGGCTCTCAACATACCGCTTGCGCGTATTAGATGACGTTAGGAGGTTGTTGTTGGTGGGTTTGTAAATCTTCTTGTAAGACTTCATTATGAAAGCAATTTGTTGTTCCATTTCCCTATCTTTCTGAGCTTGTTCTTCATCACTATCTTCTTCGGATGAGTGCTCAAATTATGGTGATGGTGCTCTAGGCTCTTTACCTCTTGATCTTGTGGGAGCAGATGTCTTGGATGCAGTGGAGTATCTTGGTGATGATGATTGGGGTGAGTATGACTTTGGAGCACGAGAGCGATGATTTGGATAATGTTGAGTAGTAGATACCAAAGCAAGTGGATTAGCAGTCTTTGCTACCCGTTCAGCTCGAAGTTCATTTGCCTCATTCTGAAATTGTTTCAAAATGTCAAAGAGCGTGTGATAGTTGACCTCGTCTAACTTATTTTGTTGTTTCACCAATGTTACAAATCGTGTCCACTCTGGTTGAAGTTGCTGTAGAAATTACACATTGACTTGCATGTTGGAGACTTCTAAGTTGTTTCGTGTCATGTCATTCATCATCTTGTAGAATATGGAGTAATATGAATCAATCGATTCTCCATCCAATGAAGTAAACTTTCCAAAGTTCCAGAACAAGTTTGTTTTGACATCTTGCTTGTTAAGTGATTCTCCTTGTTGCAAGCGTTCAATGGCAAACCACATTTCTTTTACAGTAGACCAAGTATCAATCGTTGAGTAAATATCATCCCCAATCCCACTTAGAATCAAGTAGATTGCTTCCTTATCTGCATCAATCCAAGCACGTTTCTCGTTCGTAGTGTTCGCATATGTTTCCTCGATTGTCTGTTCATCGGAACTGGGCGTCGAGTCGGTTGCTGGAATTGCAGGAATGGTTATTGTAGTGAGAGTATAGGGGCCTTCTTTGATGCAACGGCGTAGAACATCACCATTTGGCTTAGTATCAAGATATCGAATAAAACATGATTGTCATTGTGCATATCGACCAAACACTAGCATTGGTGGTCTCTCTTTGTTACCCACCACCATGATGTTGTTGTTTGTCACACGATACTCTGTAGTAGAATCCATCTTGATGAACTTTGAAATGAATATGGATCTTAAGTAGATGTGATAGTGATTTTTGTTGTAGAGAAAAGTAGTTGAAATCCCCTAAAAATGTTCTTGAAAAACCAAAAAATTCTCCAAGACCAAAAACACACTATTTTTTAAGCGTATTTCTAGAATATTAAAAAAATCTTCGAATCTGTCGCAATGTCAAACAATCTGTCGCAATGCAGAAAGTAAATGTATCGCAATACCAAAGAAGTTGTCGCAATGCACAAAGTGAATCTATCGCAATAACCAAACAAGTACTCTGTCGCAATATCTAATTAAGAATTTGTCGCAATATACAACAAAGAAACCTATCGCAATGTTTGTCGCAATGTTTGTCGCAATCCATAAACCCTAGCCATTGCGATGGAAATCAACCCAAATTATGTCGCAATGTATGAACAGTTCCGAAAAAATGAGTAAAAATGAGATTTTTTATTAGAAATCCGTGATTTTAACCAATCCAAAGCACCCAAATCCTTACCACAACTATGTAGGAGATTTATATCAAGATTTAGAGCACGGAAAACACTAAAAAAATGAATCCGAGATGATTTATGGATTAAATCATACGAATCAAATGAAATAACAACAACCAATCACAAATCTATCCCATGAGGATTGATACCAATTGTTGTCCCATAAATATGTGATGATCAAACAAGAAATAAAGAAGAAAGATAGATGAAGTAGATGAATTCTAGAGAGAGAAAGTAGAGAGAGAAAAGAGAGAGAAGTGTGTGAAACTTTAGGAATATTAGATTAAGAAAATGAATAACCAACACCCTTCCTAACATGCTAGGAAGGGTATTTATAGTCCCCCTACATGTGGGCTTGTTTATGGACTATAATCTTTGGGCCGGGCTCGAATAGATGCTTAGTACCTTGAAAGAGGCCTTTTAAGCTAGCCATCAAGCCCGTAATGTCACGACTATTTAACTAATTATTACAACGTTCTAATAAACGATACATAATAAACCTATGACCGAACATTATTGTTTGACTCAATATTTTGAGGCTAACATTGTGAATATCATATCTCACATTAGAATTAAGCACATAATCATTAAACTTAACAGGAATCTTAGTTTCTCACGAGACCTTCTTATTTTAGGTTTCTACACACCATCGTGCATATAAGTTAAACTATAATTATTTTAAACAATGCCCTCAGACCAGTCTTGGGTAAGCTCATCAATGTGGGTTGCATAATGCCCTCCAATTTGATTGTGACCTTGAGGAGATACAGGTTGTTGAGTCTTAGAATGTAGCAAACCCCCTTCCTCACTTGATGAATCTTTCCCATCATCATATGGACTTAAGATATGATAATTATAAAAAAATACAAGTGATTAGCTTTACTTTTTCTTTCAGCATCAGCTGACTCATAAATTTGCTTAAAAGGAAACACATTTTCATAAAAATTTACATACCCTGAAAAGAAAATATTTCTTGTATCCATACTCAACAACTTGTAAGCCTTTTTGTAGAAGAATACCCAATAAGAACACATTTTTCAGATCTAAACGAAAGTTTATCATGATTATTTAAAACATTTGGAAAACACAGACAACCAAAAGATCCTAGGTGGGAAAGGTTAGGTTTTTTATTATTGACCAACTCAAAAGGAGACTTGCCTTGTAAGACAGATGATGACAACATGTTAATAAGATAAACAGCAGTAAGAACACAATCAAACCAAAATCTAAGAGGGGTCCCCCCTGAAACATAAGACTCTTTGCTACATTAAGAATGTGCCTATGTTTCTTCTCAATAACCCCATTCTGTTGAGGTGTATGGGCACGAGAAGTTTGATGAACAATTCCTAACTCATTAAACATAGTACTCATTCTTTTATTCACAAATTCAGTTCCATTATCAAACCTGAAAATTTTAAGCTTAACTTGATATTGATTATGAATCATATTAATGTAAGACAAAAACATTTCACAACTTTATCTTTGGTTTTCAAAAGATATACCCGTACAACTCTGGAATAGTCATCAACAATTGTCAAAAAAATACATAAACCCTTCTCTGTTGTGAACCCTGTAAGGACCCCATAAGTCCAGATGAACAAGTTCACCAAGAAATTTAAACTTATGATCAAACATGGGAAAAGGCTCCCTAGTCTGTTTTGCCATTTGATAGACTTCACATACATAAAAAGAAGTATTCTCAGGCATATTTAAATCATGTTTAAGCACTGATAAAACTTGATCAACAGGATGACCAAGTCTATTATGCCAAACCATCTTAGAAGCATGAAAAGCTAAAGTCCTATTAGACATACCTATATTGCTATTTTTATTAATGTTAAACACATATAGACCGCCAGATTCACTACCAGTCCCCAAGACAGTCTACCTTTTCAAATCCTAAATATAAAATTTATTATCATCAAAACCAACAAACAATTAACTATCCCTAATGAGCTTATTAACAAATAGTAAACTCACATAATAACCAAGGACAACCAAAACATCATATAATATCACATTATTAGTCAACTTTAAATTCCCAATATGACTGATAGTAGCCAAAGTTCCACTATGATGACCAATAATAATTTTAAGATCAGAAATGTCAACAACATTAACCATTCCAACCGTAGAAACAGTTAAGTGTTGATTAGCACCAGAATCAATAATCCACCCCATTGTAATAGTCTGAACACTCAGACTAGAATTAGCAGAAAAAGTACTTAGAAAAATTAACATTAAACCACACATTACAGTTTAGGAAAGAAACCCTATCTACCATATTGGCATGAATGCTTCCATAAGGTTTATCATTGATCATATTAAGCAATTTTTGAATTTGTGCGTTAAGGAGTAAAACCAGAGGACATACTAGAAAAAGACTGCTTATCATTAGATTTAAGAACCACATTAAAATTATAAGTTTGCTAAATAAAACCATTGTTCCTCTTAAACCCAAGAGGAAACCCAACAATTTCATAACATCTATCAACAGTGTGACCTACTTTCCCATAATTTTTATAGTGCAAGTTACGATTAGGCCCTCTATTGACAAAGTTACCATTACCATTAGCATTAGAACCTCTAGTAAATCCATTTCCAATATTGTAAGATTTCTTATTATTATTATTATTATTATTATTATTATTATTATTATTATTATTATTATTATTATTAAACCCATACTTAACAAAAAAAACATTCAACTTAGAATCAATACCACCGGAGTGCTCAAGAATCCCTCTATGTGATTCCTATCTAGATACAGTGGCATACGCATATTTAATCTCAGGGAGAGGATCCCTAGTCAAAATTTCACTCCTAACATGCTAATACAATCATCCAAACTTATTAGAAACTACACCATCTTCATAAGCTGCTGATGTAAAACCAACTCAGTACTAACAACACAAGTACATGGAACAACACAAGAACAGTTAGACAACTTAGTCAAAGCATAAAATGCTCTCCAAAGAGAGTTTAATCTATGATAATAATCAGCAACAGAAGTAACACCTTGTTTTACATTATTAATTTTTTGAAGCAGATTAAAAATCAGAGAACCATCAACCTTATCATAAGTGTTATTAAGTTCACTCCAAAGAAACGCAACATTATCATAATACACAAGACTCATATATATGTCTTGAGAGACAAAATTCATAATCCAAGTAAGAACAATAACATTACATATATCTCACTAAGCAGATAACACATCACTAGTAACATATGACTCTTTCAAACAAGAACCATCAACAAAATTAAACTTATTCCTAGCCTGTAAAGCAGGTTTCATAGCACTAGACCAGATTCTATAATTTTCAGTACCAAATAGCTTAAAAGAAATAAGAGTAGTAGTAGTAGTAATATCATTAGTCTACACATGTAAATGATGACCACCATCCAAACCATTAATAGAAATAGGAGGAACAAGAGGATTACTACCACCAGCAGACATGATGACAAAGAAACAAGAACAGATAAACATACACCAAATCTACACAAGAATCAACTAAGATAGAAGCAATAAACAAACAATTAAGCAGAAACACAAGAACAAGCAAGAATAATAATCAAGACTAAAACGCTCAAGAAATAGATGATTGCAATCCTTGGCTTATCACCTATCAGTAGGAAGAGCAGGTATTCACACTTCTCAAGGGAAGAGGATGAAGATGTTACCCACTGAGTTTGTAGTGCAATCACTAGAGACAACAATTAAAAAAACAAGAAAAAAAACTTACGAAGCTTACAAAATACAACGGAACAGGTCCCCCGTGCTCTTGATTCAAGTCAAGAAACACAAGAAACCAACCAATTGAGCCCAAAACCACTTAGGTGCCGTTTGGTTCGGGGATATTCAAGAATATTGGGGGATATTCAAAATTTTTATATTTTAATATCCCCCAAATATTGTGTTTGGTATAACCAAAGAAGGAATTTAAAATTCCTTGAATTCCCAAAATGAGGGATATTAGAATTCCTCAAAAAAGTGAGGAATTTTAATTTACTTGAAAATTATTTTTCATAAACTTTTTTTCTTGTCGTTATTATTTCGGTTTTTATGTTTAAATAAAAAATTATAAAATTTTAAAAATTTATATAAAATTTATAAAACTTATATAAATTTAAGTAAATATTTATATAGAATTTTTTATGAAATATATATATAATTTTTATAAAATTTATTGAAACTTCTTAAAACATTTAAATACTTTTTTTATAAAATTAATGAATTTTTTATAAAATATATATAATTTTTTTTATAAAATTAAATAATTTTTTTAAAAAATTTAATGAATTTTTTTATAAAACTTATATAAAATTTATATAAATTTTTTATAAGATTTTTATAAAATTTATATAATTTTTTTTTAAAATTTTATTAAATTTTTATAAAACTTAATGAATTCTTTTATAATATTTATATAATTTTTTTTATAAAATTTATGATTTTTTTATAATATATAAACTTTTATAAGGTTTATATATATATTTTTATAAAATTTATATAAACTTTTTATAAATTTTGTGTAAGAATTTAAAAACTTTATATAATGCTTTTATAAAATTTATATAAATTCTTATAATATTTATATATATATATATATATATTTATAAATTTTAAATAAAATTATTATATATTTTTTATAAAATTTATATAATTTTTTTAAAATTTATATAAAATGTGAAAATTCGAATTTTAATCTTTTAAATAGAAAATATATATAAAAAAATATTTATTCGTTAATTGGTTCAACCTAAAATCAAGATTTCAAAAATTTATAAATTCTGCCAACCAAACATGCTTAGGCATTTTAAATTCTAGAATTTTAAATTCTGAGGAATTTTAATATACTAGAATTTAGAATTCCAGAATTTTAATATCTTGAACCAAACGGCCCCTTAGAACACAAAATCCCCAAAAATTAAAATTAGGGTTTCAGAAACCCTAGCTCAAAAATCACTGGATCTTTCGATAATCAACAATTCCTAACACGGCTGTTCAGAATCGTAATCAAATCACCACAATATGGGTGCAATCGAGTCAAGCCAAGCTTAAGCTTTATAGGGCTTGAGCCTGGCTTGATAAAACAATTGTAGACTTGAGCTTGGTTTGATAGCTTGTCAAGCTTTAACAATCCAGACTTGAGTTTGGCTTGATAAGGCTTGATTAAAGGTTGAGCTTGGCTTGAAAAGCTTGAATGTGTATAAAATTAATTATTTATAATAAAACTCATCAATAAAAACATATGTATAAAGTAAAATAATCAAAAACCATATCTCAAAACCAAATCCTATTCATTTAACATTAATAAAATCCAAGATAATAAATTCCAAACCCATGGTTTGATATATAAACATCTAGTTTCCTTGTGCCGGTTTTCTGGACATCGCTCCTGCCTACACTGGTAATATACCAAACCACATTTGTCATATAGTAAACATGAGCACTGTATAATTAGAAGCCCACAACAACACCAAACTACATGGGCTTCATAAATCACATACAAACTATAAGTAAAAAACAACATAAGTTACCATGGTATACACTATTGCTTGTATCCAGAATAGTGTCTAAGTCAGCCAAGACCAAGGGATATCTGACAAAGCCAGTGGGATTGACAGAGGTCTTACGAAAAGTAGTCTGACCATCAAACTCTAACATGTAGGCATCATCCTTTCGGATACGACACTCGTCTGCATTATTATGGACCACAAAATATTTGATGGTATAAATTAAGCCTTCCCTAATTCTCAAGAAATTATGGGCTACTCCCGCCTTGGCAGTACAATGGATAGCCTGACCCTGAAAGGAAACTGTAATATAATAGGAAAAAAAAACATGAAGGAGAAATAAATAAGCAAAGTCTACCTTGAATCCGAGACAATATAATCCGTGCTCAGGTGTTTTTCCTTTATATTTTGCACATCCCACATACGACAAATCAATACAGTAATTGTTCCACTCATGCCTACCCGCAGGGAATCCAAAAACAATGTCCCATTTCTCGTTAGAGCATTATCAGAGTTTGTGCTCCTACTTGCCATACCATTGTTGCCATTTAGCCTAGATGAAATTGAACGCCCATGGGAACTATTTCCAGTACAACCATTAGCAAAGTTGCTTCCATTAGGGGCATCATTAGAGTTGTCCCCAACAGCAGGCGTGGATCTAGAAATAGTTGGTGATGAAGCAGGCTCACCATCATTGTTTTCGTTGCTTTCATTAAATTTCTTTTTACTTCCATTAATTTCCATAATGTAATCCCTATAATTATTTTTTCCTCTGGGTTTGAAGTCATGTGTTCATACGTAGCCAACTACCTCATATTTAAAGAGATCTAGCATTCATTTTCTGGAAGACGAAACAACAGGACCTGTAAGTATGTCCTAATTAATTAGCACCCATCAATTAAACACCTTATAATGGAAACCTCTACATCTTTGTCGGCCCTCTTCAGGTCACGATAAAATTGTTCGGATGTACCACATTTATTCCCAAAATTCCCCCTCATGATTAAGCTTCCCCCTTATGATTGAACTTCCATCTCATGATTAGCCTTTCCCTCATGATTAAACTTCCCCTCATAATTAGGCTTGCAGCTCATGATTAGCCTTCTCCTCATAATTAAACTTCCCCTCATGATTTAGTTTGCCGCTCATTAATGAGACCTGTAGAGTGCTCAGGATTTATAGATAGTAAGATGTCTTTTTTAATGTAATGTTTTTTTATTAAATGTAATATACTTTTTTAATTAAATGTAATATTTTTTATTTTTTTTTTCAAATATTTTTTTAACTAGGTCGTTTTGTTGAAACAAATAAGTCGCAATAGGTCGTCTAAGATAAAAAGTGGCCTAAAACACATAGAAAACTAATTAGGCTAATAATACGAGGGTTATTAACTTTTTAGTGTATCCGAAACAAACATTTTAAGAAAGTAGTCAGAAAATGGATTCACAGTGGTATAACGATGTTCCCTGCTCTTCGATCGCCGTCGAATCCATCATTACTGTCGGTACTGTAAGTATTCCAAAGTACAAAATCATTTTTAATCATTATTATTAGACAATCAAACATTTGCAAGTGAAAATATTATATATATATTTGCAGGGTGGATTGATCTGGGGTTCTTGTGCTGGTAACTATGATGCCAAGAAAATAGGTATTTCACTCATTACTTATTACCTGCTTGGTAATTAGGAGTTAAAATTTGTTCAAAAAAAAAAAATTAGGAGTTAAATTACTTTGGGTACCATAGTTGTATAGTCCTAATTAGTAAGTGGAAACGCTAACTGCTCGTCAATACTACTACAAATAGCATTTTGATTTGCAGCGTCCAGAGGAAAAGTAGGATGGCTAGTTGCTTTCTTCCAAATAACGGTTTTTGTGCAAAATACTGACGCTTAGTTGCTTCCAAACATACTCAATTGAACAGGGACTAGTGTTTTAGCTTGGTTGTATTAGAGTAAGGGGGTGTCCTCTCTCCACTTTTGCCCCACTGCTCTGTCAACTCAGCACACGTCACACAAAAACAACTCACAAAAATACCCCTCACTCATGACATTTCTCTCTCTTTTCCACTTTCGCCCCACAAAAATACATCCTTCACTCACAAACCCAAATTAAAAAAAAAATGGTAATTTTTTTTTTGTCTTATTCCTTTCATAGTATGGCGAAGAGGGCAAAGTGAACAGGAGAAGAGGGGGTCGGTGGTGTGGTGGAGAGAAGAGAACCTGAGAAGAGAGAGAATGTTGCCACCTAGGATTCGGCGAACCAACTTCTCCGTGATACCCCTCCCTCTTACATTAAGCACAAGCTGGTTCGAAACAGCCAGCTTATATAAGCATACCCTTCCAAGTGACTCTAAAGTACAGGGTACAGTACTCGATAAATTACCGAAAACTTTTACCCAAACACCCCTCTAGTTAGATATTGCCAAACACTCCAACAACTAACTTAACAAGATAAGTACATCTAAACACTATCTACCCATCCTGTTTGATTTTAGTTTTATCATATTCACTTCCGGTAGTAATTCTAGTATAAAGTTTGGAAGCTAGAAGATTGGTTTGTTTCTGGCTTTTTTTTTTTGTTGACAGATTGATCTACTATATTTATGCGATATATTTTGTTTGTTTTGCAACCACCACCAACTCACTATGGTGACCTAGTGGTTAGGCACCATAATTTCCTCCCAAGAAGTCTATGGTTCAAACCTCACTGGGTACACATTTTGGGGGTGGCCAGGTAAAGAGTCGGAAACGTTCACGGGATACCCCGGTTAGGCCATGTCAATATGAGTCAAAGACTCGCCCTCCCTTGGGAAAACCTTGTCCGTTTACCCGTTCAATTTTTGCTTGTTTTGCATTTGATAGATAGATGTTCAATATCTAAGTTATCTGTTCTGTGAATATGATATAGGTCTGACTGGCATTGATCGTGCTTCTTTCGTGGTAAGTTATTTAAAATTTCTTTTACAACTCTTATTGGCATGGTTAACTGGTATCCACTTGACTGCAAAAATAAACATGCAATTTTATATAGCTTTAATTATGAAATTTAAGTATCAAACAGCAATGGTAAGTGTGTGCTCACAACTCATCAGTCTTGGTAACAAGCGTATGCAAGCTCATGCAAGATACATGTATTGTTGTGGTGATTGGTTCATTCATCTTGATAAGAATCACATGGCATACCTAAATTTGTATGTTCTTCTTATACTTGTGGTTCCTAAACAATTGATAGTTTTGTATTTTATGTTCCTTGCAGGCTAAGACGGTTGGCAAATATGGGTTTCAATGTGGTAATCATTGTCATCGCATATATCTTTCAGTTCAAAATTACTTTATCAACTATGATTGTGTCCATCAGCTTAAGTCACTTTTCCTGATATCGATTTCCTTCTCCTATGCTGTCTAGGACTTTTTGCTGGAATATATTCATTTACGCAATGTGGGGTTAGAAGATACCGCAAGAAAAATGATTGGGTTAGCTACATAACCTTACTGTCATTGTATTCTCTTTATATTTATAAGTTGTTGGATGAGTCGATTTATGGTGGTTTGGAGTCACGTAAGAACCTTATTCTAAGCCTTTTAACCCGTGATTAGCATGGTGGGTTGCTGAGATTTTATTGGTCAATGATTCCTGTCAATGATTCCTTTATAAAACAGGTGAATGCTCTAGTTGCGGGTGGGGTTGCAGGAGCAGCCATTGGTGCTGGAACACGAAACTGGAAACAGGTTGCAGTAATGACCGCTTTTCTTTCTGGATTTTGTGCCATTGCTGACCAATCACAAGCAATCTGAACCACTTTGCTCAAACTAATTAACAACTGAAGAAGATCATCACATTCTTGTCGTTTTGTTTAAACTGTCTCATAGCCGCCTACAAATCAATTTACAAAACATTAAACTTCTAACTTTAGATTAGTGCAGGCCTTTAGGGAGTTTGTGCTCGGACTGCAATTTTATTCACCAAAGGATAGAATATTGATCTATGAATTAATTTGAAAATTTTGTATCTGTGTGTGGTGGAAAACCATCCGGAGAATAAACTGCAAAGATCATCCTTGTGCTTTGTTCAGTTTGTCACCAGTCACCTTTGTCAAAAACTAGTAATTACGGCATGGGTTCTGCAAGAACTTGCCAAACTTTTTGCATAAGTTACTCCTTAATTGAATAACCTTTGTTAGAAATTTGGTCTTTTGGCTTCCTAGCGACGATACTTGCCAATATTTTTTTGACGTTGATGATTAGTGTTAAGTTGGACGAACCATGTGGATAATTTTTGCAGTTCTAACTCTTATTATAATTGTTGTTTCCACTAGGATTGCTAATTTAAGTGTTTGGCCGCGTGATTTACAGGCAAATAAACAGTTTACAGCGTTTTAATGGAGTCGTTTGTATGCTCACTTGCACGGTAATAAGTATATAAACATGATATCTTTCGTTTCATGAGATTCGGTCGCGAAACTAAACCAGAAACCTTGTATGTGTGCACATTTTGATCAATGTGATTCGATCTTATCTTATGATGAATGACTGAATGCAAATATTGTCCATATTGTACACGCATGCGTCATGTGGATATTACACATTTGCACCACCGTAACCGTTTGTCCACATTCGTGACCAGAGTTCCTTTAGTTACAATAGTTTGAACAAAAACAAATTGATATGTGATTAGCTCTTTATCTGTTTCGACCCAAACCCGAGTTCTAAAAAACAATCTTCCTCAAGGAAATTATTTAGTAACCAACTCAGTTAGGCCACTTAGTTCGATGTCAAATTCTTTATTTGCTTAGGTAATTAGATCAACATTTCGTGACGATTTTTAACAAAATAATTTCACTCGTTTATATCTATTACTGTACAATAACAAATGGGAAATTTGCACTCACAAACTTTTTGTTAGTGGCATGACACTAGACCTCAAGTTAATACTTTATGTTTCAATATATATATTTGTTGATAAGCTCATACATTCATGATCAAATTCCTTTTTTGTATTGCTTTAGTATTTCACATGATCAGTGTTTGAACAAATGAAATATGTAATAATTAATTCTCTACTCCATTAGTAAGAAAGACACATGCTTTTGGATAAGCTCAAAATCCACTAATAATGAAACATTAATGAATTGATACAATCCTTAAAAATTAACAAAAATTTCTTTAAATTTTGTTAGCATATCTTATACATTTAACATGTGAAATATGTAAGATAATTCTCTACTCCATTAGTAAGAAAGGATACATGCTTTTGGATAAGCTCTAATTAAATCCACTAATAATGGAAGAATAATGAATTGACACAATCCTTAAAATGATATTCACAAAATTACTTTAATGTGTTGCCAATTCTGTAAACATATCTCATACATTTAATATGTGAGGCAATAAAGTTTATAGTATAAACTTTATAGTAAATAATTAATTTGAAAAAGAACAAAAGAAATAAATATAATGATATGTAGGGAACATTCTCCACGTCATGAGATGATGATAATATTATGGGAAAACAATACAACAGGGTATGGGGCTTTATATATATGCAATGAAAAAACAAGAATCAAACGTCAGTCTCATCATTTTGGTCACCTTTTTTTTCTTAATTGGATCACTATCACTCTCTACTCTATCTATCCACTCTAACAAAGCATCATATATACATTCATGGAGGTTGAATACCAAGAGGTAGGCTTTATATTTTCCTTTGATAAACATGGTTTCAAAAACTATATCATCTTTGTTTGCTTGATTTTTCAATGCAAAGTGATTTATTTTTAGCAATCCTCATGTTTCTATAAAAGAAACTGACTCTTTAGCAATTTAGTGTTGTTTATATATATATGCCATGAGAATAAAGTGCTTAGTAGTGTTTCTTATTAATTTGTTGTAAAATCAATTTTTTAGCAAATTTGAATCTATATTAGACCTATTAGTCATAGGTTTGTTTTTTTTTTTTTTTCTATTTGCAAGGTTTTTTATGCAATTCTATTGATTTTAGTAATGGATCATGTTTTCATAACAAAATTTTAACCTTTACTAAATGGAAATGGGTACATGTTATGTATCTAGCACAAAAAGGGAGTCTTTAGCAAATGAATGTTTAAAAAAAACTATTAGTGATGGATTTCATGTACCTTTAAAAATAAAATTGAATCTTTAGTAGAATAGATGGTATGTATCTTTCATAAAAAATTTGAATCTTTAAGTGATGGGTTTGTTTTACTTGTTTGCTCCCTAATTTAAATAAACTACTATGCTACTTACCAATAGGGTAGCTTTATAAAAACAACAAGACAGTTTGGCCGAGTGGTCTAAGGCGCCAGATTTAGGCTCTGGTCCGAAAGGGCGTGGGTTCAAATCCCACAGCTGTCAACTATTTTTTTTATATTTTTTATTACTATAAAAATTAAATATATGGTAATGGTTTTCAGGAATATATAAGGAATTCAAGAGGAGTTCAGCTCTTCACTTGCAGATGGCTACCGATTACTTCTCCGAAAGCGCTTGTCTTCCTCTGCCATGGTCGTATCTTATCTTTTTTTCGCACACGCACTTTGTTATTATTAGAACTTTAGGATTTATAAATGTAAAATTTGCTAATGTTAATGTTACTGTTGCAGGTTATGGTATGGAATGTGGCGATTTCATGAAAGGTTAACACATTTTCATCTTGTTGTGTTATATCCAATTTCACAAATTAAATTTAAATCTTTACTAAAAAAAATGGGCAACTCGTGAATGTAGGTTGTGGAACAAAGCTTGCAAGCGATGGGTATGCAGTGTTTGGGATTGATTATGAAGGTCATGGCCGGTCCATGGGGGCTCGTTGTTACATTAAGAATTTTGATGACATCGTTAGCGATTGTTGCAACTACTTCAAACGCATTTCTGGTCAATCTTAAAAGACCTTTGATTGTTCATATTAAAGACCATTCAGGAGTAATTACTCTTTATGTATCATTTCGTCGTTTGTGTGTCACAGGAAAAGCTGAATACATGAACAAGAAAAGATTCTTGTATGGAGAGTCGATGGGTGGTGCAGTCGCCCTTCTTGTACATAAAAAGGAACCTGATTTCTGGCATGGTGCCGTTCTTGTTGCTCCCATGTGTAAGGTAAATCTTTCTAAGGGTACTATTCCAAATACTCGACTGAAGACTATTTACCTTCTTATTTTAAAGAAACCAAAATATAAACATAACTTTTCAAAGCAGATAAGCACTTCAAAAGAAAACTCCCATTATTAGAACATGTGGCTTCGATTTAGAAATACCAACCATGGATACATAGTGATAACATGATCAATTAATTGACAGATATCCGAGCAGGTGAAGCCTCACCCAATGGTGGTAAGCATACTGGGAAGAGTAGCATATGTTCTTCCTAGATGGAAGATTGTTCCTACAACGGATGTCATTGATGCGGCTTTCAAAGACCCGCTAAAGAGAGAAGAGGTGTTGATTCAGTTGATGATTGATTTTCGTCACCACCGACTTACTTTTCGAATACAAAGAGGCTAATTCTATAAACGCACTTGTTTGCAGATACGCGGGAACAAGTTGATTTATCAAGAAAAGCCCAGGCTTAAAACAGCTGTTGAAATGCTTAGAACTAGCATGAGCCTTGAAGACACCTTAAGTGAGGTTGTTTTACGAAATTACCCTCTCTACTCGCATCGACAACCATCATTGTTGGTCCCAGAAACTAAATAACGCTTTCTTTTCTTTTTTTGTCAGGTGACATTGCCCTTCCTTGTGTTGCATGGAGAAGCAGATACAGTGACTGATCCAGAAGTAAGCAAGGCCTTGTACAATCAAGCAAGAAGTAAAGACAAGACCATAAAACTATACCCAGGAATGTGGCATGGTTTGACAGCTGGTGAGACCGATGATAACATAGATATTGTCTTCCGTGACATTATATCTTGGCTTGACAAGCAGTCTAGCGATCAACCCACATCAACTGTGTCTATGGTGGTCAAAGACAACGCATCCTCTCCACCTGACCCATCTTTACACCGTGATCAAAAGAACCATCTTCGTGGGGGGAGAGCACCGAAGATGCATTCGGCTATGTAACTACCTGCTCTCAAACTAATTATGAAGAGCCCATATGGTTAAGTAATTTCATCCATTGCATGGTCTCTGCATAATGATTTCAATATTTATCTTCTTTTCCAAATCGTGTAACTTGTTTACCAAGATCAACGGTTGGTTTCACGAGCAACAGCAAAACTTACCAGCAGCATGTTCAGTAACAGTAAAATTGACTAAGCTGTATGTGTGAATATAAAGATTATCAACACTGATATTAATAATATAAAGGAAAGGTGGGTAGGCTACAACATAAAACTTATATCTGTAAAATACCAATTAAATTCGAACATCCTGTTAAAATATTAATAAAATGAAAATACATGCCCGAAAAGCTAATATAGCCGACTCATACCTAAACAATGGTAGAGAAGGTGTAACCTCTGCTATACTAGTTCTGGGTTAAGGCACCCGTAGCTTTAAAGACAAAATAGTATACGCTTTCCTGCTGCATATCATCGTAATTTACTGGTATAGAAGTGTTGTCCTCTAAGCAGTGGAGGAGGACGTGGTAATGGTTGCACCATTGTCCTTGTGATCACCGAAGATACGCTGCCTAAAGTCAGACACCATCATAGGGAGACCTTTGCGAAGAGGTACCTTTGGCTCCCATCCCAAGAGATCTTTAGCCTTGGTGATATCTGGCTTCCTCTTGTGTGGGTCGTCCTCGGTATTTGGCCTAAACTCGATCTTAGCATTTGGGTCTATTGTCTCTTGGACCACCTGTAATAAAACAACTCGATGTTTTTAGCGGGAAATAAATGTGAATCATTTGGCAAATTGGATAATGTAATAGTAGTGATTTTTCCCATGGTAAAAGAGCATACCTGAGCAAGTTCAAGCATGGTGAATTCGCCCGGGTTTCCAAGATTGAAAGGTCCAACGTGTTCACCTTCCATCAAACGCATCAAACCCTCCACCTACATATTCAAAGCAGCGTAAGTCAAGCCAAAAAGCATCTCTAAGTTAAACATAGTAGATTTTAAATACAACGGCACTAGTTAAAAAAGTTGTTAGGTCAACAACGAGAGTTAATTGGCATAGGGCCAAATCATCTTTTGACAATACTAATGCCCCGTGAGTTAAATGACATAGGGCCAAACTGTCCACCAACATTACAATGGTGTTATATCTATTTATGTCCCACGTAAAGTAATTGACAAAGGATACCCTACTGCATGCAGCATCTTTATGCCATTAAATTTTAGTATCAGCTTTCACTATGCACGCGTACGTCCACATTACAATGGTGTTACATCTATTGTTCTTTTCCTTAGATCATGGCATCACCGACACCTTTCAGGTGATACCTTTAACTTTTATGCCCCTTAATTTTGGGAAAGAACACACGAGAATGAACCTAATGTCATGATAATTGAGCATTAGATTTGACATGCCTTTTCGAGGGAGTGTTTAGTTTCTTTAACAGATATTCAAAATTCCCATTAACAGAAAAATAACAAAAGGAACCATGTGGTCCCAAATCAATACCACCAATTTGATTTTAACAACACAGATTTAAAGTTAAGTATGATCTAAGAAAACACCAGAAGTAGACATGTCGTAACTTGCATAAATGGAAAGAAGTCAAGAACCAGATGTTAGAGCATAGTTAACTATTTTACCCAAAGAGAGCAAGTCTCAAACAGTAAGAACCCAAATATGATCATTGGTCATCCTATTTCCCCAATATATAATAAAACAAGCGCTATCACGACTAAAAGAACTTCGATCCAACTAGGAGCTTGTTTGCGCATGCTAATTATTGCCCGAAAATTAGCATTTCACGACAATGACAAAGGTCGGAAGGCAATGACAAAGGTCGGAAGGCAATGACAAAGGTCGGAAGCCAACGGACAGAAAGGTTGGCAAAACAGCAACTATAACACACATATTGAAATTTTTTGGTTTGTCTAAAATCTAAATTTAGAGGCTCGGGATAGATACCTACCAACCCGGTGAACCACAACTTTTTCTATTTTATGACAAAATTAGGTAGAGTACTAAAATCACCCAAAAATAGATTCCAAGAGCCAAATGACAGTATAACCAGTTTATATAATTCCAAACAAGAATAACCAAACACGCATACTAAATTCAAAATATAAACAACGATTAAACATTCTTAACAAACAGGTAACTACAAACTTGTAAAAGAAACAAAGAAAGAGGTAAACTAACCAAATCGGAAACAAACTGGAAACTCCTTGTTTGCTTTCCATCACCATAAACAGTTAAAGGCTCCTTTCTCAGTGCCTGCATTATTCAAAATTACATATCACTATCTTCAGAAACATCATTCAGCAATCGTTTTAAGAAACTGAAGACCGAATAAGGACCACAATTTACCTGAGCAACAAAGTTACTAACAACACGACCATCATCAATGCACATTCTAGGACCGTAAGTGTTAAAGATCCTAGCAATCCTCACCTACATAACCAACAACAAGTCACTTTAATAAACCACATATCTTATTTCACAAAATCAAACAATAATCTTAATCATACAAACCTCAACACCAGCACCACGATGATAATCCATAGCCAACGTCTCAGCGGTCCTCTTTCCCTCATCGTAACAACTCCTAACACCTGCCCAATATCACAAACAAATTCAGATCTAGCCTCAACACATCAAACATTCATACAAACACCTTCATGAAACAAAAACTAACCAATAGGATTAACATTTCCCCAATAAGTCTCAACTTGAGGATGCTGTAAAGGATCACCATACACCTCACTAGTACTCGTTAACAAAAACCTTGCACCAACACGTTTTGCCAATCCCAACATATTCAATGTCCCAACCACATTCGTCTTGTAAGCACATCAGATCAAGTCAAGAAAAAACAAATTTCACGCATTATACTAATATAAACAAAACAAAACCGCAAACAAACATATATAAACAAATAGATCATCAAACTCATTATCTAAAAAAAAAGGATATAATCGTCTTAACGGGGTTAAACTTATAATGAACGGGCGAAGCGGGACAAGCCAAATGATAGATCTGATCAACTTCAAGCAACAAAGGCTCAACAACATCATGCCTAATAAGTTCAAATCTAGGATTACCAAAATGATGCTGAACATTATCCTTATTCCCAGTAAAAAAATTATCAACAACAATAACACTATCCCCACGCGCTATCAGCCTGTCAACTAAATGACTCCCAACAAACCCGGCCCCACCCGTAACAACTATCCTTAGCCCTTTTCTTTTTAATCCTAGGGGAATCTTTCCTCCACTAGAGGAAAAGTCCAAAACTGGACGAGCGCGCACCAGTCCGCGCGCCCGTCCAGTGTTGAAAACATCCGAAGAAGAAATATCTTCGGATAGTGAATAACTGTCACGATATTTAATATTATTTAAATTATTAACATCGTGACGGTTATTAGAAGTTGGTATTAGTATTATGAAAACGGCACCGATGAAAATGCCGAGGAGGGTGAATAAGAGACGCTGTTCGCGAAGGAGGTAACGGACAGGGCGGATGACAGAGAGCCAAGGTTTGTTGGGTTTAGGAGAGTAGGGATCCGAGGTTGTTTGAGGTTCGTGGCCTCTGTATGTTAATTCAGATCCCATCTTAGGTTGGTTGTTGTATTTGTGTTTTGTTTTTGTGTTATGTGTGTGTGTTTTGGAAGGGGTTATGTATGTGTATGTTATAGGAGGGGTTGAAATGTTATGTGGCAGGTGGAGGTGGCGTAAAGTAAAGTGTTGGGGGCACGTGAGATGGGAAGGGGCCAAAGGGGGGTGTTTGGTTTTGTGGAAATGGGAGAAATGAAAAGTAAACGGTAGGTGATTAGTTGGAGAGTGGTGGCTCAAATGGCTCGTTCAATATTTGTTTATGATAGTGATTTTAGTTGATTTATGAGATGATACTTTGCAAATTGCAATTCTTTTTAAGGTTTAGGTCACTCTTTTACTACTTTGTTTATGCATGATTTATAAAAGATACTTATCATTAAATGCAATGAACTTTTATAAAATATATGGGTGCGGTAGCTTCGTGTTATAGTCAAAAAATGATGTCATAAACAAAAAATGTTGTTACGTAAGTTATGGCACAAGAATGGCTATGTAGTTAGGGACAAAGCTTCAACACATATTTTTGGGGGGCCACGACCCTCCCCTGCCCTCACTAAGCTTCGTCCATGTATGTGGTGCTATGGAACGAAAAACTCTTGGCTGGGAATTATAGTGCGAGACCCTAAGGTGCCAAGGCTTGTATGATAAGTTGTCGAAAAATTGGTGTCATAGGCCATGGCTCAAGCCATGGCACGACCATACCGTGAGCTCTCAATCTTCTTAAGACCCTCTCTGCGACAAGATGTTGCTCTACTCTTTTCATTTGCTCTCTTGTGTATAGCGGTTGAGTTTTTCGTCTTACGATTTGGCTACCCAACGTCGTTTTCTCTTTGTCTAAAATGAGAGGGGTTCAACGTACTTCCCTCTGGATACGGGAATAACGCCATGGACTAATGTCATGTCCAATCCAAGGAACTTACGTTAGAGAGTTATGATAAATGATGGTTGAGATGAGATTCATCATTTTTGCATCTGTTTCAATAGGCAAGAAGAGCGTAGGAGCTATTGTTCTTAGAATGCAAGCAAGCTTATGAGGGGAGCAAACGGATGCTTGCAAGCCGTAGCGCGTTTTAGGGATAAGGGGATCTTGACGGATGAAAAAAGACGTTTTGAACCATATATTACTGTTGTCGGAATGAAGATCGCTCCGAAAAAATAGTTATGCTGCTTGTTAGGCCCTAGTACTCTAACAGTGGAACTCTCATTTCTGTGGGAAGAAAATGATACATTTTGATGTGTAATCACGTTAAAAATAATGACGCGTGTTTGTATATTGTGACACTTTTTACAAATTCATTGCATTTAATATTTTTGTTATAATTCATGTATCAAGACGAGATTTACAAAAATGTTTGTTGTCGTTTTAAATCGACTTTTTAAAATAAAATATATTGAGTCGTGGCTTAAGGCTTGCTTATGACAAAAGTTTGTTGATTGTATTCGGTATGTGTCAGATTTGTTATGTGTTTATGAACAAGTGCAGTCGCTTATTAATCTACTTTGATAAAAAAAAATTAAAAAGTCGAACATAAATGAGCTCAAGCTTTTGCTAAGTATCTTTATGAAATATAACTTGAGTTTTAAACCTAATTCTTTTATTCAGATCCATTCAATTGTTTATGCATGTCAATTTACTCCGCACACATATAATTATATAAGTATGTATGTATGTATATCTATGGTTAGTGTTAGTCAAGAGGCTTCTGAAGGCTTATAGAGACTTAAGTTTTTCAAATAAATAGATTTATAAAATAAGCTTTGTTTGTTATATGGGTTTTTGAAAAGTTTTATAAGCCATAAGCTGAATCACATGTAAATAAGTTATGGGTATGTTTAGCATGTGATGGTGTATAGCATGGACACGACTCATTGGGTCTAAAATTATACACCAAAATCTTGGGCACATGCCCGAGTACACAAAAGCCTACCACGACGACAAAGCTATAAGCGGATCAACTCCCCGAGAGCAGATCCGCAATACAACACAACACCGAACACGCTCCCTCGGAGCATGTCCCGAATCCCCATGGATAAGGTCTCATGAACGGGTTTGTAGGTCACGATTAACAAATAAAGACACATGGGCTTTTAGACCACAAAGGCCCACTTAAAGTACTATCCAAAATCCTAGGGAAAGCCCAGTACTTTCCCCTATAAAAGGTAAACTCTGACATTTCAAACGAGTTATGATTTTTTCACTCTTCCCGATACACATGCATATCTCTAACGTAATGAAAACTTACTATCACGTTAGAGTCTAATCGTGGGTCCGTCCCCACGGTAAGGACTAATGGTATACTTTACGTGTGCAGGAAATCATCAACCACATTTTTTGTTAGTACAAGATCAAACACAATCCAAGACATCTGAGCCCATTCCGCTATGAACTCATATACATCATCAACCCCGACTGATCACTGTACTAACAAGTGGCGCCATCCGTAGGACCCAGTACATAACTGCGCGTTAAAGATCTCATTCCAAAATGAGCATACCGACACAAAACCCTCCCACGCCTGGCACGCCCGCCGTGTGAAATACGGTAGCGGAGGAAACCAACAAAAACGCAGGAAAACCTTAAAGTGCGAGCGTCCAACGCAACAATTAAGGAATTGTGCGACGAATATTACAACCAATTGTTACCCCTAGTAGCCGAAAAATTCTTTAAAGAGGAACAACACAAGGAAAAATTAAAATCTATAAACCCGTTTAAACTATGAAGGGAGCTCAAGGAGAATCCACATGGCAAACGACTCCTTCGACTGTTCTGAGTCCGCGACTCCCATAAAAAGAAGATAGCGAAGAAATAAGAGACCAATGTCCCCGAACAGATGTGAAGGCCAGTGTCGGAACCAGAGAACCTTCTCAGAAACCAGACAATAGCTCCCTAGCCGGAAAGACGGCGGTAGAGCAGCGGTGTTCACAAGGCTAGGACCCAAAGACAAAGGGGTGTTTGATATATTGGGTGAAAGAAAAAGAGATCAATACCGGATCCACAAGAGGAAAGACTCCATGACTCACAAAAACCATACTAAAGATGCCATGTCCGGACGGTACTCAGAGACCGACGAAAGTGATGGCGGGCACTGAAAATCAAAGAAGTCAAAGTCAAGCGCATACGACGATGACTTATCCCAACCTTGGATGTGCGAGGACGTCGATCCCTTCACACCTCGCATTAGAAAATTCGATTTTCCCAAGAAGATCCAAATGCCAAGCCAGGTAAAAACATATGACGGGTCCGGGGATCCGGAGGACCATGTGAAAATTTTCCAAGCGTCACCTAAAATGGAGCAATGAGCCATGTCAACTTGGTGACGCATGTTTAATTCCACGCTCATCAGAAACGCAGAGTATGGTTTGATGATCTCCTAGCAGAAACTATCGAGAGCTATGACGACTTGAAAGCAGCATTTCTGGGCAACTACCTCCAAGAGAAAAAAAATGCATCAAAGACCCCGTTGAACTTCACCATATCAAGCAAAAGGATGGTGAATCCATTGAAGATTTAATGAGGCATTTCAAGATCGAAAGCAGGCATGTCAAGGCGGCTCCTGAATGTATGAAAATCTACGGATTTATGTATGGGATAACACATCCCGGGTTAATCAAATGTATACATTACAATATACACAATAGTGTGGATGAAATAATGAGGGAAAATGTCGCTTTCCTCAGAGGATATGTGTCAGTAGCAAACCAATCAAGAAATAAAGGACCACCCACATGGAAACAAGAGGGAAGTCGAAGACAAAACTTTGACAGGAAACCAAATATCCGAGACCATCAGGAACGATAGGTTTGCACTCCTCAAAACCCCAAAAGAAATATTGGTCCTAGGAAGAGGAAAGTTCAAAACTCCACCTCCATGATGACCCGGTCGAAAAGAGGAATGGAAACAAGTTTTATGAACTTCACGGAGATATCAGGCACGACACGGACGAATGTCAGCATTTGAAAAGTCAAATCAAAGAAATGATCAGAGATGGGAAGTTATCACAATGGATAAAGGAAGTAAAAAACAATGGTGAAAGAGATCAACCGCAAACAGTAAAGAAGGCTAAAACACCCGCAAAGGATAAAGCCCCAGCCATCCTAATGGTACACTCATGGAAAAGAGGCGTGGGACAAAGAGTAACAAAAAGTTTCTCCCGAACTTCAAAAATATATTTCCCACAACTTGACGGAGCTAGGTTTATAGAAGCAGAAGTAGAAGGACACTAGGTTTATAGAGTCTACGTGGATGGATGATTAGCCTTCGAAATCATGTATGAGCACTTCTTCAATTTCCTCCGCCCAAAAATTTAACACCCCCAAATTACATTGCGCAGCGGAAATACACATTTGGGTGCTAAATACAAACATTGTTACACAAGACATTTTGAACAAACTTAAAATGATAAATTTGAAATATAAAAGGATATAATTTAACCATTGTCTAAAACTTTCGATCCCAAGTAAAATAATTTTTGAAATATCAGAGTTATATTTAGGTCCCACAAACACTTTATCAAATCCACAAACAATTTACCAAATTACTTGACCGTACATTATTATTTCTATAACAAAAGGGAAAGAAATCCGTATTAGACCAATCACCACAAAAGCAATCCGCAATCCTTCTCCAGCAAGCTCCGCAATTCATCATCTTCAATACCTGAAATACATGCTTAAAATCATCAACACAACGGTTGAGCGAGTCTATAGGTTTTCCAAATCAACATTTGAACACAAGAGAAAAATCAATCAAGATTATTTAATAGAATTGCTACGTATACAATCTATTATTCTGGTAATCTGGCATATAGCAATAGCTATGGAAGTACCCAACTTGCAGGTATTGATGTGGATGAGACTTTCAGCCCGGTTGTTAAGCCGGCTACTATTCGGACCGTACTTAGTCTTGTTGTTTCTCGACATTGGTCGGTTCATCAGCTTGATGTGAAGAATGCTTTTTTGCATGGTTCCTTGTCTGAGACTGTATACATGCAGCAACCTCCTGGTTTTCGGGATTCACATCATCCTGACCACGTTTGTCTTTTACAAAGATCTCTTTATGGGCTTAAACAAGCCCCTCGGGCTTGTTTTTAGAGATTTGCAGTCTATGCTACTCGAGTTGGCTTTCATCATAGTCGATGTGACTCTTCACTCTTCATTTACAGACAGGGGACAGATACTGCTTACTTGCTTTTATATGTTGATGATATCGTTGTGACTGCATCTTCTACATCTTTACTTCATCGCATTATTACTTCACTTCATGCAGAGTTTTCTATGACTGATTTGGGGCCACTTAATTATTTTTTGGGCATTTCAGTGACTCGTAATTACCCTGGGATGTTTCTATCTCGACAGAAGTATGCCACTGAGGTTCTTGAGAGGGCTGGCATGCTTACATGTAATCCATGTCGTACTCCTGTTGACGCGGATTCTAAGCTTTCCGCTGATGGTGATCCTGTTGCTGATTCTTCATTATATCGCAGTCTTGCAGGGGCTTTGCAGTACTTGACTTTCACACGGCCTGACATATCTTATACCGTTCAACAGGTGTGTTTGTTTATGCACGATCCCCGATAGCCTCATTTCTAGGCTCTCAAACGGATATTACGGTACGTTTGTGGCACGTTGTCTTATGGTTTACAGCTTTACTCATCCACGACATCGTCTTTAGTTGCTTATTCAGATGCGGATTGGGTAGGATGCCCCACTACACGACGGTCTACTTCTGGTTATTGTGTTTTTCTTGGCAACAATCTCATTTCTTGGTCTTCAAAGCGCCAAGTTACTATTTCTTGCTCGAGTGCTGAAGCTGAGTATCGGGGTGTTGCCAATGCCGTTGCTGAGACTTGTTGGTTGCGTAATCTTTTACGAGAGCTTCATACACCATTATCTACAGCTACCCTTGTTTACTGTGATAATGTGAGTGTCGTACATCTTTCCTCCAATCCTGTGCAACATCAACGCACAAAGCATATTGAGATTGACATTCACTTTGTTTGTGATATGGTTACTACTGGTCAAATCAAGGTTCTCCATGTTCCTTCTCGCTATCAGTATGCGGACATCTTCACCAAAGGCTTACCGACGCCCTTATTTGTGGAGTTTAGAGACAGTTTGAGTGTTCGTTCCTCTCCCGCTCCAACTGCGGTGGGATGTTAGCCGACTATTGTATAAGGCCCAAAGGCCATCTTTGTATTTGTATAGATTATGGTTAGGCCCATACTGCAACTTATATATTCACTCTCTTGTAAACATTAGGGGACAGACAATTACGTTATATTACACATACAAGACTGACCTAACCGTATATTGTTAAACATGTCACAACTCATGCTCGATCTAAAAGTATGGGATTCGAGTAGCTCGAGCTCAAGCCTTATAAACTCAAATGAGTCAAGCTTAAGCTCTTACAATTGCATAATATGCAAAGAGAACGTCCAATGAAGTACAAATGATTTTAATGAATTACAAATGATTTTAGTTGCTCATTTTCTAAAACTTTATCCAATTCTTTTGTTTTTTCAAAAATTTAGACAAGATTACGTGACTTTTTATACAAAAGTGGTGCAGTTGAGGAAAATAATGAACTTTTAGATTTAAAGTTTTCTATTGTTAGAGTAACGTTTATATGATTTCATATACTTTCGTCAAAAGTGGTCTTTCCAAAGAGAGTATGTCACTTTTGTATGAAAAAAAGTAAAGGTAATACTTTTAGCCTTTTTTTTCCATAAAAAATTGGTAAATTTCTTAATTTCGGCTTATTTCTTTCCTGAATATACATCATACTATTACTTTAGAGTCGTGTTATGTCATTTTAGTAGTTTTAGGACAAAGAAGTTTGATTGATACTTGACATGATTTAAACATCAAACTTTGCTTGCAACGTTAAAAGACTATAAAATCACATTAAATGTCCATTTAATTTTTCTATAATAATACCCGTAACCTTTATTTGAGATTTCTTCTATCACCATCAAAATGCTCAAAGTTGGCAAACTCACTCAAAGGTAAAGGTTTGACTTTAATGCTTTTTAAAAGTCAAACTTCACAATTTCACTTACCTCAAAATCTCAAATACAAAAATTAATACTTCACTCGTACCACATGTGCCTCCGCCTATGGCCAATAATTAGTTACCTAATCTTTATAGAAAATTAAAAACCATACTAGTGCTTATAGCCAAAACTAAAGCATCTTAAAGCTAACCAAGTGATTAGCAATATACTAACAACCAGCATGAACCTTTTTTATATTTAACAATTGACTCATCCTAAATGGCAGAGAATATATTGAACAAAATGTTCAAATACATGTTAAACAAGTCTGTTGTCTGCTCTAATAAGAAATTGTCATTAGACAATAATTTAAAGAATGAAAATATAAAAAGAGTAACGTAGAAACATTTGCTTGCAATATGTGTGAAAAAAGTGGATGCGATCTGAAAAAACGCAAAATGTGTGATATGAAATGAAACATGGGACATGACACTTCTTTTTTTGATACGTGGCATTAAGATTCCAATGAAAGCAAGAAGTGGTGTTTGGCAGTCGGTGTTTGCACATGTACAGTTGTACACTTGCTTTTTAAGGTTAAAATGTACCTTTTTTTCACGATACTTGTTTAGAACCCTTGTAAGGCTAGGCACAACGCATTTCAGTCGCGACCGAGTTTTTTCGGTCGGCGACCTAATGCGACTTATTTGACACAACCTGGCGATCTAGTAAAAAAATTTTTTTTTTTTAAAATCATTATTTTTTCTTTATAAATACCACATTTTCACACACAGTTTTTTCACACACAACTCTGTTTTTTCACGCACACATTCAGAAATCAAAAATGGCATCTCATTCCCACATACCGAAGCCGAGATTAAGGCTATAATTAAGAGACAAATACTTCAACAACAACGCCGTTACGAGCAGCTTACGAAGTTAGGTGATGATTTCGATGCTGCGTCCGAAGAGAATAGGGAATTGAGCTCGGCATGTAAGAAATGCCGTGATCTCTCCCCACAGGAGCGTCAGTTTATCGACACGTATCTTAGTAAGCAAGCTGAATTGGATTTCAGCCTCCGGAGATCTTTGTGTAGAAAGTCGACAAAATTGGAGGCTAGAATTGAAGAAAATATTAAATGGTTGAATAACTTTGGTTCTTCGTCCCGATATCAAACAACTCATATCGGTCCTTCGTCGCAACAACACCGAATAAGAAATGAGTCGCCCGATCTACCCTTTCCAATTCCAAACCTCACAGATGGCAGAATGACTGACAATGAGGTGTATCAAGAATACCTATATCAAAAAGTGTTGAGACAAACTCAGGAAGAAGAAGAAAGGGAAAGAAGGGAGCTGGAGGCGCAAATTATGGCCGAAGAAGATGAAGAAGAAACATTGCGTTGGGAGTTTCCTTGTGGTCTGTTATCGGATTCGGATCCGGGAACTGACTAATCGTATTATGTAATTTTATTTTTAGTATCGTATTGCATTTCCTATTGTATTTCAGTATTTTCAAGTTTTATTAGTATTAAATAAATTTTTAACTTTCGAATACAAGATTTTTACATTTCTTTTTACAGTATATAGTATAAATTATATAATAAATTTTTTTATTTTTTTTTAAACAGAAACAAACGAGTTTTTTTTTTTACACAAACACAAACGCACAAATGAATAGATCGTGACTAGGGTCGGTTTGGGCTCGATCGAAACCGGCGACCGAATCGCCGCAACGCGACGACTCGGTCACGACCTACTGGGGACCGAGTAAAAACCGGCGCGTTGTGCCCAGCCTAATACACGGGTTGTTTAAAATTATTTAATTTATTTGTTTACGTATACTAATTTTATTTAAAAAAATTACGCTTAACTGATTACACAGTTTAAATAGTTTGGTGAGTATTATATGGGTGAGATAATTTATGGAGATTTTTTTAAGTTTAGTATTGTAATATTTATATGGAACAATTTGGCATGTCATGTATAGAGATTCAATCCTTCAAACTAACTTGACTTGTTTCTCTCACAAAATCAAGGTTGTAAATATCGCTCGACGATCGACAATCGCCAAGCGATATATCGGCGATATATCAGTTTCTCGGTGGGTACTATAATTTATCATTATTTTTAATAAATTTAATACTCACTTGATATAAATTTTACAAAATTTACATGTTTTTATTTAGTTTATTAGTCTTTTTATTTTTTTTAGTTACATGTGTAATATATGTTGCAAATATATAAATTATATGTGATTTTAGTTGAAATTTGGTTTATTTTGATAATCTCGCTGATACTGACCGATATTGACTGTTATCGACCGATATTGACCAAAACGCCAAGCCGACCGTTTTTTACTGATTTGATACGATATTGACCGATCTTGACCGATATTGACAAAAACGCCAAGCTTGGCCGATATGCCATATATCGTGGCGGTGGACTACCGCCAAGCGATATATCACCGATATATCAGCCGCCATGACCGATATTCACAACACTGCACAAAACAATAGAGAGATCCAAGTAAGCCAACCATGTTCAGTATGAACTAAAATTGAATAATACATGTGTGTTACAAAACAACTTAATGCAAGAATCAATATAACAAAAGTTGTTTATTGCGACTGTGCTAAACATCATCGTGTATAAGACCACCGAATCACCTTTATCATTACTCCTTGTTCATATATGGTCCACGATATCACATTTACAGCTCAATTCTCTCTTAAATATTCACATTTTAAGTTGTAGTCATCTGATTTATAAACTCCAAGCTTCTTTGAATTCTCAACATTGAGTACAATTTTTTCTTAATAAAATGTCTCAGATAGTTGCAAGACTCTTTTAAAACAACTTCAATGCATACACTTGGTTCTTCACACATGGTCTTGCTTAAAAATACACACAAATACGAAGCATGTGAAAATTATTACAATAAACAAAAATCAGATATCGTGAATATTCTGTTAATAAAAGACTACATTTTATCTTACATGTTTAGCAACACCACCACGGATATAATTCCGGCTAGCAGCACCACCATTGATCAAGGCATTAACGTTGATCATCTTCGTACAGGTTTAGTTTTACCCCTATTCTCCCTAAGAAAACAGAAAAGTATGGTTATGCAACTTTCATGATGTTCTTTAGGAATAAAGCATGCCATAAATAAAACGAAACAGAAAATACTTTGTGATTTCGTTCAAGTAGAAATATGAAAGGAAATAACGAAGAAGAAACCGACATTTCATTATAATCTACTACTGCAGCAGACACTTTATGAAATAAATGACAGAGTTGGTTTGACAAAATACAGTTACCTTCATAAAAAGTATATCAACTTTCTACCCCGAGAACAGTTGCCAACAACAACAATCCACAATTACATATTCACAAACATGAATAATAAAAGTGTTTGTGTCACATATAACTACCAGAGGTAAACGACTATAACCAAAACCAGAATGGGATCTCCAAATTATACCTGCATTACAGCCCGAAGAAGAGAAAATACCCATTACTAACGTGTCAGGTTTACCGGAAGTTAGTTTAATCTTATTCACACGCTATGTAATACACGGGCAGTGAAAAAACACTCAAATAAGATAAAAAAAAACCAGTTCCAATTTATTGTTGCTAAGTTTTGAAACGTTAATGACACTCAGGTAGCTTCACGAATGTATAGAAGTCTCAACACTGTCTCATTGAATAGCCTGAATGAAGCAATACTGAAACCTTTTAATGACACTCAGGTAACAAAGGGTATATATAGACTGTACATGATGATTTTTCTCCCTTGATCAAGAAAATTATAATCTACATTGATTGAAAGTGCAAGCAGAGGATAGCGCAATCTTAGGTTCAAAAAGAGAACATTACCATTGAGCATCTAAATTTAACCAACACACATTAAACATTTAGCCAACTATAAGAAAAACAACCTTATCGCGTAGATTCTTAGCATTGGAACTCGCCCCACTCTCCTTTTCTGCAAAACCATTAATCAAATAATGTTATGGTCATTTCCACATCACTACCAAAGAACTAAAACCTAACGCCCACTTTAAAAACACTTGTTAACTACTTTTATTTTTCTAGTAGTAACCATTGGTTCCGACCTTTTGGCCGACTAATCCACAAGGTTTGAAACATGTTGCTTATTTCATTTAGACGTAAATGTCATTCTTGAAAGGGCCTATTTTAAAATTACTGTAAGTATTAAAGCCTATAATAAGTAGCATAGCATACCTTCTGAAACGGGTTTCATCGATCTCTATCATTCGAAAGACTCGATTTGTAAACCCTGCAAAAGAAAGTTGTAGTCGTAAGTTACAATAAAGCGTTCTCAATTTATTTAAATCTCCTTTAACATAAGTGTTGTTGCTTAAGGTTTACCCTAAACTATTCAAAAAAGCTTATTACTGGATTAGCTTTCAGATATTATACAATGTAAAAAGCTTAATTTCATCCCAGCAAATTGAATATAATCAAGTAATCAACCCGTCAGAAAACTTTTTATCATTCTCAAACTCGTTTAGATGTAAAGTTCAACCTTCAAAGTAGGATTTGGCATATAAACATGTTTAGAGAAATTGTCTATTCTTTCACTCCTCGAACTCAAAATGATTCGTATTTTCTGTCCATTTTTTAGATTTCAGTTTAGACATTTTCAACTACCGAGTTCGAGGGGTTGTAAGCTATGCATAGCTTACAACCTCTCGAACTCTGTAGTTGAAAATGTCTAAACTGAAATCTAAAAAATGGACAGAAAAATGAAACATCTTGAGGTCTATAACTTTAAATACAGTCATGCATAGCTTACAACCCTATTAGACCAGTCCAAACCAAATTTGAGCATATGTTATACAGCCATAGAAAAGAAAGCTAAACTATTGTTTATATATATATCTCTTTATTTCACCTGATCTTCCTTCAAAAGTTTCATAAAGCAGCTTGTTCTCTCCTTATCAGAACATACTCTTCCTACATAATCAGTGTTTGCGATATAAAAGTTCTATTGCAGAAAGAAAAGTAACAAACATAAGAAATGGCATGCGACAATCAAAAACAATATTCTAAACTTTGTTGACGTAAAAATATCGAATAGAATCAAAAGTTTTCATAGAACCAAGCACCTCGTTAAAACTGCACTTCTGCAGCAGCCCCAAACACCACTTAAAACAACCAAAAAACTTAATAGAACCAAACATCCACCTTTAAAATTGGACATTTTTAGCAGCCAGAAACATCACTTAAAATCACCCAAATAACACTTTAAATTACAGTTTTTTAGCATTAAAAAACACAACTTTAATAAAAACCAAATACCCCTTTGAAACTGCAGTTTGTCAGTAGCCTAAACACCCATTAAACTGTGCTTTTGCAGAGAATTTTTCTGATAAAAAAGAAAACTATGATTCCAAAATATGCACCACTGAAAAATAATAGGTAGTGTAAAGTATTATGACTACAACAATAAATGCCTATGAGTAAGAACATGACTAAGTATAGAAAAAGGGCTAAAAATCGACCAGTATTTCAAAGAGTCATACATAAAAGAAGCTAAACTGGTCATATTTGCTAAATGAATGTATCAAATTTTCATTCACTGCTCATATCGTATCTTAAGGTTCACAATGAGGAAAGAAGTATATACCATCTTTCATGTGTGAATTTAGTGACACTTTTATTTACAGGCGATTCTAGTGGCACTCTTCCTTACAACCTACAAAACACAATTTAAAATATCGTATACGATATAACTCATATATAGTGGACATGGTATATTAGGTGCAAACAACCTTGAAGTGTCCACGCCAACCTCCTGGAAAGGGAGGGCTTTACCTAGTTTGAGTCTGTGTGGCTGTGGGCTCAAACCCCGTGGATTAGTCGGCCAATGAGTCAGAAATCACGGTTACCCAAAAGAAAAAAAGTAAAAAAAAGTGGACATGGTATAATATGGTTAGAAATAAATAGTTCTAATGGGGTGTTTGTTTCGTCTTATATGTAGGCTTATAAGCTTATGATTTCGACTTATATTCCATAAGACTCAATTTTTCGGCTTATTTTAAGACTTGTTGGCTTATATAATTTTATTACGATATAAAAAACCTATATTAGCCACAAGTGTAAAACCTCTCAATTGTAGCAACCTTGACCAAATCCAAGTATTTAAAACACTTAAATAGTAAGCATGTCAAATAGTAACTCAATTATGAAATTCTATCACTAAATCTTGGTAATAACAGAGCCCAAAAAGTTTATTGATTGGCAATTGGACAGAAGATAGAAAAGATGCATAATAAATTAGTATGTAAGAGTCTTTCTTCATACTGCAGCTAAAATGACTAAGAAAAATGTAAGTAAAATAGAACATTGATACAGTGGTTTTCAATGGGCTTCAGATTAATCTCGGTATCTTCTCGAATTGATCACGGCTCAAAGTGGAATAATTGTTCTGGGTTGCTAAAAAGGGATTGGTTTTCTATTTTACTAAAAGGATTAAAAGCATAAAATGATAAAAATTTAAACCCAAACAGTCAATAAAATAAAACTTCAATTAAAATTACACAATAAAACAGTAAACAAAACTGATCCGGAATATTTATGACAAATACTGCTCATTCGGAAGATTAACTGATTCGGAATATAACTGATTCGGAACAAACTGATTTGGAACAAATAAAACCCTTCATTCGGAACTTTCAGAAAAATCAGATTCGGAACTTTTTAGACGAAACATTGGTTCGGAACTTTTCAAACAAACGGATTCGGAACTTGTAAAAATATTGATTCGGAATTTCTATAGAAAAACTTGGTTCGGAACTTCTAAAAAGATTTGATTCGGAATTTCTAAAAATATTGATTCAGAATTTTTATAGAAAAACTTGGTTCGGAACTTCTAAAAAGATTTGATTCGGAATTTCTAAAAATATTGACTATGAATTTTTATAGAAAAACTTGGTTCGGAACTTCTAAAAAGATTTGATTCGGAATTTCTAAAAATATTGATTCGGAATTTTTATAGAAAAACTTGGTTCGGAACTTTTAAAAAAGATTTGATTCGGAATTTCCATAAAAAACTTGGTTCAGAACTTTTGAATAAATTTGGTTCGGAATTTCTAGAAAAAAGCACTGATTCGGAACTTTTTTGCATGGAACTGATTCGGAACAATTTCAAACACACTGATTCAGAATCTGGTAAAACGAAGAACAGTAAAGCAGAAAAAGCAGGGGAACACGATTTTACCAAAAATCAACCAAGTTTTTTAACCAAAACTTAAACAAAACTAACCACCAATCATCTACTAACCATAAGCAACAAATCCCAACAATAAAAACACAAAACCAAATAACTTTTGAAGATTAAAATCAACCAAATAAGAACTTTAAGCTTTAACTCAAAAAGATGAAGATGAACAAGATTAATGAAAGGATTAAATTGATAGATTAATGTATAGTAAACAAAAGGAAAGATTAAACACTTACAAAATCAAAGATTCAACAAGAATGAAAAATCACCAACACCTTAATGGTGTTGGCTTCCTACGAAAGAAAAGAAAAATTGACTGGGAAATGAAAAAAACTTCACAAAAAGTGTGAGGGGTTTTCTATTTATAGGCTAGTGGTTGGTTGGTGAAGTGGGCTTTCTCCATTTCTTCTTGTCTTCTCGTCTTTTCAGAAAAGTCGACATTTTCGATTCTGATTCGGGATTTGTCGACGATTAAATTCCACTCGTCTTTTAATTTCTTCGTTTAATAGACTTGAGTTCCTTCGACATATGTAAATCTTCCGTCTTTGGTCCTTTTCTTCGATAAATCTTCAAATAGGCCCAGTGACTTCAAATCTTTAGCATCTCTTGGACAATAGACTCCGTCTTGAGTCTTTTTCCTCGATAAAACCCGTGCAATCTCATGTTTTCTTCAATATTCATCCGGTTGACTCTGAAAACACAATAAACACAAAAACCACGCATAATTCCAAACAAATGATATTAAATACGTGTTTTGGTCTTGTTTTAGTAAGAAATAAGTGGTAAAAGGATGGGTGTTTACACACCTATCAAATCCCCTACACTTAACCATTGCCATGCCCTCATGCAATGCTTAGTGATAAAGCAATTTTACACTTTTCTCATAATCAATCAACCTTGGCCTTATTAACATACTACTAAAACAAAAATTAGAGTACTAAGAGAAATTAAAACTTTAAAGTACACAAAAGGATAGAAACCCATCTTCACTTAAAAATAGCTATATGGAAATAACTTGCAAAGAGATCAAGGACTTACATTAGGGCTTCAGTGCTGCGAAGATTTATCACCCTCAAGTTTCACGTTCCCCAAACTAAGCTTAAAAACGAGATCATTGTTATTATAAGTTAGCAAAACAAACACTTACACACATGGCTTAATTATATGCTTAAACTCCCTTATTTCTAGGTGTATCTCTTATATTTTATTTTTGCCTTAGAATGATCATGAAGATGCATTTTTGGACTTATTGCGATAGTTTATTTAGGCTGAAAGTAAAGTAGGACGATTTGATCAATAGTTAGCTAAAGGACAAAATCTCTTAAAACTGCTTCTCGGGATATCAAAAAGTTCATATCTTGGCATAACTCGGTTCACGATTTGAGACCTTTCTCGGGCCGATATTTGGCATGTACTTCATACTTCATATCTTGAGAGACGTGCTTGAGATAATGGTCTTCTCATCGTTAATAGAGTTTCTTCATTTGGAGACTTTTGAGGGGTACTCCAACTTTGTTGACCACGACTTCATGATTATTTCTTCAATCTCTAATTGGGATTTTGAGATACAACGATCCGCCTCCTTTTCGGACTTGGATCTATTTATCCTCATACCTTGTTAGGGTCTTTTCAGATAGACTTCTCCATGATCTTTATGGGAGTTGATTGCTTTTCGTCGTGAGTCTTGATCCTTCACATTGATTTTGGGAATAATGCTTTTCACATCACCTTGGATCTTTAGCAACAAGATTGAATCCTCATGCCTTGTTAGGGCCTTTTCGGACTCGCCAATCTTCGCGCCCCGCTTCATAAGTTATGCCTTGGCTATGAACTCTTATCATTACCGAGCAACTTTTAAACGATCTTGGGCTAGAAGCTAAGTAACTTTTCAAATCGTACGACCTTACTTATTGCAGATAAATTATTAGCAAGTGATGGGAGAATAGGCAAATAATTACACCAAGTGAGCTTGTGCAAGAATACCGACTTATAATTGACTCTATCATTTCTCGTTCTCCACAATTTAAAATCTCAAGTAATGAGACTCGTGGATGCTTAGCCTAATAAACCAATTAAGGTATACATGGTTAAGGATACTAGCTAGAATAAACTTGGATAAGTCTATTCGGGTTGAGTCAAAATAATCGTAACGGGCCTAATATGCCAAAGATTTCAAAACTAGCTACACCACTTTATTAATATTTTTGACTTTATTGCGGGATATATACATATGAAAGCAACGATAAAAATTTAAAAATTACGACTAAATGGCCAAAGTTAATAAAAAATTTGAAAAATGCTGAAAAAGATGATTTTCCGGTTAAATGAAGGCATTTTCATGGAAAAGTCCACTTAAAACTTCGATAGAAGTCCCCCCTACACTTAAGATAAACATTGTCCTCAATGTTTAAGCATGTGGGAAAAGTCTCCCCTACACTTAAGACATTGTGCACGTTGGTTAAATCAAGCTAAGGAAGAGACGACTAAAGTGATCAATTTCAAATGTGAGTATGAAGAAAATTGAATCACGATAGTTGAGAGATAGAGCCGGATATCGGATAACACGGGATCACGGTTCTTCCAAGATTCCAAGAGTGCACTTATTCCTGTAATCACATCACCACACAAACACAAGCAACCTATAGAGGTCCCCCTACACTTAGGAGGTTAAACGGAAAAGGATAGATACTCGGGCTGCCTCCCGATGAGCGCTTGTTTTTGATAACCGAGTCACGAGCCTGACTCGACCCAAAATTAGTTCATGGGAAACGTGGTGGGGGATGGAATCATCTCATGAGAGATGTCCTCACCAAAGTACAACTTCACTCGTTGGCCATTCACCTTAAAATTAGGTCCATTGGGTTGAGCGAGCTCGAGAGTACCATATGGAAAAATTTGGGCAATGGTGAATGGGCCGGACCAACGAGATTTCAGCTTGCCCGAAAAGATTTTCAACCGAGAGTTAAAGAGTAAAACTTTGTCTCCAACTTGGAACTCTCGGTTTTTTAATCTTAGAGTCATGAATGAGCTTAGTCCTTTCCTTATAGATCAAAGAATTTTCATAAGCCTCATTCCGGAGTTCATTCAGCTCATTGAGTTGGATCTTGCGTAGGTCACCGGCTTTGTTGATATCGAAATTAGCCCACTTCAAGGCCCAATAAGCCTTGTGCTCCAACTCAATGGGGAGGTGGCATGCTTTCCCGTACACGAGACGATATGGTGTACAACCAATCGGAGTCTTGTATGCGGTACGAAAAGCCCACAAAGCATCATCAAGTTTATCAGCCCATGAGGCACGATGCTCTCCCACGGTTCTTTCAAGAATTCGCTTTAATCCTCGGTTAGAGATTTCAGCCTGGCCATTAGTTTGTGGGTGGTAAGCGGTGGAAAGACGATGATTTACACCATACTTAGCCATGACTCTTGCAAATTGATCATTGCAAAAATGAGTCTCGCGATCACTAATAATGGCACGAGGCACACCGAATCTAGCGAACAACGATTTCAAAAAGTTACAAACCACCCTTGCGTCATTAGTGGGTAAAGCTTTGGCTTCAACCCATTTAGAAACATAGTCAACGGCTACAAGGATGTATTTGTTTCCTTTAGATGAAGGGAATGGCCCCATAAAGTCGATACCCCAAACATCAAAGATTTCACATTCTTGTATGAAATTTTGAGGCATCTCATCTTTATGTGTGATCTTGCCTTGTTTTTGGCAAGCATCACAATGTTTAACCATCTCGTGAGCATCACGATAAATGGTGGGCCAATAGAATCCCGAGTCAAACACTTTTTTGGCGGTGTAGTTGGGACCAAAGTGACCACCGGTGGGTCCTTTGTGGCAAGCTTCGAGAATGTCTAAAGCTGTCGGTCCATCAACACATCGGCGAATAATCAAATCAGCACATTGTTTGAATAGATATGGGTCATCCCAAAAGTAAGTCTTAATGTCTTTGAAGAACTTTTTCTTTTGCTGGGATGTTAACCCGTCAATGAGAATTCCACCCGCCAAGTAGTTTGCAATGTCCGCAAACCACGGGGTTTCATCAGAAGTCGAGTTGATAGACATTAAGGTCTCCCGGGGAAAAGAGTCATTGATCTCTTTGTTCGGATGATCCCCTTGATAAGGATCCTCAAGTCTGCTGAGATGATCCGCGGCTAGGTTTTCAGCTCCCTTCTTATCACGAATTTCGATTTTAAATTCTTGAAGTAGCAAAACTCAGTGAAGAAGTCTTGGTTTGGAATCTTGTTTAGTTAACAAGTACTTCAACGCGGAATGATCGGTATAAACGATTGTGGTAGAAAGGACAAGATAGGGGCGGAACTTTTCAAAAGCATAGACAAGAGCTAAAAGCTCTTTTTCGGTTGTCGTGTAATGCAATTGAGCCCCTGTCATTATCTTGCTAGCGTAATGGATCGGTTGGAAGTGTTTGTTCACTCTTTGGCCCTAAACCGCTCCAATAGCAAAGTCGCTAGCATCGCACATCAACTCGAAAGGCAGCTCCCAATTAGGGGTAACCAAGACCGGTGCCTTAGTAAGCTTATACTTAAGCAAGTTGAAGGCTTCAATATACTCGTTGGAAAAGATAAAAGGAGTATCTTTTTCCAAGAGGTGGGTCATCGGGCGAGTGATTTTAGAAAAATCTTTGATGAATCGACGGTAGAAGCCCGCATGACCAAGAAAACTTCTCACACCCTTCACGGTTGAAGGTAGAGGCAATTTAGCAATAACATCGACTTTAGCACGGTCCACTTCAAGACCGGCTTTGGAGATTTTGTGTCCTAGCACGATGCCCTCTTTTACCATGAAATGTCATTTTTCCCAATTAAGAACAAGGCGAGTGTCTTCACACCGCTTAAGCATACGTTCTAAATTGGCAAGGCATGCAGAGAAAGAATCGCCATAAACCGAGAAATAATCCATGAATACTTCCATAGTTTCTTCAACCATGTCATGGAAGATAGCCATCATACACCTTTGGAACGTCCCAGGAGCATTGCATAAACCGAAAGGCATGCGTTTGTAAGCAAATGTTCCGTAAGGACAAGTGAATGTGGTCTTTTCTTGGTCTTTGGGATCAATGGGAATTTGAAAATACCCGGAGAAACCGTCTAAAAAGCAGTAATAGTCATTACCAGCTAGACGCTCGAGCATTTGATCCATGAAAGGAAGAGGAAAGTGATCTTTTCTCGTGGCATCATTGAGTTTGCGATAGTCGATACAAACTCTCCACCCAGTAACGAGACGAGTGGGAATCAACTCGTTGTGTTCATTGGGAACAACGGTTATTCCTCCCTTCTTGGGCACACAATAGACGGGACTTACCCAAGGCGAATCCGAGATAGGGTAAATCAAGCCGGCATCGAGAAGTTTGATAACCTCTTGTTTGATGACGTCGTGAATGCGAGGATTAACCCTTCTTTGGCTCTGGATTGCGGGTTTAAAGTCATCTTCCATGATAATCTTATGAGTACAAAAGTTTGGATCAATTCCGCGGATATCGGAAATTTTCCAAGCAATTGCCTTCTTATGATCTTTAAGCACGGCGATGAGGCGAGATTTCTCTTCTTCGTTCAAGTCCTTCGCGATAATGACGGGCAACTTCTTCTTTTCTTCAAGAAACACGTACTCGAGATGGGGCGGCAACTCCTTAAGTTCTAAATCCGGAGGATTTTCGATGGGAGGCGTATTCAAAGTCGGTTCATCGATAGCAATAGCCTTGGGAGATGGTGGAGAAATATTGTCTTCTTTAAGAAGGTTCTCAATGAGGCGAATATCTTCATCCCAATCGGTGGGAGAATCGTCATGTTCTAAGTTCACATCTCCCATGGTGGCTTCAAGATCTTTCCAAAGGAAATCACTTTCTCCAAATAGAGATAGTGATGAATCAATAGAGGAAACGATATCAACATTGGGAGGAGAGGTACGAATACTTTTGCAAACATATTTGAAGTGTTCTTCACAGGCCTCATCAAGAACGTCAATACAATTAAGACTCTCGTATGAATAAGGCTGTTTAGAAAGCTTTCCCATGTTGAAGACGATTTTATCGTCACCAACTCTCATGATAAGCTCACCCGCTTCAACATCGATGAGAGTGCGACCGGTCCTCAAGAATGGACGTCCCACGATTAATGGCACACGAGGGTCCATATCGTAGTCGACCACGACGAAATCGGCAGGAAAAGTGAATTTGTCGACTCCTACAAAGACGTCTTCGGCTATCCCCACTGGATAAGCAACCGTACGGTTAGCTAATTCTAAAGTCATTTTGGTGGGGACTAGCTCAGGGAGAGATAATTGCTTCCAAACACTTAAAGGCATTAAGTTAATACTGGCACCTAGATCGGCTAGGGCCATGCAATTCTCTACTCCCGGGAAGTTACAAGGGATTAAGAAGCGACCCGGATCACCAAGCTTGGTTGGCAATTTCCTTAAGAGCACTGCAGAGCAATTCTCATTAAGTTGGGTGTTAGCGATATCAAGAAGCTTCTCCTTGTCGCTAAGAAGATCTTTGAACATTTTTGCATATTTGGGCATGTGAGCGAGAGCCTCAGCGAAGGAGATGTTGAAATTCAATTGTTTAAACATTTTGAGAAAGTTCGAAACCTGAATATCGTCCTTGCTTTTGAGCTTCTCTTTCCTCAACCTTTAGGGATAAGGTATATCGGAAGAAGAGGAAGGCTTTGGGATAGTAGGATCACTCACATCCTTGGGTGGAGGAGGGGTAGAAGTAAGAGGTGTAGAAATTGGGGAAGTAGAAGGTTGAGGAATAGGAGCAGGTGACTCGTTTTCCTTAGTTACAATCACCGGTGGAGGTATAGGAAGCTCGGGTTCCTTGGTACCTTTGCCACTGCGAGTGGTGATTGCTTTCATCTCCCATCTTGGATTCGCAACGGTGTTACTCGGAAGAGTACCCGAAGAAGAGGGTTGATTACCTTGGAAGAAACTAGCCATCATGTTCCTTAAGTCATTCGTTTGACTTGCCAAAGTGTTTCTCATATCAGCTCGAAGATCGTTCCCTTGTTTCACCATGTCTGCTTTCAAGTTGAACACTTCCCGCTGGAGATTGTCCACGATAACATCATTAGTCCTCATGTAGGTTCCAATATCTTGGGGTAATGCGGTGGGTTGGTTGGGAGGAGCATTGTAGGCGGGTGGTTGATAAGCATGTTGTTGGTAAACTTGGTTGTTTCTTTGAGGTGGATATGGTTGTTTGTGAGGTGGTTGGTATGGTGCACGAGGTTGTTGTTGAGGAGGGCGATTGAGGTTTTGTTGTTGGTTTGGTTTGTTAGGAGGAAAAACGGGCGGTGAAAGAAAGTTGTTTGAGCGGTAGCTAAGCAAGTTGCGGTCTCCTTGAGGACGAGCTTGATAAGCGGCCGAATGATAGGTACCGTATGCTGCATTAACATTCTCAGAAGGATAGTCTTGGGTGGCGGTACAAGTGGTGTAAGAGTGAGGACCCCCGCATATTTCACATGGTTGGCTAACAGCATTGAGTTGAGCGTCTTGGGCGTTTTTAGCGTTGATGCTGTTGGTATTGTTAGCGGTGTGGGTAACAAGCGATTCGAGAAGCGTAGTAATTTTGTCAAGTCGCTTGTCGTTGTCACTAGTACTAGCACTAGTGGCATTGGTCCAAAAACTCTTGGTTTGCACTCTAGACTTATTCTCGATAATATCCCAAGCGGCATTAGAAGTCTTTACCAAAATATTACCCCCGAGGCACTATTTAGTGAATCTTGGTCATTCATGCTTAAACCATTATAAAAAGTATTAATTTGGTGCACTTTGGTAAAACCATGTTGTGGGCACTTTCTTAAAAGATCTTTAAAACGGTCCCAAGATTCACTAAAAGACTCATCGTACTTTTGTTCAAAATTGATAATTTCATTCCGCAAAGCGGTAGTACGAGAGGGTGGGAAAAAGTAGTTTATGAACTTGTTCTCCAAATCCGTCCACGTCAGAATACTTTATGGCGGTTCCTTTGCAAGCCAATGCCGGGCTTGTCCCTCTAAAGAAAAGGAAAAAAGTTGTAAACGGATTACCTCTTGTGGAACACCATTGAATTTGACCGTATTCGTGAGTTGCAAGAACCGTTTGATGTGGTCATGAGGATCATCAATGGTACGCCCCAAGAATGGTTGAGCGGAGACCATCTGAATAAAGCCGGATTTAAGCTCAAAGTTGTTGGCTGCAATCGCGGGTATGACAATTGGATCATTGTTGCCCTCCACATGTGCTTGTAACAGTTCAATCATAGGGCGATTGTCCGGTAGAGGTTCATTGTTGTTGTTATTATTGTTGTTGAGAGGTGGATTGTTATTGTTGTTGTTATTATTGTTGTTTTGAGGTGGATTGTTATTGTTGTGTACACCGGCCATGTCTAAGTCTTCGAGAGGCTCGGGCTCTTGATAAGACGTTGATCGTGTACGCATGCACCTGCAAAAGAACTAACAAAGCAAACAAGAAATATTTTTGGTTTTTATGGTTTTTTAATTTTTTTGTATTTTTGAAGATTTTATATTTTTTAGGGTTTTTGAATTTTTTTATGAAAAAGTAACGTTCACGGTGAACGGATCCCAAAATTCAAGTTCTCACAAAAAACTGTTAATCTTAACGAGAAGAGCCGGCAGCGGCGCCATTTGATATAGTGGTTTTCAATGGGGTTCAGATTAATCTCGGTATCTTCGAATTGATCACGGCTCAAAGTGGAATAATTGTTCTTGGTTGCTAAAAAGGGATTGGTTTTCTATTTTACTAAAAGGATTAAAAGCATAAAATGATAAAAACTTAAGCCCAAACAGTCAATAAAATAAAACTTTAATTAAAATTACACAATAAAACAGTAAACAAAACTGATCCGGAATATTTATGACAAATACTGCTCATTCGGAAGAATTAACTGATTCGGAATATAACTGATTCGGAACAAACTGATTTGGAACAAATAAAACCCTTCATTCGGAACTTTCAGAAAAATCAGATTCGGAACTTTTCAGACTAAACATTGGTCCGGAACTTTTCGAACAAACCGATTCGGAACTTGTAAAAATATTGATTCGGAATTTCTATAGAAAAACTTGGTTCGGAACTTCTAAAAAGATTTGATTCGGAATTTCTAAAAATAATGATTCGGAATTTTTATAGAAAAACTTGGTTCGGAACTTCTAAAAAGATTTGATTCGGAATTTCTAAAAATATTTATTCGGAATTTTTATAGAAAAACTTGGTTCGGAACTTCTAAAAAGATTTGATTCGGAACTTCTAAAAATATTGATTCGGAATTTTTATAGAAAAACTTGGTTCGGAACTTTTAAAAAAGATTTGATTCGGAATTTCCATAAAAAACTTGGTTCATAACTTTTGAATAAATTTGGTTCGGAATTTCTAGAAAAAAACACTGATTCGGAACTTTTTTGCATGGAACTGATTCGGAACAATTTCAAACACACTGATTCAGAATCTGGTAAAACGAAGAATAGTAAAGCAGAAAAAGCAGGGGAACACGATTTTACCAAAAATCAACCAAGTTTTTAACCAAAACTTAAACAAAACTAACCACCAATCATCTACTAACCATAAGCAACAAATCCCAACAATAAAAACACAAAACCAAATAACTTTTGAAGATTAAAATCAACCAAATAAGAACTTTAAGCTTTAACTCAAAAAGATGAAGATGAACAAGATTAATGAAAGGATTAAATTGATAGATTAATGTATAGTAAACAAAAGGAAAGATTAAACACTTACAAAATCAAAGATTCAACAAGAATGAAAAATCACCAACACCTTAATGGTGTTGGCTTCCTACGAAAGAAAAGAAAAATTGACTGGGAAATGAAAAAAACTTCACAAAAAGTGTGAGGGGTTTTCTATTTATAGGCTAGTGGTTGGTTGGTGAAGTGGGCTTTCTCCCTTTCTTCTTGTCTTCTCGTCTTTTCAGAAAAGTCGACGTTTTCGATTCTGATTCGAGATTTGTCGACGATTAAATTCAACTCGTCTTTCAATTTCTTCGTTTAATAGACTTGATTTCCTTCGACATATGTAAATCTTCCGTCTTTGGTCCTTTTCTTCGATAAATCTTCAAATAGGTCAAGTGACTTCAAATCTTTTGCATCTCTTGGACAATAGACTTCGTCTTGAGTCTTTTTCCTCGATAAAACCCGTGCAATCCCATGTTTTCTTCAAGATTCATCCGGTTGACTGTGAAAACACAATAAACACAAAAACCACGCATAATTCCAAACAAATGATATTAAATACGTGTTTTGGTCTTGTTTTAGTAAGAAATAAGTGGTAAAAGGATGGGTGTTTACACACCTATCAAACATGTACAGGATTGATAAAAAAGGCACACACTCCTTTTTATGTTTTAAAGGTTTATAAACATTTGTGAAATTATTTTACCGAGGATAGTCCCCTTTACCCAAAAAAACATTTGAGAAATAGTCAAGTAGTGAAGCACTTCGAACCACCTTTTATAGAGGTGATTATGCACATGGACAAAACCTTAAGTCGTAAAACACCCTCTACGGGAAAAAAACCACACGCCAAATTCTAATATGCTACAATTTTGTAAGTGCCAAACAAATGAATCTTAAGTGAGCAGGAGCAAAACCTTTAGTCGTAATTTCAGGAAGGCTTGTCATAGTAAGTACACAACCAACTCTGTAATCCTCACCATACTCTTATTTCTGACAGGCTTCCAGAGAACTACGATGTATTTGACAAAAGGTTAAGACACGTATTCTATAAAAAGCAATATATAACTTTTTAGTTCCCTATAATTTTCGTTTGACATTTTATCAAACAATTGTTCTACACACCAGACAAAAACAAATATTAACATGTATTTTAAGGTTTTGATTTCACTTCCATTAATCATTTATTTCCCATCACAACCCTAGACAATTAAAAGAATAAATTATTTGAAACATACCTGGTGATAAATATGATTATGTTAGGCTTGAGTTGAATTGAGTTATAACATGCTCATGAGTTTGAATCTGCAAATGTCTTCGTAATCGTCACGTCATGTTACATGTCTTCAACTCTAATGTCGTCTCTCTTTCATGCACCTGTGTTAGTAACCTTTGTATCTAAAAGCCCAATTAAATAAAAATTTATCAATGTCATTACATATAATGGTTCTAAAATTATATGTGCTTGTCGATATCAAATTATTAAACTTTGACTTAAATCTATCCATTACAAAAATTGAAACATGAAAATTTCTAATGGTAATGTTTACTCATGAGGAAATAGAAGATTTTAATTAAAATATCATATTAGCGTTTAGAGAGCAATGACAAACTAAGAAGAAATCAAACACTCTGATGAATGGTTAATACTCTAAGTCTAACTCTATATGCAGCACAAGTTGAAAGCTTAAAATCGAAAAAGAAGAAAATTGATAAGAAAAAAGTATATGAAGAAGAGTAGAAGACCCAATGACCATTTGATTTCAAAATTAACACACCGACCTTTTTACCAATAGATTTGTTTTTGCAAAGCTGATAGAGTGTTAAAGGTAACACACCATATTTTTTACCAATCAGATACAAAGCTCGATTTCATTATTCAAGGGCCTTTAAAATGGGCTAAAAAATATTTAATCTAATATATTACTTATGACATCATCTAAAATATTATTTTATTTTAATAACCAATAAGAAGTTAACACCTAGTTAAAAATGACGTAGGCAAAAACCCTTGTTTAATATTATTAATAGATATGAAAAGAAAGGTTAGAATTACAAAGAGATCTTTACAAAGCGAAAAATACGTACAAGGCTATATTTTATTGTGGTTGTCTTGCAGTGGCCATTTTTTTATCACTTTACGAAAATGGTCATGATGCTCTTGATTCCTTTTCTAAGATTATCCGGTTGACACGTGTTGTTCATTCACTGGTTCACAAAAAAAAACATTTAGCTCATAATCTTGATTACTGATGAGACTGTATTTATACATAGTCTCATCGTCCAAATTGGGCTTAAAACGCTTAAAATATCATCAAAATACCCATATATGTGCTTGTGTTTGTTCATTGTGTATTTTAGGTATGGATATCGTGAATTCACCAAATGATCAAAGGAATCAAGCAAAAACGAACACGGGAAACGAAGCCGCACAAAGAACCAAGCCCGAAGAATGAATTTTGCTAAAATGCCCTTGAAGTTTGAAGATTGTACAAGTTTGGTCCCTCAACTTTGGAAGAATGACACTTTATACCCCTCAATTTTCCATTATTATAAGTATGGGTCCCTAAAGTTTCATAAATATACAAGTAAAGCCCTTGGAATTTGGATTAAGTTACAAGCTTTATGCTTTGTTAACCAAAGGACCTAAACTGCAAAAGCTACAAGGACTAACGGTGATAAACGAAGGGACTGATAGTGCAAAGCTGTTAAAGGAAGCCACTTAACCTTAGGGACTAACTGTGTCAACTCCCCAAACTTATCCCACTAACCCTCATTAAAACCCTAACACCACCAGACAACCTTAATCCACTCACCCTCTCACAGTCCGCCACGTCATCCTCCTTAAACCCTCCATCCAATCAGCACACACCCTCACCCCACGTCACTTCTCCACTCACCCACACCTAATTAAATTATTAATCTGTTTAAACAGATTAACTTAATCCCCACCTTCCCTCCAAAACTAATTCACCCCTAATTTACCCCAAACCCAGATTATGAACCCTAATTTCCATACTCTCTAATTACCCCATAATTAACCCCCAATTTTTCCAGAAAGGTAATTCCTTTTAACCTCATCAAAACCCCACACCCAGAAACAACACCACATGACTGTGGGTCCCCTTTCGTCCTTCCCCTGCCCCGTCCTTGTCCACTCTTCCCCAAAACCCGACCAAAATCAACAGCTAAGGTTGAAACTTGTTGGCTAAGGAGTTTATAAACGTCCAAGATCTTCCAATCCAACTGGCATCACATGTATACTTTTTGACCAAATTCAAAAAGAGGATATTCTAAGAATGATGCTAGGGTATTTTAGGGCTTTTGCTTATTAGGGTTTTGTATCTAGATAGTTCTATCTTTGAGTATAAAAGGAGATGAAATGTATCCTTTTTATTTTTCGTTCCAGTTTTTGTAAAAAATTGATGTTATTAATGAAAATGAACGGATTAATGTTTTACAAATTCTGAGTTCCTGTTAGTGTAAAATCTCTTTTCATTGCAAGTTAGTTCAAGTAGTTTTGTAAGGATTAGTGTTTTACAGTTGGTATTCAAAAGGGAATTGGTTTCACAGAAATTTTCAAAAACTTGAAACACATCACAAGGTGAAGTGAAAGTGGACCCTTGTGGTGTGATTTCAGTTTTAGGTTTATATTTTGGTATTGCTGGAAAAGTTTAGAGTTTCTGAACATTTGGTTTACATTTTTACAAAATTTTGTTTTCAAAAAGTTGGTTTTTATGGTTACTGATTTGACAAGCTATAAGCCATAAGCTCCTTAACTGATAAGTCAGCTGGTGGCTTGATAGTAAGATTACCAGTCACTTTTTCTTGTTTCTTTTTCTCTTGGCAGGTTCAAGGTTCAATTTCTGAAAAGAAGGTGTTTGGAACTGCTATTGTCCCACCTTGTTCAGTTTTACACCCAAAGAGATCAGCTCAAGCCCGTGCTTGAATGGAGATGGCATTGCAGCCATAGTGGGGCCCGGATGTGGGTCCCACAAGGTAATCCTTAGGCTTGAACCCTCCATACTTGAATGACTTGAGTGATATTTTTGTGTTTGTATGTGATTTTGCATGATTTGTGAGAAAAGTGTTCATATGTTGTTTTTCTGGTTTAAACATGCTTAATATAGTTCCATATGCTTGTTTAAATAATTTTAAATCAGATTGGTAAGGTGTTATAGGTAATAGCTTTGTTAATTTTAATTCACAAAAATTAAGGGGGTGTTTGGGTCTGCTTATTAGGACTGGGTCTTGACTGATTCTTGGCCTAAAATTAGCTTAAACACACTCATTTAGGGTAGTTAACACATATTCAGTATTTGGTTTAAGTTTTATAGGTGTTAAACAAAGTTTGCATGCTTAAAAAGTGGCTTTCATAACTAAAAATCAGCAAATACATTAATCTGCCTGTTTTTAACCAAAATTTGCCCACCACTTTTGTTACTTGCTAGCTTAGGGTAGTATCTAGGATTATAGGTAGCTTTCACTTGCTTTGTTTGGTTTGTATGCAAGATATGAGCTCCCAAAAATCGTTTTTGTGCACCTAGATTAGTCAACAGCCTTCACAACCCTTAGTCCCTTAATCAGTAACTTATTAGGGTGATTCTTGTTTGATATTTGTATTAAGCTGTGTGTTTTTTGTGCTTATATTGACTCCCTACACTCCACTGAGTGTAGGGGTGCCCTTCTTGTCCATTAAAACATAGCCAATCAAAAGTTATCAAGCAAAAGGTGCTCAGACCTGTTTTTAACACAAGCAGTGGGAACTCCTTTCCCACTGCTAGCACTTGTGTTCCCACTGCTTTACTAAAAGACAGAAAACAAGAAAGTGTCACTATCAGATTCAAACTTTTTTGTCTTTTGTGGGTTTAATTAGGATTTAGACTTTAATTCTTTTTTCATTATTTTTCATTTTTAATTTCTGATTTTTCAGTGCAATTTAATTTTTTGTCACTGTTCATTTGATAATTTTTAGAATTAATAGCATTTTTAATTACTTTTTAATTAAACTGTTTTTGGCATTTAGTGTAGAAAATTAATATTTTTCATTTTTAATATTTTTCTTAGGTTTAGAAAATTAATTTAAGATTTTTGGTTTTAAAAATAGTTACTGTTCACTTTTTTATTATTTTTTATAATCAATTTAAGTTAATTAGGGTTTAATTAATATTCAGTTTTGTCTTTTAGTGCAAGATTTTACATTTTTTAAACTTTTTCAATTTTCTACTGTTCATTAGGGTAATTTAAGATTTTTAAAATTGTTAGATTAATTTTGTCATTATTTTATTAATTTTTAGGATTATTTTAATTTAAAAATAGTTTTAAGTGTTTTAAAAATAGAAAAATAGTTTTTAAAATTTAAGAAAAATAGTTTTTAGTCATTAAATAATATAAGTGACTTATTAGTTCAATAAATTAATATTTTGGGCATTTTGTTAATTATATTTAATTTTTGGGCTTTAATTAGCATTAAAAATTGAATATTTAATTAATAAAAGGTTTTAAAATATATTTGTTGGATTTTTATTCTTATTTATATTACTTAAGACTTAGATTAATCATTTAATTAATTTTTAGGTTTTAATTTTAATTTCGTCACGTTTTACGTATTTACGTTCGCGTTTTACGTTAATTCGTCGTAGTTTAAACGTAGTCGTAACTCGTCTTTTATTTTTCTCTCTTTACACCAAAAACGTCACTAATCCAAACATTGTTATTTTATTAATTGGCATACACAATATACACCTCCTTCGAGAACGAACCCGCATTTATTCGGTTTTACGTTTTTCCTAAAGCGTAGAACTTAATACTTGCCGCTTTTATACGTTGTTTTCCTAAACACGTATATCATTTTCTACATCAATTTTTGGCGCCGCTGCCGGGGAGGTGTGTTGCCATTATTAGTATCGTGTTTGTGTGAGTAGTGCGTTTTGTCTTTTCATTTTTTGGAAAGCGTGAATATCGTACATACTCATTTTTGTTATTTTTCTCTATTATAGTATAAATATCCAAATAAATCGTGTTTAATTTTCCTAAGTTAAACACAAATCAATCATTTTACTATATTGTAGATATATTGGTTTTCGTTTTTCTTGTGAATATTATTATTACTATATTGTACTACGTAAGAACAAATAAATATACAAGTACTCCAAATACGTGAGAAATCACAACCTTGACTTGGGAGGTCATTACCCAATCATTGTATTCGAATCTAAAGCAAAAGTTTAAAGGCAAAATAGATAAATACTTTCGTGAGGCTTAATTTCAATTAACACAAACTATAAGGTGGGTATAAGGCGGTTTTCACGACCTAAAGGAAAAAGGCTCTTAAGTGCTTCGCGCCGCCTCGTTTTCTCCGCTTGCTTGTGCGTGTTTTGAGAAAGAAGGCTAATCGAGGGTTTGCCGCCCAAGTATTATCTACGTATATTATATTTGCTTGTTTTCAAGATTAAACCCTCTTGAACGTTTTGGTGTTCCACCAACGTTCTAAAGTCATCGAGAACGTTCACTCCACGTGATCGTTTTCATTCTTTGAGGCTCCTTTAATCGAGAAAGTCGATTCGAGGGGAGATTTGTAGATTTGTGTCTACGTAATACATTCAAAAATCCAAAAAAATTAAAAAACCAATCAAAAACCAAAAAAATTGAAAAATAAAAAAACCGCAAAAAGAATCTTCTTTGCTACCACCCATTCTACGCTTAGTGCATGCGCACTCGATCGAAGGATTATTCCAATTCTAGTGAAGCTTCGAATCGACGCAATCGTAATCGAAGGAATCGACGACGTAGACGAGAATTAGAAACCGACGTTCCTAATATCGTTGTTGAAGAAACCGTAGAGGAGATGGCCGACAATCGTTCTATGATGGAATTGCTCCAAGCGCCCACCGAGGGTTATGGAGACGCGATCGTAATTCCCGCTATCGAGGCGGAGAATTTTGAGATCAAAAGCGGAATGCTTTCGTTGATCCAAGCTACGAAGTTTCGAGGTCGTGAAGCCGATAATCCTCACGACCATATTCGGAATTTTGATCGTCTTTTGGCCACGAGCAAGTTTAAGAACGTCGACACCGATGTCGTCAAGCTTATGCTCTTTCCTTACTCGCTCGATGGTGCCGCCAAGGATTGGTACGAGAAAGAGCCACCTAATTCCATTACTACGTGGAAGGATCTCGTTTCCAAGTTCGTTAATTATTTTTTCCCACCGTCTAAGACGACGTTTTTCAAAAACGAGATTACGAAATTTGAGCAAAAATCGAATGAATCTTTTAGAGACGCGTGGGATCGTTTTAAGGAAATGCTTAGGCAATGTCCTCACCATGGTTTTTCCGAGTTGCACCAAATCGATACGTTTTACAACGGTCTTAATTTTCACGAACAAGACTCGTTGAATTCCGCCGCCGGTGGCAACTTTTTGTGTAAAACTCCGAGAGAAGCTTTGATAATTATCGAGAACCGATCCAAGGTTTACCAACTCCGCAATGCACCGAGTGTTGCCAATGTCGCCAATGTTAGTAGTTCTAATCGCGACATTGAGAGAGTTGATGCTAAAGTCGATAAGCTTACGAATGTGTTCACGTCTTATCTCATTGAGATGCAAAAGAAAGACGCTCCCGCTACGGTGAAAGCGGTTGAGGTTTCGTGTACGTTTTGTGGTGGACCTCATAATTATTACGAGTGTGCGGCTACGGATGGCCAAACGTCGAATGTGAGTGCGTTAAACAACAATTTTTCTAATCAAAATCAAAATAACGCCGGTCCATCGCAACAAGGAAATTATAACCAAGGCAACAATTTTCAAAATCGAAACAATTTTCAAGGAAACAATCAACAAGGAAATTTTTCGAATCAAAATCAAGGAGGTTATAATCAAGGTCGTAATATAACTTGGCAAAATAGAGATAACAATCAAGGAAATAATTTTTCAAGTGGGAATCAAAACAATTTTCAAAGAAGTAATCAAAACCAAGGGAACTTTAATTCTAATCAAAATAGTTCGTCAAACGATTTTCAAAATTACATGAAAACGAATGAGGCTAATATGAGACGATTAGAGGGAGAAATTGGTACTTTGAAAAATGACTTTTCTAATACATTGAAATTGCAAAACACGAAGATTGAGCAAGGGTAAATTGATATTAAAAAGATGTTTTCGGCTATAATGAACAAGGCCTCGGGTTCGTCATCAAATTCATTACCTAGTGACACCGTTGCTAATCCGAAAGAACAATGTAAAGCCGCCTCGTCTCGTGAGAAAGGTCGTGTGATTACCCCTAACCTTGAAGGATTCCGTGTTGTTTATCCCTCTCAACCCTCGACTTCTAAGACGTCCTCTTGTTCTAAAGTCGAGGGGATGAACGTGGTGACCAAGGAAAAGGGTGCACACCCTCGTGTACCTCAAATTCCATCCACGGTTCAAAAAGAGAGCTTTGTCGACCTTACCAAAGTAACCCTTGAAGAAACTTGTGCTTCAATCCTTCTTAAAAAACCCAAAAGGCGTATGCCGAGAAAGGAAAAGGATCCGGGCCAATTCCTATTACCTTGTGATTTTTCCGAGATTGAGGGATGTTTAGCCCTTGCCGATTTAGGTGCTAGCATCAACCTTATGCCTCATTCTCTTTGGAAATTGATGAGATTGCCTTCGCTTACCCCCACGAACATGACAATCGAGCTTGCAAATTGTACTCCACTTATACCAATTGGAATAGCCGAGGATGTCTATGTTAGGATTGGAAAGTTTGTTTTTCCCGCGGATTTCGTTATATCCGATTACGAGTGTGACCCTAAATGTCCCATTATTTTAGGCCGACCATTCTTATCGACGGCTAGAACCGTAATCGACGTTCACGAGGGGAGACTTACTATGAGATATGGGGATGAGAAAATAGACTTTTTCGCTAGAAAATCCCAAGGATTTTATGAGAATAAAAAAACCGAGGTTTCCAAACCTAATGATTCAAATTCTAATGATTTCAAAATGTTTACTTTAGCGGAAAGAATGAAACTTGATGCATGTTTTGAAAGAATTAAGAAAAACGGTTTTAAGGATGATGATTTCAATGATAAAGAATACGTGTACCTAATTCAAAAGGGTATGTGTAAATTCATGGATGAAAACTCACTTTGGGATGTTTTTAGCGAAACAAGTGAAACACCAATTCCGAAGGGTGACGTTAATGCCATCACGACAATGACCAAAATGGATTCGTCTTCACCACCTTCGAAGGACCACGTCTTTGAGGCTTCAACTTCTAACTCCATCGAAGTGCCTCCTTTGCCTAGCCCAACACCCGTTGAGGCTAAAGGGTTTATCGACATCAATCCTCTCGTTTTAGAAAAGTCACCTAAGCATAGCCCTAGTGCTTGTAAGTCCATGGTTGTGAATGCTCACATCGACTCTTTCTTTGACGATGACGATGGCGATTTTGCCGAGCTTGATCACGTACTTCGACATCCACATGCTATTTTTGATTCTCCTAAGAAGAAACATGTGAAGTACGATGATTATGAGTTTGATCCCGAGATTGAGGAAATTATTGAACGAGAGCTTGCTCTTATGCCTTCACTTCCACCTACGAGTGAGGTCGACCTTTCCAAGATCGAGGATGAACTTAATGAGTTGGAACGTCTTATTTTCGATGACGAACCAACTCATGTGACCACTAAGAATCCAATTCTCGAGGAGTTACCTAATCAACACTCCTCATTCGAGAATGACGTTTACCACATTCGTGAGGATCTAACTTATCAACGATCCCCACAAAAGAATGATGGTTTCGTGCTTGATCGTGATCTTTTCGAGAGAGTTTCTAAGATACTCAAGGAGGGGAATGACAAACCTTGGTTTGACAAGCCTATCTTTGATGAAGAAATCGATGAGATCGACGTTCATGAGGATGACGAGTATGTAGACCCCGAGGGGGCGGTGTTCTTTATTGACAAACGTTTTGAGAACTTATATAATCCGCCACCCCCTCCCACCAATGACTTAAATGTGAGGATTTTTAGCGCGACTAATTTTCAAATTGACACGCCAAATATTTTCGACATTATCAAATCGGGTTTTCATAAAGAGTTTTTGAACGATGAAAAAGGAAAAGATTTTAAAAATGTTTTAAAAGATTTTTCTACATGTTTAACTCCGTCATCACCGCGTTTCATGAGTGCTACCACCTCGTCTACCCCTTTTGACGATGGTGTGTGTGGTCTTAGTATGGGGGAAGCCCCAAATGTTCCCTCACACTTTACCACCGAGGACGAGATTTACGATCCCGGAATTGCTTGTAAAGGGAAATCTCGGTCTTCCACCGATGCAATAAATGGAAATCATATCTATTTGCTTGGTGTGAGTCTACCTCGAGTAGCTCATAAGTTTGCCTTACCCATTGCCCCACCTTTCTACTTCTTATCTATTTTCTTCTACCCCATTGGGGTTTGTGTTGGAGTAGCGTTGTTTCGTCTTTCATCCGAAAACGAAGACGCTATCTTTGACCCCGGTATACGTTTATCGGGTTTTTAAAGTACTCCACGTACTTTTGGGCCTTGTTTATCATGTAAGCCCCACCAAAAATGACCATACCAAGATTATCCCTAAATGATCACATTTATGGGGATCCGAGTCGAGCTTTTGACTCGGTTATCAAAAACAAGGTGCCTCGTGGGGGATTCTCATGCTTATCCTTGTACCTATTATCGCTTTCTTAGTTAATGTAACGAGGGGACTTGTGCTCTTCCAACCTTTGTTCCGTGGTTGTTTGTGATTGTGATTTATTAGGTTCATCGTCATCATTGAAGCCTCTCGTGTTCGTTTTATGGATCACTCGAGCTTCGATCGTTGCCTTTGGAGATTCCGATATCCGATGATATCCTTTTATGTTCTAACGTTTATCTTATTAGCATAATTCATAAACGGCTTTTAGGTTATTCGTTTTACCCTTTCCATGCTCGAGATTAAGCATTCGACTTCGTCTCTAGTATGGGGGTGTTTACACCCCTAGACTCGAAACATTGAGGACAATGTTTAGTTTTAGTATGGGGGGGGTGAGTAGATACTTCACCTTGCTTACGTCAACACGCAATCCAATATTCATCTTTTTGCTATCGTTTTGTTGCAAATAAGGCTAAAAATGGCCAAATTTTAAAATTTTTCTTGTTTTTCATAAGTGTTTAAGACACGAATGTAGGTTTTCCGATGGTGAGAACGAGAGTAATTTTTGACTCGACCGTGCGTGTTGAGCACTTAGCTCGATTCCTTAACTTTTTAGGCTAAGTCTCTTAAATGAGGGCGAGAAATGATAGAGTTATTTATAAGTCTCGTAATCGTCACGATCTTATGTGTAGTAATTATTAGCTTATTCTCCCAACGCTTTTGCATAAATAATTGTTAATAAATATTGATTTGGCGGTTTAGTCACTATTGTTGGGTTTCTAATTTGTTTTGGTAGCTTCCATGTAATTAAATTGGGAAAACATTAAGGTATCGCCAGCGTCACGGTTTTGAAGTATTGGCACCCGAATAATCGAAAGCTTCACCTAATAATAAGATTTCAAGTGCTCACCTAAATTAAGCAAAAATTTGAAGCTCACAAGGCCGAAAAATCTATGCCCAAATTGAAAGTGAATCAAGCCTTAATCTTCGAAGCTTTAAAGATCCAAAATTCGCTTTAGCGTGAGGATATACGTCTTTGGCTAATAAAACCACCGATGAGGCGGATAATAAAAGGCAAGGCAAGACCGAAGTCATAATAAAAGCTTCATGGCGAAGTTGAATAAAAGATGGAGGTAAACCAAAGATAATAAGGCCCTTCCGTTAGGGGGCGTATAAAAGTCTTGGTAATAAGTCTCATGTTCAAAACCGTTATAAAATCGTGTTTATCGATCCTTCTTGTTGACTTAATTTTTTGACATCGTTGTCTATTGGGATGAATTATTGATTTGATGATTTTGGCTACACCGTTAAAACTCTATTTTTAGACTTAATCTCTATTCATGCATAAGTCAATGATGTATCTTCGTGATCATTAAGACAAAAATAAAATATAAGAGATACCAAGTAGGAATAAGGGAGTTTAGGTTCGTAATTAACACTCATGAGATGTGTTCGTGTTGCTAACTTATAATAACAATGATCTCGTTACACGCTTAGCATGGAATTGGGTGAAAATCGAGGACGACGAAATTATTTCTAACGAAGCATTCACGTGTTCTTGTTCTATGATCCCAAAAGTCACGTTCTCGTGATGAAAACAATACATTATGTCTAAAACACGTGTAGTAGTTTAAATTTATGTCTTCAATAAATGTCATCATAAAATGAATTTTGGAAGTGCTATGATACTTAATTCTAGCATTGCGTGGGGACACGGCAATGGTTTAGTATGGGGGAGTGATGAGACTGTATTTATACATAGTCTCATCGTCCAAATTGGGCTTAAAACGCTTAAAATATCATCAAAATACCCATATATGTGCTTGTGTTTGTTCATTGTGTATTTTAGGTATGGATATCGTGAATTCACCAAATGATCAAAGGAATCAAGAAAAAACGAACACGGGAAACGAAGCCGCACAAAGAACCAAGCCCGAAGAATGAATTTTGCTAAAATGCCCTTGAAGTTTGAAGATTGTACAAGTTTGGTCCCTCAACTTTGGAAGAATGACACTTTATACCCCTCAATTTTCCATTATTATGAGTATGGGTCCCTAAAGTTTCATAAATATACAAGTAAAGCCCTTGGAATTTGGATTAAGTTACAAGCTTTATGCTTTGTTAACCAAAGGACCTAAACTGCAAAAGCTACAAGGACTAACGGTGATAAACGAAGGGACTGATAGTGCAAAGCTGTTAAAGGAAGCCACTTAACCTTAGGGACTAACTGTGTCAACTCCCCAAACTTATCCCACTAACCCTCATTAAAACCCTAACACCACCAGACAACCTTAATCCACTCACCCTCTCACAGTCCGCCACGTCATCCTCCTTAAACCCTCCATCCAATCAGCACACACCCTCACCCCACGTCACTTCTCCACTCACCCACACCTAATTAAATTATTAATCTGTTTAAACAGATTAACTTAATCCCCACCTTCCCTCCAAAACTAATTCACCCCTAATTTACCCCAAACCCAGATTATGAACCCTAATTTCCATACTCTCTAATTACCCCATAATTAACCCCCAATTTTTCCAGAAAGGTAATTCCTTTTAACCTCATCAAAGCCCCACACCCAGAAACAACACCACATGACTGTGGGTCCCCTTTCGTCCTTCCCCTGCCCCGTCCTTGTCCACTCTTCCCCAAAACCCGACCAAAATCAACAGCTAAGGTTGAAACTTGTTGGCTAAGGAGTTTATAAACGTCCAAGATCTTCCAATCCAACTGGCATCACATGTATACTTTTTGACCAAATTCAAAAAGAGGATATTCCAAGAATGATGCTAGGGCATTTTAGGGCTTTTGCTTATTAGGGTTTTGTATCTAGATAGTTCTATCTTTGAGTATAAAAGGAGATGAAATGTATCCCTTTTATTTTTCGTTCCAGTTTTTGTAAAAAATTGATGTTATTAATGAAAATGAACGGATTAATGTTTTACAAATTCTGAGTTCCTGTTAGTGTAAAATCTCTTTTCATTGCAAGTTAGTTCAAGTAGTTTTGTAAGGATTAGTGTTTTACAGTTGGTATTCAAAAGGGAATTGGTTTCACAGAAATTTTCAAAAACTTGAAACACATCACAAGGTGAAGTGAAAGTGGACCCTTGTGGTGTGATTTCAGTTTTAGGTTTATATTTTGGTATTCCTGGAAAAGTTTAGAGTTTCTGAACATTTGGTTTACATTTTTACAAAATTTTGTTTTCAAAAAGTTGGTTTTTATGGTTACTGATTTGACAAGCTATAAGCCATAAGCTCCTTAACTGATAAGTCAGCTGGTGGCTTGATAGTAAGATTACCAGTCACTTTTTCTTGTTTCTTTTTCTCTTGGCAGGTTCAAGGTTCAATTTCTGAAAAGAAGGTGTTTGGAACTGCTATTGTCCCACCTTGTTCAGTTTTACACCCAAAGAGATCAGCTCAAGCCCGTGCTTGAATGGAGATGGCATTGCAGCCATAGTGGGGCCCGGATGTGGGTCCCACAAGGTAATCCTTAGGCTTGAACCCTCCATACTTGAATGACTTGAGTGATATTTTTGTGTTTGTATGTGATTTTGCATGATTTGTGAGAAAAGTGTTCATATGTTGTTTTTCTGGTTTAAACATGCTTAATATAGTTCCATATGCTTGTTTAGATAATTTTAAATCAGATTGGTAAGGTGTTATAGGTAATAGCTTTGTTAATTTTAATTCACAAAAATTAAGGGGGTGTTTGGGTCTGCTTATTAGGACTGGGTCTTGACTGATTCTTGGCCTAAAATTAGCTTAAACACACTCATTTAGGGTAGTTAACACATATTTAGTATTTGGTTTAAGTTTTATAGGTGTTAAACAAAGTTTGCATGCTTAAAAAGTGGCTTTCATAACTAAAAATCAGCAAATACATTAATCTGCCTGTTTTTAACCAAAATTTGCCCACCACTTTTGTTACTTGCTAGCTTAGGGTAGTATCTAGGATTATAGGTAGCTTTCACTTGCTTTGTTTGGTTTGTATGCAAGATATGAGCTCCCAAAAATCGTTTTTGTGCACCTAGATTAGTCAACAGCCTTCACAACCCTTAGTCCCTTAATCAGTAACTTATTAGGGTGATTCTTGTTTGATATTTGTATTAAGCTGTGTGTTTTTTGTGCTTATATTGACTCCCTACACTCCACTGAGTGTAGGGGTGCCCTTCTTGTCCATTAAAACATAGCCAATCAAAAGTTATCAAGCAAAAGGTGCTCAGACCTGTTTTTAACACAAGCAGTGGGAACTCCTTTCCCACTGCTAGCACTTGTGTTCCCACTGCTTTACTAAAAGACAGAAAACAAGAAAGTGTCACTATCAGATTCAAACTTTTTTGTCTTTTGTGGGTTTAATTAGGATTTAGACTTTAATTCTTTTTTCATTATTTTTCATTTTTAATTTCTGATTTTTCAGTGCAATTTAATTTTTTGTCACTGTTCATTTGATAATTTTTAGAATTAATAGCATTTTTAATTACTTTTTAATTAAACTGTTTTTGGCATTTAGTGTAGAAAATTAATATTTTTCATTTTTAATATTTTTCTTAGGTTTAGAAAATTAATTTAAGATTTTTGGTTTTAAAAATAGTTACTGTTCACTTTTTTATTATTTTTTATAATCAATTTAAGTTAATTAGGGTTTAATTAATATTCAGTTTTGTCTTTTAGTGCAAGATTTTACATTTTTTAAACTTTTTCAATTTTCTACTGTTCATTAGGGTAATTTAAGATTTTTAAAATTGTTAGATTAATTTTGTCATTATTTTATTAATTTTTAGGATTATTTTAATTTAAAAATAGTTTTAAGTGTTTTAAAAAATAGAAAAATAGTTTTTAAAATTTAAGAAAAATAGTTTTTAGTCATTAAATAATATAAGTGACTTATTAGTTCAATAAATTAATATTTTGGGCATTTTGTTAATTATATTTAATTTTTGGGCTTTAATTAGCATTAAAAATTGAATATTTAATTAATAAAAGGTTTTAAAATATATTTGTTGGATTTTTATTCTTATTTATATTATTTAAGACTTAGATTAATCATTTAATTAATTTTTAGGTTTTAATTTTAATTTCGTCACGTTTTACGTATTTACGTTCGCGTTTTACGTTAATTCGTCGTAGTTTAAACGTAGTCGTAACTCGTCTTTTATTTTTCTCTCTTTACACCAAAAACGTCACTAATCCAAACATTGTTATTTTATTAATTGGCATACACAATATACACCTCCTTCGAGAACGAACCCGCATTTATTCGGTTTTACGTTTTTCCTAAAGCGTAGAACTTAATACTTGCCGCTTTTATACGTTGTTTTCCTAAACACGTATATCATTTTCTACATCAATTACCTTTTCACGACTGTGTCAGTCGGTCCCACCACTAACATGCCTAGCGACAATATCTGTGTCGTTAGAATATTTGTTGGGGTCCAAAACTGACATTTTCGCAGTAGGTTTAAAACAAAAGATTGTGTGTGTATGAAATTCACGAGTATATCAAGGGGCAGCTAGGTAAAAAAAAGTATTGTCTCCTTTATATATTAGCAAGTATCCTTTTTTTCATAGGAAATAACCATTCTCTCTTATATATATTCACGAGTATTCACGAATATCTGGGAAATATACAAGTGAGGAAAGAATTTTAATGGTGAAGTTGGTGTTTTTTTTGTTGATTCTACTTTTATCGCGCTCTATATGACGATATGTTATTTATTTAATTTTTATTTTCATTAATAATTTTGTATGTTATTTCAATAGATTCGCTATTTTTACACTTAAAAAATAAGTATTTGAAGTTGAAAATACATCACCAAATATGACACAATTTGACACCAAAACAAAATTTAAATAATCAAATGCGATATATACTAACCATGCATGTATAAGATATTCGTATATTTTTTTCAAAATTTCTCAACAAAACAAGTGCCATACTTTGACACCTAATATATTATTCATCTTGGCTTTATTTTTTACTAGTTTTTTCGAACCGCGAAGAGCTTTCTAAAAACAACACAATATGCAAAAAAAAATTTTTATAATCAATCTTAATATTATACAAACTCTGCGTAAACTACATGCTTACTCACTTTTTTAAAACTAACAAAATTAAAAGCATGCAAAACTAACCATAACTAACAAAATTTAACTCCCCTGACATAGTCGTGAAATCATAACAGAGACAAACCTTTTGTTTTTAACCTCGAAAAAGACAGACGTGGACCTCACGAAAAAAGACGTCAGACTGTGACACTTACGATATTATCGTTGGGCATGTTAGTGGTGGGACCGACTGACATAGTCGTGAAAAGGTAATCAAGATTATGAGCTAAATGTTTTTTTTCGTGAACCAGTGATGAACAACACGTGTCAACCGGATAATCTTGAAAAAGGAATCAAGAGCATCATGACCATTTTCATAAAGTGATGAAAAGGTGGCCACTGCAGGACAACCACAATGAAATGTAGCTCTGTACGTATTTTTCGCTTTTACAAAAGAGTTTATAAAATGATGTGTCATGGAATTAGTGGTAATATCAAATTTACTTTTTAAACTCTTTTGTGAAAATCTCTTTATAATTTTAGCATTTCTCATATATGAAAGGGGTTATTTCTCGAAATGTGTTACGGGTGTTGGTGATAAATTTTTTCAAATTTTATGTTTTTCGAAAATAGCTTGAGGCAACTTAGACAATCAAGACAACTTTGAATTATATGTTGATATGTGTCTGACATAAATATAAGTCGCTTCGGTTACTTCAATTACCTTGGTCATTTTAGAATACATGTCAAAATATGATTTAAAGTTGTCTTGATCGCCTCGGTTGTCTTGACATATTTTTAGAAAATATAAACTTAAGAATATTTATCACCAACACTCTATATGAAAAGGTAATTTTAAAAAATTCCCCACATATGAAATGTCATTTCTGGTAAAAAAATTGTTGACTACCTTATACTTTTTTTTAGCTGATACACTATTTAACATTCGGAAAAGATCCCCATAGACCCTTAGTTTATAATAGACTCAACCAACCAATCACAACCATCTATTTTTATCATGTAACAAAAGAACTCATTTTTTATAAATTAAATATCTCACAAACCGTTCATCGTTACGTAAAACAAAACATATTATCGCGACGAGAATTAAATCATCTATCTATCGAGGGGCACATGTATATACTTTCGACGAACTTTTTTTTGACTTTTTTTAAGTCACGTCTGGAGAGAATCATATATGATTCGTCACGAAACATATATGATTCTCAGAAAATCATATATGATTCATATCACGAATCATATATGATTTTCTGAAAATCATATATGATTCGTGACGAATCATATATAATTCGTCACGAATCATATATGATTCTCTCCAGACGTGACTTAAGAAAAAAAAAGTCGAAAAAAAGTTCGTCGAAAGTATATACATTTGCCCCTCGATAGATAGATGATTTAATTCTCGTCACAATTGTGTATTTTTTTCGTTTGACGATTTACCGTTTGTGAGATATTTAATTTTTATAAAAGTGGTGGGAAGTGGGTTTTTTAAAAAAAAGGATGATTATAATTGGTTGAATAGGTTTATGCTAATTTAAGTGTTTATATAAATCTTAACACTCCAAACTAAACCATTAAGTTTTATTACTAGTATCAATTAAATTGTACGAGATGGCATTGTATAAAAAGAATTTTGGTTATGATGTGTCGAAGATGCGTACATTACTTTATTTGTGATCATGATATAAAAATATTTTTTCTATCAATGTAAAGTTATTTTAACACTTTGAGTATTATAATTTGTCTGTTATGCATACTAAAAAAAATTAAGATATTCCTATGTATTAAGGAAGCGAGAAGTGGGGAAGGTCATGGCTGCCACACTGTAATTGAGTGGATATTTTTGTCTCAATTATTGATATTCTACTAGTCTAGTCTCTTGTTGCAACTATTTTCTTTCTAAAATTTAATTATTAAAATATATGACGGGTGTTATATATTATTATTTTTATTAAAAAAAAAAGAAGTATATTAATTGGTAAAATTTGAAGGTGGTCTCTTATGATGACATAAATTAGCTAAAAAGGTGAAATTTTATTGCGACATAACGTATTGTTTTTTTTTAAATATGAATACACATGCAAATCGGTGTGTAACGGAATGAAACCAAGTAGAATATTATGAGCTCGAGACTCGATTGGAGTTAAGAACTTGGGTTGTATATAACTGTTTATAAAACTAGACGAGTACCCGCGTATAGCGGCGAAAATTCCTAACGTCAGATAATTGATGATACGATATTGTGGTAAGTGTTACGTTAACGCTTAAAATATCTTCAAAATCAGTTTCGATTAGCACCATCAAGTATCGTCTCAAATGCAAATTGTCCTAATCATGGAGTAATCAAATAAATTGGACTATAATCGTTGTGAATTATCAAATGAAACATCATTCGCCTATGAGTAACAAATATTTGAGCTCGTGGTTAGCGGTGGGTCGGTGGACATTTAGCGGTGGGTCGGTGGACATTTGTTGCGAGCAAACATATGTTTCGTTGTGGCACGTTATAGAAAATTTGTACAACATATACAATCCATTTGGATTCGGATACAAATCAATCATGTCATCAGTTTTTGAAAATATATTTTTCCTTTCTTGTGGTCAGGTAACCACAATGAAAACACTAGACTCGTAGAAAAATAAAGAAATTAGTTATGCAGTCGATCACAAGTCTTGCCCAAAAAACAAAAATATTTCAAAAGTATCGGGCGCATATTTGGAGAGTACTAATTGCATAGAACTGATGCAACATCAAGTTTACAAAACAGAAACTAAAGACCATAGGCGAAAGTCAACACAACACAAGTGCTATGGAAATTTAAATATTTTTCGTATGATACAACAAAGAACCATCTATAAATATATTTGTCATTCTCGAACGTGATCCACATGATTCTTTTGGCCTAATTCCATAGGTTGGTACGTTGGGTCTGAGCTCATGAGCTGCAAATCCTTTATATCCAGCTTCGCTGACGGATATATTGTATCCGAGTTCAAGGACTGTCATTCGGGTGCAAGTCCACAGGATGGTCCCTTCAGTTCGAGTCCATGGTTCGATCCCTTTTGGTTCACTCCTACAGTTTGGTCTTCTTGGTTTGAGCACATGGTTCGGTCCCTTTGGTTGAGTCCTACAGTTTTGTCTCCTTGGTTTGAGCACATTTTCGGTCCCTTTGGTTCACTCCTATGGTTCGGTTTCTTTGGTTTGAGCATATGCTTCGGTCCCTTTGATTCAGTCCCACAGTTTGGGGGTCCATTTGGTTCAAGCCCAAAGTTTGGTACCTTTGGTTAAGTCCCAAGGTTTGGTCCTTCTGTATCAACACCACAAGACCACCCATTTTGTTGATTATATCCCTGCAGCTCAATTTGTTATTTGGGTTGGAATTCATGGTCCCGTCCCTCTGGTTAGAATCTACTTGTCCGTCCCTCCGGTTAAAAGTGACAGCTCCATCCCTTCGGTTTGAGTCCCCACTGTCCTTTGGTTTGATTCCCCACGATTTTCCATTTGGTTTGAGTCAAAGCGAGTTCATGAAGCTTTTGAGGTGAATTTTGGGTCTCAAAACGTCCTTGCAAATGCTGAAAAAAATGAAAACATCAGCAAAAGGTCAACAAAATTCAGTCAGTAGTGATACAAGTGACCAGGTATAGGCAATTTAATACAATTTTTATTATATATGATGATGGAAGCAACCAAAGGTGTGTTTTTTCACAAATAACGGAAACCAGATTCAAAAATCCAAGCTACATATATTTTCATTAGCAGGACGGGAATTAGGTCAAATTTTATTTGAGCCAACCATCATGTGCAAGCTTGATTGAATTGGATTAAATTATTACAGCATAAAAAATGATGCATTTCAAAGTAATGTCAATCAGATAACAAGTTGTTGAAGCGAACCTCTCAAATCTGTCTATGGCCTATTTGATGACACTTGACCATTGTATGAGATCCATGTTCTTAGAAGATTCTTCATGGCGATTCAGCCAGTGATCAGCTTCAAGGCATTGAATATTAAACTGATAAAAAGTGTCGATTATTTGAAATAAAGGAACCCATGAACTCGGATAAAATAGACCAGTCACCGAAGCTGAATATAAAGGATCAGTAGCCCATGATCTCGGACCCAACGGATTTAACAATAAGAACATCGATACATGAACAATAGCGTTGTTCTTACCTTTTAAAATAAACTTGCATCAATTGCTTTAACAAACTTGCAACAATTGTTTTCATTAAAAAACATTTTTTAATGATACGTCTATGTATTAACATGAAATTAATGGTAACTTATCTAACTTTACAAATTTAAACACATAAAGTAGTATCACAATGCCAAAGATAGTTTATTCATTTTTATTTTGCTACATCATAAAACAAAATCAAAGGAGCATGGGATGACTACTAACATTCCCTCACCAATTCCACAGTTAAATTTGAACTTGCATCTACGTACTTCTAAATAAAGTGAGCTGCTTTCATACTTTTAATTAAACCCATCAGCTATAAGTTTTTTTCACAAACTACACTATAATGACAAAATAAAGTGGCTAACTTTTAATTAAAGTAAGGGCCTCGCCTCGTCGCTGGCACAAATCACATGCTTTTAGTTTACTTGAATTCCATTTTCGGTTAACTAATTTACTGGTTGAAGTTTCACTTGTAAGCTATAGTGGATATAAGGGTATTCATAACCATATTTAACCTAAACGTAAAAAAGAACTATCCGTTTATGTATGTCATCATTGCTCAAATTAAAAATATAGAACTCTCAACACAAAGATACCTTTGGCATGTAGGGTTGTGAAGGAAGTTCTTGGGTTTCTCGCGTCTTTAATGTATTTGTGTCTGGTCCAGGCTCCAAGTAGGAGATTAGACATATATATGTTTAACAATTGTGGCATAAAGCTACAATAACAACTTTTCAAGTTATAAATGTGTAGGTCCAAACATACTTTGACATAGAATTTGTTAATCTAAATTTAGACCAGACTTATTCAAGTTTTCAGTTCTATTAAACAAAATATATACATTCTTAATCGTACCATCAGTTATCTACATAAAAAAATTGTTTTATATTTACAGAAGTAAATGAGTTGTACATTCACCCCGTAACTTTGACAATTGACATTTTCTTTCTTCATGTCAAACATAAGCATGGAGAATAAAAAATGGAGCTCCACTGCCTCTTTCTACTCCAAAAGGGGGTGTTTGGATCCTGTATTAACAACATCCAAACACATCTTCTGCTACAAAAGTGGTGTTTGGTTCCTATTTTAACAACAATCAAACACCCTTTTGCAGCAAACACCCTTTTGCAGCAGAAAACGAATGACACTAATAACTCAGGTAATGTGGTGAGCTGTGTGGCGGAAAACAAAAAAAGGACAGATTTTTTACCCTCTTATAAAAAACTTCCATCAAACCCGGTCAATGTTTTGGTTATATGATTTTTTGAATGAATAGGAAAGTCGGTAAGTTTGTATATAAGAGGTGGTTTGCAAGTGAAAGTTGGTGGCCGAGTTTTATGCAACTTCCTCCATAAGTTTTACAAAGTCTTAATTCGTTAGTGTCTACATTCCAGTCAGTTCGTTTTTTGAATAAAATTCCGTAAATACATTCCCTTTTATGTATTCTATTAAAAGATAAACTAACATGGATAGTTTCAGTAGTTGGGCGAGGTGACGACGATGCTCAATAGCATCCTTCATAGGTTTTCATCTTGCATACCATATCCATATCAGTAGTCGGGATAATAACCTAAAGAAACGCCTAAAAATGTATCATTTTAAACAAGCTTACAAAAAGTGAATCAAAATCTTGAAAAGGGTTTCCAGCATCTTAAATCCTAACAAAAAGTGAATCAGAATCTTGAAATATCAAACCGAATAAACAAGCTTACAAATTAAAATCAAGAGATGCAATAATTAAGTATCAAAAAGCATAAAAACCTCAAAACTTAATAAAAAAAGATAAATTTAAGCATATCAAGATTAAAATAACATATATAATGATAATCCAAGCCTAAAATTTGGAACTCCATCCAGATAACAAGCCAGGTTGAAGGTATTACTATTTAGACTTGTGCTTTAGATATAGACTAAAAAATGGTTACCTTCCGTCGAAAAGCATTCGAATGTCTATTGGTGGCTGTGGCGGCGACTGTGCAATTAGAACAAACCCATCGAAACCATCATCCAAAACCACCAATCAGTCTAAAGTAAACACACTCAACATCCGACAACATCACCTAAACCATCCACCAAAACCACCAATCAATCGAAACCACCTAAACCATGTGCCGAAAACACCATTAGTGATGGTGGCTGTGGTGGTAATTTCTAAAGATATAGTGATGACGAAGATGGTGGCAACGGCGGATGTGGTGGTTGTAGTGACAATTGTGTTGGCGGCTAGAGAATCAGAGAATATGGGTCTCCTATTGCAATAGAGATTGTTTATATGGGGATAGAATTAGGGTTAGCTAAATATTTGGATTGATGCCGCGTCTGGCATTTGAAATCGTTTGTGATGTCAAGTATAGAAAATGTTAAAAAAAGATTCATATATATTTAGTTTCTTATATTTCTCGAATAAGATGATAAAAATTTCATGTGAATTATTAAATGATACTTTCTATACTCATGAAACTTACATGAGAAGCTGTGTTGAAACTTACAGAAGAAGCTACAAAGGAAATTTTCAAGTTTCAACATTGGTTATCCCTTCTTTATAATTAGTATAGATATAGATATAGATAAGTTTCATTTATCACGTAAACTTATAAAATGTTTTATAATTTACTAGACGAGTACCCGCGCATAGCGGCGGGAATTCTTAGCAGTAAATAATTAACGATATGCGAGATTGTGATTAGTGTTTTGTATATCACTCAACATAAGACCTAAAATTATTATAATTGCAAGCGATTGTAACTTTTGATAATTCAACTCAATAAGCATGTCTAGAAGAAACACATGCTTAACATATCACCACTATGAGTAGTTAATCCAATAAGTAATCCAAAACAATCCTAATAACATAAATTAGTGAAAAATTTCGGTCCTATTCCATGGTAACCCTTTCAACATTTTTACTATCTAGTAAGTTACATACTTAAATATATAATCAAAGAAACGAACACATGTCAATTTAAGCACACCTTCCATGCATAAAAGCTCATCTTGCTATGGTCACCTTTGCCTTCATACTAAGTCGAAATTATAGCCTTATGAAATTTACACAAACAAACACATCGATCAATTTAATAATTGATGGCTTTTGATTCTAGATGTAAGTACAATAAATAATGTGTACAAAAACATAAACGATCATTTTGATAAACATAAAGACACATACACAATATAACATTAAGTGTTAAATCTCATAAATAAGTGTTTCTCCATATGATATACGGTTTATAAAAACACATATGTTCACACACAGACTGATTAGTGTCTTATACCCTAAAACTATGAAAGAATGATTATCTCTAGATGTTCGTTGGACTCCGCACCTAATTCGATTTTCATAGAACTATACATTTTTGTACTTTAAGATAACGTCATACGGAGTACAAAGAGAGAATAGTAATTTCTTGTTTAAACCATACACAAGCTTTAAAAAAAACCTTTGTTCGCATTGATATGAAGATAGAATAGTAGAACATAAGTGGGTAAGACTGCCCTTTTCGGTACATGCGAATTTGCCCTATTCGGTACATGTACAGATCTTTATGATATAGTACATGCATTGAGCATAATTACAAAAGCATAGTTATTGCAAAATCGACAAAATCTATGAAGTCGTTGTATGTTTTAGTAGTATGATTTGGGTGGCTTTCGAGTTCCATCCCCGTTCACCCATTCAATCTGAACCCCTTTTAGCTAAATATTTAGATTTGAGTTTTAACCCGTTTAAAACAAATCATAGCAACCCAGTAATAAGAAAGTGGTACTTGCCACCTCCAATAACATGAACTATTGTATGTGTTATTCTTCCAGATACCTTTTCATGATCAAGACATGTGAATCAATAATACATGTAGTCTTCACAGTTCACACCGCTATCATGAAGATCTTTAGTAGTTAATGACTTGTTCCATGTGAGCAACATGCTGAAATGCAATAGAAGGGACAAAAACTTTTAGCCATCTAATAGAAAAGATACACGGGATGAGTCACTAACCGAAGCATCATATGCTTTGCAATTTAATACTATAGATATCTACTTGACACCTCAGACACTGCACAACAAAAAACCAGATCAACCTTATTAAGAATGAAAATATCTTACAACAACAAAAAAACACGAAAAAGAGTAAATAACACAATTATAAAAAAAAACGAAAGACATGTAAATACTATGTTTCTTAGGCAATGTAACATATAGTTGGTGTTTAACAAACAATGTCAAAATTCGAATAAACATCTTTTTTTTTGAACTAAATTTCGAATAAACATCAGAAGATGAAAATTCCACGGATGATGACATAGTTATTTCTTTTTGAATGAATCGGTGTAGGGCATAAAAAGGGGTCGGTTTATGTTAAAACTTCCACCGAAAGTTTTGTTTATAACTTTTAATTCAGTGTAAATATTTTCATTCATGTCTTACCATAATATAATACATTCAAACCATTTTCGTGTTATATTCCAGCCCTTCAAACACTTACCTCAAATAGGATTCTGTTTTCAATTCCAGCATTAAAGTTTTTAAGCATTCCTAAAATAAAAACTTAAATTTAAGTTTTTCACTTTTGGGATTGCTCTTTTATAAGGAGTATAGATATAGATAGATATAGATAAAAGTCTAAGAGGGTGTTTGTTTTAGCTTATATATTGGGCTTATAAGCTTATTAGCTTATATAAGCTTATAAGCCAAAATCAAGTGTTTGGTTAAGCTTATATAAGTAGGCTTATAAGCTTATAAGGGGGGTTTGGTAAGCCTCACATTTGTGGCTTTTATAAGGAATGGTGGGCTTATATGAAAATAATATATAAAAAGACTTTTATACCCATATTTAATAACTACAACATTTAATATTTTTTGTGTTTTTTTGTCATTTTACTTTGTTAATTTTAATAAGCTAAACCAAACACTAAACATGGGCTTATAAGCTTATATCATATAAGCCATAGATGGCTTACATAATATAAGCTAAGCCCAACTCATAAGTTTAACCAAACACCACCTAATTGTGTGAAATAGTTTCAAGTTTGTAACAATGGGCCTGATAGATAAAGCCCAAACAAATTAGCCCACTTAACATCCAAACTGAATCTCCACCGTACGGTAGATAGACTGAGACACAGACAATTAGAGCACTTGTTTGTTAAGCTTTGTAACAAACACTTAAACAGAACCCTAACGACTCTGACGGCCGGATCTACCAGATTTCCAACAGTAATCTATCTACCTTTATACATACTGTTAAATTTATTCATTATTTATTTATGTATACAGGTTGTTAAATTAAAAATTAGGTTAATTATCTTATTGTTTGAATTATTTGAATTAATTTGTTAGACTTGTTTTGCTATATAAAAGGCTAGCAGCTTGTTGCTCGTTTGCATTCTCGTACTATGTAAATTATAACTATTGAATTTAATTCTAAATAAATATTAATATTTTTATTGTGATAAAAAAATAAAAAAATTAAAAAAATTAAAAAAAATTGTTATTATATTATAGTTTTCATTTGTCATGGAATTATATGCATTCATTTTTCAGGTTTAGTTAACTTAGGTCAAAGCTTAATTTTATGTTTTATGAATCATTGTTTTGTCGAATTGATATATGGATTAATGAATAGCTATTTGATTTTGTTTTTTTTTACCTTGCTAAGTCAGTTGCTTTGCGATTTATATACTTTCGTGTGTACGTGCAGGTTAAGAGTAAAATTTTGAATTAATCGCTTAGAGTTGTGATTAGTCTTAATTTGTTATATGAACGATTTTTAATTGTGTAGAGCAGTGATAAGCTCTAGTTTTGTTATTATGTAATTATGCCGTTTGAGTTTTTTTATTTTTTCGAAGTATATGCTAAGTTAGGTTAGTGTGCGAATTGCGATACATGAAATTCATTTGCTTGAAGGATTATTCTGTTACAATGTTCATGATTGTTTTACTTATTGCTATTCGATTAATCGCAACACCTGTAATCTTGTGTTACTGTTATCTTGTTTCCGGTTTTGAGTTTGTTGTGATTGCTTTCTTACCAGAGTAAATAATGAGTCGATCCAGCAGAACATTGTATGTCGGTAATCTTCCTGGGGATATTCGCGAGCGCGAAGTGGAAGATTTGTTTTACAAGGTCAATGCACTGGCTTTATTATAGCTTTTACATATAGTATTTTACGAGTTATATCATCATGGCAAAAAGTTCTAAAATGTACATACTTGCATGAAATTTGGGATGAATAAGATGATTACGGATAGGGATGAGCATTTCGACCCGAATCCGAAACCGTACCGATTCCCGGTATCCAAATCTCGTTCGGTACGATACCGGGAATACGAAATAAGGTGAAAAAAAAATTGGGACCACTAATCCGGTACGGGACCGGTACCAAAACGGGAAATTCCCGAACAAAAGGGGAAAACCCCGATTTCTATGTACTGACCCTGTACCGGTACCGATATCCGAATCCCGTTCGATAAGGTACCAGTACTAGTTTATGCTCGGGAAAAAAGCGGTACCACTAATTCGGTACGGGAGTGGTACCGTGCTCATCCCTAATTACGGGAATATCATCTCGGGTATTGGAATTTCAGATTTTTACTAAGATGTTCAGTTGGAGGATATTACTTTATCTTTTCAGCGCATACAAAAATTACTTAGGTGTATAAATATGGACTTTTTGAATATTTATGATGCAAGAATAGAGCTTCTAGTAAAAACTGATTTTTGAATATTTATGATGCAAGAATAGAGCTTCTAGTAAAAATTATTTTCTTGGTTTTCGTGGATGAAGCCTAAGGTTTATAAATACGAAACTGTTAAAAGAATGATTATTACTTTACTTTAATGTTTTGAGAATGAGTTATGTTGTCTGAATTAAACATTTTTCATTTGTTTATTAATATATTGTAACTAATTGCAGTACGGTCCAATAGCCCGCATCGATTTGAAAGTCCCACCAAGACCTCCAGGTTATGCTTTTGTCGAGGTGAGTTTCCTTTTGCTGACATTTACACTATCACGTACGCATATCTTTCTTTCTTTTTCCTGATTTGGTATGTTGTTCTTACTGTAGTTTGATGAGGCACGCGATGCTGAAGATGCTATCAGGGGTCGTGATGGCTATGATTTTGACGGGCATAGATTAAGGGTTAGTTGCACATACAAGGCACCCATATATATTTACTCGTGAAGGTGCAAATGGTAGTGACGGTCACCATAATAATGTTTTCGTTATAATAGGTGGAACTTGCCCACGGTGGCCGCGGCAACTCATCTTCTACAGATCGTCATAATAGTCATGGCAGTGGCAGGGGTGCTCATGGCGGAGGAGTATCAAGACGATCTGATTACAGGGGTACAATTTTTGGATTGAATGGTCCTTTTTTTATCTTGTTCTTTTGGAGATTTTGATCCCGTGTATGTAAATTCTATGATGCAGTTTTGGTCACTGGGTTACCCTCTTCTGCTTCATGGCAAGACCTTAAGGTTAGTATACATTAAATACTTTTATAACCCTACTCTGCTCACTCCGCACACCTCTGTCTAATCTTGATCCCGATGCTATAATCAGCAAAGACAATGTTACTCGGTTACTAACACCATTTTATGCTGACTTCATTAGTTAATGATACAGTAAACCTTTAATTTGCATGCTTCTTAAGTTTCTAATTTTTTCTGAAATGAGATTTACTTAAACGATTGCTGATAAGCCTAACTTATTTAATAACTTGACAACACTTGACAGTACTGTTCAAATTTATTTCAGACCACTTTTTATGTCTGGTCTCGTGCATTAATTCTCACTCAAGCACTTTCTCTAAGAGCATTTTAAAATGTTACTCAAAGTTTAATGAGGATATATCAATATATACTCTATAAAATTTTATATAACAATTTAGTTATGTTCGAGGGACAGAATTTTTTGTTTTTGCTCTTTTGTTACAAAAATCTTGTTGCTCCTTAAAAAGGTATTGCACCACAAACATTAGTCAAGTGACTCGAGTCAAATATAGACTGTTTAGGATTAAACAAGTATTCTTATTACAACCTTCTTTTGTCAAGAACAGTCTTTTTGGTTTTTCTTCCACTGCCCACTGTTTTAAAGGCACCCATGAATGATTTCTTGTGCTGAAGTGCTGTTTTCCTAATTTTTGTTTTCTAGGATCACATGCGTCGAGCTGGGGACGTATGTTTCTCTCAAGTGTTTAAGGAGGGTGGTGGTAAGATTATAATCAGAGATGTTTAGTGTTGGAAAGTATGTGGACATATTTTCTTTAGTGAAAAGTCTGATATTTTGATATAAATTATGGTGCAGGAACCACAGGGATTGTTGACTACACAAACTATGATGACATGAAATATGCGGTAATTATTTTTTCTGCTGTTCACTTTTTGAATAGGTTACAGGACAGAGTTTTGGCTACTTCTGATATTATATAATGTTCACTAATTTTGCTCACAGATACGGAAATTGGATGACTCAGAGTTTAAAAATGCTTTCTCCCGTGGAGTAATACGCGTATGATTGGAACTATATAATAATGCTCAATTGTTATGTATTGTATACACAATTTTTTATTTATGCGATTTGACAAATCTACATGCGAACTACATACAGGTAAAGGAGTATGATTCAAGTCGCTCTAGGAGTCGGAGTCGTAGCCGCAGCCGTAGCAGGAGTTATAGCCGTAGTCGCAGCAGGAGCCGAAGGTTCATCCTGTTTTATTACACTTTTTACCTCAACTTATTGTGGAAACTTCTTTGCTTAGTTATTAAGAACAAAAAAGATGCCACGTTCTGTTTTACTCTTAACTCAATTCTGCTGTTTTTTATATTCCCAAACAGCAAATCTCCAAAAGCAAAAGCAAAATCTTCGCGTCGCTCAAAATCTCGTTCAAAATCTGCCTCTCCTCGAGCACGTTCAAAGTCTGCTTCTCCTCACCCATCAGCACGGTACGCATCCTAGGTTAATGTTTTTGGTTTTCTGTCTATTTCTGCTAAAATTCCAGACCCATATTTTCAATATGCTGTGATATTTCAATTATATATGACTTAATACTACGGCGTTGGCGTTTCACTATCTTTGGGTAATGAATTCTCTGGCTCTCTGCTGTGTAACTTGTTATCATGCATCATAGTGGCATAGGAGTTGGTGGCTTATGTATTTTTTAAAGGTGTCACTCTTGTTACGATTTTGCTTTCCCCTATTCTTCTTTCATGTCTCGTGATGTCTACCCGGGGTATTTGCTGTTTTGTTATCTGTCCACGCTGTTTTCATGTTATTCTTGTCACGATGTTTATACCCAGTATGCATAGTGTGAAATGTTTCTCTAATTCAAGTGGTAGGAACAGCTAGTTTGTTCAAGATTTGAAATGTTAATTTATCTCTGGATCTTGGTACGTTGGTCGATTAAAAATATCATCTGAGATTGTTTACCCCTTCAGCTTTACCCATGTGGGCTGGTTTATGAATTTTTGTTAGCAGGCATTTGTAGAACATGATCCCTTAAATCACCAATTTATTTCTGTTCCGTAAACTAAAGAATTCAAGTTCTTTGTACATGTAAGCTCCTAACTTTCCAAACCATGGGTTGGTTTAAAACGGTGTTAGTGGGCCGTGCGAGGAAAATGATTTTTTCAACTTCATTAATTCTTCATCCTGGAAAATTTTGAGATGAAACTGTCTTGTTTCTGTCTTTCTAGATATGGACATATACAGCTTTCAAAGGATTGCATGTTAGGATCCTGGTGGGATATGTTTACCAATACCTATAACAACTTTGGTAGAGGTATGCTGTTTAATAGAAGCTAGTCTCAGAATCCATTGTGTTGTCTCGTTAATGAGCATCACTAATGTCCATTGGTGCTGAATGTGCGCAAGAAGATCATGGATATGGATTGCACTAAAAAAACTGGATTTTGAATACGGGCTATATGTATGGACTATGCACTATTGGCAAACTGCTTCTCCGAATCCCACGTAGGAAATAAAGCATGCTGTTCAACTAATTTGTCGGCTTTATTGGTATCTTGTTCACTTGTGTCTTGATTTGCATTTTTTTTTATCATTTCAAGGGTGGTTTCTGATTGGTCTCTGGGGTGCTAAGCATTTGTTGATTTTGCATTCATTTTTATTGATAATGTTTTTTTTACTGATTCTCTGACGTGGAATTGGCATCAAGGCTCTTGGATCACAGAGTAATTAAGAGGAACATTTGGATATTAAACTCGGTTGTTTCTGGAACTTTTGCAGATCTCCTTCAAGATCCAGATCCCCACCACCTCCTGTAAGTGAAGCTGTAATCTGATCATTGTTAATTAAGAACCCATATAACATGCTCATGTTTACATGTAGTATTTGGTGTTTTGCAATCACTGGCTTATAAAATCGTTAGATTTATATAGATTGTTACTCACTGTTAACACTCTTGATATTGCTGTTATGTTGTTTTTTTTTCTTCTGAACTCAGCACACAAAGCGAGCTAGTAAAAGTCCACCCAAAAGACGTTCTCCTAGCAAGAGTAGGAGCCCAAGCAAAAGCAGGAGTCGTAGCAGGAGCAAGAGTTTACCACGGTATGCACTTTTGTACATCATTTTCATTCTATTATAGATCAATCAAATAAATGGTCCCTTTTAATTTCACTTTTGGTCCCTAGAAGGTAAATGGCGATCACATTTTATTATCTTCTGTTTGTTTGACAGGTGAGAATTGCATGATGGAACTTGACAGGTGACAATCGGAAGCCATGAAGGTGCAGGAAAAGTTTACCTAGTCACATTTCTTGCTATCAATTGCGGGTTATCAGTTACCTTAGCCTAAACTATATTCAATATGGAACTTTTCTTGTGTTATGGATATTGGACATGAATGGATTTCGGGCGGTCAATGTCTATTTATATTTGTTAGAACAAGCTTGCATAAATTTGTTGTATTGGAATGTATTGTTGACCAGATCTAGTTTTTATCTTTGGAGTTGCTAAAATCCAGTTGGTCAATAATTACTAGTCTAATGACATTTCTAAGTGTCTCAATGATTATTATTTTTCAAGCATATGTTTTATTATTTTCATATAAAATTATAATCTATACTTCTATATTTATACTTAATATTAATATATATAAAGCTCATCTTGAAATTTGAAAAAGTTAAAAATTTAAACATTTCTATATATAAATATAATGCTTAAATAGAAAAAGTGTATTAGCCACTATATCATAGATTTGACCATCAGATGATGGGTTCGACCATCGTGTCGATCTGATCAAGTCATCGACCTGATCAAGTCATTGTGTCACACTGGTCGACTGTTTTGTGGATTCGCTCATCGGGTCAATCCGATCGAACCACCGGATAATGAGTTCGACTTTCGGGTCAACCCGATCAAGTCACCAAGTTATCAGTTCGACCACCATGATATCGTAGACTATCCGCCGCTATTCGCGGATATCTAGTAATTAAAAATGTGATATCTTGCTCATGTCAAAGTCTTTTTACTTAATAGCTTATTAAATCTATTTTAAAATTAAGTAAAGTACTGATTAAATACTAAATTCAAAAGAGTTGAAATTGTTATTAATAACTGGATATGCCATATTATTGTAATATGACCATATGAAATACTAGAAATCATTTCAAGATTAAATCATAGAGATCTAGGGCTTGGTTTTGAACACAAGACCCGATTAGGGCACGTTTTTCCATTTTTAACCATTAACGAGTTATTTTTGAACTTTAGGCATTACTAGGTTAGGGTTTAACATGTAATAGAAGTTGCTTGTATCAGGTAAAACGAAACTTACAAATCGATTAATGGTTCAAGCGAAATCTAGCATAGAAAACCCTAATGGGTATCGGCTAGGTTTTCACTTTCCCACGTGATCACTTAAACTACTACAAACAAAGGTACTTGCTACTTGGAAAGGTTCGAACCAAAAGGAAACACAAAATCAAGCTAAACAAGTTCTAGGGTTTCAATGAACACCCTAGTTTCGGTTCTTTAGTGTTTTGGTTTTAAACCTCTACACGCCTCGAACTTCGGACCTGTTTCTAAGGTATCTGTCACACCCCTAATTTATCGAGTAAGGCAACACATGGGGTGCGACGGTCATGACTATCACGAGGCATAGATACAAAGAACGACTATTTTAAAGTCATTTTAATTTAATTAAAAGCATAAATTTGTTCGGAAGCGAATTACAGAAGATCGAAATAAAACATTGTTTCAAAAGCCTTTAACATTTATCCAAATATCCAAATACTAGTCACGACCATTTTATATAAAAATCTCCCATGCACAACCACGTCACTCCTCTGTCTTGATACCTGAGAAAAACATTGCTAAAGCGTCAACACAAAGGCTGATGAGTTCATAGGTTTAAGTTTAAATAGTGTGATGAACCATAAGATTTTTCAAGGCAATCGACATATAATCTTATAACAAATACAAGATTATAATCAAAAGTATACGTTTTAATAACCTACGTCTAAACTCATGACACCGAAGCGTTAACCAAAACCGACAAGATATAATAAGAGCCCGAGCAAATGCCTATCCCGAAGCATCTGTAACACATCAAATGTAAGTGTATCTAACTTTGGCCACACAACCAAATTAGATAGGGAGGTTAATCCCGATAGATCTATCCATAACATTCACGCTTACACTAAGTAATTAACGGTTCATGATAGTGGGATAAAAGAGCAACATGGGATGACGGGACTTACACATCAAGTAGGCAAACATATGACTTTTAAGGCACTTATGTTCATCCGTTAAAAACAAGCAACGTTCCCACCCTAAAAGAGTTAAAACAATTAAAAGTGGGGGTATGAAACTCACCTCAATGAAGTAGGTAAATATGATCAACAAGAATAGCACATAATATTAAGGCACGCAAAACAATGCGCAAACGATCTACTCGTAACCTAAGTAAAATATCCGTACTTAGGCTAAATACAAGAAATATTATGCACTTGGTTGATAATTTATACTTGCTATCGATTTATAAAAATGATTTTATACATTTTTCGTGTTCAACCATTTTAGTCACGGGGTCGACTTTAGGCTTTAATAACTCGTTATGTATTAGTCCGAAAAATAATCGGGTTCATGTTATAAAAACTAGGCCGCGAGGTCTCTGATATTTGATAAATATCACATTTTATGAAGTCCATAAGTCTAGCAAATAATTATGCAAAGTGGTGCACTCACAAGTAAAGTCTTATTTTTATTAAGTGTCAAACAAGTACTTTTAGAAATTAATTGTAGCTTCGTTACTCAACGTTAGGATGAATGGAAACTTGTTTTGAAAACTAGGCCGCATCCAGTTTATCAAGGTACTTTTATATTTTCGGGACATGGCCATTTGGCCGGTTAAAACTAGGCGTGAAGTAGGGTAATTGGGCAAGTTTACAATTACTATATTACTTGCATTTATTTGTAAGTTGGGTAGGTAATAGCAACTTTTGGCTCCTATTTTGTGTCATACGTTCTAGCACACACCCCACTTGATATTTTTCTTTATATGAACTTAAAGCAATTGTTTCTAGTTTATTTTTGTGTTCACACTACTTCATTTTTCATACATTTACTCAATATGGCAAGTAAAAAGGAAAAGTGTTTTTCATACTATCATACGCAATTACGCATGGTACTCCAATGAAAAGTGTTTCATACTTTGTTTTCACCATACATGCATAAGCATATATACATACATAAACCCTATAACCACATTTTGTCAAATTGGGAATAGTACTATGGTTGTCATTTGGTCCTTTGTGTATACACTTACACAAAACAAGAATGGTGGTGACCTTACCTTGCCATTACTTTTAGTCATAGATACATACATAGCGTAAATTTTCCATTATAACAAGTCAAGAAGGAAATGAGGTGTTGCTTGTTGGTTACTGTTCGTTGTAGGCTGCCCCAAAAGGAATAGACGGTCCCCTTTTGCATTATGTTTAGTCCCCATTGTACACATTTCTCATACAAGTAATTAAAGCCAGGGACGGAGCCAGTAGGAGGGCTGGTGGGTGCTCGGCCCCCCCTAACAGCGGCGGACATACCCTGTGAGAATGTTATTCCCGGTAACCATCTTAGAGATTGAAGCGTTTAAAATTTGAAAAACTGAATGATAACAAAGTAAGAAAGAAGAGAATCGATCCAATAACTAGTAATAGAAATCAAAGAATGAAGCATTTATAATGGATGTTTAGAGGGTTTTTTTCATTACGAGGAAGATGAAGTGAAAACCAGGAATAAAGTATTCATCAGTATATGACTGTTGATGCAGTACTTTTGTTAAGAATTTCATATTTAACAGAGGTGGCTTAAGGGGTGTGCAAGTGGTGCCATCGCACAGGGCCTCCACTTGAAAAGGGCCTCATTTTTCTGAGTTTTATATACAAATACGTTACATGTTAAACATATATAAGTCATATAATTCAAGTTTACATGTTATTTCTTTTAAATTTATAAGTATAAAGGGGCCTCATTGTGGTTATCGCCTAGGGCCTCCGAGAACCATGGGACGGCCCTGATATTTAACCCCTTCACTTTGTAACTTATCTTATGTTTGAGATAATATGTATCGCTATCTTTCTAAAAGATAGTTCAAATTGTGTATTGACCATGTTATATTTTGAATGAGCTAAAACATTCAACTCTATGTTTTTTTTGCATATGGTTTTGGACAAACCATTTAAGATTTGAAAAAAACATATACACTAGAGTTATACTTATATGTTACTATCGAAAGAATATTGTTGAACCTGTATATATGGTTAACAATACGAACTTCAGCTTTCAAAACAAGACATTGTATGTTATTACGGAAAAACGTTCGGCCCCCCTCAATAAGAATTCCTGGCTCCGTCTCTGATTAAAGCATTACCCTTTTCTTTTGCGAGTTGATTTGCACACTCCCTTAATTGATTGGGACACTAAAAAATATCATGTATAGACATTTATACCCTTGTAAAGTGGACATGAGTAAACAAGACATAAGGACATATATGTCAAAACACATTCATTTTGGAGTGTCCCAATCAATTAAAGGAACTAGGATTGATGCCCGCGCGTTGCCGCGGGTTAGATATAGAAGATGTTGATATAAACTTTTTATCAAATAAGAAAGATCTCCATTCTCTTTAAATATGGTAGCAATCTGGTACAGAGTTGCTGTTTGGTCATGTACCAAATAAGCTGTTATAATCCCTACCTAAAGTGATCCCAAATACATTGATTAATCATGAATGAATGCAATTGCAACTGTACCACAAAATAACCCAGTACTACTTCTAATCATAGCCATAGTGGACCTTTTATTTAACCTCTGTTGCAAGAACATCATTCTTTAAATATGGTAGATGGGAAGCTTGTAGCAATCGAATTGTAACACCAACAACGTCAAGCTGCGAAATGACATTTAGAGAACAGAGGTTCCAGTAACTTTGGAATGATCTAAGTCAGTGGGTTGTGACACACATGTTGGAATAGTTGAACGACAATCGTCTGCGGGTAAGCTTGTTAAATAACAGATGTAGACAATAAAAGAAGGCAAATTCGGAAAAAGGGTTAAATCAAATATACCTTTCAAATATACATGGAGCTCACTCGTAAGTGAGACTGTGGTCGGACATCAAGTTGATACAGTTAGAATGTCTATGCAAGACGTGAGAATCAACATGTGGTTGTGACCATGTTTCGATAGACCTGCTAAAGATCCCTGAAATCCTGAACATCGGATGATTTTCCTATGGATAAAAGTTTCGATCAGAGAGAAGAAGCAATAATAAGCAATTAACATATGCGAGCATCGACCCATCAAAGGTGGTAGGTTTCAGATCGGGAGTGTTTGCACTGTATATATTCACAGCCTAAGTAAATTGTGAGGGTCCGGTTAAGCTAATTTGGTAAAGAAACCTGTCTATATTCAGCTTTAAACTTAGATATGTTTGTTCTTTTTGTTGAAATATGAGCTTCAATTGTATGCAGGCTTTCCTTCTCATTACCAAAAGAAGCTGCAAAAAGGACTTCAATTGTGTAGCTAGCACTTTTGAAGAAGTTATCAACTGCATGTATCAAAATGGTCAGGTACACATATTTGAGCCTAATTGTGTCAAACTGAATGGTAGTATGGTCTAATAAAGCTAACCATAAACTGCGAATGCATAGATTCCTGGTTTTAATTTTGTTATTTCACATGGTAAAATCCTTCAAGTTTTTCAAAAAAGCATTATCTGGATCCTTCTTAGCTATCTGAAGCCAACTTAACAATATGATCACACAAACGATGAAGATTTGAAACATTGTTAATTTATCTTTTTTGTCACTCCTTATTGCTTGTCGTGTTTCGTTCATCTATCTGAAATATATGAGAAAATAATTCAGTGATTAGCAATACATTTTTTTAGCACGATATGGGATTCCCTAACTTTAAATTTTATAAATATATTTGAAAGTAAACTTGAATTGCTATAGATGTATGTATCTATGGGCATCAGTCCGCTATACAATAAACAAACATCCCAAGAAACCTATATATGCATATAAGCCAGCTCTATGGTTCAGCTTATGTAGGAGACTTTGTATGTGAACCTGTATCTATGGGCATCAGTCCGCTATATAAGCCTAAACAAATAATCCCCGTCCGGGACTGTTTTTTAAAAGAAAACACAAACTGTTTGCCTCAGATCTGCTCGTTACCCATACCTTTCTAAACCTCTTACAATACATTCATAAACCGCCTGTTACTACACAACATGAATGAAGTTACCTGGAATGATAATCTGATGCTCAGTTCCGTAATTCAACCGCTCCCGAAGCCCAGGTGAAGCCTACGTAATAAACTTATGTAAGCCGAAAAGTTTGAGAATGAGCCACAAAAAATGAACTTATGAATCATAAGACGAAAACCAGATAAGCCATCAGTCCACTATATAAGCCTAAACAAACACCCAAAACAAATTTATATAAACGTCTATAAAAAAGTTTATCTTCTTGTTAAATTCATATATAAGTTTATGATCTAGTTTCACATATTTGTATTGTTCAATTCATATAGAAACTTATGTCCCCTTTATTGACATTATATAGGCGGATGATTCAAGATATTTAAATGCGCACATACTAACTTATAATAAGGCTAAGCAATTGCAAACACCTTAATCATTCAGAAATCTCTAATAAGATTTTCATTGACGTACCTTCATTAAAGCGAACCTATCGACTCGGTTTCCTAATAAATTAAATGAACTAATCAGCAGCTTCCACTCCTTCATCCAAGGCCGAGTTGAGACCAACCGTAGATCATGACCCCATCCCATCCAAGCTTTTCTGATAAATCATCCAGGCTCTAACCTTTCATTGATACAATGACTACAACAATCAGTAAAAAACAAATCAAAATCCAATACACAATCTATTAAAAGTTTTAACAAGTAATTTTCAATACCCCTTAAAAGTAGACGAATTAGAAGGTTTCATTGATACAATCATTACAACAGCAGGTGGACGTATCCATTTAAATAGAAAAAAATTACACTTTTTTTATCATCATTCAAATCGATCTAAAACCCAAATCGATATTAGGCAGTTTTTATATAACCGATTTTAGCTGTTCTCGAGCAATTTCATTCAATATGTGTTATCAATTGCATGACGTACCTGTAATTTCTCAAAAACGACATCTTCAAATCTGGCGGACCAATGTGTGTCTGCGCGTTTGGCAGTGTGCTGCTAACTGCAAAGGTCAAACAGAAAGGTCAAACAGAAAAGGGAGCATACAAAACCATAATGTACGTGATATGTGCTAGAAGCTGATGTCACGGGAGTAGCACAAAGCTGATAACATGTCGTATGTAGCAAAAAATAGGAAAAGTATGTTTTTTTGTAGTATGTCGAGGCTCAGATAATGAGGGATCGAATATTAGGATATGCGCACTTTGGCTGCAAACATACAAAGGTTGCCCCGCCAAGAGGCACACAATCCAAATTCGGGTTGATTCCGGTTAGGGACGCTCAAATAGTATCATCATCGCCTTTTAGGACCTTACAACATGAAAATCAACACATACTATGGCAACGTAACAAATTACCACACCATGAAACCCCAGCAGACGCTACCACACAAATTAGTGAATGGACAACGTTGAATGACTTTAGGAGCGACACTGTGACTACAGCTACATGCCCGTCAATATCGTCGCCTGCCACGGATGGCGGCAACGAAAGGAAGGGTTCTGAAATAGTATTCGTTGCCACACAAATTAGTGTATCGTCGCCTGCCATGGATAGCGGCAACGAAAGGAAGGGTGCTGAAATACTATTCGTTACCACAAAATTAGTGTACCAACAGCGTTTGACAGTAATTTATGTCACAAACCTAATTAGTGTCTCACAAAGTCATGACCGCGGCTGAAAATTAACCATAGCCGTCGATTAAATACAATTCCAGTTGGTAGCATATATCAACAACCATATACCCATTGATATAACCTAAAATTTTAATGAATAAAAGTAGCCCCACGTTGAATTGGAATAGGAAACTTAGTAACCCAGAAGTAAAGAACGGCATTCAAGAACAAAGGCCCATAAAATTGAGGGTTTCCAGCAAACCCTATAAATTAGGGCTTTCAACCAACAATTTCAATAATACCGATTTAGTCCCCAACAATCAGTAAGCAATTGATGACTTACTTCGATGTGGCTAATACGCCATGGCCCTGATTTATAAAAAAAACTTAGATAACCGTTTATAAAAACCCAAAAATCATAAACACGTTTACTTAATATCCCAAATCATTAACTCAAACAGGAGCACATATGGATTTTTCTCAAGCTTAATAATGAGGAAAAACAATCAACAAAGTAGCAGAACTTAGATCGAATGTGAAAACTTACCAGATACCCACAACCTGATTAAGAATTTTAGCATTTCCAGCAAACCCATGAATACCCAAAACCTCATTAAGAATTTAGCATTTCCAGCAAAACCAAGAAATTAGGCCTTTCAATCAAGCACATAATACCAATTAAAGAACACCATAGAAGAATCAAAACCCATAAAAAATTAGTGCTTTCAATCACCTGTTTTGTTTCTACCAACAATCAAGAAATCGAACCTCTCAATAAAAGGTAAGAAATCAACCCATCATCACCAGCCGATCAATAACACCACACACCAAACGGCGGCAATGAATAGATCGGGGCAACAAAAGGTGTTCTGATCCTCTTTAACAATCAATAGATAAAAAGCATCAAACTCAATCAAAAGTAGACCTGTTCACAGAAAAAGTAGATTTGTGTGTGGAATTTTGTGGCTAAGAAGTGAGATGTTATGGGTGGGATGGGATGAAGTATGGGCGAGTTTGTTATGAACGGTGAGATTTTACTTTGATGAAATGAAGGTATGGCCATAAGGGAATTTGAACGGCTCACATTCACCTCTCTCACAAACTTTTTTAGTTCTGCTAAATGAATAAAGGGAGTAATGTGCAAATCACCTCCCTTTTCTTTTAGTTTTATATATCCTAGACTATAGTACAGCTAGTCTTTTTACTATGTTTGTGCCTGGCAGCCCTGCACACCCCTCGTTACACACACAAACCACAACACACATGCTTAAAGGGAAGAGATGTTTAATCACATTAGTATACATGCACACATTTTTGTATCTTACATTTACTTATACTTTTCTTCTTAAGTATCATATAGGCAGCCACAACACTTATGCAAAAACATACATGTGCGTTGGCAGATCATCCAAAATGGGAAAGTGTTCCTCAGTTGGTTACTACACTTACTACTTATCATGCATCACACATAAAATCATGCATACATAACCCACGCCCATATTTCCTTCCTTGGTGTTCTAGGGTTTGTTTCTATACCACTGTTATCACAAAGAAGGTACACACACGCATACAAGAACGATCACAATATCATGTTTGACAAGGTCCTTGCGTTTTCTTCCTGGTTGTTTACATACATATTCACAAAACACACACTCTCCCTAATATGGCAAGTTCACCTTACTCATTTTCATGCATCGTGTTTGTACTCACTTAACACATACTTGTAACCTTTTCGTCCCTCTTGGGGTTCCTGGTTACGTTACGCATACAACACACATATGTTCAATCTACATGGGAAGTATATGTAAACATGTACATTAGTAAATTTTAGGGAAGCAAAGGTGTTTCGTCTTTCTCCTTTTATGGTACCCATAAATCACACAACATCTATTCATGTTAGGGCAAAGCACACGTAATAGTTTGAGGTTGATCCTATGCATGGCAACTACTTTACGGAAATACCCCAGCCTTTACGCTTTATGTTTGTCACAAGTTGATAGAAGTTTAGCATGCATACATAACGGTTGTTTGTTCACATCACGTTTTGTATTTACATACAAGTTTGTTAGAGATAAACTCAAGTCACAAGTAGTAGCTGCTGGAAAGTGAAGTCACAACCTTTTTATGTTTGGATTTTAAATAAGCAGTTCTAATCGTAGTTATGTATTAGCAGTTTTATATCAGTTATGTTTGGTAGTTTTGGGCAAGTGTTACTTGTATTTTAGTATCTTCCAGAACTTTGGTATGTAGTATAAAAGTGTGTTATGTCTGTAAGTTTATGGCAAGTTCAGAAATAATAATAATAATATAAAGTTTTGTGTCTTACATTTCTGTCCTTCACAAACAACCCCTACTCATAAAATAAGTTACCAATAAAAAATTGGTATCAAAGCTAGTTAAAAATGAACCCTCTCGGTACATAGATAGGCTATGTGTCACTATCGAAATTAAACAAGTCGAATTACGATAAGTGGAGTATTCAAATGCGAGCATTAATGGGTGCGCAAGATGTATGGGAATCTGTTACACTCGGGTATGAAGAACCGAGTGCAAGTGAAGTTGGTGCTATGTCCGCGAATCAGTTAAAGGCATGGAAGGAGAAGCGCATGAAGGATAAGAGTGCTCTTTATCTCTTGTTTCAATCGGTGGACGAGTCGGGGTTCGAGAAGATCGCTGAGGCTACAACATCAAAAGAGGCGTGGGAGACGTTGGAGAAGGTGTACAAAGGGGCTGACCGAGTCAAGCAAGTGCGGCTCCAAACTCTACGTGGTGAGTTGGAGGCCATGAAAATGAAGGAAGCGGAAGGCGTTTCAGATTACATCACTCGTGTGCAAACAGTGGTGAATCAACTGAAGCGAAACGGAGAAACTCTAACCGATTTGAGAGTGGTAGAGAAGATTTTGCGGTTGTTAACCGAGAAGTTCGAGAATGTGGTGTGTACGATTGAAGAGTCGAAGAATTTAGAAGATATGACAATGGATGATTTACCCGGTTCGTTAGAGGCGCATGAACAAAGAAAGATAAAGAAGAAACATGAGTCATTTGATGATCATGTGTTGCAAACAAACGTTAATGTGGAAGAAGAAGCCATGTATGTACAAAGAAACAAAGAGGGAAGAGAAAGAAATGAGCAGGGAAGAGAAAGAAATGAAGATGGAAGAGAAAGAAACTTCGGTGGGCGTGTTTTCGGTCGTGGTAGAGTAGAAAGAAATGAACATGGAAGAGAAAGAAACTTCAGTGGGTGTGGTTTCGGTCGTGGTAGAGGCAGCGGAAGAGGCTACGACTATGGTATGGTCGTTCATACGATTGCTATAATTGCGGGAAGTGGGGACACTTTGCAAGAGATTGCAGGTTTCCAAAGATGGTGGAAGATGGTGCAAATGCTTGCTATAAGTCTATAACTGTGGCAAGTCAGGCAATTATGCAAGGGATTGCAGAAATCCTAAAAGAGTAGAAGAGAATATGAACCTCTTTATGGAAGAAGAGGAGAAAGTTGATGGTATAGTTATGATGGTGTACGAAGAAATTATTGAAGAAGAGGAACTAATTAATGACATAAGAGGATGATGCTGGTATCAATACACAATGGTATCTCGACACGGCTGCTAGGAAGCGTATGTGTGGTGAGGAGATGAAAGAGTTTGTCAAAGCAAGTGACGCGTTCGGTGACGAGTCGAAGGTGAAAGTGAAAGTGAAGAAGGAAAGAAAGGATGTGAAAGAAAAGGAGGAAAGTAATGTAACTGAAATTGGAAATGTGAAAGTGAAGGAGGAAAGAAAAGACGTGAACACGAAGGAGGAAAGTAATGTACTAAAGATCAGAGATGTAAAAGTGAATGAGGAAAGAACATATGTGAAAGAAAAGGAAGAAAGTGCATGGGGGCAGAATGTTGTTCATTGGCTACAACAACATGATCATAAGGTAAATGGGATATATAATGGTGATACTCTGACTAGTTTTTCGAATGGCTAGGTTATGGATGAATATGAAATTGCTTCAGTCGAAAGAAATAAAACGTGGGATTTGGTGGAATTGCCTAAGGGACATAAGCCCATTGGAGTTAAATGGGTATTTAAGAAGAAAATGAATGCTCAAGGAGAACTCGAGAGGTACAAGGCGAGGCTCGTTGCAAAAGGTTATGTTATGTGTGAAAATCATACACAAGAATCTGATTTTGGGCTTCGAAGTATGTTTCTCGAGCCACAAACAGCCTACAAAAGAAACGAATGTTCAAACACAACTCTAGAAAAACAGAAATCCTGATGGGTAAACACGACTTGAGTTTAAGGGAGGATTTTGTTAGAGATAAACTCAAGTCACAAGTAGCAGCTTCCGGAAAGTGAAGTCACAGCCTTTTTATGCTTGAATTTTAAATAAGCAGTTCTAATAAGGCCATCCACAACGCTTCATGCTGGATGGTTTAATACAAAAAAAGCTACACATGGCACTCTTTTATTGGTTTGATATTTTCTCTCTCAATTATACGCATATTGCCCATTCTTTACTGAACAAACTCGTATTATACCATATAAGTGGGCCATGTACTAGTACTATATTGTTTTATTTATAGTAGTAACAATATATTATGGTATATATATATTAATTTATTAAAAAAGAGTGTCAGTTGATTGACCTCAATATCATTCAATGCATTGTAGCAAAGTTTAAAAAGAGATAACTTTTTGACATGGCAGTGACGTGGAGTGCTATTAAACTCAAAATGATCCAAAGCATTGAGGATGCCCTAAGTAGTTATGTATTAGCAGTTTTATATCAGTTGTATTTGGTAGTTTTGGGCAAGTGTTAGTTGTATTTTAGTATCTTCCAGAACTTTGGTATGTAGTATAAAAGTGTGTTATGTCTGTAAGTTTATGGCAAGTTGAGAAATAATAATAATACAAAGTTTTGTGTCTTACATTTATGTCCTTCACAAACAGCCCCTACTCATAAAATAAGTAACCAATTACAAAGTTTAGTGTACACATGACTCTAGTATACATACAACCCTAATCCTTGCAGAATATACAAGTTCTTTAAGTTTTGAAGGTTTTTACACTTTGGTATGCACACGATGGTACTAGCAACCAAGGTTCAATTTGTTGTTCGGTTTAATTATACAAGGTATCATATCATGGGTTTACACAAGGGTCAAGCAAGATTAAACAAACGTCATACAAGCATCAAAGCATACTGTTAGTGCAAACATTACGATGTTTAATCGAGATGATCCTTTTATGTTTTGGTGATGACAAACGTATAACTAGCAAATACATTATGTAAAATGTGTAAGGTACTCGTAATCACTCAAGCATACTTATGTATACTTCTCTTGACACCTTCAAGATTGCATTCGTCATAAAAGACAAAAAGGATGCGGTTCTTTATAGTACCAGCGGATCCTTAAAGATATCAAACCGCGGGAATAATTAAAGAACCGCGGGCAGACAAGCCGGTTTAGGCTCAATCAAGACTTTCGGAAGATTCTAGAAGATGGAGGGAAACTAAAAAATTCAAAATTCAAATTTTGAATTTGCTTCTAGAAGATGGAGGGAAACTAATAAATTCAAAATTAAAATTTTGAATTTGCTTCTAGAAGATGGAGGGAAAATAATAAATACAAAATTCAAATTTTGAATTTGGGTGTATCCTTTTATTCAATGGATCAAAGAGACCTCTCCAAGGCAAGAATTCCCTATAAATAGCAAGTGTTTACTTCCCCTCAAAGGTGTGGAAAATACATACAATTCACCTCAAAAATCCCATTCCTCATTTGCTTCCTCATCCTCAAGTGCAATGAGAAGAACACCTCCATCCTTGTGAAGTGTTAGTCATAACATGATGAAGATCTCTCCTTCTAGATCAAGTCATGATTATAGTCTTCCTACTATGTATATGTAGAAGATTCAAGTTGTGGGTACACTTGGATGTGTTGTAAGGGTAGTATATCCAAGTGATGGGTATCCTTGGATTAGGTGCTAGGAACCAAGTTATGTATATGCTTGGATATAGTGTTAGAATCTTAGATCTAAGTTGTGTGTACTTAGATCTAAATGGTTTATGTGTTTAGGCCATAAAACACAAGGTTTGTTATGATGGGCCATAAAACATAACTAGTGTGAAGATTGGTGTAGATGGGTGTAGATTGGTCCTACCTAAGATTAGGACTCGACATCTAGCCTTGTGTCGGAAAATGGTGAAGTAGGCGACGTTGTGTAGATTGGTCCTACCTAAGATTAGGACTCGACTTTTAGCTTAGAGTCGAAAATTGGATAAGCGATGTTGTGTATGGTTTCTCCACCTTAAGGAGTTTGTTAACTAGTGAAGTAACTCTCGAGTAAGGTGTACTCGAGGAGTGGAGTAGGGCGAAGAGGATCTTTGTGACCGAACCACTATAAATTATCGTGTCGGTACTTTCATTTACATTTATGTCTTTACCTTTATTGATGCATTTATTTGTTGTTGTTGTGTGTTGTGTGCATTTCATAATCTAAACATCTAAGTTGCGGAAAAGTTAAGGCTTAGTACGTGTGTGCTTCATGTTTAGATTATGGTCAAGTGTACATCACTTAGTCTAAACATCTTAGTTGCGGAAAAGCTTGTGCTTAGTACGTGTGTGCTTAGTGATTAGACTATTGCTTGATGTACTCTTGATTTGATGTGTTTGTGTGTTTTCTTACTTGTAGTAATTATCGTTCATTCAAACACATCTCATATCTAGTTAAGCTTGATTAAGAATTTGATACCAAGGATTGTTTAAGTTTAACATGTAACAAAAGGTTAAGTCCAATGTCGGCGGTTCCTTAAACGGACACGCGGTTCCTTAGTGATAACGAACCGCAAGTACAATAAAGAACCGCGGTGAGTGGGTTTTACAGAAATGCTTTAAAAATGAATTAGAAACATTCAACCCCCCTTATAGTTTCTACAATTGGTATCAGAGCGAGGTTATTCAAGATCTTTGAAGTATATTGTACTTTAAAGCTTGGATCGATCTTTGCTCTCTTTTTCAAAAACAAATGGTTTTTAAAAATGAAAATGGTTTTACTTATGAAATGTGTTTTGTTGTTTCATTCGTACAAATTTTGGTGTTAAATAAATGTTGTATAATAACTTGAATTAAATCTTTTCATGTTTGGAAGTATAAAAATCTTTTGTGTCATAATTAACTCTAAAATACGAGTTCTATGTGTCTAAAATGATTTTTTAGAGTCATAAGTCCTTCCAAAATATTACCAAATGATTTTGGCCAAAAACCCATTTTTCTTCTCTGACCGCGGTTCTTTATCTATTCCCCGAGGTTCCTTATCAATAAGGAACCGCGACCAGTCCGACTCAGTTTTTTGCAAACTTTGAAAAATCATATAAAATCAACCGATAAGTCCGTAGAAGTCGTGCCACCCGTCATTTCGAACGTAATTGAATTTCCTTTCTATTAAACATGCTTCCAAACCTTTATTCAAACTTTAAAATTTGGATGTTTTCTTAGTTCCATACTTTGTCCAAAGTATTGAGCGTTGGTTTGTCGTAAAACTTGTGTTTTACTCTTTTCTATTAAGTTGGACATCTCTTGTTGATATATCTTTAAAAATTGATATATTTATAAAGTGTTGAACCTAATTAAATTTTGAAATGGGTCGAAAACTATTTTCAAATAAAATCAAGCTATGTATACTTTGGTGTATCTAACACTCAAAACATGGACGAATGCTTTTATGTGTTAAGCTAATTGTTTGTGTGTGTTTTCTTGTGTGTTATTATTTTGTGTAGACATTATTAAGTGTTCCTTAATATTTGTAGTAGTGTTGCTTATTTGTCTTATCTCTTGTGGCTTGCTTGTTATTTGTTAGTATCTAGTTTTTCCTAATTAGGATGTATGCTAGATTTCTTGCATTTTGGTTGCAACATTATGTGTGCATTGCATATAGGATTAACATCTCTTGGTTTACAAATATTACATAAACATTTTGTACACCTTGGCATGTTCTTTAACACTTTTAGGTTTTAAAGCTTTGGGAGCTTGTCAAATCTGTTGATGTGGGTCGTCTTACTCGATCATTGTCTTATTAGTTCAAGTAGATTAATGTCTCACTATAAAACATGAAACACCCTTTAAAAATCTTAGCTATTTTCTCTTAAAGGAGTGTTAGTGGGAATCAAGAAAGATTTCAAATATATATCAATTCATTATTCAAATTATGATTGATATCATTATCGAATCTAATTGACATGTTTTTAGTGTAGACATGAATGTGGACTATTAATAATATACATCGGATCATAACTCACACTTGTGTTGATGATGGTATATTGAATATACTTATTCAAATTATTAGATATGTTTTGTTTAATAATTGCTTATAATGCACAATGGAGTCGGTTTGACAACTTGGATGTTTCATCCGAAATACTCAAGTAATTTACATTGCAATGCAATTTGTAAATGTGTCATTTCCGAAAGACCAATCAAGAGTGTTCCTTTGTTTTGTGTAAACATTGTATATACACTTCAAAGTTATTGGCCTCAAGTTCTATTAAGGTAAATAACCTTAACTAGACTTGTTTGACAAGATATGCAATGGTGCATTCTTAACCCTCATTAGGTTGTGCATTGTGTCGTCATACACTTTTCATCCTTGCTACACTTTATTAGGCAAATGTAGGAATTACATTTTGTCTAACTTAAGAATGACTACTAGAGAATTTATTGCACGAGAATCTTAATTTGACCTAATGGTTGAATTACTTCCATGTGGGAAGATTGGGTTATTTTATAACTCATAAAAACGGTCGTGCTTAGCCTTAATTGAGCACCTCTAGTGATTGTCTCATACTCATTCTCTAAATTGATTAAATGGCTATTCCTAAATATGACTAATGATAGTTTACTTTGATGAACTTTGTATGTCATTAGGAGTCTTTTTCGTTTGTAGCCATTAGGATTTTCTTAGCTTTCTTCTTACGTGCTAATTTAACCTACGTGTCTTTCCTTTGTGTGTGTTCTAGTTTTTATTGCTCTTTAGCATAACTTTATGATAAGTTAGACTAGAATATTAGGATTTGCTGAATTGGAAAATTTCCCTTATCCCCCAAAACACACCTTCTGTGGGCGGTTCTTTAAATAACCCACGGTTCCATATCGCTATGGAACCGCTGACGACGATAAAGAACCGTGGGCAGAAGCATTCAAAAACGGGTTTTCTAAAACTTACCAATTGTTCCAACACCTTTTGGAATCTTTGTTTTAAGACTTTGATCACTGCCAAAATGTCTTATTCACCAAATTAAAGCCTTGATTTTCCACCAAAGAACACGCATTTCAAATCTCTTTTCATTCTAAGGAAATTGATTTTGGAAACTCTCCTTTTCCACCAATCCCATTTTTTGTTCTTCTTCCATCACATGATAAGGTCATGCATCATGGAACATATTGTCATTATTGTCAATATCAATATCTTGTCATGTCTCATATCTTTGATGAGTTGAATTACAAGATTATCACCAAGCCTTTTTCCACCAAATTCCGCTACCACTTTGTCTTCTAATTAAGCATGTGTGTTGCTTATTAATAAGACAACCAATTTAAGCAAATCTTAGAATTCTAGTGTAACTAGGATTAGAATTATGCTTAAGATTATGAGCTTGTGTTTCATACATCGTTGTATGATCCTTATGTTCTTGTATTTCTTTCATGATTTTCAACATGATTTATCTATGTGTCTTGGATCTTGTTGTTATTGTGTTTCTTTCTTTTCTCTTATTTTGAGTCCTTGTCTTAAACAAATAAGAATTAGGATTCTCCTTGGAGATTTACACTACATGTAGCTTGATTTGTGATATTTAGATAGATGACTTGCTTGTATGCTACTTGCTTATATGTCTTCTTGTTTATCCTTATGCTATATGATTAATTTCTAAGTTAATGTATGCATGCTTATTATAAAGGTTTTGTCTTTGTCAAGCAATTCTAATATAATATGTAAAACATCTGATTTTACCCTATTGACTTTGTCAACTGTTGTACCCTTTATTTTTGGAATCTATATAATTCTACTTTTATATGACTTATTATTAATCATATAGCTTTTGTCATACTACCTTTCATATTTATTTTTTTTATATTTATATGAACCCTTAGTCATTATTGACTACTCTGGCAATTGACTGGCCACCTGATTGAACAAGGACTCATCACCTCAGTACATATTTTGAGATAAACTGTAACTTTACTTAATTAAATTATTAAGTACTTGGACTTATTTTATATGTATATATTTACATATATTTCATAATAGGAATAAACACCTAACATCTTAAAACAATGTACATTATTTTACATTGACATTTATTTACTTTATTTACTTTATTTAAGTAAAATAATTATAATGATGTATTCATTATATACTTTCACTAAATTACCTAAAGGTTTAACTAAAATACCTATAAACTTAACAAATACATACAATATTATACAAGGACTATTATTTTCACCCAACACTTGATACAAGTTATCAAAATTCTCCTAAATACACATAAGTGTGTCGTGTATGTGTATGTATGCATGCACTAATCCTAATTATTAAACCTACAAGCTACCATCCACTAATACACTATACCTTATACTTTTCTTACAACACTTCACTATGTTTTACACTATCCTTATACACCTTACCACTTTTCATACTTAACCATGCTATACTTCTTACACACACATACCATGTATACTTACACACTCCATGCAAACTTGTAAGTAAACCATACCCTAAAGTCAAATCATACACTATGTCACCATATACAAATACTATGCATGACACTTTTGTCCCCCCTTTGACTTCCCCAAAACCCACGGCCAAACTCAAAAATGGAAGGAAAGGAGTGTTTCTAGTTTAAGCATGTGGGGATATCCAACAAATATAGTAAGTATCTAACCAAGATACGCCTGGGATTCATGGTACAACAAAAATCTAATATGGGATCCTTCTCTTTCTTCATATAGCCGAGACACACCCACACCAACACATTTCACTTGAAAAACCAAATCTCACACCTCTCTCTCAACCTACGATTTGTTTACTTCCACCATAACCAATACCTTCAAGCTCATTTACTAGGTCTCCTCCATCTTGAATGCTAATCATTTGTTTACTCCTACAAGTATCTTGATCATCAAGTCAACAAAGAAGCCCTAAAAACTCCATTGAAGGTCATGGCTAGTGTTGATCCACAAGGAGTCACCATTGTTGAAACTTAGCTCTCATTCCTACTCATTCTCCTATTCATTCCAAAACCTATCTAAACAAGTAAGTAAAACTTAAAACCTATATTTCAATATGTTTACTTTCATTCACATAAACATACACATGGTTATTACTAGTAAAACTTGATGTTGAAACAAAAACATAAAACCCTAAACCTAATATAGGTCACGATTTAAAATGTTTCATGAGTTCAAATGATGCAAAATCTTAATAACCATGATGAACATATCACTATGAACAAGTTAAACTAGAAAAACTATGTAAAACATAAACATGCATATGTTGGACGTGGGGTTTACACCCTATGGTTCAATATTGGTTAAGTTTGTAATGTATAAACATGCCTAGAAACATTAGATCTATATTATTAGTTGCCTTAAAATATTAAGCTCACTATTTTTGTCTTATAGGATTTAGTTTTAAGTTCACTATAATAAGCTTGCCTAAATAAACTTCATTATTACTAAATAATGTTTATTTAAAACTTTTGGTGTCAAAATTATAACTTTATAAGGTTTCGGGTTAAAAACATAGATCTAAATAAATATTTTGGACTAAAATGATAGATCTATGAAGTTTTGGGTTAAAATAGTAAATCCATAATGTTTCGGATTAAAATGATAAATATAATACTTTCGGGTTGAATTTGTAACTTTATTAAGTTTGAGGATCTAAATGATCAAGTATAGAAACTCATTTTCCAAAAAGATAAACATAAGGGTTAATTTTCTAATTAGCCGAGAGTTAAGGGTAGTGATTTAAAACTATCCGAAACTTAATATTTAACACAAGGACCTACATGAGATTTCTATAATGTTAGGGTAATTTGTGGAATTTAGTAAAAACCTAGGGACCCCTTTTGCCCATTACCGAAACTAATAGAAACCCTAGGGACCCATTTTGCCAATCTAGTAAACTTAAATAAACCCTAGTTAAACCCTAGGGGTGGTTTTTGGCATAAGCCGAAAGATAATGGAGCCCTAGGGGGCATTTTGTAACTTGTTTTTAGACCTAAAAATAAGCCGTATATTGAGGGACCAAAATTGACACTTTATGAAACTTTTACAAACCGTAGTTACACGTGTAACTAGGGAGGGACTAATGTTATAATTACTAGAAACATTTAGAAACCCTAGGGGTATAAAAGTAATTTAACCGCGGGTAATTATACAAGTAGAGGGACTAAAATGTATGTTATACAAAGTATAACAAACCCTAAAATTTCTATATATTTATACCCGATATTTAAGACGTAAAACTTAAATAAACACAACATTCGTTATTTTTCCAAACTTACAATTTAATAATTATATATACTACGAAAACGTGGAATTTTATTAAAATGTTATACGTTTTATAAACCTTATTATATATAAAATAAAAATTAAAAATGATTAACTTATAAAAATAAATATATTAATTATATTTATTTTCTATTACTTTATATATATATAAAACGGCCTTTTATAAATATTTACATTATTTTATAAACAGTATAAGTACAAGAATATTAATTAAATAGATTAATTAATTTAACATTATTATTTATTTTATACTTAAAATAAATACTACTATAACTTGTACAACGATGAACAAAAATACAAATACCGTAATAAAATGCTTAAAACCAGTATAAGCATGCACAGATTTGTTCTGAAACTTTTATGCATTATGTTAGGCATTTACTGAGACCTTATAATTATTTAGGTCGTTGACTGTATCGTGAGCATCGTATCAGATTTACTTGTGACCATTTTGCTGTACTATTGAGGTGAGTTCATGGCCCCACTTTATATGTTGACAAACCTTTAAACCTTTTAACGGGGAAGAAAACATGCAACATATTTTATTTTATGGACATAAGTTGAAATGTGAAACCTTTGATTACATTTGCCTATTGTAGATGAACCCTCATGACCCGTGCATCTGAAACTGTTAGAATTATTGAATTACCTGAATTTTATAAATAGATCTATTTGGGATTGACCATCCCCATCTGGGTGAGTCATGCTCACTGTGCCTAGGCCAGGACAACAGATGTTTCACATGTCAGCACTTATTATTTTTGGGTTCCTTTTTATAAGGCGCATTGTCCTTATTTGTTAAGGACTTAACTGTCAAGTCTCAGTTTCAGGCAATATAGGAATGTAATTACTTTTAGGTATTGATGCTTTGTGCATTACTACTTCAGTGAATGTTTATTGTCCAAACTTATTTTATTAAACCTGTGAATTCACCAACTTTATGTTGACTCTCTAAGCATGTTTTCTCAGGAAACTGAAGCAGGTATTGGTGTGCATGGAGTCAAGCATCATGATAGGCTGCATTAATAGAGCTCATCTGGGGTTTTATAAACTGGGGAATAATTCAAACTGTTGAACAATGTTTAAGACAATTTTAATAATATTTGCACTTTTATCCATGTAATAAATGTAATGATAATCTTTTATCTGCTGCTATGTACGCTATCTGCTGTTGATCCACCTACGTGACACCCAAATATTATTTCCGCTGCATTTGACTCAATTTGGGGGTGTCACAGAATGGTATCAGAGCGATAGTTATAGAGAACCAGAACAAAATTTAAATAAATATAAAAATAAATTTTTTATATAAACTGGACTATAACTACTTTAAAAATCTTTTGGGATTTTCGGGACTAGAATAGTTAAGCATATAGAGTGTAGAGCATACATTCTTACATGGCTACCTGTGCATTGATTGTTAACATCCGGTTAATTAATCTCATAAGTATTAACGTAACCTTTAACATCGTCATGTTAAATGGCACTAATATATAATTTAATCATTATTTCCCAAAAACTTTTAACTTGAGTAAGTTTATACTTATGTCAATTAAAACGATATTATTTTCAGATTATTATGGCTTCACCTACTGATACTCCTGCTGCCGTATCACCGACGTCCGTCTTGTGTGGAAGGATATCTGCTAGTGACACAGACGACAGTCACACATCTGGTGACACCGCTCTCGTTGCTGCCCTCATTACTACTCCACCTGTTTCACCTATTTCCCCCGCTGGGGAAGAGGTTCAGCCACATGCTGCCATACTGTTGGAAATTCACTTTATGTGACGACATTTAAGAATTCCCATTAGTTATCATAGTCACACACGCTTAGACTAGACTATGAAACAATGTATAGTTTAGGTGCGGTGTGTGACTATATATACCCCTCCAAGGCTTCCAAGGAGGGGTGTTGCTTGTGTTTCTTTTTTGTTTAATACACTTTTCTTATTTTCACACACAACCTTTTCTCTGTCAACTCATCCATGGCTTCCACAACCTTCCACCACCCACCTAGACCACCGGATTACTAAAAAGCAAATCCATAATTGGTATCAGAGCCTCTGTTCAATCCTTGGATCGTGTTTTTGTTTTCGATTTGGTGGTCTAAAATTTTCTGTTTTGTCTCGATCTATTGATTTTTTGTCACAATCTGTCAAAAAAGTCTTTTTTTTTGTCACGGTAGTCATGTTATTCTTGTGACAGATCAGTTATCATTGAAACATGGTCCATCTTAACAATCAGTTACACAGTCTATCATGTTTCTTATTATATTCATATATGATATTATCAGTCATATTATCAGTTTGTCTCATGGTCATATCTGGTGGTATTATTCATGGTCAAAAGTCAAAGTTAAATTTTCTGGATTTCTTTGTTTTATGAAAATGAAGATGATTCTCAGAAAAGCCCAGATCCAGAAAATCCGGAAAGGACATATGGATAAGATTTTCAGATGCATGCATTCCGATGGCCACTTTTGATCGCATGGATTGCGATGGGGTTTTTTTTTGACACATTCCGATGGGTTCGACTCTATCCATTGTGATGGGACTCATTCCGATGGGTCTCATTGCGATGGGTGGTTTGACCTATCGTAATGGCATATGATGACGTCATTCTGTTGATTTTTTTCTATCATTCCAATGGAAGAAACTGACTGAAAACATTGCAATGGGTTTTAATTAATTTATTGCGATGGAGAACTATAAAATCATTGCGATGGCTTTATTTTTTTTTAAAAATATTGCTATGCTGTTTAAAAGATTTTTGTGTGACAGTTTAACAAAAATAAACCCATGCACCGACTGTCTTGACCGAGACCAATCCATACCATCCTTTTCACTCCACAACATATCCACATCTAAACTATTCCCATCGACATCTAATCCCATCTATATATCATCATCAAGACTCCAATCTGACTCACAACTAAAACATATATATTGATCTCAGAATTATTTCGCTGTCCATGTGTAGATCTGTTAAGATCTAACACGAAATCGAAAATATATCATCACAAATCTGTAATTTATTATCGAAATTAAAGAAGGATTGATAACAATTATGTTTCAATCAACTCTTTGTTTCGATTCATATAGCATAAACCGACATGCATCATAGATTTGTGCTTACTATACGAAAATCAATGAAATTATAACAACTATGTTATAACTTATCTTGGTTTGAGTTATTGCTCAAAATCAACAACCAACCATTTATTTGCCTACCCGAGACCTGTAATTAGATCTTGAAGCCATGTTTTAATCTTGGTTTGATCGAAGATCTACTTTGGATTATCAGCAAAGGGTTTGGTGGTTATAGATGATGCGGATATGAATAAGATGTTATTTTCGTTCTGTGAGTTTGATATGAATATGGATTAGATTTGTGAAATGAGTTTTGAGATGAGGAGAGATGGAGAGAAAGAAATGTGTCGGCTGGATGAAAAAGAGATTAGGGTGTGTGAGAGACTTTAGGGTTTGAGCACTCATTTATATCCCCTAATTTTCAGAGTTTGGACCGTGTATATTTTCTCCATGGACTGGATCGGGTTGTTCGGGGTGATGGGCTATGTATAACATTTTGCTATTGCACTTCGTATGTCATGATTTGATTTTTGGGCCAGTGAAATTTTACTAGTAATCTTTACTAGTAATTTTATTATGTTAATTTTGCTAGTAAGTTTTAGCCATCGGTCGTATTATCGAGATTTAAACGTGACATAGTGACGAGATAAAGTGTCAACAAGACGTGACTAAGTGACAATAAATATTTTGACGAGACCGAGAAAAATAGCATATTTTTAGTGGCTACGGACGGTTTGATCGGGTATAAATTATGTGAAGTTGAAGAAGGATTTTTCGAAGGCGTGTATTTATTTTATCTTTGAAGATAACTTGCTCGTGCTTAATCTTAGAATGGCGACTTGTTTATCTAGTTTCCGGGTTTGGGGTGGTTGGTTGATGACTCGGATAACTATCACTAAAAGGGGTTACATTGTTGTACTCAGTGTCACGTGCTTAGTTGACGTGGATAATTTCAAGAGGTGTTGTGTTTATATACTTCTTCAGTGATGTAATGGGTACTTAGAGATTTCTCCACCGTTATTCATTCAACAATTGTGCAAGCTTAAGTCACAAGATCGAGGGATTCTTATTCAGTTTCACGCTTGATGTATCTAGTTCATTCTATTAGTGGTCACTTCAAATTGCTTACAAGTGGGTTGGTAAAGATGGCCATGGAGAGTTTATGAGTAGAGAATTTCGATCAACAGCTGTTCTCACAAAATATATAATTCTGCTTATTTATTATTCTCACGAGATTTCAGGTGCATGTGCGTATGATTTATTGATGGTTCCGAGTTTCGAAACCATCAAGGGGGAAGAAGAAGACATATTGAACGCACAACGAGTACACGTGATGAACTTCATACCTTCTTTTGATTTGAAGACATTCCGGGAAGACATTTGTCATAACCGCAGAGAAAATCAGTGTTTTAACTCGTGGCGTTATCAATCTCTAAACGGTACACTACTGATTCGATGTTTAATTGTTTTGATGTTGCAATTATTCATCATCATTATCCTATATGGAGAGATATGCACTTCCGGGACTTAATTGACTCTGGTGCATCTCCGGAAGAAGATATGTGCATTTCCGGGACTTAATTGACTCTGGTGTTACGATGTCAACTTCATGAATGGGATAAAGTGTCCACTTCAGTATTTGAGCTTCATAATTGGGATTGGTTTACTTTCTTCAACTATGTGGGGGAAGAAATGTCTTGATTCTTTCTAGTATGCATAACTTGAACTCTCAGGGGGAAGAAAAATTCAGAAGAATTATTCAAGCGTGAGAAGAGAAGTTGTTGATCTACTTGGTGTACCCCGTACTTTCAATCCCTCATAGCAACATTATAATGTTATATGATGGGGTTTGCTTTTTAAATTCCGTTGTGCGCTTAATCATTCTAAGATTTATTGAAAGCTTTGAAGTTGCTTACGAGGATTGTCGGTTTAGGGGGAAGCTATTTAAAAGCTTCTACATCAAGTTTATGTGGCATGCATTAGGGGAAAGTTAATTCAAAAGATTCTCCTTAACCAGAAGTATATGGATTACTTAGCTCGTGCCGTTACAGTATTTCTACTACAAGTTACTTTAAAGATGAGTCGTTTTGAAGTCAAAGGCCTCAGAAGACTTCATCAGCATTGGACGCTTCATGGAAGCTTTTGTTATTAATCATTATGTACTTGTTAGGAAAAATATTGTAAGGAATTCTACTCGTCGTCCCATGGGAGAAGATTGTTGGAAATTCACTTTATGTGACGACATTTAAGAATTCCCATTAGTTATCATACTCACACACGCTTAGACTAGACTAGGAAACAATGTATAGTTTAGGTGCGGTGTGTGAATAAATATACCCCTCCAAGGCTTCCAAGGAGGGGTGTTGCTTGTGTTTCTTTTTTGTTTAATACACTTTTCTTATTTTCACACACAACCTTTTCTCTCTCAACTCATCCATGGCTTCCACAACCTTCCACCACCCACCTAGACCACCGGATTACTAAAAAGCAAATCCACACATACACCTTTACCACCAGTTTCTTCACTACAGGACTACGCACCCGAGTCTCTGTCGCCTCGTAAATAGAGGTATGAGGCATCTGTCGACTCTACTTTTGAGGTCGACGAAGGTTTGGGTACGAGGCGCGTGGATCCTGTCCAGACCCAGATCACTGCACTGGCTGCACGCCAGGCACAGGATGTTGCAGAGATTCATGCTCTGCTGGCCGATTGACAGCTTGGACGCACTGCTCTGTAGTCGCGTCAGGACCTTCTGTGCTGGACTGATAGTGCTGAGGCATATGCTGCTCGTGGAGCATGGTCCACGACTTACCATTCTCTTTAGTGGTTGCTGGAGAAGAATGAGTTCCTCCGTGAACAGATCTACCTACTGCAGAGTCAGCAGACTGAGACTCACACCGCTCTCATGACCATGGAGCAGATGCTTGCCATCTTCTTCGATCTCCAGGACGTCCGTCACCAGGGATTGACATCAGAGACCGCTCATCTTCGGGGAGTTCAGCAGACCCTCAGAGACCAGTTCTTGGAGGCACTCCGACTCCTTAAGGAGACCCGGGAGGCCATGACTGCGATGCAGGATGCAATGCAGGCACCAGTCGTCTCATCACCACCAGTGGCACCAGCCGTATCTGAGGAGTCCGTCAGGCATGAGTAGACTAGGTGTACTAGATCTTTTGTACATCATGATAAGCTATTAGGGTTGCATCTCGGCTATCATGATATAGGACCTCATGTATTTGTACTTTCCTTTATCAGTTGTATCTTTGTACTGTACTATTTAGATTAGGGATTCATAGATGTTGTACTTTATATTATGTGTACCACCATCCCAGACAGGCGGTCTGTGCTCTGTCTTGGATTGGTTGTGCAATTTGTATTGTATTCCTATTCTAGACATATGCATGTACTCATTAGCTTTTATTATATCCTGCATTGTATTATATTATGAACTTTTAAACAGGTTATCTAATTTGTTGCAAAGTCTATGCATGAATTTCTTTTCGTATATTTATATAAAACTGTGCTAGCACCTTAAACTAATGATTTCATTTTGTGTATAATTATAGAAAAATGGTAATCACTAGAACGAACCCCAACAACGCCGACACTACCCAAAACGTCACTGCTGCCCAACTAAGGGAAATGATTGATTAAGGCATCGCAACTGCGATGGCTGCCAGCAGAAACGTAGACGATAGTCAAAACTCCAACAACCGCCGGAATAATCAGACCACCAGGGGTTGCTCTTACCCCGACTTCTTGAAATGTAAGCCTTCCTACTACAAGGGCAAGGAAGGAGTGGTGGAACTGATGTAGTGGTTTGAAAGGTTGGAAATTGTGTTCCGCATCAGCGACTGTGCAAAAGAGAACAAAGTAAAGTTTTCCACCTGTACCCTACTTGAGAGTGCCCTTACTTGGTGGAACTCTGTAGTTGCTACTCTTGGACACGACGCTGCCTATGCTCTCAACTAGACTGAACTGAAGGAGAGAATGACAGAGAAATACTATCCAAGGGGTGAAATGAAGAAGCTTGAAATTGGATTGTGGGATCTCAGATGCAGAAACAATGACATCACTGCATACAACCAAAGGTTCCAAGAGTTGACTTTAATGTGTACCAGAATGTTTGTAGAGGAGGAAGATAAGATTGAGAAGTATGTGGGTGGACTCCCAGATGCCATTCACGACAGTGTGCTCGCATCTCGACCTACTACCATCGAGAATGCCATCGAGTTCGCTACTGAAATTGATCAACAAAAGAGTCCGTACCATATCCGAGAGGCAAACTGACAACAAGCGAAAGGCATATGAGTATTTCCATAGTCAGCACCAGCAACATCCTAATAAGCAAAATGCTGGGCAAGTTTACAGTTCTACCTCTACAGGGACTAAGTCGTACGTGGGCGCAAAACCTTTGTGCTCCAAGTGCAACTATCATCATACTGTTGATAGCCCATGCCAGACCTGCTATAGATGTGGACAAGTGGGTCATTTTGCTAAAACCTGTCGAGTTAATGCTGTCACTCAGGCCCGACCCAATCAAAACACTGGGAACTACAACAACAGGGGCGGATACAATGGCCGTGGGAACGGGAATGGACAGCAGGGGAACCACAATGCTATTGGAGGAAATAACAATGGACCCAAGAAGGGAGTTGTGTGCTATGAGTGTGGAGCACCAGGACACGTGAGACTAGGTTGCCCTAAGCGGGCCATCCAGAACAAGAACAGTGGAGGAGCTTCGTCGAGAGTGTACGTGGTCGGCAATGCAAAAGCCAACCCCGATTCTAATGTCGTTACTGGTACGTTCCTACTAAACAATCGTTATGCATCTGTTTTCTTTGATACTGGAGCAGACCAAAGTTTTATATCCACTGAATTTAGCCAAGTACTAGAAGTTGTTCCTACAACGTTAGATCACCACTACTCCGTAGAATTAGCTAACGGTAAAACTGTAGATGCTGACACTATCATTAGAGGTTGTACCTTAAATCTTTCCAAACATCCGTTCAACATTGACCTTATCCACGTAAACCTTGGTAGTTTTGATGTTATTATTGGTATGGACTGGTTAGCGAGATACCGCGCAGTCATTGTCTGTGACGAAAAACTAGTCCGCATTCCATGGGAAAAAAAACTCTAATCATTCAAGGAGACGGTAATACCGACCTCACTGACACTAGACTTAGTGTTATCTCTTGTACTAAAGCTCAAAAATATTTGTTGAGAGGATGTCCTATCTTTTTGGCCCATATTTCTCAAACAGGTGAAGAAGACAAGCCCGAGAAGAAACAAATCAAGGACGTACCCATCGTCCGATATTTTCCAGAAGTCTTTCCTGATGAGTTGCCAGGCTTACCACCGACCCGACAAGTGGAATTTCAAATCGACTTGATTCCCGGAGCTGCATCTGTAGCCAAAGCTCCATACCGGTTGGCACCATCAGAAATGAAAGAACTAGCTGAACAACTCCAGGAACTATCTGACAAAGGATTTATTCGACCCAGTTCCTCACCATGGGGAGCTCCTGTGTTATTTGTTAAAAAGAAAGACGGTTCTTTTCGAATGTGCATCGATTACAGAGAACTGAATAAGCTAACTGTGAAGAATCGTTATCCGCTACCTCGTATTGACGACCTATTTGACCAACTACAAGGGTCAAGTGTGTACTCCAAGATTGACTTGAGATCTGGATACCATCAACTACGGGTCAAGGAGGAAGATATTCTAAAAACAGCTTTTAGAACCCGTTACGGTCATTACGAATTCTAGGTTATGCCATTTGGGTTGACCAATGCACCAGCTATTTTCATGGACCTTATGAACCGTGTGTGCAGACCCTACCTGGATAAATTAGTGATAGTCTTCATTGACGATATACTCATTTATTCCAGGAACGAACAAGAACACGGGGAACACCTTGCACAAGTACTAAAGGTACTCAAGGAGGAACAGCTCTATGCTAAATTCTCCAAATGTGAATTCTGGATTCCCAGAGTGCAATTCCTCGGCCATGTCATCGATTGTGACGGTATTCACGTAGATCCAGCAAAGGTCGAATATGTCAAAGATTGGGTATCTCCTAAATCACCCACAGAGATTCGCCAATTTCTAGGCCTTGCCGGGTACTACCGCAGATTCATTGAAGATTTTTCCAAAATAGCCAAGCCAATGACCAAACTCACACAGAAAGGAATAAAGTTCGATTGGGGAGAGAAGGAAGAATCAGCTTTTCAACTGATCAAGCAGAAGTTGTGCAGTGCACCTATATTAGCCTTGCTTGAAGGCAACGATGATTTCGTTGTATACTGTGATGCTTCACATAAAGGTCTAGGAGCAGTATTGATGCAGAGGATGAAAGTGATTGCCTACGCTTCAAGACAACTGAAGAAGCATGAGAAGAATTACACCACTCACGATCTAGAACTTGGATCCGTAGTTTTTGCTCTCAAAATCTGGAGACATTACCTATACGAAACGAAGTGCATAGTGCATACTGACCATAAAAGTTTGCAACACATATTGGATCAGAAGGAGCTGAACATGAGACAACGCCGTTGGATTGAGTTGTTGAGTGACTACGACTGCGAGATCAAATACCACCCCGGTAAAGCAAATGTGGTTGCTGATGCTTTAAGTCGTAAGGAAACGGACCCTCCTACGAGAGTTCAGGCAATGACAATCAGTTTGGATCTACCCAAACAGATTTTGGAAGCTCAGACTCAAGCCCAATTACCTGAAACCTCGTGAAGGAAGACGTCGGGGTAAAACTCAGAACCGACCTTAGTAAGGAGAAGCTAGAACCAAGAGCAGATGGAACCCTATGCCTTCACGGACGAAGTTGGTTACCTTGCTATGGAGATTTGAGGAACGTGATCATGCACGAATCTCATAAGTCTAAATATACTATACATCCCGGATCTGAAAAGATGTATCAGGATATGAAGAAATTATACTGGTGGCCGAGTATGAAAGCCGACATTGCCACCTACGTGCAGAAGTGTTTGACATGTTCACGTGTCAAGACTGAACACCAGAGACCATCGGGTTTACTTGTACAACCCGAGATACCAAAATGGAAGTGGGACAACATTACCATGGACTTTGTCACTAAACTCCCAAGGTCATCTCACGGTTACGATACGATCTGGGTAATCGTCGACCGATTCACCAAGTCCGCTCATTTCCTGCCAATTAGGGAGAACGATTCCCTTGCAAGACTAGCAAAAACGTACCTGAAGGAGATTGTGACCAAACATGGAATACCAGTGTCGATAATTTGTGATCGAGACGGTAGGTTCACATCAAACTTTTGGAAGGCTTTCTAATGAGCCTTAGGTACCAATTTGGACATGAGCACTGCTTATCATCCGCAGACTGACGGTCAAAGTGAACGAACCATCCAGACTCTATAGGACATGCTACGGGCATGTGTGATTGATATTGGAAATGTATGGGTTGATCACATTCCTTTAGTGGAATTCTCCTACAACAACAGTTATCACGCCAGTATTAAGGCTGCCCCTTTTGAAGCACTGTACGGTCGCAAATGTCGTTCACCTGTGTGCTGGGCAGAAGTAGGTGAATTTCAGCTCACAGGACCAGAACTAATCCAGGAGACTACAAACAAGATCGTCCTCATTAAGCAAAGAATTCAAGTTGCTCGCGACCGACAAAAGAGCTACGCGGACCTGAAACGCAAACCTATGCAATTTTAAGTAGGTGACCGTGTTATGCTCAAGGTATCACCTTGGAAGGCTGTTGTACGCTTTGGCAAACGTGGAAAACTGAATCCACGTTATGTTGGCCCTTTCAAAGTAATAGCCAGGATCGGGGAAGTAGCTTATCGTTTAGAGTTTCCCCAGCAACTGAGTCGGGTACACTCTACCTTTCATGTGTCTAACCTGAAGAAGTGCTATGCTGAAGAACCATTAGCTATGCAATTGGAAAGAGTTCAGTTTGACGACAAACTCCAGTTCATACAAGAACCAGTAGAAATCATGGAGAGGACAGTTAAGAAACTGAAACGCAGTCGCATCCCGTTGGTCAAAGTACGTTGGAACTCTAGGAGAGCCCCTGAGTTCACTTGGGAACGAGAAGACTCGTTCAAAACTAAGTACCCACACTTGTTCACCTGACCAATGACTTCATCCTAAGCTTTGAGGACAAAGCTAAAATAACGGGATGGTGTTGTAAAACCTCTGAAGTTACCCTATTGACTTTGTCAACTGTTGTACCCTTTATTTTTGGAATCTATATAATTCCACTTTTATATGACTTACTATTAATCATATACCTTTTGTCATACTACCTTTCATATTTTTTTTTATATTTATATGAACCCTTAGTCATTATTGACTACTCTGGCAATTGACTGGCCACCTGAATGAACAACGACTCATCACCTCAGTACACATTTTGAGATAAACTGTAACTTTATTTAATTAAATTATTAAGTACTTGGACTTATTTTATATGTATATATTTACATATATTTCATAATAGGAATAAACACCTAACACCTTAAAACAATGTACATTATTTTACATTGACATTTATTTACTTTATTTAAGTAGAATAATTATAATAATGTATTCATTATATACTTTCACTAAATTACCTAAAGGTTTAACTAAAATACCTATAAACTTAACAAATGCATACAATATTATTCAAGGACAATTATTTTCACCCAACACTTGATACAAGTTATCAAAATTCTCCTAAATACGTGCCGTGTATGTGTATGTATGCATGCACTAATCCTAATTATTAAACCTACAAGCTACCATCCACTGATACACTATACCTTATACTTTTCTTACAACACTTCACTATGTCTTACACTATCCTTATACACCTTACCACTTTTCATACTTAACCATGCTATACTTCTTACACACACATACCATGTATACTTACACACTCCATGAAAACTTGTAAGTAAACCATACCCCAAAGTCAAATCATACACTATGTCACCATACACAAACACTATGCACCCCTTTGACTTCCCCAAAACCCACGGCCAAACTCAAAAATGGAAGGAAATGAGTGTTTCTAGTTTAAGCATGTGGGGATATCCAATAAATCTAGTAAGTATCTAACCAAGATACACTTGGGATTCATGGTACAACAAAAATCTAATATGGGATCCTTCACTTTCTTCATATAGCCGAGACACACACCCACACCAACACATTTCACTTGAAAAACCAAATCTCACATCTCTCTCTCTCAACCTACGGTTTGTTTACTTCCACCATAACCAAGACCTTCAAGCTCATTTACTAGGTCTCCTCCATCTTGAATGCTAATCATTTGTTCACTCCTACAAGTATCTTGATCATCAAGTCAACAAAGAAGCCCTAAAAACTCTATTGAAGGTCACGACTAGTGTTGATCCACAAGGAGTCACCATTGTTGAAACTTAGCTCTCATTCCTACTCATTCTCCTATTGATTCCTAAACCTATCTAAACAAGTAAGTAAAACTTAAAACCTATCTTTCAATATGTTTACTTTCATTCACATAAACATACACATGGTTATTACTAGTAAAACTTGATGTTGAAACAAAAACATAAAACCCTAAACCTAATATAGGTCACGGTTTAAAATGTTTCATGAGTTCAAATGATGCAAAATCTTAATAACCATGATGAACATATCACTATGAACTAGTTAAACTAGAAAAACTATGTAAAACATAAACATGCATATGTTGGACGTGGGGTTTACACCCTATGGTTCAATATTGGTTAAGTTTGTAATGTATAAACATGCCTAGAAACATTAGATCTATATTATTAGTTGCCTTAAAATGTTAAGCTCACTATTTTTGCCTTATAGGATTTAGTTTTAAGTTTACTATAATAAGCTTGCCTAAATAAACTTCATTATTACTAAATAATGTTTATTTAAAACTTTTGGTGTCAAAATTATAACTTTTTATAAAGTTTCGGGTTAAAAACATAGATCTATAAATATTTTGGACTAAAATGATAGATCTATGAATTTTTGGGTTAAAATGGTAAATCCATAATGTTTCGGATTAAAATGATAAATATAATACTTTCGGGTTGAATTTGTAACTTTATTAAGTTTGGGGATCTAAATGATCAAGTATAGAAACTCATTTTCTAAAAAGATAAACATAAGGGTTAATTTTGTAATTAGCCGAGAGTTAAGGGTAGTGATTTGAAACTATCTGAAACTTAATATTTAACACAAGGACCTAAATGAGATTTCTATAATGTTAGGGTAATTTGTGGAATTTAGTAAAACCCTAGGGACCCCTTTTGCCCATTACCGAAACTAATAGAAACCCTAGGGACCCATTTTGCCAATCTAGTAAACTTAAATAAACCCTAGTTAAACCCTAGGGGTGGTTTTTGGCATAAGCCGAAAGATAATGGAGCCCTAGGGGGCATTTTGTAACTTGTTTTTAGACCTAAAAATAAGCCGTATATTGAGGGACCAAAATTGACACTTTATGAAACTTTTACAAACCGTAGTTACACGTGTAACTAGGGAGGGATTAATGTTGTAATTACTAGAAACATTTAGAAACCCTAGGGGTATAAAAGTAATTAAACCGCGGGTAATTATACAAGTAGAGGGACTAAAATGTAATTTATACAAAGTATAACAAACCCTAAAATTTCTATATATTTATACCAGATATTTAAGACGTAAAATTTAAATAAACACAACATTCGTTATTTTTCCAAACTTATAATTTAATAATTGTATATACTACGAAAACGTGGAATTTAATTAAAATGTTATACGTTTTATAAACCTTATTTATATATAAAATATAAATTAAAAATGATTAACTTATAAAAATAAATATATTAATTATATTTATTTTCTATTACTTTATATATATATATAACTGCCTTTTATAAATATTTACATTATTTTATAAACAATATAAGTACAAGAATATTAATTAAATAGATTAATTAATTTAACATTACTATTTATTTTATACTTAAAATAAATACTACTATAACTTGTACAACGATGAACAAAAATACAAATACCGTAATAAAATGCTTAAAACCAGTATAAGCATGCACATATTTGTTCTGAAACTTTTATGCATTATGTTATGCATTTACTGAGACCTTATAATTATTTAGGTCGTTGACTATATCGTGAGCATCGTATCAGATTTACTTATGACCATTTTGCTGTACTATTGAGGTGAGTTCATGGCCTCAATTTATATATTGACAAACCTTTAAACCTTTTAACGGGGAAGAAAACATGCAACATATTTTATTTTGTGGACATAAATTGAACTGTGAAACCTTTGATTACATTTGCTTATTGTAGATGAACCCGCATGACCCGTGCATCTGAAACTGTTAGAATTATTGAATTACCTGAATGTTATAAATAGATCTATTTGGGATTGACCATCCCCATCTGGGTGAGTCATGCTCATTGTGCCTAGGCCAGGACAACATATGTTTCACATGTCAGCACTTATTATTTTTGGGTGCCTTTTTATAAGGCGAAGGGTCCTTATTTGTTAAGGACTTAACTGTCAAGTCTCAGTTTCAGGCAATATGGGAATGTAATTACTTTTAAGTATTGATGCTTTTTGCATTACTACTTTAGTGAATGTTTATTGTCCAAACTTATTTTATTAAACCTGTGAATTCACCAACTTTATGTTGACTCTCTAAGCATGTTTTCTCAGGAAACTGAAGCACGTATTGGTGTGCATGGAGTCAAACATCATGATAGGATGCATTTTTAGAGCTCATCTGGGGTTTTATAAACTAGGGAATAATTCAAACTGTTGAACAATGTTCAAGACAATTTTAATAATATTTGTACTTTTATCCATGTAATAAATGTAATGATAATCTTTTATCTGCTGCTCTGTACGCTCTCTGCTGTTGATCCACCTACGTGACACCCACATATTATTTCCGTTGCATTTGACTCAATTTGTGGGTGTCACATAATATCTCTGGGATGTGTCTAACTCATGCATGTCCTTAAATGCTAAGTGCTAACATGTTTTACTTATCCTCTCTTTTTTAAGTAATCATGTTTCTTGCATGTCATATGTGTTAATTGTGCACATTCTCTACATTAGTTTATTGTAGACTTTATTAGGCTTGCATTTTTGAGATAAGTCTATAGAGTACATTTAGCCTTGCACATTAATTTCTATGGTTTTTGCTTTGATGCTTGCTTAATTGCTACTACATGCTTATGCTTACATGCTTATGCTTACATGTTTATGTTTACATGCTTATGCTTACATGCTTATGATTACATGTCTAGGATTACATGCTTATGCTTACATTATTATGCTTATATGCTTATGCTTACATGCATATGCTCATATGCTTAAACTTACTTGCGTTTAAGTCTAGGAGTGATGGAACTCCTTCCTTGTTTTTGCATGCTTAGTTGAGTTAGGTTTTACTTTGTTGAATGGTAAGTAAATCGCCATCTCCTTTTTGTTGCATATAGGCATTAACTAGGATCTTCTTTTAATGAATATCCTTCTTCTATGATTACATTAAGATTTGCATGATTTATCCTATGTGCTTACTTGACTATGTGTTAGATTTTGTGCTAACCTTATCATGTCTTCTTGAATTCTTTTGAGTCATATTTTTGGTGTCGACATTCATAAGCATCCTTTCCTATAATGTTTTTGGTTTGAGATTTTTCGTTCTTCTCGTTTTTGAGAGTCGATTGCGGTTAAAATTTACAATTGTTTTGGGTGATTCCAACAATTCTAAGTTTTTAACCTTTTGAGAGGATTTTGGTTAAATCTTGAACTTTCTTGGGTGATTCTAAAAATTCTAAGCTTTTAACCCTTTGACATTATAATTACAATTGGTATAGATGTTTCTTTTCTACCTATATTCCAACAATTGCAAATTGATCTTGTCAAGATCCTCTCCTTTGACTTGTCTTTGGATAGATTGCATCGCGTGTACACTTCTTTCTCCAATGCTTGTCATTATTTGTGCAAACGACTTGTTTATCGTCCTCGTTTTCGCTTTTCCTCATGGTCATTCTTCCTCTCTTTTCGACTATGTGGAATTGTTTTATTGTCCTTGTTATACTCTCTTTAGTTCGGTATTCGTGCCAATATATTAAAGTTGAGTATGTCCTCTTGACAATATTTTTTTTGACATCTCTTTTCTATCTTAGTCCTATTTATATAATTTTTGGTGTCACCAAAACAAGTTGGGTTCTCTTTTCTATCTAATAGCCCTCTTATTTTTCTTAACTTGTCATATTTTTGACACTTCTAAAAGTTAAGATTGTTTTAGCTTTCTCATGAGTCTATCTCTTTGTACTCAAGATGTTTAAAGTTAATCCCGCTTGGGTGACATTGCTATACATATATGCTCTTGTCTACTAACTTTGTTTTGTAGGACTTTTCTAACCCTTCTTGTAGCTTGTCACTATCCTTGCTTCATTGGTGCCTCAAGCAAGGGGGAGCTCATATCAAGACGGGAGCATTTGCAAGATTTCTAGTCATTACATTTGCGATCGTTGACTCACTTTAATTGAATTCATCGAACATCTTGCAAGTAATGAATTATGGGATCTCTAAGATAAGCATATTATTATGCATGGAGTTGGTTAACCTATGGTGATTGAAGACTTCACTAGGATGACGCAAGCTCAATATCTTTGGATGATGTGTTTACGGTTTGGATTCTCGCTTCTCAACTGACAACCACAATGGATGATTAGCTTTTTGGATGCATGTTCTCTCGAAGTCGATCCTCCTCTTCTACAAATGACGACTACCTTTGGATGCGTGATCTTCCTCAAATGACATTGATTCTACTCTTCCTCAAATGAGGACTACCTTTTTGATTCGACAAAAGGGGGAGAAGGAAGTGTAAAAGAGTAAGTTCCACATTTTACTATGCGTTACGGTTTACTTGTTTGTCATCATCAAAAAGGGGGAGATTGTTAGTGCAAACATTACGATGTTTAATCGAGATGATCCCTTTATGTTTTAGTGATGACAAACATATAACTCGCAATACATTATGTAAAATGTGTAAGGTACTCGTAATCACTCAATCGTACTTATGTATACTTCTCTTGACACCTTGAAGATTGCATTCGTCATGAAAGACAAAAAGGATGCGGTTCTTTATAGTACCCGCGGATCCTTAAAGATATCGAACCGCGGGAATAAATAAAGAACCGCGGACAGACAAGCCGGTTTAGGCTCAATCAAGACTTTCGGAAGATTCTAAAAGATGGAGGGAAACTAACAAATTCAAAATTCAAAATTTTAATTTGCTTCTACAAGATGAAGGTAAACTAATAAATTCAAAATTCAAATTTTGAATTTGCTTCTAGAAGATGGAGGGAAAATAATAAATTCAAAATTCAAATTTTGAATTTGGGTGTATCCTTTTATTCAATGGATCAAAGAGACCTCTCCAAGTCAAGACTTCCCTATAAATAGCAAGTGTTCACTTCCCCTCAAAGGTGTGGAAAAATACATATAATTCACCTAAAAAATCCCATTCCTCATTTGCTTCCTCCTCCTCAAGTGCAATGAGAAGAACACCTCCATCCTTGTGAAGTGTTAGTCATAACATGATGAAGATCTCTCCTTCTAGATGAATTCATTATTATAGTCTTCCTACTATGTATATGTAGAAGATCCAAGTTGTGGGGTACACTTGGATGTGTTGTAAGGGTAGTATATCCAAATGATGGGTATCCTTGGATTAGGTGCTAGGAACCAAGTTATGTATATGATTGGATATAGTGTTAGAGTCTTAGATATAAGTGGTGTGTAATTAGATCTAAATGGTTTATGTGTTTAGTCCATAAAACACAAGGTTTGTTATGTTGGGCCATAAAACATAACTAGTGTGAAGATTGGTGTAGATGGGTGTAGATTGGTCCTACCTAAGATTAGGACTCGACATCTAGCCTTGTGTCGGAAAATGGTGAAGTAGGCGACGTTGTGTAGATTGGTCTTACCTAAGATTAGGACTCTACTTTTAGCTTAGAGTCGAAAATTGGATAAGCGATGTTGTGTATGGTTTCTCCACCTTAAGGAGTTTGTTGACTAGTGAAGTAACTCTCGAGTAAGGTGTACTCGAGGAGTGGAGTAGGGCGAAGAAGAGCTTCGTGACCGAACCACTATAAATCGTCGTGTCGGTACTTTCATTTACATTTATGTCTTTACCTTTATTGATGCATTTATTTGTTGTTGTTGTGTGTTGTGTACATCTCATAATTTAAACATCTAAGTTGCAGAAAAGTTAAGGCTTAGTACGTATGTGCTTCATGTTTAGATTATGGTCAAGTGTACATCACTTAGTCTAAACATCTTAGTTGCGGAAAAGCTTATGCTTAGTACGTGTGTGCTTAGTGTTTAGACTATTTCTTGATGTACTCTTGATTTGATGTGTTTGTGTGTTTTCTTACTTGTAGTAATTATCTTTCAATCAAACACATCTCATATCTAGTTAAGCTTGATCGAGAATTTGATACCAAGGATTGTTTAAGTTTAACATGTAACAAAAGGTTAAGTCCACTGTCGGCGGTTCCTTAAATGGACACGCGCTTCCTTAGTGATAACGAACCGCATGTACAATAAAGAACCGCGGTCAGTGGGTTTTGCCGAAATGCTTTAAAAATGAACTAGAAACTATTCAACCCCCCTTCTAGTTTCTACACATATGTTCAAGGTTCTAAGTCATCAAATAATGTTATGTCAAGCCCTAACCTGTGACTTAGTTAGCGTGAGCTTTAGTTTGTAAAAGTTTATAGCAATCATGTTTATCAACCAATATGAGATGAAGAAAGTATGAGTACTTACAAATGGTCCTAAGATTATCGATGAATATGGAACAAGAACTAGTGATTTTAACAAAGATCTACACTTGATGCTAAAATCTACAATCTCTTATGCTTTCTTACTCTAGGAAGCGTTTTAAGGTGTTCACAAGGAATATGTAAATTGTTTTTCTATGAGTGAGTTTAGTTTTAAATGTGTGTGTTTGAGTGAATAACTTGTTAGCTATTTATAGGAGAGTGGGTCGGTTAAGATTACAATTGTCTAGTTAGGGTTTGCTAATGGGATTTGGTTACTTCTTAACCATGAAGTGAACTAGCAAGTACACAATGAGAAGTTGATATTATCTTGGGGAAGAGCAAAACTCTTTGGTTTTCATCTTTGGCAGAATGAAGAGGAGGATGAAGTACATAACTTTTGACTAACATAAATGGGAGTTGGTTGTACATGAAGACTTTTGAAAATCTAATGAAAATGGTGGTGATATACATTGGGCAAAGAAGAAAAGGGGGGACAAGTAGGTACAAGGGAGTTAATAATTTAGTGAAGTACAAGAATTCAAATATGAAAAATGAAACGTGAGGTTTGCAAACAAAGCATATGGGGCCGGTTATGGCTATAGTAGCAAAGAAAGTGTTTTGTTTTTAGTGTAGTGTAATATTGTAAATGTCTAGGTGTTAATATATCTTGTAGGAAATATTCAAGTGGTAGTAGTTTTAAGATAATTCGGTGAAATGAGAATACGGATGGGTTTGTAAATGTATTGAGCGTAATATTTGTTTGGGGTAGTGAAACTCCTAATCATGATTACGTTGATAAACGTTAGCTTCTAAAATAGAATTTCTTAGTACGTATCGTAAACGAATAATAGTCATTCAAGTAATATTTGATATGAAAATCCTTCATAAAAACTCAAATTTGTACACTAAATATGCGTAATCATTCGGGAACATCAATAGACACACAAGTCTAACCCGAACTATCGTGTCTCATGTAAATTAAATAGATTCAAAATTCACGTGTGTGACAGTATCTAGGACTAGTGTTTAGGAGTTCTTAGGTGTACTAAACAAAGCTATGAAGGTGGTGTATGGTGGTGTTTTGGTGCTCGGCTAGAAAATGGAAAGAAAAGGGTGTTCGATTGAGTTTTGGTGTGGAAAAACCTTGTAGCTTGCTACCTATCTATTCACTAACTTAAATCATTACCAAGTCTTCAATCATACTAGGAAATCAAGAGGAAGGGCTGTGATTCAAGTACTATACTATCACTAAGTCTCCAATCATACTAGAAAATCAAGAGGAAGAGCTATAATTCAAGTACTATAGCTAAAGATGAATAACTTTTAGGGATAAACGCCATTCATTCGGTTGTATAATAGAGAGTATAAGCCGAATGCATCATTGTAGTGTACTATTTGTTAAGTTTTCTAGTTTAGGTGTATTAAAAGTCCTAATTTTGATAATCTAAAGCTTAAAAAACCGGTTAAGAGCTTAAGGTGGTTTATCCATCCAAATATAGTTATCTATTAAAAAAACTAATATTGTATATATTTTTTTGTTTATAGATAAATTATAAAAAGTATCAGATAAGAAAAAATTAAAATAAGATTAAAATATAATTAGCGGTATAACTAAAACACAAACACATATCTTCTAAATAATTAAGAAAAACATACATATCTTTAAAAGAAAACCCCGTGTATATGTTAATAAAATTATTTGTGTATTTAAAACAAAAACACATATCTTCAGCTATTTAAAAAAAAGATATATATCCTATATAAATTAGAACCGTGCATATGTAGTATATGTTTATATTTAATTTTAAAAAAAGATATAAAGTGTATATTTACTATATATTTATATAAAAAAGAATTAAATCATGTCATTTCATTATGAGAATTGAGGTGGCATCGGCTGGACAGTGAGGTGACGACTCTCATTATCTCAGTCATGGATAGCCTCATATATACTATATATAAAATCGGGTTACGAGTTAGTTTTTATATGGAAATTCAAGACTCTATCATTTGGTGGTCGTCTTACTCTTATTAAGTCAGTTCTTGGTGGCCTTGACGTCTATTACTTCTCTTCTTTCAAGGTCCTCAAAAAGATAATAAACAAGCTTGAGAGTATAAGAAGAAATTTTTTTTGGGGAGGCTCTTTGGACACAAAAAAAATTTCTTGGATTTCATGGGACAAGGCTTTATCTCCCTAAACTAAGGAGGTCTTGGCATTTGTAGCCTCAAAGTGAGTAACCAATCTATGTTAATCAAATGGTGGTGAAGATTCTACAAAGAAGTTGAATTAAATATAAATCGGGTCCTTGGTATTGAATAATGAAGTTGAATGATGATTTGCTTCCGATCGGGATTGATCTCAGAAATATTTTCAATAGAAAGGTGGGTAATGGTGAGTCGACAAGATTTTGGCTTGACAATTGGGTAGGTGGATGGCCTTTTAATGTTTCATACCCTCGGATTTTCTGCTTAGAAGTTAACAAAAATTGCCTTGTAAAAGATCGAGCTCCCACTGTTCCTCAACATCGTGTCACTACTCTTGATGCTGCTAGTGGAACTCGCTTTTTACGATCCATTGGTCCAATTATCCGACCACGCCTTCACTTTCATTAGACTTGGAGCAGACCCTTAAAATCCCAACGCAAGATTGATGAACTTAATGAAATTGTAAGCTTGTTGTCTAACTTTGATCTCTCGAATTCCAGTGACACCTGGGAATGTTATCTCGACCACTCACATGGGTTCTCCATTAACCTTGTTAGGAAGCAAATCATCCAACAATCACATAACTTTCCTCCTCAACTATTCAAATGGAACAACATTCTGCATATTAAAGTAAACATCAATACTTGGAGAATTCTAAATCAAAGAATGCCTACTAGAATAAACTTGGATCATAGGGGAATCGACTAAAATACGGTGAGATGCCCTGTTTGTGATGAAGATGTTGAAACGGAAGAACATATCTTCGTTTATTGTAATCTTGCTAAGAAGATCTGGAAAGATGTCTTGCTTTGGTGGAAAGTTGACAACATAAACGTTTTGAGCCTGCTGGAAGCAATCAACCTTGTGGACAAAGTTAACCTCCCTCATCTTCTTTCTACCCTATTTGATTTGATGGTCCAAACAACACTTTGGTTCCTTTGGCGTTATAGAAATGAGTTCGCTTTTGCTTCTAAAAGACCGAATCTAGATCTCCTCTTAAATGACATTAAGCTTTTTTCTTTTAATTGGATTGCTAATAGGCATAATAAAATTTCCATTAATTTGATCGAGTGGTTTGATAATCCTTGTAACACTCTTCCAATTCCTTTGTAATTGTTTTTCTTTGCTTTTAACTCCTTGCTAGGTTGTTAATACAATTTTCCGTTCAAAAAAAATATATTTTTAAAACTCGTTAGAATCGAACAAATAACCGAAATAAATTTGCCAAAATCAAATACAAGTTTGATACAGGTTAGCAGTCTGAACTGATAACCGAATTCCTAAAATAACCATTAAAATTTTATCCTCATACAGAAAAACACTTTTATATTTAAAATACTTTCTTTTACTGAGTTAAGATCTATATAGACACTTAAATTAGCATAGACCTATCCAACCAATCATAATCACCTATTTTAAAAAAAAACCCAATTCCCACCACTTTTTTAAAAATTAAATATCTCACAAACGGAAAATCGTCAGACGAAAAAAAAAATACACAATTGTGACGAGAATTAAATCATTTTTTTTCTTAAGTCACGTCTGGAGAGAATCATATATGATCCGTCACGAATCATATATGATTCGTCACGAATCATATATGATTCGTGATATGAATCGTATATGATTTTCTGAGAATCATATATGTTTCGTGACGAATCATATATGATTCTCTCCAGACGTGACTTAAGAAAAAAAGTCGAAAAAAGTTCGTCGAAAGTATATACATGTGCCCCTCGACAGATAAATGATTTAATTCTCGTCGCGATGATATGTTTTGTTTTACGTAACGATAAACGGTTTGTGAGATGTTTAATTTTTAAAAAATTAGTTTTTTTGTTATATGATAAAAATGGATGGTTATGATTGGTTGGTTGAGTTTATGCTAAACTTAGGGTTTATGGAGATATTTTTTCTTCTTTTACTAAATATTTGTTTAATTATTAAAAAAATAATTGGTGTAATTCGAGTGGACTCAAAAACCAAACTAAATTTAAACGTTAATTTATATTTTGGTTCGACTTTCGATTTGACCTAGCAATTTTTTTCAGAATTTACCAATTTGTTAAGTGTAAAAGTGGATTATATCCATTTAGACCCACTCCATAATGATTCATTATGGATGAATAAGCCCATTAACTGGTCTGATACTCTTTGAGTCCATAACAAACTGGCAACACAGTCTCCATTTGGCTTCATTTTCCGGTAAACGAGATTGATCTATTGCGGTATGATTTTATCACACTCACTTTATTATTATTAAGTTTAAGGGGCGTTTGTTTCGGCTTATATAATGTAAGCTTGTTTCGACTTATATATGATAAGTTTTAATTTTGTGACTTATTTAAAAACCACTGTCTTATAATACTTTATTATATTATAATAAAATTATATAAGCGAGCCATAAGATTGATGCTTATGTTATATAAGCCCACAATAAGACATTTGGCTTATATTTCATAAACTTTAATTCTGTTAGCTTATTTGAAGACTTATGAGTTTATATAAGTTTATTATATCATAATAAAATATAAGTTTATATTTATTACTGCGTATATCATAATTAAATTATGTAAGCCCAAGTGTTCAAATAAGCCACAAAACTGGGGCTTATGTTATATAAGCTTATTTTATATAAGCTAAGAGGGTGTTTGATTAAGCTTATGAATTAAGGTTAGGCTTATATTATATAAGCCATTTATGGCTTATTAATCCTTTAATAAGTGTTTGGTTTAGCTTTTATAACTAATAAGGTAGAATAACTAAAAAATACATAAAAATAAAATGGGTGTAATGAATTAAATGAGGGTATAAAAGTCTTTTAATATAATATTCATATATAAGCTTACACCTCTACATAAAAGCCTCAAAGTTTTGGCTTACCAAAACCCCCTTATATAAGCTTATAAGCCAAGTTATATAAGCTTAACCAAACACTTGATTCGGCTTATTTAACACATATAAGCTAATAAGCTTATAAGCCCATCATATAAGCTTAACCAAACACCCCCTAAAACAAACAGCCCCTAAAATCGATTTTTGTTACAATTTTACATAGCGAACTAGTTATTGAAATTAGGGTGTTAATTTTGATTTTGGGTTTCAATTTGGATTTTGATTTTAAGTTAGGGTTTTGATTTGAATGTCAATGTTTATGGCGGTGGTGGTAGAAAATTAGGATTTTACTTTGTTTTCGAGTTGTCGAATTCTACGCGACTTCGTTGTTTATTTGGATATTTTGTATATAATTAGGAGTTCACTCTTTATAATTTTGATGATCTTAGCTCAATGGTTATGTAAGTTTGTCAATTCGTTGCTTTTTAGATTCAAGTTGTGTTTAACTTGTTTTAAGTCTCAATCATATAGCGTTTACTTTGAAGCCATCAACTATTAGTTATTTTCTTCAATAATACGCGTAACAACTATCCATCTTTTTGATACGATTCTGGCAGAGACAAGGCAGAGACAACTATTATTATTTATTTTATTAGCTTATTTACTTTCCTTTTATTATTCCTTTTATACATATAGAGGGGAATTAGGCTGTAATATGTATGTAGAGAAATATGATTATGTTTTATTTTGGTTTATTGTTTTCTTAGTTAATTGGGGAGTCGGTTTATCTCATTAATATAAGCCATCGGGGGGTCGGGTTATCCCATTATTATAGCCTATCTATCCTTTTATCTCTATAATCGATTTGGTTCATATCAATTGGTATCAGAGCTATTTCGATTCTAGGGTTTCAAAAAAAAAATAAAAAAAATCATCGGCTACTGTTCATCAAAAAAAAAAAAAAAAGTTGCTGTAATGGAATCAAAGAGTTTGGAAGAAGGGTTAATTGAGGTCATGAAGATGATGAAAGAGTTACGGTCCACGTTCTTGTTGCACCATTCTACACTAACAAAATCTATAAGACAGGCGCGTCAAGATTGCTCATTGCGGATTGAGAAGATTCAAGGATCGATAAAATCAGTGAAGGAAGAGATTAATAAGGAGGGACAAGTCGATTCTTCAAGGGTCCAACTAAATCAACGAATTCCTAACAGGAAGATCAACGCAAGACTGTTTTGGAATAAGTTTGTGGTGGCACGTGTCCGAACCAGAAAAGCTAGAAAGCTAGGTATCTCACTTGGTCCTGGATTTGAAACTTCAGATTCACAAGAAGAGTTGCAAGTCTTCACAAGAAAATTCAAAAACATAGACCAACACTGCTGCTTGCTCTTGAAGCGCACAAAGGGGGATAAAACGAAGAACTTGGGATCCCGGAATCACGCGAGGCAAAATTTTGGAACAACACCTTGAGGACAAGGTGTTTTTGCGGGGCGGAGTAATGATACGATTCTGGCAGAGACAAGGCAGAGACAACTATTATTATTTATTTTATTAGCTTATTTACTTTCCTTTTATTATTCCTTTTATATATAGAGGGGAATTAGGCTGTAATATGTATGCAGAGAAATATGATTATGTTTTATTTTGGTTTATTGTTTTCTTAGTTAATTGGGGAGTCGGTTTATCTCATTAATATAAGCCATCGGGGGGTCGGGTTATCCCATTATTATAGCCTATCTATCCTTTTATCTCTATAATCGATCCGGTTCATATCACTTATAAATCTATCAACAAGTTGTGTATTTATTTCCTACATATATATCGTTATAAATCTTTATAAAAAGTGTTTGTTAAATTATAGTCTCTCCCTACTTCTGTAGTTGTGTTTCGTATTACCACCATCATTTGCTTTTAATTCAGATTGCTGGTTTACGATGGTAACTTTCTTCATAATACTCGGTGATGAGATATTTAGTAATCTGAATATGTACGTGTAACCTTCAAACCTGGTGCTCCCTTATGGCTTTCTATAAGCGTGAGGTAGAGGAACCACGGTCCACGGGTACATATCAAGCTGATACTAGGCATTCTGAGGGATATATATATGAGGAACCATGAACATGATATTTTACGTATTTTGTTTATTTACATATGAGTTTTGTTTTTTAGTCGAAATACTGTTGATATTAATCAAAGCAGATCGCATTTCGTTGTGCTTTTACTGTTGACATGTTAGTTACTGCATAATTAGTGGTGAGTGTTTTACATATCTTGATTTTATATAAATTGTTTTTTTTTTTCTTTGAACATATATATAAACTGTTTAGTTGTCTAATCAATCAGATTGTCAAAACGGTTTCACCTTTCAAACGCTAGAACCTGATTATATGCTATTTGAAAATGCAACGATCAGATCATCAATTTTAAAATGTAACGCCGAACATTTGATAGTTGGCTGCTGCATGTTTTTTTTAGTTATTTCGTTGATGGTGAAGTGTTAAGTGAATGCTATAAAAAAGGACGTAGTTATTAGCTGCTCATTATAAAGCTATCACCGTGATCATCTTTCATCTACTAGAAGAATAGCGTTTATGTTGTTCTTTGTTTAGTACCCGTAAAAATAGAAGTGTATTCTTGTATTTTTTTTTTGGGTAAAGAAGTGTATTCTTGTATTAAACATACTTGGATTATTGTTTTGCAGGAGTATTGTTGTCAATAACTTTCTCGCATACAAGCAAATTTAATAAAAAGAGGACGAAAAGCAGTGTCATATGTGATCTGCTTGTTTTAAGCTTATCCGCTGAGTATCTGCACCAGTATTTGATCAAAGTGGTACTAGTACTCCAGTAACTCCGTTTTTTATGTCCTTTAGTCATCAATCCTAACAGAGACAGAATGATCGAACCTCTCCCTCTAGTATTGTCTCTTTCCCCATCAGTTTTCTCCTTCCTTGACAGCGAACTACACAATGCTGACAATCTTCAACAAGCTCCTAAACTTGTCGCCGAGTTGCAAAGTTATTGTCATGTCTTGGAACAAAGTCTGACAGATCTGAACCAAAGGCTTGGTACATGTTTGCTTGCTTACTCTACACACGCGGATCAAGTGGGTGTCCTCTTTGACGACATAAATGCGAAGATAAGCAGTTTTAAATCTTCTTTATCAGTTCAGTGTTCGTTATAATACGTATTGAATATATACTGAACAATAGTCATGTAAATTTTGTTAATTATTCTATGGTTCATTTACCTGTTATCAATGATTAGATGGAGAGGGGAGTGAGCAAAGGGAAAGATCAGAAACTTTTTTGGGAAAGGAGTTGCCAGCGCTTGCTCGTGAAGTGGCTAGGGTTGAGGCAGTTCGAGTGTATGCTGGTGAGTTTTAAAAATCCATTTATTTACAATGCACAGGTTACTTTCACTCTAGTTTTTTACTAGCTCAGATCTGGTTTAGCTCTGCTGAGAAATATACAAAACGTAGACATGTACTGGTGTTCATTTTTAGTAAGCATTGATAAGCTGTTATGCCCGATTGAGAATAGTCGGCGATGCTTTAAAACGTTACATGTTACAGAGAATACAAGGAAACAATATATGTATATTAAACTTACTTTAACTAGGGTGTGCACCGTGCAGGCTAATGTTCATATCTACTAGTTACAAAGTTGATGTAGGATTTTATAATAAATATGCTCAAACATAAATATAGTGCAGGAAACCTAGGGGGCATCGTCTCCATGGTATTTGTTTATTGCGTCTTTATTTGTAAAAAAACAAATATGCATATTGAAGACGGTGAAATTCCTCATAAAGTAGTTCGTTGCTTGTTCTAATCCAAGATGGCAAAGCCTGAAAGTCATCTAGTTAAACACCATTTAAGCTAATGAAATAATTTCCATCATGTAGTAGTTAGTTGCTGGTTTGAACCCTTACGGCTTTACCCCTATAAAGGGGCTATATGTTCATTCCGTTATTTTTTTTCAACTTAAATGTCATGTAGTCAGCACTTTGGTCCATATTTTAGCCTAAGATCAATGAATGACTTCTAAAAACTACTAACCCGGCGTCATAGAACTATGGATATATGGCTACGTTGAGCTTGGAAGATGTTGGTTTCACACTTTCACATGTTTAGTACAGATACAATTTGTAGGTGGAATACCGTTATGAATGGGACATTCTTGCTTTTTGACATTTCAGTTATTCACTCTTTTAAGTGCTTGTTTAATACTGTTCATGAAACTATGAATAGATTTGACAGATAGTTACATATTGTTTCGAGCTATTAAACCTTTTTATGAATCCAAAACTGTAACATACATAGATCAGAAACCCCAATTGGAATGAGAACTATGGTTTACAATGCAACAATTCAACTAGAGTTCTATAACAAGAAACAAGAACCGAAACTGGATTGTTATTAGATTGATGAGTGGAATGATTACAATGGAATGATTCATGGTTACAAGTGAGAGAGATGATAGAATTCAGTTACAAAACATGAGAGATGAAAAATGAGAAGTGTTTAGCTATTTAAAGGAAAAGGGGAAAAGCTCTAACAGCTTTTCCCGCCAAAATAGTAGTTTGACTTTTCCAGGTCAACCTTGTCAGTTTGACCTGTCTAACTGTTTTGCTTTATGACAATCCCCTTCCCCTTGAAAACATCCTTGTCCTCAAGGATCAATCTCGAACTCAGGAAATTTCTGCACCAAATCATTATACAATTCCCAAGTAGCATCTTCAGCGCTTTGACCAACCCATTTGACCAAGACATACACAGCCACTTTGTTGTTGAGCTTAGCCATCCTCCTGTCTAGTATAGCTTCTGGGTGTACTGACAATAAACTATCCCATCTTCTCCAGAGTGAGGAAGAAGTCCCATTTTGTTGTTGTTGCCCTTACACAGCTTCAATTGTGACACATGGAACACAGGATGTATTTGACTAGTACTAGGCATATCCAATTTGTAAGCAACTGTGCCCACCTTAGCCACCACTAAGAAAGGTCCATAGTACTTGGCAGACAACTTATGCTGGTGTTCTTGCCTTATGGTCACCTGTGTGTGGGGTTGCAGCTTCAAGTAGACCCACATTCCCACTTGAAACTCTCTATCTGATATTTTCTTGTCAGCATACAACTTCATCCTATCTTGTGCTCTTTTGAGATGAAATTTCAACATTCCAAGTGCAGATTCCCTAGCTTGTATGGTCCTATCCACTTCTTCCACAGTACATTCTCCAGCCAAGTAAGGAACATGCAATGGGGGTGTTTGGCCATACACCACCTCAAAGGGTAGCTTGTAAGGTCCTATCCACTTCTTCCACAATACATTCTCCAACCAAGTAAGGAACATGCAATGGGGGTGTTTGGCCATAGACCACCTCAAAGGGTGTAACTGCAGTAGAAGAATGCTTGTTTGTATAGTACCAGAACTCAGCTAATGACAACCACTTAACCCATTCTTTAGGCTTTTCTCATACAAGCTGTTGACATTTTCAACTCTACCTTGAGTAGCTTGAATAATGATTTCCAAAAGTTACTAAGTAACACAGTATCTCTATCACTCTATCACTCACAATAGCAGTTGGGAGACCATGGAGTTTGTACACATTATCCAAAAACACTTGAGCAACTGAACTAGCTGTATATGGATGGTTAAGTGCCATAAAATGAGCATACTTACTTAACCTGTCCACTACCACAAATATCACTGACTTTCCTTGTGACTTGGGTAGTCTTACAATGAAATCCATAGATATTTCACTCCATACTTTTCCAGGAATTGGCAAAGGCTGCAAATATCCAGGATAAGCAGCAAGTCTGGGTTTTGTCTCTTGTCTAGCTTGTGACTAGTAACATTTGTTCCTGAATGGGCATCTTCATGAAAATGTTGGATTATAGTAGTTCTGAGTACTTCATGGTTACCTACTACTATCTTCCCTTTTTTCCTCAACACAGACCCATCCCATGTATATTTAGTACCCACATAGGTGCCATTAGTCAACTGCTGGATTTTCTCTTGGATATCACTATCTGCCACATAACTATCTTTCACTTGTTGTAACAAGTCACTTGTGATGGTAGACAAAACTAGAGAGTTGAATTCAGCACTGCCTTCTACTCTTGATAAAGCATCTGCTACAACATTCTCCTTTCCCTTTTTGTATAGGATTTCATAGTCATATCCGAGTAGTTTAGGTAACCACTTAGCCTGGAAAGGAGTTGTTAGTCTTTGATCTAACAAGTATTTCAAGCTAAAGTGATCAGTTTTTATTTGGAAATGGAGTTGTTAGTCTTTGATCTAACAAGTATTTCAAGCTAAAGTGATCAGTTTTTATTTGGAAATGTGTATCCAAAAGATACCCTCTCCATTTTTCCAAAGCCATTAACACTGCTAAAAACTATTTTTCATAAGTAGACACTAACTGGTGTTTGGGAGATAAGGTTTTACTGAGATAGGCTATAGGGTGACCATCTTGAAGTAACACTGCGCCTATGCCCATGCCAGAAGCATCAGTTTGTTTCCACCACAAATAACTTTTGGAAGTCAGGTAAAGCGAGCCTGAGTCATAGCTTGTTTCACGTCTGTGAAAGTCAGCATTCCAATCAAAAGCATTTTTCTTAAGCAATCTTGTCAAAGGTTTGCTAATTATAGCATAGTGTTTAATGAACCTCCTATAGTAGCCTCTTAAACCCAAAAAACCTCTCAATTGCTTGACTATGTGAGGTACTATAACTTCAATTTTAGAAGGGTCAGTAACTACCCTTTGTGCAGTGATAAAATGACCCAAATACTCCACTTTTTCCACTCCAAAGTGACACTTGCCCATCTTTGCAAATAATGATTGGTCCTCATAATCTCCAAAACTTTTTTCAAATGTTCTACATGTTCTGTTTCACACTTGCTGTATTGTACCATAAACTCGTAGTGACCTTCATGAGTTCTGAAAGCAGTCTTGTGTATGTCTTCCTTATTCATCCTTATCTGATGATATCCTGACCTTAAGTCCAGTTTAGAAAACACTTTAGCTCCATTTAGTTCATCCAATAATTCCTCTATCACTGGAATTGGAAACTTGTCTTTAAGAGTATGCTTATTAAGTTGTCTATAGTCCACACACATCCAAGTTCCATGTTTCTTCTTAACCATCACAATTGGTGAAGAGAAAGAACTCTGACTATTTCTGATCAATCCACCTCCATCAACTCTATAGCATCCTTTTAGTTGGGAGGATGCCTATATAGCCTAATGTTAATAGGTTCAGTGTTAGGTAATAAGGGAATGGTGTGATCATGAGACCTAAGGGTGGCAATTCCTTAGGCTCATTGAAAACACTGGGATACCGATTAATGAGTGTTTGGATAAGTGTTTTACTCTGCACTGGCCATGGAAGTGATCTCAGTCCCATATTATTTAAGGAACCCTGCACTTTCTTGCCTTGCATCCATTGTAAGGTTGACTAAGGTTGACTATTGTGTACCCCTAATAGCACACCTTTGCTCATTATACACAAACTCCATCACTAAGTTTTTGAAATCAAAGTATCAAACTGAATGACTCCCAATGTGGACAACCACTGTATTCCAAGTACCATTTCACATCCTCCTAGAGGTGGAATCATCACATCAACAGTGTAAGTCTTCCCTTACACTCATACACACTTGACATCATTTGACCATTAGCTACTGAAACTTGCAATGGACGCATTCTTTTGAGTTTACACCCTAATTTTTTTGCTACATTGACATCCAAAAAGTTGTGTGTGCTACCACAATCAACCAAAATGTGCAATAACTGCGTGCCCACATACCCCCTAACTCTCATAGTTTGGAAATTATGTACCCCAAGTCAGTCATAGCATTCACACTTGTGGTAGAATGTCATCAACATTGATTGTCTCATCACCCTCATCCACTTCACCCACTTCTTCTTCTCCAAACATTTCATCATTGATCACCACTTCCAATGAATAAATTCTTCCACTACACTTATGACCAGGACTATACTTTTGGTCACAGAAAAAACATAATTGCTTAGCCCTTTTTTCCTCAAGTTCCTTTGGGGTAAGCCTTTTGAATGGTCTGTTTGTCACATGATTATTATTACTTCTCCCAACCTTTGGTCCCATAGTCCCTACCACACTGGTCTTTGGGGTAGCCAACAATGCTGGTCCCTTACCCCTAGACACACAGATGTATAGGATTCTTGCATTTTTGCCAATGAGAATACCTCAGCCAGACTATCAGGTTTGAACATTCTTACAGCATAAGCAATATCTTCCCTTAGTCCCCCAATAAAAGAACTAATAGCAAAAGGTTCAGGCACATCTACTCTATTCAACAAAGCCTCAAAAGAATCTTGGTATACCTACACACTTGTGATCTACTTGGTTTTTCAATTCCACTACTGGATCTTCAAAGATTGGCTGGAACCTTTTCTTAACCCCCTTTTCGTAACCAGTGGCGGAGATTATGGATTATGTGTGGCCCGATTTTTTCTCGATCCACTTCGTGAATAATTCTTAATTTTAGTTCCAAATTAGTTTTTTTTGTTGCGATTTTCGTTTTCGAATTCAGAAACATAAACATAGTATAGAAATAATATAAGGGGTTCGTTCGCATTATGGTTTATTTGGTTTTAGTTTTATGTTTCAAAGCTCGTATTTTTTAGCTTTTTTTGAAACTTTTCGGCTTATATAAGTCGAAAGTTTTAAAATAAACACAAAGAATGAGCTTATAAAACATAATCCGAAACCCATATAAGCTATAAAATGAATATATAACGTGGAAACAAAACAGTCTATGTCTCTTAATCATACATTAGACAACATTATTATAAGTAGTAGGAGTACTAATTGTTACTGTACAAAATAGTATAAAAGGAGTAAATGTAATTGAAAACAACAGTAAAAATCACCTTACGTGGCTATCTACTCTAAAATAGTACTGTATGTACTAGTTTCATAAGATAATTACTAAAAGACAAAATATTTATGAACAAACTCTTCATCATCTTCCACCTTTCTTCTACTATCTTTTTTTTCTTTTTCATCTAAAACACAACTCGAATCACCCCTAAGACAAGTGTAGCACTATCAAAATATTACTAAAATTCACAAGAAAATTACACTGTGTCGTCAAAAACTATGTGTGGCACGTGCCACAGGTGGCTCACACATAGCTCCGCCCCTGTTCATAACTTCCCCAAGTTAAGATATTTGCATGCTTATGAACAAACTGCTTGTGCCAATTTAGTGCTTTCCCAAACACATGCATAGACACCAGATTCATCTTTTGATCATCATTTTCAATATGATCCATAGCAAAAAAACTTGTTAACCCTGTACAACCATTCATCTACTTCATCTCCTTCAAACTTAGGGAACTCTACTTTTTCCAACCTTCCATAATGGTGACCATAATTGTGTCCACCATTTTGACCACCAGTTTGACCACCAGTTTGACCACCATTGTTTCTTCCCTGACTTGGTCCTTCACCACTGTCTCATTTCGTCAATGGCCGCCATTATAGTATCTAGAGTAGTGCTGGTATTACCACCATTATCATTAGAACGTGTTGTCACCATTTCTTGAATTTCAACTAACAAACTTAACTGACTAACAAACTAACTGACTAACAAACTTCTTAATACGTTCTTGATTGCCATGATCGCAGCTCTGATACCACTGTAACATACATAGATCAGAAACCCCAATTGGAATGAGAACTATGGTTTACAATGCAACAATTCAACTAGAGTTCTATAACAAGAAACAAGAATTGAAACTGGATTGTTATTAGATTGATGAGTGGAATGATTACAATGGAATGATTCATGGTTACAAGTGAGAGAGATGATAGAATTCAGTTACAAAACATGAGAGATGAACAATAAGAAGTGTTTAGCTATTTAAAGGAAAAGGGGAAAAGCTCTAACAGCTTTTCCCGCCAAAATAGTAGTTTGACTTTTCCAGGTCAACCTTGCCAGTTTGACCTGTCTAACTGTTTTGCTTTATGACAATAACATGAGTTTGTTTTCATGAATTTATGGTCGCATCCAACTTACTCAACCATATACACAAGGCTATAATTAACTCTCTTAACAAAACCTTTCACCACTAATATTTTGTAGTTTTTATCAGTTACTTCTATATTGAATCTCTTTTTGTTTTTCGTATGTTTCGCAGAAACAGCATTGAAACTTGACACCTTGGTCGGAGACATTGAAGATGCTGTTTCTTCCTGTGTAAATAGAAATTTAAGAAAACAGACATCTTCCCAAAAGGCAGAGGTTAGCAAGTAAAAAATCGCAATTAAATACTGCTTCATATATAATTTTTTTTAAGCTTCTTTCTTGTAACAGGAAGTACGTTTTCCTGCTATTAATGCTCTAAAACTGGCCGAAGACGTTTTAACTAATGTTTCAAGAACGCGTCCTCAATGGTCTCGCCTTGTTTCAGCAGTTGATGACAGAGTGGATCTACAATTTGGCAAATTAAGATCTCAATTAATTGCTGATTATCGATCCCTTCTTAATTCCCTCAAATGGACCCCACCTCTTTCAACATTAAATCCCTCTAATACACAAGAAAATAAATCACCAGAATCAACAAATCCCTTTTTTACAATGCGAGGTGACCTTAAACACCAGTATTGTAACAGTTTTCTTGCACTATGTAAACTACAGGAATTGCAAACACAAAGAAAATCCCGGCAAGTGCATGGTTCATTCACTCTGCATGAATCGCTTTGGGCCATTGAAGAGCTTGTGAATCCTATATCAATTGCATCTGAACGCCATTTTGCTAAGTGGGCTGATAAACCTGAGCTTATATTTGCTCTAATATATAAAATAACTCGGGATCATGTTGATACAATGGATGAATTATTACAGCCACTCGTTGACGAAGCAATGCTTTCTGGTTACTCTTGTAGGGAAGAATGGATTTCAGCTATGGTTAAATCTTTATCGAATTATATGGCAAAAGAAATTCTCCCTGTTTATATAAGTCAGCTGGGTGAAGACACTACCACAGAAGACCATTCACAAGCTAAAGTATCTTGGTTACATTTTATTGACTTAATGATTTCTTTTGATAAGAAAATCAAAACTCTTGTAGAACAATCGGGAATCACTCTAATCCTTGAGGAAGATGGGAACATGCAAAAGATGTCTTGTTTATCTGTTTTTTGTGATCGAACCGATTGGCTAGAATTATGGGCTGAAATAGAACTCAGTGATGCAATCGAAAAGTTGAGATCTGAAATTGAGAATGAGAAAAAATGGTTGATGGAAGCTCAACAACCGGGACTCATTTTAGGTTCCGAAGATTGCAGGTCACCCGCGATTTCGAGCTCTTTTCTTAGGCGGTTATCGTCTATCATAGAACGGTGCCGATCGATCCCCGGTGTTAGGTTAAGAGCAAGATCTATTAGATTGGCTGGTGCACCGATTATACACAAGTTTTTGGATTTCGTGCTTCTTAGATGCCAAGAAGCCGAAGGATTGACTGCTTTGACCGCCGACGATGCTTTGGTTAAAGTGACGAAATCGATCAATGCTTCTCGATATATCGAGTCTGTTTTGAAGGAATGGTGTGAGGAAGTATTTTTCTTGGAGATGGGATTTGATCAGGATCAACAGCCGGGTGGCATAATTGAGGAGGAAGTTAATAAGCTTGTGATGTTTAGAATTGAATGGGTTGAAAGAGTATCAACAGTTGTTTTTAGGGGTTTTGATGCTTGCAGTCGTGAATATATAAAAAACAGGAAACAATGGATGGAAAAAGATGAAGAAGGTTGGGTAGTGTCGAAATCCTTCATTGGGGCACTTGATTATTTGCAAGCAAAAATGTCCGTGTTAGAGTTAAATTTGAATAAATTTGACTTTGTTGGAGTCTGGAGAACCTTAGCAACTGCTATAGATTCTCTTTTTTTCAGTGGTATTTTTATGAGTAACGCGAAGTTTTACGATGCTGGTGTAGAAAGACTTGCTAATGATTTGACAGTTCTGTTTAGAGTTTTTAAAGCTTGGTGTTTAAGACCTGAAGGATTCTTCCCGAAATCAAGCGAAGGTTTGGAAATATTGAAAATGGAGGATAAACAACTTCGTGGCAGTGTAGAAGGAGGTGACAGGTGGCTCAATCAGAATGTGATAAGACATTTGACTGTGAGTGAGGTGGAAAGCATCGTGAAGAATAGGGTATATGGATGATGAACGTTTCCGGTTTTCCAGGCGATGCTAACGTAGGATTATTAAGGTGTACATTTGGCTATCTTCTTTTGTCTTGGTTTTCAGATTAAAAGGATCATGTTGTGCTAGTTATTCTGTCAGACTTAAGCCCTGCTTAGTTGTTTGTCTTTGTTGACAAAAGTGTCATTTTAGTTAATACATGTATTTTCTTATAATTAATGGTTTATCAAATATCATATATGTGTACATAAGGACTGAAATATTAGAGTGACGAAATGCTTTGATATATGTAGTCATTTTAGATCACCTTTTCTGGTGTTTTAGCAAATGGGAAGTTCATAGCTCTCTTATTATGTTTGATCAAGGAGACAAAGAAAAGATCTTATATATAAGTGAAACTCAAATCATTTGACGGAATCTATAACAGTTGAAGAGATGATGAATCTACAAGCATGTCAGGTTAGTTCATGTACTGATCTTAAAATCTAAAATGCATGCTTGCATTGATTTATAATCTATTAACCAGTTATCAATTTTTATTACTGTTAATTAGATTAGGAATTCTCATACAGTGTTCAGCCAAATATCAATTTGGTTTATTTACTTCTTTTAAGAAACACCAGAAAATATGATGGTGGGATGTCATATGATAGCTTGATCATTGGGTATTTAAAGGAGGGAAAACTCCATGAATCACAGGATCTTGTTGATAAAATGAAGAAAGCTGGAATAGTACCTAAGGTTGATACTTATGAAACACTAATCAGCGGCCTTTGTGATCTTAAGAAGGTTAATGAAGCGTATATCTGGTATTGAGAGACGATGACAAATAGGTTTTTGCGAAGTGTAAGTGTTGCAAAGGAACTTATTACTGGTCTTGAGAGGGAAGGAAGCTCTCAAGAGGTCCAGATAATGTACTCTGAAATGTGCGTTAAAGGATTGAATTATGTGAGTGCGAATGAGGATCATTGTGCTGTTGCAACATTGTAAATTGAGGTATGGTGAACCCGGTATTAACTGTATTTAACAAGTATAACTTTATTACTCTATTTTTGAAGTATTTAATCAAAATTTGTATCATCATAAATAGTACTCATCAATTTCGTATCCTTTTGCAGCCATGAAGTGCTTTATTTGTCAAGTGCCATGGTCACTGATGTATTCCTCGCAATAATGTAACTTTGTGTTGTTTGGTCGCATCCCCTGAAGTCATAATACCTTGTAAGTCATGGGTTCAAGTTCAACTACCTTTCCCTAGATTTGGAGACTTAGACCCATGTATATAGTTGGGCGACTTGGATATGTTTACTCATGAATGTATCGAAATTCTAACATGTAAAATCAAAAAGTTTAGCTATAAGGAAATGGGTCAAAGTGTCAAAAGTTAGATTAATGTGCCATTTTAATTAAATAGTGTTTGTATCAATATCTAACCCATTATTTATCTACAATAATCTGAAAATGGGCAACAAAAGTTGTTTTCTGGTCAACTCGACCCGGTCCATTTCAACACATACTAATTGTAACTTGAAACTTCCCAAAAATAGGAAGTGTGCAGATTAACGCACAATGCACGTCATGTTATCAAGCACTAGTAGACCAAACTAAAATTATATCCAATTTCATTGCAGCTGGAACTTGAAGCAGGTAGCAATACTTGCGATTTTGACACAAGATTATCGAGATACTCTTCTTAGAAGCTCTCATTTGTTGGCTAGACATGATTGATTTCAAGTAGGTCTTTCTTTCTTACCTTGTGTAACTTGAGCTTGGAGACAAATTAGTTAAAGAATACCATAACCATACCAGTATGTTGTCTGCTGCTGATATTACAATCCTGGCTTGGGAGAGTTGGGTCCGAATATATCACTCTACCGCACTTTCTGGGCCTACAACGTTCATGGGTCTTAAGGTGTTTCTAGTGAAGGAGGTTGAGACTTACTCTGGTGTAGCCAAGTCTGATGTATTAACCTGATTTGGATAGGTGCACGTTGCTGTTTGAGGTTATATGCCACGTAGAAGATACATTCTTTTTGGTATCAGGTTCTCTTGCCCTCTTCTTGTCTACTTGCAGTTTGTTGAATTGGGGCTTATGTCATTCAAGTTTACCCGTAAATAACTTAGATCCATGTTCATACTGAGCAATTGCTTACAGCAATTTGATTTGCAGTTGGTTAATTGTTTGTAGCACGCATGTTTTGGTTCTGTTTATTTATAAAAGTCTTTCTATGACTTACCCAACCACCAGGCCTGGAACACCGTATCTGTGTAATCCCGTTCACCAAAGTTTGATGATTTTATGCATTAGGAATCTAAATGAAGTTTATAACCAGCTAAATATTTTAATTCCTATAGGACCCAATATAAATATTCTTTTTCTTTATGCACTTTTCCGAGAAACACAGGATAAGTATATTATATTAAGAACTGAAGTATTTAAATATAGCCTAATTTCCGTCTAACTGAGTCCAACTAGACACAAAGTTGACCCACATGATACAGGCATAGGGCAAGATAATAAGACAAAGTTGATATGAATCTGTTTGTCTCCTTGACCTTTACGAACATGCACTATTGTTGCAGAAGATCCCTGATGATGTTCACATCAACCCCATCGTTTTCCATTGAATCCAGTAGTTGAGATAGTCTTTCTCCGAGATTATCCCCTTTTGTTCTCAGGCTCTTTATGTAGTTGCATGTCTCTTGAAGAATCTTTGATGCTGGTACCTTTTTCATCATATGCATACAAATCAGTTTGTTTATAAAACATGGTAATCTAGCTATGTTCAGGAATATATTTACAGAAATCAATGCCATTTGGTTTGTGATGAACTGACGATAAAAATAAAAAATAGGTAATTGGAACTTGAAAACTTCCCAAAAGTTAGAAAGTGTGCTTTCTAAAGCACTTTCCATGTCATATATCATATAGATTGCCAACATACCCTTGTTTTTTTGCAGCTAGAACCTGAAGCAGGTAGCAATGCTTGTAACTTCGATACAAGAGTATCGAGATCCTCGTCTTTGTTCCTTGAAATTCTCGTTCTTCGGCCGGACATGATTGGCTTCGGGTATGTCTTTCTTTCTTACTCTTGGAACAAGTTTCTGCTTTAAAAGAAGGTGGAGCTTTAGCTAGGAGACAAATTTAGTTAGAAATATACGATAATCATACCAGCATTTCTGTCTGCTGCTGGTAATATAATAGTGGCCTGGGTCCATATGTTTCACTCTACTGCACTTAATGGACCTACAACACAAATGATTTTTTCCAATTAAGGGTCTTTCGACCCACTCTGGTTTAGCCAATTCTGGTGTATTAGCTTGATTGGACACGTGTGCAATTTAGTTTGAGGGTCCCGTCATAAGTAACTGAAAGTTTGTTGAGTGCCACCTAAAAGATACTATATTTTGGTGTGGGGTTCTCTTAGACTCTTACCCTCTTCTTGTCTACTTGCATTTTTAAAATATGGGCGTCTGTTAAATAGTACTCCGTAGTAAATAACTTAAATTGATGTGTTTATTTAAGCAGTTTCTTATAATAATTTGGTTTTCATTTGCTTGATTTCGACACCTTAATTGATTCTAATTGTTTCTGTGAAGTTATTGCCTTTGAATTAGTTTGTAGACCCTGCTGCAAGTCATTAATACCAGGATAGTAATAGTTTACCGTAATAAGTTGATTTGAATGTTATTACTTCTTAGATCGTCCTACTGCTTAGGCTTGAGGAGGAGGTACCCAGGTTTGACTATGTAATGCATCTGAGAATGAAACGTTATATCAAAACCTTAAAAGCGAGCTTCACGAAAACAATCATGGCGACATTTGATTTGTAAATGATATATGCTTGATTCAAAACTCTATCGCACTTCACTGATATATATACTCGGCTCTTAAATATATCAACGATAGTAAAGATTTCCTTTGCCAACTTCTATTAAGTCACTAATAAGGTTCCAAAAGTTCTGCAGCAATGATTACTCTCTAATTTTTGGAAGCATCGTAAATGATTGTGAGACCTTGACCAGATACAGATGTGCAAATCCTAATGCTTTGTTTTTCTATTTGACAGGACGAGTTTGCAGATTTGTGGGAAGAGGTTAAGGTATTCTTTCTGTGATTATAGTTTTCTGGATTGTCAAGCTGATATGTATATGTATTTTAAGTTTTTTCAATTTCACTTGTAAAGCAAGTAGACATCTCCTTATGATAAGGGGTACAACGACCTATGCTTTGTCTTAGGTAGTCTCAAAACCATGGTTCTGAGTATATCGTTAAAAAGGCTATGTGTCTTTTGTGATGGAAAAGATTTTTAGCTTAAGGGTGTGTGCTTTTGTCAGGATAAGCTATTAGGCTGCACATCTTTTTACGGCACTAAAAAATACTATATTATCTGCTAACTAGCATCTTGGCAGAAGCAAGTTCTGTGCACACGAGTTATTTCATTCCTTTTTTCATATTTGCATTGTGATTTTTTTGGTTGCAGGTTGGTGATGTTCTTGATACTGTAGACGAACTTGTCTACAAACAAACTTTGGATCCGCTTTATCCTGATAAGTACGCAACAACCACTTTCACTCTTCTCACATTTATATATTCAAAGTCTATATGTTACTACACATTTTCTGTAGAAACTGCTGCCCCTTAACTCAAGTTGTTCTTTACTGGAAGTCTAAAACTTAGCACATCATGAACCAGTTAAAATGGCCTATCCTGCATTATTATCAATGTTGTAATTGCTGCTTAGTCATATAATTTGGTTTGAATTGGATAAATATAAATTCAACGCAATATCAAATCATATGTTTGAAAATTGGCAACGTTTCCTATTTGTTCAAACGAGAAGGCAATTTAAAGCTCAACTATGTTAATGTTCATGCATGCACATCATTTGTATATTGACCCGCCTTTTTTTTTGCTAATGACTTAAAAATGCATTTAACATGACACTTTTTTGCGTTCTGTGTACCCATCTTTTTTCTTTCCCATTATGGTCATCAAACTTTTAAAAGTCGGTCATTATGTGTATTTTGTCACTATTTCACCATGTAAAATGATCATTTTACCCTTCAAAATTTTAAAAAACTAAGGGTAAAATGGTCACAAAATACACAGGATGATCGATTTTTGAAAGTTTGATAACCATAATGGGAAAGAAAAAAGATGGCTACACAAAACGCAAAAAAGTGTCAAGTTAGATGCATTTTTAAGTCATTTGCCCTTTTTTTTTCTAATCTCACCACCATCGTCTGACACTAGACAATCACACACAAAGATACTACTAATAAATATATAATTTGACTTGATGAATGTTGGGTAAATGTTACAAGCCAAAATGCATCAGCCCTATACTAAAAAAGAAACCTAACCTGGCGCGACAACTCTAGAACAATCTAGAATCATGCTTGTGGAAAAATCTATAGATCTTTTGTATAAAAATATCATAGATATTTAGAATAGATATTTATAAGGAATAATCAAGATATAATCTAGGAGTTTTGCTACATTCACACAAATTTTACAAAAAATATCCTACACAATGATGTGTCAAATGTGTTGGACCAATTATAATGTTTTATATTTTCTCTTTCTTATATTTATAAACCATAACTAATTGACATGTGTATGTGTGGATTTGTTTTTGTAAATATTGTGTGGATGTATCACTTCTCATAATCTAGATTAGTCCTTATAAATATCTAAGATAGTTATTATGGAACTATCTAGAAGATTAGCCTTAATATATATATGGCTAATCCCTCATTTGTAAAGTACTTTGTAACAATATTCCCAAGCCATAAAATATCAAGTATCTTCACAAAAATCTGCAAGTGTTCATACCCAATCCCTTCCATATCTTTTGGCTTACTTAGTGATGAGTTACTTAATACTCATCATTTTACCCTAAGTTAAACGATAAAAAAGCAAAAATGAGATAAAAAAACGAACATATATCCTGTATTTTCTGATTTTATTTTGCAGATTCGGTTTCCCGACAAAAAGACGAAACCAAGGTCAAAAAGTCAAACCAAGCACGGTTTTGGAAAGAGCACGAAAAACGAGGACGCAAAACGAATCCGGAAACCTAAATTATAATTTTACGGGCTAACCCGCGCCCGTTTAACGGGTCGGGTCAGCCCGTTAAATTATTAATAAAAATAAAGCATCCAAATCTTAATATGAATGTTAGCCAAAAATGTTTCTACGTTAATTTAGTCTTGGCCCAAAGAAAAAAAAACATTAGGCTCATATTGTTTTTCTCTTTTGTTCATTGGGTCACAACATGCCACAAGCCCAAATCTATCCAAGATATGTGCCGGCCTCTTTTTTTTTCTATAGTCACAACGTATGTATAAACAGACAAGGAAAAAATTAGGGTTCATTCATCACAGCCTCTCAAAACCTTCCCCCTCTTTTTTCCCCTTTTGGATACAAATCAAAACCTTTATACCCCACAATCAATTCAAACAAAAACAGACCCATGTGAACAATCCACCCTGGCAATCTTTGTGAAAAATATGAGCGCCAAATCTTTAATTTTTAAGAAGGGCCAAGATTGAAGGATAAAGTTCAAATATTTTCATCAATGGCTGGGATTAATTCAAAGAAGCACAAGATCAAGATTTGAAGGTTTCTCCTCACACAACAAACACACATGGATGAAGACAAAGGGCTAAGGACTTCTATATAAAGACCCAAGATTGAAGACACAAGACATGTAATTTTAGGGTTTAATCTTTAATTTTAATTGTTGTTTTTTATTTTCGAAAATTAATCTTCTGTTTTTAGCAACTATTGTACTCGAGTTTTTTTTTAATCATGTTCTTGTTATTTGTTTAAAGTTCTTTGTTGATTCTTGAAGAAAAAAAAGGATTGTTAATATTTATTTTTGTTACTGTTATTGTTTGATTGAAAAAAAAAAAAAAAAAGATTGACCCTAGTTACTATAAAAAATAAATGAGATAAAAGAAAGTTTGATTTGTTGCTGTGAAGAAAGAAAAAAAAAGGGTTTGGTACCTACTGTACCAAGAAGTAAAAAAAAAAAAACTGGGTTCACTGTATTTGACTGTGTTGTAGCTAGAGTTTTTGGTGGGATTGATGTTCGGATTGCATAAGTAAAAAAGGGGTGTTCGATTTGTTGTTGCGGAAAAAAATATAATATATTGAATTGCGGTTTTGAATGATTCGGGTTTTTCTGGTTGATTCGGATGGGGTAGAATCGTTAACGTATCTCGGTTAGGCCTCTTTCATTCTCTTAATTGTCTTGATTTTAAAAATTTGTATTGATCGTTTTTTTTTTTTTTGTTTAAATAGTTTAGTTGTCCATTGTTGATGTAGCACCTAAATAATTGATCTTTCTTTGCATTGCCTAGCTAGTTAGTAATACTCTTGAATTGTTTTAGTGATTTAATGGGTTGATAAGCCCATCTCTTTTTAACTGAGGTCATGCTAAAATAGTTTAAAAAATTATGATGTTTTAGTAGTAAAACCAAAAATAAATGTTTCAAAAACAATTTCATCAGGTGAGGGGCTCGAACCGCTGACCTCTTGCACAATTGAACGTTTCACTACAACACTATAACCATCTGCACTCTTGATGGTCTTTTGTTAAAGTTTGCAATTATCTAGTTATATAGGTTAGATCACTTTGAAATACTTTAAACTAGAATTTGTCGTAATCAAAGTTAGTATTATAAATTGCTTCTTTAGTCCAATTTAACACATTAAAAAGCTTAGAAAAAATTTTGTTTTTGTAAAATAAAATAAAAAATATATATATATATAAGAAAAAGAAAAAAAGTGTTTGATTAGTTTTTTTTTTTTTTCTTCAACTCAAATTTGATTTAAAAGGTTTTTAGCGCTTTTATTTTGATAATTAGGCTTTTAAATATTAGTTTTAAAATTAGTAAGAAGTTAATTTAATTAGTTCAAAATTTTCAATTTTTTTATATAAAAGATTATTTTAGAGGTTTAGAAACTAAGTTTGAATTTGTAAGTCATTATTTACCTTAGTTAATAGATTAGGCGCGTTTTAGGATTTACGTTATTCATTTTATGCTTATATCGTGGAATCATAGCTTGCTTAAAATGTTTCCCATATACTTTTAGGTTTTTCCTTGCCTAATTTATCATCCCATTAGAAAAAAAAAATAAATAAAATTAAAAAAAAAATAAAAAAAAAAAATCAAGAACCGATCATTCAAGCATCAAATACCAAAATCCGTGCGCCGATTCAATTCACGATTTCGCTAGGAAACGACTTGGGACGATTCGATTATCACTTTTTCCTAATCGTGATTTTCTTATCAATACTTCCCGATCACATATATTTGTGATTTCACATTTCACTTCTTTTCCTAAAGAGTGATCCGTCTAATTACTATATATATATTTTGCTATACTATATCGAAGATATCAAAATTTTTGGCGCCGCTGCCGGGGAAATTTGTGAACGAATTTGGCATCGGCTTTGGAGGATTAGTGACTTGAAGACCCTTTCGTTTTCGAAAGTTAAAAGTTTAAAGAAAACAATATAAAAGTAACAAAAATATTTTTCTTTTCTTTTTTACTATATAGTATCATATAAAAAAACAAAAAAATACAAAAAGATTTGTTGTTTACAATGTTTAATAAATAGAATCTACTAATCAATATTATTCCTCAACGAAAAAGGGTAATATTATAATAAGTTCCCAATCTTAAAGATTAAAACTTCCTTTGTATCACTTGAGTGTTGGGGTGTACCTTTTGTGAATTAGCAAACTATATAAGAAGGGATTAAGGAGGGTTGTTCCAACGAACTACGACCCGAATTGGAAAAGGCACTTAAGAGCTTCGCGCCGCCTCGTTCCTCCGCCTTTCTTTGTGAGCTTATTCATAATAGAATTACCGTATCTCTTGATGATTATTGGTTAAGTTCATCGTTTTTCGTAGCCTTTCGCCTTCATTGGATTGTTTTTGGTGCATGAGCACCCGTTCTTCTTCTCCAAACCTTCTTTCTCCATTAAGTAATCCCGAAAAACTTATCCGACAAAGAATCATTGACATTGAACAAAGAGAATTTGAAATGGCCACACAAGGACCTAGACCCGGAGGGCCTCAAAACCAAATTCCACCCCCTTTTCCACATAATGGTAACGGTGGCGGTGGTGGGCCTCAAGGGCCTCAAGGACCTCAAGGACCGGCTCCCGATCTCCGAACGATGGAGGAGTTGTGTCAACCGACTTTAAATGGGCGGGGCGGACCGATTGCCCCGATCCCGATTCAAGCCACGGATTTTGGTTTAAGACATCACATGATACAACAAGTACAAAATTCTCAATTTAATGGAATACCAAGTGATGACGCAAACAAACATATTGATAAATTTTTGGATGTAACTCAACATATGAAACAAAATGGAGTTCCCGAGGATGCCCTACGGCTTTCTCTCTTTCCGTACTCTTTAGGCCTTCATGCCGCCGAATGGTATGATCGTCTACCTCGGAACTCTATCCAAAGTTTCGATGACATGATAAGGAAATTTCTCTCGAAATTTTTCCCTCCGTCGATGGCTACCAAATTGAGGAACGCTATCACTAGCTTTCAACAAAAGCCCGACGAATCATTATTCGAAGCTTGGGAAAGGTACAAAGGGTACATTGATCGATGCCCGAGTCATAACATGCCTCTCGTTACTCAAATTGACACATTTTACAATGGTCTTACCTTGAGGCATCGGGACACGATCAATGCGGCCGCCGGAGGAACGTTTATGAAAAGACGTCCCGAGGAGTGTTACGATCTTATCGAGAACATGACCGCACATCACAACCATTGGGACACTACGGTATCTCGAGATGAGATGACCAGAGGTATTGCCTCGGCTTCTACCGAGAGCCCGGAGGTTGTCCGTACGTTGGAAAAGATGAGCAATAATTTTCTCGATGCTTTGAAACAACTCACGTTGAATCAATCGGTCAAAGCCGTGAATCCTAAGTGTGAAACTTGTGGTGGTCCACATTCTTATCATGAGTGCCCGGCCGTCGGTGGCTACACTCAAGAGACTGCATATGCTACTACGGGTTATCAACCTCAAGGTGACCGTAATTTGCTAAGCTATCGGTCAAATAATTATATCGGACCACCCGGATTCAATCAACCCCAAAATCAAGTTGCTCAAAACAATTTCCAACCTCGGAACAATCAAGTTCAAAACCGAGGGAATAACCACACTCAAGGTTATCATCAAGGAAATTTCAATCAAGCTTATCAACCACCGGCTTATCAAGCTCCCGCTTATCAAGCTCCGGTTAATCAACCACTTGCTCAAATTCCTAACGATGTGTCTAACTACATGAAAGCTAATGACATGGTCGTGAAGAATTTGCAAAGCCAAATTACTAGTTTAAGGGGTGATTTAAGCAAACAAGGAAATGATCTTAGGAATGAACTTAAAAATGATATGAGAACTTCTTTGAATAATCAAACTAATGATCTTAGGAACATGATGGCTAGCTTTTTTCAAGCAAACCAAGCCTCGGGTTCGGGGCCTCTTCCGGCCAATACCGTTGCAAACCCGAAAGGCGAGTTAAAAGCCATTACCACCCGAAGTGGTAAAGCCTATAAAGAACCTCCTATGCCAACATCGGAACCAAAGGAAACCGAGGAAACAAAGGACGAGGAGCAACCCAAAAGCTCACAAAGTACCGCTCAAGTCCAACCTCCGGTTAAACCGATTCCAACTCTCATTCCGGAACCCGAGATTCCGAAGACTAAGCCTTCGATTCCATATCCTTCAAGGCTTAGTAACCAAAAGCTCCAAGATAAAACTAATGCTCAAATGACCAAGTTTCTTGAAATCTTTCAAAAGTTACACTTCGACATTAGTTTTGCGGATGCTTTGCTCTATATGCCCAAATTTGCCTCGATGTTTAAAAGCATGTTAAGCAACAAGGAAAAATTGGGTGAAATGACAAAAACGCCTTTGAATGAGAATTGCTCGGCGGTGCTCCTCAAAAAGTTACCCGAAAAACTTGGAGACCCCGGAAAATTTCTTATACCATGTGACTTTCCCGAGCTTGATGAATGCTTAGCCTTGGCCGATCTTGGTGCAAGCATCAATCTAATGCCACTTTCGGTATGGAAAAAGCTCTCTCTTCCCGAACTTACTCCGACACAAATGACTCTCGAGCTTGCCGACCGATCGGTAACTATACCTTTGGGTATTGCCGAGGATGTCTTTGTGAAGGTAGGAAAGTTCTATTTTCCGGCCGACTTCGTTATCGTTGACTACAATGTTGATCCGAGGGTTCCTCTCATTCTTGGGAGGCCCTTCTTAAGGACATCACGTGCACTAATCGATGTGTACGGAGAAGAACTTACTCTTCGAGTCGATGACGAAGCCGTGACCTTCAATGTCGGGCACCTTTCAAAATTCCCTCGCAAATACTTTGAGGAATCGGTTAATCAAATCGATGTCATAGATATTGTTTGCGAGGAGCATAAACAAGAGGTGCTCGGTTGCTCGGAAAATTCTTCAAGTGGCAATCCCACTTCATTAGACCCCATCGTTGCTATCTCTTCCCCCTCTCTCACTCCATTTGAGGGAGGTGACTTCATTTTGGAAGAGATTGAAGCCTACCTTGCTAGTGATTCGACTCTACCAGAGTTTGATCCTAAAGACTTTGACCCGGATGGAGACATTCGTCTCATTGAGCAATTGCTTAACATGGATCCTTTACCTCTCCCTCCGAAAGAACTTCATCACGAGGAAATCAAGCAAATTGAAAATCCAATTGTTGATCCTCCGGAGCTCGAACTTAAGGACTTACCTTCTCATCTCGAATATGCATTTTTAGAGGGAGATGATAAATTACCCGTCATTATTGCTAACGACTTAAAAGATGAGGAGAAAGACGCTCTCATAAAGGTTTTAAAGTCTCACAAGCATGCCATTGCTTGGAAACTTTCCGACATCAAGGGCATAAACCCGCAATTTTGTACTCACAAAATATTGATGGAGGAAGACTTTAAACCGGCGGTTCAAAGTCAAAGAAGGGTGAATCCAAAAATTCACGAGGTTATCAAAACGGAAGTTATCAAACTTCTCGATGCCGGATTGATTTACCCTATCTCCGATAGTTCATGGGTGAGCCCGATTCATTGTGTGCCCAAAAAGGGCGGTATTACCGTTGTGGAAAATGACGACAACGAGTTAATCCCAACTCGTTTGGTGACGGGGTGGCGAGTATGCATTGATTACCGAAAGTTGAACGATGCTACTCGTAAAGACCATTTCCCGTTACCTTTCATGGACCTCATGCTTGAAAGATTAGCCGGAAACGATTACTATTGTTTCCTTGACGGATTTTCCGGCTACTTTCAAATTCCCATCGATCCGAAGGACCAAGAGAAGACCACCTTCACATGTCCCTACGGAACGTTTGCTTATCGTCGCATGCCATTCGGCTTATGCAATGCACCGGGCACGTTCCAAAGGTGTATGACCGCCATCTTTCACGACATGATCGAGAAAACGATGGAGGTCTTCATGGATGACTTCTCAGTCTTCGGTGATTCATTCCAATCTTGCCTCTCAAATTTAGACCGCATGTTACAAAGGTGCGAAGACACCAATCTCGTGCTAAATTGGGAGAAGAGTCATTTTATGGTCAAAGAGGGAATCGTCCTCGGCCATAAAATTTCTAAATCGGGGATTGAGGTCGATCGAGCCAAAGTGGACGTTATCGCTAAGCTCCCTCATCCCACTTCCGTAAAAGGTATCCGGAGCTTTTTAGGTCATGCCGGCTTTTATCGAAGGTTTATCCAAGACTTTTCGAAGATCGCCCGACCCATGACTCATCTCCTCGAGAAGGATGCTCCGTTCATCTTTTCGGAAGATTGCATTCAAGCGTTCAATACGCTTAAGAAAAAATTGACCGAAGCCCCTATCTTAGTTGCCCCCGATTGGGAACTACCATTCGAGCTCATGTGCGATGCAAGCGATTTCGCTATGGGTGCCGTCTTGGGGAAACGAAGGGCTCGACATTTTCAGCCTATACATTACGCAAGCAAGACTATGTCCGAGGCTCAATCGAACTACACCACTACGGAAAAAGAATTACTTGCCGTGGTGTACGCTTTCGAGAAATTCCGCCCGTACCTAGTCTTGAACAAATGCATAGTGTATACGGATCACTCGGCTTTGAAATATCTCTTCCAAAAGCAAGATGCTAAGCCGAGATTGCTCCGGTGGGTTCTCCTCCTTCAAGAATTCGATTTCACTATCCGTGATACGAAAGGAGCCGAGAACCTCGCGGCCGACCACCTATCTCGTCTTGAAAATCCACACCAAGGTGATCTCGATAAAAAGGAAGTGACGGAAACATTTCCCCTCGAGACACTTGGTATGGTATCTCTAAGTGGAGATTCTAGTACCCCATGGTTTGCCGACTTCGCAAACTACCATGCGGGGAACTTCTTGATCAAAGGGATGTCGTCCCAACAAAAAAGAAAATTCTTTAAAGATGTTAAACATTACTTTTGGGACGACCCCTTTCTATTCAAAGTTTGTGCGGATCAAATCATCCGGCGGTGTGTTCATGGCCAAGAAGCCATCGATATTCTTACGGCTTGCCACAATGGACCCACCGGGGGACACCATGGTGCAAACCTTACCGCCAAAAAGGTGTTTGATTCTGGCTTCTATTGGCCCTCGATCTACCGTGACGCCCATGACTTAGTCCAATCTTGTGACTCTTGTCAACGTCACGGCAAGATCACCCAAAAAGATGAAATGCCCCAAAATGTCATACAAGTTTGTGAGATATTTGACATTTGGGGTATTGACTTTATGGGGCCGTTCCCGTCTTCACGAGGGAACAAGTACATACTCGTGGCCGTCGATTACTTGTCGAAATGGGTGGAAGCGAAAGCGCTCCCCACCAACGACGCCCGAGTAGTTGTGAAATTCTTAAAATCTCTCTTTGCCCGGTTTGGAACTCCCCGCGCTATCATTAGTGATCGCGGTACTCACTTTTGCAATGACCAATTTGCAAAGGTCATGCTAAAGTACGGAGTTACACATCGACTTTCCACCGCTTATCATCCTCAAACTAGTGGACAAGTCGAGGTTTCCAACCGTGGCTTAAAAAGAATTCTTGAGAGGACGGTTGGTGAAAACCGTGCCTCTTGGTCCGATAAGCTAGATGATGCATTATGGGCCTTCCGTACCGCTTTCAAAACACCCATCGGGTGTACTCCTTACAAACTCGTGTACGGAAAGGCTTGTCATCTTCCTATCGAGCTTGAGCACAAGGCCTATTGGGCCCTCAAGCATGCCAACTTCGATCTTAAGTCCGCGGGTGATCACCGAAAAGTTCAACTCAATGAATTAAATGAACTTCGGGATCAAGCCTACGAGAACTCTTTGATATATAAAGAGAAGACAAAGAAGATCCATGACTCTAGAATAAAAAACCGCGTTTTCAACGTTGGTGATCGAGTCCTTCTTTTCAACTCTCGATTGAAGATCTTCTCGGGTAAACTCAAAACCCGTTGGACCGGACCATTCACCGTCACCAAAGTTTATCCATATGGCACCATCGAGTTATCTCAAAACGACGGGCCAAACTTCAAGGTGAATGGTCATCGATTGAAGCACTACTTTGGAGGGGACATACCACCCTTGGTTGTCCCGGATCTCCAAACCTCTCCACCGGATCTCTAAATCCGAGGAGTTTCGTCAGGCTCGTGACGTTAAACAAGCGCTTCTCGGGAGGCAACCCCTGTATTATCTATCTATCTAATAAGTGACGGAGGAGCTCGCCTCTTCCATTTGTGTGCTCCGTGTTGGTTGTGAATGTGTAGGTTTGCCCGGATATGTAGCCTCTCGAGTCTCGATCCGAATACCTATTTTGTCGGGAGCCGATATCCTTTATCTTTTGACTAACGATTTTCTATTGCATAATTAATAAACGGCTTTAGATTTACGTAGAGACCCCTCGATTTTAGAAATATGCATTAAAATCGTTGAATTTTAGTATGGGGGTGGCATTCCCGTATTAGAAAACATTGAGGCCAATGTGTAGTTTTAGTATGGGGGGGTATCTATCGATATCGTACTAAATTTTTGCTTAATTCCCGTGTAATCCCGTTTTACCAACCAAAAAAAAAAAAAAAAAAAAAAGTGTTTTTTTTTTTATGCCAAATTATTTTCCAAAAAAAAAAAAAAAAAAAAAAAAAAAAGGGAAAAGGAAAAAAAATGAGACCTAAGTGTTTGACTTTCCATTGGGTGAGAACGAAGATAAAAATTTTGACTCGATTGAGCGTGTTGAGCTCTAGCCTAGCCCTTTACAAAGCTTAATCGTTTTTGCGAATCATTTAGAATGGGTTCTTTTAAACTTGCATTAATAGTTTCCATGGATGATTTTAAACTTGCTTAAACAAATGAGAAATGATAGAGCAAAATTTAAGTAAAGATGTTTTTTAATTATAAAGGTTAATTTTTGTACTTTTTACTCCCAACACCTTATGATAATTGTTTAAATAAAGTCGAACGATTTAAAAGATTCTTAGTCTTAAAACAACTTCCTTTAAAAATTACATATGATTAATCAAAGTCCACATTAGGGTATAATTAGCGGCATAGAATGGGATGCGAGATTTGGCAAAATATATAAATCCAATAATACCCGAAAGGTTGAGGATAATGTTGCTATAAATCCAAAAATTCTTACAAGAATGAGGATGAATAACCAAAGTCATAATAAAGCGTTCGATAAAAGTCACCAAACGGTGTACACCAAGAATGAATAAAAGGCCAAGGTCTTAAAAGTTGCGATATTTGATATCTAGTGGAATAAGCCAAATTTCAAATCCATAATATATCGTGTTAAATTATACCTTGGCGGGGACTTTTGATTTAATCATATGGAATTTTTGTGGATCGAGTTTTTAACTACTTATTAATTAAATCGTCTTTCTTTATCTTCGAATTAAATAAGTGTTAAGGGAGTATTGAGTCCATAAATTAAAAATTACAAGTATTAGACATCTTATCTTAAACCGAGCTATGATCTTGTTTTTAAACTTGTAAAAGGGCAAAGTGAAAACCGAGGACGACGAATTTTACCCATGAGGGGCAAAGATATGAATGCTTTTTGTTCCGTGATCCCTAAGCGTTAATTTTCAAAATTAATGAAAGGCTAAACAAGATGGTCTCGCAAAAAAATAAATAACGTAGCAATAGTGATCGTAAATAAATAATGTTGGTCAATTTAAGTGTGTGTGTGTAAATAATTGTGTTTTATTATAAAAGGTTAAAACGGGACGTTTAAAAATTTACGTTTTTCCCTAAGGTAAAAACTTTGCTACTTTCAAAGTAATTAAATTAGGGGTGATCGTAAAATTTTATCGGATATATTGCACGGGAGTTGCAATAGTTTAGTATGGGGGCGTGATGAGTTACTTAATACTCATCATTTTACCCTAAGTTAAACGATAAAAAAGCAAAAATGAGATAAAAAAACGAACATATATCCTGTATTTTCTGATTTTATTTTGCAGATTCGGTTTCCCGACAAAAAGACGAAACCAAGGTCAAAAAGTCAAACCAAGCACGGTTTTGGAAAGAGCACGAAAAACGAGGACGCAAAACGAATCCGGAAACCTAAATTATAATTTTACGGGCTAACCCGCGCCCGTTTAACGGGTCGGGTCAGCCCGTTAAATTATTAATAAAAATAAAGCATCCAAATCTTAATATGAATGTTAGCCAAAAATGTTTCTACGTTAATTTAGTCTTGGCCCAAAGAAAAAAAAACATTAGGCTCATATTGTTTTTCTCTTTTGTTCATTGGGTCACAACATGCCACAAGCCCAAATCTATCCAAGATATGTGCCGGCCTCTTTTTTTTTCTATAGTCACAACGTATGTATAAACAGACAAGGAAAAAATTAGGGTTCATTCATCACAGCCTCTCAAAACCTTCCCCCTCTTTTTTCCCCTTTTGGATACAAATCAAAACCTTTATACCCCACAATCAATTCAAACAAAAACAGACCCATGTGAACAATCCACCCTGGCAATCTTTGTGAAAAATATGAGCGCCAAATCTTTAATTTTTAAGAAGGGCCAAGATTGAAGGATAAAGTTCAAATATTTTCATCAATGGCTGGGATTAATTCAAAGAAGCACAAGATCAAGATTTGAAGGTTTCTCCTCACACAACAAACACACATGGATGAAGACAAAGGGCTAAGGACTTCTATATAAAGACCCAAGATTGAAGACACAAGACATGTAATTTTAGGGTTTAATCTTTAATTTTAATTGTTGTTTTTTATTTTCGAAAATTAATCTTCTGTTTTTAGCAACTATTGTACTCGAGTTTTTTTTTAATCATGTTCTTGTTATTTGTTTAAAGTTCTTTGTTGATTCTTGAAGAAAAAAAAGGATTGTTAATATTTATTTTTGTTACTGTTATTGTTTGATTGAAAAAAAAAAAAAAAAGATTGACCCTAGTTACTATAAAAAATAAATGAGATAAAAGAAAGTTTGATTTGTTGCTGTGAAGAAAGAAAAAAAAAGGGTTTGGTACCTACTGTACTAAGAAGTAAAAAAAAAAAATTTGGGTTCACTGTATTTGACTGTGTTGTAGCTAGAGTTTTTGGTGGGATTGATGTTCGGATTGCATAAGTAAAAAAGGGGTGTTCGATTTGTTGTTGCGGAAAAAAATATAATATATTGAATTGCGGTTTTGAATGATTCGGGTTTTTCTGGTTGATTCGGATGGGGTAGAATCGTTAACGTATCTCGGTTAGGCCTCTTTCATTCTCTTAATTGTCTTGATTTTAAAAATTTGTATTGATCGTTTTTTTTTTTTTTGTTTAAATAGTTTAGTTGTCCATTGTTGATGTAGCACCTAAATAATTGATCTTTCTTTGCATTGCCTAGCTAGTTAGTAATACTCTTGAATTGTTTTAGTGATTTAATGGGTTGATAAGCCCATCTCTTTTTAACTGAGGTCATGCTAAAATAGTTTAAAAAATTATGATGTTTTAGTAGTAAAACCAAAAATAAATGTTTCAAAAACAATTTCATCAGGTGAGGGGCTCGAACCGCTGACCTCTTGCACAATTGAACGTTTCACTACAACACTATAACCATCTGCACTCTTGATGGTCTTTTGTTAAAGTTTGCAATTATCTAGTTATATAGGTTAGATCACTTTGAAATACTTTAAACTAGAATTTGTCGTAATCAAAGTTAGTATTATAAATTGCTTCTTTAGTCCAATTTAACACATTAAAAAGCTTAGAAAAAATTTTGTTTTTGTAAAATAAAATAAAAAATATATATATATATAAGAAAAAGAAAAAAAGTGTTTGATTAGTTTTTTTTTTTTTTCTTCAACTCAAATTTGATTTAAAAGGTTTTTAGCGCTTTTATTTTGATAATTAGGCTTTTAAATATTAGTTTTAAAATTAGTAAGAAGTTAATTTAATTAGTTCAAAATTTTCAATTTTTTTATATAAAAGATTATTTTAGAGGTTTAGAAACTAAGTTTGAATTTGTAAGTCATTATTTACCTTAGTTAATAGATTAGGCGCGTTTTAGGATTTACGTTATTCATTTTATGCTTATATCGTGGAATCATAGCTTGCTTAAAATGTTTCCCATATACTTTTAGGTTTTTCCTTGCCTAATTTATCATCCCATTAGAAAAAAAAAATAAATAAAATTAAAAAAAAAATAAAAAAAAAAATCAAGAACCGATCATTCAAGCATCAAATACCAAAATCCGTGCGCCGATTCAATTCACGATTTCGCTAGGAAACGACTTGGGACGATTCGATTATCACTTTTTCCTAATCGTGATTTTCTTATCAATACTTCCCGATCACATATATTTGTGATTTCACATTTCACTTCTTTTCCTAAAGAGTGATCCGTCTAATTACTATATATATATTTTGCTATACTATATCGAAGATATCACTTAGACATTGAAACCTAGTCGTCAAGTGCCACACGGACATTGAAAATTAACTTCGTGAAAAGTGGTATCAGAGCGAGGTTAAGGACCTAATCCTACACCGTTAGAAGGAACACGATGGCAGAAATAATCTTAGAAGAGAATCCAAGCGCTGGTGTCGAGACACCAAACGAAGAAGAAACTCGTGGGCGTATTACTCATCGTAAGAAGGATGCCGCTAAAAGAGACAAGACAAGAAGCAAGTCTCGACCCCCAAACCCTTACGTGATGAGGGAGCTTCAGGGGATAGTCTTGAAGAACGAGTTACTGCCCTAGAATCATTCGTCATTGAAATGAAGGAACAGATGGACTCGCTTCATGAAGCCGTCAAAATGACAACCCAAGAGAATGTGGAAGTAATCGACGTGGCAAAAACCCTAGTTCGAAATCTTGACTTAGAGTTCAAGAAGGAGATCGAAAAGATGTCCCAACACCTACTGAGCGCGAGAAAATTTGTAGAAGACGAGATCTTTACCATGCATGAGAAACTAGACAATGTAGTCAAGCAATGTCAAAAGGGGCCTAACGATGCAAGTAGCAGTGGTAGCCAAGGTACGAATTCCCCACCTTTAAAGGTCCCAAAACCCGATATGTATAATGGCACCCGAAACGCCACACTAGTGGAAAACTTTTTGTTTGGCCTTGAACAATACTTTGAAGCAATGGGAGTAGTAGGAGATGCTGCACGAATAAGTAATGCCCCCGCCTTCCTACGTGAATCAGCCCAACTATGGTGGAGAAGGAAACATCACGAACGAGAGAAAGGCATATGTATCCTCAACACTTGGGACCAGTTCAAAACCGAGTTGCGAAAACAGTTTGTCCCTCATAATGCAGACTCCGAAGCCAAGGCTAAACTAAGGCGACTTTGCCACACCGGTACGATTGCTGACTACATAAAAGAGTTTACTACCATTTTATTAGAAATTGTTGATGTACCAGATGCGGATGCCCTATTCTATTTCAAAGACGGACTAAAAGAATGGGCATGAATCGAGATCGATAAAAGGAACATAAAGACACTTGATGACGCCATCGCGGCTGCAGAATCAATTGTTGATTATTCAAACCGACCAAGAAGATCGGTGATTAATAAAGTAGGCGCCGAGAGAGTCCAAACAAAGAGACCAGATGATCGTACAGATGGGGGTCCAAAGTTCGAAAGGTCGTGTCAAAAAAGGGATACGTCTAAAACCCCTCCGAAGCCATGCTTTATTTGTGACGGACCTCATTGGACGAGGGATTGTCCTAGGCGGAAAGCAATCAACGCCTTGGTTTCTGAGATGAGCCCGAGAACAGAATAGTCGCCCCAAGAAGAATTAAGGTCGATTCGACGTCTTGGTTCGTTAAGAGAAATACTATCGGGAGCCGAGACGAAGGAACACGGATTACTCTTTACGGAATTGACAATAAACAACAAGGCGACACTAGGACTCATGGATACAGGTGCTACCCATAACTTCTTGGACGTAAAAGAGGCCGAACGATTGGGTATAACATACACTGCTGAAAATGGGACAATCAAGACCGTAAATTCAGAACCAAAGCAGATCCACGGGATAGCCAAGGTAAAAGTTTGTATCGATAAATGGACTAATGAACTAACATTTACGGTGGTATCATTGGACGACTACAAGGTTGTTTTAGGCCTTGATTTCTTTGAAAGAGCCCGCGCTTTTCCTATACCTGCCACCAAAACATTAGTCATCCTCGACAATGAAGTGTCCCAGGTTTCAAACCTTAAGAAACGAAGCGAAATAAAACCCTTATTATCAGCACTGCAATTCAAAAAGGCCACCCGAAAAGGAGAATGCTATTTCGCAGCCGTAAGAGAGTTACTCGATGATGAGCCATCAACAACACCGGAAGTCCCTAGTGTGGTCAAGGAGGTCTTGGATGAGTATCAAGACGTAATGCCGGCAGAACTACCAAAGAAGTTGCCGCCTCGGAGAGAAGTCGACCACCAGATTGAACTAATTCCGGGAGCTAAGCCCCCAGCCATGACGCCGTATAGGATGGCCCCGCCCGAACTTACGGAGCTGAAAAGACAACTCAGAGACTTGCTCGACTCGGGATACATCCAACCGTCAAAAGCCCCTTATGGAGCACCAGTGTTGTTCCAGAAAAAGAAAGATGGTTCGCTTCGAATGTGCATAGATTATCGAGCTCTTAACAAAGTCACCGTGAAGAACAAATACCCGATCCCGCTCATCGCTGATCTTTTTTACCAACTCGGGAACGCGAGGTACTTTTCTAAACTCGATTTACGTTCCGGATATTATCAAGTACGCATTGCACCGAACCTAAAACAACATGTGTAACCCGCTATGGGGCATTTGAATTTCTCGTTATGCCGTTCGGTCTCACAAATGCACCAGCCACATTTTGTACGCTAATGAACCATATTTTCAGTCCCTTTCTAGACCGGTTTGTGGTTGTATATTTGGATGATATTGTGGTGTACAGCTTGACACTCGAAGAACATGTAAAGCACTTGAGACAGGTCTTCCAAGTCCTTCGAGAACACCAGCTATTCGTCAAGCTTGAGAAATGCGACTTTGCGAAACAGGAAATTGAATTCCTTGGCCATCGAGTAAGGGAAGGACGACTTATGATGGATCCCTCCAAGATCAAAGCCATTCAAACTTGGAAACGCCGACCAAAGTCCCTAAACTAAGATCGTTCCTCAGATTGGTGAATTATTATCGAAGATTTATAAAGAGCTATTCGACTATTGCCTCTCCGTTGACGGAGTTGCTGAAAAAGAACAAGGCGTGGGAATGGAGTTACGAATGCGAAAACGCCTTTCAGAAACTAAAAGAGATCGTATCTAGGGAACCAGTCATGGCCATACCAGATCACACGAAGCCTTACGAGTTACATACTGACGCTTCTGATTTTGCCATAGGGGGAGTCTTGATGAAGGAAGGACACCCAATTGCTTTTGAAAGCTGAAAGTTGAATGAAACCGAGCAGAAATATACGGTACAAGAGAAAGAAATGACGACCATTATCCATTGCCTAAAGGTTTGGCGACACTATCTTCTCGGGAGTCGCTTCAAAATCATGACCGACAACATTGCTACAAGTTACTTCCAAACACAAAAGAAGTTGAGTCCTAAGCAAGCAAGGTGGCAAGATTTTCTGGCAGAATTTGATTACGAGCTCGTGTACAAGCCGGGAAGGATGAATGTAGTTACTGATGCACTTAGCCGGAAGGCCGAACTCGCTACTATAAGTCGACCACAAGCTAACCTGCTCGAGCAAGTAAAGGAAGGATTAGAGCATGACTCTGCCGCATCGAATCTGGTGCAACTTACAAAGGCAGGTAAAGCCCGACGATTTTGGTGGAAAGACGGATTGTTATACACCGGTTTGAACCGGGTATACGTGCCTAGATGGAAAAGTCTCCGAAGAGAAATTCTCAAAGAGTGTCACGATCCTTTATGGGCAGGGCACCCAGGTATGACTCGCACTCTTGCTTTACTCCAACGACATTATTATTGGCCTAACATGCAAGATGACGTTGAGGCATACGTAAGGACTTGTTTGGTTTGCCAACAAGATAAAGGAGTACAAAAGCACCCTCCCGGACTCTTGGAACCTCTCCCTATACCTAAAAGTCCATGGGAAAGCGTATCCATGGATTTTAGACGGATACGGAGCCATTATGGTAGTCGTCGATCATTTTAGCAAATACGCTACTTTTGTACCCGTAACATCCGAATGCAAAGTCGATGAAGCTGCCCGAGCATTTTTCAAAAACGTGGTCAAACTATGGGGCGTACCGAAGAATATTGTCAGTGATAGGACCCACGATTCACGGGAAAGTTCTGGCGAGAACTATTCAAGTTAATGGGGACCGAACTAAACTTCTCAACCAGCTTTCATCCCCAAAGTAATGGGCAAACGGAGCGAGTAAATGGGCTATTAGAAGCATACCTCAGGCACTATGTTAGTGCCCACGAACGAGATTGGGCCAAACTACTAGACATAGCACAGTTCTCGTTCAATCTCCAACGAAATGAGTCAACAGGTAAGAGCCCCTTCGAGATCGTTACAGGGCAACAACCACAGACTCCGAGCTCCCTAGCCACCCCTTATACGGGCAACAACCCGTCAGCTTTTAAATTTGCAAAAGAATGGCATGAAGAAGCCGACGAAACAAGAGCGTGTCTGGACAAAGCTGCGAAACGAATGAAGAAATGGGTCGACATGAAGCGAAGGGACATTCAATTTCAAGTCGGAGACAAGGTCATGCTAAAACTATTACACAACCAGTTTAAGTCGATGCGCTCTATGCATAAAGGACTAATAAGGAAATACGAGGGACCATTCGAGATAATAAAACGAGTAGGTCGATGTGCTTACCAACTAGACCTACCCTCGCGGTTAAAGATTCATCCTGTAGTCCACGTAAGCTTGTTGAAAGAATACCACGAAGACAAAGAGGACGAAAGGAGAAATATCTCGAAGAGAGCACCCACGGCCGTGGCAACCGCATTTGACAAAGAAGTTGAAACAATTATGGCTGACGGGATGTGCGAAGAAGGGGAGTCCCGTGCTACAAAGAATACTTCATCAAGTGGAAAGGGCAGCCCGAGGAGGAGTCGAGCTGGGAACGAGAAGATTTGTTATGGGAGTTCAAAGATCAAATCCGTCGATACAAGGATGAAAGCACGACGAGGGCGTCGTGAAATTAAGTAGGGGAGGATGTTACAAGCCAAAATGCATCAGCCCTATACCAAAAGAAACCTAACCTGGCGACAACTCTAGAACAATCTAGAATCATGCTTGTGGAAAAATCTATAGATCTTTTGTATAAAAATATCATAGATATTTAGAATAGATATTTATAAGGAATAATCAAGATATAATCTAGACTAGGATTAATGCCCGCGCTCCGCCGCGGGGCATTTAAGGCGATGTTTATAAAGTGAGAGGATGAAAGGAGGTAGTAGGCCGTTATGTTGAAGTAGCTTATATGTGGCAAGTGAATTAACAAAACACAATGTCTTCTATCTCGTCTTCTTTAGAGAGAGCCTTAAGCTCAAATGTCGCTTTAGCAGACTTCTACATCAAGTATTTTGTCCAGTCACATACTCTTTGGTATCTTCGATATAATTACCACGTTTAACCTGATGAGATGCATAAAATGTATTAGGAAAATAGATGAAATAAACAAACCAAAGCACAGAAATTAGCAAACTCTGTAGATCAGCATGTTTGTTTCCAAATCTTTAATTTCTCCTTTGTTTAAAGTAGATACATTGATATGAGCTATCATGAAAATTTTACCTTATACCATGTCCTGGACAACAATATATGCCAAAAATATTAACTTGAGAGGATCCGATGATTAGAGCTATACAATCGTCGCCTAAACATTTAATAAAACAACCCAAAAATCTAGTATGAACAAAATATTATGATCAAGTTAAATGAATATAACAACAAACAAATATTTACCAGTTTTAATGACTGAATTTTTAATTCGTATTTTTATTGACATAGTAGATGCCATCAGTGTCCGGGCTAGTATCAGGTGTCGATATGTCTAAATTCGGAAGAGTGGAATAACTGCATCGGGAAAGACCTACATGGTTTCTAGGGCTCTCCTGATGATTAAGTTTGTTAAGTAGAAACCCAGTATTACTATTAACACCAACTCAACCCATTTTACTCATTAACAATAACCATTTAAAAGCCTTACCGACACATTTTACATATGAATCGTCACATATTCCGCCAAACCTGGCTGCCATTATTAAACTCGTTTCTTGTGATCGAGTAATTTCCATGGAAGTGGTACCACTACCTACACAACCTGCAATTTAGTACCAACCAAATGATCCCTACAAAATGGGAGAGAAAAGAATATTAAGAAGGTACCGAGTGTGTTTGGCAGTCTATTAGAGTAAACAGATGCAAACAAAGACAAAAAATGACATCCCAACTATGTACATTCTTATGTCAGCTACATTTTATGTTTCATATTTGTCATTCACTTCATAATCAAGTTTATAAAAGGGGACACATTCATTAGAAAACTTAGCTAAAATAGTATGGTCCAGAAGATAGTTATACCATTTGTTGATCGTTACCTCAATGCGAAAATGCGTGAGTTCAATTTTTCTCGAAGTTGTCAACATGATATTCTCAACCTTTACATCCATATGCACCACAGCGATAGTGTTACAATACTTGTATTTCTAGAAGCTAAGGAATCGAAGATATTGACATATTCCTATGATGTGTAGTCACTGTTGATTATATATTTTGTTACTTCGTTCCTCATCTGGTCTAGTTATTCATATAGCCTAAACCCATTTCAGAAAACTTATTCAAATGTCATTCCAACCAAAACAATGAGTCCAATAACCGAGAGTTTAAGGCGTCAAAACACCAAGTTTAAGCAAGGGGTGTTTGGCAACTGTTTTAACAACATCCAAATACCCTTTTGCAGCAAAAGGAGTGTTTGGCAGCTGTTTTAACAGTAACCAAACAACCCTTTTGCAGCAGAACGGGTGTTTGGCATCTGTTTTAACAGCAGCCAAACACCGCATATGCAGCAGAATGGGTTTTTCTCTATACAGGAAAAAAAGCACCTACGAACTCTAAACCAAAAATCGCGAACGGAAGCCAAGAATCTAACCTGAACCAAGAGGTGCCTCTCTGTCCAGTTATCTGTTCCTAAGAAATTCCATTTTCGGTTCTCTTTTTCCATGAAGTTCAGTTTTTCTTTGACAAAGTGTAACCTTAATTGCACCTGATGATATAGATCTTTCCACGAAGTGAACTCAGATGTTTTATGAGTGCAATAGGGTGACCTGAGATTATGAACATAAATACTTGAAAACATTTTCCTGATTTACATATAAACAAATAATCACAAATAATAAGCAAATCTAAGTATCCCCTACCTTTTTAGAGACCTTCTATTATTTTCAGCTTGAGTTTTCATAAGCAATCCTAATTACCCTTATATAAAAGTCTACTACATTCAATCGATAGTTATATTCTTCTTGCTATTTAGTTCGTATTAATCTATATATTCATTTCCTCTACTTAAACTCATAATCCTCACATAAAATTGATGACTAAGAAACTGAGTATTTCATTCATCTGAATCACTCACATCACAACTATACCTAAACTCATAATCCTATTCCTTTTCCTTATACCAAAAACTACCAATGGATAATTTTGCAACCAATCTTTCGATTAAATCAACTTACACGACAGACGGGCGATAAACGTATACAAAGACATATATAAAAACACACATACAGTATATAACTGATCATACAGTTCCCCATAGCCAGTTGTTTGCACCCCACACCATGAAAAACACGTTGACAAGATACTATTAACTCGGGGTTTCATGTGCAAAACAATATAAAATTATTCATCTTAAACGGGCTTAGATAACATACTAAACAATAAACACAAACCTGATTAAGTTGAGGTCACCTAGCCTTGTAAAAGTAGGCCGTGTATGTTTCGCTCCTAACAAATTTGCTCAAAATTTGGGTCAGATTAATCGATGTCGTGGCCACCCGCATGGAGGTTGCTGAGGCATGCGGTTTGTGCACTCTGCCATCCTTCCAGCGGCATCGCGCCATACTTGAAGGATCATCACAGCCAAGTCCACAATCACACTTTGTGATCCTTAAGAACAATTGTGTCCGTCCTAATGTAGTTTCAAGATAATCAACACATAACCAGCTTGACATTTATATTATGAGGCTCAGATAAGCAATGAATCGGAATAAGAAAATACGGCCATCATGGCTGCAAACCCGTCAAGGGTGCCCCGCCAAGTTGCACGCAATCCAAATTTGACGTGAACCCGCTTAAACAGGTTCAAATACCATCATCACAGCCTTTTTAAATACTTCTCCAAAAAATACATCTAGCTGGTTTTTTGTTATCAGAACATTCAAACATTGGCACAAAAGAACTTCGACCCGACATGGCTGCAAACATGTTCTCGTTCTGCCACGCCGATAGACGGGTCGTATTCAGTTGAAAAATAAGCTATGGATACCGACAACGAAAGGAGTTGTGGCCAACCCGCCATGGCTGCAAACGAAGAATTTGCCCCGCCAAGATACGGATAACCTCAACTCTTGTTGCCAATTGACGGATTTGTAGCTACAATAACAACAACCTTACTAATAAAACTTCAATAAGGGACACATGTTATGCCATCGAAATCGATACAGATGATAAAAAATGGGTTTCTAGCAAACCAAAATAAAAGGGGCTTTCAACCAACCGTGTCGAGAACCACCAACTCATATGGCGACAATAAAAAAACCTACCGTTTTTACAATCCAACATCAACTTTCTTTTTATCCCCAACAAATCAAGACAACCCATAGAAGAAACCACGTAACCCACGTCACCAGCCGACCTCCGACGCCACACATCATGGATGGCGGCAACAAAGAGAACGGCGGCATCGAAAGATATCATCTAAGAGAGAGAGATTATATTATTTATATGTAAATAATAGAGATGAAGATGGATAAAGTTGAAAGAGATAAGATGGTGAGTATATATCAGCCACACACATGGATATCACTCGATCTATGGCTAGGATCAAACAAAACACTGATAATATTGAAAAAAGTAAGAATTATTGGTCAATACCTGCGGATCAAGACACATGGCATCCTAAAATTCGCACAGGAAGAAATCAAGGGCTAGAAAAGGGGTTTTAGGAAAGGCCATACCAGTGAACAGCTTTTGAAACCAACAGACGGTTCAGATGTAGATGGGATTGAGGAACCCATACCAATGAACAGGAAACAGAGGGAAAGGAACGGCAGATGAGAGCCAAAGACTTTCTCCCCTCACATACATTATATTGTTTTTTAATGAACAGTTTTCAAATTCCCCTTATTGTATTAAGGGGGTAATTAGTCCTTATAAATATCCAAGATAGTTATTATGGAACTATCTAGAAGATTAGCGTTAATATATGGCTAATCCCTCATTTGTAAAGTACTTTGTAACAATATTCCCAAGCCATAATATATCAAGTATCTTCACAAAAATCTGCAAGTGTTCATACCCAATCCCTTCCATATCTTTTGGCTTACTTAGACATTGAAACCTAGTCGTCAAGTGCCACACGGACATTGAAAATTAACTTCGTGACATAAAGCTCTGTATGTGGGAGTGACATTGTGACAGATTTATCATTCCTTTGTGCAGAGCACTTGGTACATTTTGTTGTGATAATGAAGATTTGAATACAAGGATGGAAGCCGCAACATTGTTGTATACTGCATGCATGAAGCTATACATGTGCATGCTCTGTACGCATGAGGTTTAGAGTTCATACGAGAGATGATAAATATGCTTTTCAGGACCAAACATCAAAGATGTTGCTCGAGAATTGGTCATGTCAAAAAAGAATGAGATCCCAAAACCTTCAAAATATATTGGAAAAGGTGTGTTAGCCCGTGACGCTTTTGATTATTTTATACAAGTTTTTTGATAACTGAATAAAGTACTTTTGTTCTAATGTAAAACTGTGTATTCAGAAGGAAGCACAGAACAAAGTCTTGAGAAGCCGGTGTTGAACTCTTACAGAAGCAGATACACGATCCCTCTGGTGCATCAAATGCTCTTGAGAAGGTACCATGTTGTTTCTCGATTTTCTCATAATAACATAAAGGTGACAACTGACAAGATGGACGGGTGAGACGGGTTGAATAACGGGTCAAACGGGTATGGGCTGATTTTCAAACACATTTTTCCATTTTGTTTAACATCTTTCTTTGTAATACAGTGATTTTGATAAATATGATTACAAAACAACATAATTGTAATGATAATCTAAATCTTCACATAAGAAACTATAAAGGCTCATTTATGATAGACTTTGGACAACCATCAACCTGTTTGACCACTTCCTAGGGATGAGCACCGTACCGAACCGGTACCGAATTAGTGGTACCAAATTTTTCCCGAGCATAAATTAATGGTACCGGTACCGTACCGAACGGGATTCGGATATCGGTACCGGTACCGGTATCGGTACTGGTACCGGGAAATCGGGATTTTCTCTTTTTTCGGGAATTTCCCGATTTGGTACCGGTCCCGTACCGAATTAGTGGTACCGAATTTTTTTTCACCTTATTTCGTGGTACCGGTACCGTACCGAACGGGATTCGGGTACTGGGAATCGGTTTCGGAATTCGGGTCCAAATGCTCATCCCTACCACTTCCCTTAAAGTTTCTCCTCTACGCATCGACTCGTTTGAGATAAATGCATACCCAAATTAACGGTCTATACGTAAAGTGATTGTAAGTGTCAACCTCTAAGATGACGTATGCGGTTGTGTTTAATTATATCCCTTCAATTCCAGGGAAACGCAGAAATGCATGATAATGGAACAACTAACGCCGTTGATCCATGATAGCCAACTGCGCTTAAGCACCACTTAGTGAGCAGGTAGAGATGCCACCTAGAACTTCAACATAAGGGGAAAGTGAAACATACCAATCTTGAAACCCAAATTAGGAATGAGGATTGGGATTCAATTGTAACAACCAATTAGGAATTCATAGAACAAGAAACAGAATTCGTGAAAGATTGTTATGGAATTATTGAATGGAATGATTACAAGAGTGTCTACAAAATTGAGAGAAGTTTACAAATCATGAATGAATGAATTACAGTTACAGGGAAGGTTTTATAGGGAGAGTTGGTTGGCTAACAGTATTTCCCGCCCTTCTAGTTTGACTTTAGAAAGTCAAACTACTATTTTTGGACTTGTTAATTCTGACCCATGACAATCCATCCTCCTTAAGAGGATTCTTGACCTCAAGAATCAATTTGGAACTGTGGAAACCTGTGCACCAAATCATCATAGAGTTCCCAGGTTGCATTTTCTTCACTTTGGTTTGTCCATTTTACCAGCACATACACTGCAGCCTTGTTATTGAGCTTGGCCATTCTTCTGTCTAGAATTGCTTCAGGCTCCACTGACAAAAGGCCATCTTTTCCACAATGTGGCAGCATTCCTACCTTCTGATCATTTCCATGACATTTCTTAAGTTGTGAGACATGGAAGACTGGATGAATTTGACTAGTGTTTGGCAGATCCAACTTATATGCCACTGCTCCCACCTTAGCTAGTACCATGAAGGGACCATAATACTTAGCTGAAAGTTTGTTTTGTTGTACTTGCCTCAAGGTTACTTGTCTATGGGGCTGTAACTTCACATACACCCACATTCCCACCTCAAATTCTCTTTCTGATCTTCTCCTATCAGCATACAATTTAGTCCTGTCCTGAGATCTCTTGAGATGAAATTTCAGTACTTCAATAGCTTCCTCTCTGGCTTGCAGAGTCCTATCCACCACTTCCACAACACTTTCACCAGCCACATATGGTACATGCAAAGGGGGTGGTTGACCATATACCACCTCAAAAGGAGTAGTGTTGGTGGAGGAGTGTTTGTTTGTGTTATACCAGAATTCAGCCAAAGATAACCATTGAACCCATTCCTTAGGTTTTTCCCCAGTCATACATCTAAGATAGCATTCCAAGCACTTGTTTACCACCTCAGTTTGGCCATCAGTCTATGGATGGTATGCAGTTGACAACTTAAGTTCCACCTTGAGAAGCTTGAAGAGTGACTGCCAGAAGTTACTAAGGAATACAGCATCTCTGTCACTAACAATGGAGCTTGGCAAACCATGCAATTTGTATACTGAGTCAAGGAACACTTGCGCCACACTGCTAGCAGTATAAGGATGACTTAGTGGCATAAAATGAGCATATTTACTCAATCTGTCCACTACCACAAAAATGACTGTTTTCCCTTGTGACTTGGGTAAGCCTACAATAAAATCCATTGAAATGTCCTTCCATACTCTCTCAGGAATTGGCAATGGTTGCAATAATCCAGGGTAAGCTGCTAAATCAGGCTTCTGCCTTTGACATACATCACACTCTCTAATGAACCTCTTGACTTCTTTCTGCATTCCCTTCCAATAGAACAAGCTTCTCAATTTATGACTGGTAACATTGGTTCCAGAGTGTCCACCAAGTGCTTCAGCATGAAAGTGCTTGATAATGGTTTTCCTTAGCTTCTCATCTCTTCCCACTACAAATTTTCCCTTTCTTTTCAACACTGACCTCTCCCATGTGTATTTGTCACCCTTATAAGTTCCATTACTCAACTGTTTGATCTTTTCTTGCACATTTGGATCCTGAACATAACTGTCTTTCACTTGTTGTAGCAGGTCAGTAGTAATGGTAGACATAATCATGGAGCTCAACTCTGCACTTCTTTCTATTCTTGACAAGGCATCAGCCACTATGTTTTCACTTCCCTTCTTGTAGATAATCTCATAATCATACCCAAGGAGTTTTGGAAGCCATTTGGCTTGAAAAGGTGTAGTGAGCCTTTGGTCCAACAAGTATTTAAGGCTAAAATGATATGTCTTTATCTTGAAATGCTTATCTAACAAATAACCCCTCCATTTTTCCAAAGCTAATAACACATCAAAAAACTCCTTCTCATAAGTGGACAAGCCTTGGTGTTTAGGAGAAAGTGTTTTACTTAGATAGGCTATAGGGTGTCCATCCTGCAATAGTACAGCCCCAACTCCAAGACCAGAAGCATCAGTTTCTACCACAAATGTCTTGTGAAAATTAGGCAGAGCTAGAACAGGTGCTTGGGTCATGGATCTTTTCATATTTTCAAAAGCACAACTAGCCTCCTCATTCCACTCAAAAGCATTTTTCTTAAGAAGTTTAGTGAGGGGCTGACTTAGAATAGCATAGTTCTTAATGAATCTCCTGTAGTAACCTGTTAGGCCCAAAAATCCCCTCAATTGTTTGACTGTTTGAGGAGTTGGCCACTGAACCATAGCTTCAATCTTGGTTGGATCAGTAATCACTCCCTCAGCTGAAATGAAATGACCCAAATATTCCACCTTTTCCATGGCAAAGTGACATTTGCTCTTCTTAGCAAACAAGGAATGTTGCTGCATTACTTCTAGAACTTGACTCAAGTGGTCTTTGTGCTCTTCTTGACTTTGACTATAGATCAATATGTCATCAAAGAAGACAAGCACAAACTTCCTGAGAAATGGCTTAAAAATAGAATTCATGAGAGACTGAAAAGTAGCAGGGGCATTAGTAAGTCCAAAAGGCATGACTAGGAACTCATAATGGCCTTCATGAGTCCTGAATGCTGTTTTATGAATATCATCCTTGTTCATTCTTATTTGATGATATCCAGACCTCAAATCCAGCTTGGAAAACACTACAGAACCACTCAGCTCATCTAGCAACTCCTCAATCACTGGAATAGTAAACTTGTCTTTGACAGTATGCTTATTCAATTGCCTGTAATCCACACACATTCTTCATGATCCATCCTTCTTTTTGACCATAACTATAGGTGAAGAAAAAGAACTCTGACTGTTCCTTATCAAACCAGCCTCCATCAATTCCTTTACCATCAGCTCAATTGCATCCTTTTGATTTGGTGGGTGCTTATAAGGTCTGATATTGATAGGTTCAGTGTTAAGTAGTAAAGGAATGGTGTGGTCATGTGATCTCACAGGTGGTAATTCTTTTGGATCTTTAAAAACTATAGAGAACTTGTCAAGGAGTGTTTGGTATTCAGGTTTAGGTTGTATGAATTCACCAGTCATTTGCATCAAGGTTGCAGGATAGATGCACATGGCCATGGAAGTAATCTCTGGTCCCATATGATTGAGTGATCCTTGTATCTTTTTGCCTTGCATCCATTGCAGAGATGATTGGTGAGTTCCCCTTATCATGCACTTCTTTTCATTCAACACAAATTCCATCACTAGGTTTTTATAATCAAATTGGATGACACCTAATGTGGACAACCATTGCACTCCCAAGACCATTTCACATCCTCCCAAAGGCAAAATCATCACATCAGTCACATAAGTTCTGCCCTGCAATGTCCATTGAAAATTCTTGCACTCATAGTTACTAGACATCACTTGCCCATTTGCTACTGCAACTTGAAGTGGACACATTTTCCTCAATCTACATCCCAACTTCTTAGCCACTGCTTCATCCAAGAAATTGTGTGTACTGCCTCCATCAACCAAAATATGCAGTACTTGTTTCCCCACATGTCCTTTAATTCTCATGGTCCGGTAATTGTGCACTCCAGTCATGGCATTAAGAGAGACTTGGGGCACTATAACCTCCTCTTCCATTTCCCTTCCTTCTTCCAATAACACCAACTCTTCTTCCTCTACCACTTCCTCATCTACAATCACTTCCAAAGAGTAAATTCTTCCAGTACATTTGTGGCCAGGAGTAAATTTTTGGTCGCAAAAGAAACACAGGTTCTTTGCTCTCTTTTCTTCTAATTCCTTTGATGTTAACCTCTTAAAAGGTCTGTTTGACGCATTTGGCACATTATTACCCATATATCCTCCAGACATTGGTACTAAAGCCCCTCCTCCCACATTTTTAGGAGTGGTCAATAAAGGAACACGTTTAGTTTTCAGCAAAGCCACATTAGCTTCTTGCAACTTGGCCAAAGAGAACACATCTGGCAAGGTTGTAGGTTTGAACATTCTAACGGCATATGCAATATCATCCTTTAAACCCCCAATGAAAGAACTCACAGCAAAGGATTCCGTTACATCCACCTTGTTCAGCAACACTTCAAAAGAATCTTGGTAAACTTGTACACTTGTAGTTTGTCTAAGATTCTTCAGTTCCACTACTGGGTCTTCAAAAACTGATTCAAATCGCTTCTTGACCCAAGTTTGATATAGTTCCCATGTCATGATACCTTCATGTTTTTGCATAAACTGCCTTTCCAAACACATGCATTGAAACCAAACTTAATCGCTGCGCATCCGTATCCACATGATCCATCTCAAAGAACTTATTCACTTTGTACAGCCAATCAAGAACACCCTCTCCCTCAAACTTCGGAAATTCAACTTTCACCAAACGCCCATAAGTAGGACCAGTAGGCTGACCATCATTGCGTTGACCTCCATTGATCCTTCCTTGACTTGTACCTTCACCACTATCCCACCTTTGTTGCATCGTTTGCATGGTTTCCCGCATCTCTAACATCATTGTCATCAATGATTCAAGGGTCGGCGGATTAGATCCACCATTATCAGTTGATCTTGTGGACACCACCATGTTTCTTGATTAATCAATCTTGTAATTGAATGATACGAAAGAACACTATCTTGATTAATTGCCAAGATCGAGCTCTAATACCAATTGAAACATACCAATCTTGAAACCCAAATTAGGAATGAGGATTGGGATTCAATTGTAACAACCAATTAGGAATTCATAGAACAAGAAACAGAATTCGTGAAAGATTGTTATGGAATTATTGAATGGAATGATTACAAGAGTGTTTACAGAATTGAGAGAAGTTTACAAATCATGAATGAATGAATTACAGTTACAGGGAAGGTTTTATAGGGAGAGTTGGTTGGCTAACAGTATTTCCCGCCCTTCTAGTTTGACTTTAGAAAGTCAAACTACTATTTTTGGACTTGTTAATTCTGACCCATGACAGAAAGATGTAGATCGATCACCCTAGATAGAAAACTACATAGGGAACTATATCCTATAAGACTATCACACACGAGACTCGCCTGGGCTCTCATCGAGACTAAGTCGCTTCCCTCTTCATTACTCCCCCCCGATCCCGATCTCCCGAAGAATCAGCCCCAGTTATACTTGGATTGTGTCACCATTATCTTAGTACGCATTACATATGTTTGTGATTCTGTGTTGATATGAAATATAGTTTGTATGTATTTGGACTTTTTAAAACTGAAAATAATGAAGAATATAGTTTGTTGGAAAACATATAAGATTTCTCTTTTTAATGTTTGTTTATTATAGTGCGACTGAATAACAATTCTGTTGTGCTTGCTCAATTTCTCAAATCAAAGAGAATATTAAACTAAAGAGTCCTAAGGACATTGTTATATCATAAATGGATAATTTTAGTGTTTAAACTCAAGTAGGGTTGTAACCGGTTCGAGTTGAGCTGAAAACTGCCAAGCGTGAGCTTAACTCGACTACTATGATTCAGGCTCGAAGCTAGACTCGAGCTCAACCGAGGTTTAAATTTCAAGCTCAGCTTGACTTTCCTGTTAAAACGCGAGCCCAAAACGCGACTTGAGCTAGAATACGCTTGTTTTAAGTTCGGGCCTAATGAATACTCGACATAGTTTGCTCGACTTGTTTAATACTATCTCCGTCTCATATTAAGTGTTCATTATGGAATATTTCAAAGTCTTTGTTTTTGAACTTTGACCATAAATATTTGTATTTGTATTATGCAATACTTGATGAAAGTCATATGAATAGATTCGATTTTAAAATATATTTTCAGTGATATAATTTTCATCAAATATTATATAACACAAATAAAATATTTACAATCAAAATTAAAAAAAAAACATTAAAAAGTCAAACGGTACACTTATTATAGGACGGAGGAAGTAATAATGAAGTAATTGTATGGATATAATAAGGGTATCATTGTAATATAACTAACCGAAGCTCGTGAGCCACACGTGCCGAATATTCTGAAACTCAAACACGACTACTACTTAGCTCAAATTTGAGCATCACTCGACTTTGAATATTTTATGAATCAATTTTGAATAGCTCACCAGTTTTCTTGTTTTGTTTATGCATAAGAACACAAGCGGTCACACACTAACTACAATATGCGAGTGTATAGAGTTTAATTAATTGTTTTTTAGGGGAATATTTATTTTTTCACTCTAGAAAAAATGAAAAATTATCAAGTCTTTCTACCCGAGTTCGAATCATTTCACGAAGAGAATATCAATCCACATGCTAGTCATCCAGTTTCCTATTAAGGGGCTTTAAGACATTACGATGGGATTCAAACTCGTCTGCCAATTTTGAGAAAATCCCCTATATAGGGAATGACAAGAGTCGAACCCTTAACCTCTCCACATGAAGACTATAACCAAATGCATCCATTCAACTCAGCTCGACTTCATTTGCGATAGAAGATAGACCATTGTGTATCATGTTGCTGTTAGGGACAAAACTTAGCTGGAATGAAAAAGAGTGGAGTACATAGAATGATATGGCCGGATGTATAAAGCAATTAGGCAAATATGGGACTGAAGGTAAAAAGAAATTATCATACTCTCTTATAAAACATATTGATATATATTTTTAGAATACTTAAAATTTCAAGCTACAACATACTAAATTATTTATACAAAATACTAAACCATTTTTAGAATACGTAAATATAAAATCATAACATATATTGCATTAAATATCATTAAAATACTTCATCACTCCATTTTACAATTAAAATAACACATGATACAAACTTGAAAATTTCAAGTTACAATACATAATGCTATTTGTACAAGCAAAAATAAGCATACATACTAAAAGTAGAAAACTTAAAACATGTAATTATACTATTAAAACAACATAGCACATTAAACTCTATAACTAAAACACCCCAAACCTTATTTTACAACTAAAACAACACATAATACAAGTATTAATACAAAATTATAAATCAATTAAAACATAAAAGTATAATTTAATAGTCATATTAAAACTAATTAATACATAATAATTAATACACGCTTAAAAATAAAATTAATTAATACTAATTAATTAATATAACTAATATACCTCATTGCTTAAAAAGACAGTTATATATACACAGTATACACTATTTAAAAGCATATATCTATAAATCAGTTTAACTAGCGAAAAAGCCGTCAGAATAAACACTGAAGAGGCTTCATCGAAACCGATAAAAGCATTTCCATTACATAAATATGTATTATTTTTAACGACCCATAAATCTGTATCATAACAAAGATTGCACTTTGTCTCTAAAATTTAAAGTAGTACACCAAGCTTTTGTGGTACAAACTTGTACAACACAAAAACTTCATAAATTTATTTCTGTATTAATTGGAAAAATTAAATGGCAAAGTTAATACAAATTAGAGAAGTATGCATAAAGTTAGGCCTCCCAATCTTGTTCCTACAAATTAATATGCAACATGTACACATAATTATTGTTATAAACTATAAATTTTTACATAAAATAATTCAAATTATTCACATATGTAAGTTTAATATTAAATGTGCGTTTGATTTTGAAATCATTCAGTTTTTTAAAAATTTGCATATTCAAAAACACATATCCTCTATGTATGTATTTTAGTACAAATTTAGTGAAATACTAATCATTTTGCTAATTAATTCGATTAAATCGTACATATCAAAATAAAATTTTTTTAAGGTTATTATAATATATGAAAACTGTACACATATAAACTACGTAAATTTTCTATATTTAGACGTTATATTATATTATGCAAATACATTTCAGTATCATTCATCATAATTTCGTAATACTATTTTTATATGGAGTAATTTTTTATTGCTTAGAGTTATCTAACTTAAAACTATCATCATTATTTGTAAAGTTATTATCGAAAAATATGTATATTCATAAAATATTACGTTCGTGGAATTTTAATTTCACGATACCCGCAACCTACCCGCAACCGCAACACGTAGTCACCTGCTAATAGTATTTAAATGGTGTTAGCATTTACTATTGAGTAATTTCTTTCAAAATACGAATTCATCTATCACTAAATTAGTTCGTTCATCTTTAATTATTCTACTACATTCCAACCAATCATTTTCAAAAGACACATTCATTCAGTATGTTTCGCACATTTCTTTGTCATCTCAAGCTTTGGTTCTCTGCGCTGTACTTAGATAACTCAACTTATGAACATTGGATGTAAAGTTACTACTGGTGAGGGCTGGTAATGCAGGCGATTTAACATGGTGTCATCAGAACAGATATAGGATGGCACGAGCTATATACATCTATATTGGTGTGCCAGAACAAGATCGCCTCTCAAAGAGCCATCAAATTCCTTTTTGGTTGGTTAGTAACCTAAAGTTCCAAACGACAGAAGTACTCACACAATCGGTTATCATCTTTAGTCTATGACGGAGTCATAGATTTTTGACACAAATAAGATCAAGAATGTACACAGAGGAAGTACTTAGTCGATTACTAGATACTGGATACTGTCAGGGTCTATTTTGCTGCAGTTTATAGTGCATCCATCCGGTCTGCAAATCCTTTTGGAGCATTTCAAACACCCTCCAATTTACATTCAAAAAAATAGTAAAACTAATATCATGAATCTACTTCATTTCTTATGATCCGACATGGATCTGCCTTTTATAGCTGCGTGCATACATGGCCGGTCGACTAGCGGACTAGGTGCAGTTACGTATGCTTAAAGGCTGCAAGATGCCCAACTACTTGGCATCTTTGTTTGCACTTGATAATATGCTTATTGTATAATGTATATCATCGAGATCAATAATAATGCCTATATATGACCTCCATTGGTCATTCTAAAAGAGGGGGCGGGGTTACCACAAGTATCCAATGAGAATGGGTTTCACTTTCCTGGCTAGGTTGTGAAAGTTATTTACATGTTGCCTAAAATCGGCGTCGAGGTATAAAGACTCCAGTTACCTACATCATGTACTGAGAAAATGTTATAAATTAAGTATCAGTCATTTTGCCATCCTTTCTGATAAAAATATGCAAACAAGGCTTTCAAAAGAAGCATATATTTTGAACCATTTCTAACAAGAGCCACCGAACAAGCATAACTAAGAACTATTATATGGTCTTCTATAGTTTTATTGGTAATAAATTTATACACATATATCCTTTCAACAAAGATGAGAGTAGTTTCAACTTTCAAGTTGCAGGTGGGCTAACAAACCACACACACTCACACCAATAATGTCAACCTTTCAAAGCCAATACTTGTAAGAATATAACTCTTTTTTGAATGAACTAAAGCAAACATAACCACAAATTGTTGCTTACACCGGGTAAAGCTAACGAGCGGTTTGCTTAGTGTTTGGTTTTCGGCTTCTTCACTATCATCACGGTGCAATGAGCATGATGAGTAACATAGTCACTTACACTGCCCAAAACAGCCCTACAAAAAACGTTTTGTACAACGTTAGAATATTCGAAAGCAAACAAGTCGCAAAGAAAATCAAAAGCAATTCTATCAAAGTTTCTAAGTATACAAGAATCATTAGTTTTCCTTATTCATACATCAGATAAAAGTTTGATCAATAAATTTTTCGTGTAGAAAATTTAGATAAACCATTACCTCTTAATTGCTCCATAGCCATGACTACCGACAACCAGCATGGTAGCATGGTGCCTATCCACAGCTTCACATAAAACGTTCCTAGCATCACCTTCCACAACTTCTACAATCACATCATCCACCTACATACGAACAATCTTTTTAGATACAATCCAAACAAGTGCAGACGAATGAAGCGATAAATGCTCAAATCATTTCAACCTCAGAAAACTAAAAATTACACATATATTTGACGCTTGAATATTCAACTCCAACTGCGCAAGACCTTACTCTCTAATTACTAAATGTCAAAACTTCCAGATGTATAATTCAAATTCCGTTCCTAATATCAATCACGCAAACCATAACACTACAATTCTTTGTAGAAGATTACATGACATTACTTGATTCGACATTCAAACTCAAGTAACAGCATATCCATGAACACCATTAACAAACAAAACCTACTTTTACACTAGTACTATCATAGCTCACAATTTTGATGTTGAATTCAATTCTAGAGGCGTGTTTGGCAAAACTAGCTGCAAGTATGTAGCTCATAGCTGAGACATCTTAAAACCAAATCTAAGAGGTAGCTTTTCATCAGAAGCTTATTCTATTGAAAAGCTCTATTAAGCATTATCATCCAAACTAAGGTTTTTAATTAGAGCTATGTATGTGCACAAGTTCCCGTACGCCAAAAATCCAAGTTGTAAAGTGTTTGTGTTCGTTGCTCTACGTTTTTAACCTATTGAACACAAACACTTAAATGAACAAATATTGATATTTCATAAAAAGTGAAAAACACATGAGATTTTATTTCAGGAGGTGATTCTTGGAATCAGATCTACGTGGTCTAACCGAGGTATCCGTGTGACCATTTCCGGCCATTTCCCTAGCCAGTAGACACTCCCAAATATGGCACGGGGCAATTAAGAGCATTTAAGAACGTTGAGAATTGTGATATTTAATAAATAGCTTTATCTATTTTCTTAAGAAACGAATGCTCATTTCCAACGCGAAGTAGCATTTAAGAGCGTTGAGCGTTTAGCAGCTGTTTTATAATTAAATATTGATATTGTTTTATATTCATTTCATTTCATTTGACACAATAAATAAATAAATAAACGAACATAACGAAATACCGATTTGGAATGACAAAGCTCTTTGGCTCGTTCGACAACTCTAGCAGCAATCTTTTTCAAATCGGTATCAACAAAGGGATAAACATCAGCAGCACCTAATCTCGTAAAAAAAGAAATCATTAAAACACACGAATCTAAAACCTTAAAATTCATTAAAAAAACAGGATGAGTTGTTATGAATGAATATACCAGGACCAGCGAAACCAATGGCCGAAGTGGGTGTAGGTTTAGAATGAATAATAACGAGTTTAAAAGGTGAATTTGGGGATACAGATGGTTTAAGAAACTGGTCTAATGTCCATTCCAGTGCGTAGAAGCTGTGATCACTGTCGTCTAGTCCCACGATCATTACTGGTTTTTGTGCTGATGCTGCTTGTTCCATGTTTAAGGTTGTTGTAAGTGATGGTCTTTTTGGTAAGTGTGATTTAGGTAGCTTGTTAAAAGTGTTTATTAAGAGGGTGTTTAGCTTAGGTTTATATAAAGAGGCTTTAGTAAGCAAAAATTTATGGCTTATATAAGGTTAATAATTTATGGCTTATATAAGGTTAATGGGACTTATAAAAATATTACCTAAAAAAACTTTTACACCCTTATTTAATAATTACTATCTTTTTTATTTTTATGTATTTTTTTTATCATTTTACCATATTAGTTATATAAGATAAACCAAACACTCAATAAAGGCTTATAAGCTTATTATATAAAAGCCATAATTTGCTTATATAGTATAAGCCTAAGCCCACTCATAAGCTTAACCAAACACCTTCTAAGGGGTGTTTGTTTTAGCTTATATAGTAGGCTTGTAAAGTTATTAGTTTATATACGTTTATAAGTCGAAGCGGAGTGTTTGGTTAATCTTATATAAGTAGGCTTATAAGTTTATATAAGGGATTTTGGTAAGTCAAATATTTGAAACTTTTATAACAAAATGTGAGTTTATATAACTATTACGTATAAAAAGATTTATATACTCTTATTTAATAACTATATTATTTAATATTTATATGTCTTTTTGTTATTTTACTTTATTAATTTTAATAAACCTAACGAAACATTTAACATAAACTTATATGCTTATTATATATAAACGATAAATGACTTATATAATAAAAGCCGAAGCCTCACTCATAAGCTACCAAACACCCCCTAAGGAGATGTAAATGGGATTTGTTAACGGTGGCAATTTTTGACCCGACACGAAACCCGACCTGAAACCAACACGAAAATTAACATGTTCGCGTTGAGTATATTATATCTTGGGACATGTTTGTGTCGGCCTATCTGACCTGTTTATTAAACAGGTTAGGTTTGGGTTGGAAATAAATTAAGCAGGTCGACCCGACAACTCGTTTAAGATTCTTTTCCTTATATTAAAAATGATTAATATTTTACCATACGTGTTAACTAGGTTAATCATACCGAACCTAAACCCATTTAACATGTTTAACACGTGTAATGTGCCTATTTATATATATAAAACTTGTTAAAATAGTCAACCCGGAACCCGTTTAACCTATTCAACCTATGTAACATATTTAACGCAAATCCAAATATATATATATGGGTTAAATAGGTTAGGTTCGGGTATGTGTAAACGGGTTAGGGTTGACATAACTATGGGTTAGGTTTGAGTTGAGATTTTCTGTCAATCTGAAAACCCGAACCCGCTAACCTGAATCCGACCCCAATTATCACCCCTAGGATTTGTTACTTTCTTTAAGGAAGGTTCTAGTTTTCATTAATACGGAGTACACAAATAAAGTTTGCATTATAGTTGTCTAAATCATAAAAGTCATTTTTTATATTGACACGTCAACTTAACAGTTCATATGGAAATTGATCACATCTTCTTCATATCATTTTATGGTTCACGTAGACTCCATTTAGAATTTGAGTACCTCCTTTTTACGCACCTGGTATAATTCTCGTGCACATAAGGCCCATAGTATTATTAATCTTGTCGACTTGTGTTTTGGTAACACATGTCTTTTTATCTTGGATACCCTGTTTTGATTAAGACCTGATGGACACTCCTAGACACTCACCCTTTTTTTGCAAATCTTCGGGTAGAAGATTATTAATGCTAATCACCGGCAACTAATACATATTGGTTTATATGTTTCGTTCTAAAAATATTTTAGAAAAGTAGGTTTTTAAACCAAGCCTATTACACAGTACATACATGGACGAAGTCAAAACTAAATATGATCAAATGCATAATTTTTTTGATCGTAATATAACAGAGTTAAAAAGTGAATTAAAAAAATAATAAAAAATATACAAAAATCTATTTTTTCTCAAAAATTGACAATATATAAAAATATCTATAAATATCGCAGGCATCCACAAAACATATGGGCTCTATTAGACACATAGATCGTATAATATCTATGAAATGTGATGGAATATAATGACACGTTTGGTAGAAAGAATTTCAAATATTATAAATGAAGCAGAGAATTAAATTTCAAAAAAATAAGATCGAATGAGGAATTTATTGAATTACATTGTTTGATTGCACCAGAGAATTAAAATAAAAATAATCACGAAAATCAAATTTCTATCTTTAAAAAACATATAAATATAAAAAGATTGTAATGTCAATCAAAATAATTTTTTAAAGTTTATAAAAAAAGGATGTTGCGTGTAATTTGTTTATATAAATTAAAAAATAGAGTTTTAAAGTTATGTGAATGGAATTAAAAAAAGGATAAAAAATTTAAAAAAAATCCATTTATTAAAAAAAATTATTTATCTCGTTTTTTTATAAAAACAATAAAAATAAATGCTTACAAATGACATTATTTAACTCTCTACCGATTTCTCTTCAATTATTCGTTTTTTCATTTCTTTCTATCAAACAAGAGAAATAAATCATATTTTATTTCTTTCACTTGATTTCTCTATACCAAAGATGCCGTAAATAGTATAAGTTTCAACCTACAAATTGTTGCTAAGAGCATTAGGTGTGACAATGAGCCAAGCTCGCCAGTCCCATGTGGCACTCGCCAACAGCTCGCCAGAACTCTTCACCACACCGGCCTTGCTCGTCAAGTGTGCATCTCGCCACTTAACTGGCGAAGAAATAAACAAAATTTTTCTGGCCCACTTGTTAAACGTTTAGAAAACCAACGGTAATATTACCGTTTTTTTAATTAAATTCAAACTTTTTTTTATCTCATTTTTTATATAAATACACTACAAACTCTATATTTTTACATACAAATTTCTCAAATAATCTTCTTATTTCCTTAACACACGACCTCCATCATATTCTCCTCTTTCTAATCCGTCAACTCCATCGTCACAAAATTCCGTCGGATCGTCTCAACAACAACCGCCTAATTTATCCCAATTTTCACCCGACCAAAATTACCAATTCAGCTATCAAAATTACCAACCATAACTCAGATTTCAAAACAATCAAAAGCCGAGAAACAACTCACCACAATTTCTTTCATCCCAACCGTATCAACAAAACTATTTTCCATCACAACCATTTCCTACACAATAACAACCATTTCCTACACAACAACGACAACCATTTCCTACACAATCACAAGGTCAACTCAAAATACCACAAGATCGAGGAAAACGTCCCTCGAAAAAAACCAAATCGAGAAAAAACAAATTGATTAACTTGGACGACGATGAAGATGACGATGAGATCAAGGTCGAGGTTGAGCCATCACGAGCTATTACCCGATGGTCAAACGATGAAGAAAAGTTACTAACAAAGACTTGGATCGAGGTTTCACAAAACGCCAACATCGAAAATGACCAAACCGAGGAAGCGTTTTGAAACCAAATTCTAGAGGAATTTAACCGTTCTACCACGGGTGAGCATCAACCGAAAAATATGGTTACCGGTAAATGGTCACGGATTAACGACGATTGCTAAAAATTCAACGCTATTTACAAGTGTTTGCAACGTAAAAGCGGTGAAAATGAGGATGATCATATTAACAACGCGAAGAAAACTTACTCTCAACGTTTTGAGGGGAAAAAGTTTACTTACGCCTATTGTTGGAACGTTTTGAAAAACTATCCAAAATGGGACGCGTTGTAGGGTGGGCCCAAATGAATAGACAATGTTAGTTGTGATAACATGTGTTTTTAGAAAGTGGGAGTGTGAGATGATGTGGCAGTCATTGTGTCTCAAATGAAAAGGGAAACCCCCTCTCAGATGAATTGGATAAAGAGCACAACTTACTTTTGTAATGTTCTTAATCACATCAAGTTGGCTATTCTCCATATTCTTCTGTTTAATGAGGGGTATCTTCCGGTTACATATCTTGGAGTGCCGCTTATTTCGTCTAGACTTATGTATAGAGATTGTAATTAGCTTCTTGAAAGGGTTGATGGTCGTATTAATAATTGGAAGAATAAGTCTTTATCAATTGCTGGTCGACTTCAACTTATTCAATCGGTGATTGGATCTGTGCATGTTTATTGGGCGTCTATGTTTATCCTCCCTACTTGTGTTCTCCTTGATATTGAACAACGTCTCTGTGGGTTTCTTTAGTGTCAAGGTGGGTTAGGGAAGGGTAAAGCAAATGTGGCGTGGAATGTGCCGTGTCTCCCTAGGAAGGAGGGGGGCTTGGTATTCGTCGCCTTGCGTGTTTTAATCAAGACCTCATGGTTTCGCACATTTGGAAGTTGCTTACTATTAAGGAATCTTTATGGATGAAGTGGATCCATACGTATAAGATCAAGGATCGTAATTTTTGGGATATTCCGGCGCGAGAGAATATGTCTTGGAGTTGGCGTAAAATGTTGCAACTTCAATCTACTCCCTGAGACTTTATTTGGTACAATCTTAGGTCACGTGATCAGGTATCTCTTTGGTTTGATAATTGGTGTGCTGAGAGTCCGCTTGCTTCGGTCATTACTGTCACACTCCCAAAATATCAGAGTATAATGGCGACAAAGGAGTGGTGACGTCATGATTATCATACACACATAGTCACAAAGAACGACCTCTAAATGAGACGTTCGGAAAATTGATCACTTGTAATTAATAAAATAAGTTGTTTCAACAAAGTGCGGAAGCATAAACTGAATATGGTTACAAAACATAGTTTTCTTAAATGGTACAAATGATCGTTGTTTCAAAGAAATGACGGCAATGCATGAGACCTCATTTAGCATCTTCCTTCTTAATACCTGAGAAAAACATTGCTAAAGTGTCAACATAAAGTTGGTGAGTTCATAGGTTTAGTTAGTTTGAAATGTTTAATGAACCACAAGATTTTCCCAAATGTGATGACAATATAACAGATACAAAGTCATCCCAATAGTATTTATTACAGTCTAAGCTCGTGACACCGAAGCGTTAACAATACCGGCAGTATAATCATATAAATGTAGCCCAAACTAGATGCCTAAACCCACGACATCCTATATCAGATTCAAATGAAACTGTGCCCGCTTGTCCCCTTGTTGGACAAGACAGACAGGGACGTCAATCCCGATAGATCTATCCATAACATTCGCGCTTACACAAAGTAATTAACGGTTCACGATTCACGGGCCAAAGCAACTGGGTTTTTAGTGGGACTTAGACTAATAGATAAATCAGTAAATGCACTTGCGTTCAAACGTTAAAATCAAGCAATGTCTCACCCCAAAAAGCAGTGAAAATAGTAAAGTATGGGGCTATAAACTCACCTCGTAAATTCAGCAAAGAGAACGAAGATAAAATAGCTCGAGAGTACGGTTACGCTAGCCGCGACCTAATTAATTTAAGAATCGAGTTACGATACAAATACTTGTATGATTAAATGACTCGACACCCTAATTGTGCTTGACGAAACCATACGTTTATGAAAGATACGATTTTACTGAAAAGTACGTTAAATGAAATCGGTTTATTAACGGGTCGGGTTTTACGGGTCAAACATAACTTAAATTTAACAAATTTCGTTTGGGCTTTAACTTAAATCAAATAAACTTATGAGGCCCAAATTGGGGGTCCAAAACCTTCACCCAGCAACCGGCCCAAGGTCCATAGACCCGGCCCGGCCCACCAGGCGGAATAAACAAGGAACGAAAGAGTATACGTGTGTGTTTAACACACATCACCCCATAACTGGAGTTGACTCTTCTCTCTCCTCTCTCGATCTTTCCTCCACCGTCCCACAACTCTCTCTCTCTCTAAACCTAGATTGGTTTTATCCCTTTTCTAGGGTTATCATCTAATCGGTTTGTGTTATGAGATTAAACATGGGTGGTTTGAGGTTCTTATATCACGCGAGATGTGGGTTAATCCCCACATCAACCGTTTGGGTTTTTCTGATGGTGTTCATCCTTGCGGTTCGTGAATCAAATACCAAATCAAAGATAAGTTTAATTTCCTTTATTCCTTTTAAAAGCTTTTAATTGATTTTCGATTATATATATCAGTGGGTTCAATTGATTGGTAAATACTTGTTATAAATCATATGATTCTCGGATTGAAAGTAAACAAAATTAGGGTTTTGAAATATTTGGGGGTTTTCATCAAAATCAGTTTAAAACGTAATTAATTGATGTTTCCATTTATAAAATCAAACTAATTTTAATATAAAGTTGATTTATAAAAATTAGGGTTTCGGTTATTTGGGGGTTTTTGTAAAACTCACTTTTAATTAAATTAATTAAGGGGTTTGGGTTTAGATTAGGTTTAATTAACATTTTAATTAATAAAAGTAAATCTAGGGTTTTCTGAAAATTGGGGGTTTTTATATTATTGAATGTTATTCGTGTCTATATGATGTTTCTGAAATGTCTCAATGTAAATGAAATGTTTAAAAAGATGTTACATGATTAGGGTTTCGATTGGAGTTTCTGTATACACGCGGCATGGTTAAGGGTTTCTGTAAAAGAAAGCTTGATTAATACATTTGGATTTGGTTGATAAGGATTGTTAATAATTTGGCAGAAAGAACTTGGTTGATTTGTTTTGGTGCTCGGTTTGGTCCTTGATTGGGTCTCGGTTTGGTTAAACATGGGTCTCGGGTTGGTTCATAATTGAAGTCTTGTTTTGGTTGGACATGGTCTCGGTTTGGTTCTAAGTTGGGTCTCGGTTTGGTTTCAAAATCGAGTCTTGGTTTGGTCTCAATCGGGTCTCGGTTTGGTCTAAAATGGGTCTCGGTTTGGTTGACAGCAAGATAATAACATACACATGTTTGCATTTAACAGTTTAGAAATTTATAGTTTTTGGTTACAAGTATAAGTTCGTTTCAATGGCTAACCGCGGTTTCGTTTATTCGTAGGTTCGTACAAAGACAAGCACAATTAGACTTCGAAAGTAAAACGAAAGGACAAAAGACTCACAAAGAGGGATGCTACGTTCGGTTTTGCAGGTTCGGACAGAATGAAGACTCTTGGTTGTGCAGGTTCGGACGAGACGTGTAGGTTGGCTGGACCAAAACTTCTACCCAGGAGTTGTATTGAGAAGACTTGTGCAGATTTTGATGTTTGTATTTTTGGACTGTGATAACTTGTGATAACTTGTATTTGGACTTTGGACATTACCTTGGACTTGTATATAAACTTGTATAATTAGTCTAGGGTTAGTGTATTTCTGGAAATGTTTGCTTGTGACATACCCAAAAGGGGTAAACTAGGCAAATGTGTTGTCCTTTAGTGGGGCAAATAACTATAAAGTTTGTAAGTGTATTGTAGACTTGTGACTGATTTGGGACACTTGTATGACAAGCTTTGACAATAAAATTGGAGGTTTAAATAATCAGTTACATACACATGCTGTGATAGTGGTAAATTCGGCTCGGGTTCAATATATTTAGGTTTAGACGCGACTGACATAACACGACAGCAAAACCGTTTAGCGTACGATCCCAAAACAAAAGACAATTGTGCGAGACGTTATCAAACCTTAATAACTAGCACAAATAAAACGTACGGCACATCATAACACGCTCACAACTTGTATTGCATTCAACTAAATAGTCGCGAAACATAGAGATGTTACATGTGCTCTCCCTAAAAAGGGCTTTGTCCGCAAAGCAAAGAAATTAACACGATCATGACGACAACTAGTCGAATAACAGTAAAAATGCTCGTACTACACGAATAATTAAATGATGGAAATTTGACGAATGTCACAGTATTCCCATGTTTTAGAGATTTCGTCACGAAATCAAGACGTTGTTGTAGTAGGTTGGTTAACGAAAAGATGAGGATACTTGCTCTTGAATTGATCTTCACGTTCCCACGTGTATTCTGGACCTCTACGCGCGTTCCATCGGATTTTCACAATCGGTATACGGCTTTGCTTGAGTTGTTTAACTTGACGGTCCATGACTTCTACGGGTTCCTCTACGAAGTTGAGTTTGTCGTCGAGCTGAATCTCCTCCAAAGGGATAACGAGTGCTTCGTCGGCTAAGCATTTCTTCAGATTGCAAATGTGGAACACATTATGCACTCGGCTAAGTTCTAAGGGTAATTCCAAACGATAGGCTACGGGGCCAATCCTTTCTATGATCTTGAAGGGTCCAATGTAACGAGGGTTTAACTTTCCACGCTTTCCAAAGCGAATCACACCTTTCCAAGGTGAGACCTTCAACATAACTTTGTCACCAACTTCAAATTCCAGAGGTTTGCGTCTCATATCAGCATAACTCTTCTGTCGATCTCTTGCGGCTTGCATACGGCTCTTAATCTTAAAGATCTTCTCAGTAGTCTCGTGTATGATCTCAGGTCCAGTGAGTTGTGCTTCACCGACCTCTGCCCAACACACGGGTGAACGACACTTCCTACCATACAGTGCCTCGAATGGCGCTGCCTTTATGCTAGTGTGATAACTATTGTTATATGAGAATTCCACCAAAGGTAGGTGTCTATTCCATCTATTTCCAAAGTCAATCACACAGGCTCTCAGCATATCTTCTAAGGTTTGAATGGTCCGTTCACTTTGACCGTCGGTCTGGGGATGATACGCAGTGCTCATATCCAACTGCGTTCCCAATGCCTTCTGCAGTGACTTCCAAAACTGCGAAGTAAATCGGCTGTCTCGGTCGGAGATTATAGACACAGGCACACCATGCTTCGTGACTACTTCCTCCAGGTATGTCCTTGCTAACTTATCCATTCCATCAGTCTCCTTGATGGGTAGGAAATGAGCCGATTTGGTGAGTCGGTCGACGATTACCCAAATCGTGTCGAATCCGGCTGCGGTCTTTGGTAGCTTGGTAATGAAATCCATAGTGATCCTTTCCCACTTCCATTCTGGCAGTTCGGGTTGGACCAATAATCCTGATGGTTTCATATGTTCGGCTTTGACTTTGGCACAAGTCAAACACTTGCTAACGTATGTAGCAATGTCCGCCTTCATGTTCGGCCACCAATACAACATCTTCAGATCATGATACATTTTATCAGATCCCGGATGTATGGAGTACTTTGACTTATGCGACTCATGCATAATCAAAGATCGTAGGTCGCCATGGCATGGTAACCAACTCCTATTATCAAGGCATAACGTTCCATCCGAACGTGCTTCCAACTTCTTCATCATTCCCCCAACATCTTCAGTCTTAAGCATTTCTTCCTCGACTGCTTCTTTCTGAGCCTTGAGAATTAAGGATGGAAGGTCTAAGTCAATGGTCATCACTAAAGCCTTCACCCTAAGAACTCTCTCCTTTCGACTCAAAGCGTCGGCCACGACATTTGCCTTGCCTGGGTGATAACGGATCTCGCAATCATAATCACTGAGCAACTCTAGCCAACGTCGTTGTCTCATGTTGAGTTCCTTTTGGTTCAAAATATGTTGTAGACTCTTATGGTCAGTGAATACAACACACTTAGTACCATAAAGGTAGTGTCTCCAAATCTTCAAGGCAAACACCACTGCTCCCAACTCTAGGTCATGAGTTGTGTAATTTTTCTCGTGCACTTTTAGTTGTCTTGATGCGTAAGCTATGACCTTAGTCCTTTGCATCAGTACCGCACCTAACCCTTTTATGGATGCATCACAATACACCACAAAGTCTTCATTACCCTCAGGTAGGGCTAGTATCGGTGCTTCACACAACATCTGCTTCAACGTCTGGAATGCCAAATCTTGCTCTTCCTTCCACTCAAACTTCTTATCCTTTTGAGTCAATTCCGTCATTGGTTTAGCTATCTTAGAGAAACCTTCAATGAATCTCCTATAGTAACCAGCAAGACCTAAGAATTGACGGATCTCCGTGGGTGTTGTTGGAGTCGCCCAATCCTTTACAGCCTCAATCTTAGCAGGATCAACGTGAATACCACTGCTGTCGATCACATGACCAAGGAATTGCACTGTGTTTATCCAAAACTCACATTTGGAAAACTTTGCATATAACTTCTCCTTCCTTAGCAGCTCTAATATGGTCTTCAAATGCTCCTTGTGCTCTTCTTCATTACGAGAATAGATAAGGATGTCATCGATAAATACAATCACAAACTTGTCCAAGTATGGTTTGCAAACTCGGTTCATGAGATCCATGAATACCGCAGGTGCGTTTGTCAACCCAAAAGGCATAACTTGGAACTCGTAGTGTCCGTACCGGGTTCTAAAAGCCGTTTTATGAACGTCTTCCTCTCTAACCCTTAGTTGATGATATCCTGACCTTAAATCGATCTTCGAGTATATGCTAGATCCTTGCAATTGGTCGAAAAGATCGTCAATCCTCGGCAATGGGTAGCGGTTCTTTATCGTTAGCTTATTCAATTCTCGGTAATCGATACACATTCTAAAGGATCCATCTTTCTTTTTGACAAATAAGACTGGCGCTCCCCAGGGTGAGGAACTTGGTCTAATGAAACCTTTGTCAGAAAGTTCCTTTATCTGTTCAGCTAACTCTGTCATCTCGGCCGGTGCTAGGCGGTATGGGGCTCTAGCAACAGGCGCGGCTCCTGGTGTAAGCTCGATGTGAAACTCCACTTGCCGTGCTGGTGGTAGTCCGGGTAAATCCTCTGGGAATACGTCCGGAAAGTCTCTAACGATCGGTACATCTTCCACCTTCTTCTCGCGATCTTCTTCTCCTTCCGTTTGTGTTACTTGAACCAAGAATACCGGACATCCCTTCTCAATGTATCTTTGGGTCCTGATACATGAGATGACTTCCAATCTTGATCCATTCTTCACACCACTTCTTTCGCCTTGTATGATGAGTACGTCGTTTCCATAAGGAACACGGACACACTTCTCATGACATACAATCTCTGCGTGATGCTTCGACATCCAATCCATTCCAATGATGACGTCAAAACTTCCCAATTCTATAGGGAGTAGGTCGATACTAAACGAACGACCTTGTAGTCTTACACTACATCCTTTCAGAATAACGTCGGTGGTTACTGACTTCCCATCGGCTAATTCTACATTATACTTAACGTCTAACGCAGTAGGGGTAACATTTAGGCGTTCACTAAATATAGACGACACAAAACTCCTATCCGCACCAGAATCAAATAGTACTGAAGCATAGTTGTTATTGACTAGGAACGTACCAGTCACAACATTGTTGTCTTGCACAGCAGCTTCAGCACAGAGATGATACACTTTGCTAGGTGCCGTGAATCCTCCAGGAGTACTAGTTGTGGCTCGGTTATTCCCTCCTCGGTTCCCTTGATTCTGCTTCTGGTTCCCTTGGTTCTGATTTTGATTCCCTCGAATCTGGTTATTACGACCTTGGTTTCCACCGCTCGGACATTTGTTCTTGTAGTGACCTTTCTCTCCACATCCGAAGCAAGTGACATTTGCTCCTTGGCCACCTTGCGTTCCAGGTCCTCTTTGATTAGTAGCACGAGGTGGTGCTCGGCATTCCTTTGCCTTATGTCCCGCCTTCCCACAATTGTAGCACGTAGGGGGACATGCTCCTTCGTGGTGTCGACCACATTTTCCGCAGAAAGGTAGTCTCCCAGCGTAGTTCCCAGTATTTCCTTGTCCAGCAGTGAACACTCTTGCTACTTCTTGACGCTTGTTCTGGTTGTAGTTGCTTGGGTTGTTGTTGTTGGTATTGTTGTTGTAGTGGTTGCCAGACCACTTTCTTTTATCCCCAGTATTTTCTCCCAACTCCTGTACCACTTGGTACATCAGACTCTGAGCCATGTCGATTGCCTCGTGCAAATCAGTCGGCTTGGATGAAGTCACATTCCCTTTGATGCTCAAAGGTAGTCCTTCAATGTAGCGCTCCAACAATCGGTCATCGTTGGGCACCATTTCAGGACATAACAAAATCAGCTCCTGAAAGCGCTGATTGTAAGCAGTAAGAGCAGTACCCTTGACCTTTAGGTTCCACAGCTCAACTTCCATCTGCTTGACTTCATTTCGGGGACAATATTTCCTCACGAACATAGCTTTAAATTCACTCCAGGGCGTCGCTTGGGCAACGTCAATGGTCACTGCACGAGCATAGACGTTCCACCAAGTCAAAGCACCATCCACTAACGTGCTTGACGCAAACTTCACCTTGTCGGCTTCAGCGACATTACTAATCCCAAATTGGGATTCTAGCTTCTCAAACCATCTGGTTAATCCTACTGCTCCTTCAGTACCTCGGAAACTTACTTGCGTAACTGCACGAAATTCCTTGTAGGTACAAGTACGTGCAATGGCATTTGTAGCTCCTTGGTTGGTCTCCTCCTGTGTGCTAGCTGTACGGTTTGCTTCAGCGGTCGCGAGTGCCTCGGCCACTCGTTCGGCTATCATTTGGCTTAACAGGGCAGTGTCAATTCCACCGGTAGCGGCTGGCGGATTTTGCGTTTCGGATCTTCTAACTGGCGCCATAATCTAACAAGGTAATAGGATAATAAGTTTTTGCCAGACATAACATGCAAGGCACACAACACAATTATGAAATGCTCCAAGATATAATACACAATATATAATGATCTCTCAATTTGCAACTCATAATATCATTCATGAAATCGTTTGATAATACATCATAGTTTGTCATAACATAATAAAAGAAAATAAAATACCAACTAGCTAAGACAAGCTTCAAAGCTTAGTGGTCATACAGGGATAGGTCGATGGTACAAAATAAATCTATCTAGTGCCCTCACGGCGCTGATGAAGCTCCTTCTCCAACTCTGCTAATCTCCTCTCAACCACTAGCTCACGAGCCTGGGAATCTCTCAACCTAACATCGGTGTCATGACAAGCGGCTCTAAACCTCTTATCCAAGTCTGCAACAGGGTCATCTACTGGTGCCTCTAGTCCGCCTGTCTCCACCAATGGCTCTACTCCCCAACGGGTCATCAGGCTCTCAATCTCCTCAAGACGAGTGTTCGGCATGGATTCCATCTGGTCAAGAACAGTAAGAAGCTGTCCTCGTAGACGGGTCACACATACTGTCAACACTGTCTCATCCCTGACTGGGCTCTTCTTCGTCAGTGCCTCCAACTTATCCTGCACTTCATTGTACTCTTCACCTAAAGCCTCTACGGCATCCTCCAACCTGTTCAGCCGTGTCGTCACACAACCATCTGCCGCCCCAAGCATCACCACCGTCGATGTAGCTCTCCTAGGAATAGGAGTCGTAGCTCTCGGTCCTGTAGAGATACCAGCGTCAGTAAGCATCTCCTGGTACACTGCAGGTACAGTCTCTGGTGGTGGTAGTAGTAATGGTGTCTCTGGGACAGAACTGGCAGGTGCGCGGGCTGCATGCCTGTCAGTGGCAGTGAAAGGTATGAGGGGTCTGTAAGGTGAAAGTGGTGGTCGAGCAGCTCTCCCCCGAAGACGTCGTCTCACATAGTAGAAAGGTAGAGTACCAGGTGCTGGAGCAGGAATAGCAGTCCTTTCTCCTTCGTCTTCAGATGAAGATGAGGAGATGTGTGCTAGGGAAACCTCAGGAGTAGCAGCATATGCAGTAGGAGGGTTCTCAGTGTCTGTGACCTCCATAGGCTCTCCTTCCCCATCTGTAAACTCCATCCCATCATCCTCTGTCTCCTCTACCGTCTCATCTCCAGTCACTGATGCCTGACCTGGTGACTGCACCACGTCAGTGTCCATGTCATCCTCTCCCCCGCCTTCTAGGCTAAGCACATCGTCAGCTGATGCGTCAGGAATACGAATCGGTGAATGACGAACTTCCTCAACCTCTCTCTCTACATCATCATCTGAAACCATCCGGTACCACGGATATCCTGACGGCGATCCTCTAGGTAGTCCTACTGATGAACTGATGGTCGACTGCGAACTACGGTTGTAGTACGCTCCTGTAGACGTGGACTCATCGGATGAAGACATCGCTGTAATCATAAACAAAATAAAGGTGTGTAAATATCTCATAAAATTAGTCCATAAAAAGGACATTATCATAACATAGCAATCATTGTTGAATCCACATGTAACCCATATAACATAATTCAGATTTTGTTGTTGCACATGTAACCCATGTAAATATACCTCGTAATTGTTAATTCACATGTATCCCATTTATTACTTATGTATCTACATATACTTAATACTTACAATCTGTATGATAATCGATTAAACATAGAGCAGTTATAGTCTAGAATTACTAATGCAACCTAGTTCTCTATAACTAGTGCTCTGATACCAATCTGTCACACTCCCAAAATATCAGAGTATAATGGCGACAAAGGAGTGGTGACGTCATGATTATCATACACACATAGTCACAAAGAACGACCTCTAAATGAGACGTTCGGAAAATTGATCACTTGTAATTAATAAAATAAGTTGTTTCAACAAAGTGCGGAAGCATAAACTGAATATGGTTACAAAATATAGTTTTCTTAAATGGTACAAATGATCGTTGTTTCAAAGAAATGACGGCAATGCATGAGACCTCATTTAGCATCTTCCTTCTTAATACCTGAGAAAAACATTGCTAAAGTGTCAACATAAAGTTGGTGAGTTCATAGGTTTAGTTAGTTTGAAATGTTTAATGAACCACAAGATTTTCCCAAATGTGATGACAATATAACAGATACAAAGTCATCCCAATAGTATTTATTACAGTCTAAGCTCGTGACACCGAAGCGTTAACAATACCGGCAGTATAATCATATAAATGTAGCCCAAACTAGATGCCTAAACCCACGACATCCTATATCAGATTCAAATGAAACTGTGCCCGCTTGTCCCCTTGTTGGACAAGACAGACAGGGACGTCAATCCCGATAGATCTATCCATAACATTCGCGCTTACACAAAGTAATTAACGGTTCACGATTCACGGGCCAAAGCAACTGGGTTTTTAGTGGGACTTAGACTAATAGATAAATCAGTAAATGCACTTGCGTTCAAACGTTAAAATCAAGCAATGTCTCACCCCAAAAAGCAGTGAAAATAGTAAAGTATGGGGCTATAAACTCACCTCGTAAATTCAGCAAAGAGAACGAAGATAAAATAGCTCGAGAGTACGGTTACGCTAGCCGCGACCTAATTAATTTAAGAATCGAGTTACGATACAAATACTTGTATGATTAAATGACTCGACACCCTAATTGTGCTTGACGAAACCATACGTTTATGAAAGATACGATTTTACTGAAAAGTACGTTAAATGAAATCGGTTTATTAACGGGTCGGGTTTTACGGGTCAAACATAACTTAAATTTAACAAATTTCGTTTGGGCTTTAACTTAAATCAAATAAACTTATGAGGCCCAAATTGGGGGTCCAAAACCTTCACCCAGCAACCGGCCCAAGGTCCATAGACCCGGCCCGGCCCACCAGGCGGAATAAACAAGGAACGAAAGAGTATACGTGTGTGTTTAACACACATCACCCCATAACTGGAGTTGACTCTTCTCTCTCCTCTCTCGATCTTTCCTCCACCGTCCCACAACTCTCTCTCTCTCTAAACCTAGATTGGTTTTATCCCTTTTCTAGGGTTATCATCTAATCGGTTTGTGTTATGAGATTAAACATGGGTGGTTTGAGGTTCTTATATCACGCGAGATGTGGGTTAATCCCCACATCAACCGTTTGGGTTTTTCTGATGGTGTTCATCCTTGCGGTTCGTGAATCAAATACCAAATCAAAGATAAGTTTAATTTCCTTTATTCCTTTTAAAAGCTTTTAATTGATTTTCGATTATATATATCAGTGGGTTCAATTGATTGGTAAATACTTGTTATAAATCATATGATTCTCGGATTGAAAGTAAACAAAATTAGGGTTTTGAAATATTTGGGGGTTTTCATCAAAATCAGTTTAAAACGTAATTAATTGATGTTTCCATTTATAAAATCAAACTAATTTTAATATAAAGTTGATTTATAAAAATTAGGGTTTCGGTTATTTGGGGGTTTTTGTAAAACTCACTTTTAATTAAATTAATTAAGGGGTTTGGGTTTAGATTAGGTTTAATTAACATTTTAATTAATAAAAGTAAATCTAGGGTTTTCTGAAAATTGGGGGTTTTTATATTATTGAATGTTATTCGTGTCTATATGATGTTTCTGAAATGTCTCAATGTAAATGAAATGTTTAAAAAGATGTTACATGATTAGGGTTTCGATTGGAGTTTCTGTATACACGCGGCATGGTTAAGGGTTTCTGTAAAAGAAAGCTTGATTAATACATTTGGATTTGGTTGATAAGGATTGTTAATAATTTGGCAGAAAGAACTTGGTTGATTTGTTTTGGTGCTCGGTTTGGTCCTTGATTGGGTCTCGGTTTGGTTAAACATGGGTCTCGGGTTGGTTCATAATTGAAGTCTTGTTTTGGTTGGACATGGTCTCGGTTTGGTTCTAAGTTGGGTCTCGGTTTGGTTTCAAAATCGAGTCTTGGTTTGGTCTCAATCGGGTCTCGGTTTGGTCTAAAATGGGTCTCGGTTTGGTTGACAGCAAGATAATAACATACACATGTTTGCATTTAACAGTTTAGAAATTTATAGTTTTTGGTTACAAGTATAAGTTCGTTTCAATGGCTAACCGCGGTTTCGTTTATTCGTAGGTTCGTACAAAGACAAGCACAATTAGACTTCGAAAGTAAAACGAAAGGACAAAAGACTCACAAAGAGGGATGCTACGTTCGGTTTTGCAGGTTCGGACAGAATGAAGACTCTTGGTTGTGCAGGTTCGGACGAGACGTGTAGGTTGGCTGGACCAAAACTTCTACCCAGGAGTTGTATTGAGAAGACTTGTGCAGATTTTGATGTTTGTATTTTTGGACTGTGATAACTTGTGATAACTTGTATTTGGACTTTGGACATTACCTTGGACTTGTATATAAACTTGTATAATTAGTCTAGGGTTAGTGTATTTCTGGAAATGTTTGCTTGTGACATACCCAAAAGGGGTAAACTAGGCAAATGTGTTGTCCTTTAGTGGGGCAAATAACTATAAAGTTTGTAAGTGTATTGTAGACTTGTGACTGATTTGGGACACTTGTATGACAAGCTTTGACAATAAAATTGGAGGTTTAAATAATCAGTTACATACACATGCTGTGATAGTGGTAAATTCGGCTCGGGTTCAATATATTTAGGTTTAGACGCGACTGACATAACACGACAGCAAAACCGTTTAGCGTACGATCCCAAAACAAAAGACAATTGTGCGAGACGTTATCAAACCTTAATAACTAGCACAAATAAAACGTACGGCACATCATAACACGCTCACAACTTGTATTGCATTCAACTAAATAGTCGCGAAACATAGAGATGTTACATGTGCTCTCCCTAAAAAGGGCTTTGTCCGCAAAGCAAAGAAATTAACACGATCATGACGACAACTAGTCGAATAACAGTAAAAATGCTCGTACTACACGAATAATTAAATGATGGAAATTTGACGAATGTCACAATTACCTCTCGTTATATGTTTAGGGCTAGTCTCAATACGTCTTCTAGGGTTGTTGATGTGTTGCATGAAGGTATATTGAATTGGTTGAGTGTTCTAAGTGAGAAATATCCTTTCCTGTTTGATATTGTTAATCCGATCATGCAAGGGGTTGATAAATTGGTATGGCGCATGCCAGATGGTAGTATTTCTAGATTTTCGATCCAGGCGGTTTGGCAGACTATCAGGCCTCGTGGGGATATTGTTGTTTGGTATGATTTGGTTTGGTTTACTATGTGTATTCATATACATGCTATGATTCTTTGGCTTGTTATGAAACGCAAGCTAAAGACCCAATATATGATGTGTCGTTGGGATATCTCGGACAATCTTAGTGCTTCATGCCTCTTATGTTCGACAGTTCTTGATTCCCATGAGCACCTATTCTTTGAGTGTTCTTTTTCGAAACAGGTCTGGAAGGAGATGAGGATTAAGGCTGGGCTGGTGAATGTGAGTGGGTCTCTTAATGATATTATTGCAGCTTTATTACCTATTGCTAATAGACGGTCGTCAAAGAGTGTGGTTGTGAAGCTGGTGTTTGCTACTTCAGTTTATTTTGTTTGGCAAGAACGTAATCGTCGGCTCTTTAAGTCGGGTACTCGTAGTGTTCAGCAGTTGATCGAGTGTATCACAAATTATGTTCGGCTTAAGCTTCTTACAGGTCGTTTTAAGCGTTCTGTGGATGGGCTTGCGGTTATGCAAGCGTGAAGGTTACCAGATGTACTGCTCAACTAGTTATGTTAGTGTTTTGTTTTTTTTTTTTGTCTATGTACCGTTAGGTGGTTTTTCTTTATCGGTGTTTTTAGTTTCGTATTTGTTAGGTTTTAGTTATGTGGCATGTCGCATGGCTTTTTAGACGTTCAAGCTTGTTGCTTGAGGTTAATATGATACTTTAACCACATTCCATTGTATTAACTGTTTTTTTTATGAATATAATTATCGGGGTTGAAGTCCTTTTTACCAAAAAAAAAAAGATAAAGCGTTTAAGAAAACATTATGCCGCTTGAATGTCATTGCACGATTCAACCCACTAACTGCTAACATTTGCCGTTTAAAAAAAATGCTCCTAAGATAGTAAAAGATCGACCAATACTTATTTGACATCGGATCTGATTGATAAATCAAAAATCAAAACTTCCATACGTAATTACCTACAAAACCAAAGGAAAAAAAACATGTTTTTATCACAAGAAAATGATGGTTGCTGACTCGCTGCTGTCTATCAGTCTTCATTAGAGCACTATAAAAAGTCATTGTCAGTTCAGTTTGACCATTTATTTGCATAGTGATTGATATAAAGCAAGTAGGGCATAGGGACAATGATGTGATGAATGTTGATGGTTCGAAACAACTCTAGATGGTTATGGTTCAATTTAGTTATCATTTTCGTTTTGATTGAATAAAAGAAAAGTATAAAGATGTATATCGTCACTCAAATTCTAGAACTTTTTCACCAACGACTTATCGCGCTAGGGTTGTGAAGAACTATGTGCACTTTTAAAACTGTCCACACATAGGTCAAAAAGTTTTAGCAAAAACCATATATTAATTATCAGCAAAAACAACCAAACATATAAAACAACTACAATTAAGTGAAAATCATTGTCATTGCTATATCTCTTTGACGAATTAGCACCAGTGACACGCAACAGCACTCAGCAGTCTGTTTGACGTAATTGTATCGATCAATGTTGTCAAGATTGCGATTTCATTTGGGATCGTTTTTGTTTTCACAAAACCGAGATCGTAAAATCAGGTCGACCTCGTACGATACTACCAATTTGTAATGTTTTGTATACAAAGGATAAACGATTCCAAGTGTTTTCATTTCTACACAACATAAAAAATAAACTCATATAGCCTTTTGAATAAGTCAAAAATCAAATTTAAAATACTAAAATAAAAGTAATACATAATTTTCGGATTATTTTTATTTCAGCTTATATTTCATAAGCTTCAATTTTCTCGCTTATTTCGAGACTTGAATGCTTATATAAAATTATTACGATATAATAAATCAATATAAGCCTATAAGACTTAAAATAAACTTGAAAGTATAAGCAAATGAGATGAACTTAAAAGATACGAAAAATGAAGAGAAAAAATATAAATATATAAACTCGAATCGCGTGACAATCTTACGAGGTTACGTGCGATCTCACGGTCTTACATACGATCTTACTCCGAGTGCGATCTTATGCTGATCGTATACAATTCTAGCTAATAAACACGTAAGCTCGTACGATCTTACGAGTTTAATCATGATCTTGACAACCTTCACACCAATGATTATAAATTCTAAAATGAAACAAAAGGTTAACTCTTACGCTAAATACTTTATCAATTACTAACGTTTTAAAATTACGTTAAAAAAACATATTGCTAAATTGTCATTGACACACAAGCCAGTGTTTTAAAACTTGGTTTGACTTGTTTGGGATCGATTTCGATCGAAAAGGCAGATTAAACGAGCTTTGATTTTTCGTTTGTTAAAAAAAACAAGTTGATTATATATACTTGTTGGGATTTGAAAACTAGTTAAACCATTAACTACGAGTGCACAGCGGAATGGATCTAGTATAAACAATCACGATTAACACATAATAAAAACAATTTAAAACCTACCTCGAATAAATTGAAGCAATCAATTAATAGATCTTGATCTTGAACTATAACGGTAAAGTAACCGCCCTCTAACGTTTGCTCACACGACACGTCCAACGAACAATCATTACGATGCTAGTAGTAACTTTACTTTAATAGATCTTGCAACTAAAAACCCTAGATCCAAAATCCTAAGTGGTATTGCGTGAGGATCGATTTTGTAGACGTTACAAGACTATTGAAAAAATCACTGAAAACCCTAGTTAGGGTTTGCTACAAATCGAACCACAATGGGAGACTAAAACCTAGATCTAGAGATTTTTAGAGTTTAGTTAAAAAGCTTAATACTTTACAAGAAAACTACCAAGGTTGATAGATCTTATAAAGGTTTAACCTTTTATGTGATTTTAGGTTAAAGGAAAATTTTGTATGGTTTGGTGTGGGGTGTGGGTCGATTGGACGCAAGGCACAAGAGGGGAGAGACAAATATTATGAGGGGTATGTGATTGTATTTATACACATCTTTCACCTCCCCAAAACTTAAGGCCCAACCCACACAACCTAAATTAAGTAACTAAATAACTTAATTAGCAAACCAAAAATCTACTAGAACCCCATAGGGTATTCGGCCGCCTATAGTGTATAGGGGGTGTTCTAGAATCGATTTTCTTCCCAAATTTAAATAACGCACTCACGATAAATTAATTAAATCCCGTTAATTAATTTAACTACATTTAATTAAATAATACGTGAAGTTTTTATTAAACGTTTAATTATAAATAATAAAGCGTAACAATAAAAGTGTGTTCTTTGTGTTAAGTGTGTGCCCCCGATAGGCTCACGCATTTACCGATGGCTAAACGATCGCATATCTCAATAACTCCCACTTGTGAGAGTTTAGACAGACAGCGTCCATAATGAAACATCTAGCAACACTTCATTATAACCAGTAAATGTTGAGTTAATAGTTTCAAGAAAAATATCTCAAAAGTATATGATGGTATATGATTATAAAACTTGCTGATAATCATCCTTTTGTTTCATGTAACATTAAACCATGGATATGGATCTTGACTCATTCCATATAGTTTAATTTTAATTCTCGTGATCAAATTAATTTAGATAGTCCAAATGTAAACAAGAATCATCTTGATCACACTTTGGGTACGGCCATACAATTACCTAATTAATTCTGGAGATGATCCAACGGTACTTCACTGCACTATATCAAGTGGAGGAACAACTCCTATATTGACTACAAGTGTTTGTGGGATGCTGCTTCACAACACTTCCAACTATAGCCTTTATAACTAGTTCTCTCAAACTAGCGTTTAACATATAATCAAGAAGCGATATTCACACATGCACAAACTTGTTTGTATCTCAAGTCTAAGGACAACTTAATCACCATTTATTCGAACTTACTTATGACAAGGATCCAAAAGTAACATTCGAAAGTTCGGGGTGTCCAATACGCATCCCTTATGAATAACATATGAGTTTGGTTGGAACCGTCCACAATATATTCAAAGAATATAACCAACACTCATATGTGTCTTAATGTAGACAATATTCCCATATTGCTAACCGACAATGGACATGTTTATAATAATCAAATATTTAAGGATTTAAACATACAAATACATGACAACAATAATTATATGAATGATAACAAACATCAAAAATCTTTATTCATCAGAAAATAATAATTGTCTTACAATCCCAATTATCCAAATACTAACATAACACATATTACATGAGACTATTAGTTGGAAGCAAACCAATATCATGCGTAAGCATTGAATGCTTTTTAAGGTTTAAAGCCTTAGTAAAGGGGTCAGCTAAATTGTCGTATGTGTGAACTTTCTCCAGTGTAATATTACCCAGTTCAATCACTTCTCTGAGGTACTGAACTTTAGCACGATAGTGTTTCGCACCTTTAATGATTCCTGGATCATTAGCTATAGTAATGGCTTCGGTATTGTCACAATACATCTCCATAGGTTCATTATATTTGGGAACAACACCAAGCCTAGAAATAAACTTCCTAATCCAAACTGCTTCTTTAGCAGCCTCTAAAGCGGCTATATAGTCAGCCTCTATAGATGAGATAGCATGAATGGTCTGCTTAGAGCGTTTCCAGCTTATAGCACCTCCATTCAGTATGAAAACATATCCAGTCATCCAGCGTCAGTGTAGCAAGCAACCCTGAGCTCTCGTTTCATATCTCCTCTATAAACCAGAAACATGTCTTTGGTATGCCTAAGATACCTCATAATGTTCTTAACAGCAGTCCAATGATCCTCACTAGGATTATGCTAAAAACGGCTCGTCATGTCCTAAGAGAACGCAACATCTGGTCTAGTGCATCTAACAACATACATGATTGATCCTACTGTCGAAGCATAAGGATCTCTCTGCATGCGTTTCACCTCAGCAGGGGTAGATGCTCCTTGAGTTTTAGATAATTTTGTATCAGTTTGCATGGGAATAAAATCGCGTTTGGAATTATCCATGTTATACTTCTTCAAAATTTTATCTATGTAAGCATTTGACATAAACCAATTAACCGTCTTGACCTACCTCGGTAGATCTTGATTCCCAGAATATATGCAGCCTCACCTAAATCTTTCATAGCAAAACACCTTCCAAGGTAAGCTTTTACACTTTGCAACATTGGAATGTCTTTTCCCATGAGTAGTATGTCATCAACATATAAGATTAGGAAAACTACATTACTCCCACTAGCTTTGATATATACACATGGCTCATTGGGATTCTAAGTAAAACCAAAATTCGGGATTTCATCATCAAATCTCTTGTTCCATTGCCTTGATGCGTACTTAAGTCCATAAATGGATCTTTGAAGCTTGCATACACGGTTTGAATACTTTGGATTAACAAAACCTTCAGGTTGCTTCTTATAGACTTCTTCGTAAAGTCTTCCATTGAGGAAAGCGGTTTTGACATCCATTTGCCAAATCTCATAGTCATAGAACGCGGCTATGGCTAATAGAATCCTTATAGCTTTGATATCAGCAACCGGAGAGAAGGTTTCTTCATAATCAACCCCGAAGGTTTGAGTGAAGTCACTCACTACATATCGAGCTTTAAAGGTGTGTACATTGCCATTCATGTCGGTCTTCTTCTTGTATAACCACTTGCCACTAACGGTTCTAGTGTTAGGGGGAAGGTCAACTAAGATCCATACATCATTGTCTTTCATGGATTGCATCTCCACATTCATAGCATCTAGCCATTTTTCAGATTCAGGATCTGCTAATGCAGCTTTGTAGTTAGTAGGTTAACCATGATCCCCTAACTCATGTTCCTCAGCGTGTATGTATAAACACATACGGTCATGATCACGCCTAGTCCTCGTAGACTTTCGAATGGGAGCAATATCACTTATAGGTTCATCAATTTCTTGATCATCCTCTTTATGATCACTAGTGTTTTCAGAAGGATTTATATCTTCATCTTTAATTACTTCAAGATCTTCTAAACTCCTACTTGCTTCTTGATTTATAAGATTACTCTCTAGGAATTCAGCATTACGAGCAAAAATAACTTTGTTCTCGGGTTGGTAGTAGAAGGAGTAACCCATCGTTTCCTTTGGGTATCATACAAAGATACACTTAATGGACGTAGGTTCAAGCTTGTTAGGTTTTATTAAGCGTATCACGCTTAACAAGAGCCTCACATCCCCAGAACTTTAAGTAAGACAACTTAGGGGCTTGCCCATGCCATACTTCGTATGGAGTCTTTTCAACCTTCTTAGTTGGAACCATATTGAGAATGCGTGTAGCAGACTCAAGAGCATAATCCCAAAATGATTTTGGAAGAGTTGTTTGGGCCATCATGGAGCGAATCATATCAAGTAGAGTTCTATTTCTCCTCTCCGACACACCATTATGTTGTGGAGTGTATGGAGGAGTTCTATGGGCAATAATCCCATGCTCCTTAAGATGATCCAAAAATTCATAACTCATAAATTCACTTCCACAATCAGAACTAGTGCCTTTATGGTTTTACCGAGTTGATCTTCTACTTCCTTTTGAAACACCTTAAATGTTTCAAACACTTCATGTTTATGCTTTAGCAAGTAAACATAGCCATAACGACTAAAGTCGTCAGTGAAAGTGACGAAGTAACTTGCACCTTGTATTGACACGGTTCTAAATGGAACACATACATCGGTATGGATTAGTCCAAGTAGATCTTTGGCCCTCTCCACTTGATGTGAGTAAGGTTTCCGTGCCATCTTACCAGATATACATGAAACACACTTGTCAAAGGAATCATCATCGTGAATTAAGCAATCCATCAGTTTGTAACTGCTTAATGCGCTTTTTGCTTATGTGGCCAAGGCGTCAATGCCATAACAATGTAGAGTCCAAATTAGATTTGGCCCTTTTGTTGCTTACACCATGAATAGAACTATCATTTGCATTAGAATCACACATATCAATTTCAAATATACCGTCACGAGAAATAGCACTAAAATAAAACATATTATCTTTAGAAACTGAAATACTTGCATTATTCTCAAAACGGTTAACAAAACCATCGTCATACAAACGAAAAACTGAAACAATCCCTCTAGAAATAGAAGGTGCGTAATGACAATTATTTAAAAGAACAACTAGTCCGCTAGGGAGAAATAGTTGAAAAACACCAATGGTTTCAGCAACTGCACGATGACCATTGTCGATGTACAGATTCAAAGCTCCCGGCTTCAGCTTCTTACTTATCCTTAGCCCCTGAGTAGTATTACAGATGTGAGTACCACAACCAGTGTCATAAACCCAAGATTTATTAGGAAAAGTAAAGAGTTCTATTGTGAAGATACCTGAAGTGCTAGCTCCTTAAGAGGACTTCTTCTTCTTCCACAACTCATTAGGGATCACTGAGGAACTTCCTCTGGCTGAATAGAATCCTACCAAGACTCACGGACGAAAAAGGAAAAGGGTGGAGCTAGAAGCTGAAACTAAAGTCCCTGGGTTAGAATGCAATCGATCTCTACCTTAGAATGTTCCCTTTTTTAACAACATGGTCATTGAATAACCTGATTGGGATATCTTCTTCATTGATGTATTTGGAGATCAAGCTTTTCAAAGGATAAGTGACATTGAGAGGTATCCTACTAAAAGTCTTCTTATCTTCCTTGTGATGGCTGGAAAAGCTCAGGCTGAGGAGAATAAGATATTTGCTGCGAAGCTCAGGAAGTTGATTGCAAGGAGGCCCCTAATAAAGAAAAGGTGTTGAGCTCGTTAAGGGTAAAGAGAGAAGCAATGGAGGCCTGAAGGGTTGTAATCTTTTGTTTTTTATGTTCTTCTTGTATCAGAATTTTTCAGTCTTTGTAATGATGAATAAAAAGAAAGTACTTTGTTTGAAACAAGTCTCTTCATCAGTAGATTAGCTTGTATGAGAAGAAGCCTCTTTGCTCACTTATAACAACTTTTACTTAGGCATATTTTATATCCAAATACGGGAAGATTGTTAGGTCAATTCAGTGCCTAATGATCTCACTGATGGATTTGAATAACAATCAGCCTAAGTAAAGTATTATCCTTTAAAATTATGAAGTCACTGAGTGAACAGTCACTCAGTGAGTTACCTTCAAGACCTTAGACTGAGTCTAAGAGAAAGACTCGAGCATTCAGAGAGGCGAATTTCAATGAATGATGTATCTAAGACAAAGAAGAAGGTGATGGGTTCAGTGAGTTGTGGTAATAGACTCACTGAACCTCATACGATCTCCCTGAAGGAACAAGCATCCTCAAAGACTGAAGTAAAGGCGGGATAAGTTGAAATAGATAAGTTATAGTACATCACACAATTATCATGACTTACCCCTTATAGGTTAGATAGGGTACTGACCTTGTAAAAGGACTTATGTTTTAATACCTAGAATAGGCTAAGACAAGATTGTACACTGTACCAATAAGACAAGAATTGAACATGGCAATTATTTTTCATGTACCTACCCTTTATTAGTATAAATAGGATGGTTGTAAGAGAGAGAACTTAAGTTTGTGCACTAAATGCTTTAGATATTCACAAACAGTTCTCTCTTCCAAATACGATCAAAAGCACTTGAGTTCTAAATTCCTGTTGTCTTAATCGTCAAGCTTATCAATCGAAGGATTGATTTAGTTTGTTAGTGAGAGATCACAAACACACACATTGTCTATTCAATCCCTATTGTAGCTTCACATACAATAGGGTATAATTCTTTAAATAATAAGAGCTAAACGTTGAAAACCTTTTGTGTTATTTACTTTATATTGTCTTGTGTATTTACATTGCTTTACCATGAGTTAGGTCTATACTTAGTATTCTTAAGTATAGCACTAACTACAAGGGACCAACAAAGAGTCATAACACCGGTGCCTCCAGTGTTATGGTTATGGTACCTTCATAACTAGGTGGAACTGGCATGCATATATATAGCTCAGGCAATCTAAAATATTAATCATATAATTACTGTTTAGTTTAAAGTAAACTACTGGGGAAAACAGATGGCTGCAAACGGGGAATCCTAATATAGGAGGAGAGTGTCCTTACTGAAGGACGAAATATCCGTACCGTATGTCCAGTAAATGAAGACGAAAACGAAAGTGGAAGATCACTCCGATTTCACGATAACTACATAATAAAAGGGACATGAATAAGTTGTCTGTTTAACTTACATTTATCGATTATTAGTTTATTGGTGTGTTCTTTACTTATTATACTTGTTCTTGTTTTATCATGTAATTCTTAGTGTTTCATGTGTTATTGATTAGTGTATTTCATGTTTTATGTGTAATAGTACTTGTTATAACATAAAGAGTAACTTTTTAAAAATAGTAGGTTTCTATATATAGTAACTTTCCAAGAATAGCAGGTTTCCATATATTGTAACTTTCTAAAAATAGCAAGTTTCCTTAAATAGTAAATTTCCAAAAATAGAAAGTTTCCATAATTAGTAAGTTTCCAAAAATAGCATGTTTCCATATTTAGTATGTTTTTATAAATAGCATGTTACCATATTTAATATATTTCCATAAATAGCATGTTTCCATATTTAGTGTATTTCTAAAATTAATAATAAGCTTATTAAATAAGTAAAATTATATAAGCTATAGTTTTAATAAGCATATTATATGTCATGATTAATTATGTAGTAAAGTTTAATTATATTCAATACTTAGTCTTTACATATGATTATTAATTAATAATAATAATACATGATATCATAAGTATTTATTAATTAATAATATTACATGATTTAATAATTAAACTTTACCTTAAAATGAATATCAATTAATTAAGTTAAGTTTTCTTAATTAATTAAGTGTACATGAATAATTATATTAATAATGATTTTATCCTAAAGTTTATTTAAATAAAATGGACAGAACTTATACCATGGTTTTTATTTAAATAAATTATAACATAAGTCTTAGTTATTAATTAATTTAATTTACCATGTATTAATGAAACTAATTAATATAAAATAAAGTTTATTTTGTAAAAAGCCTAACCAAACACACCCCTTGGTGTGTTCAGTTATTCCCGAGCCCCAACAAGACTCGAGACCACAAAACCCAACACCACTGCCCGACGGCTGTGGTTTCTGTCAGCAGCTACGCAGCCTAGGCTGCTGCCGGTGCCACTTTTTGGCCATAGGTTCCCACCGGTTGCATCGGGTTCCCCCTACCGTGACCATCATACCTGCTCTCGGTTCCCACTTATTGTCCAACAGTCCCAACCGTAGGGCTGTTGGTGCTTGTGGTTGCCAGAAACAACACACGCCGACCCCCTGTGGGGTGTGGCTGTATGATCCGAACACCACCGAGACCATGTTTGGTTTCGGTTTGCGTGCAACCCGAACAAAACCAAACCAAACCCTTAATTCTAGTTTAAATCTTATTGATTTCATGTTTTTAATACTTGTTTTTAATGATCCAATAACATAGAAAATAAATAAAAAGGAGAATTAAGAGATACCAAATGCGTATGATTAAAGGATTTGGAACACGAACACAATACCGTTTTTAATCAAGATCAAAAAGCCCAAAATCGTCCTTGTGGTGGTGTTGTGTGTCGCGGCCAAAAGGAAGAGAAAAAGGAGAGCTAGGGTTTTTATTAGTTTCCTGTAAAATTATATAATGATAATGATTTCCTATGTTTTGTTATTTAACAATTTGGATTAGTTCATGGGTCGGGCCATGGGCCCTTTTCTTCTCTTTTTTTGACGCCACACACACACACACACTCATATAACATTTCATTTTCGATTTTCGTGCTTAATTATTATCATGTGTGTTCGTATTTTAGGGTCGTGTTTTATTTCTTGGAATGTTTTAAGTATTATACGTAAATACTTATCATGTATTAACATTTATATTAATATACGTGATACTTATAGTAATTAATTAATATACGTAGTATTCGTATTAAATGTTCATGATTCGTGTCGTATATTAATTAACTGAAAAGTTTTAATTTAACCGTATTTTTATGCATTTAATGATCTTAGGTATTTTAAAGCGGGTTTTACAACTCTCCACTCTAGAAGAATAATTCTTGCTCGAATTGGAGATACGATAAGCTGAAAATGACATACCGAATCATAGCTGAAAATGAGGGTAAGAAGTCCGGATAGACTCCTCTGTTTCCCAAGTGGCTTCCCTCTCGGAATGGTCACTCGAAAGAATTTTGACGAATGGGATCGTCTTCCTCCTCATGACTCGATCCTGACAGTCGAGAACTGTAAAACCACAACATTATCGTGTCTCTAATTCGAGGACGAATTATGTTTTTTTTAGAGGGGAAGAGTTGTAAAACCCGCCTTCAAAGTCCACGAACATTAATTACGTCCAGTCACAGTTTTAATTTAAACGTTGCATAATTAATTATTCAAATAATAAATAACAGTGTTAATTCAGATATTACGCAATTATTATTTATTCAGGAAATAAATAATCCGCGTCAGAATATATTCACGAGGATTAATATACGAACACGTACGCGATGTTTAAAATTCACGAATATTAAAATCACATAGTTTCAGTCTTAATTAAAATCGTGACGTAATTTAATTATTCAGGAAATAATTGTTACTAGTTAATAATTAACTACTAGCTATTCAGTATTACATAGTTATTTATTTTCAAAAAAAAAAATACAATTCAGAAATTTAAAACGCAAACACATACGTAAATATTAAACGTGACACGAAAAATAAAAGAGTATGTGTATTGTATGGGCTGCGTTTAAAGCAAGAAAGAAGAAGATGGGACTTGAGCCCACTACACTAATAACAAAAAAAAAACGGTGGTGTCCCCTTTTCACTAACAGAAGAAAAAAAAAGAAACGGGCAATAGGTTTTTTTTTCTTTCCTAGGGTGGCCGCCGGCTATGAAAACAAAACAAGGAAGAATGCAGTTTTGATCCTTCAAGAAGTCGATTTGATTTCATTGCATAATCCCAATCCCGAAAAGGTAAATCATTCTTTATTATTTTCTTTAATTCGCAAAATAAAAAAAAAGATAAGAACACGCGGGGGTTGCTGTGGTAATCAGAAATTAATCGGGGTGGTGTTTTGGTGGTGAACAACCATAACCACCAGACCTCGGTGGTGTTACTGTTGCCCAACCACGAACAAAAACCCAAACATGGTGCGTTTGGGTCTGCAGTCCCAACAAGGGTGTGTTTGGGTCTGTACCATCAGTAGGGGGAGTGTTTGGGCTTATAATCAGTGGGAAACCACAAACCCACCAGCAGGTGGTGGTCTTGTGGTTGTCGGCAGCAAAACAGAAACAAACAAGGGGTGTTTGTTTGATAACAGTGGGAACCATAAGCAGACAGCAGGGGTGTTTGGTTTAAGCAGTGGGAACAAACAAACAATGGGAAAATATACATAACAGTGGGAACTATGTAACTAGCAGTGGGTACTTTAACCCAACAGCAGGAACCACCAAGGGAGCGGTGGCTGCTGTTGGTGACGTCAGCAAAAGGAAAACCACATCCAACCTACTGTGGTGGTTCTTTGATTTGGGCCGACCCGAGACCAAGTGTCTCGGAAGGCTTTTGACCCAGGGTTTTGGGTATACTTTTAGAAAGACATAAACAAGTTTTTATTCAAATTATTTAAATCATTTTAGCAAGAAAAGTATAGCATGGTTTAACCCCATATAATGTTTTGTTAAATTAATTAGTAAAATTATTTTAAAATTGATTTTAGTAGGTTATTAATTTAAAAAGCTTGGTTTTATTCAAATGATTTAATTTTCATGGAAACCATTTTGGAAACCTTTTAATTTAGGAAAACGTTCTATTTATGGCACTTGCTATATATAGTAATATTTTAATACCAGATTACAGTATATTTCTATATCAGAATTCAGTATAATATACAAGTAAGTAGAAGTACATGATACACATTTATCAGAAAATATTTAAAGACAGTCAGAGTGATAAAATTATATGTAGAACAGTACATCAATACAAGATCATAATAAAAGAAATTAAGAACTGTAATAATCAGTAACAGTAAACAGTAATCAGAAAACTCATTTCATGTCCCTTATTTATGTAGTATCCGTGAAGTCAGAGTCAATCCATCAACTTTCATTCTTATTTCATTACTGGACACGAGGTGAGGAATTCCCGTCCTTCAGTAAGGACTTCTTTTATGCATGATTAGGATTTCCCGTTTGCATCCAAATGTTTTCCCCAGTATATGTTCTAAATCTTATTAGTAACCATTTTAATAACTAAGATAAATTGCCTGAGCTTTATATATAAGCATGACCAGTTATGTACTAGTTACGGAGGTACCGTAACCATGACACTAGAGGCACCGGTGTCATGACTCTTCTGCGAGAGATTGATTTTTAGCAGCGTCCCATTTATTTCAGCTTGGCCATTTTATCAGTATTATCAGCGGGGCGTATGGATGCATCCTAGGCTATCAGTTTACAATTATCAGGTGAATGTGGCGTGTGCTCTACATCCTTCACATTGGAGTTGATCCCTCCACCCAGCACATTATTTAGAGGTCACCCCTCTACAGCATGACGAGGTCACCCCTCCACTTATTCATGCAGCAGTTGTTACAGCACATAACCTATATAAGCTCTTGGCAATTAAAATACAATAAATGCATGTTTTCAAATTTAACAGATAACAATTCATCTTTATTATTTATAAATCAGGCTTTTAAGATTATTCACAGATTCCCGCTGCAACATTACTTATCAGTCTTACAGCTTCAGTATTTTATCATCTGCTTCATTTCAGTATTTTCTTATCATGCTTTATATCCGTTCACTGGGCGTTATGCTCATCCGTAGTTCCTTTCATGTTCTAACGGCAAGTACACTAGGACATTCTTAGGATTCTGGGAGCATGTGCATTTGGATGAAAGCTATCCAGGCTTCCTATCTTATGCACTTCTTACATTATTCTGCTTTTTGGAGATTGTTTAGTCCTTTCCTTAAGTATTTACTTTTCATGTTTTGAGCTTATGTTTAGATTACCGATGTTTGATTCCGGTATTCCCTTTATGGTTAGTTAATGTTTTAGTACATTTACCTTATGCTTTGATGACACGCCATAAATACACGTAACGGTCCACTTATCCAGGTGGGGTGTTACAATTATGGTATCAGAGTTATAGGTTCGACCTGTAGGCTCTGAAACTTGATCTGTGACTAGTGGGGTAGTCACCAGGAACTTCTCAGATTTTGGTGTTGTTATCTTTCATGTATCTCATGCATTTATCAGTCAGTTTTCTACATTTATCAATTAGTTTTCTTAAAGTTTTTTACTAAGTAAAAGGTTGGTACATGACTGGCCATATTTAGTCGCATGTGCTTTTCTGCGAATTTTCGTTTTGGTGAACCGACCCATAGGCGTTCACCCTTGACCATTCATATTTTGTATTGGTAAACCGATCCATAGGCATTTACCCTTACTCATGTCAGATTCATGTTTTTATTCAAATGATATTAGGTGAACTGACCCATATGCGTTCACCATTTCTCAGGTCAAATTTCATGCTTTTCAGTCGAATATTGTTATGTGAACCGATCCATAGTTGTTCAACTTTGTCATATCAGGACATTTTATAAAGTTTTGACAAGTATGGATTAGACTACAACCAACCATATTTTGTCCCAGATTGTAAATTTCTATACATGACAGTTCTCATAAAAAATTTGACAATTATGGACCGAACCAGAATCGCCCATACTTAGTCACATGTTTCCTTCTTTGAGTTATGTGGATTAAACCATAGACATCCACATCATTTTATGTTAAACTTCAATTGATTATACTTTTATGTTCTTTGTAACAATCAGTTTTCATACCCTCACGTAGATGTCGTTTTCATGCTGATTAAGTTCATGTCTCCTTATGAGGATTACGTTTTCAGCAAGGTGATGATGTTTTCATGCTAAGATACAGAAGGGTTACAGTAAAATCCTATTTCATGATAAATCATGTTCTGGTCTTCATCAATCATGTCTTCAGACTGAACATTGATGAAACTCCGTTTAATCATACTTTTCAGCCTCTATACAACCAGCATTAAGTTTACGCAAAAATTATCAGCCTATCATGTTAACCTTTTCAGTTCAGTTGCTAACTAGTTAAATCAAATTATCTTCCGTTGACCATGTCAGACGGTTGACACCAGTATCGATCATATCAGCAAACCTTCAGTGATACGAGATGAACAGTATTCATCGTGTACTACATGTACAGTATTTCAGGTGTACTCCATGTACCTTACTCCATGTGTACCGTTAATCGATCTTTGATTATCTCAGGCATTTCCACTTGTTGATATACTACTAGATGCTGATGCTGCTCGCGAGTTGAAGGTTTTACCAGATACTGATGCTGCTAACACTTTGGAGACCTCATGAATGCTGATGTTGCTGATACTTTGGAGATTCCACAAGATGCTGATAATGTTCATATTAGGAAGACTCTTCAGAGCAAGGACGAAACTATAAATTCGAAATCCCTGACAAGACTATATTCAACCATCAAACGCTACCATTCCATTCCGTGCTTTTACTTCCTCAGTTAAATGTTGCACTTCACACAGCTATTTTTCAAGAGTGAGGACCGGTACCCTGCCGGCCACTCAGCAAAAATAGTTACATGAATCACGGTCATGATAATGACCGTCAGGAAACTGATAGACAAGGCGGTAATGACAACCACTGTGCTTATATTAATCAGTCAGTAGCCATCGGAACTCTGACACGAACGTGACCAGAAATACAAAGGTCAGTAGTCTAACCGGTCTGCCAATCCTAGCAGTTACCAAAATTTTCAGCCTTGTTCAGATTCATCTACTAAAACACATGTCAAGACATCAGTCAAGACACAGGTCTCTAGTATCATTTCGGAAGGCACATGTGAGGATGCCAGTCAAAATACATGTCATACGAATATTTTCTCAAGGCACGAGTCAAGACTCATAATTGCAGTATGTCTTCTAAACCAGGTCCTCAATAATTCAGGGTACCCTCCGAAGGGGTATACCGTTTTGATATGCCACGCATAAATCAGACCCTTACAATTCAGTTACCGCCACTGGGTATTATTTAGGTTAGACACACAGTATTCATTCTGTGAAGTTACAGACGAACACATTCAGTGAAAGTCGCCACGTTACTCCACGTATTCCTATGTCAGCTTTATTTAGATCATGTATTACTTACCTCCGAGCCAGAAAAGACTCCACAGTATCACCCATATCTATTAAGGTTTTCTTTTCAGTTAACGACGAGATCCGTCTTACTAAATTCCAAACATAGTCCTTTTATTTTCTGCCAGAAAATCAGTACAAGTTGTTATACCTTACAGCAAGTGACTTATTATTCCAAAGCTACGAAGACCTTTTTAGCTACCAGTTATAAATTCACTTCTGAAGTTCTTTGAATTCATGATCAGCAGATTATTCCAAAGTTTCTAGATGTTATTCCAGAAGGTTTTCCTAAAAATTCCTTCCTAACCACGAGACGAAGTTTAACATAGAGCTTGTCTCAAGGACAGAACCTGTTTTAGAACTCTTTATCGCAGGACTCCAGCTGAATTTAAAAGAGTGGCAGGATTTACTACAGGAGTTGCCAGAACGAGGCTTTATGCGTACAAGTGCACCATCAGGAAATGCACCGTCTCTGTCTATCAGGAAGAAGGCCGATAACATGAGATCATGTATCGACCATCAATTGTTTTTACAAAATCACCATTCTTAATCTATGTTCATTCCACGAATAGAAGGTTCATCTGACCTGCTACGATGTCTTAAACATTTTGCCAGAAACACTTCTCGATCATGCTACCATCAGTGACGAGAGAAAGAACATGATATTTTCCAGACTGCTTTTGCATACGTTAAAGTCTCTCTAAAATTTTGATGTATGCTGCTAAACTCCCAAATGCTCTAGCTATATTACGAAATTAGTGAATCAAAGTTCCTACGAATTCTTAAACAAGTTCGTCAGTATAATCATTGATAACATTCTGATCTACTAAACTCTATAGAAGAACACAAGAATCATCTGCTCACAGTGGTACAGATTCTCCAATAGGAAAAAATTATATACGTTGCTTTCCAGATGTGAGTTCCAGATGAACATAGTGGCATTCCTGAGCCACATTATTTCAGTAGAAAGAAATTTCAGAAATCATGCGAAGGTGAAGACCATCACCAGATGGTCAAGATCGACGCCTGTGACTGAAGTATGAAAATTTACCAGAACTCAGTTGACTACTACCGCAGAAATTGCTGACAGTTCTCACTAAAATTCTTTCATGAATTTTTACTTAGATTCCACCAGAATGTACCATAATCGCAGGCAGAATTTTGATAGAAGCAATATAACACAATCAATGCAGCTATGTTCATATCTAGATGCCTGACATACCGCAGGTTCAAGATAGGACACCGACATGCTAATGAGTTGTTACAACCATTAGAAATTTATGAACATAAATGAGATAAGATTTCATGGAGGTTAGTGTCAGTTACCACAGACTCAAGAAGCATGATGCTATCTAAGTCGTTGTTAACCAGTTAAACAAGCCTACACGTCTTCTTTTATCCAAAATGATTACACAGTAACAAATCTACAGGAAATTCAGCAATAGATCGTATGATTCCAAGGTGTTCCATCAACAATCTTGTCAGATAGAAATTAGCATTCGCAAATCAAGCCCACGTTCATGTTCATGATCACGTGTACGTTCGCATTCACGTTCACGTTTATTTTCACTTTCACGCTTACGTCTCATTCGCAGTATGATGCTGTTTTAGTTCATGTTTTGTGATATCTCATGATTTAAGCTCACGTTAGCGTTCATAACATTGTTCACGTTCAGGTTCGTGTTCCATCTCGCGATACGCATTACATAGCTTGTTAGATAGTTACGGAAAGCTTAAGAAACCAGACTCAAATTTAGCACAGCTTTTCCACACTCAGGCAGACGTTTCACGTCTCAGCCCGTGTCGTTTGGTATTCTTCCTCAGTCAGCATAAATTCATGATATGTTCTAATATCACGTTCACAGTATGTTCACGTATCACATTCGATATACTTCATGCACAGCGTTCCTCATACAATTGCGAACCACGTTCACAATTGCTCACATTGCGCGTTCACAACTGTTCATGTAGTTCGTCCCTATATGTTTTCAACAGTTTTCTCAGAGATATAAATGTTATCTTTTAAGGATAATTGTACGTACCATTTTATGTACCCTACATGCTATAGCTTATTCATTCCATCAGATTTAGAAAATCCATCTTATGTATGGAACCAGAAAATATTCAGCATTCATTAGGACAGTGTCATCAGGACCAAGAATTTTCATTATACTTAGACCTTTGAAGGAATCGTTTCGAGCGGAAGGCCACTTGAAATGGAGGAGTCCATCCGGACCTCTCATCCTTTTCCTTCAATAGTTTCAGTTAAGTTGTTTCAGTCATGTCACGTTACATGTCCACTTCAGTCATGTCACGTTTATACCTTCAGCAGCATTATGTTCTATTCGAGGATGAATTATCCTTTCAGCTTACATGTCTTTTCAGTTTACGTGTCCCTTCAGCTCTTATAAACTACATCAGCTTATTACCTTTAATTCGAGGACGAATTCTCCTTTTTAGAGGGGAAGAACTATAAAACCACAACATTATCGTGTCTTTAATTCGAGGACGAATTATATTTTTTAGAGGGGAAGAGTTGTAAAACCCGCCTTAAAAGTCCACGAACATTAATTACGTCCAATCACAGTTTTAATTTAAACGTTTCATAATTAATTATTCAGATAATAGATAACAGTGATAATTCAGATATTACGCAATTATTATTTATTAGTAAATAAATAATCCACGTCAGAATATATTCACGAGGATTAATATACGAACACGTACGCGATGTTTAAAATTCACGAATATTAAAATCACACAGTTTCAGTCTTAATTAAAATCGTGACGTAATTTAATTATTCAAGAAATAATTGTTACTAGTTAATAATTAACTACTAGCTATTCAGTATTACATAGGTATTTATTTTCAAAAAAAAAAATACAATTCAGAAATTTAAAACACAAACACATACGTAAATATTAAATGTGACACGAAAAATAAAAGAGTATGTGTATTGTATGGGCTGCGTTTAAAGCAAGAAAGAAGAAGATGGGTCTTGAGCCCACTACACTAATAACAAAAAAAGGGGGGTGTCCCCTTTTCACTAACAGAAGAAAAAAAAAAGAAACGGGCAATAGGTTTTTTTTTTCTTTCCTAGGGTGGTCGCCGGCTATGAAAACAAAACAAGGAAGAATGCAGTTTTGATCCTTCAAGAAGTCGATTTGTATTCATTGTATAATCCCAATCCCGAAAAGGTAAATCATTCTTTATTATTTTATTTAATTCGTGAAGTAAAAAAAAGAGATAAGAACACGCGAGGGTTGCTGTGGTAATTAGAAATTAATCAGGGTGGTGTTTTGGTGGTGAACAACCACGACCACCAGACCTCGGTGGTGTTACTGTTGCCCAGCCACGAACAAAAACCCAAACAGGGTGCGTTTGGGGCTGCGGTCCCAGCAAGGGTGCGTTTGGGTCTGTACCATCAGCAGGGGGAGTGTTTGGGCTTATAATTAGTGGGAAACCACAAACCCACCAGCGAGTTGTGGTCTTGTGGTTGTCGGCAGCAAAACAAAAACAAACAGGGGGTGTTTGTTTGATAACAGTGGGAACCATAAGCAACCAGCAGTGGCGTTTGGTTTAAGCAGTGGGAACAAACAGTTAGTGGGAAAATATACATAACATTGGGAACTATGTAACTAGCAGTGGGTACTTTAACCCAACAGCAGGAACCACCAAGGGAGTGGTGGCTGCTGTTGGTGACATCAGTAAAAGGAAAAACACAGCCAACCGGCTGTGGTGGTTCTTAGATTTGGGCTGACCCGAGACCAAGTGTCTCGGAAGACTTTTGACCCGGGGTTTCGGGTATACTTTTAGAAAGACATAAACAAGTTTTTATTCAAATTATTTAAATCATTTTATCAAGAAAAGTATATCATGGTTTAACCCCATATAATGTTTTGTTAAATTAATTAGTAAATTAATTTAAAATTTATTTAAGTAGGTTATTAATTTTAAAAAACTTGGTTTTATTCAAATGATTTAATTTTCATGAAAACCATTTTGGAAACCTTTTAATTTAGGAAAATTTTCTATTTATGGCACTTGCTATATATAGTAATATTTTAATACCAGATTATAGTATATTACTATATCAGAATTCAGTATAATATACAAGTAAGTAGAAGTACATGATACACATTTATCAGTAAATATTTAAAGACAGTCAGAGTGATAAAATTATATGTAGAACAGTACATCAATACAAGATCATAATAAAAGAAATTAAGAACTGTAATAATCAGTAACAGTAAACAGTAATCAGAAAACTCATTTCATGTCCCTTATTTATGTAGTATCCGTGAAGTCAGAGTCAATCCATCAACTTTCATTCTTATTTCATTACTGGACACGAGGTGAGGAATTCCCGTCCTTCAGTAAGGACTTCTTTTATGCATGATTAAGATTTCCCGTTTGCAGCCAAATGTTTTCCCCAGTATATGTTCTAAATCTTATTAGTAACCATTTTAATAACTAAGATAAATTTCCTGAGCTTTATATACAAGCATGACCAGTTATGTACTAGTTACGGAGGTACCGTAACCATGATACTAGAGGCACCAGTGTCATGACTCTTCTACGGGGGAGTGATTTCTCGTAGCGTCCCATTTATTTCAGTTTGGCCATTTTATTAGTATTATCAGAGGGGCGTATGGATGCATCCTAGGCTATCAGTTTACAGTTATCAAGTGAATGTGGTGTGTGCTCTACATCCTTCACATTGGAGTTGATCCCTCCACCCAGCACATTATTTAGAGGTCACCCCTCTACAACATGACGAGGTCACCCCTCGACTTATTCATGTAGCAGTTGTTACAGCACATGACCTATATAAGCTCTTGGCAATTAAAATACAATAAATGCATGTTTTCAGATTTAACAGATAACAGTTCAGCTTTATTATTTATAAATCAGACTTTTCAGATTATTCACAGATGCCCGCTGCAACTTTACTTATTAGTCTTACAGCTTCAGTATTTTATCATCTGCTTCATTTCAGTATTTTCTTATCATGCTTTATATCCGTTCACTGGGCGTTATGCTCAGCCGTAGTTCCTTTCATGTTCTAACAGCATGTACATTAGGACATTCTTAGGATTCTGAGAGCATGTGCATTTGGATGGAAGCTATCCAGACTTCTTATTTTATGCACTTCTTACATTATTCTGCTTTTTAGACATTGTTTCGTCCTTTCCTTCAGTATTTACTTTTCATGTTTTGAGCTTATGTTTGGATTACCGATGTTTGATTCCGGTATTCACTTTATGGTCAGTTAATGTTTTATGACATTTACCTTATGCTTTGGTGACACACCATAAATACACGTAACTGTCTACTTATCCAAGTAGGGTGTTACAAGAACTTTCTCGGGTTCCTCAATATAGGATAGATCCTCACGAATCTACTCGAATGGATACAAAACTGTATGCAACGGATGGTAATTATACCCTCTGAGTAAGGATACATGGAACACATTATGAACATGAGATATATGAGGAGGTAACGCTAGACGATATGATACTTCACCGACACGTTCAAGAATTTCAAACGGTCCGATTAAACGAGGACCGAGCTTGCCCTTTAGTCCAAAATGCTTGACGCCACATGCTGATGATACCTTAAGGAAAACATGTTCACCCGACTAGAATTCTAAAGCTCTATGATGTTTATCAACATAGCTCTTCTGACGAGCACAAGCTTCCTGCAGCTTCGCCTTGGCGATGGAAACTTTCTCATTGGTCACCTCTGTCATTTCTGGTCCCTCAATGATTCGTTCTCCAACTTGATCCCAGCAGATTAGAGCATGAAACTTTCTTCCATAAAGCATCTCGAAAGGTGCACACTTAATACTCGCGTGCCAACTATTTTTGTAGGCAAACTCAACCAAGCAAATGTAATCATATGAACTCCCTGTCCATTCCAGTACACAAGCTCGCAACATGTCTTCTAAGGTTTGAACAGTGCGTTCTGACTGACCATCAGTCTGAGGATGAAAGGTTGTGCTAAGCTTAAGTCTGGTGCCCCAAGCTTTCTGCAAACCTTTCCAGAACTTAGACGTGAAATGAGGATCTCTGTCGGATATGATGTTTGATGGAGTACCATGCAGTCGTATGATCTCCTAAAGGAATATATCTGCTAATTTGCTAACTGAGAAATCTTTACTAATTGGAAGAAAATAAGCTAACTTGGTTAAACGATCGACTATGACCCATATATCATCATGCTTCCTCTGAGTCAGTGGAAGTCCAGTAACAAAATCCATGAATATTTTGTCCCACTTCCATTCGGGAATCTCTAACGGTTGTAGTAAACCACTAGCCCGTTGATGTTTTATCTTAACCTATTGGCAGGTTAGACATTTGGAAACAAAAGTAGCAACATCCTGCTTCATGCCACTCCACCATAGATGCTGTTTGAGATCATGGTACATTTTGGTGGATCTTGGATGGATAGAGAATGGAGAGCTGGGAGCTTCAGCCAATAAAGCTTCTCTAAGTGTAAGATCATTCAGAAAACATAGCTTGGTTCCCTGCCATACGATGCCATCTTTGTTTACACAAAATTCTGTCTGTCGATCAAGATTCTGAATAATAGCCCAAATCTCACCATCATCCTTCTGAGATGCCTTGATCCGAGAGATTAAGTCTGGCTCAATTCTCATATTAGCCCAGTACCCATGTTGTCCACGTACTAAGAACTCAATGTCTAGTCACTCTAGGTCACGTATGATCTCTTCTTCTATCTAGATACCAGCAATCATGCCTGAAAACCTGCTGAGAGAATCTGCCACTTCATTCACCTTACCCCGATGGTACTGAAGATTGATGTCATAGTCCTTGAGTAGTTCCAACCATCTTCTCTGCCTCATGTTTAGCTCATGCTGAGTGAATATGTACTTGAGACTCTTGTGATCAATGAAGATATCACATGATTCACCATATAGATAGTGCCTCCAGATTTTAAGTGCAAACACCACTGCTGCTAATTCCAGATCATGGGTAGGATAATTATCCTCATAAGTCTTAAGCTGACGTGATGAATATGCAATCACTTTCCCATGTTGCATGAGTACACAACCAAGTCCTTTACCCGAAGAATCGATATAGATCTGAAATCCACCTGTTCCAGATAGGAGAGTAAGAATAGGTGCAAATACTAACCGCTGCTTAAGTTCTTCAAAGCTCTTCTCCCGCTCATCATTCCAGACGAATTACTCTCCCTTACGCATCAGCTTGGTCAAAGGCAAGGCTAGCCTTGACAAATTCTCCATCAATCTGCGATAATAACCAACTAAGCCCAGAAAATTACGAACCTCATTTGCAGACGTCGGTCTTGGCTATTTAGTGATAGCTTCAACCTTTGAAGGATCCATGGTGATCCCTTCTGCGGAGATAATGTGGCCCAGAAATGCCACCTTGTTTAATCGGAATTCACACTTGGAGAATTTGGCATACAATTGCTTCTGGCGAAGAATATGTAGCAATGTGCGAAGATGTTCCTCATGTTCTTCCTTGGATTTAGAGAAGATGAGAATGTCTTCGATGAACACGATGACAAATTTATCCAGAAATTCATGAAAGACGCGCTTCATTAAGTCCATGAATACCGCTGGAGCATTAGTGAGTTCGAAAGGCATGACTACGAACTCCTAGTGGCCATATCTTGTGCGAAAAGTAGTCTTAAGAATATCCTGCTCCTTCACTCGCAGCTGATGATAACCAGATCGTAGATCAATCTTGGAGAACTGCTTGGCACCTTGCAGTTGGTCGAAAAGATCATCGATACGTGGCAATGGATAACGGTTCCTAATCGTGATCTTGTTCAGCTCACGATAGTCAATGCATAAACGTATGCTTCCATCCTTTATCTTGACGAAAAGTATTGATGCGCCCCATGGTGATACACTCGGACGGATGAAACCTCGCTCTAGTAGGTCCTGCAGTTGGTCTTTTAACTCCTTGAGCTCTATGGGAGCCATGTGATAAGGAGCCTTGGAGATTGGTTGAGCTCCTGGGATGAGCTCATAACCAAACTCTACTTCGCGGATATGTTGTATACCCGAAAGTTCTTCTGGGAATACATCAGGGAATTTAGAAACAACTAGTTGATCTTGGATCGACAGAGCTTCAACAATAATATCCGGAATCATAGCTGTTAGTGCAAACATTACGATGCTTTTTCGATATAATCTCTTTTTGTTTTGTTGATGATAAACGTATAATTCACAATACATTATGTAAAATGTTAAGGTACTCTAATCACTTAAGAATACATTTGTATACTTCTCTCGACACCTCTAAGATCGCATTCGGCATGAATCACTCAAGATATGTACAAACATGTCATTAACCTAACTAAGTGATCAAGGATTAATATTTTCTTAAAACTCACTTTTATACAAAGTGACAAAGTAATTTTTAATTAACTTAATTTTTAAGAAAATGTTTTATTAAAAAGGAAAATGGAAATTTGAATTTGGAATATTCCAAAGAATATTCCCTAAGGTATACTCCAAAGAATATTCTTTAATTTGACTTTAGCATATTCCATATGCCAAAGGAATATCCTTTGAGGGTATTAACTACCCCAGATGGCATATCCCCACTAAAGGACAAATTTGCACGGAATCCAACGCGGAGGTTCCTTAAAGGAACCCGCGGTTCCTTATTGATAAGGAACCGCGGGTAGAGATAAGGAACCGTGGGTGTTTTTGATCGTTGCAATGTTGCCCTATAAATAGTGGATCATTTCTAGATTTTCTTTCAACCCTATTTGCATAGTTTCTTCAAAAATATCTTTAAACCCTTGATTAGTTAGTTTAGATTAATCTTGTTTAAGATGTGATTCTCTCCTTCAATCTCCTCATCCTCTTAAGTGCAAAGAGAAGATCACTCACATATTTGTGATGTGATTAAAGATGAAGTCTTGATGAAGATCATCATGTTCATCATTTTTATTTGTGTCTTGTGTAGATCCAATGTATATGTGTATACTTGGATCACTCTTGTGTAGATCCAATGTATATGGGTATACTTGGATCAATATTGTGTAGATCCAATGTATTTGTGAATACTTGGATTAGTTGTGTTAATCCATTGTATTTGTGAATACTTGGATTAAGTCTTGTGTAAATCCATTGTATATGTGTATACTTGGATTTATGTTGTGTAGATCCAAGTTACATGTGTACACTTGGATATGTGTTTTGTTGAGTTGTAATAGGTAAGAGTTGTGAGTTCTCACTAAACTATAAAGTGATGTGGTTGTGTCTTGTGAGTTCTCACTAAACTATAAAGTGATGTAGTTGTGTCTAGTGAAGTTCTCACTTAGCTTCAAAGTGAAGAGTCGTGAAGATTGGTTCTACCTTTCGATTAGAACTAGACATCTAGCCTTGTGTCGTAAAATGGTGAAGTAGGCAACGTTGTGAAGATTGGTTCTACCTTTCAATTTGAACTCGACATCTAGCCTTGTGTCGTTAAATGGTGAAGTGAGAAACGTTGTGTAGATTGTTCCTACCTAAGATTAGGACTCGACATCTAGCTTAGTGTCGGAAATTATGTAAGCAACGTGTATGGTTTTCTCCGCCTTGAAAGGAGTTTTGTTGACTAGTGAAGTAACTCTCGAGTAAGGTGTACTCGAGGAGTGGAGTAGGGCGAAGAGGAGCTTCGTGACCGAACCACTATAAATCATCGTGTCGGTACTTTTCTTTACATTTATATCTTTACTATTATAGATGTATTTATATGTTGTGTGTTGTGTGCATCTCATAATCTAAACATCTAAGTTGCGAAAAAGCTAAGGCTTAGTACGTGTGTGCTTCGTGTTTAAATTATGGTCAAGTGTGCATCCTTTAGTCTAAACATCTTAGTTGCGGAAAATCTAAGGCTTAGTACGTGTGTGCTTAGTGTTTAGACTATTGCTTGATGTACACTTGATTTGATGTATTTGTGTGTTTCCTTACTTATAGTTATTATCTATTACAAACACATCTCATATCTAGTCAAGCTTAATCGAGAATTTGATACAAATGATTGTCAAGGTTTATAACGTATCAATATTTGGTATCCACTGTAGGCGGTTCTTTATTGAGCCCGTGGTTCTTTATTGATAAGGAACCGCGGTGATATTTAAGGAACCGCGACCAGCGGAATAAACGCAATGCTTTGAAAATGAACTAGAAACTATTCAACCCCCCCCTTCTAGTTTCTACAATTGGTATCAGAGCGAGGTTATTCAAGATCTTTGAAGTATATTGTACTTTAAAGCTTGGATCGATCTTTGCTCTCTTTTTCAAAACAAATGGTTTTTAAAATGAAAACGGTTTTTAAAAATAGAGATGATCTTTGTATCAAATTGTTCATGAAGAGTGATTACTTATGAAATGTGTTTCATTCGTACAAGTTTTGGTGTTAAATAAACTTTGTATAATAGCTTGAATTAAATCTTTTCATGTTTGGAAGTATAAAAATCTTTTGTGTCATAATTAACTCTAAAATACGAGTTCTATGTGTCTAAAATGATTTTTTAGAGTCCTAAGTCCTTCCAAAAAGTTACCAAATGATTTTGGCCAAACACCCCATTTTTGTCCTCTGGACGCGGTTCTTTATATATTCCCCACGGTTCCTTATCAATATGGAACCGTGGTCAGTCCGACACAGATTTTTGAAAATTTTGAAAAATCATATAAAATCAACCGTATTCCGTAGAAGTCGTGCCACCCGTCATTTCGAACGTAATTGAATTTTATTTCAATTAAAAATGCTTCCAAACCTTTATTCAAACTTTAAAATTTGGATGGTTTCTAAGTTCCATACTTTGTCCAAAGTATTGAGCATCGGTTTGTCGTAAAACATGTGTTTTACTCTTTTCTATTAAGTTGGACATCTTTTGGTGATATATCTTTGAAAATTGATATACTTACAAAGTGTTAAACTTAATTAAATTTTAAATTGGTCAAAGACTATTTTCAAATAAAATCAAGCTATGAATATTTGGTTGTATCTAACACTCAAAACATGAACGAATGCTTTTATGTGTTAAGCTAATTGTTTGTGTGTGTTTACTTGTGTGTTATTATTATCTAGACATTATTAAGTGTTCCTTGCTATTTGTAGTAGTATTGCTTATATGTCTAGTCTCTTGTGCCTTGCTTGGTATTTGTTAGTATCTAGTTTTTCCTAATTAGGATGTATGCTAGATTTCTTGCATTTTAGTTGCAACATTATGTGTGCATTGCATATAGGATTAACATCTCTTTGTTTACAAATGTTACATAAACATTTTGTACACCTTGGCATGTTCTTTAACACTTTTAGGTTTGAAAGCTTTGGGAGCTTGTCGAATCTATTGATTTAGGTCGTCTTACTCGATCATTGTGTTATTAGTTCAAGTAGATAAATGTCTCACTATAAAACATGAAACACCCTTTGAAACTCTTAGCTATTTTATCTTAAAAGAGTGTTTGTGGGAATCAAGAAAGATTTTGATTAAATATCAATGCACTATTAAAACTATGATTGGTATCATTATCGAATCTAATTGACATGTTTTTTAGTGTAGACATGAATGTTGTTTGTTAATAATATACATCGGATCATAACTCACACTTGTGTTGATGGTGTACTTGTTCAAATTGTTAGACATATTTTGTTTAATAATTACTTATAATGTACAATAGAGTCGGTTTGATAACTTAGATGTTTCATCTGAAATACTCAAGTAATTTACATTGCTATGCAATTTATAAATGTGTCATTTCCAAAAGACCAATCAAGAGTGTTCCTTTGGTTTGTGTAAACTTTGTTTATACACTTCAAAGTTATTGGCCTCAAGTTCGATTAAGGTAAATAACCTTAACTAGACTTGTTTGACAAGATATGCAATGGTGCATTCTTAACCCTCATTAGGTCATGCATTGTGTCGCCATGCAAGTTTCATCCTTGCTAAACTTTATTAGGCAAATGTTGGAATTACATTTTGCCTAACTTGAGAATGACTACTATAGAATTTATGCACTAGGATCTTAATTTGACCTAACGGTTGAATTACTTCCATGTGAGAAGTTGAGTTGGTGTATAACTCGTAAAAATGGTCGTGTTTAGCCTTAGTTGAGCACCTCTAGTGATAGTCTCATACTCATTCTCTAAATTGGCTAAATGGCTCTTCCTATATATGACTAATGATAGTTTACTTTGATGAACTTTGTATGTAATTAGGAGTCTTTTTCTTTTGTAGCCATTAGGTTTTTCTTAACTTTCCTCCTACGTGCTAATTGAACCTATGTGTTTTTCCTTTGTGTGTGTTCTAGTTTTTATTGCTCTTAAGCATGACTTTATGATAAGTTAGACTAGAACATTAGGATTTGCTGAACTGGAAAATCCTCCATTCACCACCGAAACCAAGCCTCTATAGGCGGTTCTTTAAATAGACCGCGACTCCATATCAATATGGAACCGCCGGTGGAGATAAAGAACCGCGGGCATAAGCTCTTAAATTCGGGTTTTCTGAAACTTCCCAATTGTTCCAACACCCTTTGGAATCTTTGTTCCAAACTTTTATCACTCCCTCATCCTTTTAAACCCTCCTTGTTAACCATGTTCTTCACACTTCAAACCACTCATATTTACCCTTCATTACAACCATGGTTTCAAGAACCTCAAAATCACCCAAAACCTCCTCTTCAAAGAGGAACCTCAAAATCAAGATTAAGTTGCCCAAACTTAACTCTTCACCTTTTGCCACACCTAAGAATGAGATTGTGCCCATTCTCATCTCTTCATCACCCTCACCACCTCTTGCACCATGCAAGACTACCTCAACCCATGGTACCAACCATTCACATGGTTCTACCTCATCTTCATTCCAATCTAGAATGAATGAGTTAACCTCACCCTTCACTCCTAGTACTCTCTTGGATGTGACTACTCAACCTCAACCTATCCAAAGCATTCCCTTTGAGAATGACTTTGTTTAACCCTTGGTGACTTCACCTTTTACCCCACCAAATTCACCCACTTCACCCATCTCATCTTTGGAGAACATACCGCATCCTCCACCACCCACATCACCCATCACCTTGTCTTATAATTAAGCATGTGCATTGCTTATTAATAAGACAACCAATTTAAGAAAATCTTTGATTTCTAGTGTAACTAGGATTAAAATTATGCTTAAGTTTTAGGCTCGAGTTTCATACATAGTTGTATGATCTTTATGTTCTTTCATGATTTTCAAAATGATTTATCTATGTGTCTTGGATCTTGTTGTTATTATGTTTCTTTCTTTTCTCTTATTTTGAGTCCTTTTCTTAAACTAATAAGAATTAAGATTCTCCTTGTAGATTTACACTTCATGTAGCTTGATTTGTGATATCTAGATAGATGACTTGCTTGTATGCTACTTGCTTATATGTCTTCTTGTTTATCCTTATGCTATATGATTAATTGCTAAGTTAATGAATGCATGCTTATTATAAAGGTTTTGTCTTTGTCAAGCAATTTCGATATAATATCTCTTAGATGTGTCTAACTCATGCATGTCCTTAAATGCTAAGTGCTAACATGATTTACTTAGTCTTCTCTTTTTAAGTAATTATGTTTCTTGCATGCCATATGTGTTAATTGCGCACCTTCTCTACATTGGTTTATTGTAGACTTTATTAGGCTTGCCTTTTCTAGATAAGTCTTTAGAGTACATTTAGCCTTGCACATTAATATCTATGATTTTTACTTTGATGCTTGCTTAATTGCTACTACATGCTTATGCTTACATTTTTAGGCTTACATGCTTATGATTACATTAGGCATTGCATGAATTATCCTATGTGCTTACTTGATTATGTGTTAGATTTTGTACTAACTCTTTCATGTCTTCTTGAGCTTCTTTTGAGTTTCTTCTCTCGTTTTCTTTCGAGTTTTCACTATCACCTTCTAAGGTATAGTATTCATGAATCAATTTGTGAAGTTATCCTTAACTTCTTTAATTGAGTTTCTCTTGGTTTATTTTAATCATGCCTCTCTAAGTCAAGTCTCTCTCTTCTATCTTTCTAAACTAAGTTGAGTCGAGCCTCACCCTTTCCTCATCATGTAATTGTTCTTTAAACATTCACAAAGATTGAGAAGAGCTACGAAAATTTGAGCATGTAGTTTATCGTATGCTAAACACCATCCATCTTGGTCTTTCTATTCTTTGGCTTATTTGATCTCTTTTTCTATATCATTGAGTCATCTTTTTTGTGTCGACATTCATAAGCATCCTTGCCTAAAATGTCTTTGGTTTTATATTTTTCGTTCTTCTCGTTTTTTTAGAGTCGATTGAGGTGGATTGGGTGATTCCAACAATTCTAAATTTTTAACCTTTTGAGAGGATTTTGGTTAAATCTTGAATTTTCTTGGGTGATTCCAAAAATTCTAAGCTTTTAGCCCTTTGACATATTATCATTACAATTAGTATGGATGTTTCTTCTCTACCTCTATTCCAACAATTATGAATTGATCTTGTCAAGATCCTCTCCTTTGACTTGTTTTTGGATTGATAGCATCGCGTGCACACTTATTTCTTCAATGCTTGTCATTGTTTGTGCAAACGACTTGTTTATCATCCTTATTTTTTTCTTTTCATCATAGTCCTTCTTTCTCTCTTTTCGACTATGTGGAATTGGTTTTTTTTGTCATTGTCATACTCTCTTTGATTTGGTATTTCTTGCCAAAATATTAAAAGTGGAGTGTTCTCTCGACAATATTTTCCACTTAAATTGGACATCTCTTTCTCTTTTGGTGTCACCAAAATAAGTTGGGTTCTATTTTCTTTCTAATAGCCCTCTTGTTTTTCTTAACTTGTCATATTTTTGACACTTCTAAAAGTTAAGATTGTTTTAGCTTTCTCTCGAGTCCCTCTTTTTTTACTCGAGTTGTTTAAAGCTAACTCCGTTTGGGCGACATCTCATTATGCATATGCTCTTGTCCACTAACTTTGTTTTGTAGGACACTTCTAACCTAATTTTGTAGCTCGTCACTATTCTTGCTTTGTTGGTGACTCAAGCAAGGGGGAGCTCATATCAAAGGGGAGCATTTGCAAGAGTTCAAGTCATTACATTTGCGATCGTTGACTCACTCAAATTGCATTCATCGAACATCTTGCAAGTAATGCATTTTGGACACTCGTAGATAAGCATATTATTATGCTTGGAGTTGGTTAACCTAGGGTGGTTGAAGACTTCACTAGGATGACGCAAGCTCAATATTTTTGTATGATGGGTTTATGGTTTGGATTCTCGCCTCTCAAACGACAACCACAATGGATGATTAGATTTTTGGATGCATGTTCTCTCGAAGTCGATCCTCTTCTTCTACAAATGAAGACTACCTTTTTGATTCGACAAAAGGGGGAGAAGTAAGTGTAAACGAGTAACTTATGCATTTTAATATGTGTTGCGGTTTACTTGTTTGTCATCATCAAAAAAGGGGGGATTGTAAGTGAAAACATTACGATGCTTTGTCGATATAATCTCTTTATGTTTTATTGATGACAAACGTATAATTCGCAATACATTATGTAAAATGTTAAGGTACTCGTAATCACTCAAGAATACATTTGTATACTTCTCTCGACACCTCCAAGATCGCATTCGGTATGAATCACTCAAGGTATGTACAAACATGTCATTAACCTAACTAAGTGATCAAGGATTAATATTTTCTTAAGACTCACTTTTATACAAAGTGACAAAGTAATTTTTAATTAACTTAATTTTTAAGAAAATGTTTTATTAAAAAGAAAAATAGAAATTTGAATTTGGAATATTCCAAAAAATATTCCCTAAGGTATACTCCATAGAATATTCTTTAATTTGAATTTGGCATATTCCATATGCCAAAGGAATATCCTTTGAGGGTATTAACTACCCCAGATGGCATATCCCCACTAAAGGACAAATTTGCACGGACTCTAACGCGGAGGTTCCTTAAAGGAACCCGCGGTTCCTTATTGATAAGAAACCGCGGGTAGAGATAAGGAACCGTGGGTGTTTTTGACCGTTGCAATGTTGCCCTATAAATAGTGGATCATTTCCAGATTTTCTTTCAACCCTTTTTGCACAGTTTCTTTAAAAACATCTTTAAACCCTTGATTAGTTAGTTTAGATTAATCTTGTTTAAGATGTGATTCTCTCCTTCAATCTCCTCATCCTCTTAAGTGCAAAAAGAAGATCACTCACACACTTGTGATGTGATTAAAGACGAAGTCTTGATGAAGATCATCATGTTCATCATTTTTATTTGTGTCTTGTATAGATCCAATGTATATGTGTATACTTGGATCAATCTTGTGTAGATCCAATGTTTATGGGTATACTTGGATCAATATTGTGTAGATCCAATGTATTTGTGAATACTTGGATTAGTTGTGTTAATCCATTGTATTTATGAATACTTGGATTAAGTCTTGTGTAAATCCATTGTATATGTGTATACTTGGATTTATGTTGTGTAGATCCAAGTTACATGTGTACACTTGGATATGTGTTTTATTGAGTTGTAATAGGGAAGAGTTGTGAGTTCTCACTAAACTATAAAGTGATGTGGTTGTGTCTTGTGAGTTCTCACTAAACTATAAAGTGATGTAGTTGTGTCTAGTGAAGTTCTCACTTAGCTTCAAAGTGAAGAGTTGTGAATATTGGTTCTACCTTTCGATTAGAACTAGACATCTAGCCTTGTGTCGTAAAATGGTGAAGTAGGCAACGTTGTGAAGATTGGTTCTACCTTTCAATTTGAACTCGACATCTAGCCTTGTGTCGTTAAATGGTGAAGTGAGAAATGTTGTGTAGATTGTTCCTACCTAAGATTAGGACTCGACATCTAGCTTAGTGTCGGAAATTATGTAAGCAACGTGTATGGTTTTCTCCGCCTTGAAAGGAGTTTTGTTGACTAGTGAAGTAACTCTCGAGTAAGGTGTACTCGAGGAGTGGAGTAGGGCGAAGAGGAGCTTCGTGACCGAACCACTATAAATCATTGTGTCGATACTTTCCTTTACATTTATGTCTTTACTATTATAGATGTATCTATATGTTGTGTGTTGTGTGCATCTCATAATCTAAACATCTAAGTTGCGAAAAAGCTAAGGCTTAGTACGTGTGTGCTTCGTGTTTAAATTATGGTCAAGTGTGCATCCTTTAGTCTAAACATCTTAGTTGCGGAAAAGCTAAGGCTTAGTACGTGTGTGCTTAGTGTTTAGACTATTGCTTGATGTACACTTGATTTGATGGATTTGTGTTTCCTTACTTATAGTTATTATCTATTACAAACACATCTCATATCTAGTCAAGCTTAATCGAGAATTTGATACAAATGATTGTCAAGGTTTATAACGTATCAATATTTGGTATCCACTGTAGGCGGTTCTTTATTGAGCCCGTGGTTCTTTATTGATAAGGAACCGCGGTGATATTTAAGGAACCGCGACCAGTGGAATAAACGAAATGTTTTGAAAATGAACTAGAAACTATTCACCCCCCCCTTCTAGTTTCTACAATTGGTATCAGAGCGAGGTTATTCAAGATCTTTGAAGTATATTGTACTTTAAAGCTTGGATCGATCTTTTCTCTCTTTTTCAAAACAAATGGTTTTTAAAATGAAAACGGTTTTTAAAAATAGAGATGATCTTTGTATTAAATTGTTCATGAAGAGTGATTACTTATGAAATGTGTTTCATTCGTACAAGTTTTGGTGTTAAATAAACTTTGTATAATAGCTTGAATTAAATCTTTTCATGTTTGGAAGTATAAGAATCTTTTGTGTCATAATTAACTCTAAAATACGAGTTCTATGTGTCTAAAATGATTTTTTAGAGTCCTAAGTCCTTCCAAAAAGTTACCAAATGATTTTGGCCAAAAAACCCATTTTTGTCCTCTGGACGCGGTTCTTTATATATTCCCCACGGTTCCTTATCAATATGGAACCGCGGTCAGTCCGACACAGATTTTTGAAAACTTTGAAAAATCATATAAAATCAACCGTATTCCGTAGAAGTCGTGCCACCCGTCATTTCGAACGTAATTGAATTTTATTTCAATTAAAAATGCTTCCAAACCTTTATTCAAACTTTAAAATTTGGATGGTTTCTAAGTTCCATACTTTTTCCAAAGTATTGAGCATCGGTTTGTCGCAAAACTTGTGTTTTACTCTTTTCTATTAAGTTGAACATCTTTTGGTGATATATCTTTGAAAATTGATATACTTACAAAGTGTTAAACTTAATTAAATTTTAAATGGGTCAAAGACTATTTTCAAATAAAATCAAGCTATGAATACTTTGTTGTATCTAACACTCAAAACATGAACGAATGCTTTTATGTGTTAAGCTAATTGTTTGTGTGTGTTATTATTATGTAGACATTATTAAGTGTTCCTTGCTATTTGTAGTAGTATTGCTTATATGTCTAGTCTCTTGTGCCTTGCTTGGTATTTGTTAGTATCTAGTTTTTCCTAATTAGGATGTATGCTAGATTTCTTGCATTTTAGTTGCAACATTATGTGTGCATTGCATATAGGATTAACATCTCTTTGTTTACAAATGTTACATAAACATTTTGTACACCTTGGCATGTTCTTTAACACTTTTAGGTTTGAAAGCTTTGGGAGCTTGTCAAATCTATTGATTTAGGTCGTCTTACTCGATCGTTGTGTTATTAGTTCAAGTAGATAAATGTCTCACTATAAAACATGAAACACCCTTTGAAACTCTTAGCTATTTTATCTTAAAAGAGTGTTTGTGGGAATCAAGAAAGATTTTGATTAAATATCAATGCACTATTCAAACTATGATTGGTATCATTATCGAATCTAATTGACATGTTTTTTAGTGTAGACATGAATGTGGTTTGTTAATAATATACATCGGATTATAACTCACACTTGTGTTGATGGTGTTATATTGAATCTACTTGTTCAAATTGTTAGACATATTTTGTTTAATAATTACTTATAATGTACAATAGAGTCGGTTTGATAACTTGGATGTTTCATCTGAAATACTCAAGTAATTTACATTGATATGCAATTTATAAATGTGTCATTTCCAAAAGACCAATCAAGAGTGTTCCTTTGGTTTGTGTAAACTTTGTTTATACACTTCAAAGTTATTGGCCTCAAGTTCGATTAAGGTAAATAACCTTAACTAGACTTGTTTGACAAGATATGCAATGGTGCATTCTTAACCCTCATTAGGTCATGCATTGTGTCGCCATGCAAGTTTCATCCTTGCTAAACTTTATTAGGCAAATGTTGGAATTACATTTTGTCTAACTTGAGAATGACTACTAGAGAATTTATGCACTAGGATCTTAATTTGACCTAACGGTTGAATTACTTCCATGTGGGAAGTTGAGTTGGTGTATAACTCGTAAAAATGGTCGTGTTTAGCCTTAGTTGAGCACTTCTAGTGATAGTCTCATACTCATTCTCTAAATTAGCTAAATGGATCTTCCTATATATGACTAATGATAGTTTACTTTGATGAACTTTGTATGTCATTAGGAGTCTTTTTCTTTTGTAGCCATTAGGTTTTTCTTAACTTTCCTCCTACGTGCTAATTGAACCTATGTGTTTTTCCTTTGTGTGTGTTCTAGTTTTTATTGCTCTTAAGCATGACTTTATGATAAGTTAGACTAGAACATTAGGATTTGCTGAACTGGAAAATCCTCCATTCACCACCGAAACCAAGCCTCTGTAGGCGGTTCTTTAAATAGACCGCGACTCCATATCAATATGGAACCGCCGGTGGAGATAAAGAACCGCGGGCATAAGCTCTTAAATTCGGGTTTTCTGAAACTTCCCAATTGTTCCAACACCCTTTGGAATCTTTGTTTCAAAACTTTTATCACTCCCTCATCCTTTTAAACCCTCCTTGTTAACCATGTTCTTCACACTTCAAACCACTCATATTTACCCTTCATTACAACCATGGTTTCAAGAACCTCAAAATCACCCAAAACCTCCTCTTCAAAGAGGAACCTCAAAATCAAGATTAAGTTGCCCAAACTTAACTCTTCACCTTTTGCCACACCTAAGAATGAGATTGTGCCCATTCTCATCTCTTCATCACCCTCACCACCTCTTGCACCATGCAAGACTACCTCAACCCATGGTACCAACCATTCACATGGTTCTACCTCATCTTCATTCCAATCTAGAATGAATGAGTTAACCTCACCCTTAACTCCTAATATTCTCTTGGATGTGACTACTCAACCTCAACCTATCCAAAGCATTCCCTTTGAGAATGACTTTGTTTAACCCTTGGTGACTTCACCTTTTACCCCACCAAATTCACCCACTTCACCCATCTCACCTTTGGAGAACATACCGCATCCTCCACCACCCACATCACCCATCACCTTGTCTAATAATTAAGCATGTGCATTGCTTATTAATAAGACAATCAATTTAAGAAAATCTTAGATTTCTAGTGTAACTAGGATTAAAATTATGCTTAAGTTTTAGGCTCGAGTTTCATACATAGTTGTATGATCTTTATGTTCTTTCATGATTTTCAAAATGATTTATCTATGTGTCTTGGATCTTGTTGTTATTATATTTCTTTCTTTTCTCTTATTTTGAGTCCTTTTCTTAAACTAATAAGAATTAGGATTCTCCTTGTAGATTTACACTTCATGTAGCTTGATTTGTGATATCTAGATAGATGACTTGCTTGTATGCTACTTGCTTATATGTCTTCTTGTTTATCCTTATGCTATATGATTAATTGCTAAGTTAATGAATGCATGCTTATTATAAAGGTTTTGTCTTTGTCAAGCAATTTCGATATAATATCTCTTAGATGTGTCTAACTCATGCATGTCCTTAAATGCTAAGTGCTAACATGATTTACTTAGTCTTCTCTTTTTAAGTAATTATGTTTCTTGCATGCCATATGTGTTAATTGCGCACCTTCTCTACATTGGTTTATTGTAGACTTTATTAGGCTTGCCTTTTCTAGATAAGTCTTTAGAGTACATTTAGCCTTGCACATTAATATCTATGATTTTTACTTTGATGCTTGCTTAATTGCTACTACATGCTTATGCTTACATTTTTAGGCTTACATGCTTATGATTACAGTAGGCATTGTATGAATTATCCTATATGCTTACTTGATTATGTGTTAGATTTTGTACTAACTCTTTCATGTCTTCTTAAGCTTCTTTTGAGTTTCTTCTCTCGTTTTCTTTCGAGTTTTCACTATCACCTTCTAAGGTATAGTATTCATGAATCAATTTGTGAAGTTATCCTTAACTTTTTTTAATTGAGTTTCTCTTGGTTTATTTTAATCATGCCTCTCTAAGTCAAGTCTCTCTCTTCTATCTTTATAAACTAAGTTGAGTCGAGCCTCACCCTTTCCTCATCATGTAATTGTTCTTTGAACATTCACAAAGATTGAGAAGAGCTACGAAAATTTGAGCATGTAGTTTATCGTATGCTAAACACCATCCATCTTGGTCTTTCTATTCTTTGGCTTATTTGATCTCTTTTTCTATATCATTGAGTCATCTTTTTTGTGTCGACATTCATAAGCATCCTTGCCTATAATGTCTTTGGTTTTATATTTTTCGTTCTTCTCGTTTTTTTAGAGTCGATTGAGGTGGATTGGGTGATTCCAACAATTCTAAGTTTTTAACCTTTTGAGAGGATTTTGGTTAAATCTTGAATTTTCTTGGGTGATTCCAAAAATTCTAAGCTTTTAGCCCTTTGACATATTATCATTACAATTAGTATGGATGTTTCTTCTCTACCTCTATTCCAACAATTATGAATTGATCTTGTCAAGATCATCTCCTTTGACTTGTTTTTGGATTGATAGCATCGCGTGCACACTTATTTCTTCAATGCTCGTCATTATTTGTGCAAACGACTTGTTTATCATCCTTATTTTTTTCTTTTCATCGTAGTCCTTCTTTCTCTCTTTTCGACTATGTGGAATTGGTTTTTTTTGTCATTATCATACTCTCTTTGATTTGGTATTTCTTGCCAAAATATTAAAAGTGGAGTGTTCTCTCGACAATATTTTCCACTTAAATTGGACATCTCTTTCTCTTTTGGTGTCACCAAAATAAGTTGGGTTCTATTTTCTTTCTAATAGCCCTCTTGTTTTTCTTAACTTGTCATATTTTTGACACTTCTAAAAGTTAAGATTGTTTTAGCTTTCTCTCGAGTCCCTCTTTTTTTACTCGAGTTGTTTAAAGCTAACTCCGTTTGGGCGACATCTCATTATGCATATGCTCTTGTCCACTAACTTTGTTTTGTAGGACACTTCTAACCTAATTTTGTAGCTCGTCACTATTCTTGCTTTGTTGGTGACTCAAGCAAGGGGGAGCTCATATCAAAGGGGAGCATTTGCAAGAGTTCAAGTCATTACATTTGCGATCGTTGACTCACTCAAATTGCATTCATCGAACATCTTGCAAGTAATGCATTTTGGACACTCGTAGATAAGCATATTATTATGCTTGGAGTTGGTTAACCTAGGGTGGTTGAAGACTTCACTAGGATGACGCAAGCTCAATATTTTTGTATGATGGGTTTATGGTTTGGATTCTCGCCTCTCAAACGACAACCACAATGGATGATTAGATTTTTGGATGCATGTTCTCTCGAAGTCGATCCTCTTCTTCTACAAATGAAGACTACCTTTTTGATTCGACAAAAGGGGGAGAAGTAAGTGTAAACGAGTAACTTATGCATTTTAATATGTGTTGCGGTTTACTTGTTTGTCATCATCAAAAAGGGGGAGATTGTAAGTGAAAACATTACGATGCTTTGTCGATATAATCTCTTTATGTTTTGTTGATGACAAACGTATAATTCACAATACATTATGTAAAATGTTAAGGTACTCGTAATCACTCAAGAATACATTTGTATACTTCTCTCGACACCTCCAAGATCGCATTCGGTATGAATCACTCAAGGTATGTACAAACATGTCATTAACCTAACTAAGTGATCAAGGATTAATATTTTCTTAAAACTCACTTTTATACAGTGACAAAGTAATTTTTAATTAACTTAATTTTTAAGAAAATGTTTTATTAAAAAGAAAAATAGAAATTTGAATTTGGAATATTCCAAAAAATATTCCCTAAGGTATACTCCATAGAATATTCTTTAATTTTAATTTAGCATATTCCATATGCCAAAGGAATATCCTTTGAGGGTATTAACTACCCCAGATGGCATATCCCCACTAAAGGACAAATTTGCACGGACTCCAACGCGGAGGTTCCTTAAAGGAACCCGCGGTTCCTTATTGATAAGAAACCGCGGGTAGAGATAAGGAACCGTGGGTGTTTTTGACCGTTGCAATGTTGCCCTATAAATAGTGGATCATTTCCAGATTTTCTTTCAACCCTTTTTGCACAGTTTCTTTAAAAACATCTTTAAACCCTTGATTAGTTAGTTTAGATTAATCTTGTTTAAGATGTGATTCTCTCCTTCAATCTCCTCATCCTCTTAAGTGCAAAAATAAGATCACTCACACACTTGTGATGTGATTAAAGACGAAGTCTTGATGAAGATCATCATGTTCATCATTTTTATTTGTGTCTTGTGTAGATCCAATGTATATGTGTATACTTGGATCAATCTTGTGTAGATCCAATGTTTATGGGTATACTTGGATCAATATTGTGTAGATCCAATGTATTTGTGAATACTTGGATTAGTTGTGTTAATCCATTGTATTTGTGAATACTTGGATTAAGTCTTGTGTAAATCCATTGTATATGTGTATACTTGGATTTATGTTGTGTAGATCCAAGTTACATGTGTACACTTGGATATGTGTTTTATTGAGTTGTAATAGGTAAGAGTTGTGAGTTCTCACTAAACTATAAAGTGATGTGGTTGTGTCTTGTGAGTTCTCACTAAACTATAAAGTGATGTAGTTGTGTCTAGTGAAGTTCTCACTTAGCTTCAAAGTGAAGAGTCGTGAAGATTGGTTCTACCTTTCGATTAGAACTCGACATCTAGCCTTGTGTCGTAAAATGGTGAAGTAGGCAACGTTGTGAAGATTGGTTCTACCTTTCGATTAGAACTCGACATCTAGCCTTGTGTCATTAAATGGTGAAGTGGGCAACGTTGTGTAGATTGGTCCTACCTAAGATTAGGACTCGACATCTAGCTTAGTGTCAGAAATTTTGTAAGCAACGTGTATGGTTTTCTCCGCCTTGAAAGGAGTTTTGTTGACTAGTGAAGTAACTCTCGAGTAAGGTGTACTCGAGGAGTGGAGTAGGGCGAAGAGGAGCTTCGTGAGCGAACCACTATAAATCATCGTGTCGGTACTTTTCTTTACATTTATATCTTTACTATTATAGATGTATTTATATGTTGTGTGTTGTGTGCATCTCATAATCTAAACATCTAAGTTGCAGAAAAGCTAAGGCTTAATACGTGTGTGCTTCGTGTTTAAATTATGGTCAAGTGTGCATCCTTTAGTCTAAACATCTTAGTTGCGGAAAAGCTAAGGCTTAGTACGTGTGTGCTTAATGTTTAGATTATTGCTTGATGTACACTTGATTTGATGTATTTGTGTGTTTCCTTACTTATAGTTATTATCTATTACAAACACATCTCATATCTAGTCAAGCTTAATCGAGAATTTGATACAAACGATTGTCAAGGTTTACAACGTATCAATATTTGGTATCCACTGTAGGTGGTTCTCTATTGAGCCCGCGGTTATTTATTGATAAGGAACCGCGGTGATATTTAAGGAACCGCGGCCAGTGGAATAAACGAAATGTTTTGAAAATGAACTAGAAACTATTCAACCCCCCCCCCCTTCTAGTTTCTACAGTAGCTAAGAAGCCTTCGTAGCCATGAGCTAGTAAAGCACGGGCTTGTAAGGCGGAAATGATTTGCACAGACTTGCCTCGTATGAAACCATTATGAATGTGCTCTGGATCTCGAACATCGCCGAAGATCACTCGATAAGTATGGAAATCTATGGTGGCATGGTGTTTAGCTAACCAGTCCATGCCTAAGATTAGATCAAATTCGTACATATCCAAAGGAAGTGCGTCTACTGGGCGAACCTTATCATCAAATTCTAGGGGAAGATCTTTGTACACATGGGTAATACGCACAAAGTCTCGCATTGGCATAAATATACTTAATATGTTATCTAGTGGCATGGGGATCTTATTAATACTAGTGGCATACGTAGTGGATACAACTGAATGAGTTGCACCAGTATCGAATAAAACATAGGCAGCATGTCTGTACATAAAGAGGATGCCAATGATAGTACCTGAAGACTTATTCGCCTGATCTCTGGTGGTAGTGTAGACACAACCTGAAGCTGGTGGTAGTGTAGACACAACCTGAAGCTAGTGGCTTAGGACAATATATAAAAATGAACGTACATATTTGAATAATATGGTAACGCTTCATGACTGAAATTTATACCTCTTCTCTGGACGAGATGGCTCCTCATAGTCGTCTCTCTCATGGACCATCTCCAAGCTACGTGTTGCGTCTGCCACTTGTGACTCATTAGTGAAAGTGGCACTAAGTAGCCGATCAACGGTCGAGGAGTGAAGGGCCCAGCAAAAGTTCTTCGCTTGCTCTTTAGCTGTACCAGCAGCAGCGCCCAGAAATCTAGCTAACCTGAGGAATCTCTGCATAAACTCCGTGCTGTTCTCACCAATTCTCTGACAAATAGCATGGTAGTCACTATTAAGCCGCTCCTGCTCAGCTATAGGAAATAACTAATTGTAGAACAGTTCCTTGAATTGATCTCAGGTCAAAGCAGCCAACCATACATCACCTCTATTTGTCAGCTTGTATGCTCTCCACCAAGCTAGTGCATCGCCTTCGAACTTATAGCAAGCCAACCTTGCCTTGTAAATTCCATCACATCCCATGGCATCAAAGATTTTCTCCATGTGTGAGACCTAGTTCTCAGCATTAGATGGGACCTCAGCTTTCTCAAATGCCCTAGACTTCTGTTTGTTAAATCTCTCTAGCCATGTGTGTAGAGTAACAGGTGGAGGAGGAGGAGGAGGGTTGTTCTGATTCGGGATGTTATGATATTCATCCCAGATCTGATTCTTGATTTGTGGGAGCATAGCTTGCAAAGCTGCTTTGACAGCTGCAGCCAGTTCCTGCTTAGTTCGTGTGTTGATCATCTGACAGTTTAAAAGAGGAATACGCAAAATGATTAATCTGTTAGAAACATAGAATAACATAAGAAATGCTTGAAGAGCTTATGAAGGCATAGCCAACCAAAACATCCATTGGCAATGGTGGACGCTTATGGGTCGGTCCATAAAACAAAAATTACATGAGCCAGGGTGAACGGCTATGGGTCGGTTCACAAAATAAAATTCGAATGAAAAGCACATGCGACTAAATATGGTCAGTCCTGTACCAGCCATTACTTAGTCAAAACTTAACAGAAAACAATGATGCATGAAATGAAATGAATAAAATTTACTGTCAGTTTAAGAAGACTCTTGTGACTACAGGTCGAAACCTTGGCTCTTATACCATAATTGTAACATCCCACTTTGATAAGTGGATCGTTACGTAGTAATTATGGTGTGTAATCAAATCATGCAAGGTAAATGTCTAAAACATTAAATGACCAAAAAGGAATCCGGAAACAAACATCGGTTCCAAACATAAGCTCCACACACAATGCATAAGTATAGAAATGTATGATAGGACCAAACAATGTCCAGCAAAGCAAAAGTATGTAAATGCATTAAAAGAAGTGAAGACAAGGGAGCCTCCATCCAAATGCACGTACTCTTGATAATCCTAGCTTTGCCCTTTAGTACCTGCCGTATTGGGACATAGAAAGAAAATACGGCTGAGCAATACGCTCAGTGTGCGGATATATGACAATGAAATGTAAAGCATAAACATAAGCAAGAAATGAAGTACAACGGAATAAGTGTAAGTCCTAGAAAACCTGGTGTATGTTTATAAACTGTTTTATATTCTGAAAAGACTTATGTTTATTTTATACTGAAAACTGTATTTTAAATATGACCGGAGCCCATATAGGTCATGAAATATCAACGTGCATGAATACTTAGAGGGGTGACCTCATCATGCAATTAGAGGGGTTGCCTCTAATTATAATAGTCTGGGTTGGAGGGATCAGCTCCATGTAACGGATGTAAGGCACACACCGCAGTTACCATGTAATCTTGCTAAACTTGTCCTAGGATGCACCATTCGCCCCACATGATAATAATAAAATAGGCCAAATAACTGAAAGGGACGCCGCGAGCAATCACTCTCACCGCGAGTCATAACACTGGTGCCTCCAGTGTTATGGTTATGGTACCTCCATAACTAGGTGGAACTGGCATGCATGTATATAGCTCAGGCAATCTAAAATATTAATCATATAATTACTGTTTAGTTTAAAGTAAACTATTGTGGAAAACAGATGGTTGTAAACGAGAAATCCTAATATAGGAAGAGAGTGTCCTTATTGAAGGACGAAATATCCGTACCTTATGTCCAGTAAATGAAGACGAAAACGAAAATGAAGATCACTCTTCACGATAGCTACATAATTAAAGGGACATGAATAAGTTGTTTGTTTAACTTACATTTACTGATTATTAGTTTACTTGGCGTGTTCTTTACTTATTATACTTGTTCTTGTTTTATCATGTAATTCTTAGTGTTTCATGTGTTATTGATTAGTGTATTTCATGTTTTATGTGTTATAGTACTTGTTATAATAGAATGAGTAACTTTTTAAATATAGCAGGTTTTTATATATAGTAAATTTCCAAATATAGCAGGTTTCCATATATACTAACTTTTCAAAAATAGCAAGTTTCCTTAATTAGTAAGTTCCCAAAAAATAAAAAATTTCCATAATTAGTAAGTTTTTAAAAATAGCATGTTTTCATATTTAGTATGTTTCCATAAATAGCATGTTACCATATTTAATATATTTCTATAAATAGCATGTTTCCATATTTAGTGTATTTCTATAATTAATAATAAGCTTATTAAATAAGTAAAATGATATAAGCTATATTTTTAATAAGCATATGATTATTTATATAGTAAAGTTTAATTATATTTAATAGTTAGTCTTAACATATGATTATTAATTAATAATAATAATACATGATGTCATAAGTATTTATTAATTAATAATATTACATGATTTAATAATTAAACTTTACCTTAAAATGAATATAAATTAATTAAGTTAAGTTTTCTTAATTAATTAAGTGTACATGAATAATTATATTAATAATCATTTTATTCTAAAGTTTATTTAAATAAAATAGACATAACTTATACCATGGTTTTTATTTAAATAAATTATAACATAAGTCTTGGTTATTAATTAATTTAATTTACCATGTATTAATTAAACTAATTAATATAACATAAAGTTTATTTTGTAAAAAGCCTAACCAAACCCTTGGTGTGTTCGGTTATACTCGAGCCCCAACAAGACCCGAGACCACAAAACCCAGCACCACAACCCGATGGCTGTGGTTTCTGCCGGCGGTTACACAGCCTAGGCTGCTGCCAGTGCCACTGTTTGGCCAGGGGTTCCCACCAGTTGCACCGGGTTCCCCCTTCCGTGACCATCATACCCACCGAGAGCATCATGCTCTCGGTTCCCACTGATTGCCCAACAGTCTCCACCGTGGGGCTGTTGGTGCTTGCGGCTGCCAGAAACAAACACACGCCGACCCCTTGTGGGGTGTGGTTGTGTGATCCGAACACCACCGAGACCATGTTTGGTATCGGTTTGCGTGCAACCCAAACAAAACAAAACCAAACCCTTAATTCTTGTTTAAATCTTATTGATTTCATGTTTTTAATACTTATTTTTAATGATCCAATAACATAGAAAAAAAAGAGAATTAAGAGATACCAAATGCGTATGATTAAAGGATTTGGAACACGAACACAATACCGTTATTAATCAAGATCAACAAGCCAAAAATCGTCCTTGTGGTGGTGTTGTGTGCCGCGGCCACAAGGAAGAGAAAAAGGAGAGCTACGGTTTCTATTAGTTTTCTGTAAAATTGTATTATGATAATGATTTCCTGTCTTTTGTTATTTACCAATTTGGATTAGTTCATGGGCCCTTTTCTTCTCTCTTTTGGACGCCACACACACACACACTCATATAACATTTCGTTTTCGATTTTCGTGCTTAATTATTTATCATGTGTGTTCGTATTTTAGGGTCGTGTTTTATCTCTTGAAATGTTGTAAGTATTATACGTAAATACTTATCATGTATTAATATTTATATTAATATACGTAATACTTGTAGTAATTAATTAATATACGTAATATTCGTATTAAATGTTCATGATTCGCGTCGTATATTAGTTAACTGAAAGTTTTAATTTAACCGTATTTTTATGCATTTAATGGTCTTAGGTATTTTAAAGCGGATTTTACATTAAGTGTTTTTAAAATTATAAGTTATAACAATAATCATTTGTACATGTTGCATATTAATTTGTATCATCTTGCCATTTAATGTGTATTGTTCTTCAATTTTATGTTTTGTTAAAAAAATAGTACATCTTTATGTAGTGGAGTTGTTTCTATCGGTTTCGACGGGACCTCTCTAGTTCGTATTCTGACCTTTTTGGCTAGTCAATCGGTTGTGACTCCAGTTCCCAGTTGAAACAATTGGTCTAATTCAGTTTTCAAAACTATGTACAACATCATTTTCAGTAGACAACATAGTACGATTTTGTAGATATACAATTTTAATTGTTGTACAATGTACCTAGATAATTGTATTTTTAGGTAATAGGGTGTATTAAATTATATATTAATTAGTGTTAATTATTTTTATTTTAAAATGTGTATTAACTATTATGTATTACCTAGTTTTATTATGCGTATTAAATTATGTTTTAATTGATTTCTAATTACGCTTAATCATTATGTTTATATATATAGCTGTACATTAGGTATTACTATATGTAAATTGATTTTTTAACATCTCTATTAATAATAGTGGTTTTCTTTTAATAAGTAGTATATAATTAAGCTTGATAAAATTTAAGTGACTTTTAAAAATCCATATTGCATATAAATATTTTAAGCATTCTAATTATATAATATTTAAATATTCAACTTAAATTTACTAACTTTAAAAAATTAAAATATAACTCAACTTAAATCTAATAAGCTTAGAAAATATTTTATATAACACGTAACAAAAGAATTAGATTATTTAAAAATTTTAGTAAGAATGGAGGTTGTAGAAAAAACAATTGGACCAATCAAACGACTTAATTTTGACACATAAGAAAAATCGAGCGATGTGATTGGTTAAAAAAAGTAAAAATTGATTCAATTTACTCAAAATTAAAAATTTTAGTGGAGAAATTTGATGAAAACATTCACAAATATGTGTGTCAAATTTGTGAAAATAAAAACTTATAAAAGGAGAAAAGGATTTATTAAAATTTTAGTGGTTGAATTTTAAATAAATTAAATAGACTTAAGTGCAACTTTATAATTTTTCATATTTTTAAGTGACTTTAAAAAATAAACAGAATACTTCCTTAAAATTTATACCCTCTAGACTTTATATTTTAAAAATATAACATATATGTAATATTAAAAAATAAACAAATCACATGATTATTAATATTTAAATAAAAGCACAAATTATTGTCTATTTCCATTTTGGCACTTAACAAAGTCAAGCAATGCAATCTACGCAAATTATTATTAACATTAATATAAATATTAAAATAAATGCAAGACTTTAGATATTAGTGTGAGATGAAAATAAATAGACGTATTATACATGTTACAACAACATATATTTTTTCAAGGTCATTATGTGTTACTAAACACACAATATCTAGAAAAGGATAGCTAACATTTCAGTTAAACAAAATTAAATCCCTTTGCAACAAAAATTTAACAAAATATCAACTTATATTATCATATAATGAAAAATCATGTAAAACTCGTGGGTCCATGAGTATCGTAACTATATAAGTATAAAAAATTTAATAATTTTCTATAGAATGAAATTAAGCATTACAAAATCATGACTTTATAAATCGTGTACGTGTTGGTTGATGTAAATGGTTTGTTAATTAATAATTAAGATATAACTAGTGTAGTTTGCTTGCAATCTTGACATCCCGAGTGACAGTTTGGGGGATTGATTACGTGGCTGAATCTCCCGTTAAGGAGCTTTCCTACGTTCCTGTCCTTGATGTCTCTCTCATTGTGAGGTGAGGGTGAGGTTGCTTACAAGACTTTCGATAACTGGCTCGACCGAACGAAATCACCGATCTAGATACTAGATAGAAAGTGAAGGATAAGCAACCATTCTAGAAGCGATAGCTTCCCGCCTCCTTCATTCCTACTGACTCTTTCGGTGAGAAGTTCCCTTCCTTTTTCTTTTTCTAGAAAAAAATGAGTGATTGGTCTGTTCAGCAAACGTACAAAGTGGACCGCTGTTTGGTTGGCCCTCATCTATCTGGTATTTCATCCATTTTAGGTTCTATCAATTCTATGACAACTATCTCCAACATGCACGGACCTGGAATGACTATGCATAGATCACCCCTATTTGTGTGGTCCGTTCTAGTGATAGCAAATAGAGAAGAGTTATTTTGGATACCATATTTATCTTGGATACAAAGGGACTCATCTCCACCATCCATCTATCCCATCTAATGGATAAGATTAAACCGTTAAGCGTTAACGAAAAAAATATCATCGTGACGAGCATTTAATAAGCTTTCTACAGATATTCATTATGATATACTTTTGAAGAAAAAAAATCGTCTTTTTTTCGTTTTTTAAAATTTACGTAAAATATCATATATGATATTAGTGTTAGGTTACAAATTATTATTAAATCATATATGATATTGGTTTATATCATATATGATAAGTTATATCATATATGATACTAGTGTTACTATCATATATGATATTTAGTATCATATATGATAATTTTCGACAACGATAAAAACGTGAAAAAACGAAAAAAAAGAATTGTCGAAAGTATATCATACTACATATCTGTAGAAAGATAATTAAATGGTCGTCGTAATTTCGCATAACGATTAACAGTTTAAGAGATATTAATGTTTGAAAAAAATGAGAAATATATTTTTGGTTTAATCTTATCCACTGGATTAGGATGAAGATGAATGGTGAATATTAGTCCTTTTTAAAGTTTATTTGGATATCAGTGGACTAATATCCACCATCCATATTCATCATAATCCAATGGATAAGATTAAACAAAAAACCTATTTCTCTTTTTTTTAAAACATTAATATATCTTTAACCGTTAATCATTATGCGAAAAAAATATACCATTACGACGAGCATTTAATTATCTTTCTACAGGTATGTTATATGATATACTTTCGACAATTTTTGTTTTTTTTGTTTTATCACGTTTTTTTTCATTATCGAAAATTATCATATATGATACTAAATATCATAGCCAAAATTTCTTTCAAGTTCCTCTTTTTTTCAAAGGCTTGATGGATTAATCTAAGCCATCTAATCTATGTACATCCAATGGCCCAAATTAAACCAAAAAATAAACCACCCACCCCTATTTTTTCCTAACCTGTTCCTTTCTTATCCTCAACCACCACCACCACCAGTCCCTCACACACACCCACACACAAAGTTGATGCTGATGACGAATTTTATCATGTCAAAAGTGTTACATGGTTGACTAGTAAAAGTTAACCATTTTGAACAAAACCTTCTGACCCGTTACCTTACTCTCCCGACCCTTTACAATCCATATAAAGAAACATCAGAGTTGAAGTTTGAACTCAGAGGCAAAGATTGATATTAAGGCAGCAGTGTTAAATGATCGATATTAAGGCAACACATGTTATGATATTTGATGCACACCATGTGTTTGATGAAATGACACAATAAAAGTCACATGTAATTTAGCAAGTTTTTATTCATGAATCAACATTTTTCTTAAAGTTTGTTCGATTTTGTAGTTGATAAGCTGATTACAGAAGTGAAACTTGTGATTACAGAACTGGACTATGACTCGTATATGAGTCGCTATGACTCATATATGAGTCACATGACTCATATATGAGTCACGTGACTCATATATGAGTCAGTGTGACTCATATATGAGTCACTGTGACTCATATATGAGTCACTGTGACTCATATATGAGTCACTGTGACTCATATATGAGTCATCATGACTCATATATAGGGATGAGCACGGTACCGGTACCATATCGAACCAGTACCGAATTGATGGTACCGAATTTTTCCCGAGCATAAATTAAGGGTACCGGTACCGTACCGAATGGGATTCGAATATCGGTACCGGTACCGGTACCGGGAAATCGGGATTTTCCCTTTTTTCCGGGAAATTCCCGATTTGGTACCGTTCCCGTACCGATTTAGTGGTACCGAATTTTTTTTCACCTTATTTCGTGGTACCGGTACTGTACCGAACAGGATTCGGGTACCGAGAATCGGTACGGTTCCGGTTCGGTTCCGGGATTCGGGTCCAAATGCTCATCCCTACTCATATATGAAATTGTACACATGTAAGTCTTTTTTGTAATACGGGTAATAATATAGCCTTATTTGTAACAAAATCATGGTGACTCATATATGAGTCACTATGATGACTCATATATGGAACTTAAACATATAGATTTTGTATTGAAACTTGTAGTACTTTACTAAAGAAATTTTGTTTGTAGTTCCTAAAAGAGCCACCAACTCTTATAAAATCAACCATTATCCGTCTCCCACAATGCACAAACTACCAAGAACATGACATCCAAGAGGATAAACAACGACCATCATAGCAGTACAGTTGGTGAAAGCTCTAGCTTAAGTTCGCCGCACAGTGACATATGCTTTACTTACACGTCCTAAAAGGTTTCTTACTAATGAATTTTTTGCTTAGTCCTCCGAGTTATGCTCTCAAAGGCGGTGATTTTCTCTCTCGGATTTGTAGCATGATGTTGGTTCAAGTTCGATCATGTTGGACTCACGCTGTAACAATAGGGGCGACGATGATGATTAATATGTCTTGTGTTTATGTGTTGTCTATTTGAATATAGGTTTGGGACAATAACTTTGTTAAGGTGTTAAGTCCGTAACTAGTTTCCCTTTTTCCAATTTCTTTTTGTAGTTCTTTATTGTACCTTTTTGCTTGTATATATAATGAAAAAGTGTTACCTTTTATATCCTACGTTTGTTTTCACACAGACCCCTTTTATATGAGTCAGGAATTGTATGATTCATATATGAGTCACTCCGACTCATATATGAGTGACTCATGTATGAGTCATCTGTTACACAATCATATGAGTCACTGACTCATGTATGAGTCACACTAATCATGTATGAGTCATGTGTTAAAAAAGGTAGGTAGTTTCTGAAACTTCCAAGCATGTCACAATGTCCATATTGGCTTTTGTTGTCACTGATTGACACTCCTGGAAACACATGGTAACCACTCATTTCTAAAAATCGACAATACATTCTGTAGAAACTAGAAGGGGGGGGGGGGGGGGTTGAATAGAATCTAGTTCATTTTTTAGAACATTCCGCATAATTCACTGTGCGCGGTTCTTTAAACATACCCGCGGTTCCTTATCACTAATGAACCGCGTGTCCCTTTAAGGAACCGCCGACAGTGGATGATGCCATTTGTTACTTGTTAAACTTTAACAATCCTTTGTATCAAATTCTCGATCAAGATTGACTAGATATGAGATGTGTTTGATTCAAAGATAAATACTACAAGTAAGTAAACACACAAACACATCAAATCAAGAGTACCTCAAGCAATAGTCTAATCATTAAGCACACACGTACTAAGCATAAGCTTTTCCGCAACTAGGATGTTTAGACTATGTGATGTACACTTGACCATAATCTAAACATGAAGCACACACGTACTAGGCCTTAGCTTTTCCGCAACTTAGATGTTTAGATTATGAGATGCACACAACACACAACAACAATCATGCAACTATAAATACATCTAAAGAGGTAAAGACATAAATATAAATGAAAGTACCGACGCGATGATTTATAGTGGCTCAGCCACGAAGCTCCTCTTCACCCTACTCCACTCCTCGAGTACACCTTACTCGAGAGTTACTTCACTAGTCAACAAAACTCCTTTCAAGGCGGAGAAAACCATACACGTCGCTTACACAATTTCCGACACTAAGCTAGATGTCGAGTCCTAATCTTAGGTAGGACCAATCTACACAACGTTGCCCACTTCACCATTTAACAACACAAGGCTAGATGTCGAGTTCTAATCGACAGGTAGAACCAATCTTCACAACGTTGCCTACTTCACCATTTTACGACACAAGGATAGATGTCGAGTTTTAATCAAAAGGTAGAACCAATCTTCATGACTCTTCACTTTGAAGCTAAGTGAGAACTTCACTAGACACAACTACATCACTTTATAGTTTAGTGAGAACTCACAAGACACAACCACATCACTTTATAGTTTAGTGAGAACTCACTACTCTTACCTATTACAACTCAATAAAACACATATCCAAGTGTACACATGTAACTTGGATCTACACAACATAAATCTAAGTATACACATATACAATGGATTTACACAAGACTTAATCCAAGTATTCATAAATACAATGGATTAAAACAACTAATCAAGTATTCACAAATACATTGGATCTACACAATATTGATCCAAGTATACCCATATACATTGGATCTACACAAGATTGATCCAAGTATACACATATACATTGGATCTACACAAGACAGAAATAAAAATGATGAACATGATGATCTTCATCTTTAATCACATCACAAATGTGTGCATGATCTTCTCTTTGCACTTAAGAGGATGAGAAGATTGAAGGAGAGAATCACATCTTAAACTAGATTAATCTAAACTAACTAATGAAGGTTTTAAAGATGTTTTTGAAGAAACTGTGCAAAAAGGGTTGAAAGAAAACCTAGAAATGATCTACTATTTATAGGACAACAATGCAACGACTATAAAGACCCGCGGTTCCTTAAGTACCCCCGCGGTTCCTTATCAATAAGGAATCGCGGGTTCCTTTAAGAAACCCCCGGCTTGGAGTTCGTGCATTTTTGTCCTTTAGTGGGGATATGCCATCTGGGGTAGTTAATACCCTTAAAGGATATTCCTTTGGCATATGGAATATGCCAAATTCAAATTAAATAATATTATTTGGAATATACCTTAGGGATATTCTTTGGAATATTCCAAATTCAAATTTCCATTTTTCTTTTTAATAAAACATTTTCTTAAAAATAAAGTTAATTAAAAATTACTTTGTCACTTTGTATAAAAGTGAGTTTTAAGAAAATATTAATCCTTGATCATTTAGTTAGGTTAATGACAAGTTTATTCATACCTTGAGTGATTCATGCCGAATGCGATCTTGGAGGTGTCGAGAGAAGTATACAAATGTTTTCTTGAGTGATTACGAGTACCTTACCATTTTATATAATGTATTGTGAATTATACGTTTGTCATCAACAAAACACGAAGAAATTATATCGGCTAAACATCGTAATGTTTGCACTAACAATCTCCCCCTTTTGATGATGACAAACAAGTAAACCGCAACGCATATTAAAATGTATAAGTTACTCGTTTACACTTACTTCTCCCCCTTTTGTCAAATAAAAAAGGTAGTCTTTATTTGTAGAAGGAGAGGATAAACTTCGAGAGAACATGCAATCAAATAAAGCTAATCATCCATTGTGGTTGACGGTTGAGAAGCGAGAATACAAACCGTAGACCCATCATCCAAAGATATCGAGTTTGCGTCATCCTAGTGAAGTCTTCAATCACCATAGGTTAACCAACTCTATGCATAATAATATGCTTATCTTCGAGATTCCAAAATTCATTACTTGCAAGATGTTCGATGAATGCAATTTAAGTGAGTCAACGATCGCAAATGTAATGAGTTGAACTCTTAAAAATGCTCCCCCGTGATATGAACTCCCCCTTGATTGAGGCACCAACAAAGCAAGAGAAGTGACAAGCTACAAAGAAGGGTTAGATGTCCTACAAAACATAGTTAGTGAACAAGAGCATATATATAGCAATGTCACCCAAGCGGAATTAGCTTTAAACAACTTGAGTACAAAGAGAGGAACTCAAGGGAAAGCTAAAACAATCTTAACTTTTTAGAAGTGTAAAAAATATGACAAGTTAAGAAAAATAAGAGGGTTATTAGATAGAAAAATAGAACCCAACTTATTTTGGTGACACCAAAAAATTATAAAAAGGACTATAGAGAGAAAAGAAATGTCCAATTTTTAAAAAGAGAAAATATTGTCGAGAGGACATACTCCACTTTAATATCATGGCAAAAAATACCAAACTAAAGAGAGTATGACATGGACAATAAAAACAATTCCACATAGTCGAAAAGAGAGAAAGAAGGACTATGATGAAAAGAAAAATGAGGATGATAAACAAGTCGTTTGCACAAACAATGACAAGCATCGAATAAAGAAGTGTGCACGCGATGCTATCAATCCAAAATCAAGTCAAGGGAGAGGATCTTGACAAGATCAATTCATAATTGTTGGAATAGAGGTAGAGAAGAAACATCCATACTAATTGTAATGATAATATGTCAAAGGGATAAAAGCTTAGAATTTTTGGAATCACCCAGGAAAATTCAAGATTTAACCAAAATCCTCTCAAAAGGTTAAAAACTTAGAATTGTTGGAATCACCCAGTCCAATTGTAAATTTTAACCTCAATCGACTAAAAAAACGAGAAGAACAAAAAATATAGAACCAAAGACATTATAGGCAAGGATGCTTATGAATGTTGACACCAAAAAGATGACTCAATGATATAAAGAAAGAGATCAAATAAGCCAAAGAATAGAAGGACCAAGATGGATGGTGTTTAGCATACGATAAACTACATGCTCAAAGTTTCGTAGCTCTTCTCAATCATTGTGAATGTTCATAGAACAATTACGTGATGAGGAAAAGGTGAGGCTTGACTCAACTTAGTTTAGAAGGATAGAAGAGAGAGACTCGACTTAGAGAGGCATAATTAAAATAAATCAAGAGAAACTCAGAAGAAGTTCAAGAAGACATGATAGAGTTAGCACAAAATCTAACACATAATCAAGTAAGCACATAAGATAATTCATGTAATGCCTAATGTAATCATAGAAGAATGATATACATTAAAAGAAAAGATCCTAGTAAATGCCTATATGAAACACAAAGGAGATGGTGGTTTACTTAAAATTTAACAAAGTAAAACCTAACTCAACAAAGCATGTAAAATTAAGAAAAGAGTTCCATCACTCCTAGACCTAAACGCAAGTAGGTTTAAGCATGAAAGCATACACATGTAAGCATAAGCATGTAAGCATAAGCATGTAAACATTAAAATGTAAGATAAGCTTGTAGTAGGAATTAAGCAAGAATCAAAACAAAAACCATAGAGATTAATGTGCAAGGCTAAATGTACTCTAGAGACTTATCTAGAAATGGCAAGCTTAATAAAGTCTACAATAGACCAATGTAGAGAAGATGCACAATTAACACATATGACAAGCAAGAAACATGATTACTTAAAAAAAGAGGATAAGTAAAATATGTTAGCACTTAGCATTTAAGGACATGCATGAGTTAGACACATTTAAGAGATATTATATCGGAATTACTTGACAAAGACAAAACCCTTATAATAAGTATGCATTCATTAACTAAGCAATTAAGCATATAGCATACGGATAAGCAAGAAGATATATAAGCATGTAACATACAAGCAGGTCATGTATCTAGATATCACAAATCAAGCTACATGTAGTGTAAATCTCCAAGGAGAATCCTAGTTCTTATTAGTTTAAGAAAAGGACTCAAAATAAGAGAAAATAAAGAAACACAATAACAACAAGATCCAAGACACATAGATAAATCATGTTGAAAATATTGAAACAAATACAAGAACATAAAGATCATACAACTATGTATGAAACACAAGCCTATAACTTAAGCATAATTCTAATTCTAGTTACACTAGAACTCTAAGATTTGCTTAAATTAGATGTCTAATTAATAAGCAATACACATGCTTAATTAGAAGACAAAGTGGTAGCGGAATTTGGTGGAAAAAGGCTTGGTGATAATCTTGTAATTCAACACATCAAAGATATGAGACATGACAAGATGTTGATATTGACAATAATGACAATATGTTCCATGATGCATGACCTTATCATGTGATGGAAGAGGAACACAAAAGGGAAGTGGTGGAAAAGGAGAGTTTCCAAAATCAATTACCTTAGAAGGAGAAGACATTTGAAATGTGTGTTCTTTGGTGGAAAATCAATGCTTTCATTTGGTAAATAAGACATTTTGCTTAGGTGAGAAAGAGATGGAAAAATGCTTAGGGTTAAGAGGAGAAAGCACAAGATATTTTGGGAGTGATCAAAGGCTTAAAACAAAGATTCCAAAAGATGTAACAATTGGTAAGTTTTAGAAAACCCGTTTTGAATGCTTCTGCCCGCGGTTCCTTAACTTCGCCAGCGGTTCCATAACGATATAGAACCGTGGGTTATTTAAAGAACCGCCCACAGAAGGTGTGTTTTGGGGGATAAGGGAATTTTTCCAATTCAGCAAATCCTATATTCTAGTCTAACTTATCATAAAGTTATGCTAAAGAGCAATAAAAACTAGAACACACACAAAGGAAAAACACATAGGTTCAGTTAACACTTAAGAAAAAAGCTAAGAAAAACCTAATGGATACAAACGAAAAAGACTCCTAATGACATACAAAGTTCATCGATGTAAACTATCATTAGTCATAATTAGGAAGAGTCATTTCATCAACTTAGAGAATGAGTATGAGACTATCACTAGAGATGCTCAATTACGGCTAAGCATAACCATTTTTACGAGTTATACACTAACTCAACTTCTCACATGAAGTAATTTAACTGTAAGGTCAAATGGAATTTCTAGTGCAATAGGTTCTCTAGTAGTCATTCTCATGTTAGACAAAATGTAATTCCTACATTTTCCTAATTAAGTGTAGCAAGGATGAAACTTGCATAACCACACAATGCATGACCTAATGGGGTTTAAGAATGCACCATTGCATATCTTGACAAAAGAGTCTAGTTAAGGTTGTTTACCTTAATAGATTTTGAGGCCAATAACATTGAATTGTACAAACCAAGTTTACACAATTTGTTAGAACACTCTTGATTGGTCTTTCGGAAATGACACTTTTACCAATTGCATTGCAATGTAAATTACTTGAGTATTTCGAATGAACATCCAAGTTGTCAAACCGACTCCATTGTTCATTATAAGCAATTATTAATCAAAACATGTCTAATAATTTGAACAAGTAGATTCAATATACCATTGTCAACACAAGTGTGGGTTATGATCCGATGTATATTATTAATAGCCCACATTCATGTCTACACTAAAAATATGTCAATTAGATTCGATAATGATATCAATCATAATTTGAATAATGAATTGATATATATTTGAAATCTTTCTTGATTCCCACTAACACTCTTTTAAGAGAAAATAGCTAAGATTTTCAAAGGGTGTTTCATGTTTTATAGTGAGACATTAATCTACTTGAACTAATAAGACAACGATCGAGTAAGACGACCCATATCAAAAGATTTGACAAGCTCCCAAAGCTTTCAAACCTAAAAGTGTTAAAGAACATGCCAAGGTGTACAAAATGTTTATGTAACATTTGTAAACCAAGAGATGTTAATCCTATATGCAATGCACACATAATGTTGCAACTAAAATGCAAGAAATCTAGCATACATCCTAATTATGAAAAACTAGATACTAACAAATACCAAGCAAGGCACATGAGACTAGAGATATAAGCAATACTACTACAAATAGCAAGGAACACTTAATAATGTCTACATATAATAATAACACACAAGGAAACACACACAAACAATTAGCTTAACACATAAAAGCATTCGTCGATGTTTTGAGTGTTAGATACAACAAAGTATTCATAGCTTGATTTTATTTGAAATAGTCTTTGACCCATTTAAAATTTAATTAAGCTTAACACTTTGTAAATATATCAATTTTCAAAGATATATCACCAAGAGATGTCCAACTTAATAGAAAAGAGTAAAACACAAGTTTTACGACAAACCGACGCTCAATACTTTGGACAAAGTATGGAACTTAGAAACCATCCAGATTTTAAAGTTTGAATAAAGGTTTGGAATCATGTTTAGTTGAAATAAAATTCAATTATCTTAGAAATGACGGGTGGCACGACTTCTATGGACTTACGGTTGATTTTATATGATTTTTCAAAGTTTTCAAAAATCTGTGTCGGACTGACCGCGGTTCCTTATTGATAAGGAACCGTAGGGAATAGATAAAGAACCGCGTCCAGAGGAAAAAAAATGAGGTTTTTGGCCAAAATCATTTGGTAACTTTTTGGAAGGACTTAGGACTCTAAAAAATCATTTTAGACACATAGAACTCGTATTTTAGAGTTAATTATGACACAAAAGATTTTTATGCTTCCAAACATGAAAAGATTTAATTCAAGCTATTATACAAAGTTTATTTAAAACCAAAACTTGTACAAATGAGACAAGAAAACACATTTCATAAGTAATCACTCTTCATGAACAATTTGATACAAAGATCGTCTCTATTTTTAAAAACCGTTTTCATTTTTAAAAACCATCCGTTTTGAAAAAGAGAGCAAAGATCGATCCAAGCTTTAAAGTGCAATATACTTCAAAGATCTTGAATAACCTCGCTCTGATACCAATTGTAGAAACTAGAAGGGGGGTTGAATAGTTTCTAGTTCATTTTTTTAGAACATTTCGCATAATTCACTGTGCGAGGTTCTTTAAACATACCCGCGGTTCCTTATCACTAATGAACCGCGTGTCCCTTTAAGGAACCGTCGACAGTGGACGATGCCATTCGTTACTTGTTAAACTTTAAGAATCCTTTGTATCAAATTCTCGATCAAGCTTGACTAGATATGAGATGTGTTTGATTGAAAGATAAATACTACAAGTAAGTAAACACACAAACACATCAAATCAAGAGTACATCAAGCAATAGTCTAATCATTAAGCACACACGTATTAAGCATAAGCTTTTCCGTAACTAGGATGTTTAGACTAAGTGATGTACATTTGACCATAATCTAAACATGAAGCACACATGTACTAGGCCTTAGCTTTTCCGCAACTTAGATGTTTAGATTATGAGATGCACACAACACACAACAACAATCATGAAACTATAAATACATCTAAAGAGAATAAAGACATAAATGTAAATGAAAGTACCGACGCGATGATTTATAGTGGTTCGGTCACGAAGCTCCTCTTCGTCCTACTCCACTCCTCGAGTACACCTTACTCGAGAGTTACTTCACTAGTCAACAAAACTCCTTTCAAGGCGGAGAAAACCATACATGTCTCTTACACAATTTCCGACACTAAGCTAGATGTCGAGTCCTAATCTTAGGTAGGACCAATCTACACAACGTTGCCCACTTCACCATTTAACGACACAAGGCTAGATGTCGAGTTCTAATCGAAAGGTAGAACCAATCTTCAAAACGTTGCCTACTTCACCATTTTACGACACAAGGCTAGATGTCGAGTTCTGATCGAAAGGTAGAACCAATCTTCATGACTCTTCACTTTGAAGCTAAGTGAGAACTTCACTAGACACAACTACATCACTTAAAAGGTTTAGTGAGAACTCATAAGACACAACCACATCACTTTATAGTTTAGTGAGAACTCACTACTCTTACCTATTACAACTCAATAAAACACATATCCAAGTGTACACATGTAACTTGGATCTACACAACATAAACCCAAGTATACACATATACAATGGATTTACACAATACTTAGTCCAAGTATTCACAAATACAATGGATTAACACAACTAATCCAAGTATTCTTAAATACATTGGATCTATACAATATTAATCCAAGTATACCTATATACATTGGATCTACACAAGATTGATCCAAGTATATATACATTAGATCTACACAAGACAGAAATAAAAATGATGAACATGATGATCTTCATCAAGACTTCATCTTTAACCACATCACAAATGTGTGAGTGATCTTCTATTTACACTTAAGAGGATGAGGAGATTGAAGGAGAGAATCACATCTTAAACAAGATTAATCTAAACTAACTAATCAAGGTTTTAAAGATGTTTTTGAAGAAACTGTGCAAAAATGATTGAAAGAAAACCTAGAAATGATCCACTATTTATAGGACAACAATGCAACGGTTATAAAGACCCGCAGTTCCTTATCAATAAGAAACCGCGGGTTCCTTTAAGGAACCTACGTCTTGGAGTCCGTGCATTTTTGTCCTTTAGTGGGGATATGCCATCTGGGGTAGTTAATACCCTCAAAGGATATTCCTTTGGCATATGGAATATGCCAAATTCAAATTAAAGAATATTATTTAGAATATACCTTAGGGAATATTCTTTGGAATATTCCAAATTCAAATTTCCATTTTTCTTTTTAATAAAATATTTTCTTAAAAATAAAGTTAATTAAAAATTACTTTGTCACTTTGTATAAAAGTGAGTTTTAAGAAAATATTAATCCTTGATCACTTAGTTAGGTTAATGACAAGTTTATTCATACCTTGAGTGATTCATGCCGAATGAGATCTTGGAGGTGTCGAGAGAAGTATACATGTGAGACCCCCATAATCTGACATGGAATAACTAGTCAACGAGGGGATCACACGTCAAGGTACGAGTAACAATGAGTTATAAATGACACGAAAATGACGCAATAAAAGACACATATATTACATCACAATTTATCAGAGTTTAGAAACTTCGGTCCCATAAGTTTTGAAACATAACAAAGTACCATAACATCATAGTTTAAAGTTTTAAGATAACAAAAGATCAACGGAAGACTTTAACAACGTCATTTATAACAAAGCATAAACATATCACAACACAGATCTTTCCAAGCTGCCAACATCCTGCGGTACCTCGTCCAAGCCCATTAAGCAGTATTACCTGAGATTAGAACATGTAAAACCCGTCAACAAAAAGTTGAGTGATATTTATAGGTTTAGAAAGCTAAGTAATGGAACACAATATACTTTGATGGGGGGGATGACTATGTACATTCTCCATAGTCATGGTATATTATTGCTATTTAGTTCATGAACCGAAGCTTAACTCAAAGTAAGTTCCTCTAGGGAGTATTCAGCCTAAATACTCAAATAAAAACTAATATTAGTGCGTCAAGGTACTTGAGACGGGGATAGTCAATCCCGATGGATCCACCTACAACATTCGCGCTTAGTACTCGAAATTAACGATTCATGATCAGGAGAGGAAACTTAAGGCTAAAGACTAAAAGCAATAATATCAATGAAATCATCTGGCAGCATACAGTTCTGGATAACATACAGTTTAAAAGATTGTGTTCTAACATGTTAATCTCACCCCGTGTTTTGAAACAATGAACAAGTAGCTAGAGGGGCTATGAACTCACCTTGGCTATAAGGTGGAATCAACACGAAACTGGAGGGCTCAGTAGTAACAACGGAAAGTCAAGCAACGTTAAGTCATCCGAGACCTACGATAACGGGACGCGAAAGTTTAGAAGACACGAAGTAAATGTTTATAAAAACACTTGAAATAAATGAGTACATAACTAAATTATGACACATAAGAAAAAAACAATGCAAGGGGTACTTCTAGACTCCATCTAAAAGTATACTTTTATTAGATAATGTTTTTGATAAAAACTGCCGGCACATACCAAATGTACGGGCTGATTTACCTCGCTTAGACACGTCAAATGTTTATGGTACTAACTGAGAAGCTCACTTAACATCTATAGAAAGACATATAAAAAGCTTGTCAAAAGTTTTTACTTCTAAGACTCACTGCCCGACACATCTTCGGGTTACAAAATCCGGATAGATTTACGTTAATTTTTCATGCAACCGTTTTAACTTATTTATACGACTCCGTTTACAAAACCGACACTCGGGTTTTAAAGTAAACTCAACCTCTAAGGTAAAAACCTCATTATCAGTAGGTTATACATTTCAAAGCTTCAATTTAGAGTCCCCGAGATTCGATCCAAATATCGACATCAATTTTAGATTGTGTCGATACTCGTCTCGCGGTACACGAATAATCAAACTAACGCCGTTTCCAACTCGTTTAGAGTTGGAAGCTCTAATTTATATCAAATCGAAGCTAAGAAAAATATCTACATCCCTATCTTATTTGTTTAATAATAAAACAAGATTAAGTTACCCAAAACCTTCCTCAACGTTCTGCCTAAAATTGACACTTTGAAAATCATATCAAATGACTTTTTCAACAAAATCTAATCAATTTCCCACTCATAAAATCATCCTAACATCACCCTTAAACATCCTAAACCCTTGCATGCATCAAAATCAAAAGATCAAAATCAAAACTTTAGACTTTTCAACATCAAAAACACATAATTTAACCATGATCATGCTAAAAACAATGATCAAACATCATATTCAACCATGAAATCATCAAAACTTCAAAAGTGGTTGCATGTGTACAAATTTTGTACCAAAAGATGCACCTTTCAAAATTAGGAAGGGGACTTTAATTAGTTTTGGATTGATCAAGTTAATTTTTGATGAATCAAGGTGGTTTTGGGGGTGGTTCTCACGGCAAAGAAGAAGGGAAAAGGGGTGATGGAGTTTTTTTATTTATTTAAATGTGATGTATGAGTTAGTGGAAGAGAAAAAATCTCTTTTTATATGTTGGTGGAGTGGAGGGACTATTGTTGCAACTTTTGAAACTTTAGGACCACAAAATAAATACTTTTGTTAAAAAGTGGGAAATGACTATTAGTCAAATTTACGGGGCTCGGGTTTCATAAAAATACTTCTCAAAAGTTAAAACGCACCCAAAATAAGATAATATTGACTCCCGACTCGACTTAACGCGACATTTAAAGAAAACATCGAAAACATCGAACACTGAAACAATCGACAGTAAAAATATGAAATACAAGAATTTATTACTGTGCCCGTTATCAGTCTAGACTTAATAAAATGTAAAGATAAATATCTTTAAGTCGAAAGATTTAGCCCTCGGTTCTCGTTCCGTTGATTCAAGTAAACGTTTGTAAAAAAACGCACGTGGGTGATTTTTAAATCAAAATATTTGATTTAAATAAATATGGAATTATAAAATAAAAATAAAAATAATTTTATAATTTTGAATAAGTACCAACAATGATTAAAATAATGAATACGAGTAAAATAATTACCAGGAAAATACGAGATCTCACAATACAAATGTTTTCTTGAGTGATTACGAGTACCTTACCTTTTTATATAATGTATTGTGAATTATACGTTTGTCATCAACAAAACACGAAGAGATTATATCGGCTAAACATCGTAATGTTTGCACTAACACATTTCAACATTCATAACACTTTCGAATGTCAGATGATTAACACTCACTCGGTGTAAAAGCAAAAAACTTGTTAATACACATAGTGACGACTTATTTTCTAAGCCTCATGAATAGTACTCGTGTCCTAGCTGATGATGAGCATCCCCTTGAGTAATTGTTTGATGACAACCCATGTAGGATGTTTGTTGCAAATAGACATCCTTATTATTACTCTGAAGTTTTCGAAAAGTCGAAATTGCAGCTCCATCATGTCCCCGATAGAGTCAACAATATTCAAGCTTCTGCAATAGATGAAACAAACAATCTTTGATTTCATATATTACAATACCAAAATACTTTGTGATAAACAATCTAAATGTTTGTCAGCCAATTGTAATTAGGAAATTGATAGTAAGTAGCAACTATCTTAGCAATCATATTCTTTTTCAATACTATTCAATAATTACACATGATTGTGGATCAGTGATAGATGGTATACAATAGTTACAAACTAGGCTTTGGTGTACTATTAGCATCTGTTACACAATCAGATAAAACTACAATCCAGGAATTGATATTTTATATATGGCTCATGTATGAGTCACAGTGACTCATACATGTGTCACTATGACTCATACATGAGTCACCAACTAAATTTGGCACAAAACTATGATTTTGTTACAAAGATATTACCTGCATTGACAGCTACATTTTCAGAAACATAGGCATCAACAACTACATCTTCATTAACATCGCCATCAATCTGACTCATATATGAGTCACAATGACTCACACATGAGTCACTATGACTCATATATGAGTCACCATGATTTTGTTACAAATGAAGCTATATTATTACCCGCATAACAAAAAAGACTTACATATGTATAGTTTTATATATGAGTCACCGTGAGTCATATATGAATCACAGCGACTCATATATAAGTCACATCGACTCATATATGAGTTAGCATGACTCATATATGAGTCACTGTGACTCATGTATGAGTCACAACACTCATATACGAGTCATAATCCCAGTTCAGTAATTATAAGTCTTACTTCTGTAATCAGTTTATCATCTAACAAAATCGACCATACTTCAATGAAAATGCTCATTCATAAATTAGAACTTGCTAAATCACAAGTAACTTTCATTGTGTCATTTCATCAAACACATGGTGTGCATTAAATATCATAACATGTGATTTACCTATATTATTACCTGGAAATGGTGGACATGTTGTGAAAGTCATCGGAGAAGTGGGTATGTTGTGGAAGTTACCATAAAATGGTGGTTTGGTGTGCATCTCGCTGGAAAAGGGTTGTTTAGTGTGGAGGTTGTGGGAAGAAGGTGGGTGTAGAAACTAGAAGGGGGGGGGGGGGGGGGTTGAATAGTTTCTTAAATTTACTTGTTAAAATGTGGTTTTCAAAAATCCTTTTTCAAAAAACTTAGGCTTGAGGAAATATGTGAAATCTTCTTATGTACAATATGAACAATGATAGTGTAACTAAACTAATACTAACAAAAATATATGCACAAAGAATAAAGAATGTAAAGAGTTAAGGGTAAAGAAAGATCAAACCGAACACCAAGGATTTATAGTGGTTCGGCAACGAATCTCACTCCTCGTTCCTACTCCACTCCTCGAGTACTCCTTACTCGAGAGTTCACTACACAACAAGCTCCTTATGGTGTAGAAAACCGTACACGTCGCTTAACCAATTTCCGACTCTAAGCTAAAAGTCGAGCCCTAATCGTAGCTAGGACCAATCTACACAACTATACTTAGTACATACACAACTTCCAAATAGACACAACTACTTGGATCTTCACAACTATGATACAACTACAAGTGTATAAAATTAGATCTTTAATGGATCTTTGGTGGTGGACTCAACACTTCACAAGGATAGTGTTCTTCTCTTTACACTTGGAGAGGAAGGGATGGAAGAACAAGATTCACTTCTTAAACAAGTAGTGATCAAACAAATGATCAAAGATTTGAGTGATTAAAGAAGAGTGTTTGAATCTGGAAATAGATGTGCAAAAGAGGTGAGTTGAAAAGCTGAGAATGGTCCACTATTTATAGGACAAAGGGCCAACGGCTATATCTGCCCGCGGTACCTTATCTTAGCCCGCGGTACCTTATCGATAAGGAACCGCCTATGAGATAAGGTACAGCTGGACTAGACTCCGCTCCCTTTTTGTCCTTTAGTGGTGGAGGTCATATCTGGTTTAAAAAAATATCCTGATAGAATATTCCTAACCAAATAAGAATATGCCATTTTCAAATTTTCAAATAATTAATTTCATAAAACATTTTCTTAAAAAGAAAGTTTAATAAAAACTTGTCACACTTAATAAAAAGTGAGTTTTAAGAAAAGATTAAATCACTTGATCACTTGATTAAGGTTAGTACTTGTTTATCCATACCTTAAGTGAAAATGGGTAAAATGAAAAATACTTGAACTCAAGAATTCGTTTTTCGTTGTTTTCGTAAATGCTTGTTTTTACATATTGTCGTAATCAAAACTAAGCAAGACCTAAAAATGCAAGTAACGTTTTAGACATTATTGCATTAACAATCTCCCCGTTTTTGATTCCGACAATACATAAACTCAATCACACAAAAAAACAAGATTTTCGAAGACGAGTTTATTCATTTCTCCCCCTTTGTCGAAGCAAAAAGGTTGCACAAGTCGGTGTTGAAGAAACGGACTTTGCAAAGACTCCCCCTTGGTGCTTACTCCCCCTAGCTTGGGGCACCGAGGAATCGAGATATGGTGACAAGCTACATAGAAGGGTTAGTTGAACAAAAGACACAACTAACAATATATAGCAATAGGTCACAAAAAAATAAAAGAGAAGAAAACACAAAGACAAAGATCTAAAATAGGTTACTAAAAGAACATCATACAAAGAAGTATGGAAAAAGAAACAAGCCAAAAGCATAAATCTAATCCTAGTTATGCTAGAATTCTAAGATTTTCTTGAATTTGGTGTCTTGTGGATAAGAAACCAATGCTTATATGAAAGACAAGGTAATGGCGAAGGGTGGTGGTGGTGGCTTGTTGGAGATCTCATAATCATAGTGAAGATGAGGCTTGATTAAGAGACTCTTGATGTAGCTCAACTCCTCATAGATGTGTGCCATAGCAAGATGTTGATATTGACAACAATGACAATATGCTCCATGGTGCATGACATTATCATGAGAAGGAGGAAGAACACTAAAGGGTGGTGGTGGAAGAAAAGATGTTCCACAATCAACATTCTTGGTAGGAGAGATGTGATTAAGAGTGTTCTTGGGTGGGTTAGGATTGTAATGGTTTTTGGGTGAGTTGGGATTGAAAGCAATTGGAGAAAATGTAGGAGAATCAAGGCTTTCATTGGGAGAATAAGACATTTTGGATGTGAAGTAATGCAAAATGCTTATGGTTTAAATAGGGAAGGCTTAGGGTATTTTTGGGGTGGTCAAAGGGTTTGAAACAAAGATTCTCAAAAATGTTGGAGCAAATCTGGAGTTTCAGACAAAAACACGAAAAAGGAAGGCATTGTAGGCGGTTCCTTATCTAGGCTGGCGGTACCTTATCAATAAGGTACCGCGGTTCACATATGGAACCGCCTGTAGAGGCAGTGTTTGGTGTTTGGAGGAAGATTTTTCAGCAAATCTTATTTTTCTAGTCTAACTTATCATAGGGATATGCTTAAAAGCAAAGATAGACAAAGAAACATATGCAAACTTACCAAATAGAGATTAGACCAAAATACATGGATTAAAATTATCGATGTAGGAGGTGTGTAAGACAAGACCTTAAGTCATGACACAATGATCCTCCATGATTCTATCTTGTTCTTGCTATGTTTGAGAGAATCATACATATGAATTATGTAAGCTCTAGATTAATAGCGAGAATCTATGAAAAATCGTTTTTAGATTGAATTAACAATGTCAAACGAATTTCTCAACCATTTTCGAAAGAGACTTTGAGAGTTTTGAAAAGGTGAAGAGAGGGTTTTTCAAAAAGAGTTTGGAAGACTCAATAACTCAAAGTGGTAAAAGAAAACACACAAAAAGAAAGGAAATTAAGGAAGATGTTCCATTAATCCTAGACCTAGACGCAAGTAATTAAAAGGTTCCCTCTTAAGTGGCTTAGTGAAGATGTCGGCTAAGTTGTCCTCGGAGGATACCTTCTCAATTGAAATGTTCCCCTTTTGAACATTATCCCTAAGGAAATGGTGTCTACTTTCTATGTGTTTGGTTCGCGAATGTTGCACGGGATTCTTGCTAAGGTCTATAGCGCCTTTATTATCGCACATGATGGGAACATCATCAAGAGATATCCCGTAATCAACAAGCGCTTGCTTCATCCATAGAGCTTGTTGGCATGCTTTTCCGGCACTCACATACTCGGCTTCCGTGGTGGATATTGCAAGAGCGGTTTGTTTCTTGGAGAACCAAGAAGTTAAACAACAACCCATGAAAGTACAAACTCCACTAGTGCTTTTTCGGTCCACATAGTCTCCCGCATGATCCGAGTCCGCGTAGACAATGGTTTCTACGCCGGTCCCTTTAGGATATCATAATCCTAAATGTATAGTGCCTTTAATGTATCGGAAGATACGCTTAACCGCTTCAAGGTGAGAGGTTTTGGGAGCCTCTTGGAAGCGAGCACAAAGGCAAGCACTAAACATGATATTCGGTCGAATTGCCGTTAGGTACAACAAACTACCAATCATACCTCTATATTTGGTGTTGTCTACCGACTCACAATCATCATCTACGGTGAGTTTAGTATCCGAGGCCATAGGGGTCTTCATTGGTCTAGATTCTTCTAATCCAAATTTCTTTAGCGTTTCTTTAGCGTACTTAGATTGACTAAAGAAAATACCATCGTCCATTTGTTTAATTTGGAGTCCTAGAAAGAAGTTAAGTTCTCCCATCATACTCATTTCAAACTCATCATGCATGATTTTGGCAAAGTCATCACACAATTCTTGACAAATTGAGCCAAATATAATGTCATCAACATATATTTGTACGATTATGAGATGAGAACCTTTCTTTTTTTTAAAGAGCGTATTGTCTACCATCCCCATGGTATACTCATGTTTAACAAGAAACGCTTTAAGTCTATCATACCAAGCTTTGGGTGCTTGTTTGAGACCATAAAGTGCTTTCTTAAGCTTGTAAACATGATCCGGTTTCTCAAAATCAATGAAGCCGGGAGGTTGAACCACAGATACTCCTCATTGATCAAACCGTTAAGAAATTCACTCTTTACATCCATTTGTTGAAGCTTAAAGTCTAAGGCATAAGCGTAGGCTAAAAGGATTCTAATAGATTCTAATCTAGCTACCGGTGCATATGTCTCGTCATAATCAATCCCTTCTTGTTGATTATAGCCTTGTGCTACAAGTCTAGCCTTGTTACGAGACACAAATCCATTCTCATCTAACTTATTCCTAAATACCCATTTGGTTCCTATAATGGTAGACCTTCTAGGTGGAGGAACAAGTTCCCAAACATCATTGGCAATGAATTGATTCAATTCTTCTTGCATCGCAATGACCCAACTCTCATCCGTTAAAGCTTCTTTAACATTCTTTGCTTCAATCAAGGAGACAAAACAAAAGAAGTTGCTTTGGTTTTGGACTTGAGATCTTAGGGTCCTTTGATTTAAGTCACCAATGATATTATTGAGAGTATGATCCCTAGATTCCTTAATGTTTACTTCCTTTTCAACACTAAGGTCTTCAATTCCTATTTTTCTAACCTCTTTGGCTTTAACTACTTCTAATTCATCCAAGTCATCATCAACCAATGGTGGTGTCTTGGGTGAAGGAGGGGTTTCGTCAAAGGTTGCGTTGAGTGATTCTTCAATAACCCCCAAGGTTCTATTTAGGACTATGTAGGCTTTGCTAGTTTGGGAATAACCTAAAAGGATACCTTCGTAAGACTTTGGGTCAAACTTGGTAAGGTAGTCTTTAGTGTTGAGGATAAAACACTTGCTTCCAAACACCCTAAAGTATTCCAATGAGGGTTTCTTACCTTTAAGAATCTCATAGGGGGTCTTTCCTAGGAAAGGTCGAATAAGAATTCGGTTGGGAATATAAGTCGATGTGTCCACGGCATTGCACCAAAACTTTTGAGGCAAAGATTGCTCGTTTAACATCGTCCTACTCATCTCTTGGAGAGTCCTATTCTTCCTTTCAGCTACCCCATTTGATTGTGTAGTGCGACGAGCCGAGAAGTTATGGGTAATACCATGAGCTTCACAAAAGGCACCAAATTGCACTTCATTATCAAATTCCCTACCATGATCCGTCCTAATAGAGACAATTGAATATCCTAGTTGATTTTGAATTCTTCGACTAAAGATTTTGAAGTGATCGAAAGCTTCATTCTTAGATGCCAAAAATCTTGCCCAAGTGAATCTAGAATAGTCATCAACTATAACTAGGGTATAAAGGTTACCTCCATAACTCCGTATGGCGGAAGGTCCAAAAAGATCCATATGTAGGAGCTCTAAGCACCAAGAGGTTGAAACCAAATTCTTGGCTTTGTGACTTGAGTGAACTTGCTTTCCAACTTTGCAAGCATCACAAAAGTGACTATCAAACTTAATCTTGGGGAGGTGTCTTACCAACTCCTTAGAGACTAAAGATTGAATTAAACGCATATTAGCGTGACCTAATCTCCTATGCTAAAGAGTAGAACTATCATCTATAGTCGCAAGACATATGTTGTCTTTTGACTTCTTATTGACCTTCATAACATAAAGCCCATGCATTCTAACACCTTTTCCAATGACTTTTCCATCTTTTACGATTTCACTGTCATGTTCCGAAAAGATGACCTTACACTTATTATCACAAATTTCACCTATACTTAAAAGGTTAAACCCTAAGTTATCTACGTGCTCAACATTTTCAATGGTCATGGAATCAAGAGAAACCGTATCTTTGCCAATGATATTACCATGTAGACTACTAGCGAATGTGACGTTACCTCCATCAAATGCTTTGTAATGCGAGAACAAACTTCGATTACCCGTCATGCGTTTAGAACATCCACTATCCTTAATCCACTCATCGGGCTCCAAATCAATTCCTAAGCATATCTAGGTAACAACACACAAGATCAAACATTTGGTCCCCAATATATCATGGGTCCAAAATTGTTAGTTCCAAACATCCTTTGCATTTGGTTGGGATGCATGAATGAAGGAGGGGTTCCCCATGGAGAACAAAATGGAGGAGGGTAGTAATTCATGTAACCATTTTGTTGATCATTATTTCTCCTAGGTGTATTTGATCTAGGTTTAGAGTTATGATCATTTCTTCTAGGTGTTGAGGTTTTACTTCTAGATCGTGAATTGTTTTGATTATCTCTTCTAGGCGTTGTCGTTCTACTTCTAGGCTTAGACTCATTCCGTACTCTAGGTGGAGTAGAAGATGGTCTAGATAAACTTCTATTTCCCATGAGAGGTTTACTCAATGGCTTGTAGAACTTATCAATAGCATTGTCGTCAAGTATGGGTAATTTTACCTTATTAACAATAAGATGCTTTGGTTTTTCATCTAACTTAGACTTTTCAGAAAGTTCAAGATTTTCACCAAAATCATCCTCTGGCCGCGGTACCTTATCTATGGCGGCGGTTCCATAGTGATAAGGAACCGCCCCATACAATTTGGGACAGCGTACAGTGGACGTTTTTTGTGAAAACCTGATTTGTTTTGGTTCACTGGTTGAGGCTTCATTTGAGTTAAAACCTAGACCAAGTCTTTCCTTAGAATGAACTTGTTTGTTTAACATATCATCAAGAGCACTAGTGCCTTTCATGAACTTTTCCAATTTAATGAAGGTTCTCTTTAGATCTTCATTTTCTATTCTAAGTTTCTCACAACTTAAGCAACCTAAATCCACTTCTTTATTTTTCTCAAGTATTGCCAATTTCTCCCTAAGTTCATTGATCTCATTTTCAAGCTTAGTTTTTGTTGATTTTAAGGTTTTATTCTTTTCTATGAATTTAAGACTAAGTTTGTGTAAACTATCATATTTGCCTTCAAATTCAATATCATCAAAAGTGGAACTATCATTGCTATAATATTCTGAAGGTCTACGAAATACTTGGCCTATTCTACATGATTGATTAGATGGATTTAATAGATTGAATTGATTAATAAAATAAAGAGATGAAGGGAGATGAGGGTGTAGAGAGAGAAAGGAGAGAAGGGAGGAGTAGAGAGAGAAAGTGATAATGGAATTAATGAAAAATATGAAATCACCAACCCCTCCTAACATGCTAGGAGGGGTATATATAGCCCACCCTACATGTGGGCTATATGGACTATATCTTTACTAAATAGATCACGAGCCCATTACATTAATATATCGTTGGAGCGACCGATCCTTCATAAATACGTAAAACGTATTTCCAACAATCTCCCCCTAAGGGAGGTCGCTCCAAGAGACAAAGTTATAAATAGTTTATATCTCGTGATCTATGCTAACTAAGATGTGACCGAGACTTTATTGGGAAAAAACGTATTTCCAACAATCTCCCCCTAAGGGAGGTCACATCTTTTTACAAAATCTTAAACCTAGCATCTATGCTTGAGTCTTCGATCTTGTTCTTGTAAATATGCTTGATGTGATCTTTGACTTAAGTCTTGAGCATGTTTTCTGGCCTTGACCTTGTGCATTCGTCACTTGTGACATTCGCCTCTTCGTGACTTCATGTTCCACATACTTATACCTTTAAATTCTTGAAAGCTTCAGAGTTTGATACAGCGGAAGACTTGACCTTCAAACTTTCTTGAATTTGTTGAAGTACTAATTGTATGTAGTATAAGCATGTGGTGACCACTTCTTCTGGATTGTACACCGCAATGCCACCTTCTTGTTACGCTGCATAAGACAGTTAGCAACAAACAATATACACGGATGAAATGGCCTTGAACATTTCATTCTAATTCGGTAGCATTTTACCTCCGGTCGGTGAAGATCGTTGGACGATATTAAATATTGTACTTGTGGCAGGTAGTTTCAATAAAGAACCTCCTTGACAAGATTTCGCGGGTAAACCCGTTCTCTTTACTCGACCGTCCAAAGCTGACTGCGAACATAAAGAGTGAATCATTTGGATAATATTATCCGCATGATTTGAAGCCGTCAATTCATGTTCCTGGAACAAGTGAAATTCAATTAAGAACCGCACCATCGTTGCTTTCCAGTTGTCACTAGCTTGATTCATATAGAATCTTGCAAGTTACCTACCAAGTGCTGTTTGATGTTAACACTAGAAGGATTTCCATTCGTCACTGTAAATACTTAATAGTATTACTCTGAATGTTCTGGCAAGATCACTAAGATATTGCGTAGAGGCCTGGAACGTGTTTAAACTCATTTAAGAATTAAACCACTGTTGCTTTCCAGTTATCACAAGTTTGATTCATAAAGAATCACACAAGTCACCTACCATGAGCTTTTTGATATTCGCTCAAGAAGGATTTCCATCTTCATTGTAAATACTTTCGTATTACTCGGATGTTCAGGCAAGATCATGAAGATTTTACGTAGGACTCTTAAGATCTTTCTTACTTTTCACAGTGTGTGAAGAAGCAAGGAAATATGAAAGTGTGTCCTAATGAGATATTTGATGATCTCAAATGGCTCTAGACTCGATCGTGCATTTTGGATTTTTTAGTGATTGGAGGCTGGAGAGGAGTGCCACCATTTCAATACCAATTTATTCGGAGTGAATAAATCAATAGATAATGTGTTGTCTCCGTGTGATTAAAACAAATATCTTTTAAGAGATATCTGAGTTAGCTGAGATGGGTTGTGCCTTGCATCACTGGGTCCATGATGTCTGTCTTCAATATCAAGAATCATTAAACAATGATCTTAATAGCATATGTATTGACCTGGTTTCTGCCTAAGTTGTAAGGAGGGCTTCTTTCTTTACACCCTTTATCTTTACAATTCTTTTTCATTCTTCAACCCCTTTAATGCTTACCAATACGTCATCACTAGCACCTTGTTGTGATTGTTCCAGTGCTAACTTAAGTACTTGGTCGGCATTCAGCTACATTCACAATCTTTCTCCATCTTTCCTAAGGACTACTATTTCTAGCTATGGAATGTCCTTGGGAAGATTCCTCCGGTTCTAGAGGAATCATTGGACTTTAACCTATCCTACCATCCTTATGTCACCACAATCTTCATCATCGTGAATAGAGATGTTTTTGGGTAAGTGTATGTCACCATAAAATCCATTTTGCTCCCCTTAACATATGACACGATATCCGAAAACATTTCGCTCATGTCGGGATGAGCTAGCATGTTAAGTCAAACCATTTATGATTAATAATTTCCCATATTAAATCACATTTTCTCCCCCATATTAAAAATATTAACTCAATCAATGTTTTTAATATCAATTGATTTAATAGCATTTTAAGAAAATTAATGAGGGTGTACTTGAAACGTAAATTAAATACCTTTTAAACACAAGTGTAAGGTATTTAACACGTGCAAAGATCATATATGATAATGAATTCACAATATTAGCAATTTACGAGGTTGGACCTGAATGATGGAGAACATCATATGAAAGAAGCACATGGTTCTTGTTCACGAATGTTGGTCTTCCTCGTAACTTCTGAAATTATCTTCCCCTTTACACCACATGGACAATTGATATCGTTGTCTTGACACCAACTTGTGAACTATGGCACTTTCGGCATCAAAGATTCTGAATGCTGGACAATTGCTCCCCCTCAATTGTTGACCCGTGTTCTACTTAAAGAGATGTAGTCGTCGTTTGAGCAGTCGCATCGTCTAGTATGTAGATATCAATTGCAACGATCTTCGGATTGTGGAGTTGATAACTTCGGATTTTGAAGTCAAAGCTTTCCGGTGAAATGCTTGACTTCAATGTGAAAAGCGGGTTACTATCGAGAATAATAGCAAACCATTTTGAGCATGTTTTAAATCATTTAAACTTCTGCTCGAACTTTATTTACAACCCTGTGTCATTATTGAATGATGTTGTCCCATGTATTTGTGATGATTAAGCAATGAAGAAAGAAAGAAAATAGATGAAGAAGAGATGAATTCCTAGAGAGAGAAAGTAGTGAGAGAAAGTAGAGAGGAGATGATTAACTTGTGAATATTAGATTAAGAAAAGATTTGTTACAAATGACCATCCACCCTCCTAACATGCTAGGAGGGTAGTATATATAGTCCACCCACATGCGGGCTTTAATGGACTATATATTGGATCGGGCTTGTCTTTTGGACTTTAATTAGTTTAAATCCAAGCCCGTGAACCACGACTAAATAACTACCTATTACAACGTTCTAATAAATATCATAATAGAAACCTATGACCGAACATTCTTGTTTGACTCAATATTTTGAGGCTAACAATCTCCCCCAATATGAGGTCATTCCTCTTTGATATTTGGATTCCAATGGAGATTTATGAATTTCGTCATAAATGAGTCTTGAACGTGTAACAATAGTTTTGTTCCTTCATGCTGTGAACTTTGAGCCTTTGTCGTTGTCTTTCGACTTTGTCTCCTATCTTGAGATCTTCAAATCATCCTTGACTTGTCATTGCCATCTTGCGATCTTGAGTCTTTATCCACATGCTCACACTATCAATTGTTGGATAAGTCTTTGGGCATGAATATGTGGTTGTGAATCTTGGACTTTGCTGAGTACACCGTGACGCCACCTTCTCGAGACAAAACATAGACACGGACTGAATGGCTTTGACATTCGTCCTAAATCGGTAGCGTTTTACCTCCGGTCGGTGAAGACCGTTATACGATATTAAATATCGTACCTGTGATAAGGTAGATTCAATTAAGAATCTCCTTGACAGGGTTTCGCGGCAGTACTAGCCGTTCTCTTTACTCGACCGTCTCAAAGCAAGACTGCGAACATAAAGAGTGAATCAATTGGATAAATATCCGCTTGATTAAAGTCGTCAATTCAAATTCCTGGAACAAGTTTGATTCATTAAGAATCTTACCATTGTTGCTTTCCAGTTGACACAAGTTTGATTCATAAGAATCTCACAAGTCACCTACCGTAGCGCTGTTTGATGTTGACGCTAGAAGGATTTCCATTCGTCACTGTGAATATTAATAAATAGCACTCTGAATGTTCTGGCAAGACCATAAAGATATTGCGTAGAAACCTGAAACGAGTTTGAATCAATTCAGAATCAAACCACTGTTGCTTTTCAGTTTTACATATGTTCAATTCATAAAGAATCTTGCATATGACCTACCACAGTGATGTTTGATGTTAACACTGGAAGGATTTCCACTCATCATTGTGAATACTAAGTAGTATCACTCTGAGTGTTCTAGCAATATCGCAAGGATATAGCGTAGGACTCTCTTGATCTTCATCTGTGTGTCCTAACGAGATTTGATTGATCTCTTGGCTCTAGACTCTATTTGTGCATTTTTAGTGGTCGGAGGCTGGAGCAGATGCCACCTATTCAATATCAACTATCTCGGAGTGAGAAAGTCAATAGAAGTCGTGTTGATCTCCGTGACAATAAAACAAACTTCTTTTGAGAGAAGCCTGAGTAGCTAGGAAAGGGTTGTGCTTCACATCACTGGGTCCATGATGAGTTGACCCGGTTTCTGCCTAATTTGTATAGAGGGCTTCTTTCTTTAGACCCTTTATCCTTACATTTCTTTTTCATTCTTCAACCCCTTCAATGCTTACCAAGACATCATTAATAACACCTTGTTGTGATTGTTCCAGTGCTATCATCAGTACTTAGTCGGCATTCAGCTACGTTCACATTCTACTCCATCTTTCCTAAGGACTTCTAATAATCTATTGGATTGTCCCTGGGAAGATCCCTCCGGTTCTGGTTGGATCATAGGACTTAAACCTAACCACCGTTTTGACACCAATAACGTCGTGAATTAAAGATGTTGTAGGTATTTGATCGTAACCATAAAAACCACTTTAAATTGTAACAAAGTGTTTGAAAAACATTTAACACCTTGCTAGTTTTGTCGTTTCAGAAATGCTCCCCCTTCACATGTGCATCGATAATCGAAAGTGTTTCGCACATGTAGGTGAGAGTTAAAGTGCTGGAGTCTTATATAAGATCACATTTTAATCACATTTTCTCCCCTATCTCTAATATATAAAATCTTTTGATATTAGAGATACCAAATTTGATTAAAATATATTTTGAAAAATAGTCTTGAAAATCTTCGGGAGAAAGATGTGTTAATCTTTTGCATGAAGTTGAATTGCTCCCCCTCAAAAATTGATCCAATGGAATTGTCATTACGAGGATTTGATCCACATTAAACTTTTGAGGATAGGAGTTGTTGAACACACAATTTTTGAAAGATTTTGAATATCATTGAGAAATTCTTGAAAAAATTGTGTTCAACGCTTTTTGAAAAATCAATTCTTTTTGACGAAAAGGTTTTTCTAAAGCATAAACTTGAGTTCATAGACTTTGAATGTCTTGACGAATCCACTCAAGTGTAAGAAGATTTAACTTCTTTTGCTAAGGGTAACAGTACAAAAGCGTACACTCCCCCGTGAATTTAGATCCGGGTTGCAATCTGAAAGTGATTACAAGTCATTTTTGAGCTTAAAACGTTGAATGTTTTGTGACAAGCTCAACCCAAGATAGATTGCTCTACCCGTTGTTGGAAGTATTGTCCAAAATAGACAATTTCCTTTTGAAAAGATAGAAATGACATGTTTTGAAAAAATATTTACAACTTTCATTCGAGCTTTATGTACACACCCGTGTCGTTATTGAGCGACATTGGTGTTATTGAGCGACATTGGTGTTATTGAGCTTTATGTACACACCCGTGTCGTTATTAAGATAGATCACATGGCATTCGTGTTGTTGAAGAAAAGCTTGAAGTTGATCCACATTGGTGTTATGCAAGTCCTTAGCCAATTTAACATCCGTCACGTATTTTTTCCATTCTAAAGGAAGAGTGTTCAAATACTTGGTGTTCAATTGAAAGGTAGGAATTGTCATGCCATAGATATTGAGCTCATTCAACAATAGGGTAAATCTCAGATAGTAATCATTGAGAGTCTCCCCTGGCACATAGGCAAACTTATCAAAAGTATCATAAAGCTTACACTCTCGTTCTTGTTTAGTTAACGAGGTGCCTTGCATGAGAACACGAATTCTATCCCATAACTCTTTTGCAACTTTATGTTTGCTGACGAGTTTGTAGACATCTGGAGGAAGGGCTTGGAGAATGATGTTTGTAGCATACTTATCACATTTATCTTGAATCTTCATATCTCCAGTCAATTCACCCGTTGTGCGAGGACGAGTAGTTGTACCTTCCGTCACTATACCATAATCTAATGGTCCATTGAGCACCGATGCCCAAATTAGATGTCCATTCTCCTTGTTCAACATATAAAGTCCATTCGGGAAGCCCATTCCTCATACATAGTCTTCACCAACATTGGTGGACGATTATCCGTACCCGAGAGGATGGACTTATCCGTAAGAGATGTGTACTCCATTTCAATAAGTTAAGATTTACAAACGTTGATCGATCAATGAAAGAAAGTAAATGTGTTTGTTGTTGTGAGTTGAAGTTGAGAAACAATGTTAAAATCCCCTAAAATATGTCCTCGATAAACCAAAAATTCCAAGTCAAAATTACACACGGTTCGAAATTTTTTATGGAAAAATTTGTGATTATCGGAATAGTGATCGGAATAGTGATCGGAATGATGATCAGAATGAGTTATCGGAATACTTCGATCGGAATGTCTTATCAGAATACCTTGATCGGAATACCAAATTGGAATACCTAATTGGAATGTCTTATCGGAATAAACCAAATCGGAATACCTTGATCGGAATACCAAATCCGAATACCTAATCGGAATACCAAATCTGAATACCTAATCGGAATGCCTAAGCGGAATACCTGATCGGAATGTACCCAAAATCGGAATCCCTAAACCCTATTCCGATTACACTGATCGGAATGTCCTATAAACCCCTTTCCGATGACCTGATCGGAATAATTCCCACTTTTCTCGGAGATTTTAAGCCAAAAAATGATCAAAACACCCAAAAATTTTGTGTTTTTAGCCAAAGTAACTATACCAAATCCCTACCACAACTATGTAGAAGATTTGTATCAAGAAAAAACCATCAAAAACACAAAAAAAATTTTGGACATGTGAAAATGGATCAAAAATGGCGTATGAATCAAGAACACAAACACATGAACAATACAATCATCCCATGGCTCTTGATACCATTTGTAGGATATGTAAATCTTGCTTATGTTTTAGAGAGAGAAAGAGATAGAAAGATGGTGGATTACACACACACTTAGAGAGAGAAAGTGAAAGGAAAACACTTTTTCACTATGTGTAAAAAAGAGGAACACACACCCTCTCCATCTAAGGAGAGGGTTTATATACCCAAGCCCTTGTCATGGGCTTGGGCTTACATTTAGGCCGGCCTACACATGTTGTATGCTAGGCTTGATGTTGTTTGTTAAGTAAAGACACGTAACTAAACTACGAGCTATTACATCGACTATCGTTGGAGTGACCGATCCTTCTTAATACGTAAAACGTATTTCTAACAATCTCCCCCTAAGGGAGGTCACTCCAAACAAGGGCGTTACCCAAGTTACAATAATAAAATAAACCTAGCATACTATGCTTGTCTTGAGCTCGTAGTCTTCGTCTTTCTTTTTCTTTTTCTTTTCTGGTGAACATGCTGATATGATCTTTGATATCAATCTTGAGCATTAATCTCTTGCCTTGATCTCGTGCATCCATCACTTGTGATCTTCGCCTCTTCGTGACGCCATGTCCCACATACTTATACCTTCGTAATTCTTGAAAGCTTCAGAGTTCGATACAGAGGAAGACTTAACTTTTAGGCTTTCTTGAATTAGATGAGATATTAAGTGCATAAAGTATAAGCATGCGGGGACGACTTCTTCTTGGATTCCGCAACGCCACCGTCTTCAAATGCCGCAACATAAGTAGACACGAACGAAATGGCTTTGAACATTTCATTCTAAATCGGTAGCATTTTACCTCCGGTCGGTGAAGACCGTTGGACGATATTAGATATCGTACCCGTGACGGATAGTTTCAATTAAGTAACTTCCTGACAGGATTTCGCGGGTAAACCCGTTCTCTTTATTCGACCGTCTAAAGCTGACTGCGAACATAAAGAGTGAATCATTTGGATAATAATATCTGCATGATTTGAAGCCGTCAATTCATGTTCCTGGAACAAGTGAAATTCAATTAAGAACCGCACCATCGTTGCTTTCCAGTTGTCACGAGCTTGATTCGTATAGAATCTTGCAAGTTACCTACCAAGTGCTGTTTGAGGTTAACACTAGAAGGATTTCCACTCATCACTGTGAACACTAAGGTATCACTCTGAGTGTTCTGGCAAGAATCGCACAAGTCACCTACCATGAGCTTTTTGATATTCGCTCAAGAAGTATTTCCATCTTCATTGTAAATACTTTCGTATTACTCGGATGTTCAGGCAAGATCATGAAGATTTTGCGTAGGACTCTTAAAATCTTTCTTACTTTTCACAGTGTGTGAAGAAGAAAGGAAATATGGAAGTGTGTCCTAATGAGATATTTGATGATCTCAAATGGCTCTAGACTCGATCGTGCATTTTGAATTTTAGTGATCGGAGGCTGGAGAGGAGTGCCACCTTTTCAATACCAATTTATTCGGAGTGAATAAATCAATAGATAACATGTTGTCTCCGTGTGATTAAAACAAATATCTTTTAAGAGATATCTGAGTTAGCTGGGATGGGTTGTGCATTGCATCACTGGGTCCATCATGTCTATCTTCAATATCGAGCATCATTAAAATGATCTCAATAGCATAAGTGTTGACCCGGTTTCTGCCTAAAGTTGTAAGGAGGGCTTCTTTCTTTACACCCTTTATCTTTACAATTCTTTTTCATTCTTCAACCCCTTCAATGCTTACCAATACGTCATAACTAGCACCTTGTTGTGATTGTTCCAGTGCTAACTTAAGTACTTGGTCGGCATTCAGCTACGTTCACAATCTTTCTCCATCTTTCCTAAGGACTACTATTTCTAGCTATGGAATGTCCTTGGGAAGATTCCTCCGGTTCTAGAAGAATCATTGGACTTAACCTATCCTACCATCCTTATGTCACCACAATCTTCATCGTCGTGAAATAAATAGGTTTTGAGTAAGTATATGTCACCATGAAAATCCATTTTGATATGCAAATCCGTTTTGCTCCCCCTTAACATATGCCACGATATTCGAAAACATTTCGCACATGTCGGGATGAGCCAGCACATTATGTCAAACCATTTGCGATAATATCCCATATTAAATCACATTTTCTCTCCCATATTGAAAATATTAACCCAATCGATGTTTTTAATTTCAATTAATTTAATGAAGTTTTAACAAAGGTTTTGGGAAGAAAATTGCAAGTCCGTTTTATCTTCATGATATCAAATGTATGAGATATGATACCGATTTGTAACATGATCACATATTCACCATATTAATAAGAATTGACAAGGTTGGACCTGATAGATGAGAACATCATATGATAAGATCAAATGGTTCTTGTCGGCATATGTTGGTCGCCTCGTCACTGTTGAAGTCATCTCTTGACACCACGTGTACGATTGGTATTCTTGTCTTGACACCAATTAGTGAGCTTGGCACGTTCGGCATCGAAGATTCTGACTGCTTGACAATTGCTCCCCCTCAATTGTTGACCCGTGTTCTATTGAAAGAGCTGCAGTCCTCGTTTGAGTAGTCGCATCATCGAGTATGTAGATACCAATTGTAGATTGCTATGGTTGTAGAGATGATAGCTTCATAAAAACAAGACTTCTCTTGTTTTAACAAATAAATGCACTGAAACGTACATATATTTGTGTTAGACCAAGTTATAAAGTAAACTTGATCCCTTACAAGGTTTTAAAGTAAACCTTGCCCGAGAAAATTAATTCCCGTTGTGAGCCAAAGCTTTCATAAGAAATACTTGACTTTAATGTGAAAACCGGGTTGCAGTCTGAAATAACTACAAGCCATTTAGGCATGTTTTATGAAGTATTTACAACTTTTGTACGAACTCTATTTATGGTGCCGTGTCGATATTAATCAACATTTCTAAGGCCGTAAATATTATCGTACCAAAAGACATGCCTTTGAAAAATAAAGTAAAAAAATTTTTTTGGATTTTTATGAATTTTTCAATTTTTATGGTTTTTATATGGTTTTATATTTTTATATTTTGCTTTTGTGGATAAAGATATAAACAATATATACAAATGATCACCAAGGATACGGAGAATAGTTTTACCACCACTATCCGTTCGCTTCATCTGCCAGTTCCTTTAGAGTCTCAGGCGAGAAAGTTCTCATTCCTAGCTTGTCGGCCAAAAATTCAATTCGAGCGCGATCTAAAGCTTTCGTGAAAATATCCGCCAATTGATACTCATATCGGACAAAGTAAAGCTCGATTACTCCATTTTCCACTTGCTCCTTGATGAAATGGTAGCGAATGTCAATATGCTTTGACCGGGAGAATTGAACATTGTTGCAGCATAAGGCAATTGCACTCTTGTTGTCGCAGTACATCGGAATTTTGTTAAAACCTAGACCATAGTCGGTTAATTGCGATCTCATCCAAAGAATTTGAGCACAGCAACCGGACATAGCTATGTATTCTGCTTCCGTACTTGAAATTGCAGCGCTTTTCTGCCTTTTTGATGCCCAACTGATTAATCGATCTCCTAGTAGTTGCAATGTTCCACTCGTGCTACGCCTTGTATCTTGACAACCCGCGTGATCCGCATTTGCATATGCCATTAGTGCAATAGAAGAGTCCTTTGAATACCAAAGTCCCCGATTAATGGTTCCTTTAAGATATCGAAAGATCCTTTTAACAGTAGCTAAGTGTAACTCAGTAGGCCTAGTTTGATACCTGGCACACATACATATAGCAAACTGAAGATCAGGTCGACTGGCTGTAATATACAGAAGAGTACCGATCATTCCACGATACAGTGTTGGATCAACGGCAACTCCATGTGGATCTGCATCAAGCTTAGTTTGTTCCACCATTGGAGTGTCCACGGGGTCGCAAGATTCCATCTTGTACTTCTTTAGCGATTCAAGGGCATACTTGGATTGATTGATAAAGATGCCTCTGGGACTCTGAGATATCTGAAGACCTAAGAAGAATGATACCTTGCCCATCATTGACATCTTAAACTTGGAAGACATGAGTGTCCCAAACTCGTCGGATAAGGTTTGGGTCGAGGCTGCAAATATAATATCATCAACATATATTTGTACCATAATCATATCTTTACCTCGTTTTTGAATGAACAACGTGGGATCCACCTTGCCCTTAGCGAAGCCTTGCGTAATGAGGAATTGTGACAATAGATCATACCATGCACGTGGAGCTTGCTTCAACCCATAGAGAGCCTTCTTAAGCTTGTACACATGATTAGGATAATTAGGATTCACAAAACCATCCGGTTGTTGAACATAGACCTCTTCCTTGAGTTCACCATTAAGAAATGCCGTCTTCACATCCATCTGATAGACGATCATATTCATGTGGGCTGCATAAGCGAGGAATAGTCTAATAGCTTCCAAACGGGCAACAGGTGCGAAGGATTCCATAAAGTCGATGCCCAATAACTGCTTGTATCCACGAGCTACTAGTCGAGCTTTGTTCTTCAATATTCCGCCTAACTCATCGAGTTTCACCTTGTAAACCCATTTCAAAGTGAGTAACTGCACTTGATCCGGGCATGGGACAAGTTCCCAAACTTCAAGACGTATAAATTCATTAAGTTCTTCTTGCATAGCTTCTATCCAACATGATTGAGTAAAAGCTTGTTGCCATGTCTTAGGTTCAACTTCAGTGAGAAAAGCATCAAAGTGACAAAACATTGCACTTTCTTATAACTGACTGCGTGTGGATACCGGACGATTAGGGTCACCAATAATAGCATCTATAGGATGATCCTTTGTCCACTTGCTGTCATGTTCACGAATCCGTGGATTGGAGTAAACCGTACTAGGAGCTTCCTCTAAGGTGGACGACCCGGCTTGATTAGGGTCGGGAATAGGTACACCAAAGAATGGAAATCCACGCATTTGAGCGAATTCCAAATCGTGATCATCATTATCCTCTTCATCATCAATAGACATGACATGGGTAGTTGAAACATGTGTTGGTTGAGAATTACTTGAGGAGGGTATATCTTGACCAATTGTAGGTGCAGATGTGTCTAATTGTGCAACGGTTGCTGGAGCGACAACTTCGGTTACCGGAGCTATTACCTCGGGTTCTGGAGCAACAATACTGGGAGGAGTAAAGAATTCATCAAAGAACGGTTGAAACAACGTATCCCATTCATTCCTAGTAGGTGGTGTAAATGATGATGAAGTAGGATTGTTTGGGACAAGACCAGAACTAATATTACTGGGTCCCATTTCATGAAGTGCGGGTTCAGAGCTGCTTTGCTCAGAAGCCATTGCTGTCAGCTCATCAAAATCAACATTCATAGTTTCGAGGATCTTGCGAGAGTTACGGTTGAAGATTCGGTATGCTTTCTTTGCGGGTGCGTAACCAATGAAAATACCAATATCAGCCTTTGGTTGAAGTTTTCCCAAATTGTCACCATCATTATTTGGATAGCAAAGAGAACCAAATACATGAAGATATGATAAATCTGGTACTTTACCATGGAGAAGCTCATAAGGTGTTTTACCATGGCGTTTACGGATTAGTGACCGGTTTTGGGTGCACACTGCTGTAGATACTGCTTCTGCCCATAAAAACAATGGAGCCTTTGCGTAAATTAACATCGTTCGAGCAGCTTCCATAAGTGTGCGATTTCGCCTTTCAACGACACCGTTTTGTTGTGGAGTGCGTGCAACGGATGTTTCATGAGAGATACCAACTTCTTCATAATAATCACGCAAGATTTGATTCGCAAATTCGGTTTCATTATCTGTACGAATACGTCGGACAGTAGTGTTGAGACGCACTTGAATCATCTTGAGAAATCCGATGATAAATTTAGGTGCCTCATTTTTTGCTTTAAGAAATTTCACCCATGTAAACCGAGAGTAATCATCGACAATGACGAGGATGTACTTTTTGCCACTAAGACTTTCAACACGCATTGGCCCACAAAGATCCATATGCAAAAGATAAAGTTTCTCTTGGTTGGTGTCTTCAGTCTTGGGTTTGTATGACTTCTTAGTGCTTTTCCCCATTGTACACGCGGAACACAAATGATCCTTGTGAAATGATAGTTTAGGAAGACCACGAACAAGTTCGTTTTTCGCCAAGTGATTAATAGCGTCAAAGTTAAGATGAGATAACCGTCGATGCCATAACCATGACTTAGTCTTCGATGCTTTGGAGAGAAGACATACGGGAGAAGCGGCCATCATGTCGTGTAGAGACAAAGTATACAAATTATTCCCTCGAGTACCTTTCAATAAATCAACCCCTTCCAAATTATGAATGAAGCAGGTATGCTCTCGAAAAGCAACTTCTAGGTTTGCATCACAAAATTGTCTCACAGAAAATAAGTTGTGACCGAGACCTTCCACGTAATACACTCTTGAAATTATAACATTCCTAATATGATATTCACCATAACCCATTATCTTTGCAATATGATCATTTCCAAATCGAACCGTACCAAGAAACTTGCTGACGAAATTTCTGAGCTGAGAGCGATCTCCGGTCATATGCTTGGAGCAACCAGAGTCCAAATACCAGAGAACAATTTGGACCACCTGTTTTCAATAACAACAGTAGACAATGCATTGGAAACTATTGGTTCCGGAGTGTTAGCAGATACAGATATAGAATTATCAGAATTGCTAACATTTTTGAGATCCTTAGATTTCCTGTATTTTCTAATGTGAGTCTTAGCACTAACAGATTTTACTGTTCCAACTTTCTTAGGTTTTGGATTATCCGCGAGCACTACAGTGGGAGTAGACCTAGTTAAAGGGCACTTTGTTCCTACAGTAGTGTTGGTGTTCCTAGTTAAAGGACACGCTTGTGTTTTGGTAGCCTTGGTACTCCTAGTTAAAGGGCACGCTTTCTTCGCTTTAGTGGGAGTGATCCTAGTCAAAGGGCACGTATTTCCTACTATAGTGAAAGTTCTACCAGTGGGGCGCCACAACCAACCAACTTGGGTTAACACTTTCCCAGTCGGTTTCCATTCTAATCCATTTTTCCGGGCATGCATCTCATTCACATGGTCAATAAGGCAAGAATCATGACGACTAGAAAACCTACATTCATTGCAATTCCAACATTTTAAATTAGAATTCACAGTAGGCTTAGAACGTTGCACAACCACAGAGCCTTTAGGTTTAGCTACATGATCCTTTTTATTCAAAACAGAAATAACATTCCTAGGATGGGCTTCTACTTTCTTCTTCACTTGACTACTAGATGGGGGCAAGATCCTATCATTCTTCTTGTTTCTCTTAAGCTTAGATCTTTGAGCCTTAGTAGTGGTGCTTACTCCTGTAGAAGGCAACACGGGAATATTAGAAGCTGGTTTTGATTCCGCCTTATCTTTAGTGACCAAAGTTTGAGATCGTTTAGTCCTAGGGCCCTTGTTAAGTGGTGTGACGGCTATTAGGTTCCTTTTGATTGCACTAGAGGACGATGCTGAGATAGTGGCTGCATTATCCACAACATTCTTACCTTTTAGAGTATGAAGTGTTTCCTTTAACTCAGCCAAGACCAGATTTTATCACAAATTTGTTCCCTCAAATCAGATATTTCCACCGACTTTCGATTCAATTGTTCAATCAAGGATTGATTCTGTGCAGTGGTATTAGCACATGCGGGCTTTACTGAATCAAAGAGTCGTGTATCTTTTTGTTTTAAGTTATCAACTTTGGAAAAAATCTTGGAAACTCGATTATCTAGATCAAGTTTAAAATTCTCAGCGGCCTCAAGTACGTTCACATAGTTAAGCTCCTTAGATTTCTCTATTTCTATCGGCAAAGAGTTAGCAACTTTGTCACTTGGCTGACGCTGTTTTGATTGTAAATTCAATCGAAAATTCTTTTCAAAGTTTGCATCATCTATATTAACACCTTCGAATGACGTTTCAAAGATTTCTTGAATAAATTGTTGCTTGCATTCAAGCGAAATACAATGTTTTTGAATCTCATCAAAATGTTTTGAAAGCGAAGAATATGAATCTTGAAGCTTTAAAAATTCAGCGTCAGATTCGTGACAAGTACTATCTACCACATTATCCACAGATTCAACATTATGCACAAGAGAATCATTATCAACACTGTTATTCACACAGACAGAAACTAGATCATGAGACATCACTTGCTTCAGAAGCAGATCATTTTGGCGTGAAACCCGTTCTATTTCAAGTTAACTGTTTGCATAAGCATCTTCCATTTCATTGAAAACACATCTAACTTCTTCTAGTTCCAAAAACAAATCTTGATCAAGATTACTAAGACAAGCTTTAACATTGTCTACAAATGGAACAATTTCATTTCGGAACGCAGCTCTAGTGTGCTCTAAGTTCCATTCACCTTCCGTTATGGCCGAAGCCGTCGTACGTTCCAAAATGACCTTGTCAAAATCGGCTAAGTGTTGGTGAACCGCATTTAAGTTAACAGACACCTTGCTTACCGGTGGAATTAACTTTGTTAAATCCGTTTTGACAAGTGTAGGAGACGTACTAGGAAGGTTTTCATTTGACAAACTTTGGGGCACAAGAACTGTCAATTCTGCTCATTCCTTTTGTAAACGAATGCGTGTCTTTTTCGAAAATTGATCTTTGTTATGTTGATCATAATCAATTGTATGGAATTTTGAAAGCATTTTAGAATGAGTTTCATCCGCAAGTGATTGTGTCTCCCCAGTACTACGAACAAAAGGTGCTTCTTTCGATTTGCCAATTATGGTCATATCATAAAGACCGGGAATATATTCCTGAGCTTGTTAATGCATAACCTGGATTAGGTGGTAAATCTTGAAGACGCTTAAGTTCGAGTTCTTTAAATGATTTAGTTAAAAGATGAACCTTTTCTGTGGAAGCGTATTGTTTTAAAAGCTGTTGTTCCTTGAATTTAAGAAGTTTGGTAGCATTAATTTATGATTCAACCTTTTTTGACTCGAGAGTTTCGAAGTCCATTTTAAGTTTCTGAAAATCGTTGACAACCGACTCCTTTTCTTTTAATTCATTAGAAAGATTAGCTTTTAATGATTCTATTTCTTTCAAGTGTTCAATCTTTTCAAAACGAAATTGGTCAAATTCAGAACATGTTATTTTCTCTGCTTGAGGGACCATTTCAAAAGCTTTGACCTTTTCTCTATGCAACGCAAGCTCAGCAGTTAGGGTGGAATTCGTATCTACGGATTGTCTGAGGGCCATATGCATTTGATCAATAATTTGTTTAGGCACCATGACCAAATCATGTTGAGCATAAGATTCCATACCCGTCGTAGCATTTGGTTGAGGTTCACTCAAATGTGTAGGTTTGGGTACCACATCATTTGAATTACTAGTTCCCGAATGCTGTTCGAGGTTGTCATTTTCATGCCCAACTTGATGTTGGTTATCATCAATATTATTAGATGTGGTTGGTACCTCACTGATGACATCAGAACCGTAGTGAGAGAGATTAGCAACGAGAGCAGCTTGGGTAGAGTGAATGTCATCACAATCCGAATCGTATGCATCAAGATCGTCCACTTGATAAGCTGCATTAGAAGTGGAAACGACTGCAATGCCTTCAGTATCTGCTGCCCCTGGGTCGGCAAGAAATGCTAACTCCTCTGAATCCAAGATCTTCCCCTTAGACTGAGCATCAACCAAATACATCTTCTCACGAAACCATGCATCATCCCTCCTCCTTTTCGGCTGAGTGCATTCCCTAGCCATATGACCTTGTCCTTGGCAATTGTAGCAAGTCACAACCTTCTTAGGACCACTAGGACTTCCATTTCCATTAGCTTGAGAATTCACAGCTTGATTGTTCCCAGTCCTTGTAGGAGGTCCATATGAATTTTGCCTTCCCTGAATAGGTTGCACCGTCACTTGACCATCTTGAACAGTGGCTTGTTGTCGAGGATTTGAAGAGGTGCGGAGCTGATCATTTGTAGGATATGTAAATCTTGCTTATGTTTTAGAGAGAGAAAGAGATAGAAAGATGGTGGATTACACACACACTTAGAGAGAGAAAGTGAAAGGAAAACACTTGTTCACTATGTGTAAAAATGAGGAACACACACCCTCTCCATCTAAGGAGAGGGTTTATATACCCAAGCCCTTGTCATGGTCTTGGGCTTACATTTGGGCCGGCCTACACATGTTGTAGGCTAGGCTTGATGTTGTTTGTTAAGTAAAGACACGTAACTAAACTACGAGCTATTACATCGACTATCGTTGGAGTGACCGATCCTTCTTAATACGTAAAACGTATTTCTAACAATAACACCAATACTTCCAACGTCGCTCAATAACACCAATCTTAATAACACCATGTCGCTCAATAACGACATTGTCCCCGGCAGCGGCGCCATTTTAATGAATAGATTTTGCTAGGTTCAATTGTTGTTCTCGGTATCTTAACGAATTGATTTCCGGCTTAAAGTATGACTTTATTGTTTTTGGTGAAAAAGAATATTTTGGTTGTTTTAAAATAAAAGTGCGAAACTTTAAAGTAAAAGTGCAAATAAAGTAAATCTAAAACTAATTTAAAGTAAGTGCAAGTATTTAAAACGTGACTGAAATTAAAGGGCACTAAACGTAAAGAACGCAAACTTAAATCTATCTAAGGCAAACTTAAAACGAAACTAAAACTTAAACTAAGGCAAGGCTAAAATAAATCTAAAGCAAGTAAACTTAAAGTGGGCAACTAAATAAAAAGCGGGAAAAATAAAGCTTGAAAATTAACGACAGAAACTTAAAACAAAAAACTAAAAAGAACCTGAATACAACTCATTTGGAACAAACCTTCGTCCGGAAGAATCACTCATCCGGAATGTCACCTTCGTTCGGAATGATTCTTCTTCGCTCGGAATATTACCAAAATCCTTGATCCGGAACAAATTATTCTGTATATGTCACTTATCCAAAACAATCCTTCATACGGAACTTTGCTGATTCGGAACTCAACTGAAAGAAATCCTTGATTCGGAAGTCTTGGTTCGGAAGACTTTGATTCGGAACTCTTCCGAATGAGTTGCTTGATTCGGAAGTTTATGCTTACCCCTTGGTTCGGAAGTTCTGAGTTCCGAATGAACCACTCTTGAGTCGGAACTCCTTGATCCGGAACTTTCGTTCGGAACTCTTCCGAATGAACAAGAAAATGTTGACTCGGAACTCTTCCGAATGAACAAGAAGATGTTGATTCGGAACTCTTCCGAGTGAGCTGTCTTGACTCGGAAGTCTTAGCTTGTTCGGAACTTTTTAATCCCAACCCTTCGTTCGGAAGACTTTGATTCGGAAGTTTTATTCGGAACTCTTCCGAATGAACAAGTTTGGTTCGGAACTTTGAATGTTCCGAATTAAATCTTCCGAATAAACCCCTTTGCTCGGAACTTCTTCACTCGGAACTTTACCTGGGAAAGATCAGATACAGAAAACAAACCAAAGAACAAGGAAACACAGTAACACGCTAATCTAATAACAAGTTAACCAAAATTAAACACAAGATTAAACTAAACTAATTACAAAACATCCAATAATCATAAACAAACAATCTAAATCAATAAAACTAACAAATCTAACCACAATAATCAAAAACCTACTTTGATCAAAATAAAAACATGAACATGAACATAAACATAAACATAAAAATCAAAGATTAAGAAAGGTAGATAGGAAATTAACAAGATAAAGTAAAGATTGACGAGAATTAAATGGAAACTTACTTGAAATTAAAGGAATTTAAGGTGCAAGACAAGGTAATTAAATTTCACAAGTATTTAAATGACATGAATTTAAAGGTGCAAGGTAAATAAATGGAAGACTAACTGTCACTATTAGCCAACAACGAAAATAATTAACTAGCCTAATCTATATATAGGGGAGGATTAGGAAATTTGATACATGACGATTCTCCCACCGATTGGGATGAAGATCTTCGCCTCATTGAGAACATTCTTAAAGAAGACAATATTCCCCCACCATCTCCCACGATTATTGCTATCGATGCTCCGACTTTGAATACGCCTACCATCGAAAATCCTCCGGATTTAGACCTTAAGGAGTTGCCGCCCCATCTCAAGTACGTGTTTCTTGAAGAGAAGAAGAAGTCGCCCGTCATCATCGCGAAGGACTTGAAAGAAGAAGAGAAATCGCGCCTCATCGTCGTGCTTAAAGATCATAAGAAGGCAATTGCTTGGAAAATTTCCGATATCCGCGGAATTGATCCGAACTTTTGTACTCACAAGATTCTCATGGAAGATGACTTTAAACCCGCAATCCAGAGCCAAAGAAGGGTTAATCCTCGCATTCATGACGTCATCAAACAAGAGGTTATCAAACTTCTTGATGCCGGCTTGATTTACCCTATTTCGGATTCGCCGTGGGTAAGTCCCGTCCATTGTGTGCCCAAGAAGGGCGGAATAACCGTTGTCCCCAATGAACACAACGAGTTGATTCCCACTCGTCTCGTTACTGGGTGGAGAGTTTGTATCGATTATCGCAAGCTCAATGATGCCACGAGAAAATATCACTTTCCTCTTCCCTTCATGGATCAAATGCTCGAGCGTCTAGCAGGTAATGACTATTACTGCTTCTTAGACGGTTTCTCCGGGTATTTTCAAATTCCCATCGATCCCAAGGACCAAGAAAAGACCACATTCACTTGTCCCTACGGAACATTTGCTTACAAACGCATGCCTTTTGGTTTATGCAATGCTCCTGGGACGTTCCAAAGATGTATGATGGCTATCTTCCATGACATGGTGGAAGACACTATGGAAGTATTCATGGATGATTTCTCGGTTTATGGCGATTCATTCTCTGCTTGCCTTGCCAATTTAGAACATATGCTTAAGCGGTGTGAAGACACTCGCCTTGTTCTTAATTGCGAAAAATGCCATTTCATAGTAAAAAAGGGCATCGTGCTAGGACACAAGATCTCCAAAGCCGGTCTTGAAGTGGACCGTGCTAAAGTCGATGTTATTTCTAAATTGCCTCCACCTTCAACCGTGAAGGGTGTGAGAAGTTTCCTTGGTCATGCGGGCTTCTACCGTCGATTCATCAAAGATTTTTCTAAAATCGCTCGCCCGATGACCCACCTCTTGGAAAAAAGATACTCCTTTTATCTTTTCCAAAGAGTGTATTGAAGCCTTCAACTTGCTTAAGGATAAGCTAACTAAGGCATCCGTCTTGGTTACCCCTAATTGGGAGCTGCCTTTTGAGTTGATCTGCGATGCTAGCGACTTTGCTATTGGAGCGGTTTTGGGCCAAAGAGTGAACAAACACTTCCAACCGATCCATTACGCTAGCAAGACAATGACTGGGGCTCAATTGCATTACACGACAACCGAAAAAGAGCTTTTAGCTGTTGTCTATGCCTTTGAAAAATTTCGCCCCTATCTTGTCCTTTCCACCACAATCGTTTACACCGATCATTCCGCGTTGAAGTACTTGTTAACTAAACAAGATTCCAAACCAAGACTTCTTCGCTGGGTTTTGCTACTCCAAGAATTTAAAATCGAAATTCGTGATAAAAAAGGAGTTGAAAACCTAGCCGCGGATCATCTCAGTAGACTTGAGGATCCTTTCCAAGAGGAACATCCGAACAAAGAGATCAATGATTCTTTTCCCCTGGAGACCTTAATGTCTATCAACTCGACTTCTGATGAAACCCCGTGGTTTGCGGACATTGCAAACTACTTGGCGGGTGGAATTCTCATTGACGGGCTAACATCCCAACAAAAGAAGAAGTTCTTCAAAGACATTAAGACTTACTTTTGGGATGACCCGTATCTTTTCAAACAATGTGCTGATTTGATTATTCGCCGATGTGTTGATGGACCGGCAGCTTTAGAAATCCTTGACACTTGCCACAAAGGACCCACCGGTGGTCACTTTGGTCCCAACTACACCGCCAATAAAGTGTTTGACTCGGGATTTTATTGGCCCACCATCTATCGTGACGCTCACGAGATGGTTAAACGTTGTGATGCTTGCCAAAAACAAGGCAAGATCACACATAAAGACGAGATGCCTCAGAATTTCATTCAAGAATGTGAAATCTTTGATGTTTGGGGTATCGACTTTATGCGGCCATTCCCATCCTCTAAAGGAAACAAATACATCCTTGTAGCCATTGACTACGTTTCAAAGTGGGTTGAAGCCAAAGATTTACCCACTAATGACGCAATGGTGGTTTGTAACTTTTTGAAATCGCTATTCGCTAGATTCGGTGTGCCTCGTGCCATTATTAGTGATCGCGGGACTCATTTTTGCAATGATCAATTTGCAAGAGTCATGGCTAAGTATGGTGTAAATCATCGTCTTTCCACCGCATACCACCCACAAACTAATGGCCAGGCTGAAATATCTAACCGAGGATTAAAGCGAATTCTTAAACGAAGTGTGGGAGAGCATCGTGCCTCATAGGCTGATAAACTTGATGATGCTTTGTGGGCTTTTCGTACTGCATACAAGACTCCGATTGGTTGTACACCATATCATCTCGTGTACGGGAAAGCATGCCACCTCCCCATTGAGTTGGAGCACAAGGCTTATTGGGCCTTGAAGTGGGCTAATTTTGATATCAACAAAGCCGGTGACCTACGCAAGATCCAACTCAATGAGCTGAATGAACTCCGGAATGAGGCTTATGAAAATTCTTTGATCTATAAGGAAAAGACTAAGCTCATTCATGACTCTAAGATTAAGAACCGAGAGTTCCAAGTTGGAGACAAAGTTTTACTCTTTAACTCTTGGTTGAAAATCTTTTCGGGCAAGCTGAAATCTCGTTGGTCCGGCCCATTCACCATTGCCCAAATTTTTCCATATGGTACTCTCGAGCTCGCTCAACCTAATGGACTTAATTTTAAGGTGAATGGCCAACGAGTGAAGTTGTACTTTGGTGAGGACATCTCTCAGGATATGATTCCATCCCTCACCACGTTCCCCATGAACTAATTTTGGGTCGAGTCAGGCTCGTGACTCGATTACCAAAAACAAGCGCTCCTCGGGAGGCAACCCGAGTATCTATCCTTTTCCGTTTTAACCTCCTAAGTGTAGGGGGACCTCTATAGGTGATTGTGTTTGTGTGGTGATGTGATTACAGGGATGAATGCACTTTTGGAACCTTTGAAGAACCGTGCTCCCGTGTTATCCGAAATCCGGTTCTATCTCTCAACTATCGTGATTTAATCTTCTTCATACTCACATTTGAAATTGATCACGTTAGTCGTCTCTTCCTTAACTTGATTTAACCAACGTGCACAATGTCATAAGTGTAGGGGAGAATTTTCCCACATGCTTAAACATTGAGGACAATGTTTATCTTAAGTGTAGGGGGGACTTCTATCGAAGTTTTAAGTGGACTTTTCCATGAAAATGCCTTCATTTAACCGGAAAATCATCTTTTTCAACATTTTTCAAATTTTTTATTAACTTTGGCCATTTAGTCGTAATTTTTAAATTTTTATCGTTGCTTTCATATGTATATATCCTGTAATAAAGTCAAAATATTAATAAAGTGGTGTAGCAAGTTTTGAAGTCTTTGACATATTAGGCCCGTTGCGATTATTTTGACTCAACCCGAATAGACTTATCCAAGTTTACTCTAGCTAGTATCCTTAACCATGTAGACCTTAATTGGTTTATTAGGTTAAGCATCCACGAGTCTCATTACTTGAGATTTTAAATTGTGGAGGACGAGAAATGATAGAGTCAATTATAAGTCGGTATTCTTGCACAAGCTCACTTGGTGTAATTATTTGCCTATTCTCCCATCACTTGCTAATAAATTATCTGCAATAAGTAAGGTCGTACGATTTGAAAAGTTACTTAGCTTCTAGCCCAAGATCGTTTAAAAGTTGCTCGGTAATGATAAGAGTTCATAGCCAAGGCATAACTTATGAAGCGGGGCGCGAAGATTGGCGAGTCCGAAAAGGCCCTAACAAGGCATGAGGATTCAATCTTATTGCTAAAGATCCAAGGTGATGTGAAAAGCATTATTCCCAAAATCAATATGAAGGATCAAGACTCACGACGAAAAGCAATCAACTCCCGTAAAGATCATGGAGAAGTCTATCCGAAAAGACCCTAACAAGGTATGAGGATAAATAGATCCAAGTCCGAAAAGGAGGCGGATCGTTGTATCTCAAAATCCCAATTAGCAATTGAAGAAATAATCATGAAGTCATGGTCAACAAAGTTGGAGTACCCCTCAAAAGTCTCCAAGTGAAGAAACTCTATTAACGATGAGAAGACCATTATCTCAAGCACGTCTCTCAAGATATGAAGTATGAAGTACATGCCAAATATCAGCCCGAGAAAGGTCTCAAATTGTGAACCGAGTTATGCCAAGATATGAACTTTTTGATATCCCGAGAAGCAGTTTTAAGAGATTTTGTCCTTTAGCTAACTATTGATCAAATCGTCCTACTTTACTTTCAGCCTAAATAAACTATCAAAATAAGTCCAAAAATGCATCTTCATGATCATTCTAAGACAAAAATAAAATATAAGAGATACACCTAGGAATAAGGGAGTTTAAGCATATAATTAAGCCATGTGTGTAAGTGTTTGATTTGCTAACTTATAATAACAATGATCTCGTTTTTAAGCTTAGTTTGGGGAACGTGAAACTTGAGGGTGATAAATCTTCGCAGCACCGAAGCCCTAATGTAAGTCCTTGATCTCTTTGCAAGTTACTTCCATATAGCTATTTTCAAGTGAAAATGGTTTTCTATCCTTTTGTTTACTTTAAAGATTTTAATTTCTCTTAGTACTTTAATTTTTGTTTAGTAGTATTTTAATAAGGCCAAGGTTGATTGATTATGAGAAAAGTGTAAATTTGCTTTATCACTAAGCATTGCATGAGGGCATGGCAATGGTTAAGTGTAGGGGATTTGATAGGTGTGTAAACACCCATCCTTTTACCACTTATTTCTTACTAAAACAAGACCAAAACACGTATTTAATATCATTTGTTTGGAATTATGCGTGGTTTTTGTATTTATTGTGTTTTCAGAGCCAACTGGATGAATATTGAAGAAAACATGGGATTGCACGGGTTTTATCGAAGAAAAAGACTCAAGACGAAGTTTATTGTCCAAGAGATGCAAAAGATTTGAAGTCATTTGGCCTATTTGAAGATTTATCGAAGAAAAGGACCGAAGATTGAAGATTTACATATGTCGAAGAAACTCAAGTCTATTAAACGAAGAAATTAAAAGACGAGTTGAATTTAATCGTCGACAAATCCCGAATCAGAATCGAAAACGTCGGCTTTTCAGAAAAGACGAGAAGACAAGAAGAAAGGGAGAAAGCCCACTCACCAACCAAATGGAAGACATATATAAAGAATTCCCTTCACACTTTTCATTAAGTTTTTTTACTCCTTTTTTCTCTCTTTTCTGTTCGTAGGCATCACCAACACCATTAGGGTGTTTGGTGATTTTGATTCTTGTTTTTCCAATCTTGTAGTTTAATCTTTGTCTTTTGATTGTTTAAACATTAATCTATCAATTTAATCCTTCATTTCATCTTGTTCATCTTCATCTTTTTGATTCAAAGTTAAAATTCTTATTTGGTTGATTTTGATTTTTAAAAGTTATTGGGTTTTATGTTTTTATTGATGGGATTTGATGTTTATGGTTAGTAGATGATTAGGCATTAGTTTTGTTTAAGTTTTGGTTAAACACTTGGTGGATTTTGGCTTAAAATCGTGTTCCCCTGTTTTTCTGTCTCCTACTGTTCTTGAGTTTTCCCAGGTTTCGAATGAGCACAAAACTTCCGAATGAAGCATCTTAGTGAAAAGTTCCGAATCAATTTGTATTAAAAAGTTCCGAATCAATTTGTTCCGAATGAATGATTTTAAAAGTTCCGAATGAATGGTTTTTCAAAAGTTTCGAATCAGTTTCATTTTTAAAGTTCCGAATGAAAATCTTTAAAAGTTTCGAATCAATTTTGTTTAAACGTTCCGAATAAACTTCCGAATAAACTTCCGAACCAATCCAAAATCTTCCGAATCAAGGAATTCATCCGGAAGAGTTCCGGATCAAAAAGTTCCGAACGAAAGTTCCGGATCAAGGAAAACTTCCGAATCAGAGAGTTCCGAATCAAGCTTGTTCACTCGGAAGACTTCCGAATCAAGGAGTTCATCCGGAAGAGTTCCGGATCAAGAAGTTCCGAACCAGAGGGTTCATTCGGAAGAGTACCGAACCAAACTTCCGGATCAAGGGTAAAGTAGAAACTTCCGAATCAATTTTCTTTTGAGTATTTCGAATCAGAGTTAAGTGATATTTACTGTTTCTTTTTTAATACTTAAATTTTAATTCAAGTTTTATTAATTGCTATTAAATTAATTGCTTTTAGTTTAAGTTTACATCTTAGTGCATTTAAACCTTTAGTAGATTAGAAAACCAATCCCCTATTTGTCACCAAGAACAATCTTTCCACTTTGAGCTACGATCAATTCGAGAGGATTCCGAGAGACATAATCTTGAACCCCAATGAAAACCATTGTATCAAATGGCGCCGCTGCCGGGAAACACAAAATCCTCCGATTGGGATGAACTTAGAACATTTGCTATTAATTCTCCGTTTGGGAAAATATTCTCCGATTGGGAGAATATTTTTGGATTATCAAAGATTTTTTAGTTTTGTATTTTGCTTTTTGATTAATATTTACAGGTAGATGTTTGATAGATGAATCAAGCAGGCTTCTTTGCCAGAACCTCCAGTTCTGCTGGAGTCAAACATCTCATACCAGTTTGCCTAACTAGATACGCAAACCTCTCTTTCGAAAGAGCTTTTGTAAACAAGTCAGCTAATTGGTAATCAGTTCCAACAAAGTATAATTCAACAATACCTCTTTCAACTTGTTCCTTAATGAAGTGATATCTGACATCAATGTGCTTCGTGCGGGAATGCTGTACCGGGTTACAGGAGATGGCTATGGCTGACTTTGAGTCACAGTACATAGGTACTTTATCAAAGTGGAAGCCATAATCCGTGAGTTGTGTTCTCATCCAAAGAACTTGAGCACAACACGCAGATAGAGACACATACTCCGCTTCGGCTGATGAAAGTGACGTGCAATCCTGCTTCTTGGAAGACCATCCCACAAGCTTGTCTTGACCTAGAAATTGTGCACCACCAGAAGTACTTTTACGTGTATCAAGAAACCCTGCATGATCAGAATCTGAATAGGCCGTTAGAAAGAAACCGGTTTCCCTCGGATACCAGAGTCCCATGTGAATGGTATTCTTAAGGTACCGAAAGATCCGTTTAACCTCCTTGAGGTGCTTTTCAGTGGGTCGTGCTTGATATCGTGCACAATAACACGTAGCATGATGAATATCAGGTCTGCTTGCTGTCAAGTACATGAGGGACCCGATCATGGAACGATATCTCGTTTGATCTATGGGTAATCCCTCCAAATCAGCATCTAGGGATGTGGTTGATAATGGTATCCCAACGGGGTCACATGATGTCATACCATGCTTTTTGATTATCTCTTGACAATACTTAGCTTGGTTAATAAAGATACCACTTGGGGATTGGTGAACTTGAATTCCTAGAAAGAATTTTAGTTCGCCCATCATAGACATTTCAAATCTGCTGTGCATTACTTTTTCAAACCATTTTGAAAGTTTTGGGTTTGTAGACCCAAAAATAATGTCATCAACATAAATTTGCACAAGCAAAATTTCATCCCCATATTTATAAGTGAAAAAAGTTAAATCAATGGAACCTTTTGAGAAACCTTTGGAGACCAGAAATTTCGAGAGTTCGTCGTACCACGCCCTTGGAGCTTGCTTGAGTCCATAAAGTGCTTTGTGGAGACGATACACCTTGTCAGGATAATGAGGATTGACGAATCCTTCCGGCTGCTTGACATAGACTTCTTCCTTCAAAGGACCGTTAAGAAACGCCGTCTTTACGTCCATTTGATAGACAATGAATCCCTTATGTGCCGCATAAGCAAGAAAAATCCTGACCGCTTCCATACGAGCTACTGGTGCAAATGATTCTTCAAACTCAATACCCTCTTTCTGTCCATACCCTTTAGCCACTAGTCTAGATTTATTCTTGATGATCGTGTTCTCTTCATCCATCTTGTTTTTCCAGATCCATCGAAGATTTAATGGTGTTACATCGTATGGTCTGTCAACAAGTTCCCAGACTTTAAGTCTTTCAAATTGTTGAAGTTCATCCGTCATCGATTCAATCCACGCATGATCAGCCATGGCTTCTTTGATGTTTTTCGGTTCAGCTGAACTCACGGTGAGTGCGAACATACAAACATCGCCATCGGTTTCAAGCTGTCTTCTTGTACGAACGGGCTGTGAGGGGTTTCCAATTACGTGAACCAAAGGATGATCTCGGGCAATGATGTGTTGAAGGATGTCGTTGGTAAAACGTATGCATATTTGACGGATCAACATGGCGAGTAGAAGACTCTCCAGTTTCGTGTACCGGTGTACCGAATGGGTTGATAAATTCGTCTTCGTCAGATAATGCATTTTCTGCTTGATTTGTGTTCTCTGGAGCAATGACAGTAGTTGTGGATGTTGTAGGATCGATTGTTGAAGTGATATTCTGAGGAGGTAAATCTGCAGTAACCCGTGTTGAAGTAGATGAAGTTGTATCCATTTGTTGATGATGATCGGTATCATCATTCATATCATGAGTGACAGCGGAAGACTTTGATACAACTTGTTTCTCCCCCGTGAAATATTCATCATACATTGGTCCATATAACATTTCCAACTCTTCAATTGTCGTGTCGGCTGTCATATCAGCTCTAGGAACATGTTCTGGAACCAGCGTTGAACTTGACGGTTCATTGATGTGGTCTTGAGTTGCGAGTTTCGTGCGGTTGTAAACGGAAGTCGTTTGTCGTTGTGGATCGGGACTTAAACTGTTTTGTTCAAGTGCCATTTCTTGCAATTCATCAAATCGGATGTGAATTGTCTCGACAATCAATTTTGTTCTCTTGTTGTATACTCTATATCCCTTTGACTGAGTTGCATATTCCACAAGAATACATGCATCACCTTTCTCTTTCATCTTATCCAAATTTTCACCATCTCGAATAATGTAGCAAGTACATCCAAAAACATGAAGGTGTTTGAGTGAAGGTTTTCGATCATGAATTATGTGATATGGTGTCTTTTCATGTCTTGGGATAATTAAGGAGCGGTTTTGTGTGTAGCATGCGGTTGACACGGCTTCGGCCCAAAAGTACAGTGGAAGTTTTGAAGCGGATAATAATGTTCGAGCAACTTCAACCAAAGTACGGTTTCGTCTTTCAACAACGCCGTTTTGTTCGGGTGTTCGAGCAATAGATGTTTCATGTTCAATCCCTTCGGCTTCAAAATACTTTCTCAGATTTGAATTCAAAAATTTTGTACCTCTGTCAGTACGAACCACTTTAACTTGAGCCTGAAGACCACGTTGTATCAATTTAAGGAAGCTGATGAGAACTTCAGGTGTTTCATCCTTGGACCTCAAGAAGCGAGTCCATGTGTACCTTGAGTAATCATCGACAATTACTAGAATATATTTCTTTCCATTGATACTCTGAACACGCATGAGACCACCCAGATCCATGTGAAGAGGATCTAACCATCCTTTAGAGCTTGGTGTGGTCTTTGTTTTGAAGCTACTTCGTTTAGCTTTACAAAGTTCACAAGAAGAACAAAGATGATCTTTGATGAATTTCAAGCTTGGAAGGCCTCTCACAATATCTTTCTTGGAAAGCAAGTTAATGGTATCAAAGTTGAGATGAGAAAGACGTTGATGCCATAACCATGCCTGAGTCGTTGAAGCTTTTGTCATGAAGCAAATTGGAGTTGATGAAGTTGTGTCTTGAAGTGAAATTGTGTAAAGATCAGTACCCCGTGTACCGGTAAGTAAGTCATTCCCATCATAATCACGAACAAAACATGTCTTCTTTCTAAAAGCAACTTCCAAATCCGCATCACAGAATTGACCAACCGAGAAAAGATTATGATTGAGCCCTTCGACGTAGTATACCCTTTTAATCGTGATATTCCCCTGAACCAAATCTCCATATCCTAGGATCGGTGCAAATTGATCATTTCCGAATCGGACCGTACCCAGGAACTTCTCCACGAAGTTAATTAGAAGCTTGAGATTCCCCGTCATGTGCTTCGTGCATCCGGAGTCCAGTATGAATAGAATTATTTGTATCACCTGCAGAAGAGTTAGAACACGATGTAGCATTTGCTAAATTGGATACCACAGTAGTTGTGATAGTAGAATCATTAGTGTCCTTATCAACATTTAAAGGCAAACTAACACTCGTTTTCACATTTTCAGTCCTAACTTTAGGCATCCATTTATATCCGGGAGGACATTGATTAGCAAACCACCATTTCCAAGACTTACTAGCAGACTCATATAATTCCTTAATTTTGCTTCTAGGGTTCTTAGTGGTGGAGTCTGATGCATTACTTTTCTTAGTGGGGGTGGCACCAGAATGGTTCATCTTGCGTTTGGGTTTACTAGCTCTAATAGGCATTGCAACTTGCTTCTTAGTTCTAGTATCTACGCCTTTGACTTTATTTATAGCACACATAGAATGATTAGCATTAGCACACTTTCCACATTTGACACAAACAAATTTCACATTCATAGCATTCAAATCATTCACAGCATTCAAATCGTCATTACATGCGATTACAGACTTTTTATTCTTAAAAACGTTAAATTCCTAGGGTGTTCTTCTACTTCCTGCATCTCCCCTTGATTCTTGTGTTTCCAGACCTTATCATTCACTTGAGTGCGCTTAAGCTGAGGCCGGCTAACACTAGTAGTGGAGACTATTCCTGTAGTAGAAGACACACGAATATTAGTGTTTCTAGAAGTCTGAGGCGAGTGAGTATCTTTGTTTGTTGGCTTCGTGGACATTCTATACATCCCTGGTTTATTCACATTATTGTGCTTAACGCTTGGTGATATAGGATTCCTTATGGGTTGAGCTTGTGGTAACCTTTCCTTTCCATCCATCTTGGGGGAAAACACAGGTTTTGCAAACGAGGAATTAGATAAAGCATATGGTTTTCCCAAGATAGAAGATCTATTCTCTTTAGAGGCACTGGGTTGTCTAACAACATTTTTCTTAATGCTAGGTTCCACAATTTTCCCACCCATTTTAGCAATGAGTTTCTGCAACTCTGCTATCGCTCTGTCCCTGTCTTGTAACTGAGCTTTCAACCCTTTAATTTCCAAATTCTGTTCATTCATTTCTCGAAATGTTTGGGAAAGTTTTTCTTGCAATTTATTATCGTGTGGAAAACTACCAACGTCTTTTTGCAAAGCAAGTTCAACTGAATGACAATGTTTTTGAAAGAAATTATTTTTGTGTTGAAGTAACTCAAAAGCCTTTTTGTCAACATTTTCTTTACGTTTCGAAAGCTCAATTTCAAGACGTTCACATTCTTTGCTTTTATCAAGATACTGGCATGCAACTTCAGAATATTCATCAATATCAGGACAAGATGTAAAATAAGCACACATAACATCGTTAGAAACACATTCTTGCAATAGTAAATCATATTCATCTGAAAAGTCAGTCTTCTCCATTTGAAGATATTCAATGTGTTTCTCAAGAGATTCAACATATTTTAAATCATCATACATTTCAGTCCGAATGAACTCCTCAAGTTGAAGAACAGTTTCTTTAACCAAAGCCGTGTTAGGAATTAAGAGTTCTTTCACAAGCAAGGTAATATCTTGAGGAATCGGACGTGTCCACTCAGCATTTTCACGTTTTGCCCAGTCTCTTTCAACAATAGATTTAACATTATCTATGTGGTGTTTAAGAATACCTAATGTTTTCCTACTCTTGCTTTTAGATTCATCTAGAGGGAGGTAGTTTATGTATTTGTAAACATTAGATTTCTTAGGGGCAAATGCTTTCTTCCATTGAATTCTCTTTTGTTTGCATTCTAGGAACACTTCCTCGCGAGTTTTCTGAGTTTGTTTGTTGAACAGGCCATAAAGATTATTCTCATAAGCATAATTATATGGTTTCACAAACTCCTTATTTACAAGTGGTTGACTATCAGCATCCCAAAGGGCAGTCTCTTCACTATTGGCATTGACAGGCATGCAATCAAGATCTGTCCTTTCAGTCTCATCAAGATAAAGATGCGGGTTCGCAGCTTGAGCTTTGGCAAGGTACTCAGGACTTGCAAAGCTAGCTTGACCCTTAAACATCGAAGGAGGTGCCAGCATTCTCACAGATTGTATATAATCATGCGTTTTATAAACAACGTTCTTCAAAAATTCAACTTGTGCTTCTAATTTCGTTACCTTTTCAGTTTCTTTATCATATCTACTTTTGAAGTCTTGTTTTAACGCATCTACCTCTTGGTTCTTATCCTCAAGAATTTTAGCAGAATCTGTAGTGGTCATAGAGAGCTTTTGTTCAAGTTCATTAACTTTGGTATTGGCAAGGTACCTTTTTTGACGTACATCCATTAAGAAAACATTATATTGATGCTTCTCTTTGGCTAATAACTCAAGAGTGGTATTATATTTGTTTTCAAAATCGTCCTTTTGACTTTTTAACGCACTTCCCTTGTACCCCTCAAGCTCTTTGGTTTTCTGAAGGAGCTCATCTCTATAGCTTTCAGTCATCTCAGTAGATTTGATAAGAGCAGCTTTACATTATTCAAAACTTTGAGTGAGCGTAGCGTTTGCCTTCTTTAATTGCTTTTGACTCTTTTTATTTTCAGTGACATCTTTTTGTAAAGTAGCAATTAAATTAGCAAGCGCAATACGTTCCTCTTCATCATATTCATTTGCATGTTGATCATCCTCAGACTCATTATTGCACATGTCTGATGAATCAGGTGTGGTATTGCTATCAACCGTTTCCATCATACATGTGTCATTAATGGCATTGGGTAGATCACTATGCTCAGGAATATCACCAAACACATTATATTCATTAGTAGTGTGTACCTTATCGATTGGCTCAGTGTAAAAGATAGGGCCATTGTCATCTTCAGTGACTTTGAGAACTTCTTCAACCTTTTCAATGTACGAGTAATGTGCATCAAGCTCTTGATAAGAATCTTCATCATCAGTATCATCAAGCATGGCTCCTTCCTCAGCTGACAATTTAACCCCTGCTTCCATCTTTTTGCATAGCAGCATCTTTTCCTTGTGATAGCTGGAGTCTCTAACCCTTTTCGGCTTCCTGCATTCCTTTGCCATATGCCCATAACCTTGGCAATTAAAACATTGAATCCCACTTTGCTGAACCACTTGACTTCCAACCGTTTCCCTATTCCCAGTAGCAGCAGCAATCCTCTAAGTATCATACTTTGCAGTTTGTCGATCATATCGTGCAGAACCCTCAACATGCGTTGGATTATGTCGATCATACCTAGAAGGACTTTCACCACGTCGGCGTGTGTCATACCTTGGAGGACTCTCAACATATCGGTTCTTTGTGTTAGATGATGTGCGAAGATTGTTGTTGGTGGGTTTGTAGATTTTCTTGTAAGTCTTCATTATGTAAGCAATTTGTTGTTTCATCTCTTGGTTCTTTTGAGCTTGGTATTCATCACTATCTTCTTCAGATGATGACTCAGATGGTGGTGATGGTGCTCTTGGCGCTTTACCTCGAGATTTTGTGGAAGATGAAGACTTAGATGATGTGGAATATCGTGGTGAAGATGATGTATTGGAGTATGGCTTAGGAGCACGAGAGTGATGATCGTGAAAATGTTGTGTGGTAGTCACTAAAGCAAGTGGATTAGCCGTCTTGGCAACACGTTCAGTTTGAATCTTATTTGCTTCATTCTGAAATTGCTTCAAGATGTCAAAGAGTCGATGATATGAGACCTCGTCTAACTTTTCTTGTTGTTTCACCAAAGTGACGAATCGTGTCCACTCGGGTTGAAGTTGTTGAAGAAATTAAACATTGACTTGCATGGTGGAGACTTGTAGATTATTTCTTGTCATGTCATTCATCATCTTATAAAACCTGGAGTAGTAAGAGTCAATTGATTCTCCATCCCTTGAAGTAAACTTGCCAAAATTCCAAAACAAGTTTGTTTTGACATCTTGTTTGTTGAGTGATTCTCCTTGTTGCAAGCGTTCAATAGCAGTCCACATTTCATGTGCTGTAGGGCATGCATCAACCGTGGAATAAATGTCATCTCCAATCCCACTTAGAACCATATAGATGGCTTCCTTCTCCGCATCATGCCAAGCACAATTTTCAGGTGTGAGATCAGCTCTTGTTTCATCACGTTCACTTGCAGGTATTTGATCAGTAGTATCTGTGGCTGCTCTTGGAGGAACTGAAATCTTCTTAAATATATATGGTCCATGAGTAATACATTTTCTCAAGGCATCACCATTAGGTCTTGTATCAAGATATCGTATGAAACGTGATTGCCATTGAGCATACCGACCAGATACAAGCATTGGTGGTCTCTCTTTGTTACCCGCCACCATTATGTTGTTGTTCGTCACACGATATTCGGCAGTAGAATCCATCTCAATATTCTCTGAAATGATGAAGTGAATATGGATCTTAAGTAGATTTGTTGTGATTGTTGTTGTGGTTTAAATTCCGAAAATTGCAATTTTTCTCCAGTCCGACAATAAATTCTCCAGTCCGACAAAACGGTAGACCAAAAAATTTTGTATCGCCAAATTTTGAAATTGAGCTAGAAATGTCCCAAAACTAGTATGGAAAAAATTTTAATTTACTTGACGGAAAAATTTGAACTCTTTTTTTTTTGTTTTTTTTTTTTTTGATCTTCGTGTAAACGATATTTCGAAACTAGTCTAGATGGTGGCTAAGTCTAAAAAATACTCAAACAAAATTTAGCAAAACACATCATCGGAATGTCCCCTAATCGGAATGTCCTAATCGGAATGTCCTAATTGGAATGTCCTAATCGGAATGTCCTAATCGGAATGTCCTAATCGGAATAACCAAATCGGAATGTTATCGGAATGTACTAATCGGAATCCTTGTCGGAATGATCTAATCGGAATAAGCTTGTCGGAATAACCTAATCGGAATGCAAATCTGAATATTTGAAGTCCAGTCGGAATGAGATCGGAAAGTTGGTCGGAATGTTGAAACCCTTTTCCGATGCTACTGATCGGAATCTATAATCCCTTTTCCGATTACACCAATCGGAATAATAGTGCTGTTACGAGATTTTGAGGTAAAAAGATGAATTTTTCGACAAGAAATCCGTGATTTTAACCAACCAAATGCGACCAAATCCCTACCACAACTATGTAGAAGATTTATATCACGATTTAGAGCATAGAAAACACAAAAAGAATCTTGAATTCGAGATGATTATAAGAGAAAATCACACGAACCAAGTAAAATGAACAACGAATCACAAAACTACCCCATGGCGATTGATACCAAATGTTGTTCCATGTATTTGTGATGATTAAGCAATGAAGAAAGAAAGAAAATAGATGAAGAAGAGATGAATTCCTAGAGAGAGAAAGTAGTGAGAGAAAGTAGAGAGGAGATGATTAACTTGTGAATATTAGATTAAGAAAAGATTTGTTACAAATGACCATCCACCCTCCTAACATGCTAGGAGGGTAGTATATATAGTCCACCCACATGCGGGCTTTAATGGACTATATATTGGGCCGGGCTTGTCTTTTGGACTTTAATTAGTTTAAATCCAAGCCCGTGAACCACGACTAAATAACTACCTATTACAACGTTCTAATAAATATCATAATAGAAACCTATGACCGAACATTCTTGTTTGACTAAATATTTTGAGGCTAACAAATGACATTTCTAGGTTCGTAAATATTATCGATTCCAGAAGACATGCTCTTTTTATCAAAACGTTTTTGAACACACAATTTTGAAAGATTTAGAAAAACTTTGTGAGAAATTCTTGAAAAATTGTGTTCAAAGTTTTGAAAAACAATTACTTGAGCTTAAGATGTTGAATATCTAAAAATCGAGCTCAAGTCCGAGAAGTTGTGAACTTCCCGTTGTTAAGGATAAGTTACCATCGGCGATAAACTTTCCTTTTATCTGAAGGACGAGTCCTAAGCTGACATTTACTTAGAAGTCGTTTTCATGAGCTTGAAAACTTTGACTGTTTTAACGGAAAGCTCATGACCGAGAAAGGTTAATTTCTCGTTATGAGGAAAAGTTCTCTTATTTAAAAGATACACTTTCCTTTCTGAGCTTAAAACTTCGAATGTTTTAAGACAAGCTCATGGCCGAGAAAATTGAATTTCTCGTTATGAGGATAAGTTGTCATTAATGATAAACTTTCCTTTATTTGAAGTTCTAGTTACAGTCTGACATTTAACTGTAAGTCATATACACGAGCTTAAAACCGTTGAATAGTTTTAATGATAGCTCGTGTCCGAAAAAATTTAATTTCTCGTTAGTGAGGATAAGTTTATCATCGGAGATAAACTTTCCTTTCTTTGAATTCCGGGGCATAAACTGTGATGTGATTATACGCCATATACACTAGCTTAAAAACTTTGAATAGTTTTAACGGAAGCTCGTGTCCGAGAAAATTTAATTTCTCGTTTTGAGGGTAAGTTATCGTTGCGTAGATAACTTCCCTTTCTTTGAAGTTCGGGTTACAGACTGTGATCTGACTGTAAGCCATTATGCATGAGCTTAAAAACTTGGAATGTTTTTGATATAAGCTCATGCCCGAGAAAAATGAATTTCTCGTTGTTAGGATAAGTTTATCATCGACGATAAACTTTCCTTTCTTTGATGAACGAGTTACAATCTGTGATATGACTATAAGTCCTGTGTAAGCTTTAACCATGAATCCCCTGAGATACTAGTTTCTCCGATATCTGCTTCTTCAGCAACCAAACTCTGAGAGTGTCCTTAGTTGAACGGTATACAATGATTGGACCGCTTCGTTCTTTTGGAACATCAACTTTGGTACCTGCATTCTCATTAGGAGTTTGTATACTTTGACACGGGTTAGCGATATCTATCTTAGAAGCATGTGGGGGTTCACAGTTGGTTTTACTTGTGTCAGAGGCGACTTGAGTAGATAATTCACTTATCTTAGCTGGCAAACGTTTCCTTTTATAGAAAACCTTAAGTTTAGGCTTAAGTGATGTATCATCTTTATCAATTTCCTCCCTAGGAGTCTTAGTAGAATCAGAGACTATCCTAGTTAAAGGGCACTCGTTTCCTACAAGAGTGAAAGTTCTACCAGTGGGGCGCCAAACTTTACCAAATGGCTTGATTTTAGCTATCCACTGGGACTTAATTCTAGCACGGGAGTTTACCTCATCAAGTAATTTCTTGACACAAGATTCATGATTTGCCGTAAAGACACATTTTCTACATGTTTTACAAGTAGCATATTTAATGTCCGAGTAATTCCTAGATGATTGATCGATACTCCTAGGAGACGTCATGCTACGGTTAGCAGTGTTGGGTAATCTAGAAGGCATATGACTAGGTTGGACATTGCTATCTCTTACATGTGTCTTTGGAATAGCTTCCCTTTGACCAAAATCATGGCGCACATCATTTGAACTCGTTCTAGACGTGTTCTTTGAACTATTCTTAGAGAAACTAGAGGCAATCATATGATTAGGTCTTGCTAAAGTTGTTTTGGTCATATTGGGCCTAGTTGCTGGAGTGACTGGTCTAGAAGGATGAACCAAATCAACTTGGTAGGCAAACCGCGGTCTCGAGGATTGTGGTCGCTCGGATCTAAATGCAGTAGGTTGTCTGACAATCGATTGTCTGACGAACTGATTTGTAGGCGGTTTCCCCAAGATTGATGGTTTTTCAAGCTTAGTGTCCACACTAGGTCCTCTATTTTTTCTTAATTCGTTTTTCAACGCAGCTATAGCAAAGACCTTTTCCTGAACTTGAGCCTTTAACGTTTCATTTTCTTTGAGCAATCTATCTTGGGATGCCAATTTAGACTCTAGTAACTGAATTTGTTTCAAAAGATTATCCTTTTCAGCTTTAGAATCTAAAACTTTTTTATCCAATTTTCTTTCAAGAACAACGTTTGACTTTTCAAGTTTTTCAAAGTATGTTTCAAATTTGTCCGTTTTCTTAGAAAATTCAAGTTTGGCATCCTCAAGATCTTTTGATTGTTGAGCTACAATCGTTTCGATCTCTCTAATCTTGGAATCAGAAGCAGTCAATGAAGCAGTTATAAGACAATTATCATGATGTTTAGCATTTTGAACACTTTCTCCCCCATTATGACTCACATCGGATGAATCAGAAGTGGTATTTCTATCACTAGTTTCCATCCCATGTTTGTCATAATTAAGTTCGGAATACTCAATATGCGGCATGTCATCAGCATATACATCATAAACAACATTACATTGTACCATGTTCGCAGGCTCTTCGGCATAAACGGGTAAGGTGTAACAACTTGAATTTTTCGATTATTTAAATAGAAGTGCTTGTTGCACTACGTGTCGTTTGCTAACGGTTTGTGCCGTACAAATACGTTACATTATTTTGGGAACACGAATGTCCATCGTTATTTATGTCACGACATATAAGCTCGCACGTTGTTATGTGACAATAGTGTGCCACGCGTGTTGGAGTACAAAAGATAAATGAAAATTGTGTCGGAATATATCGCCAAACGATAAGCAACGGTAACCCTTTTCAACTTAACTTAGACCTATACGAGTCGCGTGTTAGTACAACTTCATAAAACTTAATACGATAGGTCGGGCTTCGTTGGGCCTAAACAGGCTACACAATATATGAACCAAACCAAACTCACTCTTGTTAACTTGTAACTGGGCCGAGGCCCACTGAAAATACAATGTATCCAGTGACTCAAAAGGAAGATGAAGAATTCAAATCCCATGACACATTTTAAACCTTAGGCTTGGTCAAACCAAGTCAACCACAGCAAACCTGGAAATAATAGTTTACAAACCCACTATCACACCAGTCCAACACACTTGCCTAGATTACCTTATATGGGTATGTCACAAGACACCCATTTTCGGATGAACATTAACCCTATGCCGAATGTAATAGACTAAATATGGCCAGATTTCACAACCTTGGGACACAAACACAAAGCACAATATCAAATCTAAGCAATAAAGGGGTTGGAAACAAAGGTCTTGAACCATCAAGTGGAACACTATCTTCAGCCGAGCCAAACACACTCCATCCTCAGCCGAACACCACCAAACCGAAATTTAACATCATCATTGTGAGTCATCCACTCTATCTTATTTTCTTTTGTTGTTATGCATCCATACTAGAATAGATGTCAAACCGAAACCCACCTGCGAAACAATTAGGCCGAGTGTTAGTCATTAATAAAACATTCTAATCCTTACACAAAACAACATGTTAAGCACTAAACATGGACCATAGACACTTAAATCACTGTGAAAATCATACCGAGACCCCCTTAACCATAGTTTTAGCATGTATAGCACTTGTAAAACCCAATCATGGTCAAAACCCTAATCGAACCTCATATGTACAAACCGACCGAAACCCTAAGACCTTAATCATCAGACAAAAACATAAAATCAACCAACCTATAGTCAAACCTGTAAATTTATACCATTCCCTCTCCTAAGTACATTCTAGAACACGAATTAAACACGTATGATTTAAAACCCCCAAATTTCTAGAAACCCTAATTTTTATAATCAATTTAAAACTTCAATTAAACCATTTATAAACGAAAATCGAACAGTTAATTAGATTAATAACGGAGATTGAACGAAACCCTAAAATAGACGAAACCCTAATTTGAGAAATCAGTGTCATTTATCTAATTAACCTAGTTTTTATCAAAGAAAAACGTGATTAAACATAGATAAACACGAGATTTATAGAAACCCCCAAATTTACAAGAAACCCTAAAAAGTTATTATACAAATCGAGACTTGGAACGTGTAATTAAGCATAATTAAAGAGTTTTTAAACCAAGAGAAACATGTAATTTCGATAGAACACCAGTGGAACACGAAATCCGAACACATGAACACAAAATAGAAAGGGGACTTATCTGTTAGATGCATAGATGATGATTGAACATGAAACCCTAGTTAGATTCGGATTAAAACATGAACAAGCATGAAACCTAGAAGCATTCGAGCCTTTAAACACCATCACGTGATGATTGGGGACCGGATACATTAATAAACAGATATAGATGAATGAAAAAACGAGTATAAGCTTGGATAATCTTGCCTCAATAAGCCTAGAAAGAGAGATAATAAGATTAAGGGTCGGTTGGGATAAAGAGAGAGAAATAAGAAATGGTGGCTGTGGGTTACGCGTGTTGTGTGAGACCCAAAGAGACAGAGAGAGTAATAATACTCTCCCACCTTGTTTATGTCGCCCTTGGGCCGGGCCAGGGTTTTGGGTCTTGGTCCTTGGGTCATGGGTATTATCATTTGGGCCGATTTTGGGCCTTGCTAAATATATAACATTTGGGCTAATGGACAGCCGGGAGATATAAGCCCAAAACACGAGTTGAATTATAAATTCCGTAATACTAAGTACGAAAACCCGTCATTTATTAACCGTATTCAAGAGTCGTGTATTTGTAAATAAAACGTGTCGCCAAGCACAACTTAAGTGATCATGCATTCTTTTATTATAACCTATAGTCGTAATAACGTAATAAATACATTTAAATAGGTCGTGGATAACGTGGACGTGTTCTCAAGTTTCCTTGCATTACCATCCATTTGCTTAACTTACGAGGTGAGTTTATAGCCCCACTTTTACTTGTTTTATCACTTTGGGGTGAGAACATTGCTTGTTTTAAACGGATGAACATAAGTGCTTAAAACTCATACGTGCCTACATGATGTCTAAGTAGCGATACCCCTAGATGCTTTAGCCCACTATCATGAACCGTTAATTACTTTGTGTAAGCGCGAATGTTATGGATAGATCTATTGGGATTGGCCTCCCTATCTATTGTTGGTTGTGTGACCAAAATAGGTACAAATACATTTGAGGTTGTTACGAATACTTTGGGGTAGTATTTGCTTGGGCATTCTCTTATATAAACTGGTTTGTACGGTTAACGCTTCGGTGTCATGAGCTTAGACGTAGGATATCATGAACGTATGCTATTTGATAATAATCTTGTATTTGTTATAAGATTATTGATGTTGCCTATAAAAATCTTATGGTTCATCGCACTACTTCTACTTAAACCTATAAACTCACCGACCTTTGTGTTGACGTTTTAGCAATGTTTTTCTCAGGTGTCAAGGCGGAGGAGTGACGTGGTTGTGCTATGAGGATTAATAATAATTATCATGATTTAATATTGAGACATGTTTTGAGTGTATGGCATTTGGAAATCCATATTATGTGATCATGGATTGTAAAACAATTTTCCCTTGAAACAATTTGATTCTTATGCTTTATGAATGAAAAATGACTTTTCTTAGTTATTCTTGTATCTATGTCTCTTGTTTGTCATGATAGTCACATCCTCGTGTAATGGTACACATGGGCCAAATTGAGGGTGTGACAGATTGGTATCAGAGACAGGTTATAGAGAACTAGGTTACTTTTATAAAAAAAAAAAAAAAAAAAAAAAAAACGTTTTTACAAAGGTTTTGGTCAAAAATAAGACTTTGGTAAAAAGAGTAATACTAGACTATAACTACATCTCCATCTCCATAGACCACATCACTTCGCGCCTTCGACAAGTAAGTTGTATCTTTAAGTTGTACCATTTCATTACTTATTAGCACTCTAGCTAAATAAATTGCTAAAAGTATCAAGTAACGTAATTTACGATTATGCTAAATGGTTTGTGCCATGCTATACAAAATCGATGTTTATTTCGATACTACGTGAAACTCTATGCTAAATGGTTTGTGCCATGCTATACAAAATCGATGTTTATTTCGACACTACGTAAAACCCTATGCTAAATGGTTTGTGCCATGCTATATGAATACAAAATCGATGTTCATTTCGACACTACGTGAGACTCTATGCTAAATGGTTTGTGCCATGATATACGAATGCAAAATCGAATTGTTAATTTCTTGAAACTCTATGCTAAATGGTTTGTGCCATGCTATGCGAATACAATATCGACCTTGTATCAACATGTTTTAAAAAATTTCTTTTGTGCTAAATGGTGTGTGCCATGACAAATTAAAAACTTCTATATATTGCAAAATCGATTATTCTTACACATGCCTTTCTTGATTTGGCAGTGACATGTCTATTTCCTCCGAAGACTCATTGTACTACTTGAGCTCATCTACGGATGGGGCACGACACGAGATCTCTACTAGTGGTGCTTCACCACCACCATCCACTCGAGGGGAGCCTAGTGCCCATGCACCTACTCACGCATCACCACCACCACTCATATGCTACCAAAGGCGTGGCAAGGCGCCGATGGTTCCTCCATCCACTTCATCATCGCATGCCCCAAGGGCACCTCGCCAACACCGCACCGCGAGGATGTCCGTGAGAGCCTCTATGATTGGAAAGAGGTTGGCCGCTAGACACATGAGCCCTCCCCGCAAGCCGTCGAAGTCACCATCCACTAGAGAACCTCCTAGGCGAAGAACCTCTCGTCGACCCACTATGCCCATACCACCCCCACCTCGCGGCTATAATGGAGCCGAATGCTCCGCGGCCGCCGAGGCACGTGGGATGCCCCCACATCGCTTTGCGAGACTTGCTACCCTAAGGGGCAAGGTGACACATGTTCTTCGTAACATGGGTGGTTTGTCGTATGAGTCGCTAGTGAGACTCGAGACGTGCTATGAGGCGGTTATCTCGGACTTGGGATTGAATGCCCCACCCCCACCCGACCATTTCGCGGGGCTAGCTAGGAGAGTCGAGGACCAACACTACGAGATCGGAGCTTTACGCACTCTCCTACATAGGGCCTAGATCGACTTGTCCGAGAGGGTTGCGGCTCTTGAGCACCGTTTCTAGTAGATTTTCGTCTAGCTATTTGTGTACACTTTTCATTCCAAATTTTCCCTTATGTGTTGTAACTCCTAAAAATTCTTGAACAATGTGTTGACTCTTTGTGTTTCCGTTTCTAATCATGGAATGAATCATTTGTGCGCTACTTAACTTGTGGATCATTACTTCATTTGATACTATATCGTGTTGTGACATGCTTGTACTCTCTAACCATAAACTCTTAATACTAACCTTACCATGAACTTTGTGATGAAATTTAGGACCATGGCACCAAAAACTCGCAAGAATAGAGTCGATCCAACTCCGGCCGCACCTATCACCGTCGATCCATCGGTTTTGAGCCAAATGATCGCCGATGGAATTGCCGCCGCTCTTGCCGCCAACGAAACAAACCCAAGTACGCAAGAGGAGACCAACCAAGTACCGAATCCGGTACCTCCTACGCGTGCATGCTCATACAAGGAGTTTCGCTCATGCTTCACGAGTACCTTCAATGGCACCGAAGGTGCCGTAGGACTTGCACGATGGATTGAGAGACTTGAATCTCAATTTAGCGTGAGTAATGTCGCCGAAGGTGACAAGGTGAAGTTTAGCTCGAGCACATTGGTTGATGGTGCACTAACTTGGTGGAACATCCACGTGAAGGCCGTAAGTTTGGATGCGGCCAATGCTACTCCTTGGGCTCATTTCAAGGGAATGCTTCTCAAGAAGTATTGCCCTAGGAACGAGATGAAAAGGTTGGAAGCCGAATTGTGGAACCTCCGTGTACATGGGGTTAACTTGATGGCTTACACCCAACGTTTTCAAGAATTGAGATTGATGTGTCCCGAGATGATACCAAATGAGACACGAGCCGTTGAAAGGTACATCGTTGGACTACCACCGTCAATCCGAGGAGACGTCATCTCTTCGAAGCCTAACGATTTGAACGAAGCCATTGAAATGGCGGACGGTTTGATGGACTCCGTCACCTTGGAAAGTGGTGACAACAAACGAAAATGGGAAGGAAACCATGGCCCCAATCATGGCGACTACCCTAACAAGCGCCAAGATGTAGTCAAGGTGTTCAATGTGAATGGTGGATCGGGTTATCAAGGGAAGCTACCATTTTGTGGTAAGTGTGGTAAACACCACAATGGTGATTGTGGAGGTACATGTCACAATTGTGGAAAGATCGGTCACTTCGCCAAGGATTGTCGAAGTGCACCAAAACCCACGAACCAAAGGACTCCTATCGCCCCTAATGCTCAATACGCGGATGTCACTTGCTATGGTTGTAGCGAAAAAGGTCACTTTAAGAATAGGTGTCCCAAAGCTACCACGCAAGGCCGAGGAAATCAAATCCGAGGCAACAACAACAACCAAGCTCGTCGACAACCTCGTCAAAACCACGGAAATCCGAATGGGCGGAACAATGGGAATCAAACGGGAGCACCCGGACGTGTGTACGCTCTATGTGCCGAAGCGGCCATTCAAGACAACAACGTGGTCACCGGTACGTTTCTCATCAACAATATTTATGCTTCCGTACTATTTGATTCCGGTGCCGATAGAAGTTTTGCCTCCATTACCTTTAGTGAACTATTAAATGTGAAACCCACTCCATTAGATGTCGACTATAATGTGGAATTAGCCGATGGTAAAGCGATCACTACAAACACCGTACTTAAGGGTTGTACCCTAAGCCTCCAAAATATTCCTTTCATCATTGATCTTTTACCTATCGAACTTGGAAGTTTTGATGTTATTGTTGGTATGGATTGGCTATCCAAGTACCACGCGGAGATAATTTGTCACGAAAAATAAGTCCGTGTTCCTTACGGAAACCGAACTTTAACCATCCTCGGGGAGAAGAACGGTGTGAAAGGTCGGACTAGTTTAAATGTCATTTCATGTACCAAAACCCAAAAGTACATCGAAGAGGGCCGTCCTATTTTCCTTATCCAAGTCACTAGCAAAAACGAACCCGAACCGAAGGAGAAGAAAATTGGCGATGTGCCGATTGTTTGTAACTTTCCCGAAGTTTTTCCCGAAGATCTACCCGGGTTACCCCCACTTCGCCAAGTAGAATTTCACATCGAACTAACTCCCGGTGCCGCACCCGTCGCGAGGGCACCTTACCGACTAGCACCCGCCGAAATGAAGGAGTTAGCCGACCAACTAAAAGAGCTTACCGACAAAGGATTCATAAGACCGAGTTCCTCACCTTGGGGAGCCCCGGTTTTATTCGTGAAAAAGAAAGATGGATCGTTCCGCATGTGCATCGACTATCGCGAATTGAACAAACTTACCATAAAGAATCGTTACCCTTTACCAAGGATCGATGACTTATTTGATCAACTTCAAGGTTCGAGCATTTATTCAAAGATTGACCTTAGGTCGGGGTACCATCAACTTAGAGTTCGAGAGGAAGACATTTCCAAAACGGCGTTTCGAACCCGATACGGTCACTTTGAATTCCAAGTCATGCCATTTGGGTTAACCAATGCGCCCGCGGTATTCATGGACCTTATGAACCGCGTGTGTAAGCCTTATTTGGACAAGTTCGTGATCGTGTTTATTGATGATATCCTTATCTACTCTCGTAGTAAGGAAGAACACGGAGAACACTTGAAGAAAATTTTGGAATTATTGAAACAAGAACAATTATACGCCAAATTTTCAAAGTGTGAATTTTGGATTCACACGGTGCAATTCCTTGGTCACGTAATCGATAGTAGTGGTATTCATGTGGATCCCGCTAAAATCGAAGCGGTAAAGGATTGGGCGACTCCTACCACACCTACGGAGATTCGCCAATTCCTTGGACTTGCCGGCTATTATAGACGATTTATCGAAGGATTCTCAAAAATCGCTAAGTCTATGACGGAATTAACACAAAAGAACAAGAAGTTTATTTGGGGAGACGACCAAGAAACTTCTTTCCAAACTTTAAAACAAAAACTTTGCGACGCGCCCATTCTCGCGTTACCCGAGGGTAGTGAAGACTTTGAGGTATATTGTGATGCTTCAATTAAAGGTCTAGGCGCGGTTCGCATGCAAAGGAAAAAGGTCATAGCTTATGCCTCTCGACAACTCAAGCCGAACGAAGAAAACTACACTACTCACGATTTGGAGCTAGGCGCGGTTGTCTTTGCTCTCAAGATTTGGAGACACTACTTATACGGAACTAAATGTGTAGTTTACACCGATCACAAAAGTCTTCAACATATCTTAGACCAAAAAGAACTCAACATGAGACAACGACGATGGATTGAACTCCTTGGAGACTACGATTGTGACATTCGTTACACGCCGGGAAAAGCTAACGTTGTAGCCGATGCCTTGAGTAGAAAACCCCGCGAGCGACCTCTAAGGGTTCGAGCCCTAGTGATGACTATTGGCTTAAACATACCCGCGAAAATCTTAGAAGCCCAACGAGAAGCTATTAAGATAGAAAACATCGATAAAGAAGAAGCCGGTGGGATGATCACCAAAAATCTCATTGCACGTACCGATGGAACGTTGTGTCTCGACAATAGAAGTTGGTTACCTCGTTACGGTAATGTCCGAGAACTAATCATGCATGAATCGCACAAGTCTAAGTACTCGATCCATCCCGGATCGGACAAAATGTACCATGACATGAAAATGTTCTATTGGTGGCCAAACATGAAAGCCGACATCGCGACTTATGTTGGTAAATGCCTAACTTGCGCCAAAGTTAAGGTTGAACACCAAAAACCTTCCGGATTGCTAGTACAACCTAGAATCCCGGAATGGAAATGGGAACGAATTACTATGGACTTCATCACCAAACTCCCAAGAACATCCGCGGGTTACGACACGATTTGGGTCATTGTCGATCGTTTGACGAAATCCGCACATTTTCTTCCGATGAAAGAAAACGACAAAATGGATCAATTAGCACGTATATATGTGAAAGAAATCGTTGCTAAGCACGGCGTACCAATCTCTATAATATCGGATCGAGATGGTCGATATTGCTCAAGATTTTGGCAATCTCTCCAAGAAGCGCTAGGGACGCAATTGGACATGAGTACGGCGTATCATCCGCAAACGGACGGTCAAAGTGAGAGAACCATACAAACGTTAGAAGACATGCTTCGCGCATGCGTAATCGACTTTGGAAACGGATGGGATCGACACCTACCGTTAGTAGAATTTTCGTACAACAATAGCTACCACACTAGCATTAAAGCGGCACCATTTGAAGCACTTTACGGTCGAAAGTGTCGTTCACCCGTTTGTTGGGCGGAAGTTGGCGATGCACAACTTACCGGTCCGGAAATTATTCACGAAACAACGGAGAAGATCGTACAAATCAAGAGTCGTATGCAAGCGGCTCGTGATCGACAAAAGTGTTACGCCGACAAAAGACGGAAACCATTGGAATTTAAAGTTGGAGATCGAGTAATGTTGAAAGTTGCACCATGGAAAGGAGTAATTCGTTTTGGCAAACGAGGGAAACTAAACCCACGATATATTGGACCATTCGAAATTACCCAACGCATAGGTGACGTTGCCTACCGTTTAGATTTACCTCAAGAACTTAATCGCGTGCATAATGTATTTCACATTTGCAACTTGAAGAAATGCTTATCCGACGAAACGCTCGTTATACCTATGGACGAAATCCAACTCAACGACAAACTCGTGTTCTTTGAGGAACCGGTCGAGATTATGGACCGAGAAGTCAAACGTCTTAAACAAAGTCGTATACCTATTGTTAAAGTGCGTTGGAATGCACGCCGAGGACCCGAATTTACTTGGGAACGCGAGGATCAATTTAAAGCGAAATATCCTCACTTGTTTACTAATGTAGTGCCAACTTAAACTATATTGTTTGTTTTTGCTTTGCGGACAAAGCCCTTTTTAGGGAGAGCGAATGTAACAACTTGAATTTTTCGATTATTTAAATAGAAGTGCTTGTTGCACTACGTGTCGTTTGCTAACGGTTTGTGCCGTACAAATACGTTACATTATTTTGGGAACACGAATGTCCATCGTTATTTATGTCACGACATATAAGCTCGCACGTTGTTATGTGACAATAGTGTGCCACGCGTGTTGGAGTACAAAAGATAAATGAAAATTGTGTCGGAATATATCGCCAAACGATAAGCAACGGTAACCCTTTTCAACTTAACTTAGACCTATACGAGTCGCGTGTTAGTACAACTTCATAAAACTTAATACGATAGGTCGGGCTTCGTTGGGCCTAAACAGGCTACACAATATATGAACCAAACCAAACTCACTCTTGTTAACTTGTAACTGGGCCGAGGCCCACTGAAAATACAATGTATCCAGTGACTCAAAAGGAAGATGAAGAATTCAAATCCCATGACACATTTTAAACCTTAGGCTTGGTCAAACCAAGTCAACCACAGCAAACCTGGAAATAATAGTTTACAAACCCACTATCACACCAGTCCAACACACTTGCCTAGATTACCTTATATGGGTATGTCACAAGACACCCATTTTCGGATGAACATTAACCCTATGCCGAATGTAATAGACTAAATATGGCCAGATTTCACAACCTTGGGACACAAACACAAAGCACAATATCAAATCTAAGCAATAAAGGGGTTGGAAACAAAGGTCTTGAACCATCAAGTGGAACACTATCTTCAGCCGAGCCAAACACACTCCATCCTCAGCCGAACACCACCAAACCGAAATTTAACATCATCATTGTGAGTCATCCACTCTATCTTATTTTCTTTTGTTGTTATGCATCCATACTAGAATAGATGTCAAACCGAAACCCACCTGCGAAACAATTAGGCCGAGTGTTAGTCATTAATAAAACATTCTAATCCTTACACAAAACAACATGTTAAGCACTAAACATGGACCATAGACACTTAAATCACTGTGAAAATCATACCGAGACCCCCTTAACCATAGTTTTAGCATGTATAGCACTTGTAAAACCCAATCATGGTCAAAACCCTAATCGAACCTCATATGTACAAACCGACCGAAACCCTAAGACCTTAATCATCAGACAAAAACATAAAATCAACCAACCTATAGTCAAACCTGTAAATTTATACCATTCCCTCTCCTAAGTACATTCTAGAACACGAATTAAACACGTATGATTTAAAACCCCCAAATTTCTAGAAACCCTAATTTTTATAATCAATTTAAAACTTCAATTAAACCATTTATAAACGAAAATCGAACAGTTAATTAGATTAATAACGGAGATTGAACGAAACCCTAAAATAGACGAAACCCTAATTTGAGAAATCAGTGTCATTTATCTAATTAACCTAGTTTTTATCAAAGAAAAACGTGATTAAACATAGATAAACACGAGATTTATAGAAACCCCCAAATTTACAAGAAACCCTAAAAAGTTATTATACAAATCGAGACTTGGAACGTGTAATTAAGCATAATTAAAGAGTTTTTAAACCAAGAGAAACATGTAATTTCGATAGAACACCAGTGGAACACGAAATCCGAACACATGAACACAAAATAGAAAGGGGACTTATCTGTTAGATGCATAGATGATGATTGAACATGAAACCCTAGTTAGATTCGGATTAAAACATGAACAAGCATGAAACCTAGAAGCATTCGAGCCTTTAAACACCATCACGTGATGATTGGGGACCGGATACATTAATAAACAGATATAGATGAATGAAAAAACGAGTATAAGCTTGGATAATCTTGCCTCAATAAGCCTAGAAAGAGAGATAATAAGATTAAGGGTCGGTTGGGATAAAGAGAGAGAAATAAGAAATGGTGGCTGTGGGTTACGCGTGTTGTGTGAGACCCAAAGAGACAGAGAGAGTAATAATACTCTCCCACCTTGTTTATGTCGCCCTTGGGCCGGGCCAGGGTTTTGGGTCTTGGTCCTTGGGTCATGGGTATTATCATTTGGGCCGATTTTGGGCCTTGCTAAATATATAACATTTGGGCTAATGGACAGCCGGGAGATATAAGCCCAAAACACGAGTTGAATTATAAATTCCGTAATACTAAGTACGAAAACCCGTCATTTATTAACCGTATTCAAGAGTCGTGTATTTGTAAATAAAACGTGTCGCCAAGCACAACTTAAGTGATCATGCATTCTTTTATTATAACCTATAGTCGTAATAACGTAATAAATACATTTAAATAGGTCGTGGATAACGTGGACGTGTTCTCAAGTTTCCTTGCATTACCATCCATTTGCTTAACTTACGAGGTGAGTTTATAGCCCCACTTTTACTTGTTTTATCACTTTGGGGTGAGAACATTGCTTGTTTTAAACGGATGAACATAAGTGCTTAAAACTCATACGTGCCTACATGATGTCTAAGTAGCGATACCCCTAGATGCTTTAGCCCACTATCATGAACCGTTAATTACTTTGTGTAAGCGCGAATGTTATGGATAGATCTATTGGGATTGGCCTCCCTATCTATTGTTGGTTGTGTGACCAAAATAGGTACAAATACATTTGAGGTTGTTACGAATACTTTGGGGTAGTATTTGCTTGGGCATTCTCTTATATAAACTGGTTTGTACGGTTAACGCTTCGGTGTCATGAGCTTAGACGTAGGATATCATGAACGTATGCTATTTGATAATAATCTTGTATTTGTTATAAGATTATTGATGTTGCCTATAAAAATCTTATGGTTCATCGCACTACTTCTACTTAAACCTATAAACTCACCGACCTTTGTGTTGACGTTTTAGCAATGTTTTTCTCAGGTGTCAAGGCGGAGGAGTGACGTGGTTGTGCTATGGGGATTAATAATAATTATCATGATTTAATATTGAGACATGTTTTGAGTGTATGGCATTTGGAAATCCATATTATGTGATCATGGATTGTAAAACAATTTTCCCTTGAAACAATTTGATTCTTATGCTTTATGAATGAAAAATGACTTTTCTTAGTTATTCTTGTATCTATGTCTCTTGTTTGTCATGATAGTCACATCCTCGTGTAATGGTACACATGGGCCAAATTGAGGGTGTGACATAAGGTGTCATCAAAAGAAATCACGTGAACATTCCCTGACGTGCCACTGGTATCATGTTGTCCTCCTGATTCTGTGCTCTTGCCATCGTTAGGCTCCAAGTTGTCAACCGTATGAATATTTTCCTCTTGCATCGAAGAGTCTTGCACTTCCTTATCATACGCTTGCTGAAGTCGAGATCTTTCATAAATCGAAGACAAGACCGATGTCATGAGTTTCAAAATTGTATCACGGAAAACTCGAAGTTCGGTATGTGTATCTCGAAGAAATGATTGGAAAATCACTGAACTTTCAGGCTTGATGATATTGAATTGGAGGAAGGGCGTGAGTTGTGTCACAAGAGCCTTATATGCAAGTGCGATGCAGAGTGATTAAAGTTGTCATGGTTGAGTTGCTCGGCGAGTTGGGTCAAAGTGGTGAATATTGAGTCGATGAATATATGACGATCTTGACCAAAGATTGTCACAAATTCGCTCCCTCCTTGAATCCATGAAAGAGCGACAAGATGAGACTGAAGCATTCGAAATGAAGTGATGCCACTTTTTCTAACTTTGTTTTGCATTGAATGTGATTCTCCCTCATGAGATATTGAAGTCAACGAATCCATTGAAGTTCAATGAAAAATAAAGGAAGAATTACTTATCGATGAAAAATCCGTCTTCACTTACAAATACCCGATCAAAAACCCGTCGGCAAAATAAACCTTGTCACTTTATCACGTTACTTAGTCACGTAGTCACGTCACTTTTGTCTTCAAATCCGGCCACAAAAACTTTTAACCCGTCAAATATATTACCACTTTGGATCTCTCGAAATACCCGCTTCAACACGATGTACAAAACCCAAATATATCGATTGACAAAAATACAAAGTTAACTAAACTAAAAAAAATAACTTTAAACTATATAAAAATAAAATCTTAAAAAAATAACTTAACTAAAAATAAAAATAGAAAAATATGATATTTAAAAAATAAAAAAAATCTGATATTTTTAAAAAATATCTGATATGAAAAATCTGATAGTTTAAAAATAGAAAAATAATCTGAAATATGAAAAGTAAACATTTTCTAAAAATAAGACGTGTCTATACGTGTATCACAAAAATACTAGAACAGTTGTGCCTAGAAACCTCCGTCCCATCATGTTAAATGTCCCTTTGACTTAACCAATCTAAATACCAATAACTCTCTCTCAATCTAAAAACTCCTCCGTCTCTCTCTCACAGATAAAAACAATCTCAAAACTCAGAGCAATCTCAAAACAATCTCAAAAACAATCTCAACACTCTCTCTCAATCTAACACTCAATCTCAAAACTCTCCAAAACTTTCACAAATAATCTCTCTCACAATCACAAGTAACACACTCAAAAACTCTATCTCACTCCTACCTCAATCATACCGCCAATCTCTGTTTGAATCCTACCTCAATAACAATCTCTGTTTCAATCCTACCTGAATACCAATCTAATAACCAATATTCCCAAAACAAATCGTCCTGCGATGTTTTAATTCGATTGTCGTCGTGATCCAAATCCCATACACGCAGAAAAAAAGAAGCGGCTATAAGATCTTCTAATGAAGGTCTCGGGTAGGTTTTCCTTGTCATTATTTTAATTTTGGTTTGAGTCTGTTGTTTGGTTTTTAGTGAGGGTTTATTTTACAACAGTGAATGGGTTTGTTTGTTTTTGTTTTTGGGGGGGTTGGTTTGGTGTCAGATTTATTAGGTTGAGTCGAGATTGTGGACTGTGTGTTCGAGGGTGTTGTGTGAGTCTGTTCGAGAGTGATTGACGAGAGGTCGAGTTGAGGTGAGAGGGTGTGTCGAGGGTGGGTTATGTATTGCACTCAATGTGTAACAGTCGAGTTTAAAGAGGCTGAAATTTTTGGCTTTGTATCAGTCGAGGTTAAAGATTGCACTCACTGTATTTTGACTTTGTGTCTGTGTCGTGTGTTGAGTCTAGGTTTGGGATTGAGTCAAGATTAAAGTCGAGAGAAATCTGGTTTGAGTCGAAATAGGTGTGGGTCGTTGAGTCGAGAGTGTTAAGGTGATGATGTCGAGTGAATGTAGAGTCCCGTTATGTTTGAATCAAAAAATGCTTCGTTCGGAAGTTGTTCGTTCGGAAGTTGTTCGTTCGGAACTTGTTCGTTCGGAACTTGTTCGTTCGGAACTTGTTCGTTCGGAACTTCTTCGCTCGGAAGAATGTCGATTCGGAAGACTAAGTTGTTTGAGAAAATGGTTTGTATACGAGAACAAAATTGATAAAAAAAAGTTATATAAAAACGAACTAAAATTGTTGTGATTTTAAAAAGAAAAGATGGACAAAAAGATGGACAAAGAAACAAAGAAACACAAATCGAGAGATTAAAAAAGCATAGATTAATCTATCAATTAAAGACACAAAAAAAAGATGGACAAAAAGAAAAAATTGAAAACCGGACAAAAAGACTCAAAATACAAATTACTTAAAAAATTAAAAAATAAAAAAATAAAATTGACTTCAATTAAAAATTAAAAGAAAAAGTTCAATCAAAATTTTTAATCAAAAATTTAATCAAAAAAAATAAAATTAAAAAATAAAACGTGTTGTTTTCAATCAACAAGACAAAATTAAAAAGATAAAACACAAACTTTTATAAAAAATACAAACTTTTTAAAAGATATGAATATATATAACAAAAAGATTCGTGTTTTTTATATAAAAAAATTGTGATTTTATATAAAAATAAGTAAATCAAAAGATTTGATAATGATTTAAAGCATAAAAAACACAATCTTTTTAAGATTTAAGCTTGAAAAAATCAAAACCCACCAAAATCAATAAAAATAAAAGCAAGAATAAACCAATCTAACCTTGGCTCTTGATACCAATTGAAGGTCTACGAAATACTTGGCCTATTCTACATGATTGATTAGATGGACTTAATAGATTGAATTGATTAATAAAATAAAGAATATGAAGGGAGATGAGGGTGTAGAGAGAGAAAGGAGAGAAGGGAGGAGTAGAGAGAGAAAGTGATAATGGAATTAATGAAAAATATGAAATCACCAGCCCCTCCTAACATGCTAGGAGGGGTATATATACCCCACCCTACATGTGGGCTATATGGACTATATCTTTACTAAATAGATCACGAGACCATTACATTAATATATCGTTGGAACGACTGATCCTTCATAAATACGTAAAACGTATTTCCAACATATTCGGTTTCGGAATGTACCTCTTTAGAAGTGTGAGCCATAAGACATTTCTCCTCTTTGGGGTTGTCATCATCATCTTCTCCGCTATCGCTCCAAGCGCCACTAACGAACGCTGTGTGGTTCTTATCACGAGCGGGCTTTGGACAATCACCAATGAAGTGATTTGGATCACCACATCTAAAGCAATTCCTATCACCTTTTTCGTTCTTGGCAAACCGATTCTTTGAGAATGGTTTCTTGTCATTGTTGGGTTGCCTAACGTGTTGACCTCGTCTCTTGAAGAACTTCTATAAATCTCTCACCGCCAATGCATACTCCTCGTCATCGCATTCCGAGGAACTATCATGGTCACTTTGTGCCTTCTTGGCTTTAAGGGCAAGAGATTTCCTTTCACTCTTGGTTTTCACTAATTCCGAGTCCTTCAAAATTATCATCTCATGAACCTTCAAGTTGCCTATGAGTTCATCGAGTGATAAAGTTGAGAGATCTTTCGATTCTTCAATCACCGTGACTTTTGCTCTCCACTTTGGATGTAAAGCCTTTAGAAACTGTTAGCCTCAAAATATTGAGTCAAACAAGAATGTTCGGTCATAGGTTTCTATTGTAATATTTATTAGAACGTTGTAATAAGTAGTTATTTAGTCGTGGTTTACGGGCTTGGATTTAAACTAATTAAAGTCCAAACAAAACAAGCCCGGCCCAATATATAGTCCATGAAAGCCCGTATGTGGGTGGACTATATATACTACCCTCCTAGCATGTTAGGGGGGTGGATGGTCATTTTGTAACAAATCTTTTCTTAATCTAATATTCACCAAGTTAATCATCTATCTCTCTACTTTCTCTCACTACTTTCTCTCTCTAGGAATTCATCTCTTCTTCATCTATTTTCTTTCTTTCTTCATTGCTTAATCATCACAAATATATTGGACAACATTTGGTATCAATCGCCATGGGGTAGTTTTGTGATTCGTTGTTCATTTTACTTGGTTCGTATGATTTTGTCTTATAATCATCTCGAATTCAAGATTCTTTTTGTGTTTTCTATGCTCTAAATCGTGATATAAATCTTCTACATAGCTGTGGTAGGGATTTGGTCGCATTTGGTTGGTTAAAATCACGGATTTCTTGTCGAAAAATTCATCTTTTTACCTCAAAATCTTGTAACAGCACTATTATTCCGATTGGTGTAATCGGAAAAGGGATTATAGATTCCGATTGGGATTCCGATCAGCAGCATCGGAAAAGGGTTTCAACATTCCGACCTGCTTTCCGATCTCATTCCGACTGGACTTCAATTATCCAGATTTGCATTCCGATTAGATCATTCCGACAAGGATTCCGATTAGTACATTCCGATAACATTCCGATTTGGTTATTCCGATTAGGTCATTCCGATTAGGACATTCCGATTAGGACATTCCAATTAGGACATTCCGATTAGGACATTTCGATTAGGGGACATTCCGATGATGTGTTTTGCTAAAAAAATTTTGAGTATTTTTTAGACTTAGCCACCATCTAGACTAGTTTCGGAATATCGTTTACACGAAGATAAAAAAAAAGAGTTAAAATTTTTCCGTCAAGTAAATTCAAATTTTTTCCATACTAGTTTTAGGACATTTCTAGCTCAATTTCAAAATTTGGCAATACAAAATTTTTTGGTCTACCGTTTTTGTCAGACTGGAGAATTTATTGTCGGACTGGAGAAAAATTGCAATTTTCGGAATTTAAACCACAACAACAATCACAACAAATCTACTTAAGATCCATATTCACTTCATCATTTCAGAGAATTTTGAGATGGATTCAACTGCCGAATATCGTGTGACGAACAACAACATAATGGTGGCGGGTAACAAAGAGAGACCACCAATGCTTGTATCTGGTCGGTATGCTCAATGGCAATCACGTTTCATACGATATCTTGATACAAGACCTAATGGTGATGCCTTGAGGAAATGTATTACTCATGGACCATATATATTTAAGAAGATCTCAGTTCCTCCAAGAGCAGCCACAGATACTACAGATCTAATACCTGCAAGTGAACGTGATGAAACAAGAGCTGATCTCACACCTGAAAATTATGCTTGGCAAGATGCGGAGAAGGAAGCCATCTATATGGTTTTAAGTGGGATTGGAGATGATATTTACTCCACGGTTGATGCATGCCCGACAGCACATGAAATGTGGACTGCTATTGAACGCTTGCAACAAGGAGAATCACTCAACAAACAAGATGTCAAAACAAACTTGTTTTGGAATTTTGGAAAGTTTACTTCAAGGGATGGAGAATCAATTGACTCTTACTACTCCAGGTTTTATAAGATGATGAATGACATGACAAGAAATAATCTGCAAGTCTCCACCATGCAAGTCAATGTTCAATTTCTTCAACAACTTCAACCCGAGTGGACACGGTTCGTCACTTTGGTGAAACAACAAGAAAAGTTAGACGAGGTCTCATATCATCGACTCTTTGACATCTTGAAGCAATTTCAGAATGAAGCAAATGAGATTCGAGCTGAACGTGTTGCCAAGACGGCTAATCCACTTGCTTTACTGACTACCACTCAACATGTTCAAGATCCTCACTCTCGTGCTCCTAAGCCATACTCCAATACATCATCCTCACCACGATATTTCACATCATCTAAGTCTTCATCTTCCACAAAATCTCGAGGTAAAGCGCCAAGAGCACCATCACCACCATCTGAGTCCTCATCTGAAGAAGATAGTGATGAAGACCAAGCTCAAAAGAACCGAGAGATGAAACAACAAATTGCTTACATAATGAAGACTTACAAGAAAATCTACAAACCCACCAACAACAATCTTCGCACATCATCTAACACAAAGAACCGATATGTTGAGAGTCCTCCAAGGTATGACACACGTCGACGTGGTGAAAGTCCTTCTAGGTATGATCGACATAATCCAACGCATGTTGAGGGTTCTGCAAGATATGATCGACAAACTGCCAAGTATGATACTCAGAGGATTGCTGCTGCTACTAGGAATAGGGAAATGGTTGGAAGTCAAGTGGTTCAGCAGAGTGGGATTCAATGTTTTAATTGCCAAGGTTATGGGCATATGGCAAAGGAATGCAGGAAGCCGAAAAGGGTTAGAGACTCCAGCTATCACAAGGAAAAGATGCTGTTATGCAAGAAAATAGAAGCAGGGGTTAAATTGTCAGCTGAGGAAGGAGCCATGCTTGATGATACTGATGATGAAGATTCTGATCAAGAGCTTGATGCACATTACTCGTACATGGCAAAGGTTGAAGAAGTTCTCAAAGTCACTGAAAATGACAATGGCCCTATCTTTGACACTGAGCCAATCGATAAGGTACACACTACTGATGAATATAATGTGTTTGGTGATATTCCTGAGCATAGTGATCTACCCAATGCCATTAATGACACGTGTATGATGGAAACGGTTGATAGCAATACCACACCCGATTCATCAGACATGTGCAATAATGAGTCTGGGGATGATCAACATGCAAATGAATATGATGAAGAGGAACGTATTGCGCTTGCTAATTTAATTGCTACTTTACAAAAAGATGTCACTAAAAATAAAAAGAGTCAAAAGCAATTAAAGAAGGCAAACGCTACGCTCACTCAAAGTTTTGAAGAATGTAAAGCTGCTCTTATCAAATCTACTGAGATGACTGAAAGCTATAGAGATGAGCTCCTTCAGAAAACCAAAGAGCTTGAGGGGTACAAGGGAAGTGCGTTAAAAAATCAAAATGGCGATTTTGAAAACAAATATAATACAACTCTTGAGTTATTAGCTAAAGAGAAGCGTCAATATAATGTTTTCTTCATGGATGAACGTCAAAAAACGTACCTTGCCAATACCAAAGTTAATGAACTTGAACAAAAGCTCTCTGTGACCACTACTGATTCTGCTAAAATTCTAGAGGATAAGAAACAAGAGGTAGATGCGTTAAAACAAGACTTCAAAAGTAGATATGATAAAGAAACCGAAAAAGTTACGAAACTCGAAGCACAAGTCGAATTTTTGAAGAACGTTGTTTATAAAACGCATGATTCTATTCAATCCGTAAGAATGCTAGCACCTCCATCGATGTTTAAGGGTCAAGCTAGCTTTGCAAGTCTTGAGTACCTTGCCAAAGCTCAAGCTGCGAACCCGTGTCTCTATCTTGATGAGACTGAAAGGACCGATCTTGATTGCATGCCGGTAAGTGCCGATAGTGAAGAGACTGCCCTTTGGGACGATGATAGTCAACCACTTGTTAATAAGGAGTTTGTGAAACCATATAATTATGCTTATGAGAATAGTCTTTATGGCCTTTTCAATAAACAAACTCAGAAAACTCGTGAGGAAGTGTTCCTTGAATGCAAACAAAAGAGAATTCAATGGAAGAAAGCATTTGCCCCTAAGAAATCTAATGGTTACAAATACATAAACTACCTCCCTCTAGATGAATCTAAAAGCAAGAGTAGGAAAAAATTATGTATTCTTAAACACCACATAGATAATGTTAAATCTATTGTTGAAAGAGACTGGGCAAAACGTGAAAATGCTGAGTGGACACGTCTGATTCCTCACGATATTACCTTGCTTGTCAAAGAACTCTTAATTCCAAACACGGCGTTGATTAAAGAAACTGCTCTTCAACTTGAGGAGTTCATTCGGACTGAAATGTTTGATGATTTAAAATATGTTGAATCTATTGAGAAACACATTGATGATCTTCAAATGGAGAAGTCTGATTTCTTAGATGAATATGATTTACTCTTGCAAGAATGCGTTTCTAAAGATGTTATGTGTGCTTATTTTACATCTTGTGCTGATATTGATGAATATTCTGAAGTTGCATGCCAATATCTTGATAAGCTCAAAGAATGTGAACGTCTTGAAATTGAGCTTTCGAAACGTAAAGAAAATGTTGACAAAAAGGCTTTTGAGTTACTTCAACACAAAACTGATTTCCTTCAAAAACATTGTCATTCACTTGAACTTGCTTTGCAAAAAGACGTTGGTAGTTTTCCACACGATAATAAATTACAAGAAAAACTTTCCCAAACATTTCGAGAAATGAATGAACAGAATTTGGAAATTAAAGGGTTGAAAGCTCAGTTACAAGATAGGGACAGAGCGATAGCAGAGTTGCAGAAACTCATTGCTAAAATGGGTGGGAAAATCGTGGAACCTAGCATTAAGAAAAATGTTGTTAGACAACCCAATGCCTCTAAAGAGAATAGATCCTCTATCTTAGGAAAACCATCTGCTTTATCTAATTCCTCGTTTGCAAAACCTGTGTTTGCCCCCAAGATGGATGGAAAGGAAAGGTTACCACAAGCTCAACCCATAAGGAGTCCTGTAGCACCAAGCGTTAAGCACAATAATGTGATTAAACCAGGGATGTATAGAATGTCCACGAAGCCCACAAACAAAGATACTCACTCGCCTCAGACTTCTAGAAACACTAATATTCGTGTGTCTTCTACTACAGGAATAGTCTCCACTACTAGTGTTAGCCGGCCTCAGCTTAAGCGCACTCAAGTGAATGATAAGGTCTGGAAACACAAGAATCAAGGGGAGATGCAGGAAGTAGAAGAACACCCTAGGAATTTGAACGTTTTTAAGAATAAAAAGTCTATAATCGCATGTAATGACGATTTGAATGTTGTGAATGATTTGAATGCTATGAATGTGAAATTTGTTTGTGTCAAATGTGGAAAGTGTGCTAATGCTAATCATTCTATGTGTGCTATAAATAAAGTCAAAGGCGTAGATACTAGAACTAAGAAGCAAGTTGCAATGCCTATTAGAGCTAGTAAACCCAAACGCAAAGTGAACCATTCTGGTGCAACCCCCACTAAGAAAAGTAATGCATCAGACTCCACCACTAAGAATCCTAGAAGCAAAATTAAGGAATTATATGAGTCTGCCAGTAAGTCTTGGAAATGGTGGTTTGTTAATCAATGTCCTCCCGGATATAAATGGATGCCTAAAGTTAGGACAGGAAATGTGAAAACGAGTGTTAGTTTGCCTTTAAATGTTGATAAGGACACTAATGATTCTACTATCACAACTACTGTGGTATCCAATTTAGCAAATGCTCCATCGTGTTCTAACTCTTCTACAGGTGATACAAATAATTCTCTTCATACTGGACTCCGGATGCACGAAGCACATGACGGGGAATCTCAAGCTTCTAATTAACTTCGTGGAGAAGTTCCTAGGTACGGTCCGATTCGGAAATGATCAATTTGCACCGATCCTAGGATATGGAGATTTGGTTCAGGGGAATATCACGATTAAAAGGGTATACTACGTCGAAGGGCTCAATCACAATCTTTTCTCGGTTGGTCAATTCTGTGATGCGGATTTGGAAGTTGCTTTCAGAAAGAAGACATGTTTTGTTCGTGATTATGATGGGAATGACTTACTTACCGGTACACGGGGTACTGATCTTTACACAATTTCACTTCAAGACACAACTTCATCAACTCCAATTTGCTTCATGGCAAAAGCTTCAACGACTCAGGCATGGTTATGGCATCAACGTCTTTCTCATCTCAACTTTGATACCATTAACTTGCTTTCCAAGAAAGATATTGTGAGAGGCCTTCCAAGCTTGAAATTCATCAAAGATCATCTTTGTTCTTCTTGTGAACTTTGTAAAGCTAAACGAAGTAGCTTCAAAACAAAGACCACACCAAGCTCTAAAGGACGGTTAGATCTTCTTTACATGGATCTGTGTGGTCCCATGCGTGTTCAGAGTATCAATGGAAAGAAATATATTCTGGTAATTGTCGATGATTACTCAAGGTACACATGGACTCACTTCTTGAGGTCCAAGGATGAAACACCCGACGTTCTCATCAGCTTTCTTAAATTGATACAACGTGGTCTTCAGGCTCAAGTTAAAGTGGTTCGTACTGACAGAGGTACAAAATTTTTGAATTCAAATCTGAGAAAGTATTTTGAAGCCGAAGGGATTGAACATGAAACATCTATTGCTCGAACACCCGAACAAAACGGCGTTGTTGAAAGACGAAATCGTACTTTGGTTGAAGCTGCTCGAACATTATTATCCGCTTCAAAACTTCCACTATATTTTTGGGCCGAAGCCGTGTCAACCGCATGCTACACACAAAACCGATCCTTAATTATCCCAAGACACGAAAAGACACCATATCACATAATTCATGATCGAAAACCTTCACTCAAACACCTTCATGTTTTTGGATGTACTTGTTACATCATTCGAGATGGTGAAAACTTGGATAAGATGAAAGAAAAGGTGATGCATGTATTCTTGTGGGATATGCAACTCAGTCTAAGGGATATAGAGTGTACAACAAGAGAACAAAATTAATAGTCGAGACTATTCACATACGATTTGATGAATTACAAGAAATGGTACTTGAACAAAGCAGTTTAAGTCCCGATCCACGACGACAAACGACTTCCATTCATAACCGCACGGAACTCGGAACTCAAGACCACAACAATGAACCGTCAAGTTCAACGCTGGTTCCAGAAAATGTTCCTAGAGCTGATATGACAGTTGACACGACAATTGAAGAGTTGGAAATGTTATATGGACCAATGTATGATGAATATTTCACGGGGGAGAAACAAGTTGTATCGAAGTCTTCCGCTGTTACTCATGATAAGAATGATGATACCGTTCATCGTCAACAACCGGATACAACTTCATCTACTTCAACACGGGTTGCAGCAGATTTACCTCCTCAGAATATCACTTCAACAATCGATCCTACAACATCCACAACTACTGTCATTGCTCCAGAGAAGACACATCAAGCAGACGATGCATTATCTGACGAAGACGAATTTATCAACCCATTCGGTACACCGGTACACGAAACTGGAGAGTCTTCTACTCGCCATCTTGATCCGTCAAATATGCACACGTTCTACCAACGACATCCTTCAACACATCATTGGACCCGAGATCATCCTTTGGTTCATGTCATTGGAAACCCTTCACAGCCCGTTCGCACAAGACGACAGCTTAACACCGATGCCGATGTTTGTAAGTTCGCACTCGCCGTGAGTTCAGCTGAACCGAAAAACATCAAAGAAGCATTAGCTGATCATGCTTGGATTGAATCGATGACGGATGAACTTCAACAATTTGAAAGACTTAAAGTCTGGGAACTTGTTGACAGACCATACGATGTAACACCATTGATGGATCTGGAAAAACAAGATGGATGAAGAGAACACGATCATCAAGAATAAATCTAGGCTAGTGGCTAAAGGGTATGGACAGAAAGAGGGTATTGATTTTGAAGAATCATTTGCACCAGTAGCTCGAATGGAAGCGGTCAGGATTTTTCTTGCTTATGCTGCACATAAGGGATTCATTGTCTACCAAATGGACGTAAAGACGACGTTTCTTAACGGTCCTTTGAAGGAAGAAGTTTATGTCACGCAGCCGGAAGGATTCGTCAATCCTCATTATCCTGACAAGGTGTATCGTCTCCACAAAGCACTATATGGACTCAAGCAAGCTCCAAGGGCGTGGTACGACGAGCTCTCGAAATTTCGGGTCTCCAAAGGTTTCTCAAAAGGTTCCATTGATTTAACTTTGTTCACTTATAAATATGGGGATGACATTCTGCTTGTGCAAATTTATGTTGATGACATTATTTTCGGGTCTACAAACCCAAAACTTTCAAAATGGTTTGAAAAAGTAATGCACAGCAGATTTGAAATGTCTATGATGGGCGAACTAAATTTTTTTCTAGGAATTCAAGTTCACCAATCCCCAAGTGGTATCTTTATTAACCAAGCTAAGTATTGTCAAGAGATATTCAAAAAGCATGGTATGACATCATGTGACCCCGTTGGGACACCATTATCAACCACATCCCTAGATGCTGATTTGGAGGGATTACCCATAGATCAAACGAGATATCGTTCCATGATCGGGTCCCTCATGTACTTGACAGCGAGCAGACCTGATATACATCATGCTCCATGTTATTGTGCACGATATCAAGCACGACCCACTGAAAAGCACCTCAAGGAGGTTAAACGGATCTTTCGGTACCTTAAGAATACCATTCACATGGGACTCTGGTATCCGAGGGAAACCGGTTTCTTTCTAAAGGCCTATTCAGATTCTGATCATGCAGGGTGTCTTGATACACGTAAAAGTACTTCTGGTGGTGCACAGTTTCTAGGTCAAGACAAGCTTGTGGGATGGTCTTCCAAGAAGCAGGATTGCACGTCACTTTCATCAGCCGAAGCGGAGTATGTGTCTCTATCTGCGTGTTGTGCTCAAGTTCTTTGGATGAGAACACAACTCACGGATTATGGCTTCCATTTTGATAAAGTACCTATGTACTGTGACTCAAAGTCGGCCATAGCCATCTCCTACAATCCGGTTCGGCATTCCTGTACGAAGCACATTGACAAAAAGGCTTTTGAGTTACTTCAACACAAAACTGATTTCCTTCAAAAACATTGTCATTCACTTGAACTTGCTTTGCAAAAAGACGTTGGTAGTTTTCCACACGATAATAAATTACAAGAAAAACTTTCCCAAACATTTCGAGAAATGAATGAACAGAATTTGGAAATTAAAGGGTTGAAAGCTCAGTTACAAGACAGAGATAGAGCAATAGCAGAGTTGCAGAAACTCATTGCTAAAATGGGTGGGAAAATCGTGGAACCTAGCATTAAGAAAAATGTTGTTAGACAACCCAATGCCTCTAAAGAGAATAGATCCTCTATCTTGGGAAAACCATCTGCTTTATCTAATTCCTCATTTGCAAAACCTGTGTTTGCCCCCAAGATGGATGGGAAGGAAAGGTTACCACAAGCTCAACCCATAAGGAGTCCTGTAGCACCAAGCGTTAAGCACAATAATGTGATTAAACCAGGGATGTATAGAATGTCCACGAAGCCCACAAACAAAGATACTCACTCGCCTCAGACTTCTAGAAACACTAATATTCGTGTGTCTTCTACTACAGGAATAGTCTCCACTACTAGTGTTAGCCGGCCTCAGCTTAAGCGCACTCAAGTGAATGATAAGGTCTGGAAACACAAGAATCAAGGGGAGATGCAGGAAGTAGAAGAACACCTTAGGAATTTGAACGTTTTTAAGAATAAAAAGTCTATAATCGCATGTAATGACGATTTGAATGTTGTGAATGATTTGAATGCTATGAATGTGAAATTTGTTTGTGTCAAATGTGGAAAGTGTGCTAATGCTAATCATTCTATGTGTGCTATAAATAAAGTCAAAAGCGTAAATACTAGAACTAAGAAGCAAGTTGCAATGCCTATTAGAGCTAGTAAACCCAAACGCAAAGTAAACCATTCTGGTGCAACCCCCACTAAGAAAAGTAATGCATCAGACTCCACCACTAAGAATCCTAGAAGCAAAATTAAGGAATTATATGAGTCTGCCAGTAAGTCTTGGAAATGGTGGTTTGCTAATCAATTTCCTCCCGGATATAAATGGATGCCTAAAGTTAGGACAGAAAATGTGAAAACGAGTGTTAGTTTGCCTTTAAATGTTGATAAGGACACTAATGATTCTACTATCACAACTACTGTGGTATCCAATTTAGCAAATGCTCCATCGTGTTCTAACTCTTCTACAGGTGATACAAATAATTCTCTTCATACTGGACTCCGGATGCACGAAGCACATGACGGGGAATCTCAAGCTTCTAATTAACTTTGTGGAGAAGTTCCTAGGTACGGTCCGATTCAGAAATGATCAATTTGCACCGATCCTAGGATATGGAGATTTGGTTCAGGGGAATATCACGATTAAAAGGGTATACTACGTCGAAGGGCTCAATCACAATCTTTTCTCGGTTGGTCAATTCTGTGATGCGGATTTGGAAGTTGCTTTCAGAAAGAAGACATGTTTTGTTCGTGATTATGATGGGAATGACTTACTTACCGGTACACGGGGTACTGATCTTTACACAATTTTACTTCAAGACACAACTTCATCAACTCTAATTTGCTTCATGGCAAAAGCTTCAACGACTCAGGCATGGTTATGGCATCAACGTCTTTCTCATCTCAACTTTGATACCATTAACTTGCTTTCCAAGAAAGATATTGTGAGAGGCCTTCCAAGTTTGAAATTCATCAAAGATCATCTATGTTCTTCTTGTGAACTTTGTAAAGCTAAACGAAGTAGCTTCAAAACAAAGACCACACCAAGCTCTAAAGGACGGTTAGATCTTCTTTACATGGATCTGTGTGGTCCCATGCGTGTTCAGAGTATCAATGGAAAGAAATATATTCTGGTAATTGTCGATGATTACTCAAGGTACACATGGACTCACTTCTTGAGGTCCAAGGATGAAACACCCGACGTTCTCATCAGCTTTCTTAAATTGATACAACGTGGTCTTCAGGCTCAAGTTAAAGTGGTTCGTACTGACAGAGGTACATAATTTTTGAATTCAAATCTGAGAAAGTATTTTGAAGCCGAAGGGATTGAACATGAAACATCTATTGCTCGAACACCCGAACAAAACGGCGTTGTTGAAAGACGAAATCGTACTTTGGTTGAAGCTGCTCGAACATTATTATCCGCTTCAAAACTTCCACTATATTTTTGGGCCGAAGCCGTGTCAACCGCATGCTACACACAAAACCGATCCTTAATTATCCCAAGACACGAAAAGACACCATATCACATAATTCATGATCGAAAACCTTCACTCAAACACCTTCATGTTTTTGGATGTACTTGTTACATCATTCGAGATGGTGAAAACTTGGATAAGATGAAAGAAAAGGTGATGCATGTATTCTTGTGGGATATGCAACTCAGTCTAAGGGATATAGAGTGTACAACAAGAGAACAAAATTAATAGTCGAGACTATTCACATACGATTTGATGAATTACAAGAAATGGTACTTGAACAAAGCAGTTTAAGTCCCGATCCACGACGACAAACGACTTCCATTCACAACCGCACAGAACTCGGAACTCAAGACCACAACAATGAACCGTCAAGTTCAATGCTGGTTCCAGAAAATGTTCCTAGAGCTGATATGACAGTTGACACGACAATTGAAGAGTTGGAAATGTTATATGGACCAATGTATGATGAATATTTCACGGGGGAGAAACAAGTTGTATCGAAGTCTTCCGCTGTTACTCATGATAAGAATGATGATACCGTTCATCGTCAACAACCGGATACAACTTCATCTACTTCAACACGGGTTGCAGCAGATTTACCTCCTCAGAATATCACTTCAACAATCGATCCTACAACATCCACAACTACTGTCATTGCTCCAGAGAAGACACATCAAGCAGACGATGCATTATCTGACGAAGACGAATTTATCAACCCATTCGGTACACCGGTACACGAAACTGGAGAGTCTTCTACTCGCCATGTTGATCCGTCAAATATGCACACGTTCTACCAACGACATCCTTCAACACATCATTGGACCCGATATCATCCTTTGGTTCATGTCATTGGAAACCCTTCACAGCCCGTTCGCACAAGACGACAGCTTAACACCGATGCCGATGTTTGTATGTTCGCACTCGCCGTGAGTTCAGCTGAACCGAAAAACATCAAAGAAGCATTAGCTGATCATGCTTGGATTGAATCGATGACGGATGAACTTCAACAATTTGAAAGACTTAAAGTCTGGGAACTTGTTGACAGACCATACGATGTAACACCATTAAATCTTCGATGGATCTGGAAAAACAAGATGGATGAAGAGAACACGATCATCAAGAATAAATCTAGGCTAGTGGCTAAAGGGTATGGACAGAAAGAGGGTATTGATTTTGAAGAATCATTTGCACCAGTAGCTCGAATGGAAGCGGTCAGGATTTTTCTTGCTTATGCTGCACATAAGGGATTCATTGTCTACCAAATGGACGTAAAGACGACGTTTCTTAACGGTCCTTTGAAGGAAGAAGTTTATGTCACGCAGCCGGAAGGATTCGTCAATCCTCATTATCCTGACAAGGTGTATCGTCTCCACAAAGCACTATATGGACTCAAGCAAGCTCCAAGGGCGTGGTACGACGAGCTCTCGAAATTTCTGGTCTCCAAAGGTTTCTCAAAAGGTTCCATTGATTTAACTTTGTTCACTTATAAATATGGGGATGACATTCTGCTTGTGCAAATTTATGTTGATGACATTATTTTCGGGTCTACAAACCCAAAACTTTCAAAATGGTTTGAAAAAGTAATGCACAGCAGATTTGAAATGTCTATGATGGGCGAACTAAAATTTTTTCTAGGAATTCAAGTTCACCAATCCCCAAGTGGTATCTTTATTAACCAAGCTAAGTATTGTCAAGAGATATTCAAAAAGCATGGTATGACATCATGTGACCCCGTTGGGACACCATTATCAACCACATCCCTAGATGCTGATTTGGAGGGATTACCCATAGATCAAACGAGATATCGTTCCATGATCGGGTCCCTCATGTACTTGACAGCGAGCAGACCTAATATACATCATGCTCCATTTTATTGTGCACGATATCAAGCACGACCCACTGAAAAGCACCTCAAGGAGGTTAAACGGATCTTTCGGTACCTTAAGAATACCATTCACATGGGACTCTGGTATCCGAGGGAAACCGGTTTCTTTCTAAAGGCCTATTCAGATTCTGATCATGCATGGTGTCTTGATACACGTAAAAGTACTTCTGGTGGTGCACAGTTTCTAGGTCAAGACAAGCTTGTGGGATGGTCTTCCAAGAAGCAGGATTGCACGTCACTTTCATCAGCCGAAGCGGAGTATGTGTCTCTATCTGCGTGTTGTGCTCAAGTTCTTTGGATGAGAACACAACTCATGGATTATGGCTTCCATTTTGATAAAGTACCTATGTACTGTGACTCAAAGTCGGCCATAGCCATCTCCTACAATCCGGTTCAGCATTCCTGTACGAAGCACATTGACAAAAAGGCTTTTGAGTTACTTCAACACAAAACTGATTTCCTTCAAAAACATTGTCATTCACTTGAACTTGCTTTGCAAAAAGACGTTGGTAGTTTTCCACACGATAATAAATTACAAGAAAAACTTTCCCAAACATTTCGAGAAATGAATGAACAGAATTTGGAAATTAAAGGGTTGAAAGCTCAGTTACAAGACAGAGACAGAGCGATAGCAGAGTTGCAGAAACTCATTGCTAAAATGGGTGGGAAAATCGTGGAACCTAACATTAAGAAAAATGTTGTTAGACAACCCAATGCCTCTAAAGAGAATAGATCCTCTATCTTGGGAAAACCATCTGCTTTATCTAATTCCTCGTTTGCAAAACCTGTGTTTGCCCCCAAGATGGATGGGAAGGAAAGGTTACCACAAGCTCAACCCATAAGGAGTCCTGTAGCACCAAGCGTTAAGCACAATAATGTGATTAAACCAGGGATGTATAGAATGTCCACGAAGCCCACAAACAAAGATACTCACTCGCCTCAGACTTCTAGAAACACTAATATTCGTGTGTCTTCTACTACAGGAATAGTCTCCACTACTAGTGTTAGCCGGCCTCAGCTTAAGCGCACTCAAGTGAATGATAAGGTCTGGAAACACAAGAATCAGGGGGAGATGCAGGAAGTAGAAGAACACCCTAGGAATTTGAACGTTTTTAAGAATAAAAAGTCTATAATCGCATGTAATGACGATTTGAATGTTGTGAATGATTTGAATGCTATGAATGTGAAATTTGTTTGTGTCAAATATGGAAAGTGTGCTAATGCTAATCATTCTATGTGTGCTATAAATAAAGTCAAAAGCGTAGATACTAGAACTAAGAAGCAAGTTGCAATGCCTATTAGAGCTAGTAAACCCAAACGCAAAGTGAACCATTCTGGTGCAACCCCCACTAAGAAAAGTAATGCATCAGACTCCACCACTAAGAATCCTAGAAGCAAAATTAAGGAATTATATGAGTCTGCCAGTAAGTCTTGGAAATGGTGGTTTGCTAATCAATTTCCTCCCGGATATAAATGGATGCTTAAAGTTAGGACAGAAAATGTGAAAACGAGTGTTAGTTTGCCTTTAAATGTTGATAAGGACACTAATGATTCTACTATCACAACTACTGTGGTATCCAATTTAGCAAATGCTCCATCGTGTTCTAACTCTTCTACAGGTGATACAAATAATTCTCTTCATACTGGACTCCGGATGCACGAAGCACATGACGGGGAATCTCAAGCTTCTAATTAACTTCGTGGAGAAGTTCCTAGGTACGGTCCGATTCGGAAATGATCAATTTGCACCGATCCTAGGATATGGAGATTTGGTTCAGGGGAATATCACGATTAAAAGGGTATACTACGTCGAAGGGCTCAATCACAATCTTTTCTCGGTTGGTCAATTCTGTGATGCGGATTTGGAAGTTGCTTTCAGAAAGAAGACATGTTTTGTTCGTGATTATGATGGGAATGACTTACTTACCGGTACACGGGGTACTGATCTTTACACAATTTCACTTCAAGACACAACTTCATCAACTCCAATTTGCTTCATGGCAAAAGCTTCAACGACTCAGGCATGGTTATGGCATCAACGTCTTTCTCATCTCAACTTTGATACCATTAACTTGCTTTCCAAGAAAGATATTGTGAGAGGCCTTCCAAGCTTGAAATTCATCAAAGATCATCTTTGTTCTTCTTGTGAACGTTGTAAAGCTGAACGAAGTAGCTTCAAAACAAAGACCACACCAAGCTCTAAAGGACGGTTAGATCTTCTTTACATGGATCTGTGTGGTCCCATGCGTGTTCAGAGTATCAATGGAAAGAAATATATTCTGGTAATTGTCGATGATTACTCAAGGTACACATGGACTCACTTCTTGAGGTCCAAGGATGAAACACCCGACGTTCTCATCAGCTTTCTTAAATTGATACAACGTGGTCTTCAGGCTCAAGTTAAAGTGGTTCGTACTGACAGAGGTACATAATTTTTGAATTCAAATCTGAGAAAGTATTTTGAAGCCGAAGGGATTGAACATGAAACATCTATTGCTCGAACACCCGAACAAAACGGCGTTGTTGAAAGACGAAATCGTACTTTGGTTGAAGCTGCTCGAACATTATTATCCGCTTCAAAACTTCCACTATATTTTTGGGCCGAAGCCGTGTCAACCGCATGCTACACACAAAACCGATCCTTAATTATCCCAAGACACGAAAAGACACCATATCACATAATTCATGATCGAAAACCTTCACTCAAACACCTTCATGTTTTTGGATGTACTTGTTACATCATTCGAGATGGTGAAAACTTGGATAAGATGAAAGAAAAGGTGATGCATGTATTCTTGTGGGATATGCAACTCAGTCTAAGGGATATAGAGTGTACAACAAGAGAACAAAATTAATAGTCGAGACTATTCACATACGATTTGATGAATTACAAGAAATGGTACTTGAACAAAGCAGTTTAAGTCCTGATCCACGACGACAAACGACTTCCATTCACAACCGCACGGAACTCGGAACTCAAGACCACAACAATGAACCGTCAAGTTCAACGCTGGTTCCAGAAAATGTTCCTAGAGCTGATATGACAGTTGACACGACAATTGAAGAGTTGGAAATGTTATATGGACCAATGTATGATGAATATTTCACGGGGGAGAAACAAGTTGTATCGAAGTCTTCCGTTGTTACTCATGATAAGAATGATGATACCGTTCATCGTCAACAACCGGATACAACTTCATCTACTTCAACACGGGTTGCAGCAGATTTACCTCCTCAGAATATCACTTCAACAATCGATCCTACAACATCCACAACTACTGTCATTGCTCCAGAGAAGACACATCAAGCAGACGATGCATTATCTGACGAAGACGAATTTATCAACCCATTCGGTACACCGGTACACGAAACTAGAGAGTCTTCTACTCGCCATGTTGATCCGTCAAATATGCACACGTTCTACCAACGACATCCTTCAACACATCATTGGACCCGAGATCATCCTTTGGTTCATGTCATTGGAAACCCTTCACAGCCCGTTCGCACAAGACGACAGCTTAACACCGATGCCGATGTTTGTATGTTCGCACTCGCCGTGAGTTCAGCTGAACCGAAAAACATCAAAGAAGCATTAGCTGATCATGCTTGGATTGAATCGATGACGGATGAACTTCAACAATTTGAAAGACTTAAAGTCTGGGAACTTGTTGACAGACCATACGATGTAACACCATTAAATCTTCGATGGATCTGGAAAAACAAGATGGATGAAGAGAACACGATCATCAAGAATAAATCTAGGCTAGTGGCTAAAGGGTATGGACAGAAAGAGGGTATTGATTTTGAAGAATCATTTGCACCAGTAGCTCGAATGGAAGCGGTCAGGATTTTTCTTGCTTATGCTGCACATAAGGGATTCATTGTCTACCAAATGGACGTAAAGACGACGTTTCTTAACGGTCCTTTGAAGGAAGAAGTTTATGTCACGCAGCCGGAAGGATTCGTCAATCCTCATTATCCTGACAAGGTGTATCGTCTCCACAAAGCACTATATGGACTCAAGCAAGCTCCAAGGGCGTGGTACGACGAGCTCTCGAAATTTCTGGTCTCCAAAGGTTTCTCAAAAGGTTCCATTGATTTAACTTTGTTCACTTATAAATATGGGGATGACATTCTGCTTGTGCAAATTTATGTTGATGACATTATTTTCGGGTCTACAAACCCAAAACTTTCAAAATGGTTTGAAAAAGTAATGCACAGCAGATTTGAAATGTCTATGATGGGCGAACTAAAATTTTTTCTAGGAATTCAAGTTCACCAATCCCCAAGTGGTATCTTTATTAACCAAGCTAAGTATTGTCAAGAGATATTCAAAAAGCATGGTATAACATCATGTGACCCCGTTGGGACACCATTATCAACCACATCCCTAGATGCTGATTTGGAGGGATTACCCATAGATCAAACGAGATATCGTTCCATGATCGGGTCCCTCATGTACTTGACAGCGAGCAGACCTGATATACATCATGCTCCATGTTATTGTGCACGATATCAAGCACGACCCACTGAAAAGCACCTCAAGGAGGTTAAACGGATCTTTCGGTACCTTAAGAATACCATTCACATGGGACTCTGGTATCCGAGGGAAACCGGTTTCTTTCTAAAGGCCTATTCAGATTCTGATCATGCAGGGTGTCTTGATACACGTAAAAGTACTTCTGGTGGTGCACAGTTTCTAGGTCAAGACAAGCTTGTGGGATGGTCTTCCAAGAAGCAGGATTGCACGTCACTTTCATCAGCTGAAGCGGAGTATGTGTCTCTATCTGCGTGTTGTGCTCAAGTTCTTTGGATGAGAACACAACTCACGGATTATGGCTTCCATTTTGATAAAGTACCTATGTACTGTGACTCAAAGTCGGCCATAGCCATCTCCTGCAATCCGGTTCAGCATTCCTGTACGAAGCACATTGATGTCCGATATCACTTCATTAAGGAACAAGTTGAAAGAGGTATTGTTGAATTATACTTTGTTGGAACTGATTACCAATTAGCTGACTTGTTTACAAAAGCTCTTTCGAAAGAGAGGTTTGCGTATCTAGTTAGGCAAATTGGTATGAGATGTTTGACTCCAGCAGAACTGGAGGTTCTGGCAAAGAAGTCTGCTTGATTCATCTATCAAACATCTACCTGTAAATATTAATCAAAAAGCAAAATACAAAAGTAAAAAATCTTTGATAATCCAAAAATATTCTTCTCGACATGTCTTTCAGTATCGATAATATGCACATACCTAGAAATGTCGCTCAATAACGACACGGATGTGTACATAAAGCTCGAATGAAAGTTGTAAATATTTTTCAAAACATGTCATTTCCATCTCTTCAAAAGGCAATTGTCTATTTTGGACAATACTTCCAACAACGGGTAGAGCAATCTATCTTGGGTTGAGCTTGTCACAAAACATTCAACGTTTTGAGCTCAACACAATGGCTTGTAATCACTTTCAGATTGCAACCCGGATCTAAATTCACGGGGGAGTGTACGCTTTTGTACTCTTACCCTTAGCAAAAGAAGTTAAATCTTCTTACACTTGAGTGGATTCGTCAAGACATTCAAAGTCTATGAACTCAAGTTTATGATTTAGAAAAACCTTTTCGTCAAAAAGAATTGATTTTTCAAAAAGCGTTGAACACAATTGTTTCAAGAATTTCTCATTGATATTCAAAATCTTTCAAAAATTATGTGTTCAACAACTCCTATCCTCAAAAGTGTAATGTGGATCAAATCCTCGTAATGACAATTCCATTGGATCAATTTTTGAGGGGGAGCAATTCAACTACATGCAAAAGAATAGCACATCTTTCTCCCGAAGATTTTCAAGACTATTTTTCACAATATATTTTAATCAAATTTGGTATCTCTAATATCAAAAGATTTTATATATTAGAGATAGGGGGAGAAAATGTGATTAAAATGTGATCTTTAAGACTCAAGCACTTTAACTCTTACCTACATGTGCGAAACACTTTCGATTATCGATGCACATGTGAAGGGGGAGCATTTCTGAAACGACAAAACTAGCAAGGTGTTAAATGTTTTTCAAACACATTGTTAGAATTTAAAGTGGTTTTCATGGTTACGATCAAATACCCACAACATCTTTAATTCACGACGTTATTGGTGTCAAAAGGGTGGTTAGGTTTAAATCCTATGATCCAACCAGAACCGGAGGGATCTTCCCAGGGACAATCCAATAGATTATTAGAAGTCCTTAGGAAAGATGGAGTAGAATGTGAACGTAGCTGAATGCCGACTAAGTACTGATGATAGCACTGGAACAATCATAACAAGGTGCTATTAATGATGTCTTGGTAAGCATTGAAGGGGTTGAAGAATGAAAAAGAAATGTAAGGATAAAGGGTGTAAAGAAAGAAGCCCTCCATATAACTTAGGCAGAAACCGGGTCAACTCATCATGAAGACAAACTCATCATGGACCCAGTGATGTGAAGCACAACCCTTTCCTAGCTACTCAGACTTCTCTCAAAATAAGTTTGTTTTATTTTCACGGAGATCAACACGACTTCTATTGACTTTCTCACTCCGAGATTGTTGATATTGAATAGGTGGCATCTGCTCCAGCCTCCAACCACTAAAAGTGCACAAATCGAGTCTAGAGCCAAGAGATCAATTAAATCTCGTTAGGACACACGGATGAAGATCAAAAGAGTCCTACGCTATATCCTTGCGATATTGCTAGAACACTCAGAGTGATACTACTTAGTATTCACAATGATGAGTGGAAATCCTTCCAGTGTTAACATCAAACAGCACTGCGGTAGGTCATATGCAAGATTCTTTATGAATTGAACATATGTAAAACTGAAAAGCAACAGTGGTTTGATTCTGAATTGATTCAAACTCGTTTCAGGTTTCTACGCAATATCTTTATGGTCTTGCCAGAACATTCAGAGTGATATTTATTAATATTCACAGTGACGAATGGAAATCCTTCTAGCGTCAACATCAAACAGCGCTACGGTAGGTGGCTTGTGAGATTCTTATGAATCAAACTTGTGTCAACTGGAAAGCAACAATGGTAAGATTCTTAATGAATCAAACTTGTTCCAGGAACTTGAATTGACGACTTTAATCAAGCGGATATTTATCCAATTGATTCACTCTTTATGTTCGCAGTCTTGCTTTGAGACGGTCGAGTAAAGAGAACAGCTAGTACTGCCGCGAAACCCTGTCAAGGAGATTCTTAATTGAATCTACCTGATCACAGGTACGATATTTAATATCGTATAACGGTCTTCACCGACCGGAGGTAAAACGCTACCGATTTAGGACGAATGTCAAAGCCATTCAGTCCGTGTCTATGTTTTGTCTCGAGAAGGTGGCGTCACGGTGTACTCAGCAAAGTCAAAGATTCACAACCACATATTCATGCCCAAAGACTTATCCAAAAATTGATAGTGTGAGCATGTGGATAAAGACACAAGATTGCAAGATGGCAATGACAAGTCAAGGATGATTTGAAGATCTCAAGACTTAAAGACAAAGTCGAAAGACAACGACAAAGGCTCAAAGATCACAGCATGAAGGAACAAAACTACTATTACACGTTCAAGACTCATTTATGACGAAATTCATAAATCTCCATTGGAATCCAAATATCAAAGAGGAATGACCTCACATTGGGGGAGATTGTTAGCCTCAAAATATTGAGTCAAACAAGAATGTTCGGTCATAGGTTTCTATTGTAATATTTATTAGAACGTTGTAATAAGTAGTTATTTAGTCGTGGTTTACGGGCTTGGATTTAAACTAATTAAAGTCCAAACAAAACAAGCCCGACCCAATATATAGTCTATTAAAGCCCGCATGTGGGTGGACTATATATACTACCCTCCTAGCATGTTAGGGGGGTGGATGGTCATTTTGTAACAAATCTTTTCTTAATCTAATATTCACCAAGTTAATCATCTCTCTCTCTACTTTCTCTCACTACTTTCTCTCTCTAGGAATTCATCTCTTCTTCATCTATTTTCTTTCTTTCTTCATTGCTTAATCATCACAAATATGGGACAACAGAAACTTCCTAACATTGTTCTTGCTTGAAAAATCTTCATCAAGTGTTTTTAGACTAGTAATAATGGTGTTAAACCTAGCAAATGCACTATCAATAGTTTCATCTTCTAAGATGACAAATTGTTCATATTGTTGGACAAGAAGATCGATTTTGCTTTCTTTGACTTGGCTATTACCTTGGTGGGTTACTAAAAGAGTGTTCCACATATCTTTAGCGGTTTCACACATAAAAATCCTTTCATACTCTTTCTTAGGTAAAGCATTATAAATCACCATTTTAGCCTCATTATTTTTTGAATGTTTCTTTTTAGTGTCGTCATTAGCTTTGTCAAAAGTGACCAATTCTTTTGTTTTAAAAACTTCATTAAATTGATAGGATAAAAGATCACCATTGGCAATAACATGCCAAAGATCTAAATCTTTTGATTTCACATAAGTTTCAAATCTATTTTTCCAATAAATAAAACTATCGGTTTCAAAAAATGGTGGTCTTTGCATAGATTGCCCTTCTAGGTATTTGTTGGAATCCATAGATCGATTCAAGTTTTAAAATACAATATACTTTAAAAATTCTTGAGCAACCCGCTCTGATACCAATTGTAGAAACTAGAAGGGGGGGGGGAGGTTGAATAGTTTCTTAAATTTACTTGTTAAAATGTGGTTTTCAAAAATCATTTTCCAAAAAACTTAGGCTTGAGGAAATATGTGAAATCTTCTTATACACAATATGAACAATGATAGTGTAACTAAACTAATACTAACAAAAATATATGCGCAAAGAATAAAGAATGTAAAGAGTTAAGGGTAAAGAAAGATCAAACCGAACACCAAGGATTTATAGTGGTTCGACAACGAAGCTCACTCCTCGTTCCTACTCCACTCCTCGAGTACTCCTTACTCGAGAGTTCACTACACAACAAGCTCCTTATGGTGGAGAAAACCGTACACGTCGCTTAACCAATTTCCGAATCTAAGCTAAAAGTCGAGCCCTAATCGTAGCTAGGACCAATCTACACAACTATACTTAGTACATACACAACTTCCAAATAGACACAACTACTTGGATCTTCACAACTATGACACAACTACAAGTGTATAAAATTAGATCTTCAATGGATCTTTGGTGGTGGACTCAACATTTTACAAGGATAGTTTTCTTCTCTTTGCACTTGGAGAGGAAGGGATGGAAGAACAAGATTCACTTCTTAAACAAGTAGTAATCAAACAAATGATCAAAGATTTGAGTGATTAAAGAAGAGTGTTTGAATCTGGAAATAGATGTGCAAAAGAGGTGAGTTGAAAAGCTGAGAATGGTCCACTATTTATAGGACAAAGGGCCAACGGCTATATATGCCCGCGGTACCTTATCTTAGCCCGCGGTACCTTATCGATAAGGAACCGCCTAGGAGCTAAGGTACCGCTGGACTAGACTCCGCTCCCTTTTTGTCCTTTAGTGGTGGAGGTCATATCTGGCTTAAAAAATATCCTGATAGAATATTCCTAACCAAATAAGAATATGCCATTTTCAAATTTTCAAATAATAAATTTAATAAAACATTTTCTTAAAAAGAAAGTTTAATAAAAACTTGTCACACTTAATAAAGAGTGAGTTTTAAGAAAAGATTAAATCACTTGATCACTTGATTAAGGTTAGTACTTGTTTATCCATACCTTAAGTGAAAATGGGTAAAATGAAAAATACTTGAACTCAAGAATTCGTTTTTCGTTGTTTTCGTAAATGCTTGTTTTTACATATTGTCGTAATCAAAACTAAGCAACACCGAAAAATGCAAGTAACGTTTTTAGACATTATTGCATTAACAGTGGGTTTGTGGTGGTGGTTGCAGGAAAAAGGTGGGAGATGGGTTTGTCGTAGTGGTCGTCGGTGAGGGGTTGTGCAGTGGATCCCGATCTATATTTTTTTTATGTGTGTGTGAAAAATAGGAGGGGTTAGTTGGGATATTAGTTTAATTACAACCCTTGGATGAATGGAAGATGGATGGTGTAGATTGATCCATCAAGACTATGATAAATATGGGGGTGTGGGGGATCTCTTCCCGTAGAGTTGAATGGTAGAGATGAGTCCTTTGTATTAAATATAAATATGGTATCCAAAATAACCCTTCTCTATTTAAAATCACAAAAATTTTAACACTTATATTAAAGGGTTAAGTATATATATTAGTAACGTACTATTCATGTTTTACGCATCTAGGTAACGAATTTGCTATATTACTAATATAGTCAATAAAACCGGCTACTTTTTTCAAATATAAGTATTGTCACCGGCTAATTTTGCCAACTCGACAAATTAGTTCCACATGTATTTTATTTTTCTTACCAAATGTCCATGTGTCTATGTTTGCATCTTTTATTTTGTTTTGTCTTTTATCAATAATTAAAAAAATCAAAATTCACTCACAAAAATTATCAAATCTGAATATTTTCTCTTTCTATACCATCACACACACTCTCTCTCTCTTGTATCTTCATCTTCATCTTCAAATCTGAATATTTTCATCAATTACCTCCTAACCAACGACCACCCCGTCCAGCCACCACCCTGCCAACATCCCTGGCCACCCACATCCTCATCACCACGTCGTGACCACCACTTCCAGCTACCACGTCCAGCCACAACCTCGCCAACGATACCACAGATCTGTTTTTGAATTTCGTGTCAATTTTTTTATATATATATGATTTTTCTATACAAAGAGTTTCTAGTATTGAAAAGAAAAATAAAATGTTTAGATTAAAGATTATTTTGGTGTTGAATTTGGAGTTCCTTGATTAAATCTTGAGTGGTAATTACAAAGAAAAGAATGATGACAAAGTAATTATATTTTTCTGACTAGAAAAGATGATTGTATTTTTGTTATCGGATCATGTCATTGAATTAAAATGGCTTGTTTGTGTGTAGGTTTCCTAAATATTTGATGATTCATAAATGAAATAAAAAAATGTAGTAACTCCTTATATTGTATTTTTAGTTTATAGAACAACACAATGGGCATTAGTAATTTAGTGTGACAAAGTTTGACTATATTAGACACATATGCATAAAGTTAAAAGAAAAAAAAAAGAAAAAAAGACGTGGAATTTTTTTACCTATTGAACCGGTAACTAGTGATAAAATTGCTAATATCGTAATAAATTTGAAAGTTTGATGCTTATATTGATATTATAAAAAATTAATTATCTAGATATGTAAATTATTGAAAGTATGTTGATAATATATACACTTAACCCTATATTAAAACTAAATAATACATATTTAAAAGTAAAAATATAATAATTATACTGATTAATATATAATTAATACACTCATTATATAAAAATATAAGAGAAAATTTCTAATCTGAACCTTTTATATGTCAAAATACGAAAATGATAGACGCATAAAGAATTTACCAAAATGAACTTTTTCAAAATAGCTGTTAGATTAATGACACATGTCAAATCCTACGAATATAAATTGCGGAGCATGAGTATGTGTTATGCGCTTAGAGTTGTGCGCCTCCTGCGTTTATCCAATTCTAGATGCGCCTAATGCATAAATGTAGATGCGCCTGGTGCACAAGATGTCTTATGCGCCGCTATGCATCAACATTATGCGCCGTGTGCATAGTGGTTGTGCGCCGTGTGCATTAGAATTATGCGCCTGGTGCAAATACAATGTACTATGCGCCTGTATGCATAGATTTTATGCGCCATGGGTGTGCAACAAAAATTCTTATGCGTCGTTGTGCATAAGTTTATGCATCTTTAGAAAAGTTTGTGCACCAGGTGCACTTACTTAGTTATTTATGCACCGCGATGCACTTTTAATCATTTATTTGTGCGCATGGTCTTGTTGAATTCAAATGAAAAAAAAAAAAAGTTATGCATAAAGTTTGTGCACCAAGATGCATAAAGGGTGCACCTGGTGCATAAAGTTATGTGCATCTTAAGTTGTTTTGGTAAAGTGAAAAAAAAAAAAGTCTAATTTAGTAAGATGGATACATAAAGAGACTCATTTAGTAATTTTTTCAAAATATAATTATAAATTTACATTGTGTAACAATTGAAATACATATATATTAAAAGCCGTTATAATATGAATTAAACGAGAACATGACTGACTACCGGTTCAGTTAACGAATAAAAACCATAAAAAAACTAACTACTAAAACCTAAAATGAGCGAGCCAAACATGATTTGAATCCAGACACCCAAAATCCTGCATAATTTCAACCAAAATCACACATTAAAATGAAATCTAGTTCCCAATTGGCTACAATTGATCAGTCATCAACTCATCATTATCCAATTTTAGAGGTATGTTATTGCTATCTTTTAGTTCGTGTTATCTTTTTCAGAATCATGCATGCACACCAACTGTTCGATGAAATGCACGACAATTTAATGTATCGACTTCGAATCCCCTACTTCTTTGATGCATATTAAGGCTTGTAAATCTATGTGAAAATTGAATCCTTATCTGATCATGCATTCATGCGCGCAGCTTAATGGAAAATATACATTATACGACTAATAACAAGACGACTGGTAACAGTGGTAAGGTAATTTTTTATTAACGAAATCATATTGGTAACTGGTAAGGTAGGCGGAAGCGCATTTTTAATGCAACGTCTCTCCTTATAACATTTTCCGTAATGTAATGTGCTATGTGTCTCATTTGGTATTTTTAACACGAGTGATTTTGACATAGATATGTAGTACGTTAATATATACTGTAAGACTTTTAGATGGCTTGAGATATGATACCGACAGGCCGAAGTAGAATCTTCCCACTACATGTCTGAACATCCATATAGGACAACATGCTCAAAGACCTGACTCAACTAACTCTAGTGGAATACAACATATCGAACCAAGCATGGCCTACAACATATTCTGCGGGACATAATGTAGCGGCATATCTATAACAGTACACAAAGACCCAACACAATCATTGAAGGAAAAGTGAGAGATAAGCAGAAGCATGGCGTGAATATGATTATAGAACTTGCCCATTTGATGCATGTATAAACGCATTAGCGCCAATACAATTAGTACACTTAGCACTAGCACAAACTAGAAGCAGTAGACTGACTACCATCCTTCTTGGAGTTCTTGGCCATCAAATGGACATTATATATAATTGAACAATCTCAAAATTATCTAAATTTTGCAACACAATCACAGAAAATGGGATGACATGTGTGCCTCCTTATAGGAAACCCGCCTAGCTTCTGCAGAGCGATCTACTGCTGTTATCATAAAAAATGCTATGTGGTTTTAATCTGATTATAAGCCCGAAGATCTGTTCGCATACTCCTGAACCAGTGCTCCGAACAGTGAAGGTCTCTCAATCAACCGTGATGGTTTATCAAATTCTCTCACATAACCTATTTTAAAGAAATCATATATACAGCCGAGATAGTTTAAGTACAAAACCACAAATTATAAGTAAAATTTAGACAGGGAGGAGAGTATTACCCGCATCAATGACTAGAACACGGTCACAATCCATGACAGTTGGTATTCTGTGAGCGATGCTAATGATGGTACAGTCAGCAAAGTCCTCTCGTATGACTTTCTGAATCACAGCATCTGTTTGTGAATCAACAGACGCTGTTGCTTCATCCATGAACAACAGCTTGCTGTGCTTCAGCATCACGCGTCCCAGACATAGAAGTTGTCGTTGTCCCACGCTCCAATTATCACCATTATCAACAACTATGGAACAGAATTTAGACAGTCATTTAAGAGGATCGTCCCTTCTGTTTACTAAAATTTGAGTTTATAGATTAGTTTATATTACCTGCAGAATCTAGTTTACCAGGTTTTGCAGCTACTACGTCGTTAAGTTGGCATCTTTCAAGACTCTGCAAAGCAAGTTTTTAGGTCAGATGACTTAAAAAAGATCATAATAGGTTAGACATCATTGCTTACAAATCCACCGAAACATTACCCTCCATATCTCTTCGTCAGAATGTTGACCAATCGGGTCGATGTTGCTTCTCACAGTGCCCTCGAAAAGGATTGGTTCTTGAGGAATGATCCCAAACCGAGACCTAAGATCATGTAATCCAAGGGTAGAGATGTTGATGCCATCAATGGTTATACTTCCGCCAGATGGCTCAACCAACCTAAACAGAACCTGGATTAGAGTTGATTTGCCTCCACCGGTTCTACCAACCACACCAATCTTTTCACCTCCTTTAATGCTTAGGGTAATGCCTTTGATCACCAGAGGTGTGTTTGGACGATATCGAACCTGTACTCACAAAGAGACATTCAAACATGTAAGATCCGCAGCTAAGATTACTCTTATATCCCCATAATTTAGATTCAGGATTGCAGATTCTCAGATTAGTTGGTTACCTGCAGATCTTTGAGCTCTACATTTCCTTGAGATGGCCAGTTTGAAGGAGGGGGGTTGTCTTTTTTCACCCATTCGGCTTCTGAAGGTATGTTGGTGAACTGTTTAATCCTTTCAACAGAAACCATCCGGTTTTCCACAAAACAACTCATATATAAAGCCCAGAATAAAACTCCATTGAGTGACAACCCATACGAGAGTGATAATCCAACGTTCTCTGATAAAGGGTGGCCCTTATCATGATTAGTATCTCTAGAGAAACAAGAAAAGTTAACAGAAAGTTTAGGGCTAATTTGCAAATATTACCTGGTTTAATAATACTGCTAGGTAAGACGATCATGAAAACAGTGGAAGCACACAGAAATAAGCTTCCAAGAAACTCCAAACGAAAACCTAACCACCCGTTGGATCCATTATTGTGGAAATCCATTCTCAAGTTTCCATTCACACGATCTACATTTTCTTGAACGAATATATCTTGCTTCCTAAAGCACCTAATTGTCATAACGCCAGAAATGCTCTCAGAGAAATGGTGAATTACAGGTGCTTTTGTAATCGAGTCAAGTCTTGTTATTTCACGAGATGTTGCAAGGTAGTATCTCTGAAACAACCACACCATAAGATCAAATCAGATATATAAGTCCACCTTATCATGTGCCAACTCCTTAAGATAGATAGAACGTACCCGATACCAGAAATTGAGCCAACCGAGTGGAATAAGTAGGAACACAGTTGGCCAAGCGTACTGACAAGTGATGATGATAATACCAATAACTGTTATGAACATGGAAAGAGTCAGGGTCATCATAAATGGAAGGAAGACGTCGATGTTTGTCTGATCACTTGATGCCTGAAAAGATCAAACAAATAATCGTAAGATGATTCCGTAAATTTCCAGTAGTTAGTCCAACATGATGTAACTTAAGAATCTTAAAAACGGATGAAACTTTACCCTACTAAGAATTCTTCCTGAAGGTGTAGTGTCGAAAAATGACATTGGAGCATGAAGGATGCTGTGAAGAATCCGAGTAAAGAAAACCTGGGAAGTTTTTAGACCGAGGATGGTCGAACAAATGACTCTACCAAATACTAAAACCATTGAAACACCGGCTATAGCTGTATAAACTTCTATAAACAATGAAGGGTTGAAAGAGGCAGCACGTTCATCAGCAGTTTCATATGCCAACCAGTAATCACTTGACATTTGTGCGCCTTGCCACAAGAATGAAAACAGCAAAACTAAAATCACACCCCACCATCCATAAGCCTCAGTAACATAAACCTTATACACACCTAAGCTGATTCTTCCTGTTTCCCTTTCTTCTTCTTCGATTAGCTTTGATGTTCCTATGATAGAACTAGACTTTGATCGTTCTAAAGGCTTTTGGTCTTCTTCCCTGGGGTTTTGACTAGGGGATCTTTGAATCGGTCTAGGGGAGTTGCTATCCGAAGTTGTAGGTTCTATTTCTACTAGTTGCATAGAGGTTTCATGTGCAGAAACTAAAGCTTTAAAATCCAATCCAGATTCTAGTAGTTCGTCATACTTTCCTGATTGCACAATAGTTCCTTCTCGCATCACCTATAGTAAAACAGATGAACAATCAAAACCCGAATCTTCATATTTAATTTAGTTTGTAATGCTTACCAAGATCTGATCAACATTATGGAGGAAATCAACTTGATGTGTGACAAGCAAGATTGTCTTATCTCGGAGGACACCCTTCACGCACTCCTACAATAAAAAAAACATAACTATAAGAAGTTGCTACTCCAAAACAGTTGAGTAAACTTTGATTCTGAATGATTACTTTAAATATATCTGAACCGGTGTGAGCATCAACTGCACTGAAGACATCATCAAGAAGATAGATGTCACAATCTTGATAGACAGCACGGGCAAGTTGAATCCTTTGCTTCTGACCACCGCTAAGGTTTATCCCACGCTCTCCAATTTCGGTCTGGTCACCAAATTCCATCATTTCCAAGTCCTTCTCTAAGCAACAGTTCTTGATTACTTCCTTGTATTTTTGTCTGTCCATTGGTAAACCGAACATTATGTTCTCCTGAATTGTTCCATTCTGAATCCATGCTGTTTGTGCAACATATGCAGTGCTCCCACATACCGTCACCTGTTATAGCATCTAGTTTACAACACATTTCCAGAAATTTTATGGTTGCAATTATATGGAGATTAAAGGTACCTTGCCGGTGATTTTGTGCATTTCACCAATGACGGATGCTAAAAGAGATGATTTCCCCGAACCCACTGTCCCAACAATTGCTGCAAGTTCACCTTTCTTGATCTCGAAGTTCAAGTTCTTGACCACAGCACCTTCAGCAGCTTCATCATCCCAGCTAAAAGACCCATCTTTGACTTCAACCGCCGTGCTGCCGCCGCAACCCTCCTGCCTTTCCGCTGCTCCCTCGTTCAACTCCTTACTCGACATGAATGCATCCAATCTTCCCAATGAGATCATGGCCTGAGAAATGGAAATCATAGACTGGGGAAACGTCCGAATCGGCTCTTGTAAGTTCTTAAACAACGCTGTGGCAGTGAACACTGTCCCCGCATCAAGTGGGATACCAAGCAAAATAGCACTCCCAAACGTGAGTGAAGAGATAAACAAAGGGGCACTGAACAAAACAATCATATTCCCACCGATGGAATACATGAATTTGGTAAGCCATCCATATTCAGACGCACGAAATGCTTGAATTCTTTTGTTGAAGTGTTCTTCCCATGCTTGGAACTTAATTACCCTCATGTAATTAAGCATCTCGTTGGTGGCTTTCATCCTGAAGTCACGGTTTTTCATTATACTGAATTGAAACCGGTTGTTCCTTTTAGCACCAAAGATAACATACAACAAAACAGCCAAGATCCCGGCCAAAGCTACCAATGATGGAACACCAAGGTAATTGTATAGAATAACTAACGCCACTGTAATTTGGACTGGCATTAGCCAGATAGCATGCAACTGAAGCATCATATCGCCTAGCTGTTGAGCATCTACAGCCATGTAGTTCACAATTTGTCCAACACCATGTGATTGCCGAGCTGAACACGAAAGGCGTAACCCCTTTTTATATAGAGAAGTAATCAGTGTGGACCGGATCAACATTCCAAGCTTTTGTGAATGGAAATTAAACTGATGAGATGACAAAACTTCAACAAATTTAGCACAAAGAAGGATCATTATCAAGTAATATCCCTCGTAGGGCGAGGTGCTCTTCCCTGAAGTGTAATCAATAAATCTCTGGATCAACAAAGGCCCAACGTACATAACACAGAGCCTTAGAATTGCAAGGAATGCGGTGAAGGCAATATGTTTCCAGAAACAACGAAGCAATGTGATCCGAACAGGATGTTTGGAGTTCTCGTTCTCTTTTGGCCAATTCGCTTCAAAAAGCTTTGACATTTTCTCTGCCCGATGTTCAGGTGAAAGCGTCGGAATGTCCTCGAGCTTTAGAGGCGTTGTGTACCCTTTCTGCAACAAGGGGTTCATCCACAACCAGAAGACTCTTGATGGGATTGAAGCAGTTGCCCATCCACTCACAGTCGATGACTTATTCACCTCATCAACCCCTGTTACTTTACCATTACCATTACTAATGCCATTACCGTGTCCATTTAATGATTCTGTTGTCACTGTGATTCCAGTTGATCCAGTTACACATACAACCAACAGGAAAACCGAAAATGGTAGACATACCAATGAAATGATGTCCTCAGACTTGAGAACCAGAGTGTTTCCTATACCAGAAACTAAACGAGCAACACCGGAAGAAGCCAATAAAGCAATGACTACAAAATTTACCACCCCAAAAACACGAAGAGTGGCCGGATGAGTCACAGCTTGAAACCTCTTCTCGTGAACGATCAAAACAGTGATCACAAGAAAAGAAAACGCTTGAAGTAACCAACATATTCCATCTATCAGCTTCCATGCCGAATGCGTATATTGCGTAAACACCAAAACCGACGAAACAATGGACAAAACTGCTAAAACCGACGCGACAAACAAAGACAACTTAAACCAAACGTTGGTACTGACAACAACTTCAGGTTTACTAATAAGAGGTTCATTAACAGTGGATATGTTTCTAGTGGTAAACCTCGAATAGAGCTTTTGAATAGCGAAAACGAATAGTATGAGCAGAAAAACGACATCAACAGCGGATAAAAGAGCCCTCTGAGGACATGGAGACATGAAAATGAACCATAACCATTGAAGCACAAGTGTAAAACCTGAAGCATCAGGTGTCACAACAGAACTTGCAGAACAAGAAACAGAATTCATCCAAGATGAACTAGAAATCATCCTGGATTTCAAAGTCAACTAGTGAAATCTTTAGATTTCTGTTCTAAGACATCCAATGACATAAAGATATACGGCCAAATATATAACTAAAATATGAAACAAGACAAAACAGTCTAAACAAGATTCTTGTTTGTACAAATGTTGTGACAAAAGTCTCCACTTATAAAACAGATTAATATCAGATACTGCGTCACGTGAAAATATACTTTTAGATTTTACAATTTTCAAAATAAAGTATATTATCTGATACAAATTAAGCTATGATTGATCAATTTGATGATGCATGCAGATAGGGTGAGAATCGAGTTGAGTTGATCAGATTCGGGTTATTTGAGTTGGGTTAAAGTCAGGATCAAATTTTAACTTAGTGTTAATCGAGTTCAGGTCTATTCAGGTCGGGTCGAGTTCATTCGAGTTTAGATCAACTCGAGTTAAAACAAAATATTAAAAAAAACTTTTTTCTCTTTTTAATAGAAGTTAAATTAAATTTAAATTAAAAAAAGAAAAAAAAAATTTATCCGAGTCAATCGGGTTGACTCGAATCGAAATTAAACATAATCTGTTTATCTGATATTCAACCCGATTTCAAATTCGAGTTAGTTGGATTAACCATTAACTCGAATTAGAATTTAAACCCGAATAACTTAATTCAAATATACTTGAGTCAAATCAAGTTCAGGATTGACACCCCTACGTATTGTAGAGCACGTTCCTTGTTTGATTTGAGAAAAAGTAGCAATACTTTAATCCCTATATTATATGAATAAACTATATTTAGTAGAGCATGCATTTTGATATAAAAGTGCATGAAAACAAACATACTTTTAACTGATTATATCCCTCCCCCACTTATATATTATTTTTTCTAGTACTACGAATCTAATATCTATAGAGACGTGTGATAATAATACTCGCAATCACATGGTCACATGATGAATTCAACAGAAAACATATAAAATACCAAATATAAAGAAAGAATTCACTTTCTTTTTTACTAAAGCAACGAAAACGAGTTTGGCTAGAGCGAGATATACGACAGACATGATGTCACAAATCACGCCTTCATCTAAAATTAAAATTAGTAAGATATCTGTGTGTTGCGACTGCGGCTACTGAAACTAAAATTTTGCAATCACGATATTTTATACATATATTTATTGATAATAACGATAATTTTAAGTTGGAGTAATAATAAACCATTTCATATATAATAGTATTACGGGATTGTGATAATTGATAGTAAAAGGTATTTGTAAATATTCGTAACATTCGTCACAATATTATATAACATATAAATATAAAAATCTACTTAATTTATATGTTTACACACTTTCATATATCATAATAACCTTAAAATCTTCATACTTTGATGTATACGATTTAATCGAATTCATTAGTAAAATGATCAGTATTTCACTAAATTTGTACTAAAATACATACATAGACGATATATGTCTTCAAAAATGCAAATTTATGAAAAACAAATTGAGAGGTTCAAAATAGGGATGAGCATTTCGTCCCAAATCCCGAAAACGAATCAGATCCGTACCGATTCCCGGTACCCGAATCCCGTTCGGTACGGTATCGGTGCTACGTAATATGATGAAAAAAAATCGGTACGGGACTGGTACAAAATCGGGAAATGCCTTATAAAAAAGGGAAAATCTCGATTTTCAAGTACCGGTACCGATATCCGAATTCACGGTACCGGTACCACTAATTTATGCTCGGGAAAAAATCGATACCACTAATTCAGTACGGGATCGGTACGATACCGGTACCGTTCTCATCCCTAGTTCAAATCAAACATAGATTTTGATATTAAACTTACGTTAGTGAGCAATTTAAATAACTGTATCTAAAAAAATTATAATTTATAGCAAATAGTTATTTGTACATGTTCCATATTCATTTGTATTAATTTTGTCATTCAATATTTATTGCCCACCAAATAATATAGGTATAAATTTATGAAATTTTTTTGTTGTAAATGTTTGTAGTAAAACCTTATAACCTACTTAAAATTTTGGAGAGAGTCAAAGTATAATCTCTTTTAAAAGTAGTACAGATTCATGTGATGTTAAATAAAGTAGTACAAATTAATTTAATGGTGCCAATTTAATCAGTGTCGATAGGTCGTCTTCGGACGTTTTTCTTGCTAGTTGAGCCAACAGTGACTCTGGTTCCCTATTGAACCTCATATTTTAGGTAGACAATATGTACGATTTGTAGATATATATGTTTTTAATTGTTGTAAAATGTGAATATATAATAATATTTCTAAGTAATGGGGTGTATTATTTTTTTTAAGTGTGTATTAATTAATATGTATTAATTAGTTTTAAACTGCATATTAAATTATGTATTAATGAGTTTCAATATTATGTATTGATTAGTTTTAATAATGAGTATTAAATGATATTTAATATTTCTATTTTCGGTTTTGAAGCTAAATTAATTTGTATATGATGCATTAGAATTAGTAAGTTGATTTTTATAACATTCTATAGTTAGAAAAGGTTTTCTTTTAATATATAGTAGAGATAACTATTATTTACGTCTCAAAATTATTGTTCATTTTTCTTTTTTCGTCTGTTCTAAAATTATTTTCCACTTTTAAAGATAATAATTTAGTTTGTTTAAATTTACTATATTACCTTTAGTCCAAATTGATATTCACGAAAAAAAACAATAATTAATTATCAAAGGGTTGTTTTTATTTTGCTTTCGTAGAAATTAAAACTGTAATTAATGTGTTTTTATTAAACTGTATAATTCATTTCCGTGGACAATAATTTTTGGACGGAGGTAGTACTAAACTTTAATAGAGATTAGCATATTGTCTGCGCAATGCAGCAATTGATATTTGGTGACTATTTTTTTTACAATCAAACTAATGTTAAAGTGTAAAAAAGTTGAATTAAAATAAACAAAATCACTAAAAATGAAAAAAAAAACAGAAGATTTGTAAATATATCAAAATAGATGTTGAATTAAAAAGAATAAAATTTAACAAATATGTTGAAATTAGATTATGAAAAAAATAAATGATTCAAAAGATATTTCAATTTAAAAATAAATATTGTTTTTAATAAGTTGTTATAAAATTTATTATAAAATGATAGATGGTGAAGATTGCACCTTGTTTGGAGTTATGTTTAGATTAATAATGATCTAGTTGAGTGTTTAGGGTTGCGTTTGCAACTAGATTATTTACTTATTTCACTTCGAAATGGAGATAAGGTAAGATGAACGTTTAGATAATAAAAGCAAAAAAATAATTATTTGCGTTTAAAAACTTGCAAAATAGAGTTTAAAAAAAAAATTTAGTGATAAGGTGTTTTTTGAAAATGAAGTTTTCATAAATGAGGTCATTTGACAAAGATGTATATCTTACTCATTAAGTTATAAGGTTTATTTAGTTAACAAGAGAAAATTTCCAGAATACTCCACTTTAAACAAACTTGTCCAACAGAGGTTTGATTTTTTTAAGATTTCGAAAACATCACGCATTGCGCGGTTTTTTTGTAAGTCTAGCCAAAAATGACACGTGACGACTGTAGACTAACCCGTATCATTTAATAAAAAAAATTGAAACAAAATGATGTACACGGGATCTTTTGGAGAATTTATTATTTTATTTAAAAAATATATATTGTAATAAAAAATGAAGGTATCTTTTGGTGAATTTATTATTTTATTTTAAAAATGTATATATTGTATTAAAAAAATGAAGGTATTACGCGGGTTTTATGTTGTAAAGTGGGTATTTTATTAAAAAAAATTATAATGCTTTAGGAGTTCGTGTTAGGGTTTAATTAGGGTTTTGTTTTGGTTATATATTTAAGCTGTATTTGATTTGGGTATTAGGAGCTACTTTGTGGACGATATATCCGGTGCATATGAAGTAATCAATTTTAGTATTAAAGTGTTTTGCGTTATTCTCGATGAACACTTTCGAGTGGTGTATAATATGTGTTATACTAAGTTACCAATAATTAGATATATCGTCCAAAGTAGGTCACTTAGAACTTTTTCAAACATTCAAATTTCTCATAAAACAAAAAAATATATTTAAATTTCATATGAACAACAAAATATATTCAAATTTCTAATAAACGATAAAATTTATTAGAATTTTGTTTTGGTTGTATGTTTATAAACGAAAAAATTTCTTATAAGCGAAAAAATTTCATACATATCTCAAATTTCACTAAAAAATTTCATAGGAAATGAAAGTCTGACAATGCATACACGTCTCAAAAATTTTATATATAACGTAATTTTATCATTTTTTTACATCACGTTATTTTTCAGCTTTTATACATCACGTACGAAATTTTTTTTACTTATAAGAAGTTTTGTCGTTTATAAACATACAGCCAAAACAAAACCTTAAGAAATTTAGTTGTTTTGTCAGAAATTTAGTCGTTTTGTAACAAATTTGAATATATTTTGTCGTTTGTAAAAAATTTGAAAGTTTGAAAAAATTCTAAGTGACCAACTTTGAATGTTAATATCTAATTATTGATAAATTGGTATAACACATATTCTACACCATTCGGAAGTGCTCATCGAGAATAACGCAAAACACTTTACTACTAAAATCGATTACTTCATATGCATCGAATATGCATCGAGTATCTCAAAATGGAAGATGAACGCTCTCTCTATCGATGGAAGGCTCACCTTGCTTAAATCGGTCATAGCTCTATTCCTATATTCTATATGTCTATTTATAGAGCTCCCATACGCAGTGACGAAGCCAGGAATTTTGATCTGGGTGGGCCAAATATATATATAGAATTTAGTCATGATAAAATAGTGTATTTCATATTTTTCTGTTTCATTTACAAATAGGTAAATACACAATATGTTTTGTATAATAAAACTAAACTCTTTTGTGTAATAATTTTTTTGATTCAAATATCAGACTAAAATGTGACGATACCAAATCAATTTGAAGCATCTAATAAGTAATAGTCATTTGGTAATTACTACGAAGTAGCACCGACTAGCATACTTTTTTTAATATAGAGCACTAAACAAATATCGTTAGTTTTGAGTTCATATCGACATTTGACGTTATACGTAAGCCCATTAATAACTTGTACTTAACATTGACTATTTCATTTTCTCTTCACAACTATTTGAGCTTATTAAACATAATTAAATGATTAAATATAATATTAAGTAAAAAAATGAGATCTAAAAGTTTTATAGTGTAATTCGTAGCTCCGTATTTTATGAAATATTGAATGTGTACTAAAATACAACACTAAATAAAGTGGATGGACTAAATAGAACTTTGATTAAAATAAGACGTTAATATAATATTGTATTTGTTGATAAAAAATTTGGATGATCCTAGCTTGACCCGAATTAGGCTTAATTCGGGTGCTTGGGCTCCGGCTCCTGCACCAAGTGAACTTCGGTTTGGGATCCTTAATAAGTGTGAAAATACTTATCCTATTACCACTTATTTCTAATAATAACAAGACCAAAACGTGTATTCAATGTCGTAAAAGGCGGAATTATGCGTGGTTTGTGTTTTTATTGTGTTTTAGGACAAAAATATGAAAAAGGAAGAAAGCACGGGCTTTCACGGGCTTTTATCGAAGAAAAAAAGACAAAAGACTAAGTCAAAAGATCAAAAGTGCAAGAAGAACAGAAAGTCAAAGGCCTATTCTGAAGATTTATCGAAGAAAAAGTCTAAAGACGGAAGTTTAACGAAGTCGAAGAACCAAGTCTACTAAAAGAAGAAAATTAGAAGACGTGTTCAAGTTATCATTTGACTAATCCCGAGACAAAGTCGAGAAAGACGAGAAGACAAGAAGAAAGGGAGAAGAAACAACACCCTCCCCTTCTCCTATATATACCCTCCTAATCCTTCATTAGGAGGGTGTTAGTTTTATTTTTAGTGTGTGTTTTTGAAATTGTGTATAATTGAAGTTCGTTTTCTCGATTCTTAACCAATTGAAAGTCCTAAAAAAATCGAGTTTATGATCCTTTTTGGTTGGTAGGGTTATTTGGCTTTTCTATGTCTAATTGAACAATCAAGTAAAAAGTTGCAAAATATTAACTACGTATCCGTAAAACAATTAGTCAATACCAAATTTTTATTCAATTAAGGAAAAAAATGTAAAACTATGGAAGTTAAGTGCTTAAAATGTAAAATCTTGAAACTAATATGCTTGAAATGTAAATTCAGTTAACTACAAGGACTAACTATGCAAATGTAACAAACTATTAACTAATTTGTAACAAAATGTAAAACTGCCTAACTGAAAATGTAAAGTTTTGAAAATGTAAGGACTGAATTAATGCAAACCCTAGATTAGTGAAAGATTAGCCATTAATGACAACAATATCAAACTTGAGGGATCAAATTACAATTAAAAGTAAACTTTTGACAAAAACAGGCAAAGTGAAACAATAAGCTCGTATAAGCTATATTCTGAACCAAATAAGCTCTAGTAACTTGCAAACAGCTTAAAACTCCATTTTACCCAGGCTTGTAACAGGATTAAGTATGAAACTCAGTAAATCTCAAATAAGCTAATTCTAATAAGCCACAATTAAGCTATTTAATAAGCTAGACGTGCACAAAATGATTTTCTTGCCAAAACTTGTTTATCAAGCCATAAGGAGCATGGAATGTCTTTTGAAACTGAAAATGACCAAGAAACGAAGTTGGAAAATGGAAATAAGCTAAAACAAGCTTATTTGACCAGTGTTGACCAAATTTTTGGAAAAGCTGAAAATTTCCAGATCTATTCAGGAACACATTCTAAACACAAATGTGGAAGAAAACTAGAAGGTTTATGAAGTGGAAATGCTGGTTTAAGAAATCAGTTAAGCTACATATTACAGAAACTTCACTCAACTCAACAGCTTAATGAACTGCTTATTTCTACCTTAAAATGGAAAACTGTATAATTTCCTTAAAAGAGCTTAAAGTTCAGATGTTAATGGACAACTGAGAGCTGGTTTGAAACAATTTCATCAAGAAATGAAGAATTGCCAAGCAAATCAAATCAGTCACTTTTTAAGAACTTGTTTAGCTAAAAATGACCCATACCTTTTTATGTCCAATTGCCTTTTTGACTTTGTACTTGACTTGAAAACTACTAAAAACCTTTTGCTATGATTGAATGAGAGTTAATGACTAAAGTTTGCTCAATTTAACAACACTTTTCACTATGATGCAGCTAATGCCAAACACTAGTAACTGAATTATATCAAATTTTTATGAAAGGAATTTGAACAAATGGTTATACTGAACAAAATGAGATATCAGACCAAGTTTGCTAACCAAAGTGAAGTGTATAGGAACCAATAACAAACAGTTACACTAGCTAGAACTCAAAATGCACAATTAGGCTAAGTATGACTGTTAAACTGAAAACAGGAACTAGAATTAAGCTAGTAACTACAATTAAACTACAATTAAGCTATCCAATTAACAAAATCAGTTCAAATACATTCAAAACACACTTGATCATTCCAGCAAACAAGATTACACTAGGAATTAAGCAGGCATGACTGTTTAGAGGAACAAAAACTCGGGAACTTGAAACCTATAAGCAAAAGCCTCCTCCGATAGAGTAGGTAGGCGCTGAGCCTCCTAGATAGTGTTAACCACCACCTTAACACTATCAACTATCAAATCAACCAGCTAACATCATCATCATCACCATTGTTGAACAAATTTGCTTCAAATTCTTTAAGAACTGGTACTGGTTGAACAGAACAGGATCAAAACAGCTACAAATCTTCAACACTTAGCAAATTATGATCATTTGATATCACAAGCAGCTAACAAAAACACTAGGATAACAAGATTGCAGTAGATGAACAGTAGATTTAGGAAAATGAAAGGAGAATTTTATTGATTGAAGAAGGAAATTTGTTACAAAGCTGGTAAAGTTGTTACAACTAAGCTAACTAAATCAAGAGCTTGTCAGACTCTTGAGTGTGTTAAGCTAACTAACTAGAAGCTAGGAATGAGAGAGAAATGAAATGTGTGTGAAAATTTCACACTTTAGCTACTACTGAAAATGAAGAGTACAATTCCTATTTATAGACAAAATATGAGTGTGTTTTGGGGTTGATGACGTGTTTCCACCATGTAATTGCTGCCACGTGTCATCAAGCTGCTAATTTTTCATCATCGCGTTCTTCAAGAATTAGGGGTTTTTAATCCCTTGACTTTGAGCTTGATTAGTTGTTACCAAAGTGTTCCTCTCTTGAAAACGAATAGATTTCATGTAGAAACCATCTTATGAAATTCATTGTAGCTCGAAATCGCTTCTGGGTTGCGTTGAGGAAGAAAGCGCCACGTGGCATGTCCTGGTTGGATGAAATACGGTCACACGGATCGCTATCTAAAAGTGGATAAATGTATTATGGCATGGCGCATTTCTATTGGTTGAAAGTGGATAGTGGAAGTTTATGTTTGCTTTGCGGCGCAGTTATTGAAAAGGTGAGGTGTCAACACAGCTGGCAATCCGTGTCCCCTTTATCTTGCCTTCTCATTGGTTGGAAACATATCACATGGATTAAACTTAATTTAACTTTGGAAAATGGCAATTTAAGTGCCTTTAGTATGGCAGATTATACAAATGAGCTAGGAACTTCATTCCTTTGGCATAAAAGGTCCTTCCACTTGCATTCTTGATAAGTTTGACCCTTTGACTTGGTTGACTGAAGAGTTGACCATGTTTGACTTTTATCTTAACTTTGTCATATTTACACTTTGAGTCCTTCAACTTTGAATTGTTGTCAAGATAGGTCCCATATTATCAAAGTCTTGTCATCTTTGATCCTTCTTTGTCTTTTTCATCCAAATAAGCTTGATTTTCTTCTTCTTTGCTTGAAAATGTATCCTTCTTACCTATTTATACACAAACACAAAACATACCACCCCGCTTTATAGCACAAAAGTTAGGTACTTTCCTTGAGGGTTATTTGTTGATTAATTGATATGAGTTTTTGCTTATATCAAATCCCCTACACTTGAGCATTGCCATGACCTCATGAAATGCTATATTTTAAAGCACAAATTTACATTCTCCTCATAATTAATCCACCTTGGCCAATATGGAATGCATCTACACTACTCTACACTATATGCTGCATGATTTTGATTTTGATTTTGAACAATGCAATGCAAAAGAAACAATTCTATTTATATCTTTTTGGATTTTCTTGAAATGGTTTTGATGGAAATAACTCATAAAGAAATCAATGACTTAGTTTAGGGCTTTAGTACCATGGACACTTATCACCCTCAAGTTTTACTTTCCCCATACCAAGCTTAAAAATGGGATCATTGCATTTACAAGTAAAAAGTGCATCAACTTATTCATGACAATTAAATGTGGAACCGGTTATTAATTGAGCAAATTGCTTTTGGGAAAATTTGTCATTATTTGAAGCATGAAGTATAAGAAATGCAAAATCCAAAAATAAGGAAGCACGGTTTTAATCCTAAGTAATCCTCTCATCCATTACTTAAAAAACCGCTCACAATTAATATAAGTCCGTTTCAAGAGTAATAAGTCATTCACCTTATGTGTACAATCCTCATGTCATGCATTAATAAGTAGCTACTCACTCGCTAAGGAAAGAAAAATAAAACTCACGCAATAATTTACATCCGCCATCTTTTTGAGACTTTGGATCTTCAACCCCGCAACCCGTCAAGGTAATATTGGAATGGAGCAACTATTAAATCCCCGCAACTCGTCAAGGTAATATTGGAATCTAATAGTTACTATAATTAACACTTCACTGCCCCTCTTGGGAGTCTTGTATTATTATTATTATTATTATTATTTTCTAGCCACTCATTTTTTTTGTAAGCTGCTCTTATTTTTCTTTATTCCTCACAAAGAAAGTTGAAAAGAATAAAAGGAAAAACACCCGCTAAATATTAAGCATGACATAAGTCTAGTACACATAAAACGTTCTAACTTAGAATCTTAAGACGTACTTATACCAACCATGAATGATTAGACAAAAATGCATAAGAGATTACAAACCAATTAAAACCGTTCTTGATTATTTATTAACATATATACATGCGAAGAAAATAGAGGTAAAGAAGAGAAGGGTTTAGCCACAAGTAAGTATCATGAAGTTTATCTAGCCCTTTTATACTTGCTTCAACTCTATCATTTCCCATTCTCTACAAATTTAAAATCTCAAAAAATGAGATTGGTGGATGCTTAGCCTAATAGACCAAAGAAGGACTACATGGTTAAGGATACTAGCTAGAGAATGCTAAGATAAGCAAACTCGGGTTGAGTCAAAATATCCATGGCGGGCCTAATATGTCAAAGAAGTCTAAACTTGTTAAACCATGTTCTTATTATATATATTTTTTTTCTTTTATATATTTTTGATGGAAAATAAAAGAAGAAATATATACAATGCAAATGTGATATGCAAATGAAAAATGATTGATGCAATAATTATGAATGCATATTTTTGTTGGCCAAAATTGATCAAAAATTCGAAAATTGTTTGAAAAATTAATTTTCAAGTTATCATGAAGGTCAATGACAAGTTCTAGGTAAGGTCACTTCGATAGAAGACCCCCTACACTTAAGCTAAACATTGTCCTCAATGTTTAAGAGCATGGAAGTATAGAAACTTCCCCTACACTTATGACAATGAATAGACTTTGCTTAACCCAAGTTAAGGAAAGACCAACTATAGTGAATTCATTTTTAAAGAACAAGGTGTCTATGAAAGATCACAATAGTAACGAAGTGAACCGGATACAAGGGCCTCCTCCATAAGCTCCAAGCATGAAATGAGTGAGCAACCTACAAACATCATGAAGACAAAGGAAGGTCTACCCCAACACTTCTCATCAATTTGCTATCCTTATTTCTAACCTACAAAACTCTAGATCTAACAACTCTAAACCTAGTTATTCAAGCTTGATTTAAGGAGTCTCTAGCTCGACTCATCCCACACTCAAAAGTGTCTAAAACCTATCATGGAGAAGAAAAGTTTTGCCCTTTTTTAGAAAAATCTCCTTGATGAGGTAAAACAAGTTTTCAATTATCAAAACTCCATAAATATCCCCCCGGATCAAATACATAATTACCATCCCACTTATAACATAAATCCACAACTAACTTCCCAAGCAATGGTGAAAAAGGTGAGGTGTTGTTGGTCAAAATGGTTTTCTATATGTTCTCCAAAAGGTGATAATGTGATACTCTCAAATCATTCACAAGTTTTCCTTTTGTTGCATCAGGCGGATACTGAGATGGTTTAGCAAGCTCTATGCCAGGATCAAAAATCCGTTCCTTGATGGGAAAACAACAAGTGGTGGTTGCCTTAAAATATTCTCCCTTGTAGGTCACATGGTGAGAGAAAGGTTGTGGAGTAATGGGTAATAACAAGCTCTTAGAAGGAACCATCATAACTTGTTTTCCTTTATCACATGAAAGGGTGGAGGTGGACAAAGAAGAAGGTGAAGAATCTTCATGCAATAAAGATTCTAGATAGAGTATGTCCCCCTCCTCATCAATATAACCAAGAGTGTACTCAAAAGATATATCCATCTCTAAAAACTCATCACTCTTATCCATGATAAAATCCTCCTCATCACCATAAACATCATAGATTGGGCTATCAAAGATTAGTGATTCCTCAAAACCCAAGGAAGTATGATCATCAACAAACGGAGAGTCACAAGTAGAAATCTCATCATCACTATAGTCATCATATGTTGGTGTATCACAAAGAAGAGATTCTTCATCACTAAAGTCTTCATGAATATCGTCATCATTGTGGAAAAGTGGATTGTCATATGAGGTTTCACCAAAGTTTAGCTCTTGAGGTTCATGAAAATCCAAAGATGAAGTAATGGAATCAACAGTCTCAACATGAGATAAATCATAATCTCCACTTGAGCAAGCTTCATAAAAATATTCATCACAAACTTCATCAAGGATATCATCATGAGTTTCCTCCTCATCCACAACATCAATATGTTGCACCGCTTCGGGCTCATTAGATTTCTTAGACAACTTCCCCATGTTAAACACAACACTCTCATCTCCTACCAGCATTGTAAGTTCACCTTCCGCTACATCGATAAGAGTACGACCCGTTCTCAAAAATGGCCTACCAACAATCAAAGGAACTCTCGGATCCATATCATAATCAACCACCACAAAATCCGCGGGAAAGGTAAATCTATCAACCCTAACAAAAACATCCTCCGCAATTCCCACCGGATAAGCTATAGTACGGTTGGCCAACTCAAGAGTCATTTTAGTAGGAGTGAGCTCTGGAAGTGAAAGTTTCTTCCAAACCGATAATGGCATGAGATTTATGCTTGCTCCTAAATCCGCTAAAGCCATGCAATTTTCCACCCCCGGGAAATTGAAAAGAATCAAAAACCTCCCCGGATCTCCAAGCTTAGTAGGCAACTTCTTAAGCAAAACCGCGGAGCAATTTTCATTCAAAGAAGCATTAGGCAAATCCACCAATCTCTCCTTGTTAGAAAGTAAGTCCTTGATCATCTTAGCAAACTTAGGCATATTGGCTAAAGCTTCCGCAAAGGAAATATTTATGTTAAGTTGCTTGAACATCCTCAAAAATTTTGAAACTTGTATATCATCCTTGTTCTTAAGCTTTTCCTTTCTCAATCTTTATGGATAAGGGAGACTTGGTTTTGGTTGTGGTTGAGTGGTTGAAGAAGGATTTTCCTTGTTGGTAGCTTCATGAGTAGGTGTGGAAGTGGGAGAAATGGGTATAGGTTGAGAAAATGTTGATGGTGAAGTAGTAGAACTTGAGGATGGTGAACTAGATGTAGAAGGCTTATCACAAGAAGGAATAATAGTAGGCTTTACCAAAGTAGGTTTGGGTGGTGAAGGATCATGAGTTTTCTTTCCACTTATTGTTGTGATAGCATTAACATTTGCCCTCGGGTTTTTTTGTGTGTTAGATGGTAAAGCCCCTTGTTGTCTTTGATTAAATGCTATCAAAAGCCTCTTAGTTTGCTCATCCATTGAAAGTTTCATTTGGTCATTCATTCTTTTCTCACTTTCACGAATTCTCTTCTCAACATACTCATGAGTCTCTTGTATCCCATATCCTTGATTTTGAAGTTGAGGGTATCCTTGATTTGGGATTCGAGGGAATGGTGCATTAAATCCTTGATGTGGTGGATAAAAGTCATTTCCTTGATTTTGAAAGTTGTTAGGTGCCTTATAGTTATTCCCTTGGTAATGTGGTCTTGGACCTTGATTTCTTTGTAACAATTGAGGAGGGTTTTGTTGAGGTTGGGTGGGTGGTTGGGGTGGGAATCCTGGTGGAGTAAGGTAATTTTGAGACTTGTAAGAAAGGTTGTTTGGATTGATGTTTGGCTTGAAATGTTCACGATGTTCCTCTTGGTAAGCACAACATTCCCCTTGATAACCTTGCACCTTATCACATTGTTGATATGAATGGGGACCTCCACAAGTCTCACATGAAAGAGTAATAGCATGTACATCATTTGTGGAATGATTGCCCATAGAAAGCTTCATAAAGTCATTCATCATTGTTTCTTGCATCTTTTGAGTGTTTTGGATGAGTGTTGGACTTTCCTTTTGTGCTTGAGTCAATGCTTGAATGCATGAAATGAGTTGAGTCTCCAATGGTTTAGAACCTCCTTCTTAAATGACATGTACTCTTTCATCAAATTGTGTGTTAGTTTGCACCATTGCTTTGGTCTCAATAATATCCCAAGACTCTTGAATGGATTTAATAAGAATATTTCCTCCCGCGGAAGCATTGAGTGAGTCTTGGTGATGAGGTTTAAGGCCATTGTAGAAAGTATTGATTTGGTGAACTTCATCCAATCCATGGTTAGGGCATCTCCTCAATAACTCTCTATACTCCTCCCAAGCATCACTAAATGTTTAACTAGGTTTTTGTTGGAAGCCTATAATTAAGTTCCTCAAAGCCGTGGTCTTAGATGGGGGAAAGAACTTGTTCAAAAACTTCTTAGTGAAACCATCCCATGTGGTAATGCTCTCGGGTGGTTGTGTATCTAACCAATGCTTAGCCGGGCCCTCTAGTGAAAATTGCACCAATATCAACTTAATGGCATCATGGGGAACTCCATTGTACTTAATGGTGTTGAAAAGAGCAAGAAATCTCTTAAGGTGATCATGTGGATTATCATTCTGGTTCCCATAAAAAGGTGTGTCTGAAACCAAGTTAATCATGGATGTTTTTAGCTCAAATGTTTTTGCGGGAATATCGGGTATCTTGATAGCATCATCATATCCTTGCACATTGGATTGCAATTGCTCCATCAAAGATCGAGTATCAACTCCGGACATGGCTTCTTGTTGTGGATGAATCAAAGCACGATTCTCATGATCGGCTTGATGGACGGTGGTGTTCCTACTCTTTCTCTTTCTCTTCCTTTTCGGAGGAAAGGGTTGTTGTTGTCCCTAATATATGTGATGTTATACACGAATTTATGAAAGAAAGTAAGAAATGAGATGAATTTTAGAGAGAGAAACTAGAGAGAGAAAAGAGAGAGAAGTGTGTGAACTTGGTGAGATTAGATTAGAGAGAAGTGAGAAATACAAATGACCATCCACCCTCCTAACATGCTAGGAGGGTAGTATATATAGTCCACCCACATGCGGGCTTTAATGGACTATATATTGGGCCGGGCTTGTATTTTGGACTTTAATTAGTTTAAATCCAAGCCCGTGAATCATGACTAAATAACTACTTATTACAACGTTCTAATAAATAATACAATAGAAACCTATGACCGAACATTCTTGTTTGACTCAATATTTTGAGGCTAACAATCTCCCCCAATGTGAGGTCATTCCTCTTTGATATTTGGATTCCAATGGAGATTTATGAATTTCGTCATAAATGAGTCTTGAACGTGTAACAGTAGTTTTGTTCCTTCATGCTGTGATCTTTGAGCCTTTGTCGTTGTCTTTCGACTTTGTCTTTAAGTCTTGAGATCTTCAAATCATTCTTGACTTGTCTTTGCCATCTTGTGATCTTGTGTCTTTATCCACATGCTCACACTATCAATTGTTGGATAAGTCTTTGGGCATGAATATGTGGTTGTGTATATCTGACTTTGCTGAGTACACCGTGACGCCACCTTCTCGAGACAAAACATAGACACGGACTGAATGGCTTTGACATTCGTCCTAAATCGGTAGCGTTTTACCTCCGGTCGGTGAAGACCGTTATACGATATTAAATATCGTACCTGTGATCAGGTAGATTCAATTAAGAATCTCCTTGACAGGGTTTAACGGCAGTACTAGCCGTTCTCTTTACTCGACCGTCTCAAAGCAAGACTGCGAACATAAAGAGTGAATCAATTGGATAAATATCCGCTTGATTACAGTCGTCAATTCAAGTTCCTGGAACAAGTTTGATTCATAAAGAATCTTACCATTGTTGCTTTCAAGTTGACACAAGTTTGATTCATAAGAATCTCACAAGTTACCTACCGTAGCGCTGTTTGATGTTGACGCTAGAAGGATTTCCATTCGTCACTGTGAATATTAATAAATATCACTCTGAATGTTCTGGCAAGACCATAAAGATATTGCGTAGAAACCTGAAACGAGTTTGAATCAATTCAGAATCAAACCACTGTTGCTTTTCAGTTTTACATATGTTCAATTCATAAAGAATCTTGCATATGACCTACCGCAATGCTGTTTGATGTTAACACTGGAAGGATTTCCACTCATCATTGTGAATACTAAGTAGTATCACTCTGAGTGTTCTAGCAATATCTCAAGGATATAGCGTAGGACTCTCTTGATCTTCATCCGTGTGTCCTAACGAGATTTGATTGATCTCTTGGCTCTAGACTCGATTTGTGCACTTTTAGTGGTCGGAGGCTGGAGCAGATGCCACCTATTCAATATCAACAATCTCGGAGTGAGAAAGTCAATAGAAGTCGTGTTGATCTCCGTGACAATAAAACAAACTTCTTTTGAGAGAAGCCTGAGTAGCTAGGAAAAGGTTGTGCTTCACATCACTGGGTCCATGATGAGTTTGTCTTCATGATGAGTTGACCCGGTTTCTGCCTAAGTTGTATGGAGGGCTTCTTTCTTTAGACCCTTTATCCTTACATTTCTTTTTCATTCTTCAACCCCTTCAATGCTTACCAAGACATCATTACTAGCACCTTGTTGTGATTGTTCCAGTGCTAGCATCAGTACTTAGTCGGCATTCAGCTACGTTCACATTCTACTCCATCTTTCCTAAGGACTTCTAATAATCTATTGGATTGTCCCTGGGAAGATCCCTCCGGTTCTGGTTGGATCATAGGACTTAAACCTATCCACCCTTTTGACACCAATAACGTCGTGAATTAAAGATGTTGTGGGTATTTGATCGTAACCATGAAAACCACTTTAAATTCTAACAAAGTGTTTGAAAAACATTTAACACCTTGCTAGTTTTGTCGTTTTAGAAATGCTCCCCCTTCACATGTGCATCGATACTCGAAAATGTTTTGCACATGTAGGTAAGAGTTAAGTGCATGAGTCTTATATTAGATCACATTTTAATCACATTTTCTCCCCCTATCTCTAATATATAAAATCTTTTGATGTTAGAGATACCAAATTTGATTAAAATATATTTTGAAAAATAGTCTTGAAATCTCCGGGAGAAAGATGTGTTAAGCTTTTGCATGAAGTTGAAATGCTCCCCCTCAAAAATTGATCCAATTGAATTGTCATTATGAGAATATGATCCACATTTCGCTTTTTGAGGATGGGAGTTTGTTGAACACACAATTTTTGAAAGATTTTGAATAATCATTGATAAATTCTTGAAAAAATTGTGTTCAACGCTTTTTGAAAAATCCTATTTCTTTTTGTCGAAGAGGTTTTTCTAAAGCATAAACTTGAGTTCACAGACTTTGAATGTCTTGACGAATCCACTCAAGTGTAAGAAGATTTAACTTCTTTTGCTAAGGGTAAGAGCACGAAATCGTACACTCCCCCGTGAATATTGATCCGGGTTGCAATCTGAAAGTGATTACAAGCCATTGTGTTGAGCTCAAAACGTTGAATGTTTTGTGACAAGCTCAACCCGTGATAGATTGCTCTACCCGTTGTTTGGAAATATTTGTCCAAAATAGACAATTTCCTTTATTAAAAGAAGAAATGACATGTTTTGAAAAATATTTACAACTTTCATTCGAGCTTTATGTACACACCCGTGTCGTTATTGAGCGACATTTCTAGGCACGTCCATATTATCGATACTGAAAGACATGTCGAGAAGAATATTTTTGGATTTTGAAAGATTTTTTAATTTTGTGTTTTGCTTTTATGTGTTTTATATTTTTGTATTTTGCTTTTTCAAAGATATTTACAAGTTGATGTTTGATAGATAAATCAAGCAGGAACCTTTGCCAGAATCTCCAGGTCTGCTGGAGTCAAACATCTCATACCAATTTGCCTAACGAGGTACTCAAACCTATCTTTGGAAAGAGCTTTTGTAAACAAGTCAGCTAATTGGTAATCAGTTCCAACAAAGTATAATTCAACAATACCCTTTTCAACTTGTTCCTTAATGAAGTGATATCTGACATCAATGTGCTTCGTGCGGGAATGCTGAACCGGATTGCAGGAGATGGCTATGGCCGATTTTGAGTCACAGTACATAGGTACTTTATCAAAATGGAAGCCATAATCCGTGAGTTGTGTTCTCATCCAAAGAACTTGAGCACAACACGCAGATAGAGACACATACTCCGCTTTGGCTGATGACAGTGACGTGCAATCCTGCTTCTTGGAAGACCATCCCACAAGCTTGTCTTGACCTAGAAATTGTGCACCACCAGAAGTACTTTTACGTGTATCAAGACACCCTGCATGATCAGAATCTGAATAGGCTGTTAGAAAGAAACCGGTTTCCCTCGGATACCAGAGTCCCATGTGAATGGTATTCTTAAGGTACCGAAAGATCCGTTTAACCTCCTTGAGGTGCTTTTCAGTGGGTCGTGCTTGATATCGTGCACAATAGCATGTAGCATGATGTATATCAGGTCTGCTCGCTGTCAAGTACATGAGGGACCCGATCATGGAACGATATCTCGTTTGATCTATGGGTAATCCCTCCAAATCAGCATCTAGGGATGTGGTTGATAATGGTGTCCCAACGGGGTCACATGATGTCATACCATGCTTTTTTATTATCTCTTGACAATACTTAGCTTGGTTAATGAAGATACCACTTGGGGATTGGTGAACTTGAATTCCTAGAAAGAATTTTATTTCTCCCATCATAGACATTTCAAATCTGCTGTGCATTACTTTTTCAAACCATTTTGAAAGTTTTGGGTTTGTAGACCCGAAAATAATGTCATCAACATAAATTTGCACAAGCAGAATGTCATCCCCATATTTATAAGTGAACAAAGTTAGATCAATGGAACCTTTTGAGAAACCTTTGGATACCAGAAATTTCGAGAGCTCGTCGTACCACGCCCTTGGAGCTTGCTTGAGTCCATAAAGTGCTTTGTGGAGACGATACACCTTGTCAGGATAATGAGGATTGACAAATCCTTCTGGCTGCGTGACATAGACTTCTTCCTTCAAAGGACCGTTAAGAAACGCCGTCTTTACGTCCATCTGATAGACAATGAATCCCTTATGTGCCGCATAAGCAAGAAAAATCCTGACCGCTTCCATACGAGCTACTGGTGCAAATGATTCTTCGAAATCAATACCCTCTTTCTGTCCATACCCCTTAGCCACTAGCCTAGCTTTGTTCTTAATGATCGTGTTCTCTTCATCCATCTTGTTTTTCCAGATCCATCGAAGATTTAATGGTGTTACATCGGATGGTCTGTCAACAAGTTCCCAGACTTTAAGTCTTTCAAATTGTTGAAGTTCATCCGTCATCGATTCAATCCAAGCATGATCAGCTAATGCTTCTTTGATGTTTTTCGGTTCCGCTGAACTCACGGCGAGTGCAAACATACAAACATCAGCATCGGTGTTAAGCTGTCGTCTTGTGCGAACGGGCTGTGAAGGGTTTCCAATTACGTGAACCAAAGGATGATCTCGGGTCCAATGATGTGTTGAAGGATGTCGTTGATAGAAAGTATGCATATTTGACGGATCAACATGGCGAGTAGAAGACTCTCCAGTTTCGTGTACCGGTGTACCGAATGGGTTGATAAATTCGTCTTCGTCAGATAATGCATTGTCTGCTTGATTTATGTTCTCTGGAGCAATGACAGTAGTTGTGGATGTTGTAGGATCGATTGTTGAAGTAATATTCTGAGGAGGTAAATCTGCTGCAACCCGTGTTGAAGTAGATGAAGTTGTATACGGTTGTTGACGATGATCGGAATCATCATTCATATCATGAGTGACAGCGGAAGACTTCGATACAACTTGTTTCTCCCCCGTGAAATATTCATCATACATTGGTCCATATAACATTTCCAACTCTTCAATTGTCGTATCGACTGTCATATCAGCTCTAGGAACATTTTCTGGAACCAGCGTTGAACTTGACGGTTCATTGCTGTGGTCTTGAGTTCCGAGTTCCATGCGGTTTTGAACGGAAGTCGTTTGTCGTTGTGGATCGGGACTTAAACTGTTTTGTTCAAGTGCCATTTCTTGCAATTCATCAAATCTGATATGAATAGTCTCGACTATCAATTTTGTTCTCTTGTTGTACACTCTGTATCCCTTAGACTGAGTTGCATATCCCACTAAAATGCATGCATCACCTTTCTCTTTCATCTTGTCCAGATTTTCACCATCTCGAATAATGTAACATGTACATCCAAAAACATGAAGGTGTTTGAGTGAAGGTTTGCGATCATTAATTATGTGATATGGTGTCTTTTCGTGTCTTGGGATAACTAAGGAGCGGTTTTGTGTGTAGCATGCGGTTGACACGGCTTCGGCCCAAAAGTATAGTGGAAGTTTTGAAGCGGATAATAATGTTCGAGCAGCCTCAACTAAAGTACGGTTTCGTCTTTCAACAACGCCGTTTTGTTCGGGTGTTCGAGCAATAGATGTTTCATGTTCAATTCCTTCAGCTTCAAAATAGTCTCTCAGTTTTGAATTCAAAAATTCAGTACCTCTGTCAGTACGAACCACTTTAACTTGAGCTTAAAGACCACGTTGTATCAATTTTAGGAAGCTGATGAGAACGTCGGGTGTTTCATCCTTGGACCTAAAGAAGTGAGTCCATGTGTACCTTGAGTAATCATCGACAATTACCAGAATATATTTCTTTCCATTGATACTCTGAACACGCATTGGACCACACAGATCCATGTGAAGAAGATCTAACCGTCCTTTAGAGCTTGGTGTTGTCTTTGTTTTGAAGCTACTTCGTTTAGCTTTACAAAGTTCACAAGAAGAACAAAGATGATCTTTGATGAATTTCAAGCTTGGAAGGCCTCTCACAATATCTTTCTTGGAAAGCAAGTTAATGGTATCAAAGTTGAGATGAGAAAGACGTTGATGCCATAACCATGCCTGAGTCGTTGAAGCTTTAGCCATGAAGCAAATTGGAGTTGATGAAGTTGTGTCTTGAAGTGAAATTGTGTAAAGTTCAGTACCCCGTGTACCGGTAAGTAAGTCATTCCCATCATAATCACGAACAAAACATGTCTTCTTTATAAAAGCAACTTCCAAATCCGCATCACAGAATTGACCAACCGAGAAAAGATTGTGATTGAGCCCTTCGACGTAGTATACCCTTTTAATCGTAATATTTCCCTGAACCAAATCTCCATATCCTAGGATCGGTGCAAATTGATCATTTCCGAATCGGACCGTACCCAGGAACTTCTCTACGAAGTTAATTAGAAGCTTGAGATTCCCCGTCATGTGCTTCGTGCATCCGGAGTCCATTATGAAGAGAATTATTTGTATCACCTGCAGAAGAGTTAGAACACGATGGAGCATTTGCTAAATTGGAGACCACAGTAGTTGTGATAGTAGAATCATTAGTGTCCTTATCAACATTTAAAGGCAAACTAACACTCGTTTTCACATTTTCTGTCCTAACTTTAGGCATCCATTTATATCCGGGAGGACATTGATTAGCAAACCACCATTTCCAAGACTTGCTAGCAGACTCATATAATTCCTTAATTTTGCTTCTAGGATTCTTAGTGGTGGAGTCTGATGCATTACTTTTCTTAGTGGGAGTTGCACTAGAATGGTTCACTTTGCGTTTGGGTTTACTAGCTCTAATCGGCATTGCAACTTGCTTCTTAGTTCTAGTATCTACGCCTTTGACTTTATTTATAGCACACATAGAATGATTAGCATTAGCACACTTGCCACATTTGACACAAACAAATTTCACATGCATAGCATTCAAATCATTCACAGCATTCAGATCGTCATTACATGCGATAACAGACTTTTTATTCTTAAAAACATTCAAATTCCTAGGGTGTTCTTCTACTTGCTTCATCTTCCCTTGATTCTTGTGTTTCCAGACCTTATCATTCTCTTGAGTGCTCTTAAGCTGAGGCCGGCTAACACTAGTAGTGGAGACTATTCCTGTAGTAGAAGACACACGAATATTAGTGTTTCTAGAAGTCTGAGGCGAGTGAGTATCTTTGTTTGTGGGCTTAGTGGGCATTCTATACATCCCTGGTTCAATCACATTATTGTGCTTAACGCTTGGTGCTACAGGATTCCTTATGGGTTGAGCTTGTGGTAACCTTTCCTTTCCATCCATCTTGGGGGCAAACACAGGTTTTGCAAACGAGGAATTAGATAAAGCAGATGGTTTTCCCAAGATAGAGGATATATTCTCTTTAGAGGCATTGGGTTGTCTAACAACATTTTTCTTAATGCTAGGTTCCACAATTTTCCCACCCATTTTAGCAATGAGTTTCTGCAACTCAGCTATCGCTCTGTCCCTGTCTTGTAATTGAGCTTTCAACCCTTTAATTTCCAAATTCTGTTCATTCATTTCTCGAAATGTTTGGGAAAGTTTTTCTTGCAATTTATTATCATGTGGAAAACGACCAACATCTTTTTGCAAAGCAAGTTCAAGTGAATGACAATGTTTTTGAAGGAAATCAGTTTTGTGTTGAAGTAACTCAAAAGCCTTTTTGTCAACATTTTCTTTTCGTTTCGAAAGCTCAATTTCAAGACGTTCACATTCTTTGATCTTATCAAGATATTGGCATGCAACTTCAGAATATTCATCAATATCAGCACAAGATGTAAAATAAGCACACATAACATCTTTAGAAACGCATTCTTGCAAGAGCAAATCATATTCATCTGAGAAATCAGACTTTTCCATTTGAAGATCATCAATGTGTTTCTCAATAGATTCAACATATTTTAAATCATCAAACATTTCAGTCCGAATGAACTCTTCAAGTTGAAGAACAGTTTCTTTAATCAACGCCGTGTTTGGAATTAAGAGTTCTTTGACAAGCAAGGTAATATCTTGAGGAATCGGACGTGTCCACTCAGCATTTTCACGTTTTGCCCAGTCTCTTTCAACAATAGATTTAACATTATCTATGTGGTGTTTAAGAATACCTAATGTTTTCCTACTCTTGCTTTTAGATTCATCTAGAGGGAGGTAGTTTATGTATTTGTAAACATTAGATTTCTTAGGGGCAAATGCTTTCTTCCATTGAATTCTCTTTTGTTTGCATTCTAGGAACACTTCCTCACGAGTTTTCTGAGTTTATTTGTTGAACAGGCCATAAAGGCTATTCTCATAAGCATAATTATATGGTTTCACAAACTCCTTATTAACAAGTGGTTGACTATCATCGTCCCAAAGGGCAGTCTCTTCACTGTCGGCACTAACCGGCATGCAATCAAGATCTGTCCTTTCAGTCTCATCAAGATAAAGACACGGGTTTGCAGCTTGAGCTTTGGCAAGGTACTCAGGACTTGCAAAGCTAGCTTGACCCTTAAACATCGATGGAGGTGCTAGCATTCTTACGGATTGAATAGAATCATGCGTTTTATAAACAACGTTCTTCAAAAAGTCGACTTGTGCTTCTAGTTTTGTAACTTTTTCGGTTTCTTTATCATATCTACTTTTGAAGTCTTGTTTTAACGCATCTACCTCTTGTTTCTTATCCTCTAGAATTTTAGCAGAATTGGTAGTGGTCATAGAGAGTTTTTGTTCAAGTTCATTAACTTTGGTATTGGCAAGGTACGTTTTTTGACGTTCATCCATTAAGAAAACATTATATTGACGCTTCTCTTTAGCTAATAACTCAAGAGTTGTATTATATTTGTTTTCAAAATCGTCCTTTTGACTTTTTAACGCACTTCCCTTGTACCCCTCAAGCTCTTTGGTTTTCTGAAGGAGCTCATCTCTATAGGTTTCAGTCATCTCAGTAGATTTGATAAGAGCAGCTTTGCATTCTTCAAAGCTTTGAGTGAGCGTAGCGTTTGCCTTCTTTAATTTCTTTTGACTCTTTTTATTTTCAGTGACATCTTTTTGTAAAGTAGCAATTAAATTAGCAAGCGCAATACGTTCCTCTTCATCATATTCATTTGCATGTTGATCATCCTCAGACTCATTATTGCACATGTCTGATGAATCGGGTGTGGTATTGCTATCAACCGTTTCCATCATACACGTGTCATTAGTGGCATTGGGTAGATCACTATGCTCAGGAATATCACCAAACACATTATATTCATCAGTAGTGTGTACCTTATCGATTGGCTCAGTGTCAAAGATAGGACCATTGTCATCTTCAGTGACTTTGAGAACTTCTTCAACCTTTGCCATGTACGAGTAATGTGCATCAAGCTCTTGATCAGAATCTTCATCATCAGTATCATCAAGCATGGCTCCTTCCTCAGCTGACAATTTAACCCCTGCTTCCATTTTCTTGCATAGCAGCATCTTTTCCTTGTGATAGCTGGAGTCTCTAACCCTTTTCGGCTTCCTGCATTCCTTTGCCATATGCCCATAACCTTGGCAATTAAAACATTAAATCCCACTCTGCTGAACCACTTGACTTCCAACCGTTTCCCTATTCCCAGTAGCAGCAGCAATCCTCTGAGCATCATACTTAGCAGTTTGTCGATCATATCTTGCAGAACCCTCAACATGTGTTGGATTATGTCGATCATACCTAGAAGGACTTTCACCACGTCGACGTGTGTCATACCTTGGAGGACTCTCAACATATCGGTTCTTTGTGTTAGATGATGTGCGAAGATTGTTGTTGGTGGGTTTGTAGATTTTCTTGTAAGTCTTCATTATGTAAGCAATTTGTTGTTTCATCTCTCGGTTCTTTTGAGCTTGGTCTTCATCACTATCTTCTTCAGATGAGGACTCAGATGGTGGTGATGGTGCTCTTGGCGCTTTACCTCGAGATTTTGTGGAAGATGAAGACTTAGATGATGTGGAATATCGTGGTGAAGATGATGTATTGGAGTATGGCTTAGGAGCACGAGAGTGAGGATCTTGAACATGTTGAGTGGTAGTCACTAAAGCAAGTGGATTAGCCGTTTTGGCAACACGTTCAGCTCGAATTTCATTTGCTTCATTCTGAAATTGCTTCAAGATGTCAAAGAGTCGATGATATGAGACCTCGTCTAACTTTTCTTGTTGTTTCACCAAAGTGACAAACCGTGTCCACTCAGGTTGAAGTTGTTGAAGAAATTGGACATTGACTTGCATGGTGGATACTTGCAGGTTATTTCTTGTCATGTCATTCATCATTTTATAAAACCTGGAGTAGTATGAATCAATTGATTCTCCATCCCTTGAAGTAAACTTGCCAAAATTCCAAAACAAGTTTGTTTTGACATCTTGTTTGTTGAGTGATTCTCCTTGTTGCAAGCGTTCAATAGCAGTCCACATTTCATGTGCTGTCGGGCATGCATCAACCGTGGAGTAAATATCATCTCCAATCCCACTTAAAACCATATAGATGGCTTCCTTCTCCGCATCATGCCAAGCACAATTTTCAGGTGTGAGATCAGCTCTTGTCTCATCACGTTCACTTGCAGGTATTGGATCAGTAGTATCTATGGCTGCTCTTGGAGGAACTGAGATCTTCTTAAATATATATGGTCCATGAGTAATACATTTCCTCAAGGCATCACCATTAGGTCTTGTATCAAGATATCGTATGAAACGTGATTGCCATTGAGCATACCGACCAGATACAAGCATTGGTGGTCTCTCTTTGTTACCTGCCACCATTATGTTGTTGTTCGTCACACGATATTCGGCAGTAGAATCCATCTCAATATTCTCTGAAATGATGAAGTGAATATGGATCTTAAGTAGATGTGTTGTGATTGTTGTTGTGGTTCAAATTCCGAAATTGCGATTTTTCTTCAGTCCGACAATAAATTCCCCAGTCCGACACAACGGTAGACCGAAAAATTTTGTAATCGCCAAAATTTGAAATCGAGCTAGAAATAGCCTAAAACTAGTATGGAAAAAATTTGAATTTAAATGGCGGAAAAATTTTAACTCTTTTTTTTTTTTTTTTTTTGATCTTCGTGTAAACTATGTTCCGAAACTAGTCTAGATAGTGGCTAAGTCACAAAATTGCTCAAACAAATTTTAGCATCACAATGTCACTCATCGCAATATAGCCCATCGCAATGTCACCCATCGCAATATCACCCATCGCAATATCCTGTCGCAATGCTATCGCAATGCTCTGTCGCAATGCTATCGCAATGTTCTGTCGCAATGCTATCGCAATGTTGTATCGCAATATCTATCGCAATATGGCTATCGCAATATCTATCGCAATATGGCTATCGCAATATCTATCGCAATATGGGGTATCGCAATGTGATCGCAAAGTAAAACCCTAGGGTTATTGCGATCGAAACCGTACTTACCTTTCCTAAATTCAAGCTGTCGCAATAATGGTGCTTTTTCTTCCAACTTTTTAGGCAACGGTTTTTGGCAACTTTTAGGCAACAAATTAGCAACTTTTAGGCAACAAATTCGTGATTTTTACCAAACGAAAACAACCAAATCTCTAGAACAAGTATATAGATGATTTGTAGCAAGATAAAGAACACGAAAACCACAAAAAAATTTGAATTCGAGTTGATTTATGGAAGAAATCACACGAATCAAATATAAGAAGAACAACCAATAACAAATCTACCCCGTGGCGATTGATACCAATTGTTGTCCCTAATATATGTGATGTTATACACGAATTTATGAAAGAAAGTAAGAAATGAGATGAATTTTAGAGAAAGAAACTAGAGAGAGAAAAGAGAGAGAAGTGTGTGAACTTGGTGAGATTAGATTAGAGAGAAGTGAGAAATACAAATGACCATCCACCCTCCTAACATGCTAGGAGGGTAGTATATATAGTCCACCCACATGCGGGCTTTAATGGACTATATATTGGGCCGGGCTTGTATTTTGGACTTTAATTAGTTTAAATCCAAGCCCGTGAATCATGACTAAATAACTACTTATTACAACGTTCTAATAAATAATACAATAGAAACCTATGACCGAACATTCTTGTTTGACTCAATATTTTAAGGCTAACAGTTGTACACCAATCGGTATTTGTGCACGCCCGCGAGTGAGCATGCAACTCAATACGAGGAATGAGAGAGAAGCTCTCGTGTGAATTTGAAGAGAAAAGGATTATCCTCTTCGAGTTTCAATATGAAATATCCACAAGAAAATAATAATATACGTATGTACTACTTGGGTGCAAGACCCCCAATGAAGCCTTCCTTCTTAGAATACTCACAAGTGAACGGGGGGTTAGGTGGCGTGAAGCACTTAAGTACCTATTGACCCTTAGATGGCATTTTATAGCACATCGCCGTTCTATTCACTTTTTTGTTTGTATTCTTCGAATTATTGCTTATTGGAAGTATTTATCTATTCTTGCTTTATTGAGTTTGATCGATACGCGTGTCAAGGACCGGAACGCCCCTCAACACGGTTTATTGCCTTGGCAATACTTATGGAGAATATGTGTGTTGGTTGTTCTTATACGTATACGTATTTACTTATAATAATATATGGAAAATATTTTTGTATTTATGAGTTTTTTAGAGAAAATACTATATGTACATAAAAACCGAGAGAATCCAATAATATATATTTTTGGGTGCAATCTCTTAGGAAAAAGATTGCTTTTTGGATATTTTTAATTTGTTTGGTCAATTCTTTAGGAAAAGAATTGTTTTTGTTATTTTTTAGTTTTTATATTTTTATATTTTTGATTTTTTTATTGTTTTTGATTTATGATACGTAAAAATAACGTTCACTAGGTGAACGGATCCCAAAAGCCAATGAAAACCGTCAACCGATAGTCTCTTGTAAAGTCAAAGAACCGGCAGCGGCGCCATTTGAAATTGTGTATAATTGAAGTTCGTTTTCTCGATTCTTAACCAATTGAAAGTCCTAACAAAATCGGGTTTATGATCGTTTTTGGTTGGTAGGGTTATTTGGCTTTTCTATGTTTAATTGAACAATCAAGTAAAAAGTTGCAAAATATTAACTACGTATCCGTAAAACAATTAGTCAAATACCAAATTTTTATTCAAATAAGGACAAAAATGTAAAACTATGGAAGTTAAGTGCTTAAAATGTAAATCTTGAAACTAATATGCTTGAAATGTAAATTCAGTTAACTACAAGGACTAAGTATGCAAATGTAACAAACTATTAACTAATTTGTAACAAAATGTAAAACTGCCTAACTGAAAATGTAAAGTTTTGAAAATGTAAGGACTGAATTAATGCAAACCCTAGATTAGTGAAAGATTAGCCATTAATGAAAACAGTATCAAACTTGAGGGATCAAATTACAATTAAAAGTAAACTTTTGACAAAAACGGGAAAAGTGAAACAATAAGCTCGTATAAGCTATATTCTGAACCAAATAAGCTCTAGTAACTTGCAAACAGCTTAAAACTCCATTTTACCTAGGCTTGTAACAGGATTAAGTATGAAACTCAATAAATCTCAAATAAGCTAATTCTAATAAGCCACAATTAAGCTATCTAATAAGCTAGACGTGCACAAAATGATTTTCTTGCCAAAACTTGTTTATCAAGCCATAAGGAGCATGGAATGTCTTTTGAAACTAAAAATGACCAAGAAACGAAGTTGGAAAATGGAAATAAGCTGAAACAAGCTTATTTGACCAGCATTGACCAAATTTTTTGAAAAGTTGAAAATTTCTAGATCTATTCAGGAATACATTCTAAACACAAATGTGGAAGAAAACTAGAAGGTTTATGAAGTGGAAATGCTGGTTTAAGAAATCAGTTAAGCTACATATTACAAAAACTTCACTCAACTCAACAACTTAACGAACTGCTTATTTCTACCTTAAAATGAAAAACTGTATAATTTCCTTAAAAGAGCTTAAAGTTCAGATGTTAATGGACAACTGAGAGCTGGTTTGAAACAATTTCATCAAGAAATGAAGAATTGCCAAGCAAATCAAATCAGTCACTTTTTAAGAACTTGTTTAGCTAAAAATGACCCATACCTTTTTATGTCCAATTGCCTTTTTGACTTTGTACTTGACTTGAAAACTACTAAAAACCTTTTGCTATGATTGAATGAGAGTTAATGACTAAAGTTTGCTCAATTTAACAACACTTTTCACTATGATGCAGCTAATGCCAAACACTAGTAACTGAATTATATCAACTTTTTATGAAAGGAATTTGAACAAATGGTTATACTGAACAAAATGAGATATCAGATCAAGTTTGCTAACCAAAGTGAAGTGTAAAGGAACCAATAACAAACAGTTACACTAGCTAGAACTCAAAATGCACAATTAGGCTAAGTATGACTGTTAAACTGAAAATAGGAACTAGAATTAAGCTAGTAACTAGAATTAAACTACAATTAAGCTATCCAATTAACAAAATCAGTTCAAATACATTCTAAACACACTTGATCATACCAGCAAACAAGATTACACTAGGAATTAAGCATGCATGACTATTTAGAGGAACAAAAACTCGGAAACTTGAAACCTATAAGCAAAAGCCTCCTCTGATGGAGTAGGTAGGCGCTGAGCCTCCTAGATAGTGTTAACCACCACCTTAACAATATCAACTATCAAATCAACCAGCTAACGTCATCATCATCACCATTGTTGAACAAATTTGCTTCAAATTCTTCAAGAACTGGTACTGGTTGAACAGAACAGGATCAAAACAACTACAAATCTTTAACACTTAGCTAATTATAATCATTTGTGATCACAAGCAGCTAACAACAACACTAGGATAACAAGATTGCAGTAGATGAACAGTAGATTTATGAAAATGAAAGGAGAATTTTATTGATTGAAGAAGGAAATTTGTTAAAAGGTTGGTAAAGTTGTTACAACTAAGCAAACTAACTCAAGAGCTTGTCAAACTCTTGAGTTTGTTAAGCTATCTAACTAGAAGCTAGGAATGAGAGAGAAATGAAATGTGTGTAAAACTTTCACACTTTAGCTACTACTGAAAATGAAGAGTATAATTCCTATTTATAGACAAAATGTGAGTGTGTTTTGGGGTTGATGACGTGTTTCCACCACTTAATTGCTGCCACGTGTCATCAAGCTGCTAATTTTTCATCATCGTGTTCTTCAAGAATTGGGGGTTTTTAATCCCTTGACTTTGAGCTTGATTAGTTGTTACCAAAGTGTTCCTCTCTTGAAAACGAATAGATTTCATGTAGAAACCATCTTATGAAATTCAGTGTAGCTCGAAATCGCTTCTGGGTTGCGTTGAGGAAGAAAGCACCACGTGGCATGTTCTGGTTGGATGAAATATGGTCACACGGATCGCTATCTAAAAGTGGATAAATGTATTATGGCATGGCGCATTTCTATTGGTTGGAAGTGGATAGTGGAAGTTTCTGTTTGCTTTGCGGCGCAGTTATTGAAAGGGTGAGGTGTCAACACAGCTGGCAATCCGTGTCCCCTTTATCTTGCCTTCTTATTGGTTGGAAACATATCACACGGATTAAACTCAATTTAACTTTGGAAAATGGCAATTTAAGTCCCTTTAGTATGGCAGATTATACAAATGAGCTAGGAACTTCATTCCTTTGGCATAAATGGTCCTTCCACTTGCATTCTTGATAAGTTTGACCCTTTGACTTGGTTGACTGAAGAGTTGACCATGTTTGACTTTTATCTTTACTTTGTCATATTTACACTTTGAGTCCTTCAACTTTAGATTGTTGTCAAAATAGGTCCCTTATCTTCAAAGTCTTGTCATCTTTGATCCTTCTTTGTCTTTTTCATCCAAATAAGCTTGATTTTCTTCTTGTTTGCTTGAAAATGTATCCTTCTTACCTATTTATACACAAACACAAAACATACCACATAATTCCGCTTTATAGCACAAAAGTTAGGTACTTTCCTTGTGTTTTGGGGTGATTTGTTGATTAATTGATATGAGTTTTTGCTCATATCAGTTTTACATTTTTTCTCTCTACCTTTTCTTTTAAGCTTATTAATCTTTCATCTTAATCTTGTAATTTTGGATCTTGATCTTCAATTTAATCAAGATTTTTAGTTAATTCTCATTCTACCTTTCTTAATCATAATCTATTATTTTGCCTTATTAATCATGTAGTTGGTTTAATCTTGTGGATTATGTGTGATTGATTTGCTTATTGGATTGTGCTTATTGATTTGGTGTGTTTGAGATTTTTAAATTATAGTGCTTAATTGCTTATTTTTGTTTTTTTCTAGTTTTTTTAATAAGTTGATTTTGGTAGATTAATAATTTTATAAAAAGTTGATTTTAAATATTTTGATTATTTAGTGTTTTTCTAAAAGTTTTTAAATTGTGTCTTATTAGCTTTTTCTAAAAATCAATTTGGTTAAAGCCTTGGTAAGTGCTTATTTTCATTTTGCTTATTTTGAGTTAATCCGGGTTTTCAAAACCCTTTTATCCCGACTTATGTACTGTATGCTTATTCCCGAATTAACTTGCAAACTTCACATTCTGACTTAGGTTTTGTATAGACATATTCCAGATTAGATCTTCAACGTGCATTCCGGATTGTGTACACAATCCATATCCCGGATTGTGTGTGGATCATAAATTCCGAATTAGGTCATCAATTGTGGATTCCGGATTATTAGTTGGACCAGGATTCCGAAGTACATACAGGAACCATATTCCGGATTTCATTGAAAGCATGCATTCCGAATTGAGTGCAAGAATTGTGATTCCGGATTAGGTCAAGAAACTCGATTCCGGATTACGTTTGGGTTCTAGATTCCGGATAAGGTTTGGAACCTTATTTCGGATTGTGTATTAGATCTTTATTCTGAATTACGTGTAAAGTTGTGTTTCCCTAATTGTGAGTGGAATTTATATTCCGGATTGAGTAAGGGGTCTGGATTTCGGATTACTTTTAGTACGTGGATTCCGAATAAAGTTAAATATTTGGATTCCGACTTATGTTCAGTTTAGTTTCCCGAATTAATTTTCAAACCTTTATTTTTCCCGCCATTTTTATTTAGTTTAATTTTCAAAGCGTTTTGTCCTAGTATTTTCAAGTTTACATTTTTATAAAGTTTTAAGTTTTAAAATTTACTTTTTATCAAGTTTAATCTTTCGTCAGTTATTTTATAAAATCTTAATTTTTAGTTTAATATTTTCAAGTTTTCGACTTTATTTAAAATAGATAATCACCTTTAGTTTCTTTTACCAAGTTCTACTGTGCAGCTTTCATTCTGGACAAGCAATCGAGGTTATACATCCTTCCCTTATTTTTATGTTTAATAGCTTTAACGTTTATAAACTTAGATAATCAAGCTCCCCCTTTTAGTGACCAAAGACAACAATTCCACCCTAAACCGTGATCAATTCGAACTGAATCGAGTACGAACACACACAAAAGCTTTAAGTTAAAGGGCGCCGCTGCCGGCTCTTTTCGTAAAGATTAACGGTTTTTAGTGAGAAAAATTGGATTTTGGGATCCGTTCTTTTGGGAACGTTATTTTCAAGCATAAAATTTTTCAAAAAATCCTAAAAAATATAAATTTTCAAAAATCCAAAAAAATAAAAAAAGATAAAAACCAAAAATATTGTAGCTCATTTTTAGTGTATGCGTACTCGATTTTCGTCTTATTCTGAGCCCGAGACTCGTAGAGACTTATATATGGCCGGTGTGCATAATAATAACGACCCACCTCACCCCAATTTGAATAATAACAACCATGTCCCTCCACCCGACCTTCGTACGATGGAGGAGCTATGTCAACCAACTATGAACGGACACGGAGGACCGATCACGCCGATGCAAATCACGGCTCCCGATTTTTCGTTGAAGCATCACATGATCCAACAAGTTCAAAACGCTTGTCCATTTCGCGGATTACCGGATGATGATGCCAAAAAACACCTAGATAAATTCATAACCGTCACTCAAAGCATGAAATTGCCCGGTGTTACCATGGATTTTCTTCGCCTTCATCTTTTTCCACACACTTTATCCCACCATGCTGAAAAATGGTTTGATCGTCTTCCCAAAAACTCAATTCATACATGGGACGAGATGACTCAAAAATTTCTGTCAAGATATTTTCCACCTTCCATGGTAACTAGTCTCCGTAATCAAATCAGTGGTTTCACTCAAGAACCTGATGAGTCGCTTTTCGATGCTTGGGAACGTTATAATGTCTTGATCGATCGTTGTCCTAACCATAATATGCTCCCTATCACTTTGATTGATACTTTCTACAATGGTTTAACTTTTCGTGACCATGATACGATTAATGCCGCCGCCGGTGGTACATTTATGAAGAGAAGACCTGAGGAGTGTAGAGAGCTTATAGAGAACATGACCATTCATCACAAAAATTGGGATTCATCCGCATCTTCAAGAAATAACCCGAGGGCCAATGTTTCTTCTACTTCATCAAACCCCGAGATAGCCGAACTCACTCAACTCACCCGTCAACTATCTGAGATGAACAAAAATTTCTTAACCATGGCTACGAACCAATTTCAACAAGTTAAAGCTGTAACACCTTCTTGTGAGACTTGCGGTGGTTCTCATTCATACACTGATTATCCTTCTACTCATGACAATCTGGAAAACGTGTATGCTGCTAACGGTACTTTTTCCACGGGATGCTATCAAGCTCGTCCTCAAGGTGACCTCAATTTGCTAAGTTATCGTTCAAACAATTTTCTTTCACCACCCGGTTTTCCTCCTCAAAACCAAACCAACTTCAATCGCAACAATCAAAACCAACCTTGAGCTCCTAATCAATATCAAACCCAAATAAACCCATATCCACCTCAAGGAAATAATCAAGTTTACCAACAACCCACTTATCAACCACCCGCTTACCAAGTTCCCCATCCCAACCAACCCACGACATATAATCAAGAGGTTGAAACGTACATGAGGACTAATGACGCGCTGGTGAAGAATCTTCAGAGCCAAATTATTAACTTGAAAGGTTTCATGGAGAAACAAGGGAATGATCTACGAGCCGAGCTTAGGAATGACATGCGAAACTCTTTAAGCAGTCAAACAAATGACTTAAGGGATATGATGGCTAGTTTTTTCCCAAGTAGTCAAACCTCTGGTTCGGGTTCTCTTCCGAGTAACACCGTTGCTAATCCAAGAGGAGAGATGAAAGCAATCACCACCCGAAGTGGAAAAGGTTACAAGGAACCCGAGATTCCTAAACCTCCTCCGGTGATTGTGACAAAGGAAAACGAGCCCCCTTCACCAATTCCTCCACCTTCTACTTCTACCCCTCCACCACCCAAGGATGTGAGTGAGAATTCCATTCCAAAGCCTTCATCTCAACCCGATATACCTTATCCCTCAAGGTTGAGGAAAGAGAATTTGAAGAACAAGGATGATATTCAAGTTTCAAACTTTCTTAAAATGTTTAAACAATTGATTTTCAACATCTCCTTTGTCGAGGCTCTCGCTCACATGCCTAAATATGCTAAAATGTTCAAAGATCTTCTAAGTGATAAGGAAAAACTTCTTGATATTGCTCAAACCCAACTTAATGAGAATTGCACCGCGGTTCTCTTAAGGAAATTACCAACCAAACTTGGTGATCCGGGTCGCTTTCTCATTCCTTGCAACTTTCCTGTGGTAGAGAATTGTATGGCCCTAGCCGATCTAGGTGCTAGTATCAACTTAATGCCATTAAGTGTTTGGAAACAATTATCTCTACCTGAGATAGTCCCCACACGAATGACATTGGAATTAGCTAACAGTACGGTTGCTTATCCGGTGAGGATAACCGAAGATGTCTTCGTCGGTGTCGACTAATTCTCCTTTCCGGAGGATTTTGTTGTCGTTGACTACGAGATGGACCCCCGTGTTCCATTAATCGTTGGACGTCCATTCTTGAGGACCGGTCGCACTCTTATTGATGTAGCCGCGGGCGAATTAATCATGAGAGTTGGTGACGACAAAATCGTATTCAACATGGGTTAACTTTCTAAGAAACCTTATGAACACGAGAGCGTTAATTTCATTGACGTACTTGATGAGGCTTGTGAAGAACATTTCAAAGACGCTTGTAAAAGTGGTTTTTCTTCTCTACCCATTGTTGAGACCATTGCCTCGATTGCTCCCTCATTGACTCCATTTAGAGAAAGTGATTTTCTTTTGAATGAATTTGAAGCAACTTTAGGGGATGTGGACTTAAAATATGACGATTCTCCCTCCGATTGGGATGAAGACATTCGTACCATTGAGAAACTTCTCAATGACGACCATATTTCTCCACCTTCTCCTATGGAAATCATAAATGATGATCTGAATTTGGCTAAGCCTTCCATCGACAGTCCTCCGGATTTAGAGCTTAAGGATTTACCGTCTCATCTTGAATACGTTTTCCTAGAAGACAATAAGAAGTTACCCGTCATCATTGCAAAGGACTTAAAAGAGGATGAAAAATCTCGACTTATCGATGTGCTCAAAAATCATAAGAAAGCAATTGCTTGGAAAATTTCCGACATCCGTGGAATTAATCCTAACTTTTACACTCATAAAATTCTCATGGAAGATGACTTTAAACCCGCAATCCAAAGCCAAAGAAGGGTTAATCCAAAAACTCACGACGTCATCAAGAAAGAAGTTATAAAACTTCTAGATGCCAGAATGATTTACCCTATTTTGGATTCGCCATGGGTTAGTCCCGTCCATTGTGTGCCTAAGAAAGGCGGAATAACCGTTGTTCCCAATGAAAACAACGAGTTGATTCCTACTCGACTTGTCACGGGTTGGCGAGTTTGCATCAATTATCGCAAGCTCAATGACGCCACTCGCAAGGATCATTTTCCTCTTCCTTTCATGGATAAAATGCTCGAGCGTTTAGCGGGTAATGACTACTATTGCTTCTTAGACGGTCCGGGTATTTTCAAATTCCTATCGATCTAAAAGACCAAGAGAAAACAACTTTCACTTGTCCTTATGGAACATTTGCTTATAAAAGAATGCCGTTCGGCTTATGTAATGCTCCTGGGACTTTCCAAAGGTGTATGATGGCTATATTCCATGACATGGTTGAAGAAACTATGGAAGTCTTTATGGAAGATTTCTCGGTCTATGGTGATTCTTTCTCATCTTGCCTTGCCAATTTAGAACGTATGCTTAAACGATGTGAAGACACTCGTCTTGTTCTTAATTGGGAAAAATGTCATTTCATGGTAAAAGAAGGTATTGTTCTAGGTCATAAAATTTCCAAAGCCGGTATCGAATTCGACCGTGCTAAAGTTGACGTCATTGCTAAGTTGCCTCCACCTACCACCGTCAAAGGAGCTAGAAGTTTTCTAGGTCATGCGAGATTTTATCGACGTTTCATCCAAGATTTCTCTAAGATAGCTCGACCAATGACTCATCTCTTAGAAAAGGATGCTCCTTTCATCTTTTCTCAAGAATGTCTCGACTCTTTCGAACTTCTTAAAGGTAACTTAACTAAGGCACTTGTCTTAGTCTCTCCAAATTGGGAGTTACCTTTCGAGCTCATGTGCGATGCTAGTGATTTCACGGTAGGAGCGGTTTTAGGTCAACGAGTGAACAAACATTTCCAACGAATCCATTATGCTAGCAAGAAAATGACGGGGGCTCAATTGCATTATACCACTACCGAAAAAGATCTTTTAGTTGTAGTGTATGCTTTTGAGAAATTCCGCCCCTATCTTGTGCTTTCAACCACCATCGTTTACGCTAATCATTCCGCCTTGAAATACTTGTTGACCAAGCAAGATGCTAAACCGAGACTCCTTCGTTGGGTTTTGCTCCTACAAGAATTTAAAATCGAAATTCGTGATAAAAAAAGGAGCGGAAAACCTAGCCGCGGATCATCTTAGTAGACTCGAGGATCCTTATCAAGGGGAACTTCCAAATCAAGAGATTAATGAATCTTTTCCCCTTGAGGCCTTAGTGTCTATTAACTCCAATCTTGACGATACCCCATGGTTTGCGGACATTGCAAACTATTTAGCGGGTGGTGTTCTTATGGAAAGGTTAACGTCCCAACAAAAGAAAAAGTTCTTCAAGGACATTAAGCACTATTATTGGGACGACCCTTACCTTTTCAAGCAATGTACGGATCTTATCATTCGTAGGTGTGTTGATGGGCCGACAGCTTTACTAATCCTAGAAGCTTGCCACAAAGGACCCACCGGTTGTCACTTTGGTCCTAACTGTACCGCGAAGAAAGTTTTCAACTCCGGATTTTATTGGCCCACCATTTATCATGACGCGCATGAAATGGTTAAGCATTGTGATGCTTGCCAAAGACAAGGCAAGATCACACATAATGATGAGATGCCTCAAAATTTCATCCAAGAATGTGAAATCTTTGACGTATGGGGCATCGACTTTATGGGGCAATTTCCATCATCCAAAGGGAACAAGTACATCCTCGTAGCCGTTGACTACGTATCCAAATGGGTTGAAGCAAAGTCTTTACCTACTAATGATGCGAGGATGGTTGTGGACTTTCTGAAACAATTATTTGCTCGATTCAGTGTTCCTCGTGCTATCATTAGTGATCGCGGGACTCATTTTTGAAATGATCAATTTGCACGATTCATGGCTAAGTATGGTGTCAATCACCATCTTTCCACCGCATATCATCCACAAACAAATGGTCAAGCCAAGATTTCTAACCGTGGCCTTAAGAGAATCTTAGAGCGAACCGCAGGAGAGCATTGTGCCTCATGGGCCGATAAGTTAGATGATGCTTTATGGGCTTTCCGTACCGCTTGTAAGACACCTATTGGTTGCACTCCATATTGTCTTGTGTACGGAAAGGCATGCCACCTCCCCATTGAGTTGTAGCATAAGGCTTATTGGGCCTTGAAATGGGCTAATTTTGATATCAACAAAGCCGGTGATCTTAGGAAGATCCAACTCAATGAACTAAATGAACTTAGGAATGAAGCTTATGAAAATTCGTTGATTTATAAGGAGAAAACCAAGCTCATTCATGATTCTAAGATAAAAAACCGAGAGTTCAAAATTGGTGATCAAGTGTTACTCTTTAACTCTCGGTTGAAAATCTTTTCGGGCAAGCTTAAGAGCCGTTGGTCTGGTCCATTCGGCCGTTGCTAAAGTCTTCCCTTATGGCACCATTGAGTTATCGCAACCAAATGGGCCAAATTTTAAAGTGAATGGCCAGCGTGTTAAGTTGTATTTTGGTGAGGGCATCTCTCATGAGATGATTCCATCCCTCACCACATTTCCCTTGAATTAATTCTGGGTCGAGACAGGCTCGTGACTCGGTTAACAAAAACAAGCACTTCTCGGGAGGCAACTTGATGATCTATCCTTTACCCGCTTTTCATAATAAGTGTAGGGGGAGCTACATAGGTGTTTGTTGTCTTGTTTCTTGTGATGTGCAGGGATTAAAGCTTCAAAGAGCACTTTTGATGATATTTGACAACCCGTGATCCCATGTGCCCGTCTTCCCGGTTCTATCCTAAACTCTTGTGATTCAATATTTCATATCTAATATGTTGACATTGAAATCACTTTAGTTGTCCTTTCCTTAGCAAGATTTAAACAACGTGCACAATGTCCTAAGTGTAGGGGAGTCTACTCCCACATGTTTAAACATTGAGGACAATGTTTATATCAAGTGTAGGGGGACTTCTATTAAAGTTAAGTGGGTTTTTTCATTAATTTGTCCTCATTTTAACCGGAAAATCTAATTTTTCGACATTTTTCAAAATTTTTGATCTATTTTGGACGAGTAGTATTTTTCATTTATTCTCTTTTATGTTCTTTCCTTTTGTTATCGCATCGTATGTATATATTTCATTTCAAAAATAAAGTCAAAAGAGAAAAGTAAAGGAATAAAATAGTTTTAATGAGTTTAGATGTCTTTGATATATTAGGCCCGTCATGAATCTTTTGACTCAACCCGAGTTTAATTATCCAAGTTATTCTAGCTAGTATCCTTAACGTGTTTAAATCAAGTTTTGCTAGGCTTTTATATAGGGAACTTTAAAACGCAAAAGTCTTAACTTTTATGGGTTAAGAACAAGAACTTTTCGCAAGTTCCTATAATTGATCCTAGAAAGTCGTTTATCAAGGGAACTTTAAAATGCGAATTCTAAACTTGAAAAAGTCTAAGAAATTACAAGATCCTATAGATGACTTGAAAACCCAAAACTTTGATTTAATAGGCTAAGCATCCACGAGTCTTATTCCTTGAGATTTTAAATTGTGGAGAACGAGAGATGATAGAGTCAATTATAAGTTTGGTATTCTTTCATGAATTTATGTGAGTTGATTATGAGCTTTTTCTCCCATCGCTTGTTAATAAATATATTTGCAATAAGTAAGGTTGTATGATTTGAAAAGTTACTTAGCTTCTAGCACAAGATCGTTTAATAGTTGCTCGGTATTAATTAGAGTTCATAGCCAATGTATAACTTATTGAAGTGGGATGCGAAGATTGGCGAGTCCGAAAAGGCCCTAACAAGGCATGAGGGCTACATTTTGTTGCTAAATATCCAAAGTGATGTGAAGAATCATTTATCAAAAATCAATATGAAGGATCGAGACACACGACGAAAAGCAAATACTCCCCTAAAGATCATGGAGAAGTCTATCCGAAAAGACCCTAGCAAGGTATGAGGATAAATAGATCCAAGTCCTAAAAGGAGGCGGGTCGTTGTATATCAAAATCCAAAATAAAGATTGGAGAAAAATGAAGAAGTCGTGGTCCAAGTATGAAGAATCTCTCAAAAACTTCAAGTGAAGAAATTCCTATTATGAAGAGAAGGCCATTATTTCAAGAACGTCTCTCAAGATTCGAAGTATAAAGTCACTGCCAAATATCGGTCCGAGAAAGGTCTCAAATCGTGAAGCGAGTTATGACAAGATATGAACTTTATGAGGTTTCAAGAAGCAGTTTTAAAAGATTTTGTCCTTTAGCTAACTATTGATTAAATCATCATACTTTATTTTCAGCCTAAATAAACTATCGAAATAAGTCAACAATGCATCCTCGTGATCATTCAAGACAAAAATAAAATCTAAGAGATACACCTAGGAATAAGGGAGTCTAAGTGAAAATTTGAGCCACATGAGTGAGTGTCAACTTACTAACTAATAATAACAATGATCTCGTTTATAAGCTTGGTTTGGGGAACGTGAAACTTGAGAATAATAAACATTCATGATAACCAAAGCCCTAATGTAAGTCTTCGATCTCTTTACTTGTTCTTCCTTCAAGCATTTTGTATATATATTTCTATCTTTTTAGTTTCCTTAGTGTTTAGTATTTAATAAAGGCCAAGGTGGGTTAATTATGATGAAAAATGTAAACCGTGCTTTGAAATTAATGCATTGCATGAGGGCATTGCGATGGTCAAGTGTAGGGGATTTAATAAGTGTGAAAACACTTATCCTTTTACCACTTATTTCTAATAATAACAAGACCAAAACGTGTATTTAATGTCGTAAAAGGCGGAATTATGCGTGGTTTGTGTTTTTATTGTGTTTTAGGACAAAAATATTTAAAAGGAAGAAACACGGGCTTTCACGGGCTTTTATCGAAGAAAAAGACAAAAGACGAAGTCAAAAGATCAAATGTGCAAGAAGAACGGAAGTCAAAGGCCTATTCTGAAGATTTATCGAAGAAAAAGTCTAAAGACGGAAGTTTAACGAAGTCGAAGAACCAAGTCTACTAAAAGAAGAAAGTTAGAAGACGAGTTCAAGTTATCATTCGACTAATTCCGAGACAAAGTCGAGAAAGACGATTATTTTGAAAGACGAGAAGACAAGAAGAAAGGGAGAAGAAACAACACCTTCCCCTTCTCCTATATATACCCTCTTAATCCTTCATTAGGAGGGTGTTAGTTAGTTTTATTTTTAGTGTGTGTTTTACTTTTTTTCTCTCTAGCTTTTCTTTCAAGCTTATTAATCTTTCATCTTAATCTTGTAATTTTGGATCTTGATCTTAAATTTAATCAAGCTTTTTAGTTAATTCTCATTCTACCTTTCTTATTCATAATCTATTATTTTGCCTTATTAATCATGTAGTTGGTTTAATCTTGTGGATTATGTGTGATTGATTTGCTTATTGGATTGTGCTTATTGATTTGGTGTGTTTGAGATTTTTAGATTATAGTGCTTAATTGCTCATTTTTGTGTTTTTCTAGTTTTTTTAGTAAGTTGATTTTGGTAGATTAATAATTTTATAAAAAGTTGATTTTAAATATTTTGATTATTCAGTGTTTTTCTAAAAGTTTTTAAATTGTGTCTTATTAGCTTTTTCTAAAAATCAATTTGGTTAAAGCCTTGGTAAGTGCTTATTTTCATTTTGCTTATTTTGAGTTAATCCGGGTTTTCAAAACCCTTTTATCCCGACTTATGTACTGTATGCTTTATCCCGAATTAACTTGCAAACTTCACATTCCGACTTAGGTTTTGTATAGACATATTCCGGATTAGATCTTCAACGTGCATTCCGGATTGTGTACACAATCCATATCCCGGATTGTGTGTGGATCATAAATTCCGAATTAGGTCATCAAATGTGGATTCCGGATTATTAGTTGGACCGGGATTCTGAATTACATACAGGAACCATATTCCGGATTACATTGAAAGCATGCATTCCGAATTGAGTGCAAGAATTGTGATTCCGGATTAGGTCAAGAAACTCGATTCCGGATTACGTTTGGGTTCTAGATTCCGGATAAGGTTTGGAACCTTATTCCGGATTGTGTATTAGATCTTTATCCTGAATTACGTGTAAAGTTGTGTTTCCCAGATTGTGAGTGGAATTTATATACCGGATTGAGTAAGGGGTCTGGATTCCGGATTACGTTTAGTACGTGGATTCCGAATAAGGTTAAATATATGGACTCCGACTTATGTTCAGTTTAGTTTTCCGAATTAATTTTCAAAGCTTTATTTTTCCTGCCATTTTTATTTAGTTTAATTTTCAAAGCGTTTTGTCCTAGGATTTTCAAGTTTACATTTTTATAAATTTTTAAGTTTTATAATTTACTTTTTATCAAGTTTAATCTTTCGTCAGTTATTTTAAAAAATCTTAATTTTTAGTTTAATCTTTTCAAGTTTTCGACTTTATTTTAAAATAGATAATCACCTTTAGTTTCTTTTACCAAGTTCTACTGTGCAACATTCATTCTGGACAAGCAATCGAGGTTAGACATCCTTCCCTTATTTTTATGTTTAATAGCTTTAACGTTTATAAACTTAGATAATCAAGCTCCCCCTTTTGAGTGACCAAAGACAACAATTCCACCCTAAACCGTGATCAATTCGAATTGAATCGAGTACGAACACACACACAAAAGCTTTAAATCAATCATGCACACTAAAAGTAGCACGTTGTTAGGCTTATCGTGGGAACGTATCTCACGATTAGACTCCGTCGTGAGAGTAAGTAATCGGTTTAGGGTTAGTAATCGGATGAGATGTGAGAATGTGAAGAATGCGATACCTTTGTGGAACCCTTGGGGGTTCCTAACATAGGCGGTAAAACCCTAATGGGCTTTTACCGATGCTTCGACCCTAAGCAAAGGATAAGTACCATAATTAGCTTGATTGTTATCTTCTAATTATGTTTAGTGTATATCCTTTACTTTAGGATAAATCACAATCCCAATTGGGTTGTGATTCTGTCTAACCCTGTACCGGCTGTGCCGGGCCGTGGGCTACTGTCACACCCCACCATGGCAGAATATGGGGCACAACGTATGGATATCATTGCAACAATAGCGTGTCTATAGAGATAACTAGATGAAATAGAAATATCATAAATGATGACACAATGTCATGAAGATATCACAAAGAATGCAGGCGTCTAGGTAAGTAGGTAACAGGTCTACCTCTTACCAAAGACATACAATTAACAAATACAAACATATATGTGTCTACAAAGTATCACTTATTCTAACATAAGTAAAGACTAAGAGGAAAGGGGGTTCCTCCAACGCAATCCTAAGCCTCCTAGCTAGCCACTCCTATTCTCACGCTTAACCATATTCTCACCTAAAAGAGACACTAAAACACGTCAACATAAAGTTGGTGAGAGTCATAGGTTTAGACTCCAACTCCAAGTCAAATATAAGTTCTGAATAACAACCATTAACAAAAGAACATATGGACAATGTGCTACAATTATGTATTAACAACTAGTATTCAAGATTAACCAATCACCACAAATCCAAGGCTCCAAGCCTTACCAATAACCATGGTCCCATAGGCGCCCATACACCTATGAGCCAATCCCAAGGCCCCGCCTTGTCAACATCCCCTTGGTACCAAGTCAAACCACAATAACTGAGACGGTACGTGTCCCCCGATCCAAATCATAAACACAATCAAGAATCACATAGCAGTTAATCACATAAGTGCACACACAAGTCCATCAAAAACCATAAAAACATTCACAGCATTAGTTACAAAACCATAGAGTGTCTCTTCCATCCCATCTGAAATTCAAGTCACAAAAAGACATGGGACTATGAAACTCACCTGAACAAGCTTCTCCAAATATCTGTGCTCTAGCAAAAATCTAAACACACAAACATATACAATCAAGACATGAACCACATACCAAAATGGCTCACCAATCTATGATGGATATATTACCTTATCCTACCACTTAAGCCCATTTATATGCCATATGCATCTCATTACATCCCTTTGTAAAGCCTTAACTTAGTTTAGTTCATAACTCGCTCCATTAACATTAAACCCAAAACAGTCCCGTTTTTCATACTTCAAACTATGGGTCGAACACCCCCTTAACCAAAATAACATGCCCTGTAAAAGAAACCCTATGCCCTTACATGTGTTATATAACTCTCACATTTAGCCTCAATCTTAAAGCTACTGTTAAGGCCTCCATATATATATATATATATATATATATATATATATATATATATATATATATATATATATATATATATATATATATATATATATATATACTTTTACCTAACCAGAATTTACTGATTTTGAACATATGAAAAGTTTGTTATGATCAGAGGGTCTTACCCTAACCCATTTGTTTAGCCCTCCTCCAGATCTTTTATTTAACATATAATCTAAGTATCATGTTCGTGTGAAGGTCCAATTATACTCCTAATTACCCTAAACACCTTAAAACATTAATTTAAACCCGACTGATTTCAAAACTGCTTTGACATCCGACTGTTGTAACCTGTTTTTGACCCACTTCCCTCCCTCCAATTTAGTTCTTGTAGAACAATGATAATCTTTATGAATCAAGAGGGTTGATGTTTTTCTAGAGAGAGAAACTTAGAGAGAGAAGTGAAAGAAACTTGTAATATGAAAAGTAGAAAATGAACAACCAACACCTCTTTCCATGGTGGAAAGAGGTTTAAATACCCTAAGTCCTTAATGGACTTGGGCTTCCGGCCCATGAACATGCTCATCGGTCGGGCTATTTAATAAATGAAACTTAACATTACTACGAGCCTATAACTACATTGTTGGAGTGACCGAGACTTTCTATATACGTAAACCGTATTTCCAACAATTTCCCCCAAAGGGAGGTCACTCCAAAGTTACAAAGTCCTAATCTAGCATGTTAGATCTTGTTCTTGAGCTCGTAGTCTTCTTTTCTTTCTTTTTCTTCCTTTTGTGAATATGTGTTGAATGATGTCAGCCTTTTGCTTGGAACACGTTCTTTTGGCCTTTCACGTGTAGTCTTTATTTTCTTGTGATGTTCGCCTCTTTGTAACTTCATGTCCCACACGCTTATCCTTTGTTGAATTCTTGAAAGTTTCAGAGTCGATACAGCGGAAGACTTTCATGTCATACTTTCTTGAATTTGCAGGAGTATTTGATGCAGAAGGAATAAGCATGTGAGGACGTCTTCAACAGGTACACCGCAACGCCACCGTCTTCAACAGGTACACAGCAACGCCACCGTCTTCAACAGGTACACAGCAACGCCACCGTCTTCGAATGCAGCAACATAATAAGACACGAATAAAATGGCTTTGACATTTTATTCTAATTCGGTAGCGTTTTACCTCCGGTCGGTGAAGACCGTTGGACGATATTAGATATCGTACCCGTGACGGATAGTTTCAATTAAGTAACTTCCTGACAGGATTTCGCGGGTAAACCCGTTCTCTTTATTCGACCGTCCAAAGCTGACTGCGAACATAAAGAGTGAATAATTTGGATTAAAAATCCTTATGATTGAAGCCGTCAATTCATGAAACCTGGAACAAGTGAATTTCAATTAAGATATTCACCATCGTTGCTTTCCAGTTGTCACAAACTTGATTCAAATTGAATCTTGCTTGTCACCTACCAAGTGCTGTTTGATGTTAACACTAGAAGGATTTCCACTCGTCACTGTGAACACTAAAGAGTGTCACTCTGAGTGTTCTGGCAAGATCATACGATAATGCGTAGAATCCTGGAACGAGTTTAAGTTCAATTAAGAATTAAACTACTGTTTCTTTCCAGTTGTCACAAGATTAGTTCGTAAAGAACCGCACGTGTCACCTACCATGAGCTTGTTTGATGTTGGCTCAAGCAGGATTTCCATCTTCACTGTAATACTTGCGTATCACTCGGATGTTCTGGCAATATTACAAGAATACTGCGTAGGACTCATAAAAGATCTCTTACTTTTCACAGTGTGTGAAGAAGCAAGGAATAAATGGAAAGTGTCCTAATGAGACTTTTGATGATCTCGTGGCTCTAGACTCGATAGTGCGTTTTGATTTAGTGATCGATGGCTGGAGAGGAGTGCCACCTATTCAATATCAGTCTATTCGGAGTGAATAAACCAATAGATAACGTGTTGATCTCCGTGTGATTAAAACAAATACCTTTTGAGAGATATTTGAGTTAGATGGGGAGGGTTGTGCATTGCATCACTGGGTCCATGATGGCTTTATTCAATATCGAGAATCATTAACTAATGATCTCAATAGCATATGTATTGACCCGGTTCCTGCCTAAAGTTGTAAGGAGGGCTTATTTCTTTACACCCTTTATCTTTACAATTCTTTTTCATTCTTCAACCCCTTCAATGCTTACCAATACGTCATCACTAGCACCTTGTTGTGATTGTTCCAGTGCTAGCTTAAGTACTTGGTCGGCATTCAGCTACGTTCACATTCATTCTCCATCTTTCCTAGGACTTCTAGTTCTATCTAGGGAGTTGTCCTTGGGAAGATTCCATCGGTTCTGATGAATCATTGGACTAATACCTATACCTACCACCCTTTTGTCACCACATCCGTCGTGAGTTAAGTGTGTTTTGGGTTGATATAGTCACCATGAAAAATCCTTGAAAATCACTTAAAACACTTGTGATATTGTAATCAAAGTTTTTGTGCCTTAAGTGTTTTGATCATCAAAAACGCTCCCCCTTAACTTGTGCATTACACATGTTAAGTTGGTTTATCTTTTAAGTCTTTTTCATTGTTTTAGCCAAATATCATTAAGTCTCCTTAATCCCATTTTCTCCCCTTTCCAAAATGTTAACCATCAATATTTTGGATATTAATGGATTAACCGGTCTTTGAGTAATAAAATGAAATTAGATGTTGGCCAAAGAACATATTAATGCTCCCCCTCAAATTAATGAGGGTTAGTTGTAGTGCTTGAGTATGATAGATTTTGAAAGATTTAGAATCTCGTGAGAAATTCTTGAAACATTTTCATACTTTCACACTACAACAAGCCACCAAAAGCACAATATTTACAATACTAACATATTCACAAATTAACCAATATGGAGTAAACCTGAAATAGTACGACCCATTAGATGGATCGGTCCACGAGCCTGTGATGTGCTCCATATGGTCTGCCCCCCACGAATCGTTCAATACTGCGGATCAACCGTCGATGCCTTAACTTTGCCTCAATCATCTGGATGGTGTGGTTGGCACTCTTCTTAAATCGGCCTACCCATTTGTACTTTACCTATGGAAGACCTTGTCCTGAGTTGAGCATCAACAGCTTGTCACGTACATGCTTGAGAGTGCCATCGCTGAACTTGTGCAATTCTGAGAGTCGCATGTATTGCATGACCTATGCTTCATTCAGGTAAAATATGCCCATCTCTGGTTTAAGTGTTCCCATGTATGGTTCCTTATCTTGGTGAAAACGAATCATTGGTGTTGTGTGAGGTCGTTGTAGATTTAGCCTGGATTGATAACTCTCTACCCCGAGTTGTAAATCTTCAACCCTTTGCTTGATCACAATTCTACGAGTGAATTGGCGAATGTTGGAGCTTAGGGCTATGACTTCATCGGGGTCTAAGTGAGGAACCATGCCTTGAGCCAAGAGGAGTAGAAAATCTTCAATATCCTCAAGTCGTAAGAATTGAAGATCCCCTTTATTGACACTATAAGTCTTACCGTCTTCTCGCTTGAACCTGATATCTTTCAAATACGAATATCCGAATATATGGTGAAAGCTAACTCCCTGTATGCTTGAGATTCGACGGGTTGCAAGTATAGGTGTACCTTTCTTGGTGTGATTGTAGAAGTAGTAAGCCGACTTATTGTTGCCCCGCCAATGTGAGATGCCTAATTCCGCATATTGATCATATTCTTTAACAAGCTTTTTGCTCCATAGGTGTGAAACTTTATCTTCAATCCAAGGGATATCCTCCAAATTTACTACTTTGCCCATTGTTAATGATGTAGCATACTTGTCCGCGCCGTTTTCTAAGTAGTCAAGATCACGGTTGGTGAAGTATTGCATTGGCAGATTCTTGGCTGCTGCAATAACTGAGGGTGTTAGTGGAAGAAGGATTGGAGCTTGTTCACCTGATGCTGTTGACTTGATTGCTTTCATGAGCTCATTGAAATGATATTCTCCCTCAGTTTCGGCAATCTTCATGGAAGCCCAGAAGTTATTGTCTTTGATCGTTGTTTGAAGCATATTTGTATCAATGCTAGGCACTCCATATTTATCCATCAAGAATCCAGAGAAGTCGATAGGATTATTGAGGAATTGTGTGACATCCGCCTTTTCACTGTCAGAAACTGTACGTGCGGTTGCTGCCTGTGTAAGCCATGGTTGTACGAGAACCGTCTCATCAATAGTGAACGTATCAACAAACTCAGGATCTGGTTGATTTAATTCGTCAATATCCATATCAATGTAGTGCTGAGGTGGAGAGTTATGTATCACAAATGGTATCGGGTCGTCTTCTTGCATAGGTTCGTGTTCTATAGGTACTGTTGATGAGACATTAGTAGGAACCGGTACAGAAGACGTACCTGTGGCTGTTTCTGTGTGATGTTGAACAGGAGTAGGCGGTGGAGAGTGATGTTCCACAGATGGTGATGGTTCGTCTTCAATCATTGGTTCGTCTTGTACTAGTGGCAGTACAGGATCTTCTGGTGATACACTAGTAAGAACTAGTTCAGATGACTTACCTGTGGTGTTGTCAGTGGTTTCACCATGCTCGTCAGTGGTGATGTTTTCACTCTCAGCTTGTTTATCGCCAACTTTTTCTTTTGAACGTGCATCACTTTCTTCCTCTTCCTCATCACCATCCTTGGATTCTTCAGACTCTTCTCCATTGGTACCATTACCTTCATCCTTATCACCATCCCCTTTCTCCTTATCCTTACCATTCCCATTACCGTAATCCGCATCACTATCGTCATCCTCGTCTTCCCCGTCATCCTCATCCTCATCCTTATCATCCTGATCGTCCTCATCTTCGTCTTCGTCATCATCCTCATCCTAGTCCTCGTCATCATCCTCATCCTCATCCTCGTCCTCGTCCTCCTCTTCTTCTTCATTCTTATCAGAATGTTCTTTCTCCTCCTCATTCTTTTCCTCTTCTTCCTCATTTTCTGCTTTATCATCATTTTCAGACTCCTGACGTTTCTGTTTCTTGGAAGATTGGGGAACTTCAGTGTCTTCTACTAGTGATGTGTTGGAAGCTTCCATTATGACCTTACTAAGAGCTCTTTGTAATTCGTGTTGAGCTTTTGTGATTGGTGACTCACTGTTGGTTAACCGAGTCTCCAAAGTCTACATTAACTGTAAGTTAGTAAGGCCATTTGTGAATAATGCTGGAAGCTCCTGATGTACACATGACCTAACTTCACGCTGAATGATGTTAGTCATGGAATCATTGATGGAATTGAGAAATGCAGCATTTTATTTGTCTAGTGCGTTCTTTTCAGCAAGAAACTCTTTGTGTTGCTTTTGAAGTGTTATGACATTTTCGTATGTTTCTTGAAGCTTGGAGTCATCACGTTTTTGTGCTCTGTCTGCACGTGAGATATTAGGAGTTATCCTTCCCTCCAATAACGCAATCTGTTTTGATTGTGTCTCCAGTTGTTTTTGGAGATGCTGAATGAGTGGATCATTGAATGTGAGAAGTGGAGTGGAAGTGGATGGTAGTTGTACTGTTGTTGTTGTTGGTTGAGAAGTTACCGCAATTGCTAAAGAGATTGTGGAGTGGATGGTGGTTTTTACAAGTTGTTCGATGATAGATGGCGATGTTGTTACAATCACTGGGGCCGTGGTTGGTACAGGAGGATAGACAATCGGTGGAGGCGTTGGTGTAATCACTTGGGTGGTGGTTAGTACTGGTTGACGGGTGACCGGTGGCGGCGTAGGTGTGATTACATGGATGGTGGTTGATACAGGTTGATTGATGACCGGTGGCGGCGTGGGTGTAATTACCGGGGTGGTGGTTGATACAGGTTGAATGGTCTCGATTGTAGGTTCAATCAGCGGGAAGGTTGTTACAACAGTGCTGAAGGCTGGTGGTGGAGGGGGTATTTGTTGTTGGATAGGAAACAACGTCAGATGAGCATCGTCTGCTGCTATCATTATGGAAGGAGGTGGAAGTGGTTTGCTAAGGTTGACGTCCTTGTACATAATTGTTTCCATATCATCTCCACCTTCTAAATTTTGGTCTTCAAAATCATAGTTGATATAATCATCTACGTTGTCATCATCTTGATTTGTTGGGTCTGTGATTTCTTCCTCTAGTCTGAGATCTTGTTCTTCTTCATCGTTTGAATCGTCTGGATCTCCAAAAGCTTCCAGTGCTAACTCGGCAGGAGTTTTTGATCTAGAACCACTACCAATTTTCTGTGCCTCCATCCTACTTAACTTTCGTGCTATTCACATCTGTTTTTCTTCAGACATTTGTACTAAAGGATCTTGTTCATCTGCATCTTCATCACGTAGTTGCTCTTTCCCATTTAGCTTTACCTTTGGTTTGGGGTGAGGAAGTATTTTGGCGTTTGACAACATTCTTTTTCCTTTTACCCTTTTGTTTTTCGGATGGATCTGCGTTTGCTTTTTTAAATTGTGTTTCAATGTCCAGGAGCATTTGTTTGTAAGGTTCACTGTCCTTGATCCCGTCATTGATCATTGTGTCAGGCACTAAAGCTGGAAGCAGTGAGTACTTAGTGGAATGTTTCTCGTCACCTATCTGATCCAACACATGGTCATCATCTGATGTATGGTAGAAGAAGTTTCCACGCTTGTCAATAGAAGGAACACTCTTCATGAAATGGTTGATGATAAGTTTTGTGAACCTTAGAAACGGAAGATTTAGTGATTTATTCTTGGTACCGGTTAATTGGTAACACACTTCTTCCCAAAGAAGTAGAGCATAGTCTACTTTAGATGCAGTGTATAGGCCCCAAAGTATATGAGCCTGAGGTGGTCTCAGTTGGTCAAAACCACGAGCCTTTGAAGTGAGGCACCTGGTTATGATGGTGACGAGTGCTTTCCATGGTTGACCAATGCGTGCAGTGGAGAACTGAGATAGATTTTGAATGTTACCCTCATAGTTTAGAGCTCTAATTACTCGAAGCACTTCATCTGTTTTTGGATTGGGCACAAACTTTTCTCCTTTTGCTAATTTGGGAAACTTGAACAATTTCCTGAATTGATTTAAATCAAGAGTAAAATTTTGCTTGTTGATTTTGAAAGTGATCGATATCTTAGATGCTTCCTTTGTTGTGGTAATCGATGCTGTGGCCCAAAATTCATGAATGTATATCTCGGGAACTGATGCAGTAGCTCTAGTGCATCTTTAATGGGTGACATGTCAAGAATGTCTATTGCAACTTTGAAAGCTGCTATTTTTGGATCAAAATCCCCCTCAGACGAAAGTTGTTCTCTGCAAGTGGTAGTCGGACACTAAGTGGTACTAATGCGAGGTCTGATTGTTGTTGTTGTTCTCTGGTGATTGACATGGTTCCTGCTTTGATGACATAAGCACAAATGATATACACAAAATATATATATTTTAAGTCTATGCCAAGTTGAAGCATAGGGAATAAAGCATAACAACTATTACCACATATTATAGAGAATCAACATACAAACATGGTTCAGATGGACTAGGTCCTTACATACAACAACACACAGACATGCCAAAGACATTTTATTCTAAATAGATAACGACCTAGCATTAGTTCTTAAAGTATTTGGATATCTTGGTTGTCATAACCAGAACCTCAGTAGGTGTAGGTTTCATTTCTACTAACACCTCAGTAGGTCTTGGTTTAGATTCAACCAAAACTTCAGTGGGTTTTGGTTTAGTTTCAACCACTACGTCAGGAATTGTAGGATTTTCCTTAACCCAAACTATAGTAGGCTTGAACAGAGGGCAAGACAACGATGAAACTTTGTCTTCCATGGCCTGGAAACAAAACACAAGACATTGAATAAGTAATTTGTATCTCTTTTGTTTACAGAGGAGTCAACTTATTAAATAAGATGAACTTCTGTAATAAGAAACCTTTCAAGTATTCTTATGAGATAAAATTAATTAATTTCAATAAAACTTGGTTTCGTGAAAGTGGCCCTAATTTACTTAAAGCCTAATAAGGAAATAATGTAATCTAGGTCGAACTCATTAGATAGTCTAAGGCAATTGCATAGTGTAAAAGCATACTAACTTAAGGTGATGATAAAACAATCTCGCAAATACTATAAGACCACTTATCTAAGGAACAATCTCGCAACACAAGGCACTAATCTTATCGGAAAACCCTTTGTAAAATACCTAATCGGAAAGTCTAAATGGAAGAATCTCTAATCTGAAAGTCCCAAATCGGAATGCCCAATCGGAATGACAATATCCCAATTGGAATGACATTATCGGAATAACATAATCGGAATGTCATTGTCCTCATCGGAATGTCAATTTGCCAATCTGAATGACCCAATCGGAATACCGTAATCGGAATGCTTATGTCCCAATCGGAATGATCTAATTGGAATGTCAATCGGAATGCCTTATTGGACAGTCAATCGGAATGTCCAATCTGAATGTCCGATCGGAATGACCGATCGGAATGACCTAATTAAAAAGTCTAATCAGAATGTCCAATCTGAATATCCAATCGGAATGACCGATCGGAATGATCTAATTAAAAAATCCAATCGGAATATCCAATCTGAATGTCCGATCGGAATGACCGATCGGAATGATCTAATTAAAAAGTCCAATCGGAATATCCAATCTGAATGTCCGATCGGAATGACCGATCGGAATGACCAATCGGAATCTAGAAACCTTATCTTCATCGGAATCTGGGCGGAGTTTACGAGGTGGATCTAAACTTAACGGTTTCTATGGTTTTTAGGCTGTTTTAATCAAATTAATGCAAAACCAGTGTATAATACGTGATAAAGATTAAATCCCCTCTATTAAACATGATGTTTATCAAGTTTATACACCGAAACCCTAGATCAAATGGTACAACCGAGAAGAACATAGGAAGAAAAGCACAGAAATAACCCTCAAAAGATATAACATATTTTTCGAAGTTACCTAGAAGATAACACAGCAAAAACTTTTACAGGAAGTGATGAGATGCAAGGTCTTTAAAAATGGCGGCAGAAGAATGAAATAGGTTGTGTGTGAAGACAGTCAGGATAAACAAAAAATGGGGGAGTAAAGTTTTGACAAAAGTCAAACTATCTAACCAACTTTGCAAAAAATTGCACACTGGTCCTCCCAATTTTGTCATATGTAAGAAAACTAGTTATTAAAACTAGTTAACAACACAATATCCCTAATAATGAGACACGCCAATAAAACCTAATGCCAACTCAAATAATCCATATAAGGCACACATTGCACATAAGATAAGATGACAGACAAGATAATATGAAGACCAGATCATGTTCAATATGATATGATATTTGCTCCCCCTCAATTGGTGACCCATTTTCTATTTAAAGAGCTGTAGTCATTTCATTTAATGGGACAAATATCTAAGAAGACCTTTTCTGTTTAATGATTTTCTGAAACGATTCTAGGGGCAATAAGATTTCTCTTATTTTAACAAAATAAGTGCACTGAAACGTACACTAATTTGTGTTAGACTAAGTTATAGAGTAAACTTAGTCCCTTACAAGGTTTTAAAGTAAACCTTGCCCGAGAAAAATTAATTCCCGTTGTGAGCCAACGTTTTCAAAAGAAATACGTGACTTTAATGCGAAAAGCGGGTTGCAGTCAGAAATAACTACAAGCCATAATGGGCATGTTTTAAAACTTGTACAACTTTTATACGGACTCTATTTATGGCGCCGTGTCAATATTAATCGACATTTCTAAAGCCGTAAATATTACCGTACTAAAAGACATGCCCGATTTGAAAACGAAAAATATTTTTGGATTTTCTTGATTTTATATTTTTTATGGATTTTCTATGTTTTATATTTTTTATGGTTTTTCTATGTTTTATATTTTTGTATTTTTCTTTTGTTGGTTTAAATATATACGATAATATACAAAATCACGATCAAAGGATACTCGAGAATAGTTTACCACTACTATTCTTCAGATTCTTCTACCAACTCCTTAAGTGTCGCTGGTGAAAATGATTTCATGCCTAGCTTTTCGATCAAAAACTCGATACATCCTCGATCTAAGGCCTTTGTGAATATATCTGCCAGCTGATACTCAGTGTTGACGAAGTATAGTTCGATCAATCCATTTTCCACTTGCTCCTTGATGAAGTGGTAGCGGATGTCAATGTGCTTTGCTCGAGAGTGTTGAACGTAGTTGCAGCATAGAGCGATTGCACTTTTTTTATCACTATACATCGGGATTTTGTTGAATCCAAGACCGTAGTCAGTCAATTGTGACCTCATCCAAAGAACTTGAGCACAACAACCGGACATAGCAATGTATTCAGCCTCAGTACTTGATATCGCAGCGCTTTTCTGCCTTTTTGATGCCCAACTAACAAGTCTATCTCCAAGAAGTTGCACACTGCCAGAAGTGCTACGTCTGGTGTCTTGACACCCGGCATAATCCGCATCTGCATATGAAATTAGTGCAATAGAGGAATCCTTCGGATACCACAGACCACTATGAAGTGTTCCTTTTAGATACCGAAAGATCCTTTTCACAACATGTAAGTGCTTTTCGGTAGGCCGAGCCTGATACCGGGCACACATGCCTATAGCAAATTGCAAATCAGGCCTGCTAGCAGTCAGATAGAGAAGGGTGCCGATCATTCCACGGTAAAGTTTAGGATCGACAGCTATCCCTTCCTTATCTTCATCTAACTTGGATCTCTCCACCATTAGAGTATCCACGGGGTCACAGTTTTCAAAATGATATTTCTTTAATGATTCAAGAGCAAATTTGGATTGATTAATAAAGATGCCTCTGGGATTCTGAGAAATTTGCAACCCTAAGAAAAATGAAATTTTTCCCATCATTGACATCTTAAAGCGTGTGGACATACTTTTCTCAAAACGGTCAAACAAACGTTGATTAGTAGCAGCAAATATTATATCATCAACATAAATTTGTACCACTATCATGTCGTTGTCCTCCTTGAGAATGAATAATGTTGGGTCCACTTTGCCTTTGGAGAAGCCTTTGGAGATGAGATACGACGATAAGAGATCGTACCACGCACGTGGAGCTTGTTTCAACCCGTAAAGAGCCTTCTTGAGCTTGTACACGTGATTAGGATACTCTGAATTGACGAATCCATTCGGCTGGCTTACATAGACATCTTCCCTTAATTCACCATTAAGAAATGACGTCTTAACATCCATTTGGTAGACGATCATATTCATGTGAGCAGCATAAGCAAGGAATAGTCTAATTGCCTCCAATCGTGCAACAGGAGCAAAGGATTCTTCAAAATCAATACCCAAAGCTTGTTTGTAACCTCTAGCAACCAATCTAGCTTTGTTTTTCAGCACACTACCTAACTCATCGAGCTTAACCTTGTATACCCACAACAATGTCAAGATTTCAACGTTGTTGGGTAACGGAACTAATTCCCACACTTCAAGACGTTGGAATTCATTAAGTTCCTCTTGCATGGCTTCAATCCATGATGATTTGGTCATGGCTTGTTGCTAGTTTTTAGGTTCAGTGTCTGAAAGAAATGCATCAAAATAGCAATATAATGCATGTTCTTGGAGTTGATGTCGTGTTAAGACTGGTCGATTGATGTCACCAATAATATTGCAGATTGGGTGATCCTTTGTCCATTTAGTGTTGTGAGTTTCAATCCGTGGTGGTCGGGAGTGAACGATTACAGGAGCTTCCTCTGAGGTAGACGCCCCAGTAGGGTCTTCAGGTATTTGTGAACCAAAGAAAGGAAGCTCTTGTAAGTGAGCATATTCTAAATCGTTATCATAGAGATCCTCTTCAACATCATTAGGAACGAGTGGGGGTGAAGATTCGGGTGTTGTTTGTGAATTAGTGGGGGATGGGACATCTGGTTCAAGAGTAACTGTAGATGCCTCAGATTGATTTCCATTATCTTGAGCAACAACTTCGGGAATCAGAGCTACTACTACAGGTGCAGGAGAATCATTACTCGGTAGATCAAAGAATTCATCAAACATAGGTTCAAATAACTTATCCCACTCGGACCTAGTAGGTGGTATAAATGATGGAGAAGTAGGATTGTTGGGAAATAATCCGAAACTGATTGTACCGGTTCCCATTTCGTGTAATGCGGGTTTAGAGCTGTGTTGCTCAGAAGCCATCGCTGTCAGCTCATCAAAATCGACATCCAAAGTTTCTACTATCTTGCCAAGACGACGGTTAAAAATTCGGTAAGCTTTCTTTGCAGGCGAGTAACCAATGAAAATTCCAATATCAGCCTTCGGTTGAAGTTTTCCCAGATTCTCACTATTTGTGTTTGGATAGCAAAGTGAACCAAACACATGAAGATATGAAATATCGGGTTTGTGTCCATGAAGTAGCCCATATGGAGTTTTACCATGACGTTTGCGAATGATGGAGCGGTTTTGGGTATAACATGCGGTTGCCACTGCTTCAGCCCATAAGAATAAAGGAGCATTCGCATAAATCAACATAGTTCGAGCAACTTCCATAAGTGTACGGTTACGTCTTTCAACGACACCATTTTGTTGTGGAGTGCGAGCCACAGATGTTTCATGAGAAATACCAACCTTTTCATAATAATTTCGAAGAGTTTGATTAACGAACTCAGTGCCGTTATCAGTCCGAATGCGGCGAACAGTAGCATTACGACGTACTTGGATCATCTTTAAGAAAGTAATGATATACTCTGGTGCTTGATCCTTGGATGCTAAAAATTTTACCCATGTAAACCTTGAGAAATCATCCACTATGACGAGGATGTATTTTCTACCACTCACACTAGCCGTACGCATTGGCCCGCAAAGATCCATGTGCAAAAGATACAGTGGTTCTTGGTTGGTGTCTTCTGCTTTAGGTTTGTAAGATTTCTTGGTGCTTTTCCCCAATGAACACGCGGAACATAAGTGATCCTTGTCGAACTTAAGTTTTGGAAGACCACGAACAAGTTCGTTTCTAGCCAAATGGTTAATAGCATCAAAGTTAAGATGAGATAACCATCGATGCCACAACCATGACTTGGTCTTAGATGCTTTGGAGAGTAGGCAAACAGGAGAGGCGGCCATCATGTTTTGAATAGACAAAGTATAGAGATTATCCCCTCGAGAACCCTTTAACAAATCATTTCCTGCAAGATCGCGAATGAAGCAAGTATGTTGTCGAAAGGCCACTTCAAGGTTTGAATCGCAAAATTGTCCTACTGAGAATAGATTGTGACCAAGTCCCTCCACATAATAAACCCTTGAAATCGTAACATTCCCAATTTGGTATTCACCATAACCCATAATCTTTGCAATATGGTCGTTGCCGAATTTAACCATTCCTAGAAACTTGCTGACGAAATTTCTGAGCATCGAGCGGTCTCCAGTCATATATTTGGAGCACCCCGAGTCCAAATACCAAAGAATAATTTGAACGACCTGAAAATATTACCAAACACAAACGATGTATCGGATTCTAATTGTTCTTCTGAGTTAGCAGGTACAGATATAATTATCTTAGATTTGCTATCAGACGAAACTTTAGGCTTCCAGATTTTCTTACTAGTGGTTGGCTTAGATTCTAGTTGTGTAGTATTCCGAGGTACTTTTTGACTGGGGACATTACCACTGGTAGGCACAATAGTGGGGGCAGACCTAGTTAAAGGGCGCTTTTTCCATTTCTTAGTGCTAGTGTTCCTATTTAAAGGGCGCTTAGACCTAACTTCCGTGGATGTGATCCTAGTTAAAGGGCACTTAGTTCCATTAGCAGTAAAGGTCCTACCAGTGGGTTTCCATTGCCACCCAACTTGGGTGAATTTCTTCCCTGTTGGAATCCATTCAAGATTGTTCTTAATAGCATACATTTCATTCACGTGATCAACAAGGCATAAATCATGACGCTGAGAAAACATGCATTCATTACAATTCCAACATTTCGCATTAGAATTCACATTTTGCTTAGGTTTCCACTCATAAAGAGAACCTTTTGTCTTAGCTACATGATTCTTTTTATTTAAAACTGAAATAACATTCCTAGGGTGTACTTCTACTTTCTTCTTCTCAGTCCTATTAGTGGAAGGCTTGATCCTATCTTTCTTATCTTGAGATCCTTTAGCCTTAGTGGACACAGTTACTCCTGTAGAAGCCAAGGGAACATTAGTTACAGATTTTGACTTAGCCTTGATGGGTGTGTTTAAAACGGGCTTAGCTCCTGGGGTCTTATTGAATGGAGTAATGGCAATGGTGGTTTGTTGTTTAGATGGTACAGATATCGGTTGCCCAATGTACTCTAAGTATGCTAAACAGTCCTGAACGCGATCCACATATAATAAAAGCTCATATACGCTATGACTTGTGGGATCGCGTTCACGCATTTCATCAATAATCTCTCTAGCTAGATCAGCATGTTCTAAAGCATTTTTCATATATGTGGCAAACTTAGTGGGACTTTTCCTAAATTTTGGATCCCGATATAGTACACGTGGGTTGGGTTTGGGAGCACTAGAGGTCGAGGCAGAGACAGTAGCTGAATTATCAACACTTTCTCGTCCTTTGAGTTGAAGTGTCTCCTTTAATTCTACTATAACCATGTTTTTGTCTATGAGCTGAATTTTTAGGTCAGAGGATTCCTCACATTTCCGGTTCAGTTTGTCAATTAATGACTTTTGTTCTGTCGCATTAAAAGCGAGGCGTTCTTCTATTGAACCAGAATTTTGTGAGTCACCCTGCCTTACTTGTTCACGCTCTCCTAGTATAGAATTAATTCTATTTTCTAGGACATGATTTTTAGTCTCTGCAGCCTCTAGTTCCGTTTTTGTTTCTAGTCATTCTCTCTTAATTCTCATCATTTCTTCCTCTAGATTCTAAACCATCTGAATCATCTTGTCACTTGTCTCAACGGAGTTGCCACCATCATTTAGTTTTGAAAGAGTTTCACTTTTAGATTGATTCTCAATTTCAAGAGATATAGAATGTTGTTGAAGGTCATTAAAACTTTTTGAAAGTGTATTATACGAATCTTGAAGCTTTAAAAATTCAGCGTTGGATTCATGACAAGAATGATTATCTACAGTATCCACATGTTCAACAGTATTCACAGATTCATGCACATCATCACAAATATTCACAGTAGATGAAATTTCATGAGTATATTTAACAATAACAACTTGCATCACTTCGAGAGACACCATGTGTTCTAAAAAAGGGTCATATTCGGATAAAATCTTTTCCTTTTCGATTAAATGTTGTTCATAAGCATCATCCATTTTATTGAAAACTTTTTGAACTTCACCAATTTCAAAACTTAAATTACACGCTAGATCATAGACTCCTTGTTTAATATGGTCCACAAACGAAACGATCTCTTTCTCAAACACCGTTTTCATGTGTTCGAACGCCCATTCTCCAGCGGTTTGAGCCGTTGAAGTCGTACATTCCAAAATGACCTTGTCAAACTCGGTAAGGTATTGCCCAATCTCTTCCAAGCTGAGCTTTACCGTACTAACCGGTGGAAGATTCTTAGGAATTTCCTTTGGTTGGTCCGAGTTAACGAGTGTAGGAATTATACTAAGGCATTCTCTAGTAGGCATGAAAGTGGATGTTTGGATAGTTCTCTTTTGCATATTAAAACGAATTCTAAGATCTATTGTGGCATTTTTTGCGTTCATTTGAGCATAATCATATGCAGGATATGAAGAAAGTAATTTTAACCGTTTTTCATCATATGGTGTCATACTCTCAGAATCATTTGAGAACACAATCGGATCTAATACCAAACCTAACTTGGTTGCATCATAAAGTCGTGGGTTGTGGTTAAGCGCTTGCTTTGCATACCCCGGGTTAGGTGGTAAGTCTATAAGACGCGATAGATTAACTCTTTAAATGATGCATGAAACAAGTGTACTAGATGTGAAGCGGCATATTGTTTTAAAAGCTTAAGTTCCGTTTCCTTTATTCTTTCAGACGTCTTAATTTCCATTTCAATCTGTTTGGACTCAAGAATTTCAAAATCCGTTTGAAGTTGTTGAAAATTAGTAACGACTGACTCTTTTTCTTTAAGTTCATTCAAAAGATTTGCTCTTAAACTCTCAATTTCTAGCAGATTGTCCATTTGAACTTTCCTAAACCTATCAAATTCAGGATTGGTTAAGGTAGTGGACACAGGAGTCATTTCCAAGGTGTTAACCTTGTCCTTATGCAAAGCAAGCTCGGCCGATAAAGTCTGATTAGCATTAAGGGTTTCAAGGATCGTATTATTCATTCTGCTAAGCAAAGATGTCGGGACCCTAACCAAATCAGGTTGAGCAGACGAATTGGTAGTCGTAATAGCTCCCGGTTGTGGTTCACTCAAAGTCTGAGGACTTGCAATGATATTGCTATCATTGGTTGTCTCGTCGATTGAGTTACTAACCACCGGAAGCTGTTCCGAATACTCAGACATTTGCTCAACTTGATAAGGTACAATACTAGTATCTGTAGCAGTATTTGGTACCTCAGAAATGGTATCGGCTCCATATAGTGAAAGGTTTGCCATAAGAGCTGCTTTGGCGGTGTTAAGATCATCACAATCAGAGTCATATACATCCAAATCATCACATTGATATGCAGCCCTGTTGGTGATGACTGTTGTGAGGCCATCAGCTTCCGCTACTCCCGGATCTGCAAGGAATGCCAATTCTTCTTCATCAAGCTCACGACCTTGGGCTTGAGCATTAACCAGGTAAATATTCTCCTTAAACCATGTGTCGTCCCTTTTCCTCTTAGGCTGCTTGCATTCTCGGGCCATGTGCCCTTCCCCTTTGTAGTTGTAGCAAATAACCACCTTCATTTTACCAGTGCTGTTTGCCCTTGTAGCAGTAGTAGTGGATGAACGTGCACCAGCAGTAGACGAATTTGATCTCCCTTGAAGTGGTTGCACCATGACTCTTCCGTCCTGAATTGTTGCCTGATGTCGAGAGTTAGACGAGTTCCTTAATTGATTGTTAGTTGTTGCTGGACCTTTGTAACCTCGTTTGTTCAATGTTTGACTTAAATAAGCAGACATCAGAGAAAGGATTTCAGTAGGGCTATCTCCTTGTCTAAATTCAGGGACAGGGATGTCATCTTCACAGTAGAAAGTTGGTGCTGCTTGAGCTACAGTCTGATTGGTTGGAGCACTGACTTGTTGTGAGTAATGAGGTTGAGGAGCCTCAAGTTGTGGATAGGTACTAGCAAGGTTGGTGGGAGGTTGATACGATGAATACTGGTGTGAAGCATAAGGTAATGGGTGTGAATCTCCTTGTGATGACGATGTTGCTGGTTGGTGATAAGATGTAGGCGGCGGTGGCAGAATCGAGTACTGTGGGAATTTTGGTGTTTGATACACAGGTTGATATGAAGATTTGTGTCCTAAAGCAAGCTGAGAGTTGTGGTATCACAGTGTAGGATGGTTTGCCAATAATGCCATTGGTTCATGATAAGGTCCTTGAGAAATTCGGTTTTGGATCACATGCTTCTCATGTTGTTGTAAGAAAGCATAGAGTTGATCTAAATTGGACTTGTGGAGATCACGAATCATCTTGACATCAGTCACATATTGACTCCATTCAGGGGGTAGTGTGTTCAAAAACTTGGTGTTTAATTGAAACTGTTCAATCCTTAGATTATAGACATTCATGTCATTCATCAGAGTGGTAAAACGCCAGTAAAAATCATGAAGTGTCTCCCTTGGAATGTATTTGAACCTATCAAACAAATCATACAGTTGACACTCTCGTTCTTGCTTAGTGAGAGATGTCCCTTGTAGCAAAACCGCAAGTCGATCCCAAAGATCCTTGGCCACTTTATGTTCACTCACCATTCTAAAGATATCGGGTGGAAGGGCTTGAAGAATTGTCTGAAAAGCCCTTTCATCGGCATCTTCAATGATTTAGTTGGCATCGGTTAACTCATGATACTCCCTTGCCCTTGTAACATTGTTGACGGTAACCTCTCCCCAATCTAATGGACCTTTGTCAATTGATTGTAGTATAAGTCGACCACTTTGTTTGCCCATGATGTACGTTCTCATGCGACTTTTCCATGATTCAAATAAATCTTTGATGAGCAAAGGTGGGCGAGTATCGGTACCCGAAATGATTGAGATATCGGTAAGAGAGGTCATTGTCGGCATATGTGAATGTGTATTCATTTTGTGATCCCTTGAAACAAGATTATCAAATATGATTGAGCAATGAAATAAGATTATGTGTTTTAATGTTGTTTAACTAAAGATATTAAGATCTTTTGATTGTGTGTTTTTGCTAATGTCTCCAAATAAAAACAAAGATGGAAAATCCTCTAAGTGTTGAAAAACTATGGCTGATCGTACTCTAATCGGACTCCCAGATCGTGTTGCGATTGTACTCCCCTATCCTAGTGAGCTATCGTACTCCCCTATCCAAGTGAGCTATCGTACTCCCCTATCCTAACCTGATCGTACCCTGATCGTAGTGAGACTGATCGTACCCTGATCGTAGTGAGACTGATCGTACCCTGATCGTAGCGAGACTGATCGTACCCTGATCGTAGCGAATGTTATCTTACCCGGATCGTAGCGACCTGATCGTACTAAGCAGTCGAAGTATAGATCGTACTTTGGATCGTGTTGATGGATCGTACTAAGCAATGGATTCTTGATCGTAATGGTGGATCGTACCTATAGATCGTACTACGTGATCGTAATGGTGGATCGTAGCGTGGATCTAAGTTATGATCGCAACAATGGATCGTGACTAAGGATCGCAAGTAGAAACCCCCAGGGTTTATGCAAACACAAAGTCAGATCGTATCCCTAAAAAACAGTCCGAGACTTGAGATCACCAAGAAAGAAAGGATTTTGACCTTGAAAAACGTTATTCTAACCAAACGAATATCACCAAATCGTTACTAGAACTATTTAGAAGATATGTAGATCACTTGGAATCAAAGAACACGAAAAAAATTTGTAACTTTTGGAAAAATCAATCAAAAACACATGAACACACTTAAAAAAGTATGAACAACACAAAACCAATCTTTATTTCATCCCATAGCTCTTGATACCAATTGTAGAACAATGATAATCTTTATGAATCAAGAGGGTTGATGTTTTTCTAGAGAGAGAAACTTAGAGAGAGAAGTGAAAGAAACTTGTAATATGAAAAGTAGAAAATGAACAACCAACACCTCTTTCCATGGTGGAAAGAGGTTTAAATACCCCAAGTCCTTAATGGACTTGGGCTTCCGACCCATGAACATGCTCATGGGTCGGGCTATTTAGTAAATGAAACTTAACATTACTACGAGCCTATAACTACATTGTTGGAGTGACCGAGACTTTATATATACGTAAACCGTATTTCCAAAAGTTCTCGTTTCTTACATTTGAAAGGAAACTCAAATACCTTTCCAAGAATACTTGGATCGCATCATGAAAGCATGTATAACTCTAGATATGATCAAAACAAGTGACCTGAAATTCTGTCCAGTTTTTAAAAACGAATTTAACACAATTAACCTAATTAATTACCATCACCATATATATTTATTAACCCTAATTATTCTTATCATGTTCATATCATTAAATTACAGATTTCATAATTAACCAAACCCTAGATCCATCATGTATTGATTGCAAAAGAATTAAAAACAATTTAATTAAAAAGGGTATTGAAGATTTTACCTTAGAATTTTTGAAAGAAGAAAAATTAATGAAGAACCCCAAAACCACCATTGATGCCAACTTGAAGGTAATATCCAGGGATTTTATGAAGTATTTTGATTAATAAAAAGTCTTTATATAGTTTCCTAACAAGTCCTTGGCCCATTACAAAAGCCCGGTTCCCCTTTTTCCTTTTTTTCCGTTATCTTTTTCTTTCTTGCGTCCCAATACCGACTATTATATATATTTTTACATTTTTTTCTTTTTATTAGTTATTAATATATTATTAATAATACCTTAATTTAACTTAATTTATTTCAGCTGCTAAAGCCTCTGAAACCTCAAAACCGTAAAACTAGTCAAATTTACGCGTATACTGTAAAAGACGTAAAATATACAGTTTTATTAAAACTCTTGAAATATGAAATAAACGAATTAACTAAGTCCAAAATGACTTAAAACCATCCCGAAAAATACTCTCGTGACTAATTACCTCATCCGAGACCTCTAAATGATAAACCTTAAATCGTAAAAATACGATTTTCTATAATACATATACGTATACGTAAAACCACTAAATAACACCATCTTATTTCATAGTCACTACTATGTGAGCTCATGAACATAAAAACGTCACACATCATTTCACTAATAAGGTACCCCCGTACCCGAAAACGATGTCCAAACCACACTCTATTCACACCAAATAACACATAAACACATAAAGACACATAATTTCACGAAATATGCCCAAAATGAAACTAAGTGACGAACCTCAAAACCATGGTTGTCACATCACTCCCTCCTAATAGAAATCTCGTCCCGAGATTTACTCCTTAGGATCAAACACACAATCAATAAATCACATGAGGATACTTGTTCTAAATGAACTCCTCTCATTACCATGTGTACTTCAGTTCATGTCTCAATTTACCAGATATACTAAGCAACAATATTAAAATTCATTCCAAAACTCCTGACCTCACAGCCCATAAATCTCACAAATGACTCTTTGATAAATCGAAGAATCTTATTAACACAAATCCCAAATAACCGTACATGCAAATATGCATTCTCAAACGACATATCCCAATCTTAATACAAGAAATATATCATGTACACCACTTAATTCCCCAGGTAATACTTTACCCATAAGCTACTGGTCCGATCTTTTCAAAGATCATAAATGGACATTCAAAACTCGACATCAACTTTTCCCTTTTTACCAAAATATACCACCCGTTACTATGGGTGAAACTTCCTACATAACTTTGTCACTAAACCCTAGTGGTTTCCTCCTTTTCAACATAGCATCTCTTGTTGATATCATCCTTTCCACAAACACCATTTCCACATTAGTAGTCTCTTTCACCAATTTTAGTCCACCATAAGGTCAACTCACCCTATCCTTCCATATAGTGCCTCAAATGGCATTCATCGACTTCTAGTATGATAACTATCATTATATGAAAACTCAGACATCGCAAACGAGTTTCCCACCTCCCTCTAAGTCAGTCACCCAAGCTCTCAACATGACTCCTATACTTGTAGCAATTTCTCATTTCGTCCATCCTTTTCCAATTAGCTGGATATACTCATATCCAACCATGTTCATCAACTCCCTTTAGTCCGTACCCCCAAACTACTTAAAAATTCCAATTTCCTTACACAAGTGACCTATGACGGTCTTTCACATATTCATTAGTTAGTTTTATCAACTGTCATCCAAACCCATGTTACAACTACTTCTATCAAATTTGGATAGCTCATTAGTAGCACCCATACACTTGTTTTCTCACTTTCCTCAATTAAAGATTTTTTTATATACTTTTTTTTAATACCCAACACTTCCTTTATACCTACACAACTTCGGTGGAACCGGTGAACTACACTTGCTTCTGGATAGATGTGTGGGACAGAGGGCTCGTGGTACCTGCTGCCCACCCTTCCTCCCCTGCTTTGAGAACCGTGTGAACGGAGAGTGGGCAGAAGGGAAGGAGGTCCTCATACGGAGTCACACACTTACTTGAGCAGTGCGGGAGACTGGGGAATGGGTCGAGTAAAGCCCCCTGGGGGAAGAAGGGAAAGGGGAAAGATGTTCTAGATAACAGAGTTTCCGATCTACCTGTCTCTTCATAAGAGCGAGGGTTTTGAATATTAGTCTTGCTGTCCGCTCTCTGAGCCTGAGAGGATTTCTGATCGTTTAGAGGATCCTGTTAGCAATGCTCCTCTAGCCTTCAACAGTCAGGGTGAGTTGTCAGCTTCTTCTTTGGGGTGAAGGCCCTTCTATAACTCGGAAGTAGGGTCACAGTATACGGATACCCTGTGATAGACAGGGATCTTTCTCTTGTTACAGGTGAACATTCTGAGGGGAAACCCGCTTTGGCCTTTTCTACTCCCATTGGGATTTCGTTAGGGGGAAGCTCTGAACCCCTCACTCTTTCTCCGGACCATAAGCCTTTGGGTGGTTGGTAAGGTTGTCGACTCTGAACGAATGATTTTATGTGAAGAAGAGGTGGTCACTATTATAAAGAATCAGATCCCGTTACAGTTAGGAAATAAAGTGCCATCCGAGAGTCTTCTTCGTCTTTTGCTGGAACTCTTTTCTCTAAAGGTAGTGAAGTGAGCCGAAGGAGAGGCTGGATGGAATGAAGCTCGACCAGCGGGAGAGGAAGCATGATCAATCCGATCTTGTTTCAGAAGCTAGTAGAGAGTAGAGAATAGAATAGGCTGTGATGCCGGGAGAGAGATTTTTTATCTTGAGTGAGAGATCCTTTGAATACGACCAGGGGGATAGAAGCCCACGGAGCGGTAGGCTAAGCCGAAAATAGAGAGAGATGTGATTAGATTAGCACGAGGAGGGGAAGAATCTTGGTCGTGGGATAGCAGTTTTTGAATCAGTCTCATTTGGCGTTCAATAAGTAGAAGATCAAGGCAGCTTCTGCTTTTAGGTCAGCTCTTTGGCTCCTTGCTATAAAGAGTGAAGTGACCTTCGGGCGAGGAGAAAGTCAGTAAGAATAGGACCGGAAACTGTGCGTTTGGCTATTGGTGAGTCTGTCTTTCTTGATAAAAAAAATGGAGCGACCAGCCCCTCCATTTGGGTCATGAGACTAGCCAACTGTCTATCCCTGTGGGCTAACTCAACTTATAAGCTTGCTATCTTAGCATCCACTTGGGATAACCTTTCACTTGGATACGATCTAAATTCCACATTCAAGAAAGAACCATGAAACAATGCATGGCAGGAACGGGGCTTTCCCGTGGCAACAGGACGCTTAAGGCAGCTCCCCGAATGGGGGTCCGGGTAAGGAGCACGCTAGTGTGTTGGTTCAGCAAAGCGTACACCTTATCTCTTCGATCTAGGATCTCAGAGCTAAGACGGGTTCGGGCAGGAAAGCGTACACCTTACCTCTTCGATCTTCAATCTCAGAGCTAGGCAGGCTTCGAGCAGGAAAGCGTACACCTTACCTCTTCGATCTTCAATCTCAGAGGCGAGCCCCCCTCCGGGGGGTTTGGGGGCCTTCCTCTGAGATTGTAAATCGAAGAGTTAGTCGGTTCCTGCCCGAACCCGGCTTGGCTTCCTGCTTGCCCGAGGTTGGCTCTCTCCTCTGTACTCCGATCCGAGAGTGCTCCTCACCCGAGGATCACTCTCTCCTCTGCACTCCAAGAGTGATCCTCGCCCGAGGATCCCTCTCTCCTACCGATCCATGCCATTCTTCGTAGTATACCTGACAAAGCGGGAGGTGTAGCCGCAATAGCACCAGTTTTTATATGTCTGTTGGCTTTACAATGTATTACCTTCAAGGTCATAGTGCTCCTCATCTTGTCTCAGTTAGACCAAACCCTTCGTCTCTGATGACACATCACATCTATAACTCCTCATTCATTCGATCATCAATACTAAGCCTTCCAATCCAATAGTATCGGTCAGTGCCATTCCCTTTTCCACACTACAATAATATTAGCATGCTTTGTGCTTTAGTCTACTCATTAGGATATACCAAAGTTTTACCTTCGGTTCCTATCTCGACCTATTTCATTCATGATTCGCATCTATCCACGCTTCCTTCTTCTTCCGCAGCTAATGGAATATATCACGAGGTTATGCTTCACGTCTTTCAAATCATCTATACACAAAAAATTTCCACATAGCTTCACTTGTTTTCCTCACGACCAGTTCTCCTACTCCCTCCAAATAGGGACAAACTAGGGTTTCATGTGATTACATGCGGATCACACTCTCATCTTATACCCATATTAATTTCCATATGTCTAAACTAAGCCATATTCTAAATTATTACTCAAGTCGCATACTTCTATTATGACCTTGCACCTAACATGAGGTACTTTCAATCATCATCTTCTAAGAATACTTAGTTCTCTCCTTCCATGGTTCTCCCTAATTCCTACACTATCATGTCCAACCAAAATTTCTCACTCAATTCATCAACTCTATGGAAATCGTTATTTCATTGGATAATGCATAATTGTCTCTTCCAAAGATCCTTGATAAACACCTTCACTAAACTGGCCCAATAATCACTTCTCCACGAACTTATTCCGCTCAGCTTCACTACTCATCCCTCGATATTGATTGCCACAAAATTCTATCTTTGTGTAGTCACTCGACTCCCCTTGTTACTTCCACGAGCTCTTAATCTCCCATGTTATGTAGTCACTCCATCACGATCTGTTGGTTCAGCTCTTTGTAGCTCCACTCCGGTACTCGATCTGTCCTTCTTTGTCACGAACCATACGGAGATTCCCATCATAGTGCTTGTCACCTTTCCAGTCCTTGCAAATTCTGCGACTTCTTCGAAATCTCTTGCATCCTTCTAGCAGCTGGCACGTAGTCCTTTCGGCTCCTTGCTTCACGATGTAGCTCTTCACGCACTCCTTCTCGTCTCCATGATGTTACCTAGGAACTTCACACTACGTAGTAGCTTCTAACTTCAACTCATCTACCATAATATTTCTAAAGGTACTTCAACCCCTCAATGGCTCACTCTTCCTTACTTGTTGTACTTCACCATTAATCAGCCTCCTACCAATCGTTCTTTGACATCCATGTTTTCCTTCACGTGTCTATTGCTACCTTGCCTCCAAAACTATACCAATTCTCGTGCGTGTTATTTGCCCCATCTTTTCATTAGTAGAAACTTTCTACTCTACCCTCACATCCGCTAGTAATTTCATCAATCTCCTTATGGCACTTCAACCAACTTCTCATAGCATCACATCTCGTTCCCACGACCAGTCAACTAACTTTACTTACTCCCTTATTCCCGTAACCAATCTAAGTTTCAAAACTCCACAAATCTTAATCATTCCTTCAACACAACCTTTAAACCAAAATACATCTCTCTATTCTAATATCTAACCATAAGTATTACTACCCATCTCTATCCTCTTATCCTAACGTTCCCACAACCGCATAACTAAATCAACCATGACGTGTACCAAAAGAATTCCAAACAATCATGTCCCAAAATAAAATATAGGGTAAAACTAACCCTAGCCAAAACAACTGAAAACAAAACGATGTAATCCGAAAGATCAATGGAGTGTGACAACAACAAAAGATAGACTCATCACGATTTGTATTACCAAATTTCAATAACATAAGTAAAGACTAAGAGGAAAGGGGGTTCCTCCAACGCAATCCTAAGCCTCCCAGCTAGCCACTCCTATTCTCACGCTTAACCATATTCTCACCTGAAAGAGACATTAAAACACGTCAACATAAAGTTGGTGAGAGTCATAGGTTTAGACTCCAACTCCAAATCAAATATAAGCTGTAAATAACAACTATTAACAAAAGAACATATGGACAATGTGCTACAGTTATGTATTAACAACTAGCATTCAAGATTAACCAATCACCACAAATCCAAGGCTTCAAGCCTTACCAATAACCACAATTCCAAGGCTCCAAGCCTTACCAATAACCATGGTCCCATAGGCGCCCATACACCTATGAACCAATCCCAAGGCCCCGCCTTGTCAACATCCCCTTGGTACAAAGTCAAACCACAATAACTGAGACGGTACGTGTCCCCCGATCCAAATCATAAACACAATCAAGAATCACATAGCAGTTAATCACATAAGTGCACACACAAGTCCATCACAAACCATAAAAACATTCACAACGTTAGTTACAAAACCATAGAGTGTCTCTTCCATCCCATCTGAAATTCAAATCATAAAAAGACATGGGACTATGAAACTCACCTGAACAAGCTTCACCAAATATCTGTGCTCTAGCAAAAATCTAAACACACAAACGTATACAATCAAGACATGAACCACATACCAAAATGGCTCACCAATCTATGATGGATATATAACCTTATCCTACCACTTAAACCCATTTATATGCCATATGCATCTCATTACACCCCTTTGTAAAGCCCTTAACTTAGTTTAGTTCATAACTCGCTCCATTAACATTAAACCCAAAACTGTCCCGTTTTTCATACTTCAAACTATGGGTCGAACACCCCCTTAACCAAAATAACATGCCATGTAAAAGAAACCCTATGCCCTTACATGTGTTATCTAACTCTCACATTTGGCCTCAATCTTAAAGCTACTGTTAAGGCCTCCATATATATATATATATATATATATATATATATATATATATATATATATATATATATATATATATATATATATATATATATATATATATATATATATATATATATATATATATATATATATATATATATATATATATATATATATATATATATATATATATATATATATATATATATATATATATATATATATATATATATATATATATACTTTTACCTAACCAGAATTTACTGATTTTGAACATATGAAAAGTTTGTTAAGATCAGAGGGTCTTACCCTAACCCATTTGTTTAGCCCTCCTCCAGATCTTTTATTTAACATATAATCTAAGTATCATGTTCGTTTGAAGGTCCAATTATACTCCTAATTACCCTAAACACCTTAAAACATTAATTTAAACCCGACTGATTTCAAAACTCCTTTGACATCCGACTGTTGTAACCTGTTTTTGACCCACTTCACTCCCTCCAATTTAGTTCTCGTTTCTTGCATTTGAAAGGCAACTCAAATACCTTTCCAAGAATACTTGGATCGCATCATGAGAGTATGTATAACTCTAGATATGATCAAAACAAGTGACCTGAAGTTCTGCCCAGTTTTTAAAAACGAATTTAACACAATTAACCTAATTAATTACCATCACCATATATATTTATTAACCCTAATTATTCTTATCATGTTCATATCATTAAATTACATATTTCATAATTAACCAAACCCTAGATCCATCATGTATTGATTGCAAAAGAATTAAAAACAATTTAATTTAAAAGGGTATTGAAGATTTTACCTTAGAATTTTTGAAAGAAAAAAAATTAATGAAGAACCTTAAAACCACCATTGATGCCGACTTGAAGGTAATCTCCAGGGGTTTTATGAAGTATTTTGATTAATAAAAAGTCTTTATATAGTTTCCTAACAAGTCCTTGGCCCATTACAAAAGTCTGGTTCCCCTTTTTCCTTTTTTTCCCTTTTCTTTTTCTTTCTTGCGTCCCAATACCGACTATTATATATATTTTTACATTTTTTCTTTTTATTAGTTATTAATATATTATTAATAATACCTTAATTTACCTTAATTTATTTCAGCAGCTAAAGCCTCCGAAACCTCAAAACCGTAAAACTAGTCAAATTTACGCGTATACCGTAAAAGACGTAAAATATACAGTTTTATAAAAACTCTTGAAATATGAAATAAACGAATTACCTAAGTCCAAAATGACTTAAAACCATCCCGAAAAATACTCCTGTGACTATTACCTCATCCGAGACCTCTAAATGATAAACCTTAAATCGTAAAAATACGATTTTCTATAATACATATACGTATACGTAAAACCACTAAATAACACCATCTTATTTCATAGTCACTACTATGTGAGCTCCTGAACATAAAAACGTCACACATCATTTCACTAATAAGGTACCCCGTACCCGAAAACGATGGCCAAACCACACTCTATTCACACCAAATAACACATAAACACATAAAGATACATAATTTCACAAAATATGCCCAAAATGAAACTAAGTGACGAACACAAACTATGCGGCCACTGTTCATTCGAAACCCATAAGCTCAAATAACGTTAATCCAACCCATCTGTGATGGGCCGGATATGGGTAGTACCCGTGGCCGGGTTCATGACCCGGCTGGGGAATATACGTTATCATGTCCCCACGGTCTAGTTGTTTCAGCCGTAGGCGTAACCTCTAGACTATCCTATGTCCCTTATGCTTTCTTTACGAAAACGGCCGCACAAAAAAAAACTGTTGATCGGGACAACATAAATGAATACATTAATGGTAGGCAAGGTCAAGAGGACTGTTCGGATGTTTTGCTGCAAAAGTGCACCACGTAGGCCCACCCTTGAGCCACACAAAACTGTTATGAGGTGACCCATGGGTCCCTCTGACGTTTCAACTGTGTCAGTAATCCCACCCGTTGGATGGGAGTAGTGGATTACACGTGGCAGTCATCCAGACCACCTCGTAAACTGTGGAAACCCTATAAAACCTTGTTTGCATGACTGTGCACACACACAATTCATACTTTCTACCACCATTGTTGCATTCTCCTTACTTCCTTCCACGTTCTTTCCACGGATATCCGTTATACCAGGTTAGATTACGCGCCTTTCTTCATATATTTATAAACCATGATGAAAGACAACCCCACAATCATGATTGTACTCAATGTATTGTCTACGGAGAAATTTATGGATTTCTGTTCTAATTATTATATTCCTGAAAGCGTACACCCCACCTATCCGGGTGATGGTGAAGCTATCACGGATGCTCCGGCTGGGAAAATAGGTGTATATACACGCCTATTTGACTCGGCCAACTACCATATCCCTTTGTCTAGGTTTCTTGCAGACATCCTGACATATTATGATTTTCACATAACCCAACTGCATTGTATAGGGGCGTGTAAAATCAATCAATTTGAGATCTCATGCCATACATTGGATGTAGCCCCCACCGTAAGTCTCTTTAGGGTCTTCTATATACCACAAATGGTCAATGGCTGGTTATCGTTTTAGAAACGCCCGGGCAATACGCCCATGTGCTATAGCAAGGCCTTAGATTCTCTAAAAAACTGGTACGACCATTACTTCTTTGTAGATGCTAAGGTATTCCCCACGCGGTTTGTATTAAAAACCGTAATCTAAGTAGATTATCCACCCCCAAAAAGCACATACAACAGTAGGGATGTAATGACATTAGATACCCACCGTACATACTTCCACAAAGGCCTGCCAAAGAATTTTTTATGCTTGGTAGGTATTAGCCGTAACTACTTCGGCAGGGAGGACAGATATCTGTGCTTCTTGAACGACCGTAGACAGGGTGGGTATACTTTATTTACCAAACTCATTTGTAACATGCTTCCTATGTAACTGACACATTTGTTTGCACATATCCACAGAGATGAGGCTATTTGGACTTATACGCCAATGAGACCCCTCCAAAGTGAATGAAGGTTCTCGACCATTACGCCAGGACGAGCCACCCCTGCTTGTTGCCACCCAGAATTTAACCGTCCCCCTAGAGGAAGTGCAAGAGCCGCACTCTGATGTGGGAGATACAGGGCTTGAGAAATCACCGTTGGACTTTCTCAACGAGGATGGTGACCAGCCATTGCTGGAAGGTGGTGATGGTACAACCAACAAGATCTCCCCCCCCCCCCCCCCGGCCAAGAAAAACAAGATGACAACATGGAACAGCCCACCGACTCATCCATCAACCGTTTATTTGATAATGAAGATGAAGAGGAGGTGGCCAAGGAGACCGGCACATCGACACAACCAATGCCTGCCTCGAGAAAACGCAAAAGCACTAGGAAGGTTGTGAAAGAGGTGGAAGTGGAGGCGGGAGCTTTTAACGCACCTGTCAAGAGGCTGCACAAAGACCACCCATAATATCAAGAAAGTAGCAGTACAACGGCGCCTCTGATCGTAACAGAAGAACAGGTGGACAAGATTGTTTGGAAGGCTACGCCAGTAAGCGCCGTTGCTCCCACCAACACAGCGCCCACAACAACAGCAACGTAAGTGATACATCACAACGTTTTGTTCTTTATTTTTGTCTAAATAAACAGTACAAAACCTGAATAGACTCATCAATTTATGAAATAACAGAGTAGAACCTACGGGCGTGCCGCATGAGGAGGATGCGACCAGGCAAACATCGCATGTGACACAAGACAAACCACCAACTCCTCCTCCCAAATCTGTAGAGGAACAACAATCTGAGGAACCAGCACCCCGACTCTGCCCGCAATGGAACCTGCCTGAGCTGACGAAGCTAGAGACAGAGGAGGAGTGCAAGGAGTTCATGGATTACTTGACTCCACCCACCCTGGCGCAAGATTTGAATGAGCTGACTCGTGTCGCCCTCTTAGAGCAATTTAATGTGACAACCACACACCAATTGACCATTGGCACAGCCATGCGACATCGCTTTGAGGGCGCGTTGAGCCACATAAGAAGCGCAGACAGGAAAATTGCGCGTAGGGAGAAAATGGTGGAAGATCATGAGCAGACTATCTCCACCCTGCAGGCTAATTTGTCTACAGCCGAGGCTATTATAAAGAAGCAGGCAACCCATGCCACCACGCGTGATGACCGCATTGTGGAACTGGAAGTCGAGGCCTAAGCTCTAAAGGACAAGGTACGCCCCCATCCCACTTATTTCTTCTACGGGAAATTTTTAGACTTGTAGAATAACAATTAATTATTACACCAACAGGTAGCAGCCGTAGAGGCGTCGGCCCAATTGTTGACAAAGGACATGGCTGCCATCACCAAGGAGCGTGATGATCTACGCCTAATGGTGAAGAGCGAGGAGCAGCTGGCTTCGGCCTTTGTGGACTACAGGGTCGAGCATGAAAAGGTCGTGGAGGGGCGTCTATGGGAGTTGGATACACGTGTAGATGCTATGGCCATCGATTTTGACGAAGAATTTTATCCCCACATTCTTACAGCGATTGAGGGCCGTAGATGGATGATAGGATCCGGCCTGAGGTTGGTCGTGAACCAAATTTCAGACTCTCCTGAATTGACCCAATTTTTTGTTGATGTGGTCTCCGATGGGATATACCGTGATAGGCACGAAGGTCTTCTAGCTGGAGCAGAATGGATAAGCTAGGGCAAGGATGTCAAGGACCACGTTTATCACAAGCCCGATGTTGAAAAGAAGATGAACGCGTCCATGGCCGCATTGGACCAAGTCGAGTACCCGTTGCTGGACAAGATTGAGGCACTGAAGGACGCACCCATTGACATGTTTATGGAGCAATTGTGCATAGAGGCAGACTTCAATTCCCAGCTTATGGTTCCCCTGTATGCAGACAATCCTCCCTCGGAGAACCCATGGGCCCTTAAGGGAGAAAGGAGCTTGGAAGAAGCCATTAAGGCTAACGTGGATTGGGCCTTGAGGAAGAAAGGGTGTTGCATTACATGTCGTATCCCTACTGCCGGATCCGCCCATCTTCCACGGTCTGATGGAGTGCCCGTGACAGCGCCGACTATGCATGGTGTGACTTTACTGGCAGGGAGCCATGCCACGCCAGAAGGATCCTCACTCGAGTCATTGGCGCAGCGTAGGAAAGAGCTTGGGGAGTCTATGCTACCACATTGATTGTAATAAACAATAAATTTATTTTTGTAATATTCGTCCGTGGGTGTCCAAGTCATTGAACACTATTTTGTACAACAGTTTGTATTTGTAACTGCTTTGGCCGTGAATGTTCACGGTTCTTTGATGTATTTATTTGAAACTTGTCTTTGTTATATAGATAATTGTATATCCATTGAATATCTATGCGTGATTCATCACGACTTACAATAAAAAACAAGTCTGTATTTTACTAGACGTGCACGGTGTGACTTTATCATGTCCGACCTTTGATGAGGACGGTATGTGGAAACATACTACAACGTCTTGTGAATAAGGTGTCTAGTAAGGACTCTTGGTCCGCGTTGCTGGGGTTGCATCCCTCTTATGCGACTAAGTTGAATTATTAAGTTCACTTAATCCTCTTGCTCCACATGGGAACGTATATTACATGTATGACTGATGAATGCATATGAATGAGAAACAATACTAAGTATACAAGCAAAAATAATCCTAATTATAAAAAGACATATTTTTGCACAAGAACAAGCCGCGGATTTAGCTAGGCACCACGACGTTTTATTATCACGGTTACGTTTTTTGACAGAATGAATAAATCCTAAGACAAATGAGACCTAGAAAATAAAAAAGACAAATACATGGATCTTTCTTGGAGCTGTCTACATCGAAATGTCCATGCGAAGGTCGTATCCTTTTAGAGATAACATTTTTTGAGATTACAGATATCCCAGGTACGGTCCAAATCACGACCCTTCGTGTCACGTAACTTGTACGCCCCTAGCCCCAAAGCCTCTGTGACCGCATACGGGCCTTCACACTTTGAGCCTAATTTCTGAGTGTTCTCCGCACGACTTGCCTCATTTGTACGATAAACAAAATCCCCCGGTCGGAAAGAAACACCCTTAACTTTTGAGTCATAATATAATTTCATCCGCGCCTTAGCCTTAGCTTCATTGATGGCTTCTATCTCCCTCTTTTCTTCTAACAAATCCAGATTGACCCTGAGTTCTTCATCGTTCGTGACGACGTTGACCTCCGCCGTATGGATTGTTGGCATTCCAATCTCGGCTAGTATGACGGGTCATTATAGAGGTATGTTACGACTCTCCTTTATATGGTACATCATTCTCAGAACCATGCATGCATACCAAAATGTTCGATGAAATGCACTTTCATTTTTCACGTCTTCAGGTTAACCGATATACTCGGTCTCACTGGTTAATCCCAAGGACCATTTCCGACCCGTTCTTCGCCACCCTCAAATGTGCACATCTAGCGAAGTTTTTGAACCATTGACATCATATTTGAAAGCCGATGACCATTTATGAAATGCACATTCATATGTTGCAAAAACTATCATTCTTAGTTGCTTAGTCGAGTATTTCAAGTATGAAATGCGGGTCGATGGGATATACATTATATGAAATAGTCAAATAGTAGACGAATGAAAACAATAACTAGACGGCTGTTCAGTACACCGTAGGCTTAGAACTAGCAACATTTACTCAATGTTAAGTCATAAGGTAAACACCATAAATAGTCCTATATTGACTCAATGCAAATAAATCCCATTATACTCTATTAAATTTTACATTTTAGTCCTTGTGATTGCAAAATCTTGCGGCGTCCATCCTTTCACCCAATATTGTTATGTTTAAGGTTATGTTATTATAACGTCTATCCTTTAGGCCAACGAACGTTTATAATAATACTACTGTATTTTTTAAGTAAAAAGTGGTTACTTTATTATCATAAAAAAGTTGAAATTTTTTTACAAACTTTATTAATTTTTGTATATTTTTAAAAAACTTTATGTTTTATTTCTCTTTTTTTTAGAAAAAATGTTTATCGTTTTGGTCACGACTGTCTATAATTGTTTAAAAATTATTATATCTTTTTAATTTTAAAAAATATTTACGATATTATGAACAAGAATAGGGTTTTTTTTTCTAAAATTAACTCTTTTTTTAAATTGAATTTTTTTAACAACTTCTAGAAAATATTTAAAAAATTTCCTTACGAAAAAATTAAAATTTTCGAAGTTTAAAAATAAAAATATTTTTACTTCTTGATTAAAGTGCAAAAAGTTCGGAAAAAGGTTAACTTTTTGTAAAAAAACCCTATTATTTTTCCGAACAATAACATAAAGATTTTTTTTAAAATTAAAATATTTTTTAAATAATTATAAACAGTTGTTGACCAAAAGGATAGATATTGCAAAGAGACGACCTTCAAAATAAACGGTCATTAAGCAAAAGGATAGACTTTGTAAAACTTTTCAACCGTAAGGATTAACTTGTAACATTCAATAGAGTATAATGGGATTTATTTGCGTTCATTAAGCATAATGAGTTATTATGATTAGTATATAAAAGTATTTATGGTGTTTACCCTAAGTGATATACTCATATAGGTCCAGCTAAGTTTGTTATCTGCTTATCGCTAATATTGTTCATGATAAATGTTACTAAATCTATAGACAGGTCCTTTCAAACACAGATTTATTGCATTGATGTGTCCTATGTGAAATACTTGAAAATGACACAAGAACTTTTGAAAGGTGCGAGATATGATACCAGCAAGCTGATATAGAAGAATCTTCCCGGGACATAAATCACCACCCGTATAGGACAATATACTGAAAGCAGGCTCGAACACACCCAATTTAGTGGAGAACATCCTATCGAACCAAGTGAGTCATGTGGCCTACAACATATTCCATAAGATCTCACAACCATAGTGGAAGTAACTATCGTTATAAATAGCTAAATACATGTTGCAGCACCCACCTTAGGAAAAGAGACCCATGACTGTAAGAAACATAAGAGATTACAGATTACAGATTACAGAAGCATGATGTGAATATGATTTCAAAACTTGTACATTTGATGATTGTATAAACGCATTAGCGCCAATACAATTGGTACGCCTATCGCCAGGACAAACTAGAACCTCAGTACTCAGTTGACTGATCACCGTGCTTCTTGGCCATCAAATGTACATTTGATTGAATTATTCATATGTGCCTAACTTATGCTAATCAACCGTGCAATCTAGTACACTATTCATACACCCATAATATTAATTAAACAATCTCAAAATTATCACATAATCACAGATATGGGACAGTGTTTGCCTTGGAAAATCGCAGGCAGGTGCAGAGGAAGCTTCTGGATAGCGATATTCTTCTGTTATCACAAAAACTGCGAGTTACTAGCCTTCAACATCACATGGTTCCATATGACTAACTTTCTATATGCCCGAAGATCTGTTTGCATACTCTTGAACCAGTGCACCAAACAGTGAAGGTCTCTCAATCAACCGTGATGGTTTATCAAATTCTCTCGCGTAACCTATTTTTAATAAGAAAACATATATACAACTCAGTGAAACTCAAAACCCACAAATTCATTAATAAAAATTTAGACGAGAATGAGAGTATTACCGGCATCAATGACTAGAACACGATCACAGTCCATGACAGTTGGTATTCTGTGAGCAATGCTAATAATAGTACAGTCGGCAAAGTCCTCTCGTATGATTTTCTGAATGACAGCATCTGTTTGTGAATCAACAGAAGCTGTTGCTTCATCCATGAACAACAGCCTGCTGTGCTTCAGCATCACCCTTCCCAGACATAGAAGTTGTCGTTGTCCCACACTCCAATTATCACCATTGTCGACAACTAAGGAACAAAATTAATATGTTTAGACACAGATATAAGATTTTTTTTCAGTTTTCTAAAAAGTGTGTTCATAAAGATTTTTCTTCAGTTAGCATGTTCATAGATATGTTTCTATTACCTGCCGAATCTAGTTTGCCAGGTTTTGCAGCTACAACATCGTTAAGTTGGCATCGTTCAAGACTCTGCAAGGTAAGTTCTTGGATCAGATGGTTCAAAACAAATTAACGAAAATAGATTGGACATCGTTGCCTACAAATCCATGGAAACAGACAAATAAATTTACCCTCCATATCTCTTCGTCAGAATGTTGACCAATCGGGTCGATATTGCTTCTCACAGTGCCTTCGAAGAGGATTGGTTCTTGTGGAATGATCCCAAACCGAGACCTGAGGTCATGTAGTCCAAGGGTTGAGATGTCGATGCCATCAATGATTATACTTCCACCAGATGGCTCCACCAACCTAAACAGAACCTGTATCAAAGTTGATTTCCCACCACCGGTTCTACCAACCACACCAATCTTGTCACCTCCTTTAATGCTTAAGGTAATTCCTTTAATCACTAGAGGCGTGTTTGGACGATATCTAACCTGTACTCACATGCAAACAATCAAGACCTTCAGCTGAGATTACTTTTACAATGGTCACGTGTTTAATTCTGGATTGTAGAAATATATATTATTAAATTACCTGCAAATCTTTGAGCTCTACATTGCCATGCGACGGCCAGTTTGAAGGAGGGGCATTATCTTTTTTCACCCATTCTGCTTCTGATGGTATTTTGATGAACTGTTTAATCCTTTCAACAGAAACCATTCGGTTTTCGACGAAACAGCTCATGTATAAACCAAAAAACAGCACACCATTGAGTGACAATCCATATGATAGCGATAATCCAACGTTCTCTGATCAAGAGCAACCATTTATAAATTTCCTCAATAAGAAAAAAGAAAAGCTAACAGGAACTTTAAGTGAAATATACCTGGTTTAATGATACTGCTAGGTAACACGATCATGAACACAGTGGAAGCACAAAGAAATAAGCTTCCAAGAAACTCCAAACGGAAACCTAACCACCCGTTGGATCCATTATTGTGGAAATCCATTCTCAGGTTTCCGTTCACACGTTCAACGTTTTCTTGAACAAAGCTATCCTGCTTCCTAAAACACCTAATCGTCATAACGCCAGAGATGCTCTCTGAGAAATGGTGAATAACAGGTGCTTTTGTAATTGAGTCGAGTCGTGTAATTTCACGAGATGTTGCAAGATAGTATCTCTGAAACAATGAGGGCGCAAAATCATTTCGATTCATAATAAACTATATCATATGCCAACTCCTTTAAAACAAAGGAAACATACCCGATACCAGAAATTGAGCCAGCCAAGAGGAATCAGTAGGAACACAGTTGGCCAAGCGTATTGACAAGTGATGATTATAATACCAATTACTGTTATGAACATGGTAATACAAAGGCTCATCATAAACGGAATGAAGACATCCATGTTTGTTTGGTCACTTGATGCCTGAAAAAATCAAACGTACAATCATAAGCTGTTTCTTTATATGTTTGACTGTCTAGTGCAACAAAAGTTTAGTGGGAAAGTAAGATTTTAAGAAACTTTACCCTACTAAGAATTCTTCCTGAAGGTGTAGTGTCAAAAAATGACATTGGAGCATGAAGGATGCTGTGAAGAATCTGTTTGAAGAAACTCTGGGAAGTTTTAAGGCCGAGGATTGTTGAAGAGATGATTCTGCCAGTTACCAAAAGTAATGAAAGACAGGCTATAGCTGCATAAACTTCTATAAACAGCGAAGGGTTGAAAGAGGAAGCACGCTCATCAGCAGTTTCATAAGCCAACCAGTAATCGCTTGACATCTGTGCGCCTTGCCACAAGAATGCAAACAATAAAACAGTGATCACACCCCACCATCCAAAAGCCTCAGTCACGTAAACCTTATAGACGTTCAAGCTGATTCTTCCAGTTTCCCTCTCCTCTTCTTCGATTAGTTTTGATGTTCCCACAGTAGAAGTAGATTTTGATCGTTCTAAAGCCTTTTGATCTTCTTCCCTGGGATTTTGACTAAGAGATTTTCGAAGAGGTCTAGGGGAGGTGCTATCCGATGTTGTAGGTTCCGTTTCTACTAGTTGCATAGACGTTTCGTGGGCGGAAACTAAATCCTTAAAACCCAAGCCAGATTCTACTAGTTCATCGTACTTTCCTGATTGAGCTATCATCCCATCTTGCATCACCTGACAGAGTTCAAGGTAAATATTTTAAAACATGATGAACAATTTAAACCCTAAAATGCATAGTAAGATCTGAGCTTATGATACTTACTAGTATCTGATCAACATTATGTAGGAAATCAACTTGATGTGTGACGAGCAAGATTGTCTTGTTTCGGAGGACGCCCCTTACACACTCCTACAGAAGAAGAGAACTGTAAGAACTTGAAACCCAAAATGGTGTATACGCTTTTATCCTACTATGATTACCTTAAATAGTTGTGAACCGGTGTGGGCATCAACTGCACTGAAGACATCATCAAGAAGATAGATGTCACAATCTTGATAAACAGCTCGGGCAAGTTGAATCCTCTGCTTCTGACCACCACTAAGGTTAATCCCACGCTCTCCAATTTCAGTCTGGTCACCGAATTCCATCATTTCCATGTCCTTCTCTAAGCAACAGTTCTTGATTACTTCCTTGTATTTTTGTCTATCCATTGGTAAACCGAACAAAATGTTCTCTTGGATCGTCCCATTTTGAATCCATGCTGTTTGTGCAACGTATGCAGTGCTCCCACAAACCCTCACCTGTTATAACATCAACTACATAGTTTACAACATGTTCCCCTGAATTTTTTGGTAGCAATGATATGTTATTGAGATTAGTAGTACCTTTCCGGAGATTTTGTGCATTTCTCCAATAACTGATGCCAAAAGAGATGATTTCCCGGAACCCACTGTCCCAACAATTGCTGCGAGTTCACCTTTCTTAACCTCGAAGTTCAAATTCTTGACTACAGGTCCTTCTGCAGCTTCATCATCCCAGCTAAAAGACCCATCTATGACCTCAACCGCTGTGTTGCCGCTGCAACCCTCCTGCCTCTCCACCGCTCCATCGTTCAACTCCTTACTCAACATGAATGCATCCAATCTTCCCAGTGAGATCATGGCCTGAGAAATGGAAATCATAGATTGGGGAAATGTCCGAATTGGCTCTTGCAAGTTCTTGAACAACGACGTGGCAGTGAACACTGTCCCTGCATCAAGTGGGATACCAAGCCAAATAGCGCTCCCAAACGTGAGTGAAGAGATGAACAAAGGGGCACTCCACAAAATAATCAAATTTCCACCAATGGAATACATGAATTTGGTTAGCCATCCGTATTCAGACTCACGAAACGCTTGAATCCTCTTGTTGAAGTGTTCTTCCCATGCTTGGAACTTAATTACCCTCATGTAATTAAGCATCTCGTTAGTAGCTTTCATCCTGGAATCTCGGTTTTGCATTATATTAAACTGAAACTGGTTGTTCCTTTTAGTACCCAAAATAACATAAAGCAAAACAGCCAAGATCCCGGCCAACGCTACCAATGATGGAACACCAATGTAATTGTATAGAATAACCAACGCCACCGTAATTTGGACTGGCATAAGCCATATAGCATGCAGTTGAAGCATCATATCACCAAGCTGTTGAGTATCTACAGCCATGTAGTTCACAATCTGTCCAACACCATGTGATTGTCGAGCTGAACATGAGAGGCGTAACCCCTTCTTGTATAGAGAAGTAATCAGTGTGGAACGGATCAACATTCCAAGCTTCTGAGAATTGAAATTGAACTGGTGTGATGACAAAACTTCAACAAATTTAGCACAGAGAAGGATCATTATCAAGTAATATCCCTCGTACGGTGAGGTACTCTTCCCGGCAGTGAAATCAACAAATCTTTGGATCAACAGAGGGCCAACATACATAACGCAGAGCCTTATAAGTGCAAGGAATGCGGTGAAGGCAATATGTTTCCAGAAACAACGAAGCAATGCGAGTCTAACAGGATGTTTCGAGTTTTCTTGAGGCTTAGGCCAATTCGCTTCAAAAAGCTCTGACATTTTCTCTGCCCGATGCTCTGGTGAAAGAGCTGGGATGTCCTCTAGCTGCAGAGGTGTGGTGTACCCTTTCTGCAACAAAGGGTTCATCCATAACCAAAAGACTCTTGATAGGATTGATGCTGATGCCCATCCACTCACATTCGACGACTTATTTAGCTCATCAACCTGTGATACTTTACCATTGCCATTACTAATAACATGGCCATTTCCATTTAGTGATTCAGCTTCTGATGTCACTATGATTCCAGTTGATCCGGTTACAGATACAACCAACAGGAAAACCGAAAATGGTAGACATACCAATGAAATGATGTCTTCAGACTCGAGAACTAGAGTGTTTCCTGTACCAGAAACTAAACGAGCAAGACCAGAAGAAGCTAATAGAGCAATGACAATGAAATTAACTACCCCAAAAACACGAAGAGTGGTTGGGTGAGTCACAGCTTGAAACCTCTTCTCATGAATGATCAAAACAGTGATCACAAGAAAAGAAAACGCTTGAATCGACCAACTTATTCCATCTATCAACTTCCATGGCATATGGGTATATTTTGTAAAAGCCAAAACCGCCGAAACAATAGATAAAACTATTAAGACCGCCGTCACAAACAAAGACAACTTAAACCGAAGATTGGTATTGACAACGACTTTAGGTTTACTAATAAGAGGTTCATTCACACTGGACGTGTTCCTTGAGGTGAACCTGGAACACATCTTTTGGATAGCGAAAACGAATAGTATGAGCAAGAAAACGACATCAATGAAGGATAGAAGCACCCTTTGAGGACACGGAGACATAAAGATGAACGCCAACCATTGAATCGCTAGCGTAATTCCTGAAGCATCTTGTGCCACAACAGAACTCGAAGAACAAGAAACAGAATCCATCCAAGATGAACTAAAAATCATCTTGGATTTCCGAAAATCCCACAAATAGTTTCTCAGTCCACAAAATCCAACAATCTTTCACCCTGAAACATAAACACATTCCACAAATAAATAAATAAACTATGAAACCAAACAAAAAAAAAAAAGAAAATCAAAGATTCTGGTTTGTTACATAAAGACATAAACCACAGATAAAAAAATAAACACGGATCCTATAGTCCTATGTTACTTACGTCACGTGAATATACTGATAAACAGAAAGATATTTTCAAAATCCAAAATTCAGATTAATCAATTTGATGCATGTAGGGATGTAACACACGTTGGCCATATAATTCCAATGTAAACTATTTTAATACCATATCTATATTTAGAATTTAAGAACATGCATTAAACATATATAAAATACAAGAACAAACGAACTTGACTTAGTTATGGATGTTTTCTTATCTACTCATTTTCATATAGTTCACTCATAAAAACACGCATTTTAATAAAAACATTACTTTTTAGTTTTATTTCTTACTTTTTATACCATAATAATTTTATCTTTAACCAATTATTTATAACGTTTTAATTTACAAATAAGGTGATACGGTAAAATTAATCTATATTTTTTATCTATTTTTAAAAATAGACTATTATTACTAGTAACTTAGACTATAATTATGAGACGAAGATAATAATAAACATAATTAGTACTAACAGTTTTATTTTAATTAATTAATCAATTAAAAATTTTGTTTTAAAGATTGTAATGAACTTTAACAAAAAAATAATACAAATAAAATTTGATTAAATTTTCTTATACTATATTTTTAGCAACGGACAATAGATAATCTATCTAATCTAATTTCAAAGAAGTAAAGAGTACTGACGTGTCATAATAGATACTCACATGTTTCCAAAGTGATAGAGACTCTCCATTTTTCATAAATCCAAAAGAAATAAAATTCAAATGTATAGAGTTATTTCATTACTTTATTCCATTTTATAGAACAAACTAATGCAAAAGCTTTACTTATGTATAGTTTGACATTTTCTGCTATACGTCTTTGAGTTCTTTCGTTTCGAAATTATATTTCTAAGAGTATTATTTTTGCACGTCTTAAATTAACGTTCATTTTCAAAAATAAATAAAAAATATAGACTACTCCTTCCGTCCCATAATTATAATTCAATGAAAAAAAACATATAATTTACAATTTCTTTATTTTTTTTAATAATATTTCAAGTAAGAGTGATAGGTAAACTTAAACTATATTTTTATATATTTTTTAAAGTAGACTATTAATTATGAAACCTAGGGAGTATATCATAAAAAAGTGTCACTAAAAAACCGGATAGTTTCACATTTTCTGCTAAAAATTATACACCGTGTTCATAATCTGTTTCAGTAAGCCTGATATCATCAAAAAAAAAGTGTGACTAAAAAACCGTACACATTGCTAAAAAGACTATACGTGTCCGTATGTCACTAGTTCATGGTCACCAGAAGCTATTAAGTTTACATGATGCATAAATAGATGTAACATAGAGTTGTAAGTAAGATTTCTAACCTTTGTTCTTCTGGGTATGAAATGAAAGGATGTGAGAGTTGAATGATAATGGCGGTGCAAATAAATAAACTTAAACAAATACTGATGGTATAAGTAGAGAAAGCTAGGAAGGTAGATTTTGTGGTTGACAATTATGGTTTAGATAAAATAATAAAATATGTTTTGGGGTGAAAAAGTGGGACACTTCATATTTGACTTCATTGCTTACGTTGTGTTATTTTGAATTGTGTTTGAGCTGTTCACATCCTCACGTTGGACATCTACCTACTTCTACTTTGTGAGTTGTGTTAAAATTAATCGTACAATTATTGGCACCTTTTCACGAATATTTGCGCGGTATTTATTACTCTAGAAAGAATAAATGCCACCTTCTTTACGTCCCACCAAACAGTCGTCCATACAAGAATGGTGAGTATAGATTTGCACATTGGAGGTTGTTTGTATGTAAATTTTTGTAGTATCTCATTAAAATGAAGGTTTGGAGGTGTGTTTTAGGGATTTTCAGCACATCAACTTCATACCATGAAAAACAAAATTATTTTTTTCTTAACCATCGCAGCACTAGGTGTTTTTCGACACGTCAACTTCATATCATACACACAAATATGGTTGTAAAAGAATAGAATATTCATTGAACATTCATGAACGGTTTCGTATAACGTTCGTTTGTGTTCATTTATCTATCAAATGAAAGAACGTAAACAATATTATACGTTCGTTTAGTTAAATGAATGAACAACAACAAAAGTCATGTTTAGTCATTATTTTGGTGAACGTCCAATTATTCGATTCACTAGTAATCACTTATGTGTTTATTTTCGTCTATGACATTTTTTATTATATAATTTTTTATTTAAATATAACGAAACTATTAAAATACCATATTGTTTATATTTGATGTAAACTTTATGTTTATTTATTTTCGTTCATTTATGTTTTTTTAGTGTCGTAATGAACGAACATGAACAACCTTATTTCTTATTAAACGAACATGGACAAAAGAAATTGTTTGTTTAAGCGGTAGTATCGGATTATTTATTCGGCTAAAATTAAACACGCGAACTTGAACAAGCTACGCTCATGTTCGCCCAATTCGTTTACAGTCATACACACAAAAAACAATAAATAACACATTCTCTAACCTAATCTCTCTCTTCTTCTTATTTCACAAATATAGTGTCACTCAAGAGCTAACCAACTGGCTTAGCTCAGTTGGCCAACAAGGTTCCACTAAGTGATTTCTTTGGGGGAGGTACCCTGGAGGTCTTGGGTTCAAGACCTGCCAAAGGCCTCTCAGGATAAGCGGATAAAGAGTTTAAGTTAACTAGACGAGGGTTTGAAGAAGACATTCATCCGCTTGGATGTCATTGCACGACTCGACCCACTAACCACTAACATTTTCCGTTCTAAAAAAAGTGTCACTTAAGAGCTTTTAGCAAATACGCTATCGAACATGGAAGATCAATGAACACACACGCGTGTTTGTTGAGACATGTGAAACCCCCAACCAAGTTACTAGAGGAAGTAACCTTTACGTCTATCCACACTACACGTTTGCCAATATTACCTGAATCCTAGTTCAAGACTAGCGATGATCGAAAACCGAGTTCTTGGTATACTAAGAATATCAAAGCTCGAAATCCCTTACATGAGGACTCTTGGATCGGCACAAGGAAGAGAGAAAGACAAGAATGGGATACTTGAATGAGAAAACTCATGGAAAATTTTTAGTGAAGGATTAGGGCCTTAAATTTTACTTTTTGACTACTTTAATTATTATGTACATTCACATATCAATTAAGGGCTAATGGTTAATTATTTGTAACATAAGCAATAAACGACCATTAAGTGTTATATATATTATAAATATACACTTATACTATTATATTCTAGCATGATACTCGTTCGATCGATGATGGATACCTTGCGATAAGCAGAGAATAATAAAAAGAATATAATCTCAATCAGGCCTCAAGTTCACTCATTTTTGTAGGTTTCAGTCGGTTCATTTTTTGGAAGAATTTAATTTGTTAGCTTAAACCGGAGGCCACTCATGTTGCCTCGGTTGAACATGTTTTCGGACGACTTTTGTAGATATATACTTTTACTATTATACAATGTGAATATAAAATTGTATTTTTAAGTAATGTGTTATTTTCATTATATATTAATATGTATTATTTATTTTTATTTTTAAGTGTGTACTAATAATTATGTATTAAATAGTTTTAATATGAGTATTAAACTATGAGATTTTATGTATTGTTGTTTTAAATTTTTAGGTTTGCTTTGGTTATACACAACACATTAGTATGTGTAAGTTGAAATTTCACGTATTATATAATTAGAAAGCCTAAATGTTTTATACGTAATATAGATACTAGTAGAGTGATGACGTATAGTCCTTATTCGTGTTGAATAACACGACCCACGGGTACTACCCGTATTCATTGGGTATGGATCATTACTTCACAGCGCGCGCGGCCTAGGAGGCCCGGGAAGCCGCTGTCGCACAACGGTTTATTACTTAGTCGTGCCCTCGTCGCACCGCGACAGGATTAGACAAAATATAATCTATCTTATAATTATATTCGCCTAAGGAAAAGGGATATACCCTTACCTTAGTTATGCGATAAGGATCAAACTAATTTAGGTCATTATCTCTTCCTTAGGCCGCAAGAGTAGGAGAGGCCAACCAGGACTCTCTCGGGTATAAAAAGAACCCCCGAGGTTCCACAAAGGTACGATACACAATACTCAAAAACCCTCACTTATACTCAAACCAATTACTTACTCTCACGCTGGAGTCTAATCGTGGGACACGTACCTACGGTAAGCCTAACGGTGTCTATTATTTAGTATGCAGGGTCTTCAAACAAGATTCACTTGGTGCAAGAGCCAGAGTCCACAAGACCCCGAATTAAGCCTAATTCGGGTCAAGCACGGTCCTTCCAACTTTTGTATCAACGAGTTGGCGCCATCCGTATGACCCTATACTAAACCCTGAGTAATGACCAAAAGTGGCGCAAAAACCCGTCCCACCCAAATGGTGGACCTAAGAAACCACAAGGGCCACCCCTGGGATTCGAATCACTCAACAATCCGGGGCGGGTGCTGGGAGGAAAAGGACCACAAGTGCCTATTCCCCCACTAATCACCCCTAGCCCACAGGTGGCAGGAGATGCATCGTCCTCACGCGAAACTCCCGATGTACCTTGTAGCGAGGCATTGAATGCAAGGACTGAGTTAACGCTACAAACTACAGTAGAGAATCCTCATATACCTGACCAAGACATGAGCGAATACGTCGCAAAAAACTTCGCAGCTTTGGTGTCGCTCATGAAAGTACAGATGAAGACAAACCCAACAAGAGATTTAAGGAACAACCAAGATTTCGATAGAGAACTTAGAGCTCTGGAGGGGTTAAATCCTAAAAAGGAATTTCGAAAAAAAAGGAGGAAGCAGAGAAGGGAAGGGGAACCGGACATGTCTACGCCCCACCCTGATGTGCCACTCATCGAAGACGCACCATCTCCATATAACTCTGATGGCTCAAGGGAAAAAGATGCTTTCATCACGCCAACAAACAACAGCCGACACACAAACGTGAAGGACCCGCTAGGACCTAACCCAAGGGGAACCAACACGTTGATCGAGGCATACCCGCGTCGGCGAAGTGGCCTCAGAAGACTGGGTTCATTAGAGGGAAGCTCATCCCCAGAATCTTACGAGCAGGAACGAAGCAGAAATGCTAGGAAACCCCAACGAGAAAAAATTTCAAGTGAAAACTCCTCGAATTCTAATTCCAACTATCACCATCCACGACGCAGGAGGATTGTTTCTTTATCCTCTGATACCTCTGAATCATATTACTATGACAGGAAATGTCGCAAGACACCCAAGCAACCAAGAATGCGCAGCGAGGAAGAATGGTCTCTCCCGTGGCGTCGCGACAAAGGAAGTGCGTTCTCAAAACGCGTAACCATATTCAAGGATAACAAAAAGAGACGAATGTCGTCCAATGTCAAGACCTATGATGGTACGACAGATCCGGACGATCACCTAAAAGTGTTTGAGTCCCAAGCAGGGATTGACAAATGGCTAGAAGCTGTGTGGTGCCACATGTTCAACTCAACACTAATTGGAAACGCCCGAAACTGGTTCGACCGACTCTCACGAAGAAGCATCAACGGATTCGAAGAACTAGGGAGAGCGTTTAGAAGGAACTACGTCCAGTAGAAGAAGTGCGACCAAAGTCCTGTCTCACTCGCAAGGGTCAAGCAAAGGCACAATGAAAGTTTGGAAGATTTCATGGAACGCTTTAAATCCGAATGCAACCAGATTAAAGAATGCCCAGAAACTTTGAAAATCTCAGGGTTCCTTGCAGGAATCTCCAACCCGGATTTGATAAGAAAATTAAACGACAGGACCCCAGAAACTTTTGACGGAGTAATGAAGATGGTCAGAGCGTTTATCCAGAAGCCGCAACAGCAGACAGCAGGCAGATGACTTCGAGTTAAAAATTCCAAGATCAACCAATGAAGCAGCCATACGGACAAAACATTAGCCGTACCCTAGACTTTCGCAGTACGACGAAGCCTGGACGCAACAACAATAATAAGTTCACTCCACTGCAGAAAACGTCCAGGGAGATATTCCTATCTGAAGGCGCGAATTTCCCAAAACCCAGTCCGATGACCAGTCCGGTAGACAAAAGAGACAACAACAAGCACTGTGAGTACCACGATGATAAGGGCCACGCTACCGATGAGTGCATCCAACTGAAAAGGTACACCGAGAGCCTTGTCAAGGACGAAAAACTGAACCATCTCATAAGGGACTGAAGAAAGGGTGCGGATGCAAAGAAAAGTGAAATCAAAAAACAGAAGGAAAAACCCATAACCATTTATATGGTACAAAGGGGCGAGTCCCATATGCAGAGAAGAACGATCCAAGAATTCGCCCACGACAAGGAGATATCGTTTCTTTTCCTTACTAATATGGACTATTGGATCAGATCATTATCAGTCGGCATAACCCTCGGAATCCATGTCATACGCGACATGTGTGTCGACGGGGGATCGGCAGCGAACATACTGAATGAGCATTGCTTCACACAGTTGCATATGGAGATAAAGAACGAGTGAAAAGAAACCTCATCCGTGCTCACAGGATTCAACAGCGACAAGACCCGACCATTAAGACATCTCTGCACACAAGTAACGATATGAAGCGTGGGTCACTCGACAACTGTGTGGATGGACTTTTTGGTCGTACGATCCCACTCATCATACAGTGGCATCATTGGACAGCCAGCACTCTTAACGTTGCGCGATGTGCCTTCCACAATACATGTTATGCTTAAATTTCTAGTACACAATGGAATAGTTACCATCCGCAACAAAGATGCAATCGAAGGGAGAAATAGCGCATCCACCCACAGTAGAAAGAGAAAGAATATCGGGTAAGGTGAGCGCAGCACAAAATCCAATTCATATGCAACTAGAAGAAAGCATAGCTCAGAAAGCTACCAGGTGATACCAAAGAAGTATAACACATTCAGGGGCGCAGGATCATCAACGAATCTCCCATGGGTCTTACTCTCGACAGGTTTCGCGTGAAAAGGAGGGCCAGATGCAGGCTTCGTCCTCATAGAACAGGGAGATATACAAATCACGCATGTGCTACGTTTCGAATTTAGCGCTACGAATAGCGAAGCGGATCATGAAGCCCTAATAGCTAGACTAGGGTTGCCATTAAGGATGGACGTAAAAAACTTAAAGGCTTACATATACAACCCCTTACTAGCAAATAGGGTAGCAGGGTTATGCGAACCCCGAGGGAGCACGCTAATCCAGTACACGCGAAAGATAAGGGCCATGGCCTGACAGTTCACCGACTTTGCTATACGAGAGGTATCAGAAGAGAATAGCGCAATGTCAATGTCCATGGATCGTCTTTTAATCGTAAGCATGGACAATCCCCCTAAGAAAGTACTCGTTGATCTCATCTTACACAAATCCATACCTACAAAATCAACACCCATAGCTGATAGGGAGGAGTCACCCACATGGATGACACCGATCATAAACTATCTGACAAATAATGCACTACCGAGCGACAGTATAAGCGCCAAACAATTGCAGAAAAGAGCAAGACAGTTCAATGTCGTGAACGGGGTTTAAGAAATAAACACGCGGTCGAAAGCTACAATGTCTAGGACTCAAACAAGCGCGAATAATTATGGAGGTCGCACACAAGAAGGCATGCCAGCAAGGTCCAAGAGCTATGGTAGACGATGTTTTGCGCTCAGGCTACTATTGGCCCTTCATGCATAAGGACGCCCATAAAAGAGCGGTGTGATGTTGCCAATGCCAGACACTTGTCGACCATGGAGTAGAACCCCACATGACGTCTTGGAGGGCGCCAGAAGCAAACATAGATGAAAGAGGAGTCCTTCCAAGTCTAGGGTGTACACTAAGTTCTTTCGCCACAACGGTGGGTAGCATTGCACGAAGAGTAGTAACAATGCTCCCATCACGAACTGATAACCAACAGGAAACAAAAGGAGTCATCACTCTGTCGGTTAAGATTAGTCACCGGCAAGCTACGACAGACGAACAAGGCTGACAGACACAGGGAACACAAGGTGCACACCAACGTAAGGATGTCTGGAGGATGCCCGCCGCAGCAGGATAGGCACACACAGTCACGCGCAGTCGCTATTTAGTCAAGCAACGCAGGATTAGGAGCAAATGGAGGATAACAATGGGCTCAAACAATATTATCTTTAAGCCATCGCAACACCAGCATGGGTCACTACCTCGGCTGTAGTCAGCCCCCAATAAAGATCCATGTATTTTTAAACACTTGCCAAAGTATGAATAAAAAATATGCGGTCCCTAGCTAGTTCTGTAGTTCAAGTACTTTTTTTCTTTTTCAATAATGAGAAATTACGCATAAAGTATTCTACCCTCTAAACATATATATTTGGCCCTCAGCGTACATGTACAATAAACGTTTCCAGGCGAAACAAGAGGAATAAGTTTAACCTACTAATTAAACTTATGTAAGAGGGATGCAACCCCAGTGTCGACGGATCATGTATCCTTTGTTAGGCAGCTTACTAGAAGACGTTGTAGTAAGTATGGCATTCCTCACATTCCATGATGGATATGCACAAAACACAGTGTGTACGCCTAACAAACACGTCAAAATCAATGACATCACTTATGGTAGTAGTGGCACGCCACACGTGATGAAATTTCAAATCACCCATAAGTTTAGAGATACACTTCACTGAATGTACTCATAAATAGGCATTTATATGCACAATCTCAGGCGTGGGTACAAAGACCTGGCAATACTTCCTTTACATTTGCATTATGCGATATATAGAGATACATGACTTTAGATATAAATCGTAAAAAAAACTATACACATGGATTATAGAGTTACAAATAATTACATGGTGGCAAGATATGCCTTACAACAAGTCTGCATTAGAAAGAGATCTTTTCAGCTTCCGGTGTAACGGGTTTAGGAAAGCGCGACGTTCCGCCCAAACTTCCCTCATGTACTGCAACACGCGCACATCCGATACTCTAATTGATGGCAGACTCACCTGCACGCCATCAGATCGACTAGGGTGCGCCAGACCCATCCCAATTGCAGCACTCCTAGTAGAAGTCTTGTTCTTCTTGATGACACACCCTGCATGGCGCTTTAACACCCTTTCTAGCGAAACCATATGCACTATACCATCACTAGAGGAATAAATAGGAACTCTTAGCTGAGAGACGTCTGGGTTGACGCAATAATCTTGCTCATTCTCTGCGCCCTCTTCAAAATGCTTAGCTAGAGTAATTCCTGCCATGGTTACGCTAATTAGATCATCTTGGTTCTTCTCAACAACGTCAATAAAAGGCAGATCACATTATTTCAACACCTGATAGGCAGTGTCAAAATTTCCTTGAGCCTGTGGAGTATAAAGGAACACATCCCCTAACGGTTTTGTCAGTAAACCATCCCTAAAGGCGCGCTCTATATCAAGACTTTGCCTAGCACTTGGGCAGCATTCAGAATATCCGAAGCGGCTGCGTGAACATTGAGTGAGTCTAGAGCGCCCTTGGTGACTAAGGGAAGGATGTATCTAACCAACCAGTGCTTTTTTGCTCGCACAGCTGATAAATGTGGATACATTTCCTCATCAAAATCGGTGCTTAAGTGCCTCAGGACTTCCTCTTTCTTTTTGTTGGCACTCGGCAGAAAAATTCCCACAGTTGTAGTAAAAACATCCATGCATTCCTCAAGTCTGGCCATGGCTCAACGATTGTCATGTTCTTGTTTCTCGCGCAGATGATGCTCTCGGTTTAAAGACTCTAGCAGTGGCACTTTCTCAACCTCAAGATACTGTATAGAGCCAGCGTTTAGGCTAGAGACCCCTCAAAGACGCGCTAACTCCACTTTGGCACAAACCAATTCATTATTTTTCTCCTCTAGAGTTCGGGGAAGATTGAGAGAAACATCTTCAAGGCGTTGGGAGAGATGCATTATCTTCTTGTTCAGATGGGATGATAATGTCACCTCCCGTGATGCACCTGTTGTCAACTCTCTTAATAACACCTCATCATATAGCTCGTCAAGGTGCTAGGTGCGCCCGGGTGGAACAAGGGACTTCAGGAAATTTTCGCAGCCAGACCTATTGGTCAACGTGTAGGATCGTGTACACTTCCACTGAGGTAGGAACTCGCCAGCCGAGGCAGCGTTGGTGGTAGCCTTGTGCGTGGCATCCTTAGGACTGCAAATTTATAGTAGGAAAAGTTAAAAGTCACTCTCTTATTCTACGACAGAGTAACATGACAGGACAGCAAGTGTGGTACCTCGAGGTGATGGTTTCTGTACAAGGCTTTAAACGCGAGCCCAGTGAAGCAATATGAGTACGAGGCTTGGTAATTCGTGACCTAATCCTCTTCGGAATCCCCTCAATAGGCGAACAGGGTAAGATCTTAAAACCGGGAACATGAATTTATTGTCTTTGTATGGACCAACGGTTGAGCTACCTTCAGGAGTCGCTCCCTTGCCTTCTAGGTCCTCTGTTTCTTTAGAAGATGTTTCTATAGTACAGGGCACACTTCGAATATGGGTCACGTTAAGTGCGACAACTCCCTCTACACCCATATTGATGTCAAGAGAGGGAAGTTCGAGGGCCATAGTACGCTAACAGTACTCCACCCACTAGCGAGCTCATTAGGGGTACATGGCCGAGGGCACATGGTTACGTCGCAAGGACGTTCGCACTTCACGAGTTGCGAGTAAGTTATTTCTACAAAAATAATATGTCAAGTTAAACATATGCATACGGATACAGTTACACTCGATGTATGAGGATGGAATTATTACCGTGGCCAAAGTCGTCATAATACTGTGGAAGATGATTCAACGGCATGGGAGGATTATAACTTAGCCCTAGGGAGTACAATAGTGATTCAGGGAATTCTTGCATTGGTATCCGGTCAACATCTATCTTTTACGCATTTGCCTTGCTATATGTACCAGGGATTGGACGCTCATCTTTTATCATGGTCTGCGGAGTAATGAAGGCATATTCAAATGGGAAAACAACCTTATCTATCCAGAAAAACTTGTTGTTCCATTTCTTCAGCGAATCTATCTTTGTTTTATAGCACTGAAGTTGACCAGGTCGTTTGGCGAAAGATACCCATCCGTTAATCCAGGATGGACGATAGAAGGAACGGAATAAATTTATTGTTGGATAGATGTTCTTCAAACGGTAGTTTATCTCAAAGTTGGAAATTTTGCTGCCCCGATGCAATGTAACTGTGACATATGGATGATGTAGAAGCTTAACACGTCAATAAGGAAGCGTCGTAGGGGAATACGGTTCTTGGTAAACTCAAAGAATCTAGTGTACACACCAATCTTACCTGGTGGATAGCTTCCAATATGCATTTGTGGATCTGGTACCGTGGGATGTAGGTATGTGGAATTATGATATTTGGTGATGAACTGGGAGAGCTCTTGCTCGGAGATACGGGCTTCTACGTTGAATAACTGAGAAACCATTTTTTCTTATTCAAAAGCGCCAGGTGCTGGTTTGTAGATTTTTTTCTATGAATGGGTATTCTTTGAGTTTTGGTAATGGAGGAAGATGAGGTTGTGGAAATGAAGAAGACCGATAATTGGTACAATGCATATTCGTGCTCTAATCAAAGGATGTAGGATCGTGCGACATGTGTAGAACTTTTGTTTCATCCAACGGTGCTGATAGGCTTATTTTGTATGACGTGTTTAAAACCTTTCCCAGTTTCCAATGAAGGTAGGTGTTAGTGGATTGTGACATTGATGGTTATTGACAAGATTCTTCGAAATATTTATTTGGCAGACACTTGCGGAAGCACTTATTTAGGCAATAGATCATTTCGTCTGGAGGCTTTGTCGATTAGTAGTCTAGTAGCCGTGGTTAGGACCTGCGACCACTAGACTGGGGGGGACATGATGACGTATAGTCCCTATTCGGGTTGAATAACATGACCCGCGGGTACTACCCATATCCATTGTGTATGGATCATTACTTAACAGCGCGCGCATGACCTAGGAGGCCGGGTAAGCCGTTGTCGCACAACGGTTTATTACTTAGTTGTGCCCTCATCGCACCGCGACAGGATTAGATAGAATATAATCTATCTTATAATTATATTCGCCTAAGGAAAATGGATATACACTTACCTTAGTTATGTGATAAGGATCAAACTATTTTAGGTCATTATCTCTTCCTCAGGCCGCAATAGTAGGAGAGGCCAGCCAGGACTCTTTCGGGTATAAAAGGAACCCCCGAGGTTCCACAAAGGTACGATACAAAATATTCAAAAACCCTCACATATACTCAAACCGGTTACTTACTCTCACGCTGGAGTCTAATTGTGGGAAACGCGCCCAAGGTAAGCCTAACGGTGTCTATTATTTAGTGTGCAGGGTCTTCAAACAAGATTCACTTGGTGCAAGAGCCGGAGTCCATAAGACCCCGAATTAAGCCTAATTAAAGTCAAGCACGGTCCATCCAACTTTTGTATCAACATAGAGTAATATCTAAGTGTAAGTGTGTGGCTCCCATATGCTCATGTATCTCTAGCCGTATAAATATCCATATGACATGAGCACTTTCAAACACATATAGCCTCAGTTATACTTGTGGAATACCCGTGGATATATGTGTTGGTGATTTAAGATATAAAACATATAAATATGAATAAAACGCAGTGATTATAACGTACTCGTACAGTCTCATAATTAATCTTATAGCTACAAGTATATTTTGTAATTTTATAGCGTGATTAATAGATTGTAGAGAGGCTCGCAAGAACCCGATTCACCAACTATGAAACCAAGTAAAGAATTAGTAGAGTACATCCATGTGCATCCACACTACATGTCTAAAGTCGACACCCGGTGCTAATCTAAACATATAACCCTTCAAGGGATCTTGATATACACTGGAAGAAGGCACAAGATCAAAGACCAAAACCTATGTATAAAGCTTATAGGTAGCCGGTTTGTAAAACCCGTATTAAAAACCTATGAACAGTACACGTGAATAGTAACTTACAAAACATGATAAAATTTAAACTTTCCATTTATAGTATTAATACACGTGTCACGATAATTAATAACGAACAATCATGAATATTATAAATGTGACATGATCACGAACACCAAAATCTCAAATATTAATTCACGAACACACTCGATAAATAATTAGACTCGAGAAAAGCTACGGGTCACCCATTGTGGGCCCCATAGCCGTGGCAACAAGAGTGGATGGACCCAGGTGGGCCTTTTGGCCCATTACCAAATTTAATAAAACATCAGGAGATCATATTTTCTCATAATTTAGGTTTTACAAAATTTTGGTCTCTTTCTCTCTCTTGGTTCACCCTTGCCGCCGGCCTACACACAAAACAAGGCAAACCCGGATGATTTTTGGTGTTGATTAATTATTTGTGATCATCTCGTGATTCTACGCATAGTGGTATATTCAAAAACCTTGTCTTTTCATTTTATTTTTCTTATGATTTCATGTTTAAAATTAATTAATCTCAAGAACATGTATTGAATAACTAGGATTAATTAATTTTGGGACAAGGGTACGTTTGGTTTGTGTTTGTGGTTCGGCCGAGGCACCAAAACCCCCAAAGGGGGTGTTCGGTTTGTTTTTATCACCACCACCGAGATCATACAAGGTCTCGGCTTGGTTGGGTTTTGGCTCGGCAAGACAAGGGAACCCCGACCATGGGTCGGGGTGTGTTTGTGTTTGGTTTTTGTGTGAACCGAGACACCACCGAGACCCGTAAGGGTGCTCGGTTGGTTTTGTTTATTTTGACCCGAGACAAAAAGGGACCCCGACTTCGAGTCGGGGTATAGTTACATGTTAGTTGTTTAAGTAGTGTCAACCGAGATTCTTTCCAAGGACTCGGCAGGACTTGTTTATAGCTTATTTGATTTGGCTTATATAAAAACACGGGCTCGGGATTCGGGTTTTTATAAAAACTATTTTTATAAATCATGTCACATTAAACTTTAGGTTAATTAATTTATTAAAATTAATTCATGTATAACCTAAGGTATTTATACTTAGTTATTTTAATTAAACATGTATTTTAATTAAAATCATATAATATATAGTTTAATTAAATTAACCAGTTATTTAATAAACCAACTATAACCATGACTTGTATTGTACTGATTTAACTTCACTTATTATTTATAATTCAGCTTAATTCTAACTATGGAAACTTACTAAATTTGGGAACTTTCTATTTTTGTGAACTTTCTATTTTTGGAAACTTTCTATTTTTGGAAACTTACTATTTATGTAAACCTGCTATTTTTATAAAGTTACTTAGTATTACAATACAAGTATTATAATACACTAATACATGAATAATACACAACAGAATATCAGAATAACGACAGTTAACACAGTAAACAGTAAAACATGACAAAATATGTATAACAAGCTGATAACACATGTGAGAACCCATACTTTCTGAGCATTATTTTATTCTTTTTATTCTTGCTTCTTGAATTTTCCAACGTATTACGTTTTCTTGTATTGCTATATGTAAATCCTGAGATTTTTAAATGATACTTTTCAAGTATTTTTCTGTTCATTGACAATACTTTATATAAAATTTTAAAATTTTTATTTTATTTTTCCATATTTAATAAAATCAAAGTTTTTGATTTAAAATCACCCGCGTGCGTTTTACAACGAGTTTATTCAAAATCAATGTACAACGAGAATTCCTAGTGATCGCGATACCGACGGATGCCCAAACGTTTACATTTATTTATCGATTGTTTCGATAATTACTATTTTCGATGATGTCGTTTTAATTATGTATTAAGTCGTGTCGAGAAATCATATAATCATTTTTATGATGCATTATAACTTTTGAAAGGTATTTTTACGAAACCCGAGTCCCGTAAATATTTTCAATATTTACCAATAACCATTTTCTACCCTTTAATACTATTAAATTCTTTTAGGTCCTAAAGTTTCAAATTGGCAACTTAGGTCCCTCCACTTAACTAGCCATATATAAACCTCTTTTTTCTTCCACTTTACACACACACATGCATTTTGAAAAAAAAAACTCCACCCCTCTCTCCCCACCCTCCTTTTTCCGTCACCACCACCATACAATTAAAGACCCCTTCTTAGAATTGAATGGTGATTATGTTGATACAAAAATATCCCACATGCATCAAGATTTCAAGAACTTATGATTTCATGGTTGTATGATGTTTTAATCATCATGCATGTGTTGTTTTTGGTAAGATTATGTTGTTTTGATCATAAAAAGTATCGTTTTTAATCTTTGATTTTTGTTATATTTTTCATACAAGTGTTTTTAGGAGTGTTTGATTGATAGGAATGATGGTATAGTGATCCTAGAGGTATGGGAATGAGTGGTTTTGGTTGAAAATTTGATTTGTCATGTTTTCTAAAAGGCTATTTTGGGACAGCAGGTCCTTAACAGATTTTTCGTGGGTTTGAGGTATGTGAAATACTGAGATTATTTGGTTTTATTGTAGAGTTTTCCGAGACGGTCATTTTGGTATAAGATAGAGCTTCTAAGTCATTACGAGTCAAAAGTTATGCTATTTTTAGTTTTCGTGTACCGGGAGACGCAAGTCGGCACAATCCGAAATTGTGGCTGATTTTGGGTCGACTCTCGGGGACTTTAGGCTTGGTTAGATAGTTGATACTACTGATTTTCAAACTTTACAAACTTAGTACTTTTAAAGTGGTTTCAAAAGACGGATTGTCGAATTAGTACTTTTAAAGTGGTCCAAACGGTTTTACAAAACAAGTATACAAATCTGTCCCAAATTTGGAGTCGAGTAAAGTGTCGAGCTGATGGGTTTTAAAATGTGAACATTGGCTCAAATTTTGGTGAGGTCTTATACAGGTTATAAGTGACCTTGACACCAATTTTCATCTAAAACGGACAAGTCTAGATAGGGAAGATCGGTGTGTACATTCGGGGTGTACTTGCTGATTTTTATTTTGGACACTTAGTTCAATGCTTATGTTGCGTGAGTTTGAGTATTCACCATCGGACATGGTGACTTACTCAAGTGCTTAGTCATTATATAAATGACTTAGCTACTGGTCCAAGTAAGGTTAAAGGATAGTTTGACTTGCGTTGACTTGGCGACGTATAACGGGTCATTTTCAAGTGTTTAAGTGTTTTAACGAGTAACGTTGGATAAATGGATTCATTTGGTTCGTGTCAATGGTTTTGAAACATGAATACTTTAAAAACATTTGAGTCATGTTATACTTAGTATATATCTATATTTGAGTTCGCGTCTTAACGCGCGCCTTATTTTGATAGGTTGCGGTTTTCGTGTTTCCCGGGCATCCATATCGTCGGTGATCGTCTACCACTATCGTTTCTACTCAGTTGCTGAGTACCGTGATTGACTTACCTCGTGGTTAAGGTGAGTTCATAGCCCCTTTTTACTTGTACTTGATTTCTAAACACGGGGTGAGATTTTACATGGTGGAACACAACCATTTAAAAACTGTATGTTATCCAGAACTTGTATGCTATCCAGAGCATGTATGATTTTCAGGTTTTCGATATTATTATTGCTTTTAGTCTAGCCTTAAGTTTCCTCTCCCGATCATTAACCGTTAATTATCCGGTGTGCATTGCTCGAAGCGCGAATGTTGTGGGTGGATCCATCGGGATTGACTATCCCCGTCCCGATTACCTTGACGCACTAATATTCGTTTTTACTTGAGTATTTAGGCTGAATACTCCCTAGAGGAACTTACACTGAGTTAAGCTTCGGTTCATGAACTAAACAGCAATAACAATGATTTCGGACTATGGTTGACGTATATAACCATACTCCATACTACTTGTTTTACGAATGAATGTTTGTGTTCCACACCTTTACTACTAAACCTATGAATATCACTCAACTTTATGTTGACGATTTTACATGTTTAATCTCAGGTATTATTACTTAGCTTTGCTTGGATGGGAGCCCGCAGGATATTATCGCAACTTGGAGATTTCTGTGATGCTTTTATAAGATTGTTTTTAGTAAAAACTGTCAGAAGTTTATTCTATATTTTGGGCAAATTCATGTTATAAATCGAGACGAAATAATATAAATTTTCCGCTTCTAAAACTCTGTGACCTATGTTTAAAAACTCTGACCTTTTATGATGTAATGTACATGTTTTTATTTCGTCAGCTTTGTATGAACTGTAATTCATTGTTTCTTGTACTATGACATGTTACCCCCTCGTTGCCTAGTTGTTCCATGTCAGATTATGGGGGTCTCACAACACACGGAACCAGTAAAACACATGTAATTCAGATAACTCACACACATCCATACTTCTTATGTAGTGATATCCGTCAAGGCGGATTAGTCTTCATCGTTCCCGTTAGCTTCTACTGGACATAAGGTACGGATTTCCCGTCCTTCAGTAAGGACAATCTCTTCCTTTGTTAGGATTTCCCGTATGCAGCCAACTGTTTTCCCCAGTAGTTACAGATTAAATGCTTATGTTTTATTAGTTACCTTAGCCATATACATGCATGACTAGTTTCACCTAGTTATGGAGGTATCATAACCATAACACTAGAGGCACTAGTGTTATGACTTCACCACGGCGGAGTGATAGTTCGTAGCGTCCCTTTTCAGTTATTTGACCATTTTATTATATTATCATGTGGGGCGTATGGGTGCATCCTAGTTACATGTTTCAGTTAGGATTATCATGGTGAATGTGGTGTGTGCCTTGCATCCTTCATAAGGAGCTGATCCCTCCTACCCATTGACTAGTTAATTAGAGGCAACCCCTCTAATTGCATGATGAGGTGATATGAGCTTAAACTCATATCCTTTTATCAACAAATAACCCTAAAACATGAAGCAAAATACCAATTTATTTGGCAAAAACAGTGTTATGTGGTATGTTTGTGTTTGTGTACACTTGTGTAGGTAAAAAGATACATTTTCAAGCAAACAAGGAAAAATCAAGCTCAAATGGATGAAAAAGACAAAGAAGGATCAAAAGTGACAAGACTTTGAAGTACAAGGACCTATCTTGACAAGTTATCAAAGTTGAAGGACTAAAAGTGAAATATTGTAAAAAGTCAAGATTCAAGTCAAACTTGGTCAACTCTCAAGTCAACTCAGTCAAAGGACCATTTTGTTCAAAGAATGAAAGTTGAAGGACCAAATATGTCAAAAGAATGAAGATTCTAGCTTAAAACAATAATCTGCCAAGTTGAAGGGCCAATTCTGCCAAGAATGGAAAGATATGCAAAGTTTAATCCATGTGATAATAAATCAACCAATGAGAAGAAGGGAAAAGGAAGCACACGGATCAAGCAATTAATACCCACTCAGCGTTTGGCATTTATTACCCAATCCCAACAGTTCAATCCGTGTGAAGCAAATTCAGCCAATTAAACACTGACACGTGGCATCTTCTTCAAAGGAAAAATTTACCAGGATCGCGTTTTAGCTACAAGCAATTTCATGGAAAGTTTTCAACATCAAACTTGATCGTTTTGAAGAGATAAACACAATGGTGCAAATCAATTACCATGAAATCAATCAATGAAGAAAGCCCCAATTCCTTGTTCATACCTTCAAAGTGCAATATGCAGAATTCTACACGTGGCAAGCTGGGATTGGTTATGATACGTCACCAACCCCAACAAACTCTTCCTTCATGTCTATAAATAGCTGGATTAGACCTCATTTGTACTGGTAGCTTAAATTTGTAAAAACACATAGTTCTCAATTTCCTTTCCTTTTTCCCTCAATTTTACCCTAGCTACTCAAGAGTCTGACAAACTCTTGAGTTAGTTAGTTAGTTACTAGCTTATAACAACCTTGTAACCGTTTTTCCATTAATAAATTTTGAATTCAAGCTTTCCCGCCAAAATTGTTCTTACCATTCCTGTTCATACTTTGCTGCTATTGGATTCTGTTGTTGCTTTTAAGTGTTTGTTATGATCAAAGATTGATCATAACTGACATTGGAGAAGTTTTGCTAGCTGTTTGAAGATTTCAGTTCATTCCTTTGATTTTTGAAGAATTCAAGCAGAATGATGATGATTGTTGATTTGTTAGCTGTTTTTGTTGATTGACTGATTTCCTAGTGATAAGGTGGTGGTTATCACTAGGCTAAGAGAGCTCAGCGCTCCTCTTCTTCTCAGTGGTTAACTACAATAGGTTCTTAAGCTCTTGTTTTTGTTCCACTCAACAAGTCTAATGCATGCTATTTTTCTTAGAGTAAATCTGATTTCTGCCTGATAAAGTTGTTTGAAGTTGCTTATTGATTGATTTTTGTTAAGTTTGTAGCTTAATCCTGTTTACTTGTGTTTTGATTTGGGTTTATTCATAGCTTACTGCCTTAATTCACTCAATTTTGGTCTTGCACTTTGTTTGTAGTTCTAATAGAGTTAAGTACTTGCTTAATCCTCTTAAACATTTCATCTTGGTTACTGAGCATAGCTAGCTATCAATTTTCATTCAGTTCCTCTTAAAATCAAATTGACTTCACAAACTTTCATTAAGATCAGTTAAAGGAGTGTTTGGGACTAGTCTAAAAAGAGTTTTCAAGTTTTGAGTTTTGGAATTTTAGAGTTCATTTGTAGTTAATAGGTGTTATAAAAGAGTTTCAAGGCATTTACAAGTCATTTAGATAGTCAAACAGGCAAATGGTACTTAAAATGTTTGGGTTATCCTTATGCAGTCTTGGTTTCTAGAACTTGTCATTTTCAATTTGCTAGAACTCACTCAATACTGGATGAAATTGGATCAAATTTGTTTCCATTTGTAGCTTATATCATAGAGTTTTAGATTCCAAGAGGATTTTACACAGTATTCAATAAGCATTTAGTTATAAGCAATAATCAGATAAGGAGACTTAATGCAAGTTTCTGTAACTTGGAATCTGAAAATCTGTATCTCCTTTTCCTCTTCACAAACTTAGCAATTTTTCTTCACAAATCCCATTAAGTAGTTGAGTTACATGATTTTTGAGATTTTTAGCTTTTTGAAAAAAAGCTGGTCAACGCTTGGTCAACATAAGCCCAATTTTAGCTTAATTCAGTTTTAGAGCTTATTTCTGGATGAAAAACATTCTGGTTTGATTTCCCATTCCTTAAATCAGTTGCTTAATCAGTTTTAATAAAAAAATCAAGTTGTGACTGATTAGATTTGGCTATAGCTTATCTTGTGCTTATTGATAAGCACTCATTTGCTTATTTCTCATTTTTAGCAAGTTTCCTTGGACACACATAGCTTATTTGAGATTTGAAACGTTTTGCAATTTGTTTCATCAAATTTGGTTGAGTATTAAGCTCAAACGAGCTTATTTTTTATCTTAACCCGTTTTAGCTTAAAAAGTTTTGGAAATTTCCATTTGGTCCCTAGTGTTTTAAACAGTTTGAAAATCTGGCTAATTTTCCATGTTTTTAGGGTTTGCACTTTGTTAGTCCCTATAGTTTGAAAAGTTGTTAAATTCAGTTAGCATTTTGTTAGTTTGTTACACTTTTGGTTAGTTTGTTATAAGATTTACATTTTTGATCCTTGTAGTTTACTGTTTTGCACTTTTAGTCCCTATAATTGTTAGAGTTTACATTTCAAGCATTTATTTTTCATAGAATTTACATTTTCAGTCCTTTTAGTTTCAAATTTTACATTTTGAGATTTACTTGAATGAAAACGTGGTATTTGCAATTTGTTTTACATATACGTAGGTAATATTTTTCCATTCTGCAAGCATTTGTTGAATTAGCAAATAGAGTATCCAAGCAAGCTTAACAACCAAGAACAATTAAAAACCCGATATAGGTTGGACTTTCTATTAGCAAGAACTGAGAAAAAACGAACTGCATTATACTCAATTTCAAATGGCGCCGCTGCCGGTTCTTTGACTACACGAGAGACTATCGATTGAAGGTTTTCATTGGCTTTTGGGATCCGTTCATTTTGTGAACGTTATTTTTACGTATCATAAATCAAAAACAAATAAAAAATCAAAAATATAAAAATATATAAAAACTAAAAAATTAACAAAACAATTCTTTTCCTAAAGAATTGACCAAAAAAATAAAAAAAATCCAAAAAGCAATCTTTTTCCTAAGAGATTGCACCCAAAAATATATATTATTGGTTTCTCTCGGTTTTTATGTACATATAGTATTTTTCCTTAAAAAATTCATAAATACAAAAATATTTTCCATATATTATTATAAGTAAATACGTATACGTATAAGAACAATCAATCTACATATCTTCCATAAGTATTGCCGAGGCAATACACCGTGTTGAGGGGCGTTCCGGTCCTTGACACGTGTATCGATCAAACAAAATAAAGCAAGAATAGATAAATACTCTCAATAAGCAACAATTCGAAGAATACGAACATTTAAGTGAATAGAAAGGCGATGTGCTATAAAATGCCATCTAAGGGTCAATAGGTACTTAAGTGCTTTGCGCCACCTAACCCCCCGTTCACTTGTAAGTATTCTAAGAAGGAAGGCTTCATTGAGGGTCTTGCACCCAAGTAGTAAATACATATATTGTTATTTTCTTGTGGATATTTAATATTGAAACTCGAAGAGGATAATCCATTTCTCTTCAAAGTCACACGAGAGCTTATCTCTCATTCCTCGTATTGAGTTGCATGCTCACTCGCGGGCGTGCACAAATACCGATTGGTGTACAACCTCTTCCTCCGAAAAGGAAGAAAAAGAGAAAGAGTAAGACCACCATCGTTCACCAAGCCGATCACGAGAATCGTGCTTTGACTCCACCACAAGAAGCCATGGCTATTGATAATCGCACTTTGTATGAACGTATGCAATCCAACATTCATGGATATTCTAGTGCCATTAAGATTCCCGACTTTCCCGCTAACACATTTGAGCTACATACATCTATGATCAATATGGTTGCACTATCACCTTTCCTTGGTAAACAAAATGAGGATCCTCATGCTCACCTTAAGAGATTCCTTTCACTTTGCAATACCATTAAGCATAATGGGGTTCCACATGAGGTCATTAGGTTGATGTTAGTGTCATTTTCCTTAGAGGGGAGTGCTAAGCATTGGTTAGACACCCAACCACCCGATAGTATCACCACATGGGATGGTTTCACCACTAAGTTTTTGAACAAGTTCTTTCCTCCACATAAGACTATGGCTTTGAGGACTTTAATTATGGGCTTTCAACAAAAACCTAGTCAATCCTTTAGTGATGCTTGGGAAGAGTATAGTGAGTTGTTGAGGCGATGCCCTAATCATGGATTGGATCAAGTTCACCAAATAAGCCTTTTTTATGATGGCCTTAAAGCTCACCACCAAGATTCACTCAATGCTTCCGCGGGAGGGAATATTCTTCTTAAGACATACCAAGAGGCTGTGGACATCATTGAGACTAAAGCAATGGTTCAAACAAACAATCAATTTGAAGAAAGGGTTCATGTTATCCAAAACACTTCTCAAACACCTTGTGATAACCAATTCCTTAAATATCACCAAGAGATCCTTCAACAAGTCAAACAAGGACAACAAGAAATGACTCAAGAGATAGTTCAAGCCCTTAAGACCGTTTCATTGAACAATTCCTCAAATAATGTGAATGCCATCACCATTTCTTGTGTTACTTGTGGAGGTCCCCATTCTTATGAACAATGTGATAAGGTGCAAGGGTATCAAGGGGAATGCTATGCTTACCAAGAGGAACACCGTGAATACTTCAAGCCTAACATCAATCCAAATAACCTTTCTTACAAATCCCAAAACTACCTTTCTCCACCCGGTTTCCCACCCCAACCACCCACCCAAATTCCACAAAATCCTCCTCAAATTTTAGCAAGGAATCAAGGGCACAGACCACCATACCAAGGAAATAACTACAAGGCACCCAATCAATTTCAACCTCAAGCAAATACCTTTTATCCACCACAACAAGGATTTAATCAACCACTTCCATTTATTCCCAATCAAGCATATGCTCCAATACCAAATCAAGCTTACCCTCAAGTTCCAAATCAAGGATATGGGATGCAAGAGACTCAAGAGTATGTTGACAAGAAAATGCGTGAAATGGAGAAGAGAATGAGTGACCAAATCAATAGGGTTTTAGTGGCGGTAACTCAAAGACCACAAGGGGCTTTACCTTCTAACACACAAACAAACCCTAGGGCCAATGTCAATGCTATTACAACAAGGAGTGGAACAACAACAAAAGATCCTTTACCTCCTAAACCTACTCTTGTTCAACCCACTTGTGCTCCTACTTGTGACAAGCCTTCTACTTCTACTCCACCTCCTCAAAATGCTCCTATTCACTCAAACACACCTTCTCAACCACCTCATACTTCTCCTTTACCTTCCACACTTCCCAATGAAGAAGATAACAAAGACAAATCTTCCACCACAACACCTATTCCACCTACACCAAAACCTACTCTTCCATATCCTTCAAGGTTGAAAAAGGACAAGTTAAAGAACAAGGATGACATCCAAGTCTCCAATTTCTTAAGGATGTTCAAGAAACTCAACATCAACATATCCTTTGCGGAAGCTCTTGCTTATATGCCAAAGTTTGCTAAGATGTTCAAGGATTTGCTCTCAAACAAAGAAAAATTGGTTGATTTGCCCAACACATCACTTAATGAAAATTGTTCCGCGGTGTTACTTAAAACCTTACCAACAAAACTTGGAGATCCGGGGCGCTTCTTGATACCTTGTAATTTTCCCGGTGTTGAAAATTGCATGGCTTTGGCGGATTTAGGGGCGAGCATAAATCTCATGCCTTTATCGGTTTGGAAACAACTATCTCTTCCCGAGCTCACTCCCACTAGGATGACTCTTGAACTAGCCAACCGAACCATAGCTCACCCAGTAGGTATAGCGGAAGATGTGTTTGTAGGTGTGGATAAGTTTACCTTTCCGGCTGACTTTGTAGTGGTAGATTATGACATGGATCCTAGAGTGCCTTTGATTGTTGGTAGACCATTTTTGAGAACGGGTCGTACCTTGATAGTTGTGGCGGAAGGAGAATTAATTATGAGAGTAGAAGATGAGAGAGTGGTGTTTAAGTTAGGGAAAGTTTGTGATAGAAAAGAGGTTAAGGAGTCTAGACCTTGTGAGACTATTAACATTGTGGATGTGCTAGATGAAGTGTGTAATGAACACTTTCATGATGCTTGTAAGAGTGCTAGTGATGAGATACCCCATGTTGAAACCGTGGCCTCAATTGCTCCCTCTTTAACACCTTTTGGAGAGAGTGATTTCCTCTTGGAGGAATTTGAGTCCAACTTTCTTGGTGATGATGATTCTCCCATTAATTGGGAAGAAGATATTCTTACAATCCAAAAGTTGCTCAATGAGGACCCTATTCCTTCTCCTATTCCACAAGAGATCACCATTGAGGAACCTTCCATAGTACAACCTTCCATAGAGAGTCCACCTCCCATTGAACTTAAGGAACTTCCATCCCACTTAGAATATGCTTTCTTAGAAGGAAAAGACCAATTACCGGTGATTATTGCTAAAGAGTTGAAAGAGGATGAGAAAGAGCAACTTATTGAAGTTCTTAAGAAACATAAGAAAGCTTTAGCATGGAAAATATCCGACATAATGGGAATTGATCCACATTTTTGTACTCACAAAATCCTTATGGAGGATGACTATAAACCCGCCATTCAAAACCAAAGGAGAGTTAACCCAAAAATCCATGAGGTTATTAAGAAGGAAGTGATTAAACTCTTAGATGCGGGTATGATTTACCCCATTTCCGACTCTCCATGGGTTAGCCCGGTTCATTGTGTTCCAAAGAAGGGTGGAATCACCGTGGTGCCTAATGAGAATAATGAGCTTATTCCCACGAGACTTGTGACCGGTTGGAGAGTTTGCATTGATTATAGAAAACTCAATGAGGCAACTAGGAAAGACCATTTCCCGCTTCCCTTTATGGATCAAATGCTTGAACGCTTAGCGGGAAATGAGTACTATTGTTTTCTTGATGGCTTTTCGGGTTATTTCCAAATACCCATTGACCCTAAGGATCAAGAAAAGACCACATTCACTTGTCCCTACGGTACATTTGCTTACAAGAGAATGCCTTTTGGCCTATGTAATGCACCGGGGACGTTTCAAAGGTGCATGATGGCGATTTTCCATGACATGATAGAGCAAACCATGGAGGTTTTTATGGATGACTTTTCCGTATTTGGAAACTCCTTTAGCTCATGTCTCACCAATCTTGAGAGAATGCTTACGCGTTGTGAGGAAACACGTTTGGTGCTTAATTGGGAGAAATGTCACTTTATGGTGAAAGAGGGGATTGTTTTAGGACACAAGATATCCAATAAGGGATTAGAAGTTGATCGAGCTAAAATTGATGTGATTGCTAAGCTTCCCCCACCCACCTCGGTTAAAGGTGTGAGGAGTTTCTTAGGTCATGCGGGATTTTATAGGCGCTTTATACAAGATTTTTCTAAGATAGCTAGACCGATGACTCACCTCTTGGAGAAAGAGGCTCCTTTCATTTTTGACCAAGCTTGTTTAGACTCTTTTGAGACTCTTAAGGAAAAATTGACTAAGGCTCCCGTTTTGGTTTCTCCAAATTGGGAATTACCTTTTGAGCTTATGTGTGACGCTAGTGATTATGCGGTGGGGGCCGTCTTAGGACAAAGAGTTAATAAGCATTTTCAACCTATACACTATGCGAGTAAAACCATGACCAGTGCACAACTTCATTACACTACCACAGAAAAAGAGTTGCTTGCTATAGTATATGCTTTTGAGAAGTTTAGACCATATCTTGTGCTTTCCAAAACCATAGTGTATACGGATCATTCCGCTCTCAAGTATCTTATGACAAAACAAGATGCTAAGCCTAGGCTTTTGAGATGGGTTTTGTTGCTTCAAGAGTTTAAGATAGAGATTCGTGATAAGAAAGGGGCCGAGAATTTAGCGGCGGATCATTTGAGTAGACTTGAGCATCCTTTTCAAGGAGATTTCCCACATCAAGAAATCAATGTATCCTTTCCACTAGAGGAGCTCATGTCTATCTCTTCCCAAGAGGATGCCACACCTTGGTTTGCGGATATCGCAAACTATCTTGTGGGCAATGTGCTTATTGAGGGTCTTACTTATCAACAAAAGAAAAAGTTTCTTAAGGAAGTTAAGTATTACTTTTGGGATGATCCATATCTCTTTAGGCAATGTGCGGACCAAATCATTAGACGGTGTGTAGATGGGCCCGAGGCATTTAAGATCTTAGAGGCGTGTCATAAAGGACCTACGGGTGGACATTTTGGGCCTAACTACACCGCCAAGAAAGTCTTTGATTCGGGTTACTATTGGCCTTCTATTTACAAAGATGCCCAAGAGATGGTGAAATTTTGTGATGTTTGTCAAAGACAAGGAAAGATTACACAACGTGATGAGATGCCACAAAATTTTATCCAAGAGTGTGAGATATTTGATGTATGGGGAATAGATTTCATGGGACCTTTTCCATCCTCTAAGGGAAACAAGTATATACTTGTAGCGGTGGATTATGTGTCCAAGTGGGTGGAGGCTAAAGCCTTACCTACCAATGATGCTAGAGTGGTTGTAAAGTTTTTGAAACAATTGTTTGCTAGATTTGGTGTACCTCGGGCCATCATAAGTGATCGTGGTACGCACTTTTGCAATGATCAATTCACGAGAGTTATGAAGAAATATGGAGTGAATCATAGACTTTCTACCGCGTATCACCCTCAAACAAATGGTCAAACCGAGGTCACAAATCGTGGTTTAAAGAGGATTTTAGAGAGAACGGTGGGAGAACATCGAGCTTCTTGGTCGGATAAGCTTGATGATGCTTTGTGGGCGTTTAGGACGGCTTTTAAAACACCAATTGGTTGTACACCTTATAGGCTTGTCTATGGAAAAGCGTTCCACCTCCCATTTGAGTTAGAACATAAGGCATCTTGGGCTCTCAAGTGGGCTAACTTTGATTTAAACCAAGCCGGTTCACATAGGAAAGATCAACTCAATGAGATGGATGAGTTGAGAGCCCATGCCTATGAGAATTCTTTGCTTTACAAGGAAAAGACTAAGAAATTGCATGATGCTAAGATCAAGAATCGTGAGTTCAAAGTTGGAGAGCCGGTTCTCCTCTTTAACTCAAGATTGAAGCTTTTTGCGGGCAAGCTTAAGTCGAGATGGTCCGGTCCATTCACTATTGCTCAAGTGTTTCCATATGGAACTCTTGAGTTGTCCCAATCCGATGGTCCAAATTTTAAAGTGAATGGTCACCGTGTTAAACATTACTTTGGGGAGGACAATTCCGTTGAAATGGTCCAAGAGGTCCCCATTTTCCCCATGAATTAATTCTTTGAGGGACGAGTCGAGCTAGAGACTCATTAACTCAAGCATCGTATAACTAGGTTTAGAGTGTTGTAGGTTAGAAATAAAGGCATAGACTTGGAGATAAGTGTAGGGGAGACCTTCTTTTGTCTTCATGATTGTTTGTAGGGTTGCTCACTCATCTCATGCTTTGGAGCTTATGGAGAAGGCCCTTGTATCCGGTTCACTTCGTTACTTTAGTGACTTTTCATTGACACCTTGTGCTTAAACATGATTTCACTAATAGTTGTCCTTTCCTTAACTTGGGTTAAGCAAAGTCTATTCATTGTCATAAGTGTAGGGGAAGTTTTTACACTTCCATGCTCTTAAACATTGAGGACAATGTTTAGCTTAAGTGTAGGGGGGTCTTCTATCGAAGTGACCTTACCTAGAACTTGTCATTGTCTTGCATGATAATATGGAAAAATTGAATTTTCAACATTTTTCAAATTTTTGATCTACTTTGGCCAACAAAAATATGCATTCATAATTTTTGCATCAATCATTTTTCATATCACATTTGCATTGTATATATTTCTTCTTTTATTTTTCATAAAAATATATAAAAAGGAAAAAAAATATATAATAAAACATGGTTTTAACAAGTTTAGACTTCTTTGACATATTAGGCCCGCCATGGATATTTTGACTCAACCCGAGTTTGCTTATTTTAGCACTCTCTAGCTAGTATCCTTAACCATGTAGTCCTTCATTAGTCTATTAGGCTAAGCATCCACCAATTTCATTATTTGAAATTTTAAATTTATGGAGAATGGGAAATGATAGAGTTGAAGCAAGTGTAAAAGGGCTAGATAGACTTCATGGCAATTACTTGTGGCTAAAACCTTCTCTTCTTTATCTCTACTTTCTTCGCATGTATATAATTGTTAATAAATAATCAAGTACGGTTTTAATTGGTTTGTAATCTCTTGTGCATTTTTGGCTAATCATTCATGGTTGGTATGAGTACGTCTTAAGATTCTAAGTTAGCACGTTTTATGTGTACTAGACTTATGTCATGCTCCATATTTAGCGGGTGTTTTTCCTTTTCTTCTTTTCAAATTTCTTTGTGAGGAATAAAGAAAAAATAAGAGCGGCTTATGAAAAAAAATGAGTGGCTAGAAAAAAAAAGACAAAAAAAGAAAGAAAAAGAAAAAAAATAATGCAAGACTCCCAAGAGGGGCAGTGTGGTGTTAATTATAGTGACTATTGAGTTCCAATATTACCTTGACGGGTTGCGGGGATTCAATAGATTGCTCCAATCCAATATTACCATGACGGGTTGCGGGGTTGAAGATCCAAAGTTTCAAAAAGATGGCGGATGTAAATTATTGCGTGAGTTTTATTTTTCTTTCCTTAGCGAGTGTGTAGCTACTTATGAAAGCATGACATGAGGATTTTACACATAAGGCGAATGACTTATTACTCTTGAAACGGACTTGTATTAATTGTGAGCGGTTTTTCAAGTAATGGATGAGAAGATTACTTAGGATTAAAACCGTGCTTCCTTATTTTTGGATTTTACACTTCTTATACTTCACACTTGAAATAATGACAAATTTGCCTCCAAGCAATTTGCTCAAATAATAACCGGTTCTACATTTAATTGTCATGAATAAGTTGATGCACTTTTTACTTGTGAATACAATGATCCCATTTTTAAGCTTGGTATGGGGAAAGTGAAACTTGAGGGTGATAAATGTCCATGGTACCCAAGCCCTAATCTAAGTCATTGAATTCTTTATGAGTTATTTCCATCAAAACCATTTCAAGAAAAATCAAAAAGATATAGATAGAATTGTATTTTGTTCATTGCATTATTAAAAATCAAAATCATGCATCATTTAGTTTAGAGTAGTGTAGATGCATCTCATATGGCCAAGGTGGATTAATTATGAGGGAAATGTAAATTTGAGCTTTAATATATAATATTGCATGAGGACATGACAATGTTCAAGTGTAGGGGAATTTGATATGAGCTTAAACTCATATCCTTTTATCAACAAATAACCCTAAAACATGAAGCAAAATACCAATTTATTTGGCAAAAACAGTGTTATGTGGTATGTTTGTGTTTGTGTACACTTGTGTAGGTAAAAAGATACATTTTCAAGCAAACAAGGAAAAATCAAGCTCAAATGGATGAAAAAGACAAAGAAGGATCAAAAGTGACAAGACTTTGAAGTACAAGGACCTATCTTGACAAGTTATCAAAGTTGAAGGACTAAAAGTGCAAATATTGTAAAAAGTCAAGATTCAAGTCAAACTTGGTCAACTCTTAAGTCAACTCAGTCAAAGGACCATTTTGTTCAAAGAATGAAAGTTGAAGACCAAATATGTCAAAAGAATGAAGATTCTAGCTTAAAACAATAATCTGCCAAGTTGAAGGGCCAATTCTGCCAAGAATGGAAAGATATGCAAAGTTTAATCCATGTGATAATAAATCAACCAATGAGAAGAAGGGAAAAGGAAGCACACGGATCAAGCAATTAATACCCACTCAGCGTTTGGCATTTATTACCCAATCCCAACAGTTCAATCCGTGTGAAGCAAATTCAGCCAATTAAACACTGACACGTGGCATCTTCTTCAAAGGAAAAATTTACCAGGATCGCGTTTTAGCTACAAGCAATTTCATGGAAAGTTTTCAACATCAAACTTGATCGTTTTGAAGAGATAAACACAATGGTGCAAATCAATTACCATGAAATCAATCAATGAAGAAAGCCCCAATTCCTAGTTCATACCTTCAAAGTGCAATATGCAGAATTCTACACGTGGCAAGCTGGGATTGGTTCTGATACGTCACCAACCCCAACAAACTCTTCCTTCATGTCTATAAATAGCTGGATTAGACCTCATTTGTACTGGTAGCTTAAATTTGTAAAAACACATAGTTCTCCATTTCCTTTCCTTTTTCCCTCAATTTTACCCTAGCTACTCAAGAGTCTGACAAACTCTTGAGTTAGTTAGTTAGTTACTAGCTTATAACAACCTTGTAACCGTTTTTCCATTAATAAATTTTGAATTCAAGCTTTCCCGCGAAAATTGTTCTTACCATTCCTGTTCATACTTTGCTGCTATTGGATTCTGTTGTTGCTTTTAAGTGTTTGTTATGATCAAAGATTGATCATAACTGACATTGGAGAAGTTTTGCTAGTTGTTTGAAGATTTTAGTTCATTCCTTTGATTTTTGGAGAATTCAAGCAGAATGATGATGATTGTTGATTTGTTAGCTGTTTTTGTTGATTGACTGATTTCCTAGTGATAAGGTGGTGGTTATCACTAGGCTAAGAGAGCTCAGCGCTCCTCTTCTTCTCAGTGGTTAACTACAATAGGTTCTTAAGCTCTTGTTTTTGTTCCACTCAACAAGTCTAATGCATGCTATTTTTCTTAGAGTAAATCTGATGGCTGCCTGATAAAGTTGTTTGAAGTTGCTTATTGATTGATTTTTGTTAAGTTTGTAGCTTAATCCTGTTTACTTGTGTTTTGATTTGGGTTTATTCATAGCTTACTGCCTTAATTCAGTCAATTTTGGTCTTGCATTTGTTTGTAGTTCTAATAGAGTTAAGTACTTTCTTAATCCTCTTAAACATTTCATCTTGGTTACTGAGCATAGCTAGCTATCAATTTTCATTCAGTTCCTCTTAAAATCAAATTGACTTCACAAACTTTCATTAAGATCAGTTAAAGGAGTGTTTGGGACTAGTCTAAAAAGAGTTTTCAAGTTTTGAGTTTTGGAATTTTAGAGTTCATTTGTAGTTAATAGGTGTTATAAAAGAGTTTCAAGGCATTTACAAGTCATTTAGATAGTCAAACAGGCAAATGGTACTTAAAATGTTTGGGTTATCCTTATGCAGTCTTGGTTTCTAGAACTTGTCATTTTCAATTTGCTAGAACTCACTCAATACTGGATGAAATTGGATCAAATTTGTTTCCATTTGTAGCTTATATCATAGAGTTTTAGATTCCAAGAGGATTTTACACAGTATTCAATAAGCATTTAGTTATAAGCAATAATCAGATAAGGAGACTTAATGCAAGTTTCTGTAACTTGGAATCTGAAAATCTGTATCTCCTTTTCCTCTTCATAAACTTAGCAATTTTTCTTCACAAATCCCATTAAGTAGTTGAGTTACATGATTTTTGAGATTTTTAGCTTTTTGAAAAAAAGCTGGTCAACGCTTGGTCAACATAAGCCCAATTTTAGCTTAATTCAGTTTTAGAGCTTATTTCTGGATGAAAAATGTTCTGGTTTGATTTCCCATTCCTTAAATCAGTTGCTTAATCAGTTTTAATAAAAAAATCAAGTTGTGACTGATTAGATTTGGCTATAGCTTATCTTGTGCTTATTGATAAGCACTCATTTGCTTATTTCTCATTTTTAGCAAGTTTCCTTGGACACACATAGCTTATTTGAGATTTGAAACGTTTTGCAATTTGTTTCATCAAATTTGGTTGAGTATTAAGCTCAAACGAGCTTATTTTTTATCTTAACCCGTTTTAGCTTAAAAAGTTTTGGAAATTGCCATTTGGTCCCTAGTGTTTTAAACAGTTTGAAAATCTGGCTAATTTTCCATGTTTTTAGGGTTTGCACTTTGTTAGTCCCTATAGTTTGAAAGTTGTTAAATTCAGTTAGCATTTTGTTAGTTTGTTACACTTTTGGTTAGTTTGTTATAAGATTTGCATTTTTGATCCTTGTAGTTTACTGTTTTGCACTTTTAGTCCCTATAATTGTTAGAGTTTACATTTCAAGCATTTATTTTTCATAGAATTTACATTTTCAGTCCTTTTAGTTTCAAATTTTACATTTTGAGATTTACTTGAATGAAAACGTGGTATTTGCAATTTGTTTTACATATACGTAGGTAATATTTTTCCATTCTGCAAGCATTTGTTGAATTAGCAAATAGAGTATCCAAGCAAGCTTAACAACCAAGAACAATTAAAAACCCGATATAGGTTGGACTTTCTATTAGCAAGAACTGAGAAAAAACGAACTGCATTATACTCAATTTCATGAGGTCTCCCCTCCAAGTATTCATGCACGTTGTTGACCTCATGACTTATATTGGCTATTATGGTACATTAACTAATACAGATTTTCATAAGTAACATAAGCTATGTTTTCAGAACTAAAACCAGTTAATGTGACAGACAACTAGGTTTTCCAGGACTTATTCATTTCCGCTGCCATTCATGCTTTATACTCTTATATGCTTCCATATTCTATGTTTTTCCATGCTTTATTGTATATCCGTGCACTGAGCGTTATGCTCAGCCGTCTACTTTTCTATGTTCCCAAACGGCAGGTACCTAAGGACGCAAGTAGGAACTCCAGAGTATGTGCATTCGGATTGGAAGCTATCCGGCCTCTTTTACCTTATGCATTTATTCCTACTTTATCATACTTTACATATTTTGGATATTGTTTAGTCCTTTCCATTTACAGTACTTATATTGCTTGTTTGTGAGTTACTAGACTACCGATGTTTGATTTCGCTATTTCTATTTATGGTCATGAATGTTTAGACATTTACCTTGCATGCTTTGATGATACACCATAATTTACTATAGCACTCTATCTTATTAAATGGGGTATTACACGGTTACAATATGAATAAGATGGAAGAAAGAGTTTGTGTTATCTTGTAATTAGTTACACCATAAGATATGATCAAATCAATTACCTCTTGTCATATTTTGATTTACATGTAAGTCCTTGGACTTTCTTTCTTTCCTCCTAGTGTCTCCTTACTTGATCGTGAGTTACTTGGGTTGCGTATGATGTAAATACGCTAATTACATTGTAACTAAGGGCGTCTTTATGTGTACTGTATGTAACCCCATAGACTCACATGTATATAGCTATATAATTATCTATTATAATACTCCAAAAACCAGACACAACGAACGTATGGATTCTACCCAAAAACCCTTTGGGCTGATCGAGCAAAGACAACGAAGAAGAAGGTGATTTTATGAGCATAGTAAAAATCTAGAAGCTTACTTATTGCAAGATTGATGCGTGTCTTGCACTACTAGAATTAAATTTATTAACAGTACTTATTAACCTATAAACAACGCATACGAGCAAAGCAAGTATACTCGTTCGATGAAGCAAAGTTGGGTAAGTCAGAATCGTCCCAAGAGATTAGTTATAATCATTACATAATAACGACATAAGCAATAAGATTGTCACTATCATTATCACCATATAAATCAAGAAATTTAAAGAAATCATATCAAAACAAATGCATGTGAAATTCACTCATCCATCAGGAGAGTCTAGTATGTTTGGTAAACGATTATGAATCACGAATCTTAAGTATATAAGATTTAATCCATGGTTTATTTCATAAAAATCATATTAACAAGTTAATTAAGGTGAGCCCTTTCGACCTATAAACACCTTTTTCAACTACAAATTATACTTATTTGTTTAAAAAGAACATAATATATGTTTGATCAAGCAGGTTCTTTCGACTTATACCCGTGATAAATTTGCAAAAACTCTTTTTAAACGAATCATCCCGGTGATGTCAATCACCAAGAAAACATACCAATTCGTACACAAATCTTTTAAAAATAAAAGCAACGTGAAATCCCTTTCGACCTATAAATCCGATTGAGTCATATTTTACAGTTTATTAAGGCATGCTAAAGATTTTAACAACCTTACAAATCAAATGTCTTTCCCATGATCATAGTCTAAAGTCTCCTTCAAAATCCATTTCATTTACACAAGCATAAAACACTGTAGAAACTAGAGGGAGGGAGGGGGGTTGAATAGTTTCTCTTCTGTTTATCTCCTAATTAAAATTCCTTTCAATTAGGTGAGTGTCAAAACCATCTTTTACTAGAAAGCTAATTGCATAATGGTTAGGTTTAATTCTAATGCATTAACAATACGTAGTAAGTGTAATGATGATGAAGGTAAGTAATGAGTAAGGAAAGAAACAACCTAGTAGGAAGACACCAAGATTTATAGTGGTTCGGCAACGAGGCTCTATCCTCGTTCCTACTCCACTCCTCGAGTACACCTTACTCGAGATTTCCACTATATCCACAAGCTCCCTTCTTGGCGGAGAAAACCTTACAACGTCGCTTACATTATTTTCCGACACTAAGCAAAATGTCGAGACGTAATCTTAGCTAGGACCAATCTACACAACGTCGCCCACTTCACCATTTTACGACACAAGGCTAGATGTCGAGTTCTAATCCAAAGCTAGAACCAATCTTCACAACGTTGCCCACTCCACCATTTTCCGACACAAGGCTAGATGTCGATTTCTAATCCAAAGCTAGAACCAATCTTCACGACTCTTCACTTTGAAGCTAAGTGAGAACTTCACACAACACAAATACACATCACTTTATAGTTTAGTGAGAACTCACAAGACACAACCACATCACTTTATAGTTTAGTGAGAACTAACATAACTTATTACAACTCAACTAAGCATATCCAAGTACACACATGTAACTTGGATCTACAGAACACAAATCCAAGCACACACATATGCAAAGGATTTACACAACTCTAATCCAAGTATTCACAAATAGCTTGGATGAACACAAGTAGTCCAAGTATTCACAAATACATTGGATCTACACAAGACATAAATAAACAAGATGAACATGACTAGATCTTTAAGAGAGGATGATCTTCATCAAGGCTTCATCTTTAATCACATCACAAGTGTGTGAGTGATCTTCTCTTTGGACAAGGTAAAGAAGGAGATCAAGAGGATAATCATAAGTAAACATACTTAAAACATTAAGTGATCATTTATAAATGATTAGGATTAGAAAGGAGAAAGAAGGCTGAAAGAGATGTCCAAAAAGGGTTAATGAAAATACAAATTTGATCCACTATTTATAAAAGAAAAATCCTAACGACTAACTGGGGGCGGTTCCTTAGCAACCTAGGCGGTTCCTTATCGATAGCGAACCGCATAGGCACTTAAAGAACCACGGAGTGTAGACTCCGCTCCTTTTTGTCTTTTAGTGGATTTGAATTATCTGAGGTTGTTTAAACCTTCAAAGGATATTCTTATGGCATTTGGAATATGCCATATTCAAATTTACATTTTCATTTTAATAAAACATTTTTTTAAAAAAAGTTTATTAAAAATCTTTTGTCACATTTAACAAAAGTGAGTTTTAAGACTAATCACTTTTATGATCACTAAGCATGATTAAGATATGTTAGTGTAATGATTATTACCTTGATGATAGTGTTTGTTTGATAATTCGTTTTTTGATTGTGTTTGACAACAAATGTCTTTGTAACTTGTCGTGATCAAAATTAAGAAATATTAATTAGTACTAACAATGTTTTTAGGCACGCTTTGCATTAACAATCTCCCTCTTTTTGATTACGACAAACTATAAACTCATTTACGTAAAATACAAGATTATTCAAATTATTAACGAGTTTATCACTATCATTTCTCCCCCTTTGTCGAAGCAAAAAGGTTAGCACAAGTCTTTGAAGAAGAAAAGAACTGGACTTTGCTAGTAGCTCCCCCTTGGTGCTTACTCCCCCTTGCTTGGGGCACCAAGTGAATGAGCTAAGGTGACATGTTACACAAAGGTTAGAAGATAGAAAAGAAACATCAATGTATATATGTGCACTACCTACTAGCTAACTTGAGAGGGAGAAGGAAAAGAAATCTCAAATTAGAAGTAAGTATTTGCTAAGTATGCCTAAAGAGTCTGTGTTGACAACATCATAGTTCAATTGGTGGAATAAAGGAAGAAAAGAAACATCCAAACCAATAAAAAATGATTAAAATGTCAAGGGGTTAAAATTTAGAATTTATGGAATCATCCATAATTAATTATAATTTTTAACCATGATCAACTCTTTAACAAATGTGTGAAAAGAATTAGCGGGAAATAGATAACACACATAACATTCAGATTACACAAATATGAAAGAACATACAAGAGAAATATTCATACACACAATATGAATATTTAAAGCAAAAAAATATGGAAAATAAACCACAAAGCATAAACTACTATAATAGTGATAATCTTCCAAGATTGCTTAAGTTTTATTGACTCAAACAACTAAAGTACAAAATGTGCCTTAGTTGGAAAAGAAAGACAACGAAGCATCATTCGAAGTTTTGTTCACGGGAACGAAAACTTTGAGAGGAGGTCGAGTGAGGAGAAATTCAAGAAAATTTAACTTGTCATAGATATGAGCAAGTTCAATTTGTTGAAATCGACAACAGGCACACGAGGAACCATGATGCAAAACAAAGTCGTTAGATGGGGGAGGTCCGTCAAAATGAGAGTTTGGTGGAGAGGGAGATAATGGATAAGAAGTGTTTTCACAATTCCTAGTGAGATTTGAGAAAGAAGATAGGTCATTGAGTTGTGGAGAGTTGAAAGGTTTAGGTAGTGGTGGAAGAATTTCCTTTTCTCCGGTAATTAGATTTATAGAGTAAGTCTCATTCCAATATTTAATCGGAGAGAAAGAAGAATCCTTGGAGGATTTGGGAAAAGATGTATCATGAGGATTCTTGTTCTTCTTGATCCAAATACGTTGAACCGAGATTTTTGGTTTCTTTGAAAGCTTAGAAGAAGAAGCTTTAGGTTGAGAAGATTGTGACAAAGATATGTCAAGGTTAGGAATGGAAGAGTTAGGCATTGTGAGGGATGAAGAGAAGAACTCCCAAAAGAGAAGAATTTAAAGAAAGTAGACAAGGCAAAGATTTGAAATGAAAACAAAAGGTTTTAGGGAATGTTTAGCCAAATTGGGTAAACAAAGAATCTTAATCAAGACAGTGGTCAAAGAAGAAAGACCAAAAGTAAGCCAAAAGTGGCTTTCCCATACGTGGTTCCGTAAGGGAGCCCGCGGTTCCATATCGATATGGAGCCGCCTAATAGCTAAGAAGTCGCGTCCAGTGGACGTCAAACCATGGTTTTAAAAAGCTTTGAAGAAAAAAAATGACTGTTTCAAAATTTTGCAAATCTTGGATTTTTACCTCTTTTAGCATTAGAGTATGCTAGGGTTGCATAAAAGCAACACATTCACAAAGAATGTCTTAACAAAGGGTGACAAAATATTTAGATAACATTTTGATCCAATTTTAAGTCAAGTTTTTAGAGGTTGTGATATATTTAGGTTCAATTTTAAATAAATTAAAGTTGATTAATGCGACCACATAGGTTAAAACACATAAAACTAAATCCATAGATCATCTTCATGAAAAACTCATGAAGGAAAGGAAATACAAGAAAGGAAATAACAACTAACTAATACAAAGTTAGCTTAAACTAGGTCTTAATATCATAGTCTTCTTTGGCTTGACTTTTAAAAGCATTTGATTTTGAAAATCATCATTCATCTTCTAGGAGGAGGACGCATGGAGAACAAGGTAAGCAAGAAATCATGCAACCTTCTATGAAGACCAAGCATCTCCAACCTTAGGTTTTGAATGATGCAGTTGTTATAGAGACAACATGGGCAATTTGCACCCCGAGCTTCTAGGAAACCAAAGAAGTAAGGATCACCCATGAAGTGAGGAATAGGAATGCCCAAAATAGGAGCATTAGTGTTTGAGGCAGAAGGAGGTGGTGGAGGCATAGTGTCCAAGGGTGATATGGATGAGATGGGAGAATTTGGTGGAGTGAAAGGAGAGGTAACCAAGGGATCAAGGACAAAGGGAATGCTTTGTAGAGGTTGAGGTTGAGTATTCCCATCCAATGGAGGACTAGGAGTAAAGGGTGAGGACAACTCATTCATTCTTGATTGGAACGAGGAAGAGGTAGAACCATGTAAGTGGTTAGTACCATGAGTTGAGTTGGTCTTTCATGGAGCAAGGGGTGGTGAAGGTGATGAGGAAATGAGAATAGGATAAATCTCATTTTTGGGAGTGTGAAAAGATGAAGAACCAAGATTAGGTATTTTAATCTTGATCTTAAGGTTTCTTTTGGAAGAGGAAGTTTTAGAAGAGGTGGATGTTCTAGTGGACACCGTGGTTGTGTGTTAAGGTTTAGAGAAGAGTTGAAGGGATGAAGAACACAATCAACAAGAGGGGGGTTAAGAAGAGAAGGGAATGATCCAAACTAGTAATGGGTTAAAATCATTTTAGGTGAATAATAAAATTAGGTAGCCTAGTTTAGAGAAGTGCAGGTTTTTTTGCAAAATTTCTATCAAAGTTTACAAAGATTAAGGAAAACAGTGTAAAGCAAAGATTATGTCGAAACCGTGGCTGGCGGTTCCTTATGTAGGGTCGCGGTTCGATATCGATAAAGAACCGCGGGGATGATAAAGAACCGCTACCAGGGGGTTCGAAAAATGTCACTTCTTGAAACATTTGCTAGCCCAGATTTTATACCAAGGTTTATTAAGCCAAAGTGAACTATAAATCAAAATCTAGGAAGCTAACAAACACATAATATGAACAAAGCTATGTAAATCGAAAGATCGATTACATAGGCAATTAGGATAAAAATACTAAGTAATCCAAACACAAAGTATTAGTTAGCAAACATAACATCCTAGAAATAAAAAGAGAATAAGGAAATATTGTTCAACAATTCAAACATGTTTACAAACATGTTAACCTTGATAAACCAAAAGCTTCATTTCTTATTTCCAAGTCCCTTGATCAATTTAGTTATGCTCTTGAACGATCCTCTTGACTCCACTCGATGATCATACAACTCACCTTAGGTTTTAAGATTAGCTAGGCAGACATCCTCAAGACCAAAGTTCTCCGGAGGTCGACTAGTGGCATAGTAAGGAAGAGGGATGATTTCTTCTAACCCGTCCATGAAAGTGTCCATAGATGAGTGGGAGTCACTCAAAGAGACAACATGAGAACTTGTGCCTACGCCACCACCATCACTTGGTGACATATCAAAGTCCTCATCACCGGACTCTTGTGGATCAGACTTTCTCGAACCTCGATCACTTCTAGGCTTTCGTAGTTGTACCCTTTGAATGGGTAGCATAACACGTTCGACGGAACGAAATCGAGAAATTTTGATGTCGGGATAGTCTTCACCAACCTTCTTAAGAAGGCGAGTAAGGAGCATGGCATAGGGAAGATTTGTTTTGGGTTTGGAAAGAGCATAAGTGATTCGTCGAGAGATATAGTATGCGAGATTGTTCTTGGCGTTGGTAGCGATGCAACATAACATGTACGCCATACACGCCGGAATATGATCCCGGTTTCCACCAAGACAAAACACATTCTCCCTAAGGATGTCGGCCCAACGGACCATACAATTATTAAGGTCGCTTAAAATAACCTCATAGCGTTTTACCACACGCTTGGTAGAGTGGAGGCTTCTTACAACGTTTCCTCTACGCTCTTTACAAATGACATCAAGAATGAAGTCAAGGTCAATCTCTTTATTTTCATCTAGAGCACAGTCGAATGGTTCAAGGAGATAATCAAGTTTCCATTTATCAGTAAATCGAAAAGTGCCCCTAAATGGAACATGAAGAGCTTGACCAAAGTCTTCAAGAGAGAGTTTAATGAGTCGACCTTCAAGGATGAACCTAACATATACCCTATCGTCATCATAAACGAGAGAATATGTGCTAAAGAACTCCAAGAGAAATTCGGGATATATATCCTCTTTGATGTCCAACAAACAATCAAACCTAATTTGTCTAAACATCAATTGAGTGTATATATAGCCCTCAATATCCTCTTCGACAACTCTACCCTCGTGAAAGCAACGGTTTTGGAGTGAGGAGTAGGTTTTTGCAAGTTGAGGGGAAGGACACATTTAGGAAAGGTTTGGCATATATTGTTTAGTGTATTGGTGATCTTGTTGATATTCCGAAGGCATGATTAGTACCTAAACAAACACAAAAATATTTCTCCAATTACTCATATGTTACATATAAACCAAAAATAAAAAAAGATTAGAATGTGTTTCATCAACCTCTTGACAAACAAATGTTTAATCCTTATCGTTCTCATGTTCACAATGTACCTAGTTCATCATTGACGATAACACATTGACCAAGTAAGATCAACAATGAACTTGAACATTGGTTTTTTTAAAACAAGGTTTTTAGGTAGCATTTAACAATGCCATTACCAACTTGTTCATGGGTTCATATCAATTCCATCAATTAATCAAAATCATTTAGTCAAAATTCGGATTGTTCTACAAGTGGGTTTTAGTGAAATCTCAATGAATATGAACCTAAGGAATCATAGCAAGAATACTATGTCAACTCTTATTCTTAGTAAGGTTCTAATTCAATGTCAATTTTAAAAATCCCCAATTATGAATGTATGAACCGTAGAACAAATTAGATGAAACTGAAAGAAATGACTTACAGATAATTGATCTTTGATGAAGGATGAGTGAAACCCATAAATCGAAATCAATTAATCTTGAGTAATTGAAGGTTTTGAAAAATCAACAATGGTTGGAAACTGGGCATACCCGTCGCTATGTTGGAGAAGAGAGAGAAGGAGAGTTTGAAAAAATGATTTTTAATAAAAAATGGCACTTTAGTCGCAAGTACGGGCCGCGGTTCCTTATCGATAAGGAACCGCCTGTTTGAGCCGCGACAATAAGGAACCGCCTACAGTGGCGTGTTTTAATCAAGGAAAATCAAAGAATTTTTCAAAACCAAATTTTTCTAAAATCCTTAAAATATGTCTTAAGCCTTTAGTAAATCCTTTGACCACCACAACACTAGGTAATAATGTCTTATTGAAGGATTACGAGTTGAATCGAGATAGGAAAAGACCAAAACGGACAAACGACTACTCGTAGCAAAGAAGCAAAGAGGAGAGGAGTCAAGAGAAGTGAATCAAGACCAAGAACATTGCTCAAGAGACAAAAGACATTCTTCAAATCGAGGAGACGGAGAGCTTGTGTCATATATAGTGGTTTAAGACGTGCATTTCCGGCGAAAGTCTAAAAGGCTTTGGTAATGAACTAAACCAAGCAATTTTGATACATAGAATAAGATTAATTTCAAGAGTAGTCTTACTCTATTTCAAAATGTGAGCAAAGTATAGATTCACTTTCTCTCCCATATGATCGGATAATTATTGCTAGGATTTACAATAACAATATCCTTGGAATATTTCAATTCCAAATGTGTAAAATCCAACTACAACTTAGTAAAGTAGTTTGATATCTCAAGGGAATCATCAATCATCCTAGAGATGAGCTTAATTGCACAAGTTACACATGATATAGGGCCTACTAACCGTAAGGGTGCAAACCATGGGAATCATGTTTGATACTTTAAGCTTCTACTAACTCACTCTACATCTTCATAATAGAATTTCTGTTTGGAAAGATGGTATTTTTTATTTTAATGCAATTTCTGTGAATGGTGTGTTTGAAATAGACATGCATGAAAATGAATCCAAGTATAATAATAATTCTGTTTATAGCATGAGTAAGAAGAGAAAGTTTGACAAGAACTCTTCTTATCTTTGGCATTGTAGACTTGCCCATATTGGGAAGACTCACATACAAAAGCTTCAACGTGAAGATCTTTTGGAAAAGATCAATGATTAATCATTTGATAAATGTAAGTCTTGTATCTCTGGAAAGATGACCAAGAAACCTATTAATAACTATATTAAAAGGGCTACTGATGTACTTGGTTTAATACACACTGATGTGTGTCCACTTAGACATGTGTCAAGGAAAGGTGCTAGCTACTTCTTAACATTTACGGATGATTATAGCCGTTATGGTTATGTTTATTTACTTAAGCATAAACATGAGGTATTTGAAACATTCAAAGTGTTTAAAGCAGAAGTAGAATTGGAACTAGGAAAGAAGGTTAAAGCTCTTCGTTCTGATAGAGGTGGTGAATATTTAAGTCTATAGTTTAGAGATTATCTAAGTGAGAATGGAATTGTACAACATCTTACTTCTCCCTATACTCCACAACAAAATGGTGTATCCGAAAGGAGAAATCGTACACTATTAGATATGGTGCGATCTATGTTTAATCTTACAACTTTACCATTATCCTTTTGGGATTCTTTAGAATCTGTTGTTCGCATTTTAAATATGGTTCCCACGAAGAAGGTGAATAAGACACCATATGAACTATGGCATGGCAAGAAGCCATATTTGTCTTATTTAAAGGTCTGGGGTTGCGAGGCATATGTGAAATGTGACTCGGGCGACAAACTCCAACAACGATCTGTGAAATGTATCTTTGTAGGATACCCTAAGGAAACTATGGGTTACTACTTTTATTATCCACCTGAGAACAAAGTGATTGATGCTAGGTATGGAGACTTCCTTGAATGTGATCTTGTAAATGAAGAATTCAGTGGGAGGAATTATAATCTTGAAGAGAGTCATATAGATACATTACCTTTTGAAAACACTTGCAAAATAATTCCTGTAGAACCAGAAAGTCTGGCGGGTCCACCGGAATTAGTTCCTCTGCGTAGATCCGAAAGGATTAAAAACGCAAATAGCAATATATGTCTTAATATATAGGATGATGATGAAGTAGGGGATCTTGGAGAACCTGGTAACTTTAAATCCGTCATGTTTGATCTGGAGAAGGATAAGTTGATGGTTGCTATGGATGAGAAAATGAAATCCATGAAAGTTAATGATGTTTGGATTCTTGTAGATCCACCACCAAATGCTAAAGTAGTGAAACATAAGTGGATATACAAGAAACACAATCCTATAAAGCTCGTTTAGTAGCTAAAGGTTTTACTCAAACTTTTGGCGTACGCTACGAGGAGACATTTTTTCCTTTAGTAGACTTAAGAGCTATTAGGATTCTCATAGCTATAGCAGCATACTATGACTATGAGATATGGCAAATGGATGTTAAAACTGCCTTCTTGAACGGTCGCTTAGATGAAGACATCTATATGCAACAACCGGAATGGTATGTTGATCCTAAGAATCTAAAACACGTGTGTAAACTTCAAAGATCTATTTATGGTTTGAAGCAAGCATCATGTCAATGGAATAAACGATTGGATGAAGAAATCAAAAAGTTTGTATTTATTCAAAAACACGATAAGCCATGTATATATTGCAAAGCTAGTGGGAGTGATGTAGTATTTCTAGTCCTATATGTTAATGACATATTAATCATGGGAAGTAACATTCCAAGACATAAAGCTGTTAAGGAATATCTTGGTAAATGTTTTTCTATGAAGGTTTTAGGAGAAGATGCATAAATTTTAGGAATTAAGATCTATCGATATAGGAAAAGACTGTTAATTAGTCTTAGTCAAGATGCTTATATAGATAAGATATTGAAGAAGTATAATATGTATAATTCCAAGAAAGGTTATCAACCTATGGAAGTTAAGCATAATCTAAGTCATGATATTGATGCATTAACTCCTAAAGAGGAGAAATACATGCAGAAGGTGCCTTACACTTCGGCCGTAGGATCTATTATGCATGTTATAAGATGCACAAGGCCCGATTTGCCGTTTGCTCAGAACTTGGTCAGTCGTTACCAACAAAATCTAGGGAAGCTCCACTGGACTGCTGTTAAACATATTCTAAAGTATTTGAAGAATACGAAAGATATGTTTTTGGTATTTGGAGGGAAACCAGACACATAATTGAATGTTACAGGTTTCTGTGATGCGTCCTGACAATGTGATAAAGATGATATGAAGTCTTAGAGGGGTTACGTTTTCGTTATTAATGGAGGAGCAGTTGATTGGAAGAGCAAGAAAAAGACAACGATTGTAATGCATGCTACTCAATCTGAATACATGGCTGCTTCAGAAGCTGTTTGGATTAGGAAGTTTATTGGAGATCTTGGAGGGATGCCTTCAATTAAAGAACCTATTGATATATATTGCGACAATTACTGCAATAATATTCGCCAATGATTCTGGATTCATGAAATGCGCCATACACTTTAAGCGTAGACATCACTACGTCCGAGAACAAGTAGAAGCTCGTGAAATCAAATTAATAAAAGTTCACACAGATAATAACGTAGTTGATCCTTTTACTAAGGCTTTGCCTAGACCAAAGGTAGTTAGACATGCCAAGGTTATTGGGTTGCAACTAGCTAGCGAACTCATGCAATAAATCTGTGATTAGTATTTGGATAAGGATGTTAAGACATTATTATTTAATAAAATAAAGATTGGGTTTCGTTTATTCTTATTACTTAATTTTGTATCCTATTTTACATGTTTTAATCCATGACTAAATTGTTATGCTAAATGTCCGTTGTCGATTAATAATATGTGAATATTATTAAAATAAGACTATTCAAAATTGCGATAGAGTATACTTGAAAGTATATTGATCGATTTTGGATGATATTCGATGAATCGGATATTGGAATTATCCCAACTATATGATTTTACTTTGTGGATCTTTGTCATCAAGTAAATCATAAATAGTTATCCTTAGACCTGAGATACTAGAAAACTGTTTTAAATCTAGTATATTTTTGTGGAATAATCTAACGCTGAACGTAACTGGTAGCTATAAGGATTATTTTTAAAAGTGTAGCAAAATTCATCGGTTTTGCTTGTAGTCAATATGGTATTTATTTCCTCCAATTTCGTTTTGGAGTTTTAATACAGCTGATCCCCTCGTGGGATTAGTAAGATGTTTGTGTGGCCACACCCAAATTTATTTTAGTAATCTTGTTGAATCTGTGAACGAGAAACCTAATGGTTAATGAAAGGAATGACTGAGATCCATATCCTTATTAACGTTGTATTAGAAATAAAAGGATAATAATAATGATGAATCATTAAAGGTTTTTATCCAGGAGACCTTACTCGAGTTGTATTAGAGACATTGCTAGTGTAACTAGACGCTAGTCAATGTAATCACGATATTCGAAATATGTCCAAGTGGGAGCTGAAAGTTTATGGACTTATATTTAATAGTCGTGTTATAGGATCGAACTCGAGATTACGGGATTGCACTCAATACGTAAAGATTTAATTTATTTAATAAATATATTTATTATATTAATTAAATTAAACCTAGCTATAACTTTAACGACCGTTAAGTAATTTAGAGTTAAGTATTAACGAGCGTTGTGGAATAAAAAGGAAGAAGAAAAGAAGGTTTCGGAACACCCCACAAAGGGGTGTTCGTCGGTCGGTTATGGGACAAGGGGAAGGAAAACTTTTCTTTTATTTTTTTTGCTTGGGCTACAAGAATTTCTAGGCCTATATAAACAACCCCTTACCCTTATAATTCACAACACAATCTCACTTTCTCCCTCTTTGGCCGATCGCAACATCAAACCACAAAAGGTGTTTGTGTGGTTTTTTCTTAGTATTCGATTTAGCTTATAATCTAGTCCTAGCCCCTCTATAGGGTTGTTGAGTAGATTTTCCACAAGCGTAGAAGCTCGGTTTACACGTGCTAGAATCACGGTTAGCTCGTTGTATTACGTGTGTACAAGAACGTAATATAGTCTTACTTTAGACTATATCTTGGTGGTGATCGTTATAAACCCTAATTGATGATTCGTTCTTTATCTTGTAGATTTGCTTTAGCTAAAAGGTACGTAACCCTAATTCGATTAATTATAATTGTGTTATTATGATCTTGTTAAATCACTTCCGCTATATGTGTGCTTTGATCTCGTTTAGGGTTTTGTGTAATTGTTATGAACTATATAAACCTTCAGAATTACCATAGACTTACTATATCACCATACACATGGACTAGATTAATCATATTAGCAAATATGTAATAGTATATATACCCTCCATGGTTTCCATAGAGGGTAAGACTTTTGTAAAGTGTTTCACATATTGATTGAATACACACTTGTGTTTCTCTCTCTACTCTTTCTCTCGCTCTCTATCTCTCTCTATCTAGAAATGGCTATCTTATTGTTTGAGTCTCCCTAACCTCCGGATCAATGATTATTTTGATCTCTTCAAAGAAGTAGGATATAAATGGGTGTCTTCGGGAAGGAAATTAAGCTTAAAAGAAATTCCACGACCTTTAATTAGGAACTCTGCCTCTAAGAAATTGCTTTCTAAGAACCAAGTACCTTTCAATATAAGCACTATATATCATGCGTTATGTTTATAACAAAGTAAAATTGGTCAAGCATGTCTTGACGAACCTAGTTCTTTATTATCTAACCTCTAGGGCCCCCAATCAAAGTTAGGGATCCAATGTTAAAAGCAATCCATTTTTCTTCCCTTTTCATTATAAGTCGTACAAATCGTCCTATGATGTCTAGACTTAGGATACTCCAAGCATATGACTGGAGATCGCTCCAAGTTTATCAACTTCGTGAATAAGTTCATTGGTACGGTTTGTTTTGGAAAATGATCAAATGGATCTGATTGTTGGATAAGGTGGTTATAAGATTTGGAACATCATCATCTCTCGTGTATTTATGTCGATGGTATCAGACATAATTTATTCTCGGTTGGAAGATTCTGTGATGCCTTCCGTCAACACTCTTGTATTATACGGGATTCGGGAAGGGGTCAACCTACTTAAGGGAAAACGTGACACTAACTTTTACATTATCTCGTTCCAAGATATGATGGATGCTTCCCTAGTCTGCTTACTCTCAAAACCCTCAATCGCAAAATCTTGGTTATGACATTGTCGTATTAATCACTTGAACTTCGCCGACCTCAACAAGTTAGCAAGGAATGATCTTGTGCGCGCCTTACCTAAGTTGAAATTTGAGAAGAACCACTTATGTTTGGCTTGTCAACTTGGCAAGAGTAAGAAGGTACATCATCCAGTATAGACAATCAATACCAATCATGAAATTCTACATACCCTTAATATGGACTTGTGTGGACCAATGAGAGTAGAGAGCATCAATGGGAATAAATATATTCTAGTGATAGTTGATGACTATACTAGATTTGGTTAGGTTAAATTTTTGAGATCAAAGGATGAAACTCCATAGATCATAAAGAAATTTATGATTAACATAAAACATGCTTTTAATGCAGCGGTGCGATTTATTAGAACGGATAATGGAACAAAATTTGTAAACAAGACTTTAATGGATTTCTATGACGAAACTGACATCACACGTCAAACATCGGTTCCAAGGCCTCCTCAGCAAAATGGTTTCATCGAAAGGCAGAATCATACGTTAATGGAAGTTGTTAGAACGATGTTGATTTATTCCCTTGTTCCAATGTTCTTATGGGATGAAGAAATTGCCACCGCGTGATACACTCTCAACCGATCTCGGATGCATTCCATTCATTAGAAAACATACTATGAATTACTTCATAAGAAGAAGTCCCGAGTGTTCAATCGTTATGTTATCCAACAAATGACGATGAAGATCATGCAAAACTGAAAGCTATAGCTGATATAGGTGTTTCGTTGGCTACGCTCCATCCAAGAGGGCGCTTAGAATCTATAACAAATGAAACCGATGGATTCAAGAAACTATTCATTTTACGTTTGATGCGCTTACGGAGTCAATGGCTTCTGAAAAACTTGGTTCAGGACCCGCACTTTAACCTGATGACTCTAGGACCGATTAGTTCTATACTCACCTAATGTTCCTCCTACAACACCTATTCTTCCTCCTACGAAGCAATAGTTGTCCAAATTATTTCGACCATTGTTTGATGACGATATATTCCTCCAACTAAAAATAGTACTCCTGCTCCTTTAGTCTCTCTTGGAATTTCAATCGGTACACCATCAACAAATGTAAACGATCATGCACCGTCAACTAATTACTCACAAACAACGAATGCAACAACTGCTTCAGAGAACTCTAATGGTGTTGAAGGATTTGAGAACCCATTCGCTCAAGTGGTTAAAGAACCGTTCTTTAATTTATATTCCCTAGAGCCTAGTTTAGACGAATCGTCTTCTGACACAACTATTGTGACCCTTAATCATCCAGAAGGTCTACCACACGAATTCATTCAAAGATGGACTAAGGATCACCCTTTGGAAAATATAATTGGAGTTCAACAATGCTCTGTTTCTACAAGACGACAACTAGTCACAAACGCTTTATGGTGCTTATTCAACGAGTGTCAAACGAAAGTTAAACCAAAGGATTTCAAGGAAGCAATGTTAGAACTATGTTGGACCTTTTAACAGACGAGAAGTTTGATCTACTTTCGACAAAACAAAGATTAAATTTTTTTATGAGCGTTGAAATTTACGCCCAGAAGAGTCACATGTGATTTTTAAAATAATAAATTAAGTGTGATTGTACAAATCACATGTGATTTTGCTTGACGTAAATTTTAACACACAAAAATACTCGATAGAAAAGTTCGTCGAAAGTATGTAAAAGTAGGATCGAGCATATCAGACCATTGACCGTACTGGACCGGACCAAAAAACTGGATCAAACATATTTCGGTTCGTCCATGGATTTTGTTAAATCCGGTCATGAGTCCGACCCGGTCTTACAAACAACCCGACTATTATGTGTGCGGGATGGGCACAGAACGATAACTGAACCGTACCTGAACGACACAAACTAGACCATTTCGGTCTAGCGTTTTGGACAATTTCGATTATGGGTCCGATCCGACCCGATTTTGGCCGGTCTAGTCCAACCTGATCTTGACCGATCCAATTCAATTTTCGAACCTTGAGCACCTGATATATAAGTGTCATGTTGTATATAAATAATATAATTTTCGTCTCAATTATATGATTCGTTTGGTGTAACAAATACGAGTTTGTTAGATATTGTGTTGAAAACAATTAAAATGATTTGAATTTGTCCATTATATGTTTAGCAAAATTTGTCATATATTTTAAACTTTTTTTCTTATATATATGGAATATTTGGCAAGAGCTTTTAAAACAAGTAGTTTTGTTTAGACATATGAAGTATGTTTGGTAAAAATAGTTATAAGTTGTTAATTATAAGCTGTAAGATGTTAACATTAAAATTGTTAACATAAGCTATCAACTGTAAAAAGTTTTTAAAATTATTTGGTAAATTAGTTGTTGATTTGTAATATTAAAATGTAAAATGATTAAAAAAATAGATTTAAATAAGTTATAATATGGTTGGAGAGTTTATTAATAATTTACAATTTTAACAGTTTTTAACAAATAAAAAGCTTCATGAATCCGGAGCTACTTATTTAAAATAAAAGTTTAAAGCTAATGTGTCCAAACGAAGTTACTACGTACTTGTTTTGAAACGGATAATTTTTTAAACAAAAAATTGATAGCTTAAAAAAAGATTAAAAAAAGTTTCAAAAAGCTCTTGCCAAACAGGCTCATGAGCTTTAAGGTTTTCTTTTAAATAAGTATCTTTTAAATGAAAAACTGATTTATAAAGCTTTTTAAATTGTTAAAAGCTATTGGAAGTGTTAGTTACTGATATACCCTCAAACCATGTTATAATCAGGGGCGGATCTACATGTATCATATGGCGGGCGTTGCCCCCATTAAATTTCTGTGAGCACATAAAGTATATAGAAAAAAGGTTTAATTGGTAGAGAAAATGTTTAATGCCCATATAAATCTTGAAAGTGCCCTCCATACTCTTAAGGAATGTCAAAAATCAAAGTGTTTATAATTGTTAAAACTAAGGATCTTTAAATTTGTTCGTCGGAATTAATGGCAAAGGTGAAAATAGGGAAGAAGACCACATTTTGGGGAGATGGGAAAGTACCTTTAGGTATTTTGGGCATTTGGGAACAGTCAAAAAAGGAAAAAAGTTTCCTATTGTAATTAATACGAGTAATAATCTATTGTATAGTAGAGTATATTTTTTTAACATAGTCAAAGTAAGTTTTTTGATTTTGTAGTTTAAACAAATAATTTTATCTTTAAACAGTGAATATTACTGTATTTAAAAAGATTAGTGCAAATTTATAATTTTGATTATCGAAGTAAAATAAAATGCTTTTAATCACGACCCGACCCGACACATTTCACGTTATACTAAAAAAAATCTTATAATGCCCCACGTGATCAAGAATCTTGGTTCCGCCACTGGTTATAATCTAATTTTTTAGTCATTTTACATATTAATATGATAGTAAATTTACTAAATTTTGTCAAACATACTAGTAGTAATTTATTTTGTTTTTTCTTTCTAAGACTAGATTAATTCATATTAATTTTACTAATGTTTCATAGTTCCAGATAAGTTTAACGCCAAAAAAAACATAGACGCTCATAAACATCAACGACGAAGTTTTGGCCGATAATCTCTCCATATTCTGAAAATATCTTTCGCTTTCAAAATCTGTGTGAAAAGAAATAAAATACTAAAAAACGGTTGGGTGTAAATTTTAAAGAATTAAAACAATAAAAACAAGTTAGGGTGTGAAGATTGAGTAAGAACAAGAGGATCTATATATAAAAAACGTGTGTATTTGATTTTTAAAACATTGAATTTAAGAGCATCATTTATGGTAATTAATTTTTATATAATAAAAAATTTAAATTACTTGAAAATTTTAAAATTTTAATAAAAATAAAGGTTGTAAAAAAAAATTGCACCAATTAAATGACTTGATTTTGACACATAAGTAAAATTGAACGATATAATTGGTGAAAAAAAAATCTAAATTAAATTGAATTTAGTTAAAATTATTTGATGAAAATACACAAAAATATATGTGTTAAATTTGTGGAAATGAAAACTTAAAAAAAGGGAGAGATGATTAATAAAACATTAGTGGTTTAATTTTAAATAAAATAGATGGATTTAAAAGTAAACTTATAACTTTTCATAATTTTTATTAACTTTAGAATATAATTAAAATACCCTTTAAACTTTATACTCTCTAAACTTTATAACATAATCAAACATCTAAAAATTATATTTCTTAAAAGACATATATAATATACATAATATCACAATAACAAAATTATTACTTAATTTGTTGTTTATGTTCAAATTACGTGCGTGTACGGACATTAAAACTAGTGAACAAGTATAAAATTTGATGTTCATAAATTCTTAACGTTATTAACCATTTTAATTTTTGGTTGAATTAGTTGTTTAAATTATTTTTTGATTTTTAATTTATTTTCTCTATAAAAATGTTGATAGTGTTTTATGATGTAGAAAGCTTTAAAAATAGGTTTATTCACAATAAAAATAAGAGTATAATATAAACCTTTTTACATTATTAATGTATTTTAAAATATTTATCATAACAGATTCCTTAAATTACTTGAGTTGTGATATCTCAAGTCATTTGAGTAATGTGCTATAAAAAAGGGGGTTAATTTAATGTATAATCCGTGAAATTCAAATAACATCTTTTTCTTTGTAAAACAAAACCTAAATTAAGGATTTTTTCAGAAGTTTTTTTCTTTATTAAGAAATAATCGTTTTATTTATTCCTTTGATTTTTATTTTTTTTAATTAAATAAATTATTTATTTCTTAATTTAGCAAAAATAAAACTAAAAAACGCATACATTCGCATTTTACACCTAAATAGTGAAGAAACTATTGGTGTAAAAAGTATAACTTAAAAAATTCAAGAAAACGGATGGAACAAAATATAACTTGAGGGTTATAAACGAATGTTTAAAGCAACCAATAAAACAAATCTTACATTAGAAACACACATCTAACACCTACACACCACCACCCCCATACCGCCCGACTACCAGATCTAAACACCAACACGTCCAGCCAAATCCTTAATCTTATCCCCCTTAAATCAAAGTCCAACAATCTACCTTAAACGTTGAAGGAGCCTAAGAAGAGGATTGGTGTTAAACCCTACATTAAAACTAAATCCAATCCTTTCACACCACACTAACGTCCGACCACCATGAAACCCTGATTCCGGTTAAAAAGCATCTTAGTGGGCATATCTTATTTGGGATTGAACTTAGACCCACATAGATTCTCTTATTTTAGTGATGATGGAGGTATGTGGAACAGTTGTTGTCATTAGTGAAACCCATCAATCTGTCGTTTATGAGGTAAAAATAGATTCTTTATACATTTCATTTACAGTCTTGTGTCTAGCAGTAAGACTTCTGGTGACTAGATGTTTCTACAGAACTTTAGACTACAATATATGGCTTGCATCTCAATATGGCGTCTTTTTTGAAAATTGGCCAGAAATTGATACAAATCTTCGCTCATAATATAAATTTAGATTATTTTTGCTAATTTCTTGCAAATTAATTTGCGTTTTTCATTTTGCAACATGTTTTTAATACTTCACAGATAGTACTCCAAGTCTTACGGTCAGCATCCCGAGACATCAATTGTTTCGGTTTATAAGCATGCACGTTAGTTGTTAACATGCAAATTCATATAGACTAGGTTTCGTGACTTCAAGTTATTATGTTTTTGTTACATTTGGGGTTATCTTTTGTTAAAGATATCGAGTTTGGAAGGCTTCAAGAAAGGGATACGTCGCAAAACTTGTGGACTCGACTCATATGGCCTTAGTTGATATTGTCCATGGTGGGAGATGTAGAGATTCGAGCCAATGGAGTTACCAAGGTTCGACATTGTTTGTCACCCTTTTCACGTGATTGAATTGTATCTCACCACTGATCTTTGAGTTATTTTTATTTTTTGTCAAAATTTATACACGACGTGTGCATAAGTGACCTTTTAGGTCAAAACCTTCGATAAAAATATATGACATATCCAATCAACTACACTGTTGGTCACTTTCTTCCAGAGGTACGTGCACAAATATTTCATCAGTTGACTTTCTATATTGATAAATATATTTCACTATTGGATAAAGAGCAGATTGACAGAGCATTATTAAAGAATGTGCTTGGCATATTCGTCGAAATCGGGATGGAATCAATGGGTTTCTATATTAATGACTTTGAAGATTTCTTGGTTGCTGCTTCTTTTGATTATTATCTCAGGAAGCATCAATTTGGATCATTGAGGATTCTTGTCTCGGTTAAATGTTGAAGGCAGAGGAGTGTTTAGAAAAGGGAAAAACCAGAGTCGCTAACTATTTTCACTCAAGCAGTGAGACAGAACTCATAGCGAAGCAAAGGGAAATGTTGGCCAACTATAGTAATCAGTTGCTCGAAAAAGAGAACTATGTATGTTGTACCATGCTTCGTGATGATAAGGTTGATGATCGGAGGAGGATGTATAACCTCTTGTCTCAAATTCCCAAAGGACTGGATCCTGTTGCTAATATGTTCAAGCAGTATGTTACTGCTGAAGGAACGACTTTAGTCCAACAAGCTGATGATGCTGCATGTAAGAAGTCAGAGAATGTTGGTGGTCCGCTGGAGCAGGTCTTTGTCAGGAAAACAATTGACTTTCATGACAAGTTCATGGCATATGTTATCGATTGATTTTCAGATCATAGTCTATTTCACAAATCCATGAAAGAAGCGTTAGAGGTTTTCTGCAATAAAACTGTGGTTGGATGCTCTATTGGGGATCTGCTGTCTGCATATTGTGACAATATCCTCAAAAGGGATGGTAGCGAGAAACTTAGTAAAACATGTATAAGGTAGATCATCAATATCTATGTTGCAATTGTATAAACATGCGTTGATGTGTATTGTTGTGGAACCTGAGTTGAATCATTTATTTCGCAACTCTTTTCCATACAGTGTCCAAAATTTATGACACCCGCTGTGTTGAAGATAAACACATGTTCTGCTATTGATAAGAAATTTGATATTATTAGCTAACTTATGTTATCAGCAGGTGGTCTTTTTGATTTTTTTATAGACTTCTATAATTGTGTTTTGTTGCTAATATAGTTGGGAAACTAATAAGAAGTGTTTATTGTTTCATGTTTATATACCTCTACCCCTTTATAGGATTTTTAAATATGTTCCCTATTTTTGAAAACCTTATGCTTTATGTGCACTCAGTGTGCCCAATAGAACACGGATAGTTATAAGGGCCAATTATTGAAATGCCCCAAGATTAGTCATCATTTGTTTTTTCGCCACCAAATTAAAAAAATTAAGTACCTCATGCGACGTATGCAACTTATTACAAAATAAAAAAAAATGTATTTGAGAAATTTCAATAAATAGCATAAGTCGCATGAGATATTTAGAGAAAGTAATTTGGGCAAGCCGAAAAAAAATGGCGAACAATAGTTTTGGTGCGAGGAAATATATACTTAAGAGATCAGATTTTTAATCGAGCAAGTAAAAATATTTAGCGCACGTTAAATTTGTTTTTTTCATTGCTAATAAGTAATTTGAAAAATATTAAAAATAAACCCGTGCGTGCACGGGTATTATAACTAGTAACTAAACAAGGCAAAAGTTATTTTGAAAACTTATTTTTTCTAAAAAAACTAAACACTCTGTTCCCGAGAAAAAATTGGAAAGAAGAGAGATAGAGATGGAAAAAATGAGAGAAATAAAGAGGAGAGAAGTATGGAATAACTTTTTACTTTGTGTTCCTAAGTTGGAAAGAAATGAGGAGCATGTAACAAAACAGAAGCCTTAAAAACAACTTCAGTCCTTTACTCTCCAATTTGGGAAGAAGATTTGGAGAGTAAATTTGGTGTAATTTACTCTCCTTTATATTCCAATTCTCTCCTTGAAATTCTCAGGTACATAAAGTTTTTTTTATTTCCATCCCAAACCTTTCATTTTCACTCCAAACTATAAACTCGAGAACAGAGTGTAAGGGACTAATCCTAGCCTTCTATTTAGTTTTGATCTAAAGGCTCAGATTAATCTAAGATTTAATTTGTAAAAATCTATTTTCTTGTCGGGTATATAAAGAAGTTTCTTTTACTTTAAACGCACACCTGTGTAAAAAACAAATACATCCTCTCCGGTGCACCGATTTGCCAAAATTACATTGTCAACACAACCACCGATCACCGACGTTCAAACTACCACTACACCAACCAACTATTGTACAAACTACCGTTGAAGGACCACTCGTCGCCATTGCCATAAAAACACCTTTCTATCACTAATTTAGAGGTTATTATGTTAAATTTGGCTCTTCAAAAGGTTCAATTCTTACACTTTCATCATTTACGTATTAGTAATCGGCGTTCAGATCGACTATTACTTGTAATAATTGTTTAGTTAATACTTTATCACTGTCATTGCAACAAATTGATTCAATTTTATTATGCCTATCAACTGTTTGATGAAATGACCGAACCAAATTATGTGCAAGGTCTGTGAACTTTATTTGTTGATTCATAATCCAGGGCACCTGCACACCGTGAACTTTATTTTGGCTTATATAGAGGGCTTATGGCTTATATTGTTTTCCGATAAGTCGGGTTATTGGGTTGATCCGCAAACCCGATAAGAGAAATAATATAACCCGACCCCGACCCTATAATACTATCGGGTTATAGGGTTCGGGTCAAACCAACCTGATAAGCATTTTCAACCCGATTTAACCCACCCCGATAAGGCTTATTAGGTTCGGGTTCGGGTTGGGTTGGGTCAACCCGACCCCAGTGACAACCCTACTCCCATTTTACAGGAACTCATGGCCAGTTTTGTGAATTCATGCCCTTTGCCGTTTTGGAAGAAAAAAGTGCACAACCATTATAAGTTTTTTGGATCTCCAAAGTGGAAAACCTTTACATCTCTTAATTTACAACTAGATTTGCTTATTCTTTGTGCTTATTTGTTTGAAGTGTGTGAGTCATCCAAGAGGTTTCTATGAATATCAATCGAGTTGGAAACAAGAAACAATGGGACATCAAGTTCGCTATAGCTGAGATTACCCAAAATCAAATGAAGTAATACTATTCTCTAATGAATTGGTTTATCTTTGTCTATATTTCCCGTGCCTATTAGTTGAACATCTTTGGAACCCCATCAGATTGCATTGGGGCTTCATGATGGAAAAGTCATATTCTTGAGCTCTTGGAGTTTGATCGATGGAGGACTGACCCGGTGGCAAGCACTCGTGCCAAAGGAGCCAAGCCTTAGGCAGTTATGTTGTTTCTTGTTAAGTAGATAACGAACATTCAGATGTGGTTATCACCAAAAACACCCAGACCCAGAGAATCGACCTTATGTAGATGGGATCCTTGGTCAAGACTCGGGCAAAGAAGGCATCTTAAACGGACACATTTGCTAAATAAAGTAACAGATTGCTGAATGTTTTCCAGTCGAGGTACATACTATTTCTTTTTCTTTGTAAAAAGTTTAAGTGTGTTAATTAGGAGGTTAATTAGTAACGCAAGTTTTATACAGTGTTATGTTCTGGTGGAACTAATGCTATATATTGATTAGTGTACGTGTAATTGGGGATGTAATTGTTGCAGAGGGCGAAACCGTTTTTAGTGAACGCGTATGAGTGTTTGATGGAAGCTAGTGATCTTTTGTTAACACAACGACTGTGCAAGAACTACATTAGTTAGAGCACTAACTGAATGATGGTCTAATTGCAGTCAAAGAAAAGAAGGTTTGATCTACTTCTTTACCACCACCACGAGCAACACATGGGAATCTTGTAAAGGCTTAGCTGATATCATAAATATTTTTTTACCAGGATGTTATGCTGTTTGAGGAGATTGGCCGTTCAAATCACAAGGTAATAAACTCTTGATAAATTAATAAACAAATATTGCAAATATATGAATGGCTTTGGATATCTATTTCTTACATGTTGATTTACAATTTGTTCTAGTCCAGGAGCGAGAGCTTGGTTTAGATCTAATGTTCCAGTGTCCAGCAGAAAGTTCCTTTAAATTTTGTGGTCTCCATGAAGCTGGTAAGTACAGTTTGCAACAATTTTCTGTAATGGGCCTGATAATTATAGACGAGCAAGTACAAACAAGTTCCTTTCAATTTTGGTTGTTTTTTATCTCTGTGTCTACTCTTGGTTGTAAAATTGTCTAAGTTAACTCATGGATTTTACAAATACCTACCATATAAAGAATACTTTCCTTTGTTGATGTATCTCACAGTAGTTTTGGAAGTATTCTTCGTTCAAGACACCTGGCTTCAAGGTTGCAATCTGGAGTGTTTCGTTAATGGTATATCTTCTGAATGTCTTGTATTTCTCTTCACCGTTTGAAGCACGAAATAATGGTAAAGTGTGTTTCTAGGGCGATGACAACTTCATAAAATCACACTGTTTTGTCAAGTTTGTTTTAAGCCATAGACAATATCATGACTTACAGTGAGGTGAATGGTATATGTTTCAGTTTCTTTGGTGTTCAAGTAGTTAGCAAAGTTTGCTTATAGCTTTTCGATGTTGTTTTCAAGAGTAGTCATACAGTAGAGAAGCCGACTGTATCGAAAGGATTTAGTTGTAAACTTGAAATGTCAATAGTTCATCATTATTTAAATAAATATTGTGTTCATTTTTGGGCTGATAGTACCTCATAAACATTTTTTTGGCTTTTTTAATTCACATAGAGCCATGTTTTAAAGTAGAAAACCGGGCTCTATATACATTTCCAATAGATTCCCCTCTCCCCTTTGAGCACTCATGAAAAAATGGGCTTTTAGGGCATTTTCAATAGAGCTCAATGCCCTTTTTTGTAGTAGTGAGATATAAATTAACAAATTCTCAAAACCTTGATATAAAGTTGCATTATATCTAGATATAAATCACAATTTATGGTTAAGTTACTTTATATCTAGATATAAGGAATTATGACTTACTTTATATTTGGATATATATCACAATTAAAAAAACTTATTTACTTTATATATAGATATAAATTAACAAATTCTCAAAACTTTAATATAAAAACTGCAAGTTGCTTTATATCTAGATATAAAACACAATTTATTGTTGAGTTACTTTATATCTAGATATAAAGATAAATTTAGAAACTATGACTTACTTTATATCTAAATATATATCACAATTAGAAAAAGGGTTAATTTATATCTAGATATAAATTAACAAATTCTAAAATCCTTGATATAAAAACCGTGAGTTAATTTATGTCTATATATAAAGTAAACTTGTCGTTGTGCAAAATTTTAATCTTCTTTCATGATTTATGTAAAAGCAGCTCAAAACACTTTATATCTAGATATAAACATTGATATCGGCTTATGTTTTGATAAGTACACTGATATAAAGATGTGAATTGCTTTATATCTAGATATAATCACAATTTATGGTGGAGTTACTTTATATCTAGATATAAATGGTAATTTAAAAATTATGACTTATTTTATATCTGGATATACATCACAATTGAAAAAAATGGGTTACTTTATATTTACATATAGATTAACAAATTCTCAAAACCTAAATATAAAAACTACGTGTTGCTATATATCTAGATATAATGACAATTTATGGCTCACTTACTTTATATCTAGATATAAAGGGCAATTTAGAAATTATGACTTAATTTATATCTAAATAAATATCACATTTAAAAATAGTAGGTTATTTTATATCTAGATATAAATTAATAAATTCTTAGAAACTTGATTTAAAAACTGTGAGTTGCTTTATATCTAGATATAAATCACAATTTATGGCCGAGTTACTTTATATCTAGATATAAAATACAATTTAAAAATTATGAATTATTTTATATATGGATTATATATCACAATTTAAAAAACTAGGTTACTTTATATCTAGATATAGATTAACAAATTCTCATAACCTAGATATAAAAAATGTGAGTTGCTTTATATCTATATACAAATCATAATTTATGGTTGTGTTATGTTGTATCTAGATATAAAGGGCTATTTATAATTATGACTTACTTTAAATCTACATATAAATTAACAAATTTGTAAAACCTTGATATAAAAATTGTGAGTTGCTTTATGTCTAGATATAAATCATGATTTGTGCCTAAGTTACTTTATATCTAGATATAAAGGAAAATTTAGAAATTATGACTTACTTTATATCTAGATATATATCACAATTTAAAAAAACTAGGTTACTTTATATCTAGATATAAATTAACAAATTCTCAAGACTTTGATATAAAATCTGTGAGTTGTGCTATATATATATGTAAATCATAATTTATGGCTGAGTTACTTTATATCTATATATAAAGTAAGGTATTCTTGTTCTATATCTAGATATACTTGTCTTATATCTAGATATACTTGTTTTATATCTAGATATAAAAAGCCTATTTGTTTTATATGTAGATATAAAAAACCTATTTGTTTTAGATTTGGATATAACAAGTAAGGTATTCTTGTTTTATATCTAGATATAAACATCCTAGTTATATCTAGATATAAAACACTGTTACACCGTTAGTTGTTTAATTACACTCTTAATAAGTGTGAAAACACTTATCCTTTTACCACTTAATTATGATAATAACCAAACCAAAACATGTATTTAATGTCGTAAATGTCGTAATTATGCGTGGTTTGTGTTTTTGTTGTGATTTAGGACCAAAATGTGAAAAGGGAAGAAAACACGGGCTTTCACAGGCTTTTATCGAAGAAAATGACAAAAGACGAACTCAAAAGATCAAGAGTGCAAAAAGAACGGAAGTCCGAGGCCTATTCTGAAGATTTATCGAAGAAAAAGTCTAAAGACGGAAGTTTAACGAAGTCGAAGAACCAAGTCTAATTAATGAAGAAATTAGAAGACGAGTTCATTTTATTTATCGACAAATCCCGAGACAAAGTCGTGAATGACGAGTTTATTGTCAAAGACGAAAGACGAGAAGACAAAAGAAAAGAAAGAAAGAAGAAAGCATAAACATCCCCTCCTATAAATACCCTCCTAATGACACATTAGGAGGTGTTAGCTAATTTGACAAATTAGTTCTCCATTTTTATTAATTGTCTTTTAATACTTGTCATTTATTTTTCAAGTTAATTCAAGTAAGTTTTTAATTTGTGTTGTTGAATCTTTATCTTTAATCAAGTTTTTCATTAATCTCTCATTCTACCTTTCTTGTTTTGGTTAATCTTTATGCTTATTTGCTTATTGTTATGCTTAATTGATTGTTCTTTATGCTTCTATGTGTTTGATTGTGTTAGCTTATTGATCTTATAGCTTTTTGTGTGATTTTCTTAATTTTAATTAAGTGTTTTTTAAAAGTTATTTTATAAAAAGTTGAATTTAAATATTTTGATTATTTAGTGTTTTTAAAAGTTTCTAAATTTTGGACTATTAGCTTTTTCTTAAAGTTGATTTGGTTAAGTTTTTATATAAGTGCTTATTTGGATTTGCTTATTTTTGCTATTTTCATCTTTCCCGAACTAATAAACCCTCATAACCCGAATTAGTTAGAGTTTCAGATTATTCTGACTTATGTGCAAATTGCTCATTCCGAATTAGGTTTAGAATAGGTGTTTCCCGAATTACGTGTAGGATTCACTTATTCTGGATAGCGTTAAAGAGACATATTCCGAATTAGGTTGAGGACTCATTTCCCGAACTAGTTGCAGGTTATATTCTGAATTAGCTATTAGATTTACATTCCGGATTGTGTACAAGTTACACATTGCGGATTACTAGTACTTCCCTTATTCCGAATTAGATCAAGCAAACAGTGATTCCAGATTAGGTATTGCACGATGGATTCCGGATTATACCAAGGATTCGCATTCCGGATTACATGTAGTTCTCATTTCCCGAATTAGGTCTTGCACGCTGGATTCCAAATTAGGTTCGAGACTCTGCATTCCGGATTGAGTTCTGCATCTACATTCCGGATTAGGAAGGGAATAGGAATTCCGGATTAGGTCGTTGATTCGGATTCCGAATTGCGTGTGGAATTTGATTCCGGATTAGGTGATAGACTTGGATTCCGGATTAGGTTTAACATTTGTGTAATCCGACTTATGTGTTGATTTAGTTTCCTGACTCAGTTTTAAATATTTATTTTTCCCGCCAAATTTCTTAAGTGTTATTTTAATTTTTTTATCTTAGATTTATTTCAAGTTTGCATTTTTATAAAGTTTTAATATTTCATCATTTATAATTAAAGCTTTAATTTGTCTCCATTTACTTTTTAATCATTTTTAGCTTTATTTACTTTGTCATTAACTTTAAAGTTTGCATTTTTGTTTTACTCAACGACAACATTTGCTTTTATTTCACCAAGAACAACTGAGTCACACATTTAACCCGTGATCAATTTGATAAGACATACTTCAAAGAACAAATTTTTCACCAATTTAAAATGGCGTCGCTGCCGGCTCTTTTCGTGAAGATTAACAGTTTTTTGTGAGAGACGCGTTGGATTTTGGGATCCGTTCACTCGTGAACGTTATTTTTCGTGTAAAAAATCCTAAAAATAAAAAAATTTCAAAAATACAAAAACATTTAAAAACTCATAAAAAGCATTTCTTTTTCAAAAGTTTTGCACCAAAAAGATTTTATTTTTACGGTAACTATATTTCCTCTATTTCTTTGCTGTCTTTTTCTTTTGCAGGTGTATGCGTACTAGATCTTCGTCTTATTCTGAGCCCGAGACTCTTGAAGACTTAGACATGGCCGGTGTACAAAACAATAATAATCCACCTCCCCAACATGAATAATAACAACCATGTTCCTCAACCCGACCTTCGTACGATGGAGGAGCTATGTCAACCGACTATGAACGGACGTGGAGGACCGATTGCGCCGATGCAAATCACGGCTCCTGAATTTTCGTTGAAGCATCACATGATCCAACAAGTTCAAAATACTTGTCCATTTCGCAGATTACCGGATGATGATTCCAACAAACATCTCGACAAATTCATTACCGTCACTCAAAGCATGAAATTGCTCGGTGTTACCATGAATTTTCTTCGCCTTCATCTATTTCCACACACTTTATCCCACCATGCCAAAAATGGTTTGATCGTCTTCCGAAGAATTCAATTCATACATGGGTGAAATGACTCAACAATTTTTGTCGCGCTACTTTCCACCATCCATGGTAACGAGCCTTCGGAATCAAATCAGTGGTTTCACTCAAGAACCTGATGAATCTCTTTTCGATGCTTGGGAACGTTATAATGTTTTGATCGATCGTTGCCCTAATCATAATATGCTCCCCGTCACCTTAATTGATACTTTCTACAATGGTTTAACTTTTCGTGATCGTGATATGATTAATGCAGCCGTCGGTGGTACATTTATGAAAAGAAGACCCGAGGAGTGTAGAGAGCTTATAGAGAACATGACCACTCATCACAAAAATTGGGATACATCCGCATCTTCAAGAAATAATCCGAGGGTCAATGTTTCTTCTACTTCTTCCAGCCCCGAGATGACCGAAGTCATCCGCATGCTAGCCGAAATGAACAAAAATATCCAACTCATGGCTACGAATCAACTACAACAAGTTAAAGCTGTAGCACTTTCTTGTGAGACTTGCGGCAGTCCTCATTCATACACTGATTGTCCTTCTACTTATGAAAATCCGGAAAACGTGTATGTGGCTAACGGTAACTATTCCATGGAAGGCTATCAAGCCCGACCTCAAGGGGATCGTAACTTGCTAAGTTATCGTTCCAACAACTTTCTTTCACCCGGTTTTTCTCCTCAAAACCACAACCCAAACAACTTCAATAGAAGCAATCCAAACCCACCTCGAGCTTCTAATCCATATCACCCACCCGCTCACCAAGCTCCACCCATCACTCCATCCACGACATATAATCAAGATGTTGAAACTTTCATGAGGACCCAAGGAGAGGTGGTGAAAAACCTTCAAAGCCAAATTATTAACTTGAAAAGTGATATTACTAAACAAGGGAATGATATTCGAATCGAGCTTAGAAATGATATGCAAACTTCTTTAAGCAATCAAACGAATGATTTGAGGAATATGATGGCTAGTTTCATCCAAAGTAATCAACCCTCTACTTCGGGCTCTCTTCCTTCGAATACCGTGACCAACCCAAGAGCTAATGTGAGTGCTATTACTACAGGCAGTGGAGCAACTCTAGTAGGACCATCCACCCGTTCCCCAGTTACTCCATCTACACTTCCTCCACCCTCATTTATCCCTCCTACTTCCACGCCTAGTACTAGTTCTACATTACCATCTCCACCTCTTACGAAAGAAGTACCAAAGACAAAACCTTCATCATCCCCACCTTCTACATCTAAATCTACACCTACCACACCTTCACCTTCAACACCTACACCACCTAAACCCAATATCCCTTATCCTTCTCGGTTAGACAAGTGCAAAGTGCTCACTAAAGAGGATGCTCAAGTTACTTCCTTTTTGAAGATGATTACACAAATGAACTTTAACATTAGCCTCATTGAAGAACTTGTCCAAATGCCAAAATTTGTGAAAGCATTCAAAGAATTGCTTTGTAAGAAGGAGAAGATGGTCGAGTTTGTCAACACTCGATTGAATGAGAATTGTTCTGCAGTCCTCCTTAAAGAACTTCCAAAAAAACTTGGAGATCCCGGTCGTTTTGTGCTACCATGTACTTTTAACCAAACCGAAGAATTAACTGTCTTAACCGATCTTGGCGCAAGTATAAATTTGATGCCATTAAGTGTTTGGAAAAAGTTATCATTACCCGATCTTACACCAACAAAGATGAATCTTGAGCTAGCAAATCGAACTCTCGCTTACCCCGTTGGTATTGCCGAAGATGTGTTTGTTAAAGTTGGTACCTTCACTTTTCCGGTCGATTTTGTTGTTGTTGATTATGAAATGGACCCTCGTATTCCGTTAATACTTGGACGACCATTCTTGAGAACTGGAAAAGCTTTAGTCGATGTTACCGAAGGTGAACTAATCTTAAGGGTCGGGAATGATCAACAAACTTTTAAGATGGGGAAGATCACAAACAAATCCAATGGAAGAGAATCGGCGAATATGATTGATGTGCTTCAAGACGAGCTTGATACAACTACTTGTAAAAGTACAAAGCTTGATGATTTTGTCGTCTACAACAACTCTCTTTTCGAGCCTATATATGATAATCCACTTTCTCAAGAGAATTTGGAAGATTCTGAAGATCCTCTCTCCAATTTGGATGTACCACCAATATATGATGCTCCACCAATCTATGATGATGATTCTAGTTCCGATGTGGATGATTATGATGATTTCTCTTCAAAATATAAAGACATGCCAACTTATGATGACTTTGATGATGTTGATACTCTTTCGAGTGATTCTTCAAATGATGACCTTGCTCCTACTTTTGATGAAGATCATCCGCCAACAATGCTTGATCCTACTTTGGATGATTACTCATTTGAGGAAGATTTTGCCACTTTTCTTAATACATACTTCCCCAATGAGAATGATTCTCCTCCTTTGGACTTTTATTTTAGTATTTATCCTCCTTCGGATATTAAGAAACCCGTTTCAAAGGAGAAGAAACGGGAAGACACCAACATCCGCAGTACTTATGTTTTGACACCTCTTTATCCACCTTCGTCGGATGAGATTGTGCGATTTATGAGCGGATCTTCTTCAAATTCTACTGAGCCTGAGTCTTATTTTCCCCTAAAGGAAAAGGTGTTCGATCCGGGTATCACAATTTGTAAGCCATCTCAGTATCTATCTGATTAAATAAAATGAAAGATTTTTGGAAACAATGGATCTATGCTTACACTTCATCCTACTTTCTACCACCGTGCTCAACAACTGTTTAAGGGAACCTCACTTACTCTTCTTTGGCTTGTCTTGTTCATCTTAAGCTTGTGCCACTTAATGGACGAAAACCATGTATTTGATCCCGGTGGATGTTCTTCAAGCCTCTTACCATTGTAATCAAGGTCGAGTCAGGCTCATGACTCGATGAACAAAAACAAGCGCTCCTCGGGAGGCAACCCGAGTATCTATCCTTTTTATCTGTTTTATAATAAGTGTAGGGGGAGACCCTAGTATGTGTTTGTTGTTTTCTTTCTTATCATGTGTAGGGATTCGAGCTTTCAAAGATCCATTCTTGATGACTTTTGACGACCCGTGATTCCGTGTACCCGTCTTCCCGGTTTTATCCTAAACTCTTTTGATTCACTATTAAAATAGGAATCACTTTAGTTGTCTCTTCCTTAGCAAGATTTAAACAACGTGCACAATGTCCTAAGAGTAGGGGAGTTTACTCCCACATGCTTAAACAGTGAGGACAATGTTTATATTAAGCGTAGGGGGACTTCTATCAAAGTTAAGTGGGCTTTTCCTTGTATATGTCCTCATTTTAACCGGAAAATTGATTTTTCGACATTTTTCAAAATTTTTGATCTATTTTGGCCTATTAGTATTTTTTTTTGTTATCGTTATTTTCTTTTATTGCTAGAATAAATTTTAATAATTGGTTTTAATAAGTTTAGATGTCTTTGATATATTAGACCCGTCATGAATCTTTTGACTCAACCCGAGTTTACTTATTTAAGTTTACTCTAGCTAGTATCCTTAACATGTTTAAATCAAGTTTTGCTAGGCTTTTATATAGGGAACTTTAAAACGCGAAAGTCTTAACTCTTACGGGTTAAGAACAAGAACTTTTCGCAAATTCCTATAATTGATCCTAGAAAGTCGTTTATCAATGGAACTTTAAAATGCGAATTCTAAACTTGAAAAAGTCTAAGAAGTTGCAAGATCCTATAGATGACTTGAAAACCCAAAACTTTGATTTAACTGGCTAAGCATCCACGAGTCTCATTCCTTGAGATTTTAAATTGTGGAGAACGAGAGATGATAGAGTCAATTATAAGTTTGGTATTCTTTCATGAATTTATGTGCGTTAATTATGAGCTTTTTCTCCCATCGCTTGTTAATAAATTTAATTGCAATAAGTAAGGTCGTATGATTTGAAAAGTTACTTAGCTTCTAGCCCAAGATCGTTTAAAAGTTGCTCGGTATTAATTAGAGTTCATAGCCAAGGCATAACTTATTGAAGCGGGATGCGAAGATTGGCGAGTCCGAAAAGGCCCTAACAAGGCATGAGGGTTAAATTTTGTTGTTAAAGATCCAAAGTGATGTGAAGAATCATTAATCAAAAATCAATATGAAGGATCGAGACACACGACGAAAAGCAAATAGTCCCCTAAAGATCATGGAGAAGTCTATCCAAAAAGGCCCTAACAAGGTATGAGGATAAATAAATCCAAGTCCTAAAAGGAGGCGGATCGTTGTATATCAAAAATCCCAAATAAAGACTGGAGAAAAATGAAGAAGTCGTGGTCCAAGTATGAAGAATCTCTCAAAAACTTCAAGTGGAGAAATTCCTATTATGAAGAGAAGACCATTATTTCATGAACGTCTCTCAAGATTCGAAGTATGAAGTCAATGCCAAATATCGATCCGAGAAAGGTCTCAAATCGTGAAGCGAGTTATGCCAAGATATGAACTTTATGAGGTCTCGAGAAGCAGTTTTAAAAGATTTTGTCCTTTAGCTAACTATTGATTAAATCATCCTACTTTATTTTCGGCCTAAATAAGTTATCGAAATAAGTCAACAGTGCATCCTCATGATCATTCAAGACAACAATAAAATATAAGAGATACACCTAGGAATAAGGGAGTCTAAGTGAATAATTGGGCCACATGAGTTTGTGTTAGTTTGCTAACTTATAATAACAATGATCTCGTTTTTAAGCTTGGTATTGGGGAACGTGAAACTTGAGGGTGATAAACATTCATGACAACCAAAGCCCTAATGTAAGTCTTCGATTTCTTTACTTTTTTTCTTCCTTTAAATATTTTGCAATTTCCTATCTCTTTAAGTTTCCTTAATGTCTTGTGTTCAATAAAGGCCAAGGTGGGTTAATTATCATGGAAAATGTAAATGTTACTTTGTAATTAATGTATTGAATGAGGGCATTGCAATGGTCAAGTGTAGGGGATTTAATAAGTGTGAAAACACTTATCCTTTTACCACTTAATTATGATAATAACCAAGCCAAAACATGTATTTAATGTCGTAAATGTCGGAATTATGCGTGGTTTGTGTTTTTGTTGTGATTTAGGACCAAAATGTGAAAAGGGAAGAAAACACGGGCTTTCACGGGCTTTTATCGAAGAAAAAGACAAAAGACGAAGTCAAAAGATCAAGAGTGCAAAAAGAACGGAAGTCCAAGGCCTATTCTGAAGATTTATCGAAGAAAAAGTCTAAAGACGAAAGTTTAACGAAGTCGAAGAACCAAGTCTACTTAATAAAGAAATTAGAAGACGAGTTCATTTTATTTATCGACAAATCCCGAGACAAAGTCGTGAATGACGAGTTTATTGTCAAAGACGAAAGACGAGAAGACAAAAGAAAAGAAAGGAAAGAAGAAAGCATAAACATCCCCTCCTATAAATACCCTCCTAATGACACATTAGGAGGTGTTAGCTAATTTGACAAATTAGTTCTCCATTTTTATTAATTATCTTTTAATACTTGTCATTTATTTTTCAAGTTAATTCAAGTAAGTTTTTAATTTGTGTTGTTGAATCTTTATCTTTAATCAAGTTTTTCATTAATCTCCCATTCTACCTTTCTTGTTTTGGTTAATCTTTATGCTTATTTGCTTATTGTTATGCTTAATTGATTGTTCTTTATGTTTCTATGTGTTTGATTGTGTTAGCTTATTGATCTTATAGCTTTTTGTGTGACTTTCTTAATTTTAATTAAGTGTTTTCTAAAAGTTATTTTATTAAAAGTTGAATTTAAATATTTTGATTATTTAGTGTTTTTAAAAGTTTTTAAATTTTGGCTTATTAGCTTTTTCTTAAAAATGATTTGGTTAAGTTTTTAGATAAGTGCTTATTTGGATTTGCTTATTTTAGCTTATTTTCATCTTTCCCTAATTAATAAACCCTCATAACCCAAACTAGTTAGAGTTTCAGATTATTCCGACTTATGTGCAAATTGCTCATTCCGAATTAGGTTCAGAATAGGTGTTTCCCGAATTACGTGTAGGATTCACTTATTCCGGATAGAGTTAAAGAGCCATATTCCGAATTAGGTTGAGGACTCATTTCCCGAACTAGTTGCAGGTTATATTCTGAATTAGCTATTAGATTTACATTCCGGATTGTGTACAAGTTACACATTCCGGATTACTAGTACTTCCCTTATTCCAAATTAGATCAAGCAAACAGTGATTCCGGATTAGGTATTGCACGATGGATTCCGGATTATACCAAGGATTCGCATTCCGGATTACATGTAGTTCTCATTTCCCGAATTAGGTCTTGCACGTTGGATTTCGAATTAGGTTTGAGACTCTGCATTCTGGATTGAGTTCTGCATCTACATTCCGGATTAGGAAGGGAATAGGTATTTCGAATTAGGTCGTTGATTCGGATTCCGAATTGCGTGTGGAATTTGATTCCAGATTAGGTGATAGACTTGTATTCCGGATTAGGTTTAGCATTTGTGTATTCCGACTTATGTGTTGATTTAGTTTCCCGACTTAGTTTTAAATCTTTATTTTTCCCGCCAAATTTCTTAAGTGTTATTTTAATTGTTTTATCTTAGATTTATTTCAAGTTTACATTTTTATAAAGTTTTAATATTTCGTCATTTATCTTTAAAGCTTTACTTTTTCTCCATTTACTTTTTAATCATTTTTAGCTTCATTTACTTTGTCATTTACTTTAAAGTTTGCATTTTTATTTTACTCAACGACAACATTTGCTTTTATTTCACCAAGAACAACTGAGTCGCATATTTAACCCGTGATCAGTTCGATAAGACATACTTCAAAGAACAATTTTTTCACCAATTAAATCTCCTATACAAGTAAGATATTCTCGATTTATATCTAGATATACTTGTTTTAAATCTAGATATACTTGTATTAAATCTAGATATACTTGATTTATATCTAGATATAAACAGCCTATTTGTTTTATATCTAGATATAAAAAACCTATTTGTTTGATATTTGGATATAAACAAGTAAGGTATTATTGTTTTAGATCTAGATATAAACATCCTGGTTATATCTAGATATAAAACAATGTTACACTGTTACTTGTTTAATTACACTCTCCTATACGAGTAAGGTATTCTTATTTTATATCTAGATATATGTTAATGCAATGATGCCTAAAAATGTTACTTGCATTTTTCGGTCTCATTTTGTTTTGATTACGACAATATGTAAAAACATGCATTACGAAAACAATGAAAAACGAATTCTTGAATTCAAGTATTTTTCATTTCAACCATTATCACTTAAGGTATGAACAAACAAGTAATTATACTAATTAAGTGATCAAGGATTTAATCTTTTTTTAAAATTCACTTTTTATTAAATGTGACAAAGTTTTATTATTAAACTATTTTATTAAATTAATTATTTGAAAATTTGAAATTTGAAAATGACATATTCTATCTTGGTTTGGAATATCCTTTCAGGATATTTTAATTCCCAGATTCGAACCAACCCACTAAAAGACAAAAGGGAGCGGACTCTACGCCTACGGTTCCTTAGCACCTACGGCGGTTCCTTATCGATAAGGAACCGCGGGCTCCAATAAGGAACCGCGGGCAGATATAGCCGTTGGATGTTTGTCTTATAAATAGTGGACCATTCTTAGACTTTCAATCCACCTCTTTTGCACATACATTTCCAGATTCTTTCATACTTCTTAAATCACTCAAATCCTTAATCATTTGTTTGATTACTACTTGTTTAGAAGTGAATCTTTCTCCTCTCATCTTTTCCTCTCAAAGTGCAAAGAGAAGAACACTATCATTCTTGAAGTGTTATGTCTACCTCAAAGATCCATTGAAGATCCAAACTTATTTATTCATTGGTGTGTCATTGTTGTGAAGATCCAAGTAGTTGTGTCTATTTGGAAGTTGTGTATGTATTAGGGTTAATACTTAGTCCTCAAAGTATATTGGTGTAGATTGGTCCTAGCTAAGATTAGGGCTCGACTTTTAGCTTAGAGGCAGAAATTGGTTAAGCGACGTTCTGTAAGGTTTCTCCACCTTAAGGAGCTTGTTGATTAATGAACTCTCAAGTAAGGAGTACTCGAGGAGTGAGCTTCGTTGCCGAACCACTATAAATTCTTGGTGTTTCGTTGTATCTTTCCTTCCCTTATCTCTTTACATTCATTATTCTTTATACTCGTGATTATTAATTTAGTTGCATTATACATTCATTATTCTTTATACTTGTGATAATTAGTTTAGTTGCACTATACCTTGTTCATATTGTGTATAAGAAGGTTTCACATAAATACTCAAGCTTAACTTTTTGAAAAAGGATTTTTTAAAACCAACATTTAACAAGCAAATTTAAGAAACTATTCAAACCCCCCCTCTTTCTAGTTTCTACAATATACTTGTTTTATATCTAGATATACTTGTTTTATTTTTAGATATACTTGTTTTATATCTAGATATAAACAACCTATTTGCTTTATATCTAGATATAAAAAACCTATTTCTTTTATATTTGGATATAAACAAGTAAGATATTCTTGTTTTATATCTAGATATAAATATCCTGGTTATATCTAGATATAAAACACTGTTACACTGTTAATTGTTTAATTACAGTCTCCTATATAAGTAAGGTATTCTTGTTTTATATCTAGATATACTTATTTATATCTAGATATAAACAACCTATTTGTTTTATATCTAGATATAAAAAACCTATTTTTTTTATATTTGGATATAAACAAGTAAGGTATTCTTGTTTTATATCTAGATATTAACATCATGGTTATATCCAGATATAAAACACTATTACACTGTTACTTTTTTAATTACATTCTCCTATTTAAGTAAGGTATTCTTGTTTTATATCTAGATATACTTTTTTTATTTTTAGATATACTTGTTTTATATCTAGATATAAACAGCCTATTTGTTTTATATCTAGATATAAAAAACCTATTTGATTTATATTTGGATATAAACAAGTAAGTTATTCTTGTTTTATATCTAGATATAAACATATTGGTTATATCTAGATATAAAACACTATTACACTGTTATACTGTTACTTGTTTAATTACACTCTCCTATACAAGTAAGTTATTCTTGTTGTATATCTAGATATACTTGTTTTATATCTATATATACTTGTTTTATATCTAGATATAAATAGCCTACTTGTTTTATATCAAGATATGAAAAACCTATTTATTTTATATTTAGATATAAACAAGTAAGGTATTCTTGTTTTATATCTAGATATAACCATCCTGGTAATATCTAGATATAAAACAATGTTACACTGTTATTTGTTTAATTACACTCTCCTATACAAGTAAGGCATTCTTGTTGTATATTTAGACATACTTGTTTTATCTAGATATACTTGTTTTATTTCTAGATACACTTTTTTATATCTAGATATAGACAGCCAATCTGTTTTATATCTAGATATATAAAACCTATTTGTTTTATATTTAGATATAAGCAAGTAAGGTATTCTTGTTTTATCTCTAGATATAAACATCCTGGTTATATCTAGATATAAAACACTGCTACACTGTTACTTGTTTAATTACACTCTCCTATACAAGTAAAGTATTCTTGTTTTATATCTAGATATACTTATTTTATATCTATATATACTTGTTTTATATCTAGATATACTTGTTTTATATATAGATATAAATAGCCTATTTGTTTTATATCTAGATATACAAAACCTATTTGTTTTATAATTGGATATAAACAAGTATGGTATTCTTGTTTTATATCTAGATATAAACATCATGGTTATATATAGATATAAAATATTGTTACACTGTTACTTGTTTAGTTACACTCTCCTATACAAGTAAGGTATTCTTGTTTTATATCTAGATATACTTGTTTTATATCTAGATATACTTGTTTTATTTTTAGATATATTTGTTTTATATCTAGATATAAACAACCTATTTGTTTTATATCTGGATATAAAAAATCTATTTGTTTTATGTTTAGATATAAGCAAGTAAGGTATTTGTTAGGACCATTGTCATAGTTATATGTAATAGGTAGACTAGGAGGTATGTAGTTCCTCCTGGTCCTAGTCGTAGTAGGAGCAAGTCCTGCTCCTGGTCCTAGTCGAAGTCAAACTTTATTATTTACTTAATATTCTGTTAGGATATGCATGAGATATGTTAGGAAAGGATATGCATATCAGTTTTACACGTTTTCATTAATGATGTATTAGGGTTTCCTTGTAGTATAAAAGGAACCTTACACAGAAGGGTTAGACACACCTTCACAAAACATAGTTCTAGTCTTTATCAATATTAGAAATCCTTAGAAAGGATCAAGTCTTTATAGTTATTCTGTTTCTCTTGTTTATATTTACATTCTACATTCATATTGTGTATAGAGTCTCTTTGTGATTTGACTTGTGATTACAGAAGTCATTCACCGGTCCTGACAGGCTGCAAGATCTACATCTAGTAGACCCAACAAGTGGTATCAGAGCCTGGGAGGGTCTCTATACTAACAGAATCAAGTTCTTTTATCACTAACAATCTGTTTATCATGTCTGCCTCAACTTCTACTCAAACAGGAGAAGAAAGCACTCCTAAAATTGTGCAACCACAGCAGATTCTGGCTACGGTCTCCAACACGAATGGAAAATTCCCTCTTCTGAAGAAAGGAGAATATGATAATTGGGCAATGAAGATGGAATGGTGGATCACCAACACTGATCAAGATCTTTTGAAGATCATTCTGAATGGAAACGGCAGGAAGCTTACTGGACGAGACAAGAACGGTAATATTACTCTTCTTGAACCTAAATCTCATGAGGATATCATCGCTATTCAGAAGGAGGTAAAAGCAAAAACAATTTTGCTTCAATCTCTTCCTGAAGATCACATGGGTGACTTCTACCATTTGGATGATGCCAGAGAAATCTGGAATGGCATAAAAGCAAGGTTCGGCGGGAATGAGGAGTCAAAGAAAATGCGAAGGTCCATGCTGAGAGATGAATTTACCGAATTCAAGATCTCAGAAACTGAAGGTCTAAATCAAGGGTATGATAGGTTCCAGAAGATCTTGAGCCAATTGAATCAACTACGGTCAAAGCCTGATGATGGTGACATTAATGCAAGGTTTCTTAAAGCCTTACCCTACTCATGGAACCAGGTGGTGATCTCTCTCAAAGCCAAAGGTGGACTTGACTATCTCACCTTTGATGATTTGTTTCATAGGCTCAGAACATTCGAACCTCATGTGAGAGGATATCCGAGTGACTCTTTTCCCACCACTGCTAATTCAGCCTTTGTGAGTTCTATGGCATCTAGTCCCATGTCATATGCAAGTAGCCCGAGCAATACTGTCTCTCCCCAGCATACTATTCAGCATACTGGTCCCATGTCATATGCATCTAGTCCCATGTCTTCTCCTCCTGATCCTGCTGCCAAGTCTGGTAGTATGGTAGAAGTTGTTCTTCATTCTTTTGTGGCTGATGTTACTGCTGAACAACAACTTGCTTTTGATGACTTCAAACAGATCGATAAACTTGATCTGGATGAAATAGATCTTAAATGGCAGATAGCCATGCTTACTCTTAGGGTTCACAAGTTTGAGAAGAAAGCAGGGAGAAAGTTTAATTACAACCCTCAGGAGCCAGCAAGATTCGATAGAAGCAAGGTACGGTGCTATAACTGCCAGCAACAGGGTCACTTTGCAAGGGAGTGCCCTAGCAAGAATGATCAGGAGAAGAACAGGTACTCCGCATTCAAGGTTCAGGAGGTTAAAGATGACAGGAAGGCATTGGTATCTGTTGACTCTATGGTCAACTGGAATGATCATCAGGCTTCTACTCTGGAATCAGCTGAATCCTCGACTGATGTGTTGGCAATGATTGCTGGGAATCTCTCTGATGCAGAAGAAGCAGAAGAGTTTGCTCTTATGGGCATCTCACCTCAGGTACAACATTGTCCTCTTGGTTGTCATGATAAATACACAGAATTGTTGTCCCAATTTAATGAAGTAAATGATCAAAATGATAAGTACTTTTTAGAGGTACAAGCCTATAAAGCTTCATTAAACACGTTGGAACAACAAAAGAAGTGGTTACAAGATACACAACGTGCGTATGAGGATAAAATCAGGATACTAAGCATTGATTTAGAAAACACTACAAATATGCTTAAATATACAGAAACTGAAAGAGATGCTAGTATCAAAGAAAAAGAGGAGATGCAAGCTAAATTAGATGCTACAATGTTAAGATTTGACAAATGGCAAAAGGCACCTAAAAATCTTTCAAAATTAATTGATAGTAGCATGTCTGGCAGAACTAAAAGAGGCTTAGGATTTGAAAAATATATTGATTCAGAAGATGTATTTGATTTATCTTTCTCGAGTGTCTTTGATGCCGACAAAGAGGATGAGGGCAAACCTAGTTACAATAGGTTTAAACCAGCAGCAGAAATGCATGCTGTTCCTCCTCCTCTTACTGGAACTTTTATGCCTACCTCATGGCATAATGACTCGGACGGATCACAGATGCTTGAGTCCCCAACAAGTTCTACTAATTCTAATGACTTTGTCTCGTGTACTTTCAGTGACGAAGCCGGTGACTCTGCATCTAATGGTTCAAGTGAAGAGTCGAGACCTACAAGTTCCAAGTCGAATGATCATGCTGCTACTGGTGCTAGGAAATGTGAAGAAAAAGTTGTTGTCAAGTCGAGTGTGTCTGGTCCTTGTTTATTGAGTCCTAGGAAGAATGTTTTTCCTAGAAATGTGTGTAATAAAGTAGGCAGTATGAAACAATCTCATTCTAATAAAAGGTCTTTCAAAACATGTTTTGTTTGTGGCAGTCCCTTTCATTTAATTAAAGATTGTGATTATTATGACACACATGCATCTGTTAATCATGCTTCTCCTGCTCCTGGTTCACCAGGAGCTGCTTCATATGCTACCAGAAGACTTAATCCTAGTGCTCCAATGTTTCATACTTCTAGAGTATCCTCTCCTTTCACGTCTGATTGTTGGAGAGAAAATGGATTTCAAACAACTAGTAATTATTTTCCAAATTATAATCCAAACTATGCGCATCATTTTGACCACACGTATTTTGGTTTGGGAAATTTGGGAACTGCTGTTAAGCCCTCAGCAGGTTGTTCCTGGTCAAATAATAATACCCATATGATGAATAGGCAACCAAGGAACAATGGTGGATCTCATCAATCTTCTTGGCATTCTTCTAATGATCCACAAGGCAGGCTCAAACCTGAAAAGGTTTGGGTCCCCTTAAGACACTAACTTTTGCATTCTATTATATTGTTGTTGTAGGTTACTCCATACCAGGATCCTAGTCTAGGCATTGTTGATAGTGGTTGCTCCAGGAGCATGACTGGCAATAAAAGCCTTCTCTCTAACTTTGTACCATTTTATGGAGGCAAGGTCTATTTTGGTGGAGGTGAAGGCAGAATCACTGGCAAAGGAACGATAAAGACTCCAAACCTAAATTTTGAGCAGGTCTACTATGTGGAAGCACTTCAACACTTCAACTTGATATCGGTCTCTCAGATTTGTGACAAGAAGCAGTTTGTACTCTTCACCGATACTGATGCACTTGTGCTGTCCAAAGATTTTCAGCTTCCGGATGACTCACAAGTTCTACTCAGAATTCCTAGAAGACACAGTCTATATAGTATCAAGTTGAATGAGGTCAACCCTACAGGTCAACTAGCATGTCTGGTTGCAAAAGCCTCAGAAGATGAAGCCACTAAATGGCACCGAAGGATGGGACATGTGAACTTCAAGACCATTCACAAACTTGCCAATATGAATCTGGTCTCTGGTTTACCTCCCAAGACGTTTCGAAATGATATAAATTGTATTGCCTGCAGCAAAGGCAAACAACACAAAGCATCCTTCAAGGCCATTACTGCTTTAAGTCTTATTACTGAACCATTGCAGCTTCTACACATGGACTTATTTGGTCCTACGTCCATCAGAAGCATTGACCACAAGCAATTTTGTTTGGTGGTAACTGATGGTTATAGCAGGTTTGCGTGGGTGTTCTTCATGGCTGCCAAAAGTGAGACCTACTCAATTCTTCGAGATTTTCTTACCTTGATAGAGAATCAGTTGTCCAAGAAAGTTAAAGGTATTCGATGCGACAATGGAACCGAATTTAAAAATAGAGACCTCATCGCACTTTGCAATGCTAAGGGCATCAAAAGAGATTATAGTGCTGCTAGGACTCCTCAACAGAATGGTGTGGCAGAGAGAAAGAACCGGACATTAATAGAAGCAGCAAGAACTATGCTTGTTGATTCCAAGCTTCCGACCATGTTCTGGACAGAAGCTGTTAATACGGAAAGTTATGTTTTGAATAGGGTGTCTATTACCAATCCACACAAGAAAACACCTTATGAGCTGCTCACGGGCAAAGTTCCAAATATTGCTCATTTGAAGCCTTTTGGGTGTCCAGTCACCATTCTGAATACTAGTGACTATTTGGGGAAGTTTGATGGCAAGGCTGATGAAGGATATATTGTGGGATATTCAGCTCATTCTCGGGCGTATCGTGTCTACAATCTTAAAGCCAAACGGATAGTTGAAACTATTAATCTCAGGTATTTTGAGGAGAAGACAAACATACAAGGAACAGGTCCAGAATGGTATTTTGATCTTGATTATCTTAGTGATTCGTTAGGATATTTTCGTTTCAAAACTAACCATGATGCAGGACCACAAGTGTTTGCAACTTCTAGTACTGGTGTTCCTTCTAGTCTTTCTGATTCAGATGATGAGGATGACATTTTTGTGGTTCCATCCTATTCCACCATGGTCTCTCCCACTCCTCCTAGTGATGCAACTCCATTGGATGTACAGGATTCCCAAGCAGCTCTTGATACTCTTCTCAAGCAACAACAAGAAGCTACTAAAGCAGCTGCTCAAGATAGTTTTGAGTTTCCCTTGGTTGAGCCTACTAACAAAGTTGCTCCTGGTATTCCAGCTTCTGCTTCTAGTGCTAGTAACTCAACTACTGGTACTCCGGCTAGTGAGTCTGCTTCCAATACACGTTTCTCCAGTCCTTCTGATTTGGGGAACCATGAAAAGAAGTCTTCTACCAAGCTGGATGATATACATAAACAACCGGTAGACGGGATTTTCCAAAATGCTTCATATGATGCTGATTTCGTTGGTGATCTCTATAACATGGCACCAGAAGTGGAGGTTTCTTCCAATCTAGTCTTGCAATCACATAAAGATCATCCTACCACTCAAATTATTGGCGATCCTGGTTCTACTGTCAAGACACGCAGAATGCAGCAGAAGGCCTCGTCTGATCATCATGCTCTTGTGGGATATATTGAGGATCAAAAGCGTAATAATCATACGGACTTTCAACACTGTTTGTTTGCTTGTTTTCTTTCACAGGTGGAACCTAGGTCTGTTTCTCATGCTCTTGAGGATCAAAGTTGGGTGGAGGCTATGCAGGAGGAAATGCAGCAATTCTTGTTTCAGAATGTTTGGGTTCTGGTTGACTTACCAGATGGCAAGACAGCTATCAATACCAAATGGATTCTCAAAAACAAGAAGGATGCACGGGGAATTGTTGTCAGGAATAAATCTAGACTTGTCGCACAAGGACATACTCAAATTGAGGGCATTGATTACACTGAAGTCTTTGCGCCTGTTGCCAGGATTGAGGCCATTCGTCTGTTTTTGGCCTTTGCTTCGTATGTTGGCTTTACGGTGTTCCAGATGGATGTCAAGAGTGCATTTCTCTATGGAAAAATTGACGAGGAAGTGTATGTTACTCAACCTAAGGGGTTTGTTGATCCACTTCATCCCAAGAAAGTATACAAGGTGGTCAAGGCTCTTTATGGGTTACATCAGGCTCCTAGAGCTTGGTATGACCGTCTCTCCACTTTCTTGTTAAAGAATGGCTATAGAAGAGGTACTATTGACAAGACACTATTTCTTCGGCGGAATTCCAAGGATATTATCCTTGTTCAGGTTTATGTGGACGACATTATCTTTGGTTCTACAAGGAAGGAGTGGTGTGATGAGTTTGAACACTTGATGAAAGGCGAATTTCAGATGAGTGCCATGGGAGAACTGTCATTTTTCCTTGGTCTTCAAGTCAAGCAACAATCGGATGGGATTTTCATCAGTCAAGACAAGTATGTTCATGAGATTCTTCAGAAGTTTGACATGGATCCTCTTCGACCAGCAGCAACTCCTTATGAAGTTGCTAAACTCAAACTTAAGAATGAGCCAGATCCACCGGTAAATGTTCATATGTACAGGTCTATGATTGGCTCTCTCATGTATTTGACTGCATCACGTCCGGATATAATGTTTGTAGTAAGTGCTTGTTCTAGACACCAGGTGACTCCAACGGTTTCGAACTTAAATGCAGTGAAGAAGATTTTCAAGTATATCAAGGCTCAACCTAAATTGGGTCTATGGTATCCTAGAGAATCTCCCTTTGTACTTGAAGCATACAGTGATAGTGATTATGCTGGTGCTAATAATGATAGGAATTCTACTACTGGTGGTTGTCAATTTTTGGGTCGTCGGCTTATTTCATGGCAATGTAAGAAACAGACAATCGTAGTTACTTCTTCAACAGAAGCTGAATATGTAGCTGCTGCTAGTTGCTGTGGTCAAGTTTTATGGATCCAAAATCAGATGTTGGACTATGGGTTCAATTTTATGAATACCAAAATTTTTATTGACAATCAAAGCACTATTTGTATTGTGAAGAATCCTGTATTTCATCAGCGGACGAAACATATTGAGATTCGGCATCATTTTATACGCGATGCAAATGAGAAGAAGTTGATACAGGTTCTTAAAATTCATACGGATGACAATGTTGCTGATTTGCTGACTAAAGCTTTTGATGGTCCTCGGTTTAACCACTTGGTGGTTCATATTGGGATGGTCAATCCGTGAGGTCTAGGATTGAGGGGAGGCAAAGCCTAAGGGGAGGCTTTGTGTACATATTAGGTCAGTCTAACGTAGTCATAGTATTTAACAACATAATTTCTTGGTTATGGTGGTGTGTGGTGCTTCTGATGGAGGATTTTTGCTCTCTTCTGGTGGATATGGCCTTATATGACTGGCTTCTGGTCCTCTTTGGTCAGCTTCTAGTTATGCTTGGTTGCCTTCTGGTGGTTTAAAATCCTTCCATGTCTATTGGTGTTTGACTCTTGGTACTGGTACTGTTCTGGCTACTGTTCATTCCTTTTGTCCTGTGTTAATCACGTTTAGCTCCTGGTCTGACTATTGTGTACTTTGACTTTTGGTCAACGCTCCCAATACTGGTATTTACAAGTTTGAATTCAGCAAATAAATTGGGGGTAAGTTATTATGTTAAAAAGGGCAAGTGGTTAGTATGCCATTATGGTTTAATTTGAAAGGGCAATCCCCCATTAATAGGGGTCAATGAACAGTTACTACTTTCTTCATATATGGTCAACATACACCCTTGACTCACTCATTACAATTAAAACACACACAAAAACCGCTTCTACTCTTTGCATCCCAATCCAAATCCTTCTTCCATCCATTCATCAAGATCCATGGCTGCTCTTGCTTACCAACCTGCTCATAATCGTGTTGCTTATCTGGGTGATGGTCCTAATAGTGAACATTTTGCTGATATCTTGGAGTTTATTGAAGCTTCAAACTTAAGGTTTGCATTTACTGTTTGTCCTACCATATATGATAGTGTGGTACGTCAATTTTGGGCGTCTGCTGAGCTTGTGAATGTGGCTGGACGTCCACGAGCACTCCATGCTACCATAGATGGTCGTGCTTATGTGGTCACTGAAGCATCTATTCGCTCTTCTCTTCATCTTCAGGATGAGGGGGGTGTTGTATCACTTCCCAATCCGGAAGTATTAGAGGGTATGGCTGCCATAGGTTATGAACATGGGGGGAAGTTTAACTTCCAAAAGAATAGGTTTTCCCCTCAGTGGAAGCTTCTGGTTCACTATTTAATCCATTGTATGAGTCCCAAGTCGGGGAGTTGGGATGCGTTCCCTACTCCTTTGGCTACTGGTCTTATATGTTTAGCCCAGGGTAGAGTGTTTAATTTTTCACATTATTTATTTGAGGGGATGGCTAGTAATTTGTCAACTGCTGGTTCTAGGAAGAAATTTCTTATGTACCCTAGGTTTCTTCAACAAATACTTGTTTGCATTCCACGTGATAGGGCTGAGCATGTACCATCTAAACTAACAGCGAAAGTGTATTACAATATGATGAATGGGTTTACTGGGGATTGGAGGCCCCTGACTGAAGCCATGATGGGGTTGGCTCAGGGTCCTATAGGTCAGGAGGAGGAGGCTCCTGAGTTGGTTGTGTTAGATGATGACCCCATGGAGGAGGAGGAGGCTCCTACTGGTGGTGACACTCCTGTGGTAGAGGAGGAGCTAGTTGAGGAAGTGGTGGTTGAAAAACCATCCCCTTCCAAGGCTGGTCCTTCCTCCATTCCACATCAGTCTCCATTTGTGGAGACTCCACCTCCTAGCCCTGCCCCACACTCGACTGATATCCCGTTTGCTGCTAGTTCTCCACAGGTTGACCCACATGTTGCTTCGGGCTCCCGTGATGCTTTCCCTGAACCAAGTTCTCTTGGTGGGCAGGCGGAGGAGCCTACTACACTGACATCTTTGTTAGATCTTATGCACAGGTACCATGAGAGGATGACTTGTTTGGAAGCTGACTTGAATCAACATCGGAAGCTCACAAGGGAGTTTGTTCTTCCTCTGGCCGATCGTATAAAGGTATTGGAGAATCAACAGCGTCGTCGCAAGAAGCATGTGGTTCTTTCAGATTCTGAGGATGAGGGCGCGGAGAATGTTGAGGATGGCTTGACGTTGCTGGCAAAGGCTGCCTTTGCTGATAAAGTTTATGATGATCTGCCTGGTCCTCCAATGTCCTCCAATGCTCCTTCTTCTAGTGCTATTCCCCCTTCTATGGGTGGTGATTCTGATGCTGCTGCTGGTTCTCATGCTGGTCCCTCTAATGATCCGAAGGGAAAAGCTCCAATGACTGATTCTCCATCTCCCACCCGCAAGCGCTCCCGTCGACAGCTTGAAGAAGACAGACTTGGTGAAGAGGCTGCTCGTCGGGTTCAGGTTGAGATTGATGAGGAGGATAGAGCTGCTGAGGAAGAGCTCCGTGAGCGAAGGCGTGCGCAAATTCAGCATGATGCTATGCACTGGACTGATGGTGAATGGATGCAAGTGTTGACTGTTCTCACTCAGGATTATGCTCAGTTTAAAGATCTGTTGGGTGATGATGTTGATGAACACAATTGTATTCCGCGTGCTATGGTGATGATGCGTAAGCATCAGTTGACTCTTGCTGAAGAACTCAAGAAATAGCGAAGGAACAGACCTCTTTCTCGGACTGAGCAGCGCCAGCAGATGCAACGTTATGTAAAATATCAATCTGCTGCTCATTTCAATGCTCCGTGGTCTTGGGCTCGTGTGCGAGCTTTGACATTTGATGAGCTTAAGGTTCTTTATGAGAAGATGGTGAAGCGTCAGAGTCAACCTATACCGGAACGATTTATTTACCATCCTCGTGGTGTGACTGCTTCTACTGCTCCTTCGTCTGTACCCACTCCTGGTTCTGATGGTAGACCTTTTGGTTCTGGTGCTGTTTCTGGTGCTGTTTCTGTTGGTCCTTCTACTACACCCTTGGTTGCTCCTATTGGTTCTACTGCTGGTCCTGCTACTACCATCTTTGTTACGACCACCACCACTCATGCTTCCACCACCACACCTGTTACTCCTACCACCACCCATGTTCCTGCAAGTGCTTTTGTTGATCCCACCATACCTACTGCTGCTACATCTGATGTGCCATCTTCATCACCACAAGTTCCTGTAACACAACCTAATCCTACTTCTGATGCAGCACCTAGTGGTTCTTTGGGTGGACATGTTCATGAGTCTACTTCTACTGCTTCTCCTGCTGTTGCTGAAGTTCAGGTGAAGGTTGAATCCACTCCTTCGGCTCCCACGCCTCGACGTTCCACTCGCCAGAAACTTACTCGTCGTGTTCGCCGCGGTAAATCAGTTCCTTTTGAGAAGCGTGATCCTGAGAACTTAATTGATGCAGCTTCGGATAGCGATTCTGACTTACCTTTGGGAAATGGAAGTATTACGGGTTATACGGTTGAGAGGTCTACAACACTTCCTGGTGGCGTCTCCCATCGGATAACTTTGAGTGATGGGACTGTGCGAATGGTCACGGGTTTGCAGGGTGTGTTATCGTGGGCTGACCGTATGGATCTTATGGCGTTGTTTGGGCTTGTTGATTCCAGTATGCCGTTTAACCCCATGGCGGTGTCTTCCGGGCCTGGTATCCGTCTTTGGGCCGATCTCAAGCTTATGTTGGATCCTCCTCCATCTGCTACTCCTTTGGGCGTATGGAAGGATCAAATGCAATGGGAGATTGTTCGCTGGAAGCTTTATGCTGGATGTGGAGTTCATGTGTTGGAGTTAGGTTCTGGTCATGTGGTGTTTATGTTGACGGATGTTGTGTATCCTTTGACTATTTCTTCCATGGAAGCAATGTTGCAAAGTCACTTGCAGATTTCTACTGCTCCTTCTGGGAATGAGTCGAGTATGGCTACATCTTTGGTGGAGGGTATTCAAGCACGGTTGCTAGCGGATAAGAAGGCAGCTTCTGGTATGTAAGGTGAATGGGTTGTAAGTATTTATACTTTGAATTTTTGTTCTTATTTTGATTCTTTTCACCAATGGGTACAGTGATTGGTGACTTTTCTTCTTTATAGTTAAAAAAAATAATATCAAACACACAAATTAATAATAATAAAAAAAAAATACTTTTTATATAATATCTGCTTATACTTTAACACAGTTTCGCTTTTATACTTGTATATAATATCCCTTGGCTGTTTCAAGATGTGGTTTCTGGTTTGAGTTTGTTCTGGTACTTGGTTTCACTTGGTGTTGGACGTGGTCCACACAACAAATGGTTCTCAACTTACCATGTCTCATCGACAAGAAAAAGTTGATTCACCTTGAGGGTACGGCTCCTGGTGCGATTATCAAATCCGTTGATGTTTGCCAGGTTACCCAAAACTGGATGGTTTTCACTTGTCATAGTCTTGGACTGAAAAGTGGCTAATCCAAGGGGGTACGGCTCTTGGTAAAGATCTTATCAAATCCGTTGATAGCTGTAATAGCTTGCTTAAAGCTATAGGGTGTTCAACTCACCGATGCTTTATTGCTAAGAGTTGGCGAGTCCAGAGGGGTACGGCTTCTGGTAAAGACGCATCAAATCCGTTGACGGCTGTGATGGTTTGCCTAAAATCATCAGGGTACTCCCACTTACCATTGATTCACGTTCTAAGAGTTGGGATGGGTTCTAGTCTCCCAGGGTGATGCTTATTCCACCAGAATGACTAGCTAGCCCAAGAGCGAGCAGCTACTTGGTAAAGGCTCATCAAATCTGCTCATGTTGCTGAAAAGATTCAACCTGATGCTGATTTGTTACAAGCTTTGGAGAAGCTTCTAGTATTTCATGTTGCGGCTGTTCTTCTGATTCTTATCTTGTTGATGCTGCTATTTGTTTTGCTGATACAATCCTCGGGTTTTCTTTGCACGTTTTCCAGGAAACTTGAACTCAACAGGTCAAATTCAAGTTTAGGGGAGGATTGTTAGGACCATTGTCATAGTTATATGTAATAGGTAGACTAGGAGGTATGTAGTTCCTCCTGGTCCTAGTCGTAGTAGGAGCAAGTCCTGCTCCTGGTCCTAGTCGAAGTCAAACTTTATTATTTACTTAATATTCTGTTAGGATATGCATGAGATATGTTAGGAAAGGATATGCATATCAGTTTTACACGTTTTCATTAATGATGTATTAGGGTTTCTTTGTAGTATAAAAGGAACCTTAGGCAGAAGGGTTAGACACACCTTCACAAAACATAGTTCTAGTCTTTATCAATATTAGAAATCCTTAGAAAGGATCAAGTCTTTATAGTTATTCTGTTTCTCTTGTTTATATTTACATTCTACATTCATATTGTGTATAGAGTCTCTTTGTGATTTGACTTGTGATTACAGAAGTCATTCACCGGTCCTGACAGGCTGCAAGATCTACATCTAGTAGACCCAACAGTATTCTTGTTTTATATCTAGATATAAACATCCTGGTTATATCTAGATATAAAACACTGTTACACTGTTACTTGTTTAATTACACTCTCCTATACAAGTAAGATATTCTTGTTGTATATCTAGATATACTTGTTTTATATCTAGATATACTTGTTTATTTTAGATATACTTGTTTTACATCTAGATATAAATATCCTATTTGTTTTATATCAAGATATAAAAAACCTATTTCTTTTATATTTGGATATAAACAAGTAAGGTATTCTTGTTTTATATCTAGATATAAACATCCTGGTTATATCTAGATACAAAACAATGTTACAATGTTATTTGTTTAATTACACTCTCCTATACAAGTAAGGTATTCTTGTAAATCTAGATATACTTGTTTTATATCTAGATATACTTGTTTTAAATCTAGATATAAATTGCCTATTTGTTTTATATCAATATTATAATATATCACGAGATATAGGCGGCTCTAACATCCACAAGTCTTTTTTTGTCAATTAACGTGATGGTCGAGTTGGCGAGAATGCTGCTTGTAAGTTTTAGTTATCATTAAAGGTGAATATATGTAACAAATTTAAATTTTGTTGGGTGCATATAAATGTTCTATTTGATTTCAGTTTATGTGATAGACCAACTATAAGAGCGAAAATCCTGAAGCTAGAAAAACTAATTCGTTCTGTGTTTTTTTAATATTCAAGATGACTGATGGTGTGTTTCGCATAGTCTAAACAAGGGGCCAAAAACTTGATGTTGAGAAAGAGAATTTTAAATTTTTATTACTAGATGATTACTAAACAAGGGACTAAGAACACAATACGGGCAAGTATACCCTTTCATGTATAGCATAGTCTTAAGGTAAGTCCAGGTCGATCCACGGGATTGGTGTTAACAAGTTAAAACAATTACCCTTATAGTGTCACAAGTTCTAAAGATTTAAGCTTCTAACAATGATGATTTAAAGGTGTGTTTGGTTAACGCTAAGAACATAGAAATGATATATAGCAAAGATGAATTACAAGCACATAAACAAGGTAAGACAACATGTGGATTTACTAGTCGCACATGCAACATCTAATTAATATAACAAAAATCCGACTAAAGATCATATCATACCAAAAGCATTAAGAATGGTTTATGCTTGATTTCAATGACTAAAGCAATAGATAAGATTATATAAGAGTTTGTTATGTGTTTTATTCCACTAATCGCAATAAAAGCGAATAACAAGATTCATTTACTAGATGACAAGAAATCTGTCCACTCACATGAGTAGTCATGATCATGAATAAACCCAACACATAACAATGGTCTTACACAATAGCATCTAATACAAAAGTATCTAAATCATACTTATAAACACGAACCAGAGAAAAAGTGTGCCGCATAAAAATAATTGTGCGCCGCACTTCGACCCTACGAAGCTAATATAATCAATCCAATGATCAATATCACAAGCATCAATAAACTAAGAAACATATCAATTTGATCAGTAAAGAAATGTACCCAATCCATTTATGCGAGTGGTTTAAAGTACCAAAACTAATATTATGATTACAACAACCATCAGTCCAAAACTAATAATTCCATGATCAACCAACAACCAAATGCTATTGAATATGCCCAAGGAAGGCGGTAAATTCGTAGGTTATGATGGTGGTGATATGGTGGTTCGCCATAGATTAGAAGAGTGCTTGGATCATCGGATCCAAAGATCCTCACCTTAGCTCTCCTTCTCCCATGGAGGTTTATGATAGAATGAGAGATATATGATATGGAATATTTCTCTGTGTTTTTAGGGTGTTAATATAGTGATTTTAACACTTGGGGACCAAAGTGAAGTCAACTGATCGGACTTGTAATGAATGGGAGTCATAAATATGACTTTTGAGCTCTGCAGAAGGAAAGTGCGCCACACTTTTTCATTTGTGCGCCGCACATTTGCCCGTCTAGAATATTCTAAGTACTGCAGGAAAGTGCGCCGCACTTTTTGGATTGTGTGCCGCACTTTTGGTCATTCCAGCTTTGGACCAAAAGACAAAGTTGTGGACAATTCTTTCCTCTTTCCGTGGCCGCTTGAACCAACTAAAACGGAGTTCGTATGCTCAAGATATGGCCAAAACAGTGACAGGTGTCGGGAGATCAGAAGCTTGACTTTATTTCTTCATTTAAGCTTCGTTCCTTCGTGTTTTATTCCATTTCCTTCCACGACACGTCCTTGGAACCTATACATCAAATATAGTCTATTAAGTATCGACATTTCACATAATTAACATAAATATATATAGATAACGCACACGCAAACATGTATAATTAGAGCGTTATCAAATTCCCCCACACTTAAACTATTGCTTGCCCTCAAGCAATGATAAGAAACTATTGCTTGCCCTCAAGCAATGCTAAGAAAAATAAAGTTAAAAATAAATTTACCTAAGTGCAAAAAGAAAAGAAAAATTTTTAAAATTTTTGAAATCGCAAATATTTTTGGGTTATTATAAGAAATTTTGCTAAAAGAGCAAACACTCCCCCACACTTAAGGGTTTGCTTGTCCTCAAGCAAGAAAAAGAAAAATAATAAGTTTTTATATGTTTGAAATTACCCATGTTGTTAGTCACCAAACGTACCACAAACCATGTAATAATACAACTTCTTACAATCACAATTCGAACAAAATACATATATCACGTCTTAGCACATTGGCTAATCGATATCTCAAAAAACTTCGTCTTCCTTCATCTTCATAAATATAAATAGCTCATTGGCTTCTTTTTTCATTCCTTTTTTTTATCCATCTTTTTTTTTCGATTTGACTTTTTTAATTTTTTTCGTCTTTTGTCTTTTTTTTCTTCAATTTTTTTTTCATCACGCCATTCACAACTAACAATTCTTCCACACTTGATATAAGCATTCACACAAAAAATATACGAAATATAAAGCATGCATTCTTCATCTTCGTTGGAATGACACAATACTCATAACCAACAGCGAACCGAGTATTAGCAAAAATCAACCAATCATACTGGGTAACTAGCAACCAACCATTTTTTTTAAGTTTTATTCTAATATATTAACCTACGTGGCAAAGAAAAAGAAAATTAATTTTGTTTTTTAGATTACCGAGGGCGAACAAAATTTTTTGTTTAAATAGCGAGTCACATTTTCCAATTCATTTTCCCCCCACACTTAAGTTTAACAATATGTGTAATTTAAAAGATAACTTAAAAGTAGGACAAGTGGGAAAAATAAATATAAGAGAAACGAGACTTCCTGGGGCTCATAAATTCTTCGGTTGAATTTTGAAAATTTTAGCGTAAAGAGGAGCACCATCACAAGCATGTGAATTCAACAATTTATTGTATTATACACCGATCCAACTATATATGTCACGTCCCAAGTAATAAGCTAGCAACACCAATCCACTCCATGCTTCACCTATTTATTAAATCTACAAAAATAGACAAAACTGCAAAAAAACGTAAAATTCTAAAGCGCACTTTCGTAGGCACCACGATTGCATTTAGCGTATGCAACAAGCCTTTAAACCCCTCAGTGTACCGAGTGGACGAGTTATAGTCTCGTGAGGGTTTCCAGTGAACACACCCACAAAGTTCGTGATATATTTTTGGGTACAATAGACACGTACGAAATACACGGGCCCATGCACGTCACACTAATCAAATTGCAAAGTTTTTTGTTTTATATTTTTCTAAAATATTTTATTTATTTACATTTTACTAATAATAACACACAAAACATTACGAAATAAAAAATAAAGGTGATATAAAATATTTTTAGATTTTTTTTAGTTTTAGACAAACACTCATCAAACACACATTAAAAAATGTAATATACAAGACTAACAAACAAACAAACACATTGGTTAAAGCAAAACGATATTTTTGTGGAATGATGAAGAAAGTACGTCGTGCTTAAAGTAAAGTGAGGCGAAATTCTAACAAAATTCCATTTTTATATTTAAATTCCACTTAACCGAAAAATAAGCAAATATATACAAACTCAAGCACGTAATAAAGAACTGATAAAAAGTTAAGATGCAACCAACTAACACAAAAATACATAAAACATATAACAAAGACAATATATTATGAAAAGAAAACAAAATATTTGAGGTTTTCAAATTTTATAACTCTTTCTAAACAACAGAAGATCACGGCACAAGTTTTTTTAAGATATTGTTTATATATGGCATAGTACCCATATGATCGAAAAGAATAAATTTGAACAAAAATGTTTTTGCAGACCAGAAAGTGCGTCGCACTTCGACAAAGTGCGGCATGCTTCGAGCCTATTTTACAAAAGTGCGTCGCACAAACCAAATGTGCGGTGGTTTTATTATGACAGAAAACCAATTTTACAATTTTTTTTTATTACATTTTAATTATTACGAAAACATATATTAATATACAATAGATAAAACAAACACAAACAAACACATAGACACGGAGACACTTAGATTACATAGATTACAAAAAGAAATAAGAAAATCTTTTTTATATACACGTTTATAATGTTTTTAAGATTTTTTTTTTAATTTTATATACATACGATTCAAAAGAAAATATGCAATGGTCACACACAAACAAATATAAAGCAAACACTCATGCATAACAAATAAAAGAATAAATAAGCAAATAATTTTTTTTATAGATTTTATAGTTTTTATATTTTTTTAAGATTATATTAGCAATATACAAACATACACACAAGCAAGCAATCTCACATACGCAAACAAACAAGAGTGACTACTAACATGATTATTAAACAATCTATATTCTAATGATATGAAAAGAAAAATATTTTTGATTTCAACCCAGAAATGCGGCGCACACAAGAAATGTGCGGCGTACTTTCTGTACGATTCTTTTTATTATTTTTTTTAGACATCACATTTTTTTCTTGATAAAAATCAGACTTATTATAAAAATGCAAACATGGATCACGAAACATTAGTACACAAAAACTGTATATGCAATTACAAAGACACTTAAAACTTTTCTAATATTACGCATTATTATTTTTATTATTATGATAAAGATGTAAACACACATGCTAACTAAGATGCAAGAAATAGATTACAAGTATTCATGAAACAAAAATAAACTAATCATGTTTTTACTTATACACAAAACTATATTTTTTTTATTTGCATAACCAAAGTGCAGCGCACAAGATAGAAGTGCGGCGTACTTACTACAAGATTTTCGAATTTTTTTATTTTCTTATGGTTTTTATAAAAGATTTTAAAAACTAGACACAACATGTAGTAAACACATTATTTATTATATTTACACAAGCATGACTAAACTCAAAGTAATAAAAGAAACATAATTAAGAAGTAAAAATGTTTTTGGGTTTTTTTTAATATTTTTTGGTCTTTTATATATATGAAATATAAACTATAATAACACATAACTTATTTTATTAATAACATTATGACAACTTTAAAAGAAATAAAAAATAACATAGATGGAAAATCTTTTTGGTTTTTATTATTTTTTTAATAAATATTTGAAGTTTCATTATTGTAATTACCTAGAAACTCAAATAGCAAGAAAAACCAAATAAGCAAACTACCAAAGTCTTTAAACAACAAAAATCAACAAGAGATAAAATAAAAGAAAATATTTTTGGTTTTTATTTTTTTAGTTTTTTTTCTTTTCATTTTAATGTACATTATACATAAATGCAAATATTCAACAAGTATGAGCACAAAGAAAACAATCATCATGTTCTTAGAAGTGAACTTAGGCATTAAAAAGGTTTGAGGGGTTTTTGAAATTCATTCGGTACACGTTTTGAATTTTTTTCCAGAAAGTGCGGCGCACATTGCTACATGTGCGGCGTGCTTACAAGTTCGCCAGAAAGTGCGGCGCACAAAACAAAATGTGCGGCGTACTTTTTTGCAAATTTAGGACAGAAAAGTTGAGATTGTCAGAAATCTCTACGGCGATGGTTTAATTTTTTAACAAGTATCTCAGAAAGTTTTAACAAGTAACGAAAACAATCCCCGGTAGCGGCGCCAAAAACTTGATGGTGTGTTTCGCGTAGTCTAAACATGGGGCCAAAAACTTGATGTTGCGAAAGCGAGTTTTAAATTTATATTACTAGATGATTACCAAACAAGGGACTAAGAACACAACACGAGCAATTATACCCTTTCGTGTATAGCATAGTCTTAAGGTAAGTCCAGGTCGATCCACGAGATTGGTGTTAACAAGTTAAAACAATTATCCTTAGAGTGTCACAAGTTCTCAAGGTTTAAGATTCTAACAATGATGATTTAAAGGTGCGTTTGGTTAACGCTAAGAATATAGAAATGATATATAGCAAAGATGAATTACAAGCACATAAACAAGGTAAGACAACATGTAGATTTACTAGTTACACATGCAACATCTAATTAATATAAGAAAAAACCGACTAAAGATCATGTCATACCAAAAGCATTAAGAATGGTTTATGCTTGATTTCAATGACTAACGCAATAGATAAGATTATGTAAGAGTTTGTTATGTGTTTTATTCCACTAATCGTGACAAAAGCGAATAACAAGATTCATTTACTAGATGACAAGAAATCTATCCACTCACATGAGTACTAGTCATGATCATGAATAAACCCAACACATAATAATGGTCTTACACAATAGCATCTAATACAAAAGTATCTAAATCATACTTATAAACACGAACCAGGGAAAAAGTGCACCGCACAAAACTAATTGTGCGCCACACTTCGACCCTACGAAGCTAATATAATCAATCTAATAATCAATATCACAAGCATCAATAAACTAAGAAACATATCAATTTGATCAGTAAAGAAATGTACCCAATCCATTTATGTGAGTTGTTTGATTACAAAGTACCAAAACCAATATTATGATTAGAACAACCATAAGTCCAAAACTAATAATTCCATGATCAACCAACAACCAAATGCTACTGAATATGCCCAAGGAAGGTGGTAAATTCGTGGGTTATGATGGTGGTGGTGATATGGTGGTTCACCATAGATTAGAAGAGTGTTTGGATCATTGGATCCAAAGATCCTCACTTTAGCTCTCCTTCTCCAATGGAGGTTTATGATAGAATGAGAGATATATGATATGGAATATTTCTCTGTGTTTTTAGGGTGTTAATATGGTAATTCTAACACTTGGGACCAAGGTGAAGTCAATTGATCGGACTTGTAATGAATGTGAGTCATAAATATGACTTTTGAGCTATGGAGAAGGAAAGTGCGCCGCACTTTTTCATTTGTGCGCCGCACATTTGCCCGTCTAGAATATTCTAAGTACTACAGGAAAGTGCGCCGCACTTTTTGGATTGTGTGCCGCACTTTTGTTCATTCCAGCTTTGGACCAAAAGGCAAAGTTGTAGATAATTCTTTCCTCTTTCCATGGCCGCTTGAACCAACTAAAACGGAGTTCGTATGCTCAAGATATGGCCAAAAAAGTGACAGGTCTCGGGAGATCAGATGCTTGACTTTATCTCTTCATTTAAGCTTCGTTCCTTCGTGTTTTATTCCATTTCCTTTCACGACACGTCCTTGGAACCCATACATCAAATATAGTTTATTAAGTATCGATAGTTCACATAATTAATATGAATATATACAGATAACGCACACGCAAACATGTATAATTAGAGCGTTATCAATGACGAGACCTTCGTATAGCGTTGACGGTGTTTTGTAAAATTAATTTGTGTGTGCGTATATATTAAAATAACAAGTGAGTGCATACAAAGTTTATGGAGTACTAGTTAATACTAACAAAATATGTGTTACATTTTAACAAACTAGTCACCGAGTAACATTTCTTCACTAAAAAAATAGTACACGACGTCGCATTACATATGCACCATGCTAGTTATTTATAAGGAGTGAGTTTGTGACCGTAAGATTTGTAGAGACAGTTGTTTTCATTTCGTGTATCGGTTTGATAGAAATAACCTATGAGAAGGTAGTGGAATTATGAATTTGCCTACAAAGAACTGATGATCACACATGATTTCATTAATTTTGAAGCGTTTATGTTTAATTTATGTGTTATATTTACATCGTTTTAAAGGTGTTGCTGATAAGTTTTCTACTGGGTTTTTTGTAGAGATGAGGGAAGTACATTACGGGAAAACTGATGAAATGAGCAACCATTTAATAGTCATAATATGGATCAAATCAGACAAAATGGTTCTCCAACGTGCTTGTGCCTTTGTTACCTACAATACTTTTTATCACGTATCTTAGCAAATTAAAAGCACGCACTAAGGCCTTAAAACTGTAATGTGTCGGCCTTCCTCTTTGTTAACCTTTCTGGATTTTGTTTATGCAACTGCTGAGAAGAAAATTGCGAAGTCATCATCCATGGATGATGGATCCAAAATACCACTTGTTTGGGTTGGCGATAGATGTGATCTGACCCAGGAATAGAATAGATAGGAGAGACTTGAACAGGAACTTCTTCCTATCTTGGCAATCAAGGAATTCAGAGACTTTTCTTTCTCATTAATTATTTCTACTACATGCATAGATAATAATAATAATGATGTTGATCGTATGATTGTTGTTGTTGTTTTCCTAGTTTAAGGGTAATCAACATCTTTCCTCTTCTGATTATTTTAAAGATATATTAATACATAGTAATTGTTTGTTTGTTTTATGATGATCGAGCGGGTGATTTGTTATTACTATGAATTTTGTGCAAAACCATTCAAGCTATATATGTTATATCAACATTCCCTTTTTGATTGCCTAAATCCATCACAGTACAATCCACTTTGCGCTATTCATCTATTCAAATCAAACCAGTCTGTTTCGTACTACAGTTTTCCTTTTATCACATTCTTTTGTAGCACGTAATATTTAGTAAACGCCAAACATAGGCCGTCTTAAAATTGCAACGTAGACTGCTGATGTTTGTTACTTTTAATTACTTGTTACTCCTTGTTAAGCTTCATGTCTTTTGTTATTTTTGCAGCTAACAATCCTCGACCCTAAAACAAGTCCAAGTACAGGGTGGCACGCACTCGTGTTCCCTTTAAAGTCGTTTATTCTGACTATGTATCAATGGACACAATACCTCCTGAGCCCAGGGTACTTCCTCCAGGTCAGTCTCTTCCTCTCCTCTCCTTATGCTAATAATTAATTAAACCCACTCTCATAGGATTGTTAACTCTATAATCATAATGAAAAACACCATATGCATGTAGACGTGCATTATCAGATAGTTTAAGCAATCATTATAATTTCAGTCAGTCTAGATCGTTTAACTTAAATAAGCTCCGTTAATTTTAAGGTGTGTGATTTGTCTGTTGAAAGTGAAATAATTAAATTTAATAATCAACATGATGTACCACTTGTAAGAGGGTGAATTGTCAAAGATATCGGGAAAGTGTATTGTCAAAGATGATGTTTGGATGTGCTTTCTTTGTTATAAAAAAGAGGGGGTGTTTTAACTTAAATATGAGTTACAATCTCTAATTTATCTTTATATAAGCAATTTGTTGCATCCTGCACAAAATTTATTACCTAGTATGCTTAGTTGCTTACTTTTAACTACTAAATAATCAAAGATAATCAAAAGTGAAATCTTTCATGACTCGAACACTAATAACAGATCACTACAGCATAAAGTTGCGCAATCAACCCTGATGTGGCCACTCGGTCTCAAACAAAGGGTCGAAAACCAGGTGGAAGCCCAGAGGCATTGTATTCATGTAAGGGATAAGTCTTTGATGAATTTGAAGACGGTTTCGCCAGAGGTTTTCAGGGCAATGTCGTAATTTTCTCATTCCTGCTCACATATGTACATAAGCTTGAAGTCTCACAACAGGCCACTGAATACAAACGCAAGTTTGTAATGAAGTATATGATAATGTAGGTAGTAAGGTTCATGATTGTGTAATTTGCTTGTACAATGGCAAATGGTACTCGTTTTATTTGTATGACAGAAGTATGAATTTTGATATATGTTGTTCAAAGTTAAGTCCCAATTTGGAATTCTTTTCGATAGATGCGTGTTTGCTAAGACGTTTATAGAAATACATTCTATGAATTGTTATTTATATCTATATATAAAATAAATCAGAGTTTTTAAATTTGTATTTATATCTAGATATAAAATAAGTTAGAAATTTTAAATTGTTATTTATATCTAGATATAAATAAGCCAGTTTTTAAATTGTTATTTATAACTATATGTAACATAAAGTATTTTTTTTATTTCCTTTAATATAATATTGCTTTACAGTTATTATAAGCTATTTATATCAGATATAAAATAATTCAGAGTTTTTTAAATTATTATTTATATCTAGATATAAAGTAACTCAGTGTTTTAAATTGTTATTTATATCTAGCTATAAATTAAGTTAGAGTTTTAAATTGTTATTTATATCTAGATATAAAATAAGTCATAGTTTTTAAACTGTTATTTATATCTAGATATAAAAAAGTCAGAGTTTTTAAATTGTTATATATATATCTTGATATAAATATATAACCGCGGGGTTTTTACAAACGAAATAATTCCGTAAGAAATATGTGGGAAAGGACCCTTTCCCACAAAATTTCCCATGCATACTGTCGTGGGAAAAAACTGTTTTTCTAGAAGTGTATCAAGGATTTGAGAATTTCTTAATTTATATCTAGATATAAATTAACAAGTTTTTTTTAGATTATGATATATATCCAGATATAAAGTAGTAAGTCATAATTTCTAAATTGCCCTTTATATCTAGATATAAAGCAACTCAGCCATAAAGATTTATATCTAGATATAAAGCAACTCATAGTTTTTATATCAAGGTTTTGAGAATTTAGTAATTTATATCTAGATATAAAGTAACAAGTTTTTTAAATTGTGATATATATCGAGATATAAATTAACTCATAATTTCTAAATTGCCCTTTATATTGAAATATAAAGTAACTCAACCATAAATTGAGAGTTATGTATAAATATAAAGCAACTCGCAGTTTTTATATCAAGGTTTTGAAAATTTGATAATTTATATCTAGATATAAAGTAACCAGGTTTTTATAAATTTGTGATATATATCAAGATATAAAAGTAAGTCATAATTTCTAAATTGCCCTTTATATCTTGATATAATGTAACTCAACCATAAATTCTGATTTATATCTAGATATAAAGCAACTCGTAATTTTTATATCAAGGTTTTGAGAATTTATTAATTTATATTAAGATATAAAATAACCAAGTTGTTTTTAAATTGTGATATATATCTAGATATAAAGTAAGTCATAATGTCTAAATTGCCCTTTATATCTAGAAATAAAGTAACTCAGCAATAAATTATGATTTATATATAAAGCAACTCACAATTTTTATATCAAGGTTTTGAGAATTTCTTAAATTATATCTAGATTTAAAGTAACAAGTTTTTTTAAATTATGATATATATCCACATATAAAGTAGTAAGTCATAATTTTTAAATTGCACTTTATATCTAGATATAAAGTAACTCAGCCATAAATTGTGATTTATAGCTAGATATAAAGCAACTCATATTTTTATACCAAGGTTTTGAAAATTTGATAATTTATATCTAGATATAAAGTAACCAAGTTTTTATAAATTATGATATATATCAAGATATAAAAGTAAGTCATAATATCTAAATTGCCATTTATATCTTGATATAAAATAACTCAGCCATAAATTGTGATTTATATCTAGATACCAAGCAACTCATAGTTTTAAATGGATGTAAAGCAACTCATAGCGTGTATAACAAGGTTTTGAGAATTTATTTATTTATATCTAGATATAAAATAACCAAGTTTTTTTTAAATTGTGATATATACCTAGATATAAAGTAAGTTATAATGTCTAAATCGCCCTTTATATTTATATAAAGTAACTCAGCCATAAATCGTGATTTTTATCTAGATATAAAGCAACTCATAGTTTTTATATCAAAGTTTTGAAAATTTCTGAAATTATATCTAGATATAAAGTAACAAGTTTTTTTTAAATTGTAATGTATATCCAAATATAAAGTAGTAAGTTATAATTTCTAAATTGCCCTTTATATTTTAATATAAAGTAACTCAACCATAAATTATAATTTATTCTAGATATAATGCAACTAACAGTTTTTATATCAAGGGTTTTAGATATAAATAAAATTTTAAAACTCTTATTTTATATCTAGATATTATTAACAATTTAAAAACTGTGACTTATTTTATATTTAGATATAAATAAAAAATTAAACATCTCAAAATATCAAGCAAATTTATATTTATGAGAAATAAAAAAACTTATTTTATATCTAGATTTAAATAAGTATTAATAGTCAGTCTTTTTATATCTAGATATAAAACTTTTATTTTATATCTAGATATAAATAAGTATTTCATGCCAAAAAATAAGTAAACATACTTTGGTCATTAGGCTAAGACGAGGACACAAGTGCAATAAAATAACTTGAACAAACTAGAACCAAATGAGAAGTAGCAACTAAGATTGCGTAACCATAAGAGAATAACCAGGTCTGTTGTAGAAATCATAACAATATAATGCATCAACCATAACAACACACTTCAAAAGATATAAGACATCCATTTTTTTTTATCAAACTATCTCCATAATACTCCAACCGATACTAACAACTAACAAGAAGGTATCTCTGTTAGTTTCAAACTGATAGGACTAGAAGCACTTGATACTTTAAGAGATGCAAAGAGCCAAGAGAGCTTTGCTACCATCGGTCTCCTTCTTTTCGCCCTTGGAACAATTGCAAGTTCTTTCCCTTTTGCTCATCACGAACATCCGGATGAGAATGGTCAACTAGATCTGGAAGCAACCCCACATACCAATCCCTTTTAGCTTTATCCTCGGAACCTCTAATTTATCCAACATCATATAACCTGAAGCACTACACAAGGGTATTTAAGAAAACACTGAATGTGGGTGTTCCAATAAGAGAAGACGGAAAGAAAATGCTACGGAAACTAGTAAATCAGTTGTACCAGAAAAAGAGCACCTCGCCGTTGTATGTAGCCAAAACTATTTCTCTCACACCATCTTTTTCAGTATCATATAAGAGTGGACTGGCATGAACAGTGACTACATTATCCGATTCAGATGTACAAGTTCAAGCTAGTTATAAACGGCCTAACTAGTTGGCTTTGACGACGGGCTATGGTACCCTTCCAAATCCGCTTTCGTTATCATCATATCTCCTGAAGACGCATGGGTCTTTGACACTGATCGCCAATGCTTGTATTCTTGAACCGCCTGCATACGATATATATTTTTTCAGAACTTAAAATTCGAAATTTTTTGCACCAAGAATAGGATACAGTTTTGATAAACAAAGTAGTTACTTAGCTGGTCCTGATTGTTTTACCTTTTACATTTCTATAGTAATCAGAACAACGAAAGTCAAAAAGTTGTTTATCTGATGGCAATATGATGTTACATGGGATGCAAATACAACTATGCAAACCCCAACTTTGATAATTTTAGCATAGCTATTAAAAAGTTGCTTATCTGATGGGTGTGTTTGTTTTTCTTAAAAAGTCTGAGTAAAGCTCTGAATCGTATCAGTCAGAGGCGGTCATAGAAAATGGTTGTTTGTTTTTTTATCTGTAGTCAGAGGCGGTAAGATGCAAATCCTCTGACTGAGTCAGAGCTGAGAAACAAGTCTGACTGTCTTTTAAATCTTCAAAAATTCGTACAGACTTATCATAAATCTTTAAATAAGAAAACTTTCATGGATTTGAACATCAACAGATAATAAAAACCCATATCAAAATCTTTCTTCGTAAATTAAATATTTTTAAGATTTGTTTTTTGATGATTCGAAATAAGAGGGACGCATGAGTGTTTTGTGATTGTGGTTGGGTGTTGATCAGAAAGCAAAAAAAATCAAATTTATTTGATGTTGTAATCATTAGCAAAAGAAAAAAATCACATTAAGAAAGAAGATGACTGCTCATCGTTTGGGGGGCGTGTGAATGCATATAGCAGAAGGATAAATGAGGTAGGTTTATGCATATAGGTAAAAAGTTGGGTCAAGTTGGGCCAAATTTTCGTTGGGTTATTTTTACTATGTGTATTTAGGTTAACTTTTTTAAATAACAAAAGTGGTTTATTTGAATGATTTTTGGTTGAAGCCAAAAATATTTGTGTGATCAAATATGTAGGCGTGTTTAAAAAATCCAAATAAACTGGAATCAGAATCGAACCGTATTGAAAATAATCGAATCGAACTAATGACCGAATCGAATTAGATAAAATAGGATTGGACCGATTTACAAATACGTCAGGTTGAATATGGATTTAATAACCGAAAACTGAACCGAAAATCGAATATAGGTAAATATATATTCTTTATATATTTTAATATATGTAATGATCATTAAATATAATCCTAATGCTTTTAGTTAAAATATTTTTTATTACATATCTATATTATTATATATATTTTTTAAAATAAATAGTGTAATTCAGGTCAAATCAAAAACTAATCCAAATTTAAATTTAGTTATTTAATTCTTTTGAATTGAATCTTAGTTCAGTTTGATTCAGTTTTTGGGTTGGTCAAGGGATTTATTATTGTGTTAATTATGTGATCAATACGAGTTTCTGATTCCCCTGCAGGTATACATGTTAATGAAAATGTACGTGATGATAACGATGATGATGTTGAAGTTGTTCAACCTACTGGGAGCGAGGCCGATCAACAATATATAATTAACTTACGAGATGAAACAGCGACACAAATAATGCAAGCAGTGATTTAAATTATTTTGTTTTGGATAAGTTACTTGAATGTTTCTTCACTACATTAAGTTTATGTATTAGTTTAAGACAATTCATGTAATAGTTTTTACTATGTTAAATTTAAAATATGTATTAAGGTCATTAATTTAAGCGTTTATTATTGTGATAAGTACGTGATAAAAATGTTTTGTTTCATGTTTATACAAGCTACTTGTTCATTGTATTATTGTTGTTGAATATATACCTAAAAAAATGAACCATTCAGACAATTATGAAAAAACAAACAACATTTTTTCAGTCAGAGTCAGACATTAGAACCACCTCTTACTGGTAAGAGGTGGTAGTCAGATTCAGACCTAAAACATCTTATTGAAACAAACACCACCTAATGCTTTTCACCTTTCAACAATACAGGAACTGCAGTCGTAGCTATTAAAATCGAAATACAAACCTCCAACTTTGATAACTTTAGCATCACTTTTTATTATCCAAAAATCATTCTATAGAATCTCACATAAATGAGCAAAGATACTCCTTCCGCCTAAAAAGATGAAACATTTAACAGGTGCATAATATAATTAATGTGTTCAAACATAACTATGTGTATACAATCTTATGTTCCATAAGTACCATTCTCAACAATGCCTACTGGTTACTAGCGAAATAACTAAGAAACAAGAACTAAAAAACTTCGTGATAAGCTATAAAGACCTTCTACACTAAGTGCATTAAGCGGCCATCAAACCCACTAAGCATGAAAACGGGTGGCAAATCCCTCAAACTTGAAACTAAACCCATCGAATCTTCCAACCAGCTGCATAGTTGGTAGCGCTAAAATTTCATCAAAAGGAAATATCCGGACTGTATGAACACCAAAAACATTAACGACCCTAGCTCAAACACCCCACCATTGTTTCTAACAAACACCATAAACCTGGACCTCATAACAAGAACATCATGATAGACCCCTGAACCAAAAAGCATAAAAATAACGACACCAATCTGGGCCAACTTCTGATAATTGCAAACCAAATAAATTCTAAGAAAATTCACGATCTTCATATCTCATCTTAATACTAATATCATTTAAAACAATAATAATTATACTTTCATAGTCTATTGAATAAGCAGATTACCATTTTCCTTAGCTTCTAACGGTTAATTTTCACCGGGTTTTTTCGAGATCGGCTTTTATTATCTTCGATTATCGATCTCTGTATTTTTTTATCTTCGATTTGTTGAATTTACAGATTTGATAGGGTTTGTGTTTGTTTGTTTTTAGAGAGATAAACCTGGTGTTTGTAGTTTTAGAGAGAGAAAGAAGATGATATGAGAAGCAAAATGGTTGTTAGGTAAGAGTTTCAAGTATTTTCACTTTTCATCCCTCCGTTTTCATTTCCAAATTGTTAAATTTAGTCCTTCCGTATTTTTTATCCTAATATCTGGTCTTATCCAATCAAGGGCCAAGATCAGTCCCTTAGTTTCCATAAAAATACAAGTTTTGTTGCATATAGTTTCCAACTAGTTAGCATAGCTTTCCTTATTATCTTAAGCTTTGTTTTAGGTATGTTGTTTTTGAGTCGAGTGGGCTTAGCCTGTTTGTAACCGACCCCCTCACCCTATAAAAGGAGGTGAGGGGGTGATGCTCAAAACACACCACATCTTTTATTCTTTCTATGTAATCGATCTTTAATCAATAAAATTAACGTTTGGTTACCTCATAGTGTGTCGTTAGTTTGGTTTTTCTCTATTGCATCTCTGTGATCTTCTTTAAAGGATCTAGGTTTCCGTATATCGATCTTCAGGTTTGTTGGTGTCGATTCCAACAAGTGGTATCAGAGCTCACGGTTGGGTGATCTCGAAGATCGGTGCTAGATCAAGAGGTCATGAAGAAAAAGGGTTTTGATTTGGGTCAAATCGGTTTTTTCTTGAAGTTGTAGGTTTGGTAGAGGTTGAAGAGGAAGTGGTTTATATAGTATGCACGTGAAGGAAAAATAAAGAAGAGTTGCCTTGGGATTGATTGGATTCTTTTTAGAGATTGGCTTGTTTTCTATTCACGTGGGCATATATAAACCACAAGGTGAAGGAAAATAAAGACGAGTTGCCTTGGGATTGATTGGATTCTTTTTAGAGATTGGCTTGTTTTCTATTCACGTGGGTATATATAAACCACAAGGTGACATCTAAAAATCAAACTATCTTAGTTTATATTCGTTTGTTATAAACGAATATTAATTAAAGGTGTTAGTTGTCGATTTGTCTTTTCGCTGTCAAAGTGTTTCGAGTTTTAATTACCCGGCTTTGTTTATATTCGATATAATAAATCGAGTACAAGCAAAGGTTCTTGTTGTGGGGTTCTTGTGGTTCAAGTTTGATCATGATTTGCTTGGGTTTTCAAGTGTACGATCGGGTTTACTTGTACGTTATCGAGGTTTAGGGATATTCTAATTAAATCGATCTGCAAGAAGGATTTTTTACGCAACAAGGGAGAAAGAATATGTCGTCGATAGCAAAGTTTGACGTCAAAAAATTCGACGGGTCTAATGACGTCGGATAGTGGCGTGTGAAGATGTGATGTCTATTAATTCAACATGGTTGGGAGGCTGAGTTAGATCCATTGCCGGATACCATGACGGACGCTGATAAGACTGCGGCGTTGAAGACAGATGTCTATAAAAAAGCACACAGTGCCTTACTGTTGTGCTTGGATAACAAGGTGTTGAAGGAAGTCAACAAAGAAAATTCTGCTGCGGGGTTTTGGTTAAAGTTAGAAACTTTGTATATGACAAAGTCTTTAGCCATCAAATTGTACTTGAAAAAGAAGCTGTTCACTTTCTACATGCATTTAGGTAAGAAATTATTTGTACATATAGATGAGTTTAATAAGTTGATCGGTGACTTGGCGAACATAGACGTTGATATTGATGACGAATATCAGGCACTCATGTTACTTACATCATTACCATCCTCGTATGATAACTTTGTGGAGACATTGCTTTATGGAAGGGAGCCACTCACTTTGGAAGATGTCTTGTCTACCTTCAATTCACGGGAGTTGAAGAAGAGGACAAATGCAAAGGATGATGGTGATGGGTTATTTGTAAGGGGGAGGCCGGAGCATCGGGGTAATCAAGGACGTGGTAGTTCGCGATCAAAGTCAAAGGGTAAAGGAACTTATAATCAGAAGTGTTACATATGCTATTCTGAGGATCACCTTAAGAAAGACTGTCCAAAATGGAACAAGAAGAAATCAACTGGCTTTGTCAACAAGAATGCAAAACAGGACGATGATTCATATTCTAAGGGTTATGACAATGGTGATTCGTTGATGGCAGTGAGTGAGGAAAGGTTCTTAGAGTGGATCATGGACTCTGGTGGTTCCTATCACATGACGCCTAGGAGGGACTACTTGTTTGATTTTAAGGAGCTTGATGGTGGTATGGTTTTGCTCGGTGATAATAGAGCGTGTGCCATCAGGGGGACAGGGAAGGTGAGAGTACAAATGAAAGATGGTTCAAGTTTTGTACTTGAGAATGTGCGTTACATTCCCGAGTTGAAAAGAATTTTGTTATCTTTGGGCACTCTGGATCGAGAGGGCTATACCGTGAAGTTGCAGAATGGAAGAGTAAAGGTGATCAAGGGTTCTTTGATGGTTTTGTCAGGAACTTTGAAGGAAAATTGTGTGTAATCCTTGGATGGTTGGGCTGAATCAAGCGAAGCTAGTGTCGGTATAAAAGAAAAGGAAAGTCTTGCGCGGGTGTAGCTTAAACGCCTGGGTCACATTAGTGAAGCAGGCTTGAATGAACTCAAAATAAGAGAGGTGCTGGGGAAGGAAGGTCTAGGTAAGCTCGAATTATATGAAAATTGTGTTCTCGGAAAATCAACCAGGGTGAGTTTTGGTCGAGGTCAACACACAACAGAGGGAGTTATAGACTATGTCCATGCGGATCTCTGGGGTCCTTTTCGGGTGGAATCGATGAGTGGTTATAGTTACTTCTTATCGATTGTTGATGATTATTCGAGGAGGGTTTGGGTTTATTTTCTTAGACACGAGAGTGAGGCGTTCAACAAGTTCAAGAAGTGGAAGCAGTTGGTAGAAAACCAGACAGGTATAAGACTGAAGAAACTTCGAACGGATAATGGTTTGGAGTTTTGTAATCAAGAGTTTAATAACTTGTGCACGGAGAGCGGGGTAGCAAGACATTTGACGGTTGCTGGAACTCCGCAACAGAATGGCCTAGCTGAACGAATGAACAGGACGCTCTTGGACAAGGTTAGGTGTTTACTGGTTCAGTTTGGTTTACCAGAGTCATTCTGGGATGAAGCAACGGTGACGGCAGCATATCTAATCAATAGGTCTCTGTTAGCCCTATATTTTATATAGCCGAACAAGAATGTAATAGGTCATCTTAGTCGTTAAAAGGTCTTGTATTGTAATAGGTTAGTCGGGAGAACCGGGCTTGGACTTTAAGCTAATATTGTCTAAGTTAGGGGCGTAAGCCCAAGACTAAGCCAAGCCCGGCCCAAGTCACAAACCCACGGCCCATGGAAAGCCCATTGGTTCGTGGGTATATAAACCCTCTTCCATGTGTGGAAGAGGGTGTTGGTTACCATTTTGTTTCTCTCTCTAAAAGTGTTTAACCTTCCAAATTCTCTCTTGTTTCTCTCTCTACTTTCTTCTCTTTCTCTCTCTAAATATCTCTTCTAAATCTTGTGTTATGGATTGAATGGGATTAACATTTGGTATCAAGAGCCTATAGTGGATAGGTGATTGAAGATTCGTGTGGTGTGTTCTTGATTTTTCGTGGTCATTTTGATCTATATATCACGTCCCAAAAATTTTTCTTGTGTTTTTTATGGTTTTTTTCTTGATACAAATCTTCTACATAGTTGTGGTAGAGATTTGGTATGGTTACTTTGGCTAAAAACACAAAATTTTTGGGTGTTTTGATCATTTTTTGGTTTAAAATCACGAATTGGTTGAGTTTTGTCCGAGAAAAGTGGGAATTATTCCGATCAGGTCATCAGAAAAGGGCTTACAGTTATTCCGATCAGTGTAATCGGAATAGGGTTTATACATTCCGATTGGTCATTCCAATTTGGACATTCCGATTTGTCACTCCGATTTGACATTCCGATTTGATTATTCCAATTTGGATATTCCGATTGGTCATTCCGATTTGACATTCCGATTTAGCATTCCGACAAGGACATTCCGATTAGGGTATTCCGATTTGACATTCCGATTCGGCATTCCGACAAGGACATTCCGATTAGGGTATTCCGATTTGACATTCCGATTTGGCATTCCGACAAGGACATTCCGTTTAGGGTATTCCGATCAAGGTCATTCCGACAAGGTTATTCCGATGAGTAATTTTTAGACTTAGCCACTATCTAGACTAGTTAGGAACATCGTTTACACGAAGATTAAAAAAAAAAAAAAAGAGTTAAAAATTTTTCCCTATTAGTTTTTGGCTATTTCTAACTCAAATTCAAAATTTGGCGATACAAAATTTTTTCGGCTTACCGTTTTGTCAGACTGAGGAATTTATTGTCGGACTGAGAAAAAATTTTTCTGGAAATTTTGGAATTTCAATTTTAACCACACATCATCACAACAAATCCACTAAGATCTGCAATTCATTCACAAGTATTCACCATGTCTAACAACAACATCAACATTACAACTGCTAATCAAATTCGTTTGGAACAAGGTGGCAACGGTAATCCACCTGTGCTCACTGCCGGTTGCTACGTTCAATGGAGATATCGTTTTCTCAGATTTCTCGACGGAAAAGAAAACCGAACTGCTCTTCGTCACTGCCTTGAGAATCCACCTCCAGTTTTTGAATTCAGACCAATTACCACACAGGCAGAGGATGGTACTTCATCAACTATACGCGTTATGGAGGATTTTGACACATGTCCTGCTGAGAAAAAGAAACTCCTCCAAGCTGAAGCTGATGCTATAAACTTCATACTCACTGGAATTGATAACGATATCTATTCCACAGTTGATGCATGTCCCAATGCTATGGAAATGTGGAATGCAATTCATCGATTGAAGCAAGGTGAGTCGATAAATGTTCAAGATCTCGAGACTAATCTACTTTGGGAGTTTGGAAAATTCACATCTGAAGATGGTGAATCCATTGACTCATATTACTCGAGATTCTACAAAATGATGAATGAGCTTGTCAGAAATCAGTGCACCATCTCCAACCATCATGCCAATGTTCAGTTTCTACTTCAACTCAAACCAGAATGGCAAAGGTTTGTGACTTTGGTTAAACAAAGGGAAGATATCAAGACCATCTCCTATCACAAACTTTATGATATCTTGAAACAACATCAGAATGAAGTGAATGAACTAAGGGCTGAAAAGGCAGAACGGTCTGCTAATTCTATTGCTTTTGTGGCTGCTACTTCAACAAAACCCGTTCCTCGTCAACAACCACCTACTCATTCCTCGAAGTCACCAAGCTCATCCACCAAACCTCTAGTTGCTGCTAAACACAAAGCAAAAGCAATTGTCCCCACTCCACCTCCAAAGTATGACACCGAGTCAGATGGAGACAGTGATGATGAACAAACTTCAAGGGACAAGAAGATTGAAGAACTCATGTCTTTACTCACCACAACTTATAAGAAGATCTACAAACCTACCAACAACAACCTCAGATCATCATCCAATGCTAGATATAAGGAAGTTGATCATGCACCTAGGTATGATCGTGATGCTAGGTATGATAATCAGAGGATGCTGAATCAAGTTGGGGCTAGAGATACTGTAGGCACTCCGGTTGTGCAGAAGACTGGGATTCAATGCTTCAACTGTAAGGGATTTGGGCACATGGCTAGGGAATGCAAGAAGCCAAAACGGGTTAAGGACTCAGGGTATCACAAGGAAAAGATGCTGCTGTGTAAGAAAGAAGAAGCAGGAATTCCACTCACAGCAGATGAAGTTGACTGGCGTGATGGCACTGATGATGAAGCCGATGATCAAGAGTTAGAGGCACATTATGTGTACATGGCAAAGATTCAAGAAGTGATCCCAGAGACTGATGATACTTCTGGACCCATCTATGATTCTGAGCCACTTGAAAAGGTACCATCACATGATAACTATAATGTGTTTGCTAATGAACGACGGCATCCTGAGCAACCCGAAATCATCAATGACACATATGTAATGGACACGGAGGATAGCAATATCTCTACGGATTCACAGCATATGTGTAATGATGACGGAAAAGCTGTTCAGGATACTGACTCGGATGAGGACCGTGATTTGCTTGCGTCTATTATTGATTCTTTAAAACATGAAATTGAGGAAAACAAAGAGGCTAATAAACGTTTGAAGCAAGCAAACACATCCTTAGCCGAGGAGATAGACAGGCTTAAAGAGTGTGATTATGTAAAAGAAGCTGATCGACGGGTTGCAATAGCTAATGGTTTGGTATATGAACGTAAGGTGCTCAACGAACAATATTGTTCTGAAGTAACACACGAAATTCATATGTCAAAACAGAAGATATCGGAACTTGAAGAACAACTGCTGCTACATAAACTCCAAATTACTGAATTAGAGTCGGTTAACAAAGAACAAACTGAGATTTATAAAACTCGTGAAGAAAAGGATATTGAAAAAATTCTTGCTTTGGAAAAGAGAGTCGACACGTTAAACAACATTGTTTACAAAATGGGTCAGTCTATTCAAACTATGAATATGCTCAATAGAAATATGAAAACGAGTTTTGTCAAGCCTGAATATCTCAATAAAGCTCAAAGTACCAAGCCTGCTCTTTATGATATCGGTTGTTATGTTGATAATCTTGCTCTTATGCTTTCCCCTGACTGCGACGAAATCATTCGTCAACAAGAAGAAAGTCGATCAAACTTAAGTGATTTAATAAATCTTTCTGATTCTAACAATCATATTAAGTTTGTCCCTCAAAAAGAACTTTCAAAAGAACAAAAGATGTATAATAGTGTTCCGCCACCAAGTGATGAACCACAAAAGAAAGTTTCTTTAAAAAGGAGTTTCAAAAAGCAATCAATTTTGTTAGAAAAGCGAATTTTGGATGAAAAACGTAAATGGGATGAGAAAAGCAAAAGTGTTCAGCAATTTGAGTTTATAAAACAAGGGGTTTTAAATTTGTACAAAGGTGTCGTCGACTATGAAAAAGTTTCTAGGGATACCATTTGGAATATTAAACCTAACCCACAAGTAGAAGTCGTCATTCAACAATGTATTGTTCCAACCATTGATGATCTTTCGAAAAATGTGGAAATGTTTTATACAGCTCTCACTGAGGAAATGTTAACTGATTTAAGGTATGTCAAATCTCTTGAAGATGAAGTTGATTTTCTTCAAATTAAATTAAAGACACAAGAACACCAACTTTCTAACGAAATTGATCGACTTTCTAAGGAATACTTTTATGTTGACCATATGAATGCTATACTTGGTGTGTATACCGATCTTGATCGATATTGTCATGTAGCATGTCTAGTGTCAGAATCGGACGAGAAATGTCGCAATCTTGAAGTAGAGCTTTCAAAACAAATTCAGTCATATAACAAACTTTCGAAAAGTTTTTCTCAACTTGAGAAGCACTCCATTTCTCTTGAACTTGCTTTACAAAAAGGTGAAAAATCTCATAATCATAAAAAGTGTCAAGAAATGTCAGCTTCTTCGTTTCGTCTACTAAATGAAAAAGATTTCGAAATAAATGATTTGAAAGCTCAGCTAAAAGAAAGGGACATAGCCATTAGTGAGTTACAGAAACTCATTGAGAAAATGAAAGGAAAGTCTGTTTTGGGTAAACCATCCGCCGTTCGTCAACCGAATGCGGTTAAATGCCCTAAATCATCTATTTTGGGACAATCCCCACAGACTTTGCCTAAGATAGGAAATGATAAGAGTACCAATGTGATAGCACCTAGAATGTATAAGATGAAAACTAAGCCCACTCAAACTGGAACATCGCGGTTACCTCAGAATATTAAGAAAACTAATCAACGTGTGTCTTCTTCTACAGGAGTAATCCCCACTACTAGCGTTAGCGGACCACAGCTTAAGAGCGATAGAATGCACGATAAGGTCATGCCTAACAATAGTCAAGGAAAGAAGTTGTAAGTAGAAGACCAACGTAGGAATTTTAAGTTTTCTAAGAATAAAACGTCTGTAACTGCATGTAATGACAGTTTAAATGCTAAGACCTCGAATGTTGAATTTGTTTGTGTTGAATGTGGCAAATGTGTTCGTACTTTCAATCATGATGCTTGTGCTCTTAATTATAATGGCGTGAATACTAGAACTAGGAAGCCTATTTGTATGCCCACTAGTACTAGTGAACCCACAAGAACTTTGAACCAATCCACTGAGCAACCACTTAAGAAACTAAGTGCGTTAGAATCCACTACTCTACGTAAACAAAGCAGGTTAAAGAAGCTTTATGAGAACATAATTAGGACATGTACACGGGGGTATTCAAGATTTACACCACCCGGATACAAATGGGTACCTAAGACAACCCCCATTCTAATTGGGTCTATGAATGTTAGCTTGCCTTTAGAATCTAGGTCCACTACTATTTTGGAACCCGTTTCTATCAAGGGCTCCCATTTGTCAAATGCTACATTGTCTTCTAATTCTTCTACAGCTCGTCGAAATCATCCTATTCATAATGGACTCCGGGTGCACAAAGCACATGACGGGCAATCTCAAGCTTCTCATTAACTTCGTGGAGAAGTTTCTGGGTACGGTACGGTTTGGAAATGATCAATTTGCACCGATACTCGGATATAGAGACTTGGTTCAAGGGAATATCACTATAAAACGGGTTTATTACGTCGAGGGACTGAATCATAATTTATTCTCGGTTGGTCAATTTTGTGATGCGGATTTGGAAGTGGCTTTTCGGAAATCTACTTGCTATGTTAGAGACTACGATGGGAATGACCTTCTTACAGGTTCTCGTGGTTCTGATCTCTATACAGTAACTCTTCAAGACACATCTTCAACAAATCCAATTTGCTTAATGGCTAAAGCTTCATCATCTCAAGCATGGTTATGGCATCAACGATTGTCACATCTCAACTTTGACACCATCAACTTGCTTACGAAGAATGATATTGTGACCGGTCTTCCTAAGTTGAAATTCGTCAAAGACCATCTTTGTTCTTCTTGTGAGTTGGGGAAAGCAAAACGGAAGTCTTTCAAAACAAAGACTACCCCTAGCTCAAAAGGACGATTGGAACTTCTACACATGGATTTATGTGGTCCCATGCGTGTAGAGAGTATTAACGGGAAAAAGTATATTCTAGTGATTGTTGATGATTACTCTAGATACACATGGACTTTCTTCTTAAGGTCCAAAGATGAAACACCAGAGGTTCTCAAAAACTTTCTCAAGATGATACAACGCAATCTTCAAGCTCAAGTCTTAACCGTAAGAACGGATAGGGGTACTGAATTTTGGAACAAGAACTTGCAATCTTACTTTCAAGAAGAAGGCATCGAACATCAAACGTCTATTGCCCGAACTCCTGAACAAAACGGCGTTGTCGAAAGACGGAACCGTACTTTGGTTGAGGCTGCTCGAACAATGCTCTCTCTTTCAAAATTACCGCTATTCTTCTGGGCCGAAGCAATTGCAACTGCCTGTTATACTCAGAATCGTTCTCTCGTTATCCCTAGACATGAAAAGACACCTTACCACATCATCAATGGCAGGAAACCTACTGTCAAATTCTTTCACGTATTTGGATCTTTATGCTACATCCTTAAAGACGGTGAGAATCTCGACAAGATGAAAGAAAAAGGTGCTGCATGTATTTTTGTGGGGTATGCGACATTGTCGAAAGGATATCGGGTCTATAACAAGAGAACAAAGATTATTGTCGAAACAATTCATGTGAACTTTGACGAATTGCCACTAATGGTACTTGATCACAACAGCTCAAGTCCCGCACCTCAATGTCTAGCAATGGCACCTACACAAAACAGTGTACGTCCCGTGCAAGAATGTCAACAAAGTACTCCTACAACAGAATTGACGGATTCGACACATATGAATGAGTTGGTTGATTTATATGATCCAATGTTTGATGAATATTACTATGGAAACAATCAAGTTGTGTCAAAGCCTTCCGCTGTCAATACTGCTGATGCACCCGCACAAAGTAAACAAGACACAACTGCATCTACTTCAGCAACCTTACTCAAGAGACTATTCCATTGGATACTGAACAAACTCTAGAAACCATCATACAACCAACATCACCAACCATCAATGCTGAAGGAGGAAACAACAATCAAGCAGTCGATGCACAACCTGACGAAGAAGAATTTATCAACCCGTTCGGTACACCGGTACACGAAGTCGGAGAGTCTTCTAATCAACATGTTGATCCGTCCAACATGCATACATTCTACCAACCATATCCATCCACTCACCATTGGACACGTGATCATCCATTGGAGCAAGTCATTGGAAATCCTTCACAACCGGTTCGAACACGCAGACAACTCGAAACCGATGGCGATGTGTGTATGTATGCACTCACCGTGAGTTCAACTGTACCTACAAACATAGAACAATCCATGAATGATCATGCGTGGATTGAATCAATGCAAGACGAAATTCATCAGTTTGAACGCCTAAATGTTTGAGAACTTGTTGACCGACCCTATGGAATGTCAATTTTAGATTTCAAATGGATCTGGAAAAACAAACTGGATGAAGAAAAAACCATCATCAAAAACAAATCTCGTCTTGTGGTTAAGGGATACCGTCAACAAGAAGGCATAGACTACGATGAATCATTCGCTCCAGTCGCTCGTTTGGAAGCAGTCAGGATATTCCTTGCTTATGCTGCACATAAGGGCTTCACGGTTTTTCAGATGGACGTTAAAACTGCTTTTCTCAACGGTCATTTGAAGGAAGAAGTGTATGTGAATCAGCCGGAAGGATTCATCGATCCTCATCATCCTGACAAAGTCTATCGTCTCAAGAAGGCTGTATATGGACTTAAGCAAGCTCCAAGGGCATGGTACGAAGAACGTTCAAACTTCTTGGTGTCCAAAGGATTCTCCAAAGGTTCTATTGATCCTACTCTTTTTACGAATAAATATGGGGATGACATAATGCTGGTGCAAGTTTATGTTGATGACATTATTTTTGGTTCTACGAACCCAAAACTTTCAAAACGTTTTGAAAAATTAATGCACAGCAGATTTGAAATGTCAATGATAAGGGAGCTAAAATTCTTTTTAGGCCTCTAGATTCATCAATCCCCACGTGGTATCTTCATAAACCAAGCTAAGTATGCTCAAGAGATACTTAAAAAGCATGGTATGACCTCATGTGCTCGCGTTGGTACACCATTGTCGACCACATCCCTAGACGCTGACTTGTACTCATATCCCGTAGATCAAACGCGATATCGCAGTATGATCAGGTCACTTATGTACCTTACAGCCAGCAGGCCTGATATTCATCATGCCACATGCTATTGTGCACGATATCAAGCCAGACCTACTCAAAAGCACCTCAAAGAGGTTAAACGGATCTTTCGGTACCTTAAGAATACCATTCACATGGGACTCTGGTATCCGAGGGAAACCGGTTTTCATCTAACAGCTTTTTCAGATTTTGATCACGCAGGTTGTCTTGATAGTCGAAAAAGCACTTCTGGTAGCATACAATTTCTAGGGGAAGACAAGCTTGTCAGCTGGTCGTCAAAGAAGCAGGATTGCACTTCGCTCTCATCAGCTGAAGCAGAATATGTGGCTCTATCCGCGTGCTGTGCTCAAGTCCTTTGGATGAGAACTCAACTCACGGATTATGGCTTCCACTTTGATAAAATACCTATGTATTGTGACTCAAAGTCGGCCATAGCCATATCTTGCAATCCGGTTCAGCACTCCCGCACCAAGCACATCGATGTCAGATATCACTTCATCAAGGAACAAGTGGAACGTGGCATCGTGGAATTATACTTTGTCAGAATTGAGTACCAGCTGGCAGACTTGTTTACAAAAGCTCTATCGAAAGATAGGTTTGCGTATCTCGTTGGCCGTCTTGGTATGAAGTATATGACTCCAGAAGACTTGGAGGTTTTGGCAAATGAAGCTGCTTGATATACTCTCACGATGACTTCTAAGCGCATCACAGCTTAGGACTCGGACCTCAACTAAGGAAAGTTTATCTTGGACGATAACTTATCCTTCTTAACGAGAAAATCACATTTCTCGGTCATGAGCTTTTCATAAAAACATTCAAAGTTTTTAAGTTCATGAAAAACGACTTCTAAGTAAATGTCAGCTTAGAACTCGTACTTCCACTTAAGGAAAGTTTATCACGGATGATAACTTATCCTTCACAATGGGAAATTAATTTTTCTCGGTCATGAGTAGTCACAAAAAATTCAAAGTTTTGAGCTCATGTAAATCGGAATTTATTTTAAAACCGTTGAACACAATTTTTCAAGAATTTCTCAAAAGATTTTTCTAAATCTTTCAAAATTGTGTGTTCACCACTCCCTTCCTCATATGTGGTTTTCATATCTCAAACTTTTCATATTTTATTTTGATCAATTTTTGAGGGGGAGCGTTTTAAAATCAAGCCTTTTAATGTTGTTGGGCACATCTATAAAATTGTCATATTTTATGTATCCAACACATTCCGAAAATAATATTAAATCTGTCATATATTATCGGTAAAGGCATCTCAACTCCGTACCTCAACATATTCTGTGGTGTCGTTTTTCTAAAAATTTTATCAAATTTTGTCTCAAGACACACATATATTGTTGAGGGGGAGCGACCCGACTGAAAATGTTCCATGATTCATGCGTGCACACATGTTTCTCTCCCAATCGATTTTTAGAAAATATCATATTTTAATCAATTGGTATCTCTAATATTATATTTTTATATTAGAGATAGGGGGAGAAAATGTGATTAAAATATAATATTTCGCAACAAGTGATCTTAAAGACTCAAGTGCAACTCTTTCCTTCACATGCCAAACTATTTCGTATATCGATGCATGTGTGTAGGGGGAGCTTTTCGGAAATGTAAAACTTTCAAGTGTTAAAAGTTTTGATTTTTATCAAACACTTTGAATGGTTTTCAATGGTTTATGGTTACGATCTATACCCAAAACAACCTACTATCCACGATGGAACGATGGAGTCAAAAGGTGGTTTAGGATAGGAAACTAAGTCCTATGATCCAACCAGAACCGAAGGGATCTACCCAAGGACATTCCATAGCTAGAAATAGTTGTCCTTAGGAAAGATGGAGTGGAATGAAGCTGAATGCGGACCAAGTACTTAAGTTAGCACTGGAACAATCACAACAAGGTGCTAATGATGACGTATTGGTAAGCATTGAAGGAGTTGAATATTCTATGCAACTTAGGCAGAAACCGGGTCAATACATCTATTGAAGACAAGTCATCATGGACCCAGTGATGCAATGCACAACCCTTCCCAGCCATTCGAGTTTCTCTCAAAAGAAACTTGTCTCATTGTCACGGAGATCAACACGTATCTATTGACTTTCTCACTCCGAGTCAGTTAATATTGAAAAGGTGGTAGTCTGCTCTAGCCTCCGATTACCAAAATGCACTTATTGAGTCTAGAGCCAAACGAGATCAATTTATCATCTCATTAGGACACAATCGAGTCCTACGCATTATCCTTGTGATATTGCCAGAACATCTGAGTGATACGATTCACAATGAAGATGGAAATCCTGCTTGAGCCAGCATCAAACAAGCTCATGGTAGGTAACTTGTGCGATTCTACACGAATCAAACTTGTGAGAACTGGAATGCAACTAAGTTTGATTCTTAATTGATTCAAACTTGATTCCAGGTTTCTTCGCAAAATCCATGTGATCTTGCCAGAACATTCAGAGTGACACTCATTAGTGTTCACAGTGACGAATGGAAATCCTTCCAGTGTCAACATCAAACAGCACTGCGGTAGGTAACTCGCAAGATTCTCTATGAATCAAGCTTGTGACAAACTGGAAAGCAACAATGGTGCGATTCTTTTAGAATCAAACTTGTTCTAGGAAATCTGAATTGACGACTCTAACCAGACGGATAATTTATCCTTATGATTCACTCTTTACGTTCGCAGTCTGCTTTGAGACGGTCGAGTAAAGAGAACTGGCTACTACCACCGGGAAACCCTGTCAAGGAGGTTCTTAATCGAATCTACCTGATCACAGGTACGGTATTTAATACCGTTTAACGGTCTTCACCGACCGGAGGTAAAACGCTACCGAGTTAGGATGAAATGTTCAAAGCCATTTTATCCGTGTCTATATATTTTGCTGCATATCAAGAAGGTGGCGTAGCTGTGTACTAACCGATGTCAATTCAGAAGTCACAAGAGCACAAGATGGAGATAATCAAGATACCCAAGAATGTAAGAATGTAATAGGTTATCTTAGTCACAAGGAGTACAGATGAAGATCTCAAGCACTCAAAGTCAAATGACAAAGGCTTAAGATAAAGATCACGAAAGCATGAAGGAACAAAAGCTGTTACAAACAAGATCAAGACCAAGATACAAGACCAAAGCAGGAAGATCTCCTCTACAAGAATGTATTCACTCAATCATCTTATGCTTTTTAAGCTTTTTAAGATGACCGATACATTGGGGGAGATTGTTAGCCCTATACTTTATATAGCCGAACAAGAATGTAATAGGTCATCTTAGTCGTTAAAAGGTCTTGTATTGTAATAGTTTAGTCGGGAGAACCGGGCTTGGACTTTAAGCTAATATTGTCTAAGTTAGGGGCGTAAGCCCAAGACTAAGCCAAGCCCGGCCCAAGTCACAAACCCACGGCCCATGGAAATCCCATTGGTTCGTGGGTATATAAACCCTCTTCCATGTGTGGAAGAGGGTGTTGGTTACCATTTTGTTTCTCTCTCTAAAAGTGTTTAACCTTCCAAATTCTCTCTTGTTTCTCTCTCTACTTTCTTCTCTTTCTCTCTCTAAATATCTCTTCTAAATCTTGTGTTATGGATTGAATGGGAACAACAGTCTCCATCTACAGCATTGGAGAAGAAGACACCTGTGGATGTATGGTCAGGACATCCGGCGAACTACGAGATGTTGAAGATTTTTTTGTTGCATTGCTTATTCACACGTGAATCAAGGGAAGCTCAAGCCTAGAGCTATTAAACGCATATTCCTGGGGTATCCCGAGGGTGTGAAGGGAGACAGATTATGGAGGTTGGATGATGTTAAACCGAAGATAATCATAAGCAGGGATATGGTCTTTAATGAGAGCCTTATGTATAAGGATACTCTCAAGGGTGCTCGTGCTGTAGATTCTGGGAAGGAAATTGGGTTTGAGGTGGAACTTCAAGGCAGTCGGGTCGAACCAACTGTAGATCCTCGTACTAGGGTAAATCCAGGGAATGAATATGAGGATCAAGTTGAAGATGCAGAAGATGCAAGGCCTCAACAACAGAATCTGGACAACTATGTTCTGGTGCGGGATAGAGCTAAGAGAACAATTACTGTACCCACGAGGTATATGAATGAAGGTAATGTATCATTGTCTAGATCATCAGGGTCTAAAAGAAGATAATATTATGGCTTATGCCTTTGTTATTGCTGAGGAAGAAGATACACATGAACCAATCACATTCTAGGAGGCGATTAATTAATCGGAAAAGGATGAGTGGGTTCGTGATATGGAGAAAGAGATGATTTTTTAAAGAAGAATCATACTTGGGAGCTAGTCGATCAACCACGTGGTCAGAAGCTGCTAAGCTGCATGTGGTTGTATAAGATTAAAGAAGGGATTGAAGGCGTTCAGAAACCAAAGTATAAAGCAAGGCTGGTAGCTCGGGGATTCACACAACGAGCATGGATTGACTATAATGAGGTATTCTCACCCGTGGTTCGACATACATCTATTAGGGTGATTCTCTCATTAACTACTTGTGAAGATTACGAGTTGGAACAACTTGATGTAAAGACGGCATTTTTGCATGGTAATCTTGAAGAAACCATTTATATGAGGCAGCCGCTTGGTTTTGAAGAAGGAACGAGCAAAAAGGTATGTTTGTTGAAGAAATCTCTTTATGGTCTTAAGCAGTCTCCAAGGCAGTGGTACAAACGGTTTTATGTGTATATGGTCAACAATGGGTTTAGCCGTAGCAGCTATGATAGATGTGTTTACTTCAAGGAGTTTGCACCAGGTATGTACATATATCTACTGTTGTATGTAGATGATATGTTGATTGCTTGTAAAAGAAAGTCTGAGATCGAATATACCAAGGGACTGCTGCGGAAAGAGTTTTATATGAAGGAACTTGGTCCAGCTAGGAAGATAATTGGTATGGAGATTATCGGGGATAGGGGTAACCGAACCCTGAAGGTGTCTCAGTCGGGATATGTGCGGAAAATTCTGAATAACTACAGAGTGGATAATGGCAAGTCGGTCTTTGTGCCATTGGGATCACACTTCAAGGTATCTTTGAAGGATTGTCCGACGAGTGAATGGGATGTGGAAAGAATGAGTAAGGTCCCATATGCGAATGTTGTAGGTAGTTTAATGTACTTGATGGTTTGCACTAGACCAGATATTGCGTATGTTGTTATCATTGTGAGCATGTATTTGGCGAATCCAGGTAAAAATCACTAGGAAGCGGTAAAGTGGATTTTGAAGTACTTGAAGGGCACTGCTGATGTAGGTCTATTGTATGGTAGAGATCAAGGGAAGCACGTAAATGTTGACGGTTTCGTGGATAGTGATTATGCTAAAGACCCTGACAAGGGTAGGTCGATAACTGGTACGTGTTTATGGTACATGGCTGTGTTGTGAGTTGGAAAGCAACTCTGCAACATGTTGTTGCATTGTCTACTATAGAGGAGGAGTATATGGCGCTTACAGAAGCTGTTAAGGAAAGCATTTGGCTTAAAGGTCTACTAATCGAGCTGGAAATAAACCTAAGGTCAGTGGTTGTGAATTGTGATAATCAAGGGGCAATTCATCTCTCAAGAAATGCTATGTTTCCTGAGAGGACGAAGCATATCAACGTGAGGTATCACATCATCAGGGAGATCGTGGAATCTAAAGAGATTGAAGTGGCAAAGATAGGCACGGAAGATAATGCAGCTGATGCGTTTACAAAGGTGGTTTCAGGTCCGAAGTTCAAGTATTGCATGGAGATACTTGGAGTCGGGGCTAACTAGTCTTGTCGCTAAGGTGGAAATTGTTGCATATAGTTTCCAACTAGTTAGCATAGCTTTCCTTATTATCTTAAGCTTTGTTTTTGGTATGTTGTGTTTGAGTCGAGTGGGCTTGGCCTGTTTGTAACCGACCCCCTCACCCTATAAAAGGAGGTGAGGGGGTGATGCTCAAAACACACCGCATCTTTTATTCTTTCTATGTAATCGATCTTTAATCAAAAGTTAACGTTCGGTTACCTCATAGTGTGTCGTTCGTTTGGGTTTTTTCTATTGCATCTCTGCGATCTTCTTTAAGGGATCTAGGTTTTCGCATACCGATCTTCAGGTTTGTTGGTGTCAATTCCAACAAGTTTCTACAATAAACTGACTCACTAAACAATGCCATTGCTTTAAGTGGTCTACAACGACTTAGCTGTTCACGAGCGAACACCTATATAAACGTGTTTGTTAAAATGAGCAGTATAAAAGGTAGCCATGAGTAGTTGTTATGAGCCGTAACTGTGGACTTTCTTAAATAAGCATTGGAAAAAATTAACATTCTTAAAAACTAGCATCGCTTTTTTACCAAACAACCAATAAAAATCAATACGTTCATCAATTCTTTTACTAAACATGTACTAAAAATTAAAATACGCTTACTCATTACTCCTAAGAAGTCCAACACTGTTTGGTATACCAAACACTATAACCTTCTTAAATTAGGAAAATTTAGGATTCATAATGATTGGGATTGGGTACGGAAAAGTTGAGCGACCATATGATTCGGTAGAAACGAATTTCTTGTCTAGAAAATTGGAAATGCTTTAGTCGGCCAACCGGTTTTGTTTTTGTTATCCTTTTTTTTTTTCGGTTTTCATTATTGGCCATGCAAACGAATTTTATATTCCATTGTCTTTAGAGATGGTAAAAAACTCCGAACCTGACAGAGAATCTGATACCCGAATTCGATTTGACCGGGGATTCCTCGAGTTGACTGGGTATGAGGACGGGGATGGGGATTCCCCGATAATAAAAAGCGGGTATGGAGGCGGGGATGGTAATACCCTTAGCTCTCTAAATTCGTCCCCGAACCCGCCCCGAATATCTTTATTCTACAGATACATTTATATATATATATATATATATATATATATATATATATATATATATATATATATATATATATATATATATATATATATATATATATATATATATATATATATATATATATATATATATATTTTATATATATATATATATCTTGTATGCTTGAAATAACTATTAGATATTTGAAACACTATCAATCAATGGTTAATATCTCCTTTAACACTAACCTTTTAGGATGAGCTCTTGCGTGTTAATTTTGTTATTATTAATACTGAGCAAGATCGCATGAATGTTAATCTCATTAATGTTGTTTATTATTACCGTATTGTGTTATTCGTAATGGTTGCACCATTTAAGACATAGTTTAAATGTTAATTGTCAAACGGGTGAAAAATCCTCGATTCCTCATTGGGGATCTCCGTTCACTGCTGGGGATGGAGATGGTATGTAGTTTGTAATCCCCGATAGGGATGGGGACGGGGATGAGGATAGATATTTAACTTTGGGGATGAGGATAGTAGCAATCATTTCTCGCAAACCTGGTCCTGTTACCATCTCTAATTGTCTTAAATTATTGTGCACAAATAAAAAGATACACAATTTAAAACAATATTATTAATTACTATTTTGATTTTTTAAAAAAAAAAACTAGTTTTATCTTTTAATAAAATGTTTTTTTATTTTTTTAAATATTAATTTGAACTAAAGGCAATATAGTAAAATTAAACAAACTCACTATTATTTTTATAAGTAAACAATAATTTTGACAAAAAAATAGACAATAATTTTGATTAAAAAATAGTACATATTTTCACGTAACCTCAAAAGCTACTTTGTTAATAACAAAATATAATTAACATCTCTCACCTTGATCTTCTGATCTAGTTATAGCTAAAAAGATAACTATTAGAAGTAATGGTTTTATTAGTTCTATTATGAGAAGTTCTCATCATCTTTAACGAGTAAACTAATTCTCGCAAAAATTTACATGGATATTTCGATGACAAAAGCAGTGAGATTTTTTTCATACCCAAAATTTAAACCAAAAACATTGTTAAACATAGGTTGTACTCAATTAACAGATAAGAGTAGCGGCAAAGCAAAAAAAAAATGAACGCGAGGGGGCATTGAGCAACAAGATAACATGTCAAAAGATGTTATCCTTATGCGTCATTTGAAATACATCAAGTCGGGTCAGATTTGACCTAAAGGAAACAAAAATACTCTACCATGATGTGATCCACGCTAACTATAAACTTAACTGTTAACAAAATAAAATTTGATGTATGTTAATAGTTATATGGATCTAAGAGATGATATGTTGTTTAACATGGGTGGTTTAGAAAAATGTCTTATTCTTTTTTTAACAACAATTTAGATTAGGAAAGAATAGCAACTAACAACGAGCTAAAGCAAATTACAAAGGATGTATAAGCCAATTATTCTAATTAAGAATTTTATAACCTCTAGACTTTAACCAAGAAAAAGAAAACAACCCAATATTATAAAAAATGTTACATTTTTTAAAATTGTGGGAGCCAAAAATGACAACGTTACGTAACGCCAAATCCAGCACAAAGATGTAGCGATGATACCATGCATGCGATCCTTTTTTTTCTTTAGAGGCACTCCAAGAATCCACCAAGAGTAAAGATCCTCCATATAGGTACTATCGGCCTAAAAAATATCGATCCAAACGCTAATGAGGTGCCTGATAGATCTTGCAGTGTTGCAAACCAAAAAAAGATGATCTCTAGATTCACCTCCCACATAACAAACTAAGCAAATAATAAAACTGATTTCGATGCCTCGAATTGAGAGATTCAAACGCGTAAAGATGATCCAAAAGAAGACGCCATAAAAAGATATTTACTTTTCGAGGCAAAAACTTTTACCATGTGGTTATAACTGCTACAATATATAAATAATTAAAAAAACCTTTGTTAAATATACAAATGCTTAAGTTTGTTAGAGAAAACTAACCGGATACCCGCGCAATGTAGCGACGAGTACTCGGTGACTATTTCTCATGGCGGATAAAGCAAAGAAACCTATCTTTATAGACTATCTAAATTTTTACTTCAAATTAGTTAATATAGACTAAAGTTTTTTTGATATTAACCAAAACAAAAATTGTCTCTTCTTTTCTTTCATTGAATAATTGGCTCATTATTCATCTCAGACTAGCCCATCATAACAATATCAATAAATTGTAATACCGGCCCTTAAAAGGTACCCGAACCAAACACACTCGGATATATAAGTGTAAAAAATCACTAATAATACTCATTATCTATACTTATTCTCAGATTGTTTTGTACGCCACTTTTAAGAATGGCTAACCAATCTGTAAATCAAATAAAGATCATTCAACAAATCTTCCATCAAATACAACATATTACTCTATTGTTATAGCATCTTATATTAAACAAAAAAAAACCCAAGCTCGGAGTCACTCGAATCACACAAGCACGAGAAGGTCATGGCTTGTGTTCATGCGTGTCATCAAACAAAGAAACACTTACAGATTTGTTATATTTTTTTCCTTATGTTTGAACATCAAACAAGAAGTTATGTTTCATATGGATCTATGATGATTTCATTGATTTGCTCCGGGTTATATATATCATTTTAAGGTCTTGACATATTTGAAAGATACAACCAGAATGTGACATGAGATCTTGTATGGTTGTGATGGAAGATGGGAATGAGATTAGACCACAATATATGTTTCTAGATCTTGAAAAAAAATCATCTATGTTGCTCTTCTTTGTTAGCCCATATTTATTAGGCTAAAATTCTTGTTTTATTTTTTGGTTTTCTGGGGTGGAGAGGTTTGGTGGTGATAGTGGGTATGAAGTGTGTCATGATATTTTGTGGATCTTTACATAACATTTTGTTAGGGAGGTTACAGTTTTACATTTAATTCACTGTTGTTACCTTGACTACAATTACTTTTTTTTATCTTATGACTCATTAATTTATATAAATGTAAAGTCAATAAAAGTTCAGAATTTATAGCCTCCTATAATATTGTTATTGTTATTTATCTTATAAATGAAAGTTTGATATAACGTATGTATTAGAACATGGTCAGAATTTTGAAATGGTTTTGTATAGAAATTTTCTAATAAACTAATATTTTAGGCTGAAAATTTTAAAACTTCTAAATATAGAAAAAAGTTTTAAATCTTTTATAAAGTAGTAAGATTACGCAAAGCTCAAATTCTTAAATCAATAACAAAACACATCTCGTTCAAAAAAAAATAATAGTATGATAAAAAAATAATTACAGTACCAAGATACATTTATATATTACAATAATTATATTTACTTTACTCACTCACCCACCTCTGTCACTTTCTCAACTCTTTTTTCCATACCTTCTTGTAAGAACAAAACGCCAAAACTTACTGAAAAATCAAAATTACTCTTCATGTTTAAGCATTCTGAAAGCGACGAGGGCAACTTGATTTTTAGGGCGAGGGCACTTGACTTTTTTCTCAATACTTTGGCGTTTTTCTTATATATATTGTGTATCCGCGAGAACTGGATCAGAGGTATCCCCACTACTATCAACATGGCTCGCCCCTAGATAAGAGTGAACAACATCATATAGTAGAGATGACGCCATTCCAAACGTGGAAGCCACAATGGGGTCGCCATTCCAGCGTTAGCTCACCCATCATGCTAATTTAACGGCGTCGCGTGAACTGAAAATTATGATAAAAAATGTGCCCATTGCAAATTCAAACAGCTATTTTTTTATTATTTAAAAAAAACAAGTACACAATCATTTTTAGAAACTATATATCAACCTTTATACACAATATTTTTACACACTATCAGTAATTTATATTATATTTGAATGAATGAGGACAATACATGCTCTAAGAGAGGAGGGTGTCACGTTCGTCTATAGCTCGTCGAGATGACGTGGCTAGCTCGTCACCCTTCGCCGCCTTTCGTTGCCACACCCACCCCCTCTTCGCCGGAGAGATTTCGGTTTTCCGAAATCTGAATGACGAGACACATCGGCATAAATAGCCGTTGCTTCTTCTTTCTGCAATTTTTTTTCTTCTTTTTCTTTTTTCTTCATTTACTTTTTTGAATTTCTTTTTGGATCTACACATAGTGTGTGTGTGTGTGTGTGTGTGTGTGTTTGTACCAAAGGGAGAAGAAAGAGATTTATCAAGTATATATTTTTTTAATATTTTATTTACAACTTTTACCCTTAATGTTAGGGTGGTTATTATTTTTTGGCTTAAAATTATAAAATCTTTTAAATTGTGTTTAGTTTAAGATTATATTTCTATTTTTTAGTGTATTTTTATTTAACAATTTGTAATTTTGATTTAAGTATTTGTAATTTTATTTAAGTATTCTTAATTTTAATTTGAATGAAATTAATTTTAATTTGTGTGAAAATGAAAAAAGAAAAAGAAAAGATAGTGGTGGGGACAAAGTGAAGAGGGGTTGGGTGTGTTGTGAGTGAGGGGGTATTTTTGTTAGTTGTGTTGAGGTGATGTGGCGCTGATGTGGCAGCTGTGGGGCCAAAATGAAGAGGGGTTGCCTCTTCATGACACCCTTCTCTCTAAGGCCGGAGTAATGGCGAGTTCAAGAGTTAGTTGCATGAGTGGAAGGTGAGTTATTATTAGCAGTGTTGCAAAATAAGGTCTACAAGGTCGATTAATCGCCGATTAATCACTACAATGCCCCTCTATCTTGTCGATGAATGAAAAATCGATTAATGGTGGTCAACGGTGGTCAACGATGGTCAAGGGAGGTCAAACTTGCCGAAAACTTGCATTTTTTGTCGAAAATACCAAAAACCCACTGTAAACATGTGTTTATCACTTATATTAACTATTTATATGTATGATAAGTTGTATTTTAAGAAGAATATTGCCAAAAACAGCTAGAACTCGTTATAAATACCCAAAACTTACTGAAAATACCAAAAAATTGCTAAAAATTCTAATTCGATTAATCGTCGATTAATCCCGCTTAGAACTATTATAAGCTACAAGGTGGTCAACCGGCCGGCTAGCGATTCGCGATTTTTGCAACATTGATTATTAGTGTTGTAAATAGCGAGTTAGGCGGTTGTATTTCGTCTTGATTTATGGCTAGGCGGTTAAGCTAGGCGGAAAAGTCAAAAAGCGGTCAAATATTGGTTTAGGCGGAGCTAGGCGGCCTAGGTGGTCAACGAAGTCTAAAAAGTCAACAAAAAATCAATATTTTTTACAAAAACTTAAGAGTATTCTTTTTTATATACAGTGCCCATATTTATTTTAACATAACATCTTAAAATAAAAGATAAACCAGTGATTATTAAAATAAAGTAATGAGTTTTTCGTATGAAATTAAAACCAGTTGAATTATATGTTCTGATATTTTAAGTACTTAAATTGTTATGTTTATTTGTCCATGTTGCAACTTCAAACTATGTGAGCTTTGAATTATTTGAAATTAGAGGTATTTTGTTATGTTATACGTATTATTTATTACATTTATATGCCTAAAATTTTAATCCGCCTCGAGGGTGGTCGATCGTCCGACTAGCGCCTAACGATTTCTACAACCTTACTTATTATTCTTCTAAGAAATATTCATGTGTGAGTTCTTAGCTTTGTCGAGCTAGAGAGTGTATGTTTTTCACCACTCGAATATTGTTTTTTTTTAAATTATTATGTTTATAAGTGTGTGTGATATTTAGTAAGATATATTTTATATAAATTGATTATTTGAATGAATCCGACGAGTTTTAGGTCTTTATTACGATTGAATATTTGTGATAAGTTGAGTAAGAGAATAAATAAAGTTGATTCGACGTTAGAATGAAGATTGGTTTTCACCCTTACATTCTTTAGTCATATTAATTTGTGGGAATCAATGATTTCCACAAGGCGTTTGATGTTCTTGGTGGATGCATTTCTTTTCTAAGTGATGGACTTGTAGTTTTCATAATCATCATGCTAAAAGTCATGGTTTTGATTTTTATTAGAGGCAATATATTTTGACACAGTAAATGAAAAAGAGAAATGTTAGAACCACATATATGTTATATAAAAAAGTTTACACCTTTATGTGTCAAATAAATAAGGAAAGTGATATGTACATGACACATAAGGATGTTGAAGTTTTTATGTGAGTTGTAAGTGGATGTAGCATTAAACATGTTTTGATTAACAACATTTTAACATTTCTAATATGTTTAATAAAAAAACGTATTTGAGTTAAGTAAATATTAAACATGTCAACTTGTTAATCCATTTAATTATATATATGCCTTTCCAAATATTGATTATATAGATTGACAAAAGTTTTGTAGAGAACATTTTTTAGAAAAAGTATAGACTTTTTTATCTCAATTATTTATTTAAATTTCATCTAATGGTTTATATTGATTGTTTTTTAATTTAATTAAAAAAAACTTTTATTCATTATATTTTTAAAAAATAAAATACATTTAAAACCCTTAATGGTTACACAAAAGTAGTTATACCATCGCGATGTGAATTAAATTATCTTTCTATAAATATGTACTTCTACATATTTTCGACGATTTTTTAAAAGAATTTGCATAAAAAAGTCGCATGCGACTCTCGAAAAATCTTATGATTTATTACATTAAATATCACACTTGAATTCGTATAATCACATGCGATTTATAAGATTTATAAAATCACACGTGATTTGTTACTTCGAATATCGCATGTGAAATTGTGAAATCATATGTGATTTATGAAACTACGCATGAATTTTAATACAACAAATCACATGTGATTTTACTAATCACTTGTAATTTTTTTGGCGGAAATTTCATCATTAGAAAATCGTCGAAAATATACGAAAATGACCATCCACTAAATAACAAAAAAAATCTCATCATTACTTTAAACTTACATGTAATTTAAGGAATAGCATGTGATTTTATGGATTCACATGTGATATTGTGAGATCACATGTGATATTGTGAAATCACATGTTATTACACATAAAAGAAAATTATTTTACATTTGACAACTATATGTTTTTAAAGATGAAGCGATAGAGCAACTCACTATACACCGATATGATTTTCATAAGAGTTAGTTTTTTAATTAGAAAAAGGTAGTGACATATCTTGTTACTCGTTTATTTTTCACAATTATATAAAAAATAATAAAATATATTTATTTATTATGTATAAAAACTATTAAAGACATTACATGTGATTTTTCTAGGTGAAAATTTCAACAATAAAAAATATCGAAAAATTATCAAAATGTTCGTCTACTGAAAGATAAGATTTTACTCGTCTAAATGTATTTTTTATAATCCGTAGGGATGGCAACGGGTGGGTTTGGGGCGGGGCGAGCATTCCCATCCCCAAACCCGATTACTAGAGTTATCTCCAAACCCGCCCCGATTCCCGTCGGGGATTTAATCGGGGCGCCCTGTCGGGGCGAGATGCTCGTACAAACCCGACTCGTACTAATCGGGGATCTTATCAGAGTATTGTCTTTGGGTGCAATTCTCAACCAGTGTCGTACCATTTTACATTTATTAGTATTGTTTTTAGAACATTAGCAATAACTTCAGAATTTTAAAACATATTAATATCAATTATAAACAAGGCTTATTAAGTTTTCAACGGTAGTATCATACTTATGATAAATTATAAAAAATAAAGTTACAACTTAAAAAAATGACATTTAAATAAGTTTTTTGCAATATTACATTCATAAAAAAAATAACAATGTTGGAGATATATTTTTTTACTACGTAAAGAGTAACAAAATACTTCATACATATATATATTTGTATATATCTATATATTAATCGGGTGGAGCGGGTCGGGGATGTTATTCCCCGCTTCCGCCCCAAACCCGATTAAAAATCCCCGTTTAAGCCCCAAACCCGCCCCGTAACCCAATAAGCGTGCCCGACCTGCCCTAATTATTTCAGGTTTCGGGTTTCCCCGTCGGGTTCGGGTTTTTTTGCCATCCTTATTAATCCGATGGTTTACCATTTAAAATATATGTTTTTTTTAAAGTAAAAAATAAATTTTATTGTTTAATGGAAAAATAACGGTTAAGATTTGACCATTTACCTTTTTTTTTAAATCATATTTTATAAAGTCTTATCTCCATATGATTAGACTTTAAGTTAAATATAGATTAAATGTATTTCATTTTGTACTAAATATAAGTTAATTACAATTATAACTTATATGTTAAAATTTTCAATTTATATATTTTTTTAATTTAAATTAAATTACTTTATATTCATGTTTGACCTATTTACGTAAACAAGTTACAAATAAGATACATGATGTTATCAAATACTCCGCGTTTTTTGACAGAATTAAACAATTAGAGCAAGGGAGCGGTAAGCTGTTGGATGCGCTGATAGTTTTTGGCGTCAGTTCATCTTTGGCGCACCACTCCGTGTTTCGCGTCAAAGGGTCTCGTGCTAATCCTACCAGCGAGCGCCAAAGGATTTAATTTTTTTTTCTTATTTTTTTAGTAATAAAAGTGGGTATTTGTGGGCTCATTATACCATTTTGACACAATTTTTTCTCGTGTCAATAACTCCTACGTAAATATAATATCAAAGGATTTCTGATGCCGAAGCCCCAAAATCTTACATGACGAGTTTAGCACGACTTTCTGGTTCCCAACTCTCTTTGAAATAAGTCGTGTTTTGATAGATATTATAAATTATAATGACCAATCAATTTAGAACAAATCAACTAACACAATTGAATTGACGCCCTTAATCTTTATTATGCCTTGTTTTTCTAAGAAGTGCTAAGTTATGAATTTGCTTAGTTTTTTTCTATCAGAATTCAAAACCGTACCCATTATATTACCATTGTTACTATCGCAACATGTTACGAACAGTGCATACACTAATTATACTCGCGCGAGCCTCGTATTGCTTATATATATGCCTTCGTCTAGAGGCGGCCCTGTGCGATACTGCGCTAAAAACGGCCATGGTAGTTTGCCATGCATACTTGATCTCTGTTCCCAAAATTAACTTGAAATTACAATGACGATATTAGTAATAAATCGAGTTGTGATAACGAAAAAACTTGATAAGTTCATTTCTATGCAATAGACTTAAAATGAACCATAAGTACGTTCTTCCAACTAATACAAATAGTAGATCCTAATTACAGACCAAATGCACCAAAATTATTACACTTATTTGATAAATACAACACAAATATTGATTAAGCCATCTTAATATCATCTAATTAGTTAAATACATAGTCCCAGTCTCCCAGACCCAAGTCCTCAATGCTATCAACAAAACTGCTAGTCATACTCATATCATTTGATTTCAGCTTTTCATAAACCAGAAGACCTGTGCGCGTATTCTTGAACCAATGCACCAAATAGCGAAGGTCTCTCAATCAACCGCGATGGTTTGTCAAATTCTTTTGCATATCCTGTTACCAAGTTATCACATTGAGTTAAACTTACTAAACTTAGTAGATATTAAGGTGTTTCAAAACAGAAAGGGAGAAACTTACCAGCATCAATGACTAGAACACGATCGCAGTCCATGACAGTTGGTATTCTGTGAGCAATGCTGATTATGGTGCAGTCTGCAAAGTCCTCACGTATGATTTTCTGAATAACGGCGTCTGTTTGTGAATCAACAGAAGCTGTGGCTTCGTCCATGAATAAGAGTCTGCTGTGTTTTAGCATTACTCGTCCCAAACAAAGTAGTTGTCGTTGTCCCACGCTCCAATTATCGCCATTATCAACAACTAGAAACAAATGACATATACTCAAAAACTATATAGACGTATTTACTAAGTAATCGAGTTTATAGACTAGTTTTTAGTACCTGCGGAATCTAGTTTACCCGGTTTTGAAGCTACAACTTCGCTGAGTTGGCATCTTTCAAGACTCTGCAAAAAAAGGACTTGCATTAGATAACTAAATGGACGTGATGTTAGACGTTACTGTCCATGTATTGATGAGAAGAGAATTATAAGATTACCTTCCAGATCTCTTCATCAGAATGTTGGCCAATGGGGTCAATATTACTTCTGACCGTGCCTTCAAAAAGGATCGGCTCTTGAGGAATGATTCCAAAACGAGACCTGATATCATGTAGTCCGAGGGTGGAGATATTGATGCCATCAATAGTTATACTTCCACCGGATGGCTCCACTAACCTGAACAGAACCTGGATTAGAGTTGATTTGCCTCCACCGGTTCTACCAACCACACCGATCTTTTCACCTCCATTAATGCTCAGGGTAATCCCTTTGATTACCAAAGGCGTGCTTGGACGATATCGAACTTGCAAATCTTTGAGCTCGACATTGCCACGAGAAGGCCAGTTTGAAGGAGGGGGGTTGTCTTTTTTCACCCATTCGGCTTCTGAAGGTATGTTAGTGAACTGTTTAATTCTTTCGACAGAAACCATTCGATTTTCGACAAAGCAGCTCACATATATAGACCAAAACAGTGCTCCATTGAGTGACAATCCATACGAGAGGGATAATCCAACGTTTTCTGAACAATATCACACATTTCAAAGTTAATTTTATAAAAATAAAATGGAAAAAATGGTAGTATTGTTTGCGCTTGGTTTTAGGTTTACCTGGTTTAACGATACTGCTAGGCAGAAATATCATGAATACGGTGGAAACACAGAGAAATAAGCTTCCAATGAACTCCAAGCGGAAACCTAACCACTCGTTCGACCCATTGTTGTGGAAGTCCATTCTCAGGTTTCCATTCACACGATCAACATTTTCTTGAACGAACCTCTCCTGCTTCCTAAAAGACCTTATCGTCATCACCCCTGAGATGCTCTCTGAGAAATGGTGAATTACGGGTGCTTTTGTAATTGAGTCAAGTCGTGTTATTTCACGAGATGTTGCAAGGTAGTATCTCTGAAACAATCACACCATAAGATCAAATCAGAACTTTTGAGATACTTTAGTGTACACTAACTTCTCAACATATATGAAACTTACCCGATACCAGAAATTTAGCCAACCAAGTGGCACAAGTAGGAACACAGTTGGCCAAGCATACTGACAAGTAATGACGATAATTCCAATCAATGTCATGTAAAGAGATAGAGTCAAGCTCATCGTGAATGGAAGGTACACATCGATGTTTGTTTGATCACTTGATGCCTGAAAACGTTGTGCAGATAGTTATATAATCATTCGGTTAATATTTGAATAAAGTTACCAAAAAATGTTGGTGTTTAGGATCTTTACCCTACTAAGAATTCTTCCTGAAGGTGTAGTGTCGAAAAACGACATTGGAGCATGAAGGATGCTGTGAAGAATCTGTTTAAAGAAAATCTGGCAAGTTTGAAGTCCAAGAACTGTAGAGGAAATGGTTCGACCGAATACCAAAAGGAAGGACAGACAGGCTATAGCTGTGTAGACTTCTATAAACAGTGACGGGTTGAAAGAAGAAACACGCTCATCAGAAGTTGCATAGGCTAACCAGTAATCACCTGCCATATTTGAGCCTTGCCACATAAGCGAAAGCAAAAAAACAATAATCACACCCCACCATCCAAAAGCCTCAGTCGCGTAAACTTTATAGACGCTTAAGCTGATTCGTCCTGTTTCCCTCTCCTCTTCTTTGATTAGCTTTGATGTTCCTATGATAGAACTAGACTTTGATCGTTCTAAGGCCGTGTCATTCTTTTCTTCCCGAGTGTTATTGCTCTTGAGAGGCAAAGTGGGTGTGTTTTCTGATGGTGTATCTTTCATGTCAACTAGTTGCATTGAGGTCTCGTGGGCTGATACTAAATCTTTAAAATCCAGACCAGATTCTAGTAGTTCATCGTACTTTCCTGATTGAACAATCATCCCATCTCGCATCACCTAATAATATTTTAGTTAAATAAAGAATCTATGATCAATAGTAATACCCTTGATTTATTGAAGTATAAATCCAATACCGAGATTATGATACTTACTAATATTTGATCAACATTATGGAGGAAATCAACTTGGTGTGTGACAAGCAAGATTGTCTTGTCTTTAAGGACTCCTCTAACACACTCCTGCGATTATAAACAGAAATGTGAGAATTGGTATATCAAAACAAATGTAATTTTGATCCTACAATGACCACCTTAAATATTTCTGAACCAGTGTGAGCATCAACGGCGCTAAAGACATCATCTAGAAGATATATATCACAATCTTGATAAACAGCACGCGCTAGCTGAATCCTCTGCTTCTGACCGCCACTGAGATTGATCCCACGCTCTCCTATTTCAGTCTGGTCACCGAATTCCATCATTTCCAAATCTTTTTCCAAGCAACAATTCTTGACTACTTCTTTGTACTTTTGTCTATCCATCGTCAAACCGAACAGAATGTTCTCTTGGATTGTCCCATTTTGAATCCATGCTGTTTGTGCAACATATGCTGTGCTCCCACATACCCTCACCTGTTAAGACATCAATAGTATTGTTTACGGACATGTTTTCTTAAGTGTTTATACTTTATAATGTTATCCATCAATGATAGCACATGAAGTTTCTGGTATCATAGTTATTATCAGAGCTAGTCAGCTAACATTATACTAGGTAAAACAGCAATGTACTTAGTAAAGTGTCTCACTGTATGAAATGCTAAGGATTTCTTTTAAAGGCAGCAATTTCCGACGTGAAATAAATGGGTTGTGGTTGGGGCTAACAGGTCAGCATTGTTTAATAATGGGGTGGGTCGGGTTTCATCTTGCCAACCCGTTTAATAACTATAAACATAAACGCTTTAATAACTATAAACCAGTTTCGAGTGTTTGGAGCAACCTGTTTAGTTTATTCACTTACTTTATTTTTAGCAAATACGCAGAAATCCAAAACAATCCTTAGGTAATATATCTTACTTTCATATTATGTACTTTTATCAGTTAAGAATAATGGTACGTACCTTCCCGGAGATTTTGTGCATTTCGCCAATAACCGATGAAAGGAGAGATGACTTTCCGGAACCTACAGTCCCAACTATTGCCGCAAGCTCACCTTTCTCGATCTTAAAGTTCAAGTTCTTGACTACAGCACCTTCAGCAGCTTCATCATCCCAGCTAAATGATCCGTCTTTGACCTCAACCGCCATGCTGCCACTACAATCCTCCTGCCTTTCCACTGCCCCCTCATCCAAATCTTTACTCAACATGAACTTATCCAATCTCCCCAATGATATCATCGCCTGAGAGAGTGATATCATCGATTGTGGGAACGCCCTTATAGGCTCTTGCAAGTTCTTGAACAGCGATGTGGCAGTAAACACTGTCCCAGCATCAAGTGGGATCCCAAACAAAATCGCACTCCCAAACGTGAGTGAAGAGATGAACAAAGGAGTACTCCATAAAACAATCATATTTCCAGCAATGGAAATCATGAATTTAACAAGCCAGCCGTATTCAGACTCACGGAAACCTTGAATTCTCTTGTTGAAGTGCTCTTCCCATGCTTGGAACTTAATCACCTTCATGTAATTAAGCATCTCGTTAGTTGCTTTCATTCTCAAGTCACGGTTTTGCATTATACTGTGCTGAAACCTGTTGTTCCTTTTAGTACCAAATATGACATAAACCATAACTGCCAATAACCCGATCAAAGCTACCACAGTTGGCATGCCAAGGTACGAGTAAAGAATAGCTAAGGCTACCGATACTTGTACCGGCATAAGCCAAATAGCATGCAATTGAAGCATCATATCAGATAGCTGTTGAGCGTCTACAGCCATGTAGTTTACAATTTGTCCAACACCATGTGATTGTCGAGCTGAGCAAGAAAGCCTTAGTCCCTTTTTGTATAAACTAGTAATCAGTGTGGACCGGATCAACATTCCAAGCTTCTGTGAATGGAAATTGAACTGGTGGGAGGACAAAACTTCGACAAATTTTGCACCTAAAAGGATCATTATCAAGTAATACCCCTCGTACGGTGAGGTACTCTTACCTGAAGTGAAATCGACGAATCTCTGGATCAGAAGAGGCCCAACGTACATAACACACAGCCTTACAATTGCAAGGGACGCGGTGAATGCCACATGCTTCCAGAAACAACGGAGCAGAGTGGTTCGGACAGGATGCTTGGAGTTTTCATGCGGTTTAGGCCATTTCTCCTCAAAAAGCTTTGACATTTTCTCTGCACGATGTTCGGGTGAAAGTGTTGGAATGTCTTCGAGTTTCAGAGGGCTTTGGTAGCCTTTCGTCAACAACGGGTTCATCCATAGCCAAAATACTTTTGATGGGACTGAAGCTGATGCCCATCCGCTCACATTCGATGACTTGTTCAGCTCATCAACCTCTGCTACTTTACCATTACCATTACTATGACCATTTAGTGATTCAGATTCTGCTGTCAATATGACACCAGTTGAGCCCTTTATCGATACAGTCAAAAGGAATACTGAAAATGGTAAAGATATCAGTGAAACAATGTCTTCAGATTTGTATACCGGTGCGTTTCCAGTACCAGAAACTAGCCGAACAATACTAGAAGAAGCAAATAGAGCAACGACTACGAAATTCACTACTAAGAAAACACGAAGAGCTAACGGATGAGTTACAGCTTGAAATCTCTTCTCATGGACGATCAAAATCGCGACCATAAGAAAAGAAAAAGCTTGAATCAACCAACATATTCCATCTATCAACTTCCAAGACGTCTGCGTATTTTGCCTAAAGGCCAAACTCAACAAAACAATAGACAAAACCGCTACAACGGCTGACACAAGCAACGAAAACTTAAACCAAAGATTAGTATTGACGATAGTTTTGGTTTTCGTAATAAGAGGTTCATTGACAGTGGATGTGTTTCTAGAGGCAAATCTCGAATAATAGAGCTTTCGAATAGCGAAAACGAATAGCATGAGCAAGAAAACCACATCAACCGCAGACAAAAGCGCGCGTTGAGGACACGGCGACAAGAGTATGAACCTTAACCATTGAAGCACAAGTGTAGTAGCACCTGAAGCATCATTTGCCATAACAGAACTTGAAGAACAAGAAACAGAATTCATCCAAGATGAACCAGAAACCATCTTGGAATATTTCAAATGAAAAACTAAACTAAGTTGTGCTCAAAACCCGTAAAGGATTTGATTTATATTGTAAAAATTAACCAATGACTACGTTGTTTGAATATTATTATAAGTACATGCAAAATAACAAATGACAATGGGAAATTTCTGAAAATGCCCTTTTGCAAATGGTTTTAACTTTCATATTTTTTGAAAATAGTCCGAGGTAGCCGAAACAATCGAGGCAACCTTGCATCATATCATATGTTGATACGTGTCTAATACAAGTATAAGTTGTCTCGAGTTGTCTCGGTTGCCTTGCTTGCTTCGGGACACATGTTAACACATGTCCAGTTGCCTTAATTGCCTGAGATATTTTCGAAAAATTTGAAATTTGAGGTATTTAACACAAAGACTTTTGTGAAAAGGGCATTTGAAATTTTTTCCAATGACAATAATGTAAAAGAAAGCAAAGAGAATTGAAACAAAATGATTTGGTTGTTGAGTCAAGATAGTCGATCAGGTGGCAAACTCTTGATTTGGTACGTATTACAATTAATAGGAATGGTATGCAAAGACAAGCTAAAGTAGGCCAAAATCTGTTATGCATGGTAATGTGTCAATTCACTCATCTAACTTGGGTAAAAAATTAATGTACGTGTGATACTATTCATACCTCGCTAAAATGTACAAGACATATACTTATGGGTAAATGTAGAAAACACAACGTAATTTTTCATATTATTCATTATGCCTATAAAACTATTTTATGTACGAAATACATACTTAACTGGAAAATGACCTTTGACTTAACGGAACCGTTAATTTTTTCGTTAACTTAGAAATTAGTTTTACAATTTTAATCCTTTCTTTAACTTTTCATCTAAAAGTTAACATCATCTTCATCATATTCATCATCTTTTTCATCTAATTGATTTTCCCAGATCCAATAAATCCCTAGTTTTGGAAAGAGCCGTTTTGGTAATATCATTCATCAATCACCGAGGACATTTCTTAATCTTTTATAGTACATCAGTAGTTCCAAAAAAACTTGATTACTTCGATACTTTTTCTTAAGGTATATTACAACCATCAAACACAGTCTGATCCGTTAATACAACAGGTGAATCTTTCACAGTCATTTTCCTTAAAGCAAAGTCCAAATTTCTCCACAGTTTCCTATCCAAATATGCGTCAATTACACACCCGTAGGTCACCAGATCCGCATCAATCCCATTATGGTTCATATGCTCCAGACTTAAATATAGATCCCAAAACAAAGACATCTAGGAAAAAGCCGCAACTCTAATATTAAATGTAGTGAGATCAGGATAAAATCCAGCTTTCATCATGGGTATTGAACCAAAACGACTGTAATATATGATATAAGCATTACCTATCGCAGAGCTAACAAGAAATCCCTTTGAGACCATATCCTTTAATCCATAAGCTCAAGCTCTTATATCTTACCGAAACTAGATACGGTGTGTATATATACTTTTTGTTGTAAATGAGGATACCTAATACTAGTTTGATTTAGGATTCTGGTTACTTCATCAAACAGCCCAATCCCAATTAGACGAAGAAGATGATGAACATGATGAAGAAGATGTTAACTTTTGGATGAAAAATTAGAGAAAGGATTAAAATTGTAAAACTAATTTCTAAATTAACGAAAATACTAACGGTTCCGTTAAGTCAAAGGTCATTTTCCGGTCAAGTATGTATTTCGTACATAAAATAGTTCGATGGACATAATGGATAATCTGAGAAAGTTGTTGTGTATTTTCGACATTTACCCTATGTGGCAAATCATGCTTACAGTGGAATCAATGGACTTTTTTACACTAGTTGTAAAATTAAAGGGCATATTTTAGCTCATTAATATTGTCTAGGGATATTTTTGGTATTATTTGTAAACTAATCGACACTTTTTGATACTTGTCGCGAATTAATTAATATTTTTTTATACTACTCGTAAATTAATGAGCATTTTTTTTCTTATTAATTATTATTTTTATGTTTTTTATTATTTTGATGTTTTTATCAGTATTTTTACGGTTTTATCAGTGTTTTTTGTTTTTGCCAGTACTTTTATGTTTTTTCCATTATTTCTATGTTTTCATCAGTATTTTTACATTTTCGTCAGTAATTTTACGTTTTCGTTCTTTTTTTTACGTTTCGTCAGTATTTTTACGTTTTCGTTAGATTTTTAACCTTTTTGTCCCATTTTTACGTTTTCGTGAAACAGACGAAAACGTAAGAAACAGACAAAACGTAAGAAAGAGAAAAAAACGTAAAAAAACAGACAAAAACAAAAATGTAAAAGATCGTACAAAAGCTTAAGAAATAGGTGAAAACGTAAAATTAATAATAAAAATGTGAAGTTCGGATGAAAACGTAACAAAACTGACGAAAAAGTAAAAATTACTGACAAAAACGGAAAATATCGGGCAAAAACGCAAAAAACTGATGAAAACGTGAAATTTCTGACGAGAACGTAAAAATAGGAAAAAACGTAAAAAAACTGAGGAAAACGGAAAAAGTGTTGAATAAGTAAAACTACTGGCGAAAACATAAAAGAAACGAGCGAAAACGTAAAACAGTTGAAAATGTAAAAAAAAAGTGAGAAAATGTAAAAAAAAACATAAAATATTGACAAACTAATTTAAGAAATGGATCTCAAATTGTCATGTCTTCTATTCTGCTCGTTTGCACTGTGTCCGTTTGACCGTGCTCTGTTAGCCAGCCCGTTTAATCTGAATTTTAAAAATCGGTCGTTTAGCCCACATCAGTTTTCTCTGGTGCTTGTGCATGTCAGTTCGCCCGTTTTGCCACCTCTATTTATATAGAGGTTATAAATTTAATCAGAGACACGTGTAGCAGGAGCAGAGTCAATATCATATTGTAATATTTTTTTATAAACTAGTACATTATAAAATGATTTTTAAAAGGACAATTTATAAAAATACTCAAATCCTTTTATAAATTTACATTATAATTTTTTTGTTAGAAAGATCATGTGACCTCTTTGACCTTTGCCTAACACGGGTATATGCAAGATATATATTGTCAAAAAATTAAAGGTTGCGAAAAAAATAACTGCACGGTCATAAAGATTAAAAAACAAAAGAAATTAAAAAATTTAAAGCAAGAAGTCATAGTCGTTGCATTATGAACGGGCCCAAAAACGGCGCCTAGGCATTATAGGAATCTTCCTTAATTAAAGGGTGGAAAACTTTTCCATATGTCGTCATTGTTTAACTATGCATATAGAAGTAGAACTCAGTCAAATAAATGGTTAAAACATAAAATTTCAAAAAAGTTAAACTTTGTGCGTTTTAAAAATCAAAATGTGAATAGTGTTAAGATTTATCCCATTTTATTCCACATAAAGGTGAACATTTATCCCATTTTATTCTTAAAATATAGCATAAGATTACAAGTTTTAATTCAAGTTTGATATTAGCAACTCTGAAGTGATGATGATAATCTTTCAATGATAAATCTGAATAACCTCTTATGTCTGATTCGGTAAGACTTTTTGCAGTTATGATTGTTTGTTTTCTTTCAGATTTCAGAGCTTTAAAAGTCTGAGTAACCTCCTTTTCCATCAGACGGTGGACCATGTCTATTTATCTCTGAAAGGTCACACATAAATAAAGGATAAAAAAAATGTTCTACACATACCGTCACATCTGCTCCATTCTTCAACCATCTTGAAGTTTTGCTCGATCTTTACTCAACATCTTTAAATCAATGTTCTCTCCAAACTCTCTACTGATCCATTAACTAGTTGATTTGTTTTTCGTAATGTTCAATCTTATTTGATTGTTTTTTCATGATATTGAATCCTATAACTTGATTCATCATCATGTTGAAAATTTAAATACTATGTTTTTTCTGTTTTTGAAATTTTGCATCGGGGATCTGAGGTTTTTGTGGTTGTTGTTCAAACATAAAAGATAAAAAAAAAAATTATTTACTTAAAAAATAGATATTTTAACTTTTTCATTACTGGAACTATACGTGATTTGAAGCTTCTTAATTTAAATAATGTTCAATTTAACCTTCTGTTGTAAAAAAACTTAAATTTTAGTTAATTCTCAAAATTAAGTACTACGTAATATGAACAGATGGATCAACAATAAAACACGATTAGACAAATCAGGTGTTTATAAAAAACAAACACCATTATGTAATTCTGATTCAGACTTTTCAACCAACAATTAACATTCAGATATGACATTCACATTCAGACTAAAAACCTCTTAAAAAACAAACAACACCTTGGTTTTTATTTGCCTAAAACTTTGAAAGTAAGTTCAAACATGTTAATTACTCGGCATAAAAATTATCGGGACTGTTTAACAAGTGCCTTTAAGGCCTTGTTTAAAATATATTAATTCATTTTAAACTTGCCTATTAAATTACAATAAAATATACTTTTAATACACATTAAAATTAACTATATAATTTACCTTAATTTATTCTAATTTTTAAGGGTGCTACTAAATATAGCAAATAATTCACTTGGTCAAAAAGTCCATGTATTAGAACTTGTAATCCATGCCGTATTAATTACTACTACAATTGTAATCATAACATTTCATTAAGTTTAATTTGCCTTAAATTTTACAACTTTTATTTGTTTTTATGACTTTTAAATTCGTTTGTAACGTTTGTTTTTGCCTTAAAAATTTAGTAAAGATTTATTGGAAAAATACCATCCACTCATATTTAATCAAAAATTAAAATACTTGCATTATATCTTTTCTTAAAATAAAATAATAAAATACATTATATCTACGAGAACAAAATTTTTATATAAGACCACGCGTACATATTTTTGAAAAGCATTTTTTGATTTTTTTTTGCAAGAAGTCATGTTTGAGAAAATTAAATATGATTTATATCATAAATTATAAATAAATTATTTTAATCATATTATTTGTGATACAAATGATATATATTAATCGAAAGTGATTTAAGAAAAATGAAAAGTCAAGTTTTCGAAAGTAATCACATGTGCCCTTGTATATAAAAAGTATTTAAACATCTCGTAATTGTATATTTTATTTTTCGTAACGAATAATGACGTGTGAGATATTTAATTAAAAAAATGAAAATAAGTTTTTTGATTAGATGAAAAGAAATAGATAACTAATATTGGCTTATTAGATTTATATTAAATCTATTTAAATTAATATAACACAGTTTTTAGCCTCTTTCTTCATCAATTTTTTTCAAAATTAACTAAGGCTCTGAGCTTGACACGTGGATTTGTAAGAGTTTTGGAAAAAGCATTTGTAACGATTTTTTACTATGTTGTTTTAAAAGGGTTAAAAGATTTACCATTATTAAATTTTGACTATGTTTTTATTTATGGTCAAACCAAGTTAAATAGTAATTTGATGATTCCTTATTTATAGAATGCAAAACAAACACATCTTATAATTAGAATATTTTGGATATCGTAACATTTACATGTTCTATAGAATTCGAATGATAAACAACATGTCTTACAAAAATGATATGTAAGAAAACTGAATCAACTAAATATATGTTTTTGATTTTTTTAGTCAATAAACATAGTAGATCGTTAGCTTATTATTTGCTTCTTAAACATCTTAATCATTTTCTTTTTGAAATACATTTATAAAAAGTTAATAGCACAATATATAATACTTTTGTAATTAATGAAAAATTATGGAAAGCCAATTTAGAGTTATTTTAAGTTACATAGTAGCTTTTTTAAAAAGCTTAAAGCTAACTACGAGCATACACATTTTATTTTTATTGTGAGAGCTTATCTGGTGTGAGCTTTTTTTAAAACTTGTAAATTACTATATTTGAACATGATTTTCAATGAAGTTAATATTTGTTTAATACATTTATATGTTAATTTAGAATTTTGGTATTAATTTAACGTACATTCACCTTTGCCAAGTGGGCATTGGTTAGCAAAACCCTTAAAAATAATCTCTTACAAGAAAAGTAATTTCTAAATGAAAAGTTGAGCCATGAAGCTTTTCAAATTGTTAAAATTTTAAGTTGCTTATACACCCTCCAACTATATTATAATTTGTTTAAATATATTTTTTAGTCATTTAAACTCTCAATATTACATCCAACCGCTGATTTACCAAAGAATTTTATTAAATTAAATTACAATATTACATTCAACCGCTGATTTACCAAACAATTTTATTGAAAAAAATTACAGCTTACATCTAATTATACTAAACATACCCCCAATCACTTAATTAAACAGATATCAGATTTCAACTTCTCGCACAACACAATTCATATTTTCTATATTTGTTGATCAAATTTTATTCTTTAACCGACAGTTTTTCACAAACACTAATATAGATTAACTATTTTTTGTCGGAGGTCATTCTACATGAGACGCAATAACATGATGTTGTCTAATAAATTAATTCGTACATTAAACCTGATATGAAGACGGTTGTAATTTTGGTTTGAAAATTAAGTTTTAAATTGGTTGTTACAAGTTTAATATGGTGTCTTTGATAAACAATTCCATAAAAAATGAAGTTAACTACATATATGGTCTCCATGATTTGTTAGAAATTACGAATTGAGTCCATTCTTTAATTTTGTAATAGACTCGGTCTTTTTTGACATGAAATGACCATAGCAACCTCACAAAAAAAGTATAACGTTGAAGTTAGGGGTAATTTGGTCCTTTTATATTTATTTTTAGACAAGATGGACTAAATTCGATACATGTAAAACCACATTGACCGAATTTGTTAAAAAAAGAAAACTAATGAATCCGTAGTTTCTAACAAAACACAAAGTTAACTCAATATCATTATTGGTGGATGGTTACTATATGATCGAAATTAGTTCTTACATATGTTTAAAATGAAACTTAAATTTTCATATTTTACATTAATTTTCTAATTTATTTTTATTAACAAAATTTGTCTTAAAATTTTTAAGAATTCTTTTTAGAAGATGTCTCAAATAATATTAATGTAATACACATAGATATTGATTAAAAACTATAAAGTCCGCAACAATTATCAAGATAAGACAACAACCCAAATGGTATACATAAGCTAATTACTAATTAAGTTCACAGTGCAAATTCTTTCAGCATGTTTGACAGACTACTTAGGACTAGATGAGTATAGTGTATTTGAGCAATCAAGAGGTACAACCTTCATTATAATATAAATATTCTCTTATAACATTTACGTGTTAATGTGTATTCTGAAATTAATATTTTGTTTTCAATGTTTTATTCTTCACAAATGTGGTGATGTAGTGGAAAGTTGTAGGAAAACCATATAAACGGTTAAGTTAATTTCAAATTTTATTATTCTTCAAGTATTACCTATCAAGTGACACATGCTCCTTTAATGATGATACATTACTAAAGTATAATATTGAAGAAAGAATCAAACATATTTAATTAGTAGTACTAAATAAACTTATGGCATCATCGTGACAGATCTAGCTTACCGAAGGTTCACTTTCTCTCAGTTCTACTCATAATACAAAGGGAGTGTGCTAAGATGTTGGTATAGGCGTATTCTTAAGTAGCGTTTGATTTAAAACGAAATTTCTTAAGTGTAATTTTCTAATACTCAATATCATTTTGGGTCTTTTTACTAATACATTGCATGGTATCTCGAGCTATCAAATGTGTTAAAGTTCTTCATGCACATGAAAAAGTAAGTGCAGTTAGTTATAGTATCGTTTAATTAATTCAAGATCATGCTAAAAGATGATCTAACTTAGGGCTCCAAGTCATTGCGAGCATATACAAAAATGAAAAATATGTCGAAGGTGGGTAAATGGACAGTCACTCCTCATTTAGGTGGGTTTGCTTGCTATTTATCTGATTATAAATTTTCAAAATACCAAACCTATAAGGAAACCAACACCCCTTTTGTAACTATATTTTGTTTATCTAGAATAAGAACCAAGATATGATTGTAATTGGAATTTACAAAAGAGTAGTTTTTAAAATATGTTATTTCATGCCTTAGCTTGATTATGTGTTTCCTCTAACATAAAATTTTATTGGTTAAGAATTTTCTTGAATGAAAAAATCAATAGAGTTTTAAATATTTTATAAACCTTTACAATACATCTACTTTTGATAGTGGTTTAGATTATGGTAGTAATATTTTGCGTAAATGATTTCTAAATCTCAAGATACTATTATGTTGTCTTAGTTGTTTTCAAGGACGGAGCCAGGGGTGTCCTGCGAATGCTCGAGACACTTATGGATTTTTTTGATCTAATGCTAATTTTTGAAGAAAAAAATATTTTTTTCCAAATGAATCTAAAATGCACCTGGTCCATGAAAATACGTTTCTAATCTTTGTCTTAATTTAGTTTTTAGTTGTGTTATATAACGGTTAAAAAACATTTGTGCATTCAGTAATATTAGAACCTGGCTTCATCCCTGGTTGTTTCTATAAGTCTATCACTATGTTGTAAACGATCTTTAACCAAATTTATTTCCCTCTGCAAGTACTTAAAGAAGTAATTAAAGAAGTACTTAACGTATTTGGATGTATGAATGGCAAAAAATCCGCACCATTGAGAAATTCAATACCCAAGCTCAATTTAACAAAGAAATCCCTCATTTTACCGACGACCTAAGCCCATCCAAATGGTTTTATTTATTAGATTTATTTCTAATTACATTTAAAATTATTGTCTTATAAAGTAAAGTCTTACTTTGTACGATAATTGTACATGGACATGTAAACGATAACATATATGATCAAAATCTCGTGATAACTTATAAGGGTACTTGATGAGGATGGACATGAAGAAGCAAACATGTTTCTTAACGTGGAGGGAGAGGGGGGGGGGGGGGGGGGGCATGTGAAACGCAACCCCCACGTCATCTTTACTGTTTCCATCTATAATTGAATATTTTTTTCATATAATATAAATTGTTCTTTCGAAAAAAAAACGATAATAGAGGTTATATTTTTACTCCCGTGTGCCTCACGTTAAAAGAGAAAAAGAAATTTGATAAAGGAGTATAAATCATACACACGTGTCAAATTACTGGCGAAACTTCATGTATCTTATTGGTTTTAAAAATCACATAAAAAAGTCGACTATGTGTTTCTTTACACGTGTGTTTCATTTGTACGAATTTCATGTTTTCAGTAACGGTAATTATGTGTTTATTTTTTTTACGTCTAATTACATAATTTACATATCATTGTCTACTTTTCTATAATCTCTTTAAAATCCCCGTGAATTTCACGGGTCTTTTAGCTAGTATCGAGTATATATCAAACTTTTTCCTCATTAATGAATTTATTCTTGTTTCTAAAAGTGCTTAATTTGTTTAAATATTGTCTTAATCAACTTTAATTTTATAAAACTATTTATTTAAGTATTGAAAACAATGAGCCATTTTAGAAATAAAAAGGTAATATCTTGGCTTTTAAAATAAAAGGATAATAAAAAAAATATTAGTCACGACATTAACTATAAAATATTAGCTATGGGCATTAGGTTTCGTTTTCATAACAAAAAATGAGCTTATAAACTTTTTTAAAAATATATTAAAAACAAGAAAAGTAAACATTAATTACTTAGTTAGTGAAAGCTTTATTGAAACCAATGATTACATGTAATTAACTTTGGTAAGTTTAAAGGATTATTTTGGTACATTTAGAATCACCTAATTTTTAATGAGTTGGTTTATTATACAAACTAATATTTTCATAGAAATAAAGGGATTAATCCTAGTCATCTATTATTTGAGACCAAATCTTAGAAGAAAAAAAATGGAGGGACTAAGTTGCAAATAACCAAAACTATTCGGAGGAAAAAAAAGCGAAGGGACTAAACTGCAAATATTATATTTTCTTATTTATATCCATATATATATATATATATATATATATATATATATATATATATATATATATATATAGGGGAGAGATCAAATAAAAAGATTTTTTTTGTGAGAAGGATAAGAAAGATTTTCAGCCATTGATTTAAAATCAATGGATGAGATTAAATCACAATCCTAACAAACTAACAAACTAACTAACTAACCATCTAAACGTATTTTTTTTAAAGTTCTTCAAAAATTATGAAAAAATTCCAGTAGATCGGGTATGTTGGTGCAAAAAACTTTTGTGAATTTTCTTTTTAATTTGAATTTTTTTACGTTTTTTTAATGCACAAAAACGAAATTTTGATGCACAAAAACGTTTTGTTTTACGTTTTTAGGTTTTTTGTGCATCAAGAATTCATTTTTATGCCCAACTTCTTTTGACTTTTTGTTTAAAATATGATTCCGCATCAAACTATAATAAATTGAAAATTTTTTGAATGAAAAAAATTTTGTACACCAAAATTCACGTGTTTGTGCATCAAATATTGTTTTTTGTGCATCAGAAAAACGTAAAAAACTCAAAATTAAAAAACGTTTATTCACAACTTTTTTATGCACCAACAAATACGACCATTTGGAATTTTTTCAGAATTTTTTAAAGACTTTTTTAAAATCGTGTTTTGTTGGTTAGTTAGTTAGTTAGTTAGTTAGGAATATGGATTGATCTTATCAATTGATTTTAAATGATTGGCTAAAAATCGTTCTTATCCTTTTCACCAAAAAAAGTTTTTTTATTTTAACTCTCCCCTATATATATATATATATATATATATATATATATATATATATATATATATATATATATATATATATATATATATATATATATATATAGAATGTGGTTCATGTAAGATAGTAATAACTAATGTAAGATAGTGTAGGAAGCTACATAAAACACCACGTGTATATTATAAAATTTATTAAGTATTAAATGTAAAAGAATATAGAAGGGTGTATTGGACATTCTACTCTTTGTAACAGATAGTAGCTATTAACCCGTAGTCTAAAACTGTCGTTCTCTACTTCACTCCATCCAATACCATAAAATCTTTCACAGTAAAAGATGATAAACCAATGCATGATTTAGGATTCTCATTTTTCTTTTTCATCTAATGAATACAACAAATAAGTCATTTTTTTTATTAGATACATTAAAATCATTCAGTCTTTGTTTAGATCTAAATCTATGCTACTATCTCCCCATTCATCAAAAATCAACCTAACCGCCATTAATAATGCGTTATTTTTAAAACCGTGATGATCTACCATGATCATGTCTTACAAGTCCGTATTATATGTTTTATATCGAAGAGTACCACCGGGAGCTTTCGATATGCCGGATCGGGGTCGTTTTTCATTAACCTGTAGTTTCACCGTTGGAATTCTTGTACCGTAAAGAACAACACGATCTGTGAAACGCTTTCTACTGTCTCCATGTGTATCAGTTTATTAGCTTGTGTAATACCATTTGAACAACAAGGTTTGGAATCCATAGTTTAGGTATCATTGCGTAGGAGTAGCAAAAAAGTATTTCCCTATTTTGGGGATATATGGCTTTATCTTCGTCGGAAAAGAATAAATCATACTAGTCGTGACTTTGGATCAATATGATCATGTAGTGAAATCGATGCATGTCGTGTATCTCCAACTCCATAAGAAGTTGAAATCTGTTGCCGCCATGTGTGTCAATTTTTTAGCTCGTGTATCACTATCTAAACAAGGGGTTGAATCCGTAGTTTGGTTTTATCACGTAGCGTGAACCTGAACAAGTAGTTTCTATTATTTTGTGAGCTTTAACTCGGAAGACAAAGAAGAAACAACGACGTGCGTGATGAAAAAGAATTGATACATGTATCGTTCATGAAACTTAGCGAACAAGTGTTTCCTATTTTTTGGAGCTTGTGATGTATCTAAGAGTCAATATGATCATGAAATATTATAATAAAATGGTGTCATCCAAAAGGTGACAATTTTCTTCGTTAATTTGTTATAGATGAGAATGTTGCTGCACATAAAAGATATTCAAGATTATAAAATTATGCTAGTTAATTGTTTAGACGAAAATGCCTCCTCATGCAATTAATATTAAACATGTTCCATTCATCTAATCCTGATTATGTGACATCATTCGTGATACATCAAACGGCCAAAATGACTTCCTATACTTCCTATGTTAAGATACTAATTTACGTTAACCCCCTCTCTCTCTCTCTATATATATATATATATATATATATATATATATATATATATATATATATATATATATATATATATATATATATATATATAGGGTTGAGTTATATGCAGAACCTATTTTAAGTGTAAAACTATGCAGAACTATTTTGGACCAATAGGAATTTAGTAATATAAAATCTTTTTATTTTATTCAAAAGGGTAAAACTGTAAAACACATTTTCACTTTTTTCTTTTATATTTTTTAATTAAAAAACGTTTTTTACCAGATTAATTTTCGGAATAAAAAATTAATTTTTTCAAACTTTTATTTCCGACATTGATGTTTTAAAAAAATAACGCACATACATGTTTTTTTTATTATTAGAATAACTTAGGTAGATTTCTTGCATGTAATTGTTTATACATCAAACTTACTTTTGCTTTAAATGGTAAGTACATACATGTTTTTAGCTTACATTCTTTAATCTTCTAAATTTATAATAAAAACCATAAACTTATACATGAAACTTTTAAATTTATAATAAACCAAAAACATAAATGATATACATTAAAATTGACATCAAGTGAAATACAATTACAAATGTATCTTATTAAATATATAGATGTGTGCGTCGTTCAAAAACATGTATGCACTCTTCAAAAACAAACAAGCGCTCTTCCATTAGCACGTAAGAACATAGGTGCACGCTTCGAAGAACATAGGTGCACGCTTCGAAGAACATTGGTGCACGTTTCATTTTCTCGTCGATTTCGTTACCATATATGAGTACCCTTCCAAACAGCTAAAAAACTCGTCTTTTCTCGTCAAATGGATTAGAGCATATATATGCACGACTTTCAGAAACTCGTCAAATTCAGTAGAACATATATGCACTACTTTCAAAAACATATATGCACTTTGTACATTTTTTTTGCTGACACCTACTTTCGCTTTAACTGCATATTGAGAGGAACAATTAAAATACATATGTGCATTTATGGTACCAACAATCAAGCAAAACTTATTTTGATACACTTTCATATAAACAAAAAAAGTAGATAATACTAGGAGCTCTTTTATAATCTGGTCAAACGAAAAAATGGGTGAGCCAATATGAATTTTAAAATTAACACCTAAACACAATATCCTAGCAAGTTCATATGTGCAAAATAAATACTTCAAGATTCTAACCATTATTAAGTCACAATCATCGATGCAGACAACATCTAAAAAAATGATAAAGCATGTATGTATAAGTCATCACGATGTATACAACTTAAAAAAAACAATTGTGTGCAACCTTAAAATGATGAACAACAGAATATCAGAAAACCATTTCATTAAAGGTCTAATTATTTTATTATATTAACGTGCATAACAAAAATTAAATCATTCTTAAAAGGTCTAATTATACACGCCCGAATTATAAAATCGTATAATAAAAATAAATACCACAAAATCGATTTCGATCCGCTAACAAAATGGATTCCGATCTACACACAAAACAAATAGTTTCAATAAAAAAATAGATTTTCATGAACAAATTAAGAGTTAATTGAATTTAATAAAAAATTAAAAATTAATGCAAAAAAGTGGTACCTTGGACATGGAATGGATAACGTTAAGATAATGGGATAAAGTTAATGTGTATTGAATTGTCTATGAAGAAAGAAATTGCCGGCGGCTCTTTACGGTGATTTAGAAAATACAGTATGTTGAGTGGATCTACTTTAATAAAATGAAGCACGATAGTTTTTTTTTCCAAATGGTTATAAGGTCCATAATACCCTTCCAGACTTTTATTTAAATGAAAAGAAAACCTTTATCTTTTCATTAATTACAGTTTTTGCACTTTTAATCTTAACCTTTAGTTATACTCATCCAATGGTTCAGATTTATTTTGATAGTTCTACATAGTTCTACACTTAAAATGGGTTCTGCATATAACTCTGACCTATATATATATATATATATATATATATATATATATATATATATATATATATATATATATATATATATATATATATATATATATATATATATATATATATATATATATATATATATATATATATATATATATATATAGTGTAACTTTATTTACAAAACCCGTTTTAGTGACAGAACTTGCAGAACTCTTTTTTTGAAGGCAAACATGTATGTCTGAAGGAGTACATGTATGTTTGATAGGTGTGTAAACACCCATCCTTTTTACCACTTAATTACAATAATAACCGAGCCAAAACGTGTATTTTATGTCTTTTATGTCGGAATTATGCGTGGTTTGTGTTTTTATTGTGATTTAGGACGAGATTGTGAAAAGTGGAGAAAACACGGGCATTTACGGGCTTTTATTGAAGAAAAAGATGAAAGACGAAGTCAAGAAGTCAAGAGTGCAAAAAGAACGGAAGTCCAAGACCAATTCTGAAGATTTATCGAAGAAAAAGTCGAAAGACGGAAGTTTACTAAAAGCCGAAGAACTCAAGTCTTATTTATTGAAGAATTAAAAGACGAGTTTAAAGAAATCCCGAGCCAAAAGTCATTAAAGTCCAAGATTAACAAAAGATTAAGAAGGGAAGGACTTAATGGTGCAATTAAGAAGAAAGGAAGGAGGGGAGGAAGCTTCCTCTAACCATCTCCCTAATCTACTATAAATAGGATCATCTAGTTTCATTTTTTCTTTGTTGGCTAAGGTGACAATTAGTCTTCCATCCTTTTAATTACTTGCTCTTTAAATACATGTCAATTTAAATACTTGTCTTGCACTTTTAATATCTTTAATTTCCAAGTAAGTGTTCTTTAATTTTCTTGTTTTAATCTCTCATTCTACCTTTCTTTCTATGCTTTAATCTTTGTTTACATGCTTATTGTCTTGCTTATTTGATTAAAGATTATGTTTTTATGCTTTTGATTGTTTTGAATCATTGATTTTTATAGCTTATTTGTGTTTATTTTCAAGTTTCTTAAGTTTTATAAAAGTTATTTTCATATAAAAGTTTGTTTTTCGTAAATCTTTTCCTTTTCGTGTTTTAAAAGTCTTTAAATTTCAGCTTATTAGTTTTTCTTATACTTGTTTTGCTTAGGATTTTAGGTGTGAGCTTATTTGAGTTATAGCTTATTTCTTTAGCTTATTTTCGGGTCCTTCTACTGTATTCCGACCATACAGGTCGGAAAAGGGTTTATTTTTCCGACCAGCGCTCCTTGGCTTGGTCGGAAAAGGGTTTAACATATTCCGATCAAAGGTAAGTTATTCCGATCAGGGTTGGTTCTACACATTCCGATCTTGTGTTTTAGCTCGGTTATTCCGATCACAGAAAAGGTGACAGCATTCCGATTGGGTTTTCCGATCGACATTCCGATCAAAGGTAAGTGTATTCCGATTGGACTTTATTCCGATCTGGGGTTTGTTTGGTTATTCCGATCTGAAAAGGTGACATATTCCGATCTGGAGTTTTCAATCAACATTCCGACAGGTTGGGTTTGATATTCCGACGAGGTACATTAGTTTGATCGGAATATATTCCGATGGTAGGGGTGTTTTACTATTTTGTCTTGTTTAATTTTTACGTTCTCGTTTTAATACTTTGTCAATTTTAATTTTCGTCACGCTTTACTTTTAAGTCACTTAATTTCTCGTTATTTTACTTTTCAAAGTTTTTAATATTGCAACCTTTACTTTAACGCCTTTTAAATTTACGCCATTGTACTTTAACGTCATTTACTTTTACGTCTCGCACCTTTAAATTTAACAACAACCAAAAATATTTGTTTTACCAAAATCAACTGAGTCGTACTTTAAGCCGGAAATCAATTCGTTAAGATATCGAGAACAACAATTAAACCTAGCAAAATCGAGTTATTAAATGGCGCGCTGCCGGCTCTTTTCGTAAAGATTAACGGTTTTCTGTGAAAGACGCGTTGCTTTTTGGGATCCCTTCACTTGTGAGCGTTACTTTTCTTGCATAAAAATTTCAAAAAACCATAAAAATTAAAAATTGATAAAAATCCGTAAAAATTAAAATTTTCAAAAATTCAAAAAGATTTTATTTTTATTGTGTATATATATTGTCTTTGCGTTTGGTATTGTTTTCTTTTGCCTTTGTAGGTGTATGCGTACTAGATCTTCTAATTATCAAGAGCCCGAGACTCGAGAAGATTTAAGTATGTCAGGTGTTAACAACAACAATAATCCACCGCACCTCAACAATAACAACAATGTTCTTCCACAGCCCGATCTTCGGACAATGGAGGAGCTTTGTCAACCTACCATGTTTGGACGAGGAGGACCGATTGCGCCGATGCAAATCAACGCTCCGGAATTTTCGTTGAAGCACCACATGATTCAGCAAGTGCAAACAAATCCTTTTAGAGGACTGCCTGATGATGATGCCAACAAACACCTCGACAAGTTCATTACAATCACCCAAAGCATGAAGTTGCCCGGTGCCACAATGGATATTCTTCGCCTACAACTCTTCCCACATACTTTATCACATCATGCCGAGAAATGGTTTGATCGTCTCCCGAAGAATTCTATTCACACTTGGGATGAAATGACTCAACGCTTTTTGTCGCGCTACTTTCCACCATCCATGGTCACGAGCCTTCGCAATCAAATCAGCGGTTTCATGCAAGAACCCGATGAATCTCTTTTTGATGCTTGGGAAAGATATAATGTCTTGATTGATCGTTGTCCAAACCACAACATGCTCCCTGTCACATTGATTGATACTTTCTACAACGGATTGACTTTTCGAGATCGTGATACGATTAATGCAGCCGCCGGTGGCACATTCATGAAAAGGAGACCCGAGGAGTGTAGAGAGCTTATTGAGAACATGACTACTCATCATAAAAACTGGGATTCCTCCGCTTCTTCAAGGAACAACCCGAGAGTCAATGTTTCTTCCACTTCAGCAAACCCTGATATGACCGAACTCACCCGCATGATGACTGAAATGAGGAAAAGTATCTTGCTTCTCGCTTCAAACCAACAACAACAAGTTAAAGCGGTTGCACCTTCTTGTGAAACATGCGGCGGTCCTCACTCATACACCGATTGTCCTTCTACTCAAGGAAATCCGGAAAATGTGTATGCAGCTTATGGTAATTATTCACCGGAAAATTACCACGCTCGACCTCAAGGGGATAGAAATTTGTTGAGTTACCGATCCAACAACTACCTTTCACTCGGTTTTTCTCCTCAAAACCAAAACCCCGCCAACAACTACACTAGAAGCAACCAAATCCCACCAAGAGCTTCTAATCCTTATCACCCACCCACTCAACAAGCCCCACCCATCAACCCGGATGTTGAAGCCATCATGTGAACCCAAGGTGAGCAAACCAAGAATCTACAGAGCCAAATTATAAATTTGAAAGGAGATATCACCCAAGAAAGGGAATGAGATAAGATCCGAGCTTCGAGATAACATTCAATCCTCCTTCAGCAATCAAACAAATGATTTGAAGAATATGCTTGCTAGTTTCTTGCCCGCCGCTCAACCTTTTACTGCAAGTTCTCTACCTTCAAACACCGTCACCAATCCGCGAGCTAATGTGAGTGCTATTACTACCCGTAGTGGAATTACCATTGTCGATCCACCTATCCCACCCCCATCATCTACGCCTCCTCCACCACCATTTATCCCTACTCCTCCTACACCTAGTATTAGTGCACCATTACCGTCTCCGCCTCGTCATGACGATGTACCTAGGAAGGAACCTTCAACATCTCAACCTTTACCTACTACACCTGCACCTTCCCCACCCAAACCCAATATCCCTTATCCCTCTCGTTTAGGCAAGACCAAAATGCTAACCAAGGATGACTCTGAAGTGTCGAGCTATGTGAAGATGATCTCTCAAATGAACTTCAACATTAGCTTTCTCGAAGCACTTGTCCACATGCCGAAATTTGTTAAAGCATTCAAGGAATTGCTTAACAAGAAGGAGAAGCTGATTGAGCTCGCCAACACACGCTTAAATGAAAACTGCTCTGCAGTTATTCTTAAAGAACTTCCGGAAAAGCTTGGAGATCCCGGTCGTTTTGTGTTGCCTAGCGTTTTCAACAAAACTGAAGAATTTACTGCCCTAGCTGATCTCGGGGCCAGTATAAATCTTATGCCCTTGAGTGTTTGGAGAACACTATCATTGCCCGACCTCACTCCAACGAAGATGACTCTTGAACTTGCAAATCGCACTCTCGCTTACCCCGTTGGTATTGCCGAAGACGTGTTCATCAAAGTTGGCACATTTACTTTCCCGGTTGACTTTGCCGTTGTTGATTATGAAATGAACCCTCGTATTCCTTTAATACTTGGTCGGCCATTCTTGAGAACCGGACGAGCTTTAGTTGATGTGGCCGAAGGTGAGTTAATCTTAAGAGTCGGGAATGATTCACATGTTTTCAAAATAGGGAAGCTTACAAGCAAATCATTTGGACGAGAATCAGTGAATATGATTAATGTGCTCGATGATTTTGTCATCTACAACAATACTCTATTCGATTCTTGCATTGATAATCCACTTTTTCAAGATGATGTGGATGATTCTCTCTCCAATGTGGAACCTTCTCCCATTTATGACTCCCCACCGATCTTTGATGCTTATGATGATGATTCTAGCTCAGATTCAGATGATTATGATGACCTTACTTCTGAGTATCCCGATCTGCCTACTTACGATGATTTTGATGAGGCTAATACTCTTTCGAGCGATTCTTCACATGATGAAGATCCTCCGCCATCACTCGATCCTACTTTGGACGACTACTCATTTGAGGAAGACTTCTTTACGTTTCTCAACACTTACTTCCCTCATGAGAGTGATGCTCCTCCTTATGATTTTGAAGATTATCATCTTGATCCTACTTTGGATTTGAAGAACATTCTTTCAAAGGAGAAGAAACCGGTCGACACCAATATCCGCAACACATATGATTTAACACCTCTTTGTCCCCCTTCGGAGGACGAGGTTGTGCTTCTTCGCGGATCTTCTTCACATTCTGCTGAGCCTGAGTGCTATTTTCCCTTAAAGTAAAAGGTGTTCGACCCCGGTATTGATCTTCTACAGCCATCTCAGTATCCACCTGATGAAATAAAAGGAAATATCTTTGGAATTATTGGAGACATGCTTGCACCACTTCCCCCTTGCTTCCACCGTGCTCCATCGCTGCTTAAGGGAACCTTGCCTACTCTTCTTTGGCTTGCCTTGTTCGCCTTAAGCTTGTGCTTTTTGATGGACGAAAACTATGTCTTTGATCCTGGTGGATATGTTTCATGCTTCTTCCTATGATGATCAAGGTCGAGTCAGGCTCACGACTCGGTAAACAAAAACCAAGCGCTTCTTGGGAGGCAACCCATGCATCTATCCTTTAGTTTTCTTTATCCTAAGTGTTTGGGAGGCCCGTTGGTGTTTGCTATTTCCTCTCCTCTCTTAATCAGGGATTCGAGCGCTCAATGATCCACTCTTGACGATTCTTGACGACCCGTGATTCCGTGTTCCCTTCTTCCCGGTTCTATCCTAAACTCTTTTCGATTCACTATTTTATATTTTCTCAATATTAAAATACGAATCTTTTTAGTTGTCTTTTCCTTAGCAAGATTTAAACAAAGTGCACAATGTCCTAAGTGTAGGGGAGTTTACTCCCACATGCTTAAACATTGAGGACAATGTTTATGTTAAGTGTAGGGGGGACTTCTATCGAAGTTAAGTGGCCTTTTCCTTGTATTTGTCTTCATTTTAACCGGAAAATCAATTTTTCGACATTTTTCAAAATTTTTGATCTATTTTGGCCCGTTAGTTTTTCCCTTTGTATAGTTATTTTCTTTCCTTATTAGAATAAATTTTAATAAAGTGGTTTTAATTTTCAAACGTTGTGAATCTTTTGACTCAACCTGAGTTTACTTGTCTAAGTTTACTCTAGCTAGTATCCTTAACGTGTTTAAGTCAAGTTTTGTTAGACTTTTATATAGGGAGCTATAAAACGCGAAAGTCTTAACTCTCACGGGTTAAGAACAAGAACTTTTCGCAAGTTCCTATAATTGATCCTAGAGAGTCGTTTATCAAGGGAACTTTAAAACGCGATTTCTAAACTTGAAAAAGTCTAAGAGTTTGCAAGATCCTATAGGCGACTCGAAAACACAAAACTTTGATTTAATAGGCTAAGCATCCACGAGTCTCATTCCTTGAGATTTTAAACTGTGGAGAACGAGAGATGATAGAGTCAATTATAAGTTCGGTATTCTTTCGTGAATTTATGTGAGTTAATTATAAGCCTATTCTCCCATCGCTTGCTAATAAATTTATCTGCAATAAATAAGGTTGTACGATTTGAAAAATTACTTAGCTTCTAGCCCAAGATCGTTTAAAAGTTGCTCGGTATGGATTAGAGTTCATAGCCAAGGCATAACTTATTGAAGCGGGATGCGAAGATTGGCGAGTCCGAAAAGGCCCTAACAAGGCATGAGGGCTACATTTTGTTGCTAAAGATCCAAAGTGATGTGAAGAATCATTTATCGAAAATCAATATGAAGGATCGAGACACACGATGAAAAGAAAAAACTCCCCAAAAGTCATGGAGAAGTGTATCCGAAAAGACCCTAGCAAGGTATGAGGATAAATAGATCCAAGTCAAAAAGGAGGCGGATCGTTGTATATCAAAGTCCAAAATAAAGATTGGAGAAAAATGAAGAAGTCGTGGTCCAAGTATGAATCTCTCAAAACTTCAAGTGAAGAAATTCCTATTATGAAGAGAAGACCATAATTTCATGAACGTCTCTCAAGGTTTGAAGTATGAAGTCGCTGCTAAATATCGGTTCGAGAAAGGTCTCAAATCGCGAAGCGAGTTATGCCAAGATATGAACTTTATGAGGTCCCGAGAAGCAGTTTTAAAAGATTTTGTCCTTTAGCTAACTATTGATTAAATCGTTCACTTTATTTTCGGACTAAATAACTATCGAAATAAGTCAACAATGCATCCTCGTGATCATTCAAGACAATAATAAAATATAAGAGATACACCTAGGAATAAGGGAGTCTAAGTGAGTAATTGGCCCACATGAGTTCGTGTTAGTTTATGATAGGTGTGTAAACACCCATCCTTTTTCCACTTAATTCTGGCTAAAACGAGACCAAAACACGTATTTAATATCATTTGTTTGGAATTATGCGTGGTTTTTGTGTTTATTGTGTTTTCAGAGCCAACCGGATGAATATTGAAGAAAACATGGGATTGCACGGGTTTTACCGAAGAAAAAGACTCAAGATAAAGTCTATTGTCCAAGAGATGCAAAAGATTTGAAGTCACTGGGCCTATTCGAAGATTTATCGAAGAAAAGGACCAAAGATGGAAGATTTACATAAGTCGAAGAAACTCAAGTCTATTAAACGAAGAAATTAAAAGACGAGTTGAATTTAATCGACGACAAATCCCGAATCAGAATCGAAAACGTCAACTTTTCTGAAAAGACGAGAAGACAAGAAGAACGGGAGAAAGCCCACTCACCAACCAAAGGGAACACCTATATAAAGGGTTCCCCTCACACTTTTCATTCAGTTTTTTAGTTTTTCTTTTCCCATCTTTTTCTCCCTTTCTGTTCGTAGTCATCACCAACACCACTAGGGTGTTTGGTGATTTTGATTTTTATTTGTTCCAAGAATCTTGTAGTTTAATCTTTGTCTTGTGATTGTTAAAACCTTAATCATTCAATATATCAATCTTTCCATTTCATCTTGTTCATCTTAATCTTTTTGGTTCCAAGTCTTAAAGTTTATTTTGTTAAATTTGATCTTCAAAAGTTGTTGGGTTTTATGTTTTTATTGATGGGATTTGTTGTTATTGGTTAGTATATGATTCGTGTTTAGTTTTATTTAAGTCTTGGTTAAAAACTTGTGATTTTTGGATTGGATTCGTGTTCCCCTGCTTATTTCTGCTGCTACTGTTCTTGAGCATTTCCCAGGTTCCGAATGAACAAAAGTTCCGGATGAACAAAAGTTCTGGATGAACCAAAAGTTCCGAATGAACAGAAAGTTCCGAATGAATGTAGTTTTCAAAAGTTCTGAATAAGTTTTATGTTAAAAAGTTTCGAATCAGTCTTATCTTCAAAAGTTCCGAACCAAGTTCCGAGTGAACTTCCGGACGAAAGTTCCGAGTGAACTTCCGGACGAAAGTTCCGAGTGAACTTCCGAATCAACTTCCGAGTCAATCTTCCGGATAAACTTCCGGACGAAAGTTCCGAGTGAATGATTTTTCAAAGTTCCGAATGAATGATTTTTAAAAGTTCCGGATCAACTTCCGAGTCAATACTTCCGAACCAACTTCCGAGTGAACTTCCGAATCAAGGTCAACTTCCAAATCAACTTTCTTTTGAGCATTTTTAAGTCTTACTTTCTGTTTCTTCTTACTTACTGTTTCTGCATTTTATATTTATATTTTAATTTTAATTCTAGTCTTATTAATTGTTATTAAATTAATTGTTTTTTATTTAAGTTTTCATGTTAATGTATTTAAACCTTTTAGTAGATTAGAAAACCAACCCCCCTTCTTAGTAACCAAGAACAATCATTCCACTTAGAACCGAGATCAATTCGAGAGGATATCGAGAGAATTTAGAACCCATTGCCAAATCAAAGTATCAAATGGCGCCGCTGCCGTCTCTTCTCGTTAAGATCAACAGTTTTTTGTGAGAACTTGGATTTTGGGATCCGTTCCCCGTGAACGTTACTTTTTCATAAAAAAATTTCAAAAACACAAAAAAAAAATATAAAATTTTCAAAAATCCTAAAAATTAAAAAACATAAAAACCAAAAATATTTTTGCTTTGTTTTTGCCTTGTTAGTTCTTTTGCAGGTGCATGCGTACACGATCAACGTCTTATCAAGAGCCCGAGCCTCTCGAAGACTTAAACATGGCCGGTGTACAAAACAACAACAACATACCACCTCAAAACAACAATAATAACAATAACAACCCACCTTTCAACAACAATAACAACAACAACAATGAGCCTCTACCGGATAATCGCCCGATGATTGAACTTCTGCAAGCTCATGTAGATGGCAACACTGATCCAATTGTTATACCCGCGATTGAAGCCAACAATTTTGAGCTCAAATCCGGCTTTATCCAGATGGTCTCTGCTCAACCATTCTTGGGGCGCACCATTGATGATCCACATGACCACATCAAGAGATTCTTGCAACTCACCAATACGGTCAAATTCAATGGTTCCACAAGAGGTAATCCGGTTACAACTTTTTCCCTTTTCTTTAGAGGGACAAGCCCGGCATTGGCTTGCTAAGGAACCGCCACAGAGTATTCTTTCGTGGACGGATTTGGAGACCAATTTTATCAATTAATTTTTCTCACCCTCTCGTACTACCGCTTTGCGGAATGAAATCATAAATTTTGAACAAAAGTACGATGAGTCGTTTAGTGAATCTTGGGACCGTTTCAAAGACCTTTTGAGAAAATGCCCACAACATGGTTTTACCAAAGTGCACCAAATTAACACTTTTTATAATGGTTTAAGCATGAATGACCAAGATTCACTAAACAGTGCCTCGGGGGGTAATCTTTTGGCTAAGACTTCCAATGCTGCTTGGGATATCATTGAGAATAAGTCTCGTGTGCAAACCAAGAGTGTTCGAACCAATGTCACTAGTGCTAGTACTAGTGACAGAGATAAGCGACTTGACAAAATCACTACGCTTCTTGAATCGCTTGCTACCCAAACCGCCAGCAACACCAACAGCATCAATGCTAGAAACGCTAAAGACGCTCAAGTCAATGCTGTTAGTCAACCATGTGAGATATGCGGGGGTCCTCACTCTTACACCACTTGTACTGCCACCCAAGACTACCCTTCTGAGAATGTGAATGCAGCTTATGGCACCTATCCTCCACCCGCTTATCAAGCTCGACCACAAGGTGACCGCAACCTGCTTAGCTACCGTTCTAACAACTATCTCTCACCACCTGGTTTTCCTCCAAACAACCCAAACCAACAACAAAACCTCAATCGCCCTCCTCAACAACAACAACCACCTCGTACACCATACATACCTCCTCACAAACAACAACAACCACCTCAACGAAACAACCAAGTTTACCAGCAACCTGCTTATCAACCACCCGCATACAATGTTCCTCCCAACCAACCCACCGCTTTACACCAAGAAGTGGAAACCTACATGAGGACTAACGATGTGATCGTGGGAAATCTTCAGCGGGAAGTGCTCAACTTAAAAGCAGACCTGGTCAAACAAGGGAACGATCTGAGAGCTGATATGCGAAACACTTTGGATAGTCAAACAAATGACTTAAAGAACATGATGGCTAGTTTTTTCCAAGGTAATCAAACCTCTTCTTCGGGTACTCTTCCGAGTAACACCGTTGCGAATCCAAGAGGGGAGATGAAAGCAATCACCACTCGCAGTGGCAAAGGTACAAAGGAACCCGAGCTTCCTATACCTCCACCGGTGGTTGTGACTAAGGAGAACGAGTCACCTGCTCCTATTCCTCATCCTTCTACTTCCCCAATTTCTCCGCCTCCTTCACCTTCTACCCCTATTTCCCCACCACCCGTGGTTGTGAGTGATCCTATTCCCCTAAAGCCTTCTTCTTCATCCAATATACCTTATCCTTCAAGGTTGAGGAAAGAGAAGCAAAAGAGCAAGGATGATATTCAAGTTTCAAACTTTCTCAAAATGTTTAAACAATTGAATTTTAACATCTCCTTTGCCGAGGCTCTCGCTCACATGCCCAAATACGCTAAGATGTTTAAAGATCTTCTAAGTGATAAGGAAAAGCTTCTTGACATCGCTCAGACCCAACTTATGAGAACTGCTCCGCAGTGCTTTTAAGGAAATTGCCAACTAAGCTTGGTGATCCGGGTCGTTTCTTAATCCCTTGCAACTTCCCGGGAGTAGAGAATTGCATGGCCCTAGCCGATCTAGGTGCCAGTATCAACTTAATGCCCTAAAGCGTTTGGAAGCAATTATCTCTCCCTGAGCTAGTCCCCACCAAAATGACTTTGGAATTAGCTAACCGTACGGTTGCTTATCCAGTGGGGATAGCCGAAGACGTCTTTGTAGGAGTCGACAAATTCACTTTTCCTGCCGATTTCGTCGTCGTTGACTACGACATGGACCCTCGTGTGCCATTGATCGTTGGTCGTCCATTCCTGAGGACCGGTCGCACTCTAATCGATGTTGAAGCCGGTGAGCTTATCATGAGAGTGGGTGACGATAAAATCGTCTTCAACATGGGAAAGCTTTCTAAACAGCCTTATTCATACGAGAGTGTTAATTGTATTGACGTTCTTGATGAGGCTTGTGAAGAACACTTCAAAGATGCTTGTAAAAGTATTCCTACCTCTCTTCCCAATGTTGAGACTGTTTCCTCTATTGACTCATCACTATCTCTATTTGCAGAAAGTGATTTCCTTTGGAAAGATTTGGAAGACACCATGGGAGATGTGAACTTAGACCATGATGATTATACCACCAATTGGGATGAAGATCTCCGCCTCATTGAAAACCTTCTCAAAGAAGACAATCTTTCTCCTCTATCTCCGACGGTTACTGCTATTGATCCTTCTTCTCCTAAAGAGGTGACTAATGATGATCCATCGTTAGTTTCACCATCTATTGAGGATCCTACCACTCTTGAGCTTAAGGACCTACTGATACAAGCTTTTTGTTATGGGTTCATAATATTTCTCGGAATCCTCTCGAATTGATCTCAGTTTAACGTGAAAACATTTGTTCTTGGTGACAAAAAGGAGGTTTAGTTTTTCTATGTAAATAAATGCAATGAATAAACAAGGATTAGAATAGAAACAGTAAACGAATTAACACAAAATTAGAATTAAACAGTTAAATCATGAAACTAATAAAAGATCCTTACTGACAATAGTGCTATTCGGAATGTTTGGCTATGAGGAAAAATGTCCTATTCGGAAAGCAGGCTCAATTCGGAATAAATAGGTCTATTCGGAAAAACACCCTTATGCGGAAAACATGGACTATGCGGAAAATCTTGCCTTATGCGGAATAAATAGGTCTATTCGGAAAAACACCCTTATGCGGAAAACATGGACTATGCGGAAAATCTTGCCTTATGCGGAATAAATAGGTCTATTCGGAAAAACAGGGTTATTCGGAATATACAAGATATTCCGAATAGGGGAAAAAGTAAACTTGGCTATGCTGAAAAATAACTCTATTCGGAATATTTGAAATATTCCGAGTAAGGGAATTATCAAATGATCTATTCGGAAAGTAAGCACTATTCGGAATGTTTAAAAAATGAAGAACAGTAGCAGACGAGTAAAACAGGGAAAACGGGTTTTAATCAAAATCAAACAAAATACTCAAAAAGGTTTTACCAAACTAAACACAAATCATTTAAATATTATAAGTAACAAATCCCACCAATAAAAACACTAAATCAACAACTTTTTAAGATCAAACTTGAAACAAATAAAAACTTAAGAACTTGAAATAGAAAATGATGAAGATCAAGATGAATGAAAAGATGGAATTAAAGGATTAATATAAAGGTAACAAGAGTGAAGATTAAACACTTACAAGATTGAAAGAAAAATGAAAAATCACCAAACACCCTAATGGTGTTGGTGAAGCCACGAACAAAGAACTGGGAAAAAAGAAAAATGAAGCTCACTCCCTAAAATGTGAAGGGAGAATCTATTTATACTCCTAGTGGTTGGTTGGTGAGTGGGCTTTCTCCCTTTCTTCTTGTCTTCTCGTCTTTTCAGAAAAGTTGACGTTTTTGATTCTGATTCGGGATTTGTCGTCGATTAAATCCAACTCGTCTTTTAATTTCTTCGTTAAATAGACTTGAGTTTCTTCGACTTATGTAAATCTTCCGTCTTTGGTCCTTTTCTTCGATAAATCTTCGAATAGGCCCAGTGACTTCAAATCTTTTGCATCTCTTGGACAATAGACTTTATCCTGAGTCTTTTTCCTTGATAAAATCCGTGCAATCCCATGTTTTCTTTAATATTCATCCGGTTAGCTCTGAAATCACAATAAACACAAAAACCACGCATAATTCCAAACAAATGATATTAAATACGTGTTTTGGTCTTGTTTTAGCCAGAATTAAGTGGTAAAAGGATGGGTGTTTACACACCTATCAAATCCCCTACACTTAACCATTGTCATGCCCTCATGCAATGCTTAGTGATAAAGCAAATTTACATTTTTCTCATAATTAATCAACCTTGGCCTTATTTAAATTCTACTAAACAAAAATTAAAATGCTAAGAGAAATTAAAACTTTAAAATAAACAAAAGGATGGAAATAACTTGTAAAGAAATCAAGGACTTACATTAGGGCTTTGGTGTTGCGAAGATTTATCACCCTCAAGTTTCACGTTCCCCAAACTAAGCTTAAAAACAAGATCATTGTTATTATAAGTTAGTAAATCAAACACTTACACACATGGCTTAATTAAATGCTTAAACTCCCTTATTCCTAGGTGTATCTCTTATATTTTATTTTTGTCTTAGAATGATCATGAAGATGCATTTTTGGACTTATTTCGATAGTTTATTTAGGCTGAAAGCAAAGTGAGACGATTTGATCAATAGTTAGCTAAAGGACAAAATCTCTTAAAACTGCTTCTCGGGATATCAAAAAGTTCATATCTTGGCATAACTCGGTTCACGATTTGAGACCTTTCTCGGGCCGATATTTGGCATGTACTTCATACTTCATATCTTCGAGAGACGTTCTTGAGATAATGGTCTTCTCATCATAATAGAGTTTTCTTCACTTGGAGACTTTTGAGGGGTACTCCAACTTTGTTGACCACGACTTCATGATTATTTCTTCAATCTCTAATTGGGGTTTCAAGATACAAAGATCCGCCTCCTTTTCGGACTTGGATATATTTATCCTCATACCTTGTTAGGGTCTTTTCGGATAGACTTCTCCATGATCTTTATGGGAGTTGATTGCTTTTCGTCGTGAGTCTTGATCCTTCATATTGACTTTAGGAATAATGCTTTTCACATCACTTTGGATCTTCAGCAATAAAATTGAATCCTCATGCCTTGTTAGGGCCTTTTCGGACTCGCCAATCTTCGCGCCCCGCTTCATAAGTTATGCCTTGGCTATGAACTCTCGTCATTACCGAGCAACTTTTAAACGATCTTGGGCTAGAAGCTAAGTAACTTTTCAAATCGTACGACCTTACTTATTGCAGATAAATTATTAGCAAGTGATGGGAGAATAGGCAAATAATTATACCAAGTGAGCTTGCACAAGAATACCGACTTATAATTGACTCTATCATTTCTCGTCCTCCACAATTTAAAATCTCAAGTAATGAGACTCGTGGATACTTAGCCTAATAAACCGATTAAGGTCTACATGGTTAAGGATACTAGCTAGAATAAACTTGGATAAGTCTATTCGGGTTGAGTCAAAATAAACGCAACGGGCCTAATATGTCAAAGATTTCTAAACCAGCTACACCACTTTATTAATATTTTTAACTTTATTGCGGGATATATACATATGAAAGCAACGATAAAAATTTAAAAATTACGACTAAATGGCCAAAGTTAATAAAAATTTGAAAAATATGATTTCCCGGTTAAATGAAGGCATTTTCATGGAAAAGTCCACTTAAAACTTCGATAGAAGTCTCCCCTACACTTAAGATAAACATTGTCCTCATTGTTTAAGCATGTGGGAAAAGTCTCCCCTACACTTATGACATTGTGCACGCTGGTTAACTCGAGTTAAGGAAGAGACGACTAAAGTGATCAATTTCAAATGTGAGTATGAAGAAAATTGAATCACGATAGTTGAGAGATAGAACCGGATTTCGGATAACACGGGAGCACGGTTCTTCAAAGATTTCCAAGATTGCAGTTATCCCTGTAAGCACATCACCACACAAACACAAACGACCAAAATAGGTCCTCCCCTACACTTAGGGGGTTAAAGGGATAGATACTCGGGCTGCCTCCCGAGGAGCGCTTGTTTTTTATAACCGAGTCACGAGCCTGACTCGACCCAAAATTAGTTCATGGGGAACATGGTGAGGGATGGAAGCACCTCCTGAGAGGTGTCCTCACCAAAGTACAACTTCACTCGTTGGCCATTCACCTTAAAATTCGGTCCATTAGGTTGAGCGAGCTCGAGAGTACCATATGGAAAAATTTGGGCAATGGTGAATGGGCCGGACCAACGAGATTTGAGCTTGCCTGAAAAGATTTTCAACCGAGAGTTAAAAAGTAAGACTTTGTCTCCAACATGGAACTCTCGGTTTTTGATCTTGGAGTCGTGAATGAGCTTAGTTCGTTCCTTATAGATCAAAGAATTTTCATAAGCCTCATTCCGAAGTTCATTCAGCTCATTGAGTTGGATCTTGCGTAGGTCACCGGCTTTGATGATATCGAAGTTAGCCCACTTCAAGGCCCAGTAAGCCTTGTGCTCCAACTCAATGGGGAGGTGGCACGCTTTCCCGTACACAAGACGATAAGGCGTACAGCCGATCGGGGTCTTGTAAGCAGTACGGAAAGCCCACAAAGCATCATCAAGTTTATCAGCCCATGCGGCACGATGCTCTCCCACGGTTCTTTCCAGAATTCGCTTAAGTCCTCGGTTGGATATTTCAGCCTGGCCATTAGTTTGTGGGTGGTAGGCTGTGGAAAGACGATGATTTACACCGTACTTAGCCATGACTCTTGCGAATTGGTCATTGCAAAAATGAGTCCCACGATCACTAATGATGGCACGAGGCACACCGAATCTAGCGAATAAAGCTTTCAAAAAGTTACAAACCACCCTTGCGTCATTAGTAGGTAAAGCTTTGGCTTCGACCCACTTTGAAACGTAGTCAACGGCTACAAGGATGTATTTGTTTCCTTTAGAAGAAAGGAATGGCCCCATAAAGTCGATACCCCAAACATCAAAAATTTCACACTCTTGAATAAAATTCTGAGGCATCTCGTCTTTATGTGTGATCTTACCTTGTTTCTGGCAAGCATCACATTTTTTAACCATATCGTGAGCATCACGATAAATGGAGGGCCAATAAAATCCCGAATCAAACACTTTTTTGGCGGTGTAGTTGGGACCAAAGTGACCACCGGTGGGTCCTTTGTGGCAAGCATTAAGGATTTCCGAAGCTGCCGGTCCATCAACACATCGACGGATAATCAAGTCGGCACATTGTTTGAATAGGTAAGGGTCGTCCCAAAAGTAATTCTTAATGTCGGTGAAAAACTTTTTCTTTTGTTGAGACGTCAACCCTTCCTTGAGAATTCCACCCGCCAAATAGTTTGCAAAGTCCGCAAACCACGGGGTTTCATTCGGCTTCGAGTTTATAGACATTAAGGTCTCCAAGGGAAAAGAATCATTGATTTCTTTATTCGGATGATCCCCTTGGTATGGATCCTCAAGTCTGCTGAGATGATCCGCGGCTAGGTTTTCTGCTCCTTTTTTATCGCGAATTTCGATTTTAAATTCCTGGAGCAGCAAAACCCAGCGAAGAAGTCTTGGTTTGGAATCTTGCTTTGTCAACAAGTACTTCAGCGCGGAATGATCGGTATACACGATGGTGGTGGAAAGGACAAGATAGGGGCGGAATTTTTCAAAAGCATAGACAACAGCTAAAAGCTCTTTATCGGTTGTCGTATAGTGCAATTGTGCCCCAGTCATTGTCTTGCTAGCGTAATGGATCGGTTGGAAGTGTTTGTTCACTCTTTGTCCAAGAACCGCTCCAATAGCAAAATCACTAGCATCACACATCAACTCAAAAGGCAGCTCCCAATTAGGGGTAACTAAGACGGGTGCCTTAGTAAGCTTATCCTTATGCGAGTTGAAGGCTTCAAGACACTCTTTGGAGAAGATAAAAGGAGTATCTTTTTCCAAGAGGTGGGTCATTGGGCGAGCGATTTGAGAAAAATCTTTGATGAATCGACGATAGAAGCCCGCATGACCCAGGAAACTTCTCACACCCTTCACGGTTGAAGGTGGAGGCAACTTTGCGATAACATCGACTTTAGCACGTTCTACTTGAAGACCGGATTTCGAGATCTTATGTCCAAGCACGATGCCTTCTTTTACCATAAAATGGCATTTTTCCTAATTCAGAACTAGGCGAGTGTCTTCGCACCGCTTGAGCATACGTTCCAAATTGGCAAGGCAAGAAGAGAATGAATCCCCGAAGACCGAGAAATCATCCATGAAGACTTCCATGGTTTGTTCAACCATGTCATGGAAGATAGCTAACATACACCTTTGAAAAGTCCCGGGCGCATTACATAAGCCAAAAGGCATTCTTTTGTAAGCAAAAGTGCCATAGGGACAAGTGAATGTAGTCTTCTCTTGATCTTGGGGATCGATGGGTATTTGGAAATAACCCGAGAAACCATCAAGAAAGCAGTAATATTCATTACCCGCTAAACGTTCAAGCATTTGGTCCATAAAAGGTAGAGGGAAATGATCCTTTCTCGTGGCATCATTGAGTTTGCGGTAGTCTATACAAACTCTCACCCAGTAACGAGACGAGTGGGAATCAACTCGTTGTGTTCATTGGGAACAACGGTTATTCCGCCCTTCTTGGGCACACAATGGATTGGACTAACCCATGGTGAATCCGAAATAGGGTATATCATACCCGCATCAAGAAGTTTGAGAACCTCTGTTTTGATGACTTCATGGATTTTTGGATTCACCCTTCGTTGGCTTTGAATAGTGGGCTTAAAGTCGTCCTCCATGAGAATTATGTGCGTCCAGAAGTGAGGATCAAGTCCACGAATATCCGAAATCTTCCAAGCAATAGCCTTCTTATGAGCTTTCAGCACGGCAACGAGACGAGTCTTCTCTTCATCTTTCAAATCCGTAGCAATAATGACGGGCGAATTCTTGTTGTCGTCAAGGAACACGTACTCGAGATGAGGCGGCAACTCCTTAAGTTCTAAATCCGGAGGATTTTCGACGGGAGGCGTTTTCAAAGTCGTGGCATCGATAGCAATAACCGTGGGAGATGGATGCGAAGGATTGTCTTCGGTGAGAAGATTGTCAAAGAAAATCATGTCTTCATCCCCATCGATAGGAGAATCATTAGTAGCTAAATTCACATCTCCCATGGTATCTTCAAGATTGTTCCAAAATAAATCACTATCTCCAAATAGAGACAACGATGAATCAATGGAGGACACGGTCTCAACATTGGGAAGAGAGGAAGGAATACTTTTGCAAGCATCAATAAAGTGTGCTTCACAAGCCTCATCCAGAACGTCAATACAATTAACACTCTCGTTGGAGTAAGGTTGTTTAGACAACTTTCCCATGTTGAAGACTACTTTGTCGTCACCCACTCTCATGATAAGCTCACCGGCTTCAACATCAATGAGAGTGCGACCGGTCCTAAGGAATGGACGACCAACAATCAGTGGCACACGTGGGTCCATCTCGTAGTCGACGACAACAAAATCAGCAGGGAAGGTGAATTTGTCGACTCCTACAATGACGTCTTCGGCTATCCCCACTGGATAAGCAACCGTACGGTTAGCTAATTCCAAAGTCATTTTGGTGGAGACTAGCTCTGGGAGAGATAATTGCTTCCAAACACTTAGAGGCATGAGATTAATACTGGCACCTAGATCGGCTAGGGCCATGCAATTCTCTACTCCCGGGAAATTGCAAGGGATAAGAAAACGAACCAGATCACCAAGCTTAGTTGGCAATTTCCTTAAGAGCACTGCAGAGCAGTTCTCATTAAGTTGGGTGTTGGCAATATCGAGGAGCTTTTCCTTGTCGCTCAGAAGATCTTTAAACATTTTCGCGTACTTGGGCATGTGAGCGAGAGCCTCAGCGAAGGAGATATTGAAATTCAGTTGTTTGAACATTTTAAGGAAGTTCGAAACCTGAATATCATCCTTGCTTTTGAGCTTCTCTTTCCTCAACCTTGAAGGATAAGGGATATTGGAAGAAGAGGAAGGCTTTAGAGGAAGAGGATCACTCACAACCACGGGTGGAGGAGGGGTAGAAGGAAGAGGTGGAGAAATTGGGGAAGGAGAAGGAGGAGGAATAGGAGCAGGTGACTCGTTCTCCTTAGTCACAACCACCGGTGGAGGTATAGGAAGCTCGGGTTCCTTGGTACCTTTGCCACTTCGAGTAGTGATTGCTTTCATCTCCCCTCTTGGGTTCGCAACGGTGTTACTCGGAAGAGTACCCGAAGAAGAGGGTTGACTACTTTGGAAGAAACTAGCCATCATGTTCCTCAGATCATTAGTTTGGCTATCCAACGTATTTCTCATATCGGCTCTCAAATCATTTCCTTGCTTTACCAAATCTGCCTTCAAATTGCGCACTTCCTCTTGGAGATTTCCCACAATCACATCATTGGTCCTCATGTAGGTTGCAACCTCTTGGTGTAAAACAGTGGTGGTTTGGTTGGGAGGAGCATTGTATGCAGGTGGTTGGTAAGCTGGTTGTTGGTAGACTTGATTGTTACGTTGAGGCGGTTGTTGCTGCTTGTGAGGTGGGATGTATGGTTGTCGAGGTTGTTGTTGTTGTTGAGGAGGACGGTTAAGGTTTTGTTGTGGGTTTGGGTTGGTAGGAGGAAAGCCAGGTGGTGAAAGATAGTTGTTGCTGCGATAGCTAAGCAAGTTACGGTCACCTTGAGGTTTAGCTTGATAAGCAGGTTGAGGATAGGTGCCATATGCCGCATTCACATTCTCAGCAGGGTAGTCTTGGGTGGCGGTACAAGTTGTGTAAGAATGAGGACCACCGCATATCTCACAAGGTTGGCTGACAGCATTTACTTGAGCATGTTTGGCGTTGTTGCTGACGGTGTGGGTGACAAGCGATTCAAGAAGCGTAGTGCTTTTGTCTAATCGCTTGTCGCTGTCATTAGTGCTAGCACTAGCAACATTGGTCCGAACACTCTTGGTTTGCACACGAGATTTATTCTCAATGATATCCCAAGCAGCATTGGAAGTCTTAGCCAATAGATTACCCCCTGAGGCACTGTTCAGTGAATCTTGGTCACTCATGCTTAAACCATTGTAAAAAGTATTAATTTGATGTACTTTGGTAAAACCATGTTGTGGGCATTTTCTTAAAAGATCTTTGAAACGATCCCAAGATTCACTGAACGACTCATCGTACTTTTGTTCAAAATTTATGATCTCATTCCGCAATGCGGTAGTACGAGAGGGTGGAAAAAAGTAATTTATAAACTTTGTTTCCAAATCCGTCCACGAGAGAATACTCTGTGGCGGTTCCTTAGCAAGCCAATGCCGGGCTTGTCCCTCTAAAGAAAAGGGAAAAAGTTGTAACCTTATAACCTCTTGTGGAACGCCATTGAATTTGACCGTGTTGGTGAGTTGTAGAAATCTCTTGATATGGTCGTGTGGATCATCAATGGTACGTCCCAAGAATGGTTGAGCGGAGACCATCTGGATAAAGCCTGATTTTAGCTCGAAATTGTTGGCAGCAATTGGAGGTATGACAATTGGGTCCGTGTTGCCATCTACATGAGCTTGCAGCAATTCAATCATCGGGCGATTATCCGGAAGGGGCTCATTGTTGTTATTGTTCATGTTGTTGAAAGGTGGGTTGTTGTTGTTATTATTGTTTGGAGGTGGTACACCGGCCATATCTAAGTGATCGAGAGGCTCGGGCTCTTGATATGACGTGGATCGAGTGCGCATACACCTGCAAAAGAACGAACAAAGAAAAACAAAGCAAAAATATTTTTGGTTTTTTATGTTTTGTAATTTTTTTTTGTATTTTTGAAAATTTTATATTTTTTAGTGTTTTTGAAAATTTTTGTGAAAAATTAACGTTCACGGGGAACGGATCCCAAAATCCAAGTTCTCATAAAAAACTTTTGATCTTAACGAGAAGAGCCGGCAGCGGCGCCATTTGATACAAGCTTTTTGTTATGGGTTCAAAATATTTCTCGGAAACCTCTCGAATTGATCTCAGTTTAACGTGAAAAGATTTGTTCTTGGTGACAAAAAGGAGGTTTAGTTTTTCTATGTAAATAAATGCAATGAATAAACAAGGATTAGAATAAAAACAGTAAACGAATTAACACAAAATTAGAGTTAAGCAGTTAAATCATGAAACTAATAAAAGATCATTACTGACAATAGTGCTATTCGGAATGTTTGGCTATGAGGAAAAATGTCCTATTCGGAAAGCAGGCTCAATTCGGAATAAATAGGTCTATTCGGAAAAACACCCTTATGCGGAAAACATGGACTATGCGGAAAATCTTGCCTTATGCGGAATAAATAGGTCTATTCGGAAAAACACCCTTATGCGGAAAACATGGACTATGCGGAAAATCTTGCCTTATGCGGAATAAATAGGTCTATTCGGAAAAACAAGGTTATTCGGAATATACAAGATATTCCGAATAGGGGAAAAAGTAAACTTGGCTATGCTGAAAAATAACTCTATTCGGAATATTTGAAATATTCCGAGTAAGGGAATTATCAAATGATCTATTCGGAAAGTAAGCACTATTCGGAATGTTTAAAAAATGAAGAACAGTAGCAGACGAGTAAAACAGGGAAAACGGGTTTTAATCAAAATCAAACAAAATACTCAAAAAGGTTTTACCAAACTAAACACAAATCATTTAAATATTATAAGTAACAAATCCCACCAATAAAAACACTAAATCAACAACTTTTTAAGATCAAACTTGAAACAAATAAAAACTTAAGAACTTGAAATAGAAAATGATGAAGATCAAGATGAATGAAAAGATGGAATTAAAGGATTAATATAAAGGTAACAAGAGTGAAGATTAAACACTTACAAGATTGAAAGAAAAATGAAAAATCACCAAACACCCTAATGGTGTTGGTGAAGCCACGAACAAAGAACTGGGAAAAAAGAAAAATGAAGCTCACTCCCTAAAATGTGAAGGGAGAATCTATTTATACTCCTAGTGGTTGGTTGGTGAGTGGGCTTTCTCCCTTTCTTCTTGTCTTCTCGTCTTTTCAGAAAAGTTGACGTTTTTGATTCTGATTCGGGATTTGTCGTCGATTAAATCCAACTCGTCTTTTAATTTCTTCGTTAAATAGACTTGAGTTTCTTCGACTTATGTAAATCTTCCGTCTTTGGTCCTTTTCTTCGATAAATCTTCGAATAGGCCCAGTGACTTCAAATCTTTTGCATCTCTTGGACAATAGACTTTATCCTGAGTCTTTTTCCTTGATAAAATCCGTGCAATCCCATGTTTTCTTTAATATTCATCCGGTTAGCTCTGAAATCACAATAAACACAAAAACCACGCATAATTCCAAACAAATGATATTAAATACGTGTTTTGGTCTTGTTTTAGCCAGAATTAAGTGGTAAAAGGATGGGTGTTTACACACCTATCACCTACCTCCTCATCTTGAGTACGTTTTCCTTGAAGACAACGAGAAGTTACCGGTCATCATCGCGAAGGACCTGAAAGAAGAAGAAAAAGCCCGCCTTGTCGCCGTGTTGAAGAAGCATAAAAGAGCTATCGCTTGGAAAATCTCCGACATTCGCGGAATTGATCCTCACTTCTGCACACACAAAATTCTCATGGAGGACGACTTTAAGCCCACAATTCAAAGCCAACGAAGGGTGAATCCAAAAATACATGAATTCATCAAAACAGAGGTTATCAAACTTCTTGATGCGGGTATGATTTACCCTATTTCGGATTCACCATGGGTTAGTCCAGTCCATTGTGTGCCTAAGAAAGGCGGCATCACCGTTGTGCCCAATGCACAAAACGAGTTGATTCCTACCCATCTCGTTACTGGGTGGAGAGTTTGTATAGACTACCGCAAACTCAATGACGCCACGAGAAAGGATCATTTCCCTCTACCTTTTATGGACCAAATGCTTGAACGTTTAGCAGGTAATGAATATTACTGCTTTCTTGATGGTTTCTCGGGTTATTTCCAAATACCCATCGATCCCCAAGATCAAGAGAAGACAACATTCACTTGTCCCTATGGCACATTTGCTTACAAAAGAATGCCTTTTGGCTTATGCAATGCCCCCGGGACTTTCCAAAGGTGCATGTTAGCTATCTTCCATGACATGGTTGAACAAACCATGGAAGTCTTCATGGATGATTTCTCGGTCTTCGGGGATTCCTTCTCTTCTTGCCTTGCCAATTTGGAACGTATGCTTAAGCGGTGCGAAGACACTCGCCTTGTTCTGAATTGGGAAAAATGCCATTTTATGGTAAAAGAAGGCATTATGCTAGGACACAAAATCTCTAACGCCGGTCTTGAAGTCGGCCGTGCTAAAGTAGATGTCATAGCCAAATTACCTCCACCTTCAACCGTGAAGGGTGTGAGAAGCTTTCTGGGTCATGCGGGCTTCTATCGTCGATTCATTCAAGATTTCTCTAAAATCGCTCGCCCGATGACCCACCTCTTGGAAAAAGATACTCCTTTTATCTTTTCCAAAGAGTGTCTTGAAGCCTTCAACTTGCTTAAGGATAAGCTTACTAAGGCACCCGTCTTGGTTACCCCTAATTGGGAGCTGCCTTTCGAGTTGATGTGCGATGCTAGCGACTTTGCTATTGGTGCGGTTTTGGGCCAAAGAGTGAATAAACACTTCCAACCAATCCACTATGCTAGCAAGACAATGACGGGGGCTCAATTGCATTACACGACAACCGAAAAAGAGCTTTTAACTGTTGTCTATGCTTTTGAAAAATTCCGCCCCTATCTTGTCCTTTCCACCACAATCGTTTACACGGACCATTCCGCGTTGAAGTACTTGATGACAAAGCATGATTCTAAGCCAAGACTTCTTCGCTGGGTTTTACTCCTTCAAGAATTCAACATTGAAATTCGTGACAAGAAGGGAGCCGAAAACCTGGCCGCGGATCATCTGAGCAGACTTGAGGATCCATATCAAGGGGATCATCCGAACAAAGAGATCAATGATTCTTTCCCCCTTGAGACCTTAATGTCTATAAATCTCAATCTTGATGGCACCCCGTGGTTTGCCGATATTGCAAACTACTTAGCGGGTGGTGTTCTCATCCAAGGGTTAACATCCCAACAAAAAAAGAAGTTCTTGAACGATGTTAAGACTTACTTTTGGGATGACCCTTTCCTATTCAAACAATGCGCTGACTTGATTATTCGCCGATGTGTTGACGGACCGGCCGCTTTGGACATTCTCCAGGCTTGCCACAAAGGACCCACCGGTGGTCACTTTGGTCCCAACTACACTGCCAAAAAAGTGTTTGATTCGGGATTCTATTGGCCCAACATTTACCCTGATGCTCACGAGATGGTTAAACATTGTGATGCTTTCCAAAAACAAGGCAAGATCACACATAAAGATGAGATGCCTCAAAATTTCATACAAGAATGTGAAATCTTCGATGTATGGGGCATCGACTTTATGGGCCATTCCCTTCTTCTAAAGGCAACAAATACATCCTTGTCGCTGTTGACTACGTTTCCAAATGGGTTGAAGCCAAGGCTTTACCCACTAACGACGCGAGGGTGGTTTGTAATTTCTTGAAACAACTGTTTGCTCGATTCGGTGTTCCTCGTGCTATTATCAGTGACTGCGGGACTCATTTTTGCAACGATTAATTTTCAAGAGTCATGGCGAAGTATGGTGTCAATCACCGTCTTTCCACCGCTTATCATCCTCAAACCAACGGTCAAGCCGAAATATCCAACCGTGGATTGAAGAGAATTTTGGAGCGTACTGTGGGAGAGCATCGCGCCGCGTGGGCCGATAAGTTAGATGATGCTCTGTGGGCTTTCCGTACTGCTTACAAGACCCCGATCGGCTGTACGCCTTATCGTCTTATGTACGGGAAAGCTTGCCACCTCCCTATCGAGCTGGAACATAAGGCATACTGGGCCTTGAAGTGGGCTAACTTCGACATCAACAAAGCCGGTGATTTTCGCAAGATTCAACTCAACGAGCTACAAGAATTGAGGAATCAAGCTTACGAGAACTCATTGATCTACAAGGAGAAGACCAAGATTATCCACGATGCTAAAATCAAGAACCGAGAGTTCCACGTTGGTGATCAAGTCTTACTCTTTAACTCTCGGTTGAAGATCTTCTCAGGCAAGTTGAAGAGCCGCTGGTCTGGTCCATTCACCATCGCCAATGTCTTTCCCTATGGCACCATTGAGCTTTCTCAGCCAAATGGGCCCAACTTCAAGGTGAATGGCCAGCGTTTGAAATTGTACTTTGGTGAGGACATCTCTCAAGAGATGATTCCATCCCTCACCATGTTCCCCATGAACTAATTTTGGGTCGAGTCAGGCTCGCGACTCGGTTATAAAAAACAAGCGCTCCTCGGAAGGCAGCCCGAGTATCTATCCTTTTCCATTTTAACCTCCTAAGTGTAGGGGGACCTATATAGGTTGCTTTCTTTGTGTGGTGATGTGATTACATGGATAAGTGCACTTTTGGAACCTTTGAAGAACCGTGCTCCCGTGTTATCCGAAATCCGGTTCTATATCTCAACTATCGTGATTCAATTTTCTTCATACTCACATTTGAAATTGATCACTTTAGTCGTCTCTTCCTTAACTCGAGTTAACCAACGTGCACAATGTCATAAGTGTAGGGGAGACTTTTCCCACATGCTTAAACATTGAGGACAATGTTTATCTTAAGTGTAGGGGGGACTTCTATCGAAGTTTTAAGTGGACTTTTCCATTAAAATGCCTTCAAACCGGAAAATCATCTTTTTCAGCATTTTTCAAATTTTTAATTAACTTTGGCCATTTAGTCGTGATTTTTAAAATTTTATCGTTACTTTCATATGTATATATCCCGCAATAAAGTCAAAAATATTAATAAAGTGGTATAGCTAGTTTAGAAATCTTTGACATATTAGGCCCGTTGCGTTTATTTTGACTCAACCCAAATAGACTTATCCAAGTTTATTCTAGCTAGTATCCTTAACCATGTAGACCTTAATTGGTTTATTAGGCTAAGCATCCACGAGTCTCATTACTTGAGATTTTAAATTGTGGAGGACGAGAAATGATAGAGTCAATTATAAGTCGGTATTCTTGCACAAGCTCACTTGGTGTAATTATTTGCCTATTCTCCCATCACTTGCTAATAATTTATCTGCAATAAGTAAGGTCGTATGATTTGAAAAGTTACTTAGCTTCTAGCCCAAGATCGTTTAAAAGTTGCTCGGTAAAGAGTTCATAGCCAAGGCATAACTTATGAAGCGGGGCGCGAAGATTGGCGAGTCCGAAAAGGCCCTAACAAGGCATGAGGATTCCATTTTATTGCTAAAGATCCAAAGTGATGTGAAAAGCATTATTCCCAAAGTCAATATGAAGGATCAAGACTCACGACGAAAAGCAATCAACTCCCACAAAGATCATGGAGAAGTCTATCCGAAAAGACCCTAACAAGGTTTGAGGATAAATAGATCCAAGTCCGAAAAGGAGGCGGATCGTTGTATCTCAAAATCCTAATTAGAGATTGAAGAAATAATCATGAAGTCGTGGTCAACAAAGTTGGAGTACCCCTCAAAAGTCTCCAAGTGAAGAAACTCAATTAACGATGAGAAGACCATTATCTCAAGCACGTCTCTCAAGATATGAAGTATGAAGTACATGCCAAATATCGGCCCGAGAAAGGTCTCAAATCGTGAACCGAGTTATGCCAAGATATGAACTTTTTGATATCCCGAGAAGCAGTTTTAAGAGATTTTGTCCTTTAGCTAACTATTGATCAAATCGTCCTACTTTGCTTTCAGCCTAAATAAACTATCGAAATAAGTCCAAAAATGCATCTTCATGATCATTCTAAGACAAAAATAAAATATAAGAGATACACCTAGGAATAAGGGAGTTTAAGTGTATAATTAAGCCATGTGTGTAAGTGTTTGATTTACTAACTTATAATAACAATGATCTCGTTTTTAAGCTTAGTTTGGGGAACGTGAAACTTGAGGATGATAAATCTTCGCAGCACCAAAGCCCTAATGTAAGTCATTGATCTCTTTGCAAGTTATTTCCATGTAGCTATTTTCAAGTGAAAATGGTTTTCTATCGTTTTGTTTCCTTTAAAGTTTAATTTCTTTTAGTACTTTAATTTTTGTTTAGTAGTATTTCAATAAGGCCAAGGTTGATTGATTATGAGAAAAGTGTAAATTTGCTTTATCACTAAGCATTGCATGAGGGCATGGCAATGGTTAAGTGTAGGGGATTTGATAGGTGTGTAAACACCCATCCTTTTTCCACTTAATTCTGGCTAAAACGAGACCAAAACACGTATTTAATATCATTTGTTTGGAATTATGTGTGGTTTTTGTGTTTATTGTGTTTTCAGAGCCAACCGGATGAATATTGAAGAAAACATGGGATTGCATGAGTTTTACCGAAGAAAAAGACTCAAGATAAAGTCTATTGTCCAAGAGATGCAAAAGATTTGAAGTCACTGGGCCTATTCGAAGATTTATCGAAGAAAAGGACCAAAGATGGAAGATTTACATAAGCCGAAGAAACTCAAGTCTATTAAACGAAGAAATTAAAAGACGAGTTGAATTTAATCGACGACAAATCCCGAATTAGAATCGAAAACGTCAACTTTTCTGAAAAGACGAGAAGACAAGAAGAACGGGAGAAAGCCCACTCACCAACCAAAGGGAACACCTATATAAAGGGTTCCCCTCACACTTTTCATTCAGTTTTTTAGTTTTTCTTTTCCCATCTTTTTCTCCCTTTCTGTTCGTAGTCATCACCAACACCACTAGGGTGTTTGGTGATTTTGATTTTTATTTGTTCCAAGAATCTTGTAGTTTAATCTTTGTCTTGTGATTGTTAAAACCTTAATCATTCAATATATCAATCTTTCCATTTCATCTTGTTCATCTTAATCTTTTTTATTCCAAGTCTTAAAGTTTATTTTGTTAAATTTGATCTTCAAAAGTTGTTGGGTTTTATGTTTTTATTGATGGGATTTGTTGTTATTGGTTAGTATATGATTCGTGTTTAGTTTTATTTAAGTCTTGGTTAAAAACTTGTGATTTTTGGATTGGATTCGTGTTCCCCTGCTTATTTCTGCTGCTACTGTTCTTGAGCATTTCCCAGGTTCCGAATGAACAAAAGTCCCGGATGAACAAAAGTTCCGGATGAACCAAAAGTTCCGAATGAACAGAAAGTTCCGAATGAATGTAGTTTTCAAAAGTTCCGAATAAGTTTTATGTTAAAAAGTTCCGAATCAGTCTTATCTTCAAAAGTTCCGAACCAAGTTCCGAGTGAACTTCCGGACGAAAGTTCCGAGTGAACTTCCGGACGAAAGTTCCGAGTGAACTTCCGAATCAACTTCCGAGTCAATCTTCCGGATAAACTTCCGGACGAAAGTTCCGAGTGAACTTCCGGACGAAAGTTCCGAGTGAATGATTTTTCAAAGTTCCGAATGAATGATTTTTAAAAGTTCCGGATCAACTTCCGAGTCAATACTTCCGAACCAACTTCCGAGTGAACTTCCGAATCAAGGTCAACTTCTGAATCAACTTTCTTTTGAGCATTTTTAAGTCTTACTTTCTGTTTCTTCTTACTTACTGTTTCTTCATTTTATATTTATATTTTAATTTTAATTCTAGTTTTATTAATTGTCATTAAATTAATTGTTTTTTATTTAAGTTTTCATGTTAATGTATTTAAACCTTTTAGTAGATTAGAAAACCAACCCCCTTCTTAGTAACCAAGAACAATCATTCCACTTAGAACCGAGATCAATTCGAGAGGATATCGATAGAATTTAGAACCCATTGCCAAATCAAAGTATCAGTTTACTAACTTATAATAACAATGATCTCGTTTTTAAGCTTGGTTTGGAGAAAGTGAAAACTGGAGGATGATGATTATTCATGACATTTCTAAAACCCAAGGTACGCTTTTGATTTCTTTACTTTGAATGTTTATAGTTTTCTATCTCTTTAATAAAGGCCAACGTGGATTGATTATGATGAAAAATGTAAACGTGCTTTGTAACTAATGCATTGCATGAGGACATTGCAATGGTCAAGTGTAGGGGATTTGATAGGTGTGTAAACACCCATCCTTTTTACAACTTAATTACAATAATAAACGAGCCAAAACGTGTATTTTATGTCTTTTATGTCGGAATTATGTGTGGTTTGTGTTTTTGTTGTGATTTAGGACGAAATTGTGAAAAGTGGAGAAAACACGGGTATTTACGGGCTTTTATTGAAGAAAAAGATGAAAGACGAAGTCAAGAAGTCAAGAGTGCAAAAAGAACGGAAGTCCAAGACCAATTCTGAAGATTTATCGAAGAAAAAGTCAAAAGACGGAAGTTTACTAAAAGCCGAAGAACTCAAGTCTTATTTATTGAAGAATTAAAAGACGAGTTTAAAGAAATCCCGAGCCAAAAGTCATTAAAGTCCAAGATTAACAAAAGATTAAGAAGGGAAGGACTTAATGGTGCAATTAAGAAGAAAGGAAGGAGGGGAGGAAGCTTCCTCTAACCATCTCCCTAATCTACTATAAATAGGATCATCTAGTTTCATTTTTTCTTTGTTGGCTAAGGTGACAATTAGTCTTTCATCCTTTTAATTACTTGCTCTTTAAATACATGTCAATTTAAATACTTGTCTTGCACTTTTAATATCTTTAATTTCCAAGTAAGTGTTCTTTAATTTTCTTGTTTTAATCTCTCATTCTACCTTTCTTTCTATGCTTTAATCTTTGTTTACATGCTTATTGTCTTGCTTATTTGATTAAAGATTATGTTTTTATGCTTTTGATTGTTTTGAATCATTGATTTTTATAGCTTATTTGTGTTTATTTTCAAGTTTCTTAAGTTTTATAAAAGTTATTTTCATATAAAAGTTTGTTTTTCGTAAATCTTTTCCTTTTCGTGTTTTAAAAGTCTTTAAATTTCAGCTTATTAGTTTTTCTTATACTTGTTTTGCTTAGGATTTTAGGTGTGAGCTTATTTGAGTTATAGCTTATTTCTTTAGCTTATTTTCGGGTCCTTCTACTGTATTCCGACCATACAGGTCGGAAAAGGGTTTATTTTTCCGACCAGCGCTCCTTGGCTTGGTCGGAAAAGGGTTTAACATATTCCGATCAAAGGTAAGTTATTCCGATCAGGGTTGGTTCTACACATTCCGATCTGGTGTTTTAGCTCGGTTATTCCGATCAGAGAAAAGGTGACAGCATTCCGATTGGGTTTTCCGATCGACATTCCGATCAAAGGTAAGTGTATTCCGATTGGACTTTATTCCGATCTGGGGTTTGTTTGGTTATTCCGATCTGAAAAGGTGACATATTTCGATCTGGAGTTTTCAATCAACATTCCGACAGGTTGGGTTTGATATTCCGACGAGGTATATTCCGATCATAGTTTGATCGGAATATATTCCGATGGTAGGGGTGTTTTACTATTTTGTCTTGTTTAATTTTTACGTTCTCGTTTTAATACTTTGTCAATTTTAATTTTCGTCACGCTTTATTTTTAAGTCACTTAATTTCTCGTTATTTTACTTCTCAAAGTTTTTAATATTGCAACCTTTACTTTAACGCCTTTTAAATTTACGCCATTTTACTTTAACGTCATTTACTTTTACGTCTCGCACCTTTAAATTTAAAAACAACCAAAAATATTTGTTTTACCAAAATCAACTGAGTCGTACTTTAAGCCGGAAATCAATTCGTTAAGATATTGAGAACAACAATTAAACCTAGCAAAATCGAGTTATTAATGTTTTTAGAGAATATTTGTATTCTCGAAGCATATTTGAAATTCTTTTTATTAAAATTAAATAAAAATTAAAAAAAAGATATAAAAAACGTACATGTTTGAGGGCGTGCATGCATGTATATGCACGCTTTCAAAAACATACATTTTTGAAAGCACGCATGCATGTATGTGCACCGATCCAAAAACATATATGTACGTTTTCAAAAACATACATGTATTCCTTCAGACATACATGTTTGCCTTTAAAAACAAGAGTTCTGTAAGTTCTGTCACTAAGATAGGTTATGTAAATAAAGTCCCCCTATATATATAGGGGAGAGTTAAAATAAAAAGATTTTTTTTTGTGAGAAAGATAAGAAGGATTTTCAGCTATTGATTTAAAATCAATGGATGAGATCAATATATACTTCTAACTAACTAACCATCTAAACATTATTTTAAAAAAGTTTTCGAAAAATTCTGAAAAAATTCCACAATGTCGGATATGTTGCTGCATAAAAAAGTTGTGAAGAAAGTTTTTTTAATTTTGAGTTTTTTACGTTTCTTTAATGCACAAAAAACGAAATTTGATGAACAAAAAGGTGAAATTTGGTGTACAAATTTTTTTTCATGCATAAAATTTTCAAGCTGTTTTAATTTGATGCGGCATCAAATTTTAAAGCAAAAAGTTAAAAGAAATTGGGCATAAAAATGAATTCTTGATGCACAAAAAACGTAAAAAGCCTAAAAATTATCGTTTTTGTGCATTAAAATTTCGTTTTTGTGCATTAAATAACGTAAAAAACTTCGAATTAAAAAACTTTTTTCACAAAAGTTTTTTGCACCAACATACCCGATCTACTAGAAATTTTTCAGAATTTTTGAAAAACTTTTAAAAAATCATATTTAAATGGTTAGTTAGTTGGTTAGTTAGTTAGGATTGTGTTTTAATCTCATCCATTGATTTTAAATCAATGGCTGAAAATCCTTCTTATTCTTCTCAAAAAAAAAATCTTTTTATTTGATCTCTCCCCATATATATATATATATAAAAAGTATATCTAGATATATATTAAATATATCTAGATATATATATTTTTAACTTTTTTTAATGTCACTTTATATCTAAATATAAGGGTCAATTTAATAATTATGATCAGATATATATATATAATATATCTAGATATATACAAAGTATATCTGGATATACAAAAAGTATATCTAGATATATCTAGATATACCTTTTTAACCTTTGTCACTTTATATCTAGATATAAGGGTAAATTTAATAATTATGATCAGATATATATAAAGTATATTTAGATATATAGAAAGTATATCTGGATATATAAAAGGTATATCTAGATATTTATAAAGTATATCTTGATATATATAAAGTATATCTAGATATACCTTTTAAACTTTTTTAATTTCACTTTATATCCAGATATAAGGTCAATTTAATAATTATGATCGAATATATATAAAGTATATCTAAATATACAAAGTATATCTCGATATATAATAAGTATATCTAGATATATATAAAGTATATCTGGATATATATATAAAGTATATCGTGAATATAATAATTATGATCAGATAATATTTCGGTGGTAACTGTGTATTTTTTTTACCGCTCGAAATTTTTTTATTTTTTTCCGCACGAAAAAAATAAAAAATTTCCGCTCGAAAAAAAAAATATTTTTTTTACCGTTAATAAAAAAAAACATATAATAAGGTTTTTGATTAAATCTTAGATTAATCATAGTTATTGGATGAAAGTTAAATGGATGGTCAAAATGAGTCTCTTGGTTTCTTGGAAAAAATAAGTTTGTAAAATAACTTTTACCATTTTTAATCAATAAATTTAAAGTTTCTTTACTTAATCGTTTAAATAAGTGCTTTGAAGGCACTTGTTAAACAAACCCAAATCTAATATATAGTTATCCAAACTTGGCGATTTTTTTTTATGAATAATGTCTTGTAGTGTTTACCAAGTTGCAAGCACATTTTGTTCTATTTTCATATTTTTAACTAGTTTTATCACACAGCATGTTTCATGTGTAACTTTAGATTTTCATATTAAGAAAAAAATCATTTCTATGTCCATATGAAAAAAATATTTGAAGCGGCATAATTATATTAGTAAATTGATCTGGAATTAAATTATAAGATGTAAAGTATTAAAAAATTCTTTTTCCATACTTATTTCAATTAAAAAATAACTACAAGTATTTTTTTATGGATATAATTGAGTTTTAGCTTTTGTATCATCTCAAACCTATAGGAGTGGTTGAATGCGACTCCATGATTTGTGGTATTCTTCTTGGAACTTTACTGCCGTTTTCATTTTCAAACAAATTTACACCTGTTAATCTCTATATATTTATAATATTCTAAAGACAAGCAAAGATTATTATATAAATGCAAATGACACAGGCATTTATTTTTAAAGCCATTTATCCAAATCCTTTCGGTTCTATGACTTCTATCCGGTTGAACTTGACAGTACATATGTAAATTTGTGTAGGGATTGAATTCCTACAACTTGATTAACTAGATGTGAATAACACGATCTATGAAGATATCGACAGAAAAATAACACACTAGATGATTCACTTTAATTGTAGATTAATTTTATTGAATGAATGACGTACAATATCCTCACTCCCTTTTTTTATTTATAGAGAATGAGAGGGTTAAAAACCGATTTTAATTAGGACAGGAGTTGAGCTTGAATAAATTCAATCGACTTTTATTCTAGTTCTAATACTACTTGACATATTATTGAGTTTAGCTTAACACTTAAGACATTAATATGAAGACTAAATATAACAATTTGAATACTAAACTTTCACCTTCTATATGTGTTACATGTTGGTGAATTTTGTGTTACCAATATGATTTAAGCATAATTGATTGACTTAGTTGATCAATGTGTAATCGTGATAAATGTTTATCAAGTTCGGGTTGTGCGGAGTGCACACTTGTATAACGTTATTGCGATTATCATACGGGGGCGAAGCCCTCGTACGACGGGGGTCCGGAGGCAGCGCCCTTGGTTAGCAGGGTCTAAGGGGCGGCAGCCCCTGGCAGGGTCCAAGGGGCAGCGCCCCTGGCTGGGGTCGAGCTGCATATGAAATTCTCGTTAAATTATGGACTCGGTTTTCCTGTCATTTTTATTGATTGGACAATTAAAATAACTGCTATAGCAGTTATAACTGTTATTCCGTTTTTGGTCATAAAACACATCTGTGGTTGTCTGGTTCTGTTCATAACAACAAAAACACGTTTACAGTTAGCAATCTGAGTTTTATCCGATTGAAGATTTCGATAGAACCATCAAAATACTTTGATTTGAAAGTGTGTGACACGACTGTCAGATTACTGTGATCCACTAAATTTCTAACAAAGATCAAAGTATTATGTGATCATGACGAATGGAGAATCCGGGAAGGACATGACGAGCAAGTTCGATAAATTGGCAAAGTTTGAAGGACAAGATTTTCGTTGATGGCAAAAGAAGATGCACTTTCTTCTTATCACTCTGAAGGTTGTGTACGTTCTGAGTACACCAAGTTCGGAATGGTCGAAGGATGAAACACTGTACACGACTAGGAAAAGGATGAAGTGGGAAAACGACGACTACATATGTCGTGGTCATATTCTAAATGGTATGTCGGACTAATTATTTGATATCTATCAAAACACTGAATCTGCAAAAGCACTGTGGGAATCCGTAGAATTCAAATACATGGCAGAAGATGCTTCTGCAGAGAAGTTTATTGTGAGTAAATTCATGAATTACAGAATGGTTGATTCCAAGCCTGTAATGGACCAATATCATGAGATGTTAAGGATTTTGGGACAGATTACCCAACAATATTTTGGTGATGGATGAGGCCATCGCGGTTGCCGTTATCGTTGATAAACTCCCCCCCCCCTTCCTGGAAAGAATTCAAACATGGTTTGAACATAAAAAGGAAGAATTAATTTTGGTTCAACTTGGTAGTGCTCTTCGTATTGAGGAAGGGTTAAGAAATCAGGAACTTGAAAATAACCCTAAAAGAAAGAACCAAATTGGGTCATCTTCTGTTAACATGGTTGAAGGAGATGGAGCCAAAAATTCAAACAACAATAAGAACAAACGAAAGTACAACAGTGGTGATAATAAATCTGCTAACAAGAAGGTTGTGGGTGCTTGTTGGGAATGTGGCAAGCTTGGTCACATGATGAAGGATTGTCGCTCTAAACACGAAAATAATAGCGCTGGTTCAAAGGGGTCTAAGGATCCTTAATGTTGATCCATTTGAATAGATCTATATTCTGCTAAGAACTAGTATAATAGTTTGTAATCAAACTAAAACACTTTGAGAACTCTTACTCAACTAAATAAGTTATGCGAAATCTAACTTATAAAGCAAAGAAGAACATAATTACTTTTAACTATTCGATTCTCTTATTAATCGACTTGAATGAGGTACAATAGACTCATCATACCTATGTTCCTTTTATAGAGTAAGGAACCTTAGAACCTTTAGGATATTCTATAAAGATAAGTATATCACACACGATATCTTATCAATATTATAAACTATTAAGTATATCACATAAGATATACTCTAACTATAACTATGACATATCTTTTACAAAGATATATTCGTCATAATCAATATAGCAGTACTTGTACTTACACTAACAGTACTTACTATGTACCGCGTTAACACTAACGGTATTTGCCAACACTAACAGTACTTACACTTATACTAACGGTACTTGACACATTACAAATTATTCCCAACAATCCTCCCCTAAACAAGAATGACAACTTGTTTTCTTCTTGTTTCTCTTTGTGCTGAATGTATTAAAATACATGTCTTCAGTCTTCTCTTCAAACTTGGATTAAACTTGGTAATCTTGTATTTGTATCTAACTGAATGTAGCCAAACACTTTTATGCAGATCTTCTTCTGATACGATAACCCTCAAGTCTCATGAATATCATCTTTGTCTTCAAATTATGATCTTCTTGTGTTTTGTAAACATTCATTTTGTTCTGCAACAACAGTATTTGTATTCTTGAGTTAAATCTGTGAACTCTGGATCATGAAATACTTTTCTTGATTTGATGAGACAAAACCTTCTGAGTATTCTTTCTTCAATCTATCTTTGAAATTAATACTCCTTTGCTTGCATCTTCATTCCTGAAACAAAATAGTTAACAACAAAAACCAATCTGTATTGGCATCATGATTTTTAGCAAATCATCAGCTATCAACGGATTTGATTTATTCTTTACCAGTTAGCCGTACACTCTGGAATAGCCAATACTTTATTCATAAAGAATAAGGTGTACTGATAACCTTACAATTTTTGGTAAAATATCAACCATCAACGGTTTTGATAATGTCTTTACCTAGTACCGTTTGTCTAGGACTAGCCAACTCTTTGTCTCGAAACATGGTGAGTTCGAACCATATAGTTTTTAGCAAACTACCAGCTATCAACGAATTTGAGAAGTTTTTACCACAAACCGTTTGCTTATGGACTAGACAGTTCTTATGTGTGTTAGACATGATGAACTGAGAACCATTTGTGAAGTGTGCCTGAAAGTCAAACACTTAAGGCTCTTTCTCAGCTTCTTCTTCTTGCTCCAAATCCTTGATTTGCTGTTTAACCATTCTGATCAACTCCAAAGCACTAGCATAATCTTTTGAAACTTCCAGTTGTTGCTCTAACATCTTTTCCAACAATCTTCTTCCAAAAGGATATCTCTTCTCTTGAAGCATGTAATAGGTTATATCATCTATATCCAAAGTATGTATTCCACATGATCTATAATATCTCCAGTAAGTAGGAACCTGATTCTCTAAGTCCTTTAATATTCTTTGATCACTGCTGTATGGTGCATTCATAAACTTCAATTCATTCCTCAATAGTGTGACTTCTACTTGACCTTCAATTCCACCTTCAAAAAATCTGTTAAGGTCTTGAATGTCTTGTCTGTCAAGGATATGTAGAATCTCTTTTAGCAATCTGAACATCCTAAATGTTTCATCTGATCTAGTGATTCCGAGAATTTCTAATCTTTGCTTCAAAGTACTTGTCCATCTTATGATATCTGACTTCTATCCAAAGATTTCTGTGTCAATACACTGATCTTTAAACTTCACTATCTTTAAGTGCTTTCTGCAGCTTTCATCATCATCACTATCCTGATCTGTAGACTTTACCTTTTTCTTAGCTTCTATCTTTTTCTTGGTTTATCTTTTCCTTTTAATACCTTTGTAGGTTCCTTTAAATTCTATCGATCCCTCCTCCAAATCAGTATGTACCATTTCCTCAAGTATTGTTGGCTGTGTATGTAATGCTTGTACATTTCCAGTCTCTTTTTCAACACCATGAGTTGTATTTCCCTCATCCATTTCTTGATTAATATCTGCTTCTTTTGAAACTTCTGTCACCCTTTTTGTTTTTTTAACATATGTAGTCTTGATAGGTGGAGATGCTTCTTTCTGTCCAGCAGCACTTGCATCAAGTCTGGGGGTACTTCCAAATTGGCTTTGTTGTTGGAGATGCTTCTTTACATCTTCAATATCTTTCTTGTCTTTTTCAGATACAATTTCAACAAAATTCAACTTGGTCCTCTTGTGTTGTTCATTGATGTGTACCGATAGAGATATTTAAAAAATGCAAATACAAATCCCCGGCAAGAAGCCAAAAACTTGATGTGTTCTTCCACACATTGGGTTTTAAATTTATAAACAAGAATTACCGATATTAATTAGGAACACAAATTCGAGCAAGTATACTCTAGTCATGTTGCAATTAGGTTGGTAAGTCAAGGTCGTCCCATGGGACTTGGTTATACTCAAGTGTAGTTGTTTGTAACAATGGTAAGTATGATTGTCACGATCACACCACCATGAGAATCGTTTAAAGGTACAAGCACACAAAGAACATACATGTATAGACAAACGATCACATGGACATTAGGATGTTTAGTTTGAAAAACATATTAAAGGTAATTCTTTCGACCTATAGAACCAATAATAAGACATTAGTGCTTTATAAATCAAATATACATAAGTCTCAATCAAGTGGTCACTCATGAGCCTTATGCCTAAACCAATAACAACAAGAATCCTTTCGACCCATAGACTTGGTTATCGATTTGATAAGTTCCATTTACTTGAAAAATGATTAGAAAAATATATTCAAAAGACTCCTTTCGACCTATAATCTAGATTAAACCATTACTTGTTATGTTTATTAAGTCTCTTGCACAATCTTCACAAAGTGCAAGACCAAATCATTTATCGATTAACGAATTGAAATCAACCATATTGAGAATAACTTCGACATATAGACTCAACAATGATTAACCAAATTGACAAACAAGAACAAGTTCCAATTCAACCAAATATAATGTTATCACCATAATTCAATGACAAGCACTACTAGAATCCAAACATCCATATATCACAAGTTTCATATAAACAGTACAAGTATCAAGACAACATTCACAATATCACAAAACATAAGAATCACCATGAACATGAACATAAACTACATTGAATAATAAAGAAGAAGTTACCAAACATTAGAATCCATAGCAACAAAGTATCCATATGATTCTAACCAAATGAACAACCAAAGTACAATACATCCTACCCATATCCTTCTTGGACATCAACCTCTTGGTGCGAGTATAGAGCCTTTGGGGTGTTTGGGAATAAGGATTGTTGGAGATTGAATTGTTATGGTGTGTGGCTTTCATCTCTTTTCTTCCATGGGTTATTACATGTACATGGCTACCAATTCCACCACCCATCACCACTTGAGTGAGGGGTGATATCAAAATCACAGAAATATGATGGAGTAGAAGATGATGATTGAGTAGATAAAAATGAGATATATTGGTTATAAAAAACACTACCCCATGGGTCTTATTTATAAGTGAATTCTCCTTGGCCACCAAGCATATTCCTTTGGCTCTAAGGGTTGTAAATGAGGGTTTAATGAAGCTTGGAGGAGAGGGAATGGAGATACGGTCGAATTGGGGAGCAAGGACAAGTAAATAGGGTGTTTAATTTGACTTGGAGAAGTGGCAGGAAGAGATGTCGGTGGCATCTTGATTTGCCGGTGGCATCTCGTTCATAGAAGGCTTCGTGTCAGCCGGCACGGGTGTCTTCCCGGCGGCATCTTGGTTTGCCGGCGGCATCTTGGCCATGCCGGTGGAATCTTGGCCAACTTTCCCATATTTCTTCTTTTGGTCCTTTTTCTTTGTTTCTTCCACTTTCTTTCTTCCAAACTTTCCAAGACTCTTATTCTTTGTATTATTTATCATACGAGAGCTACACTTTCATGTCTCGTTCATTCTTTCACCTCCAATACTCATCTTTTCTTCATTTGTCGTGATGTAACCATTAATGAACCTACAATAACAAACAAGCATCATTAAGTATCATATGTTTTCATTAAGTATCATATGTTCATAATAATCACATAAATATATGCATAAACACCACGAACACGCTCATATAAATATGTTAGATTCGAGCGTTATCATTCATACAAAGCTTTTACTTCATCAAAGGTTTTTCTGACCAATTGAGCATGGGTAAAACGCTTAACTTTCTTGATATATGACATCATCTGATTTCTGATTTGCATAGTGGTTGGAGGATTAATCCTTTCTCTTCTTCTCTTTTCTGCAAAGAATGTTTGTTGCTCCCTTACTAAATCATCAATCAATTTGTCTTTTTCCTCTTCATCATAAGCATCCCTTTCTTCAGCTAGCAACGATTCTGCAAGAAGCTCACTTGCCTTAAGTTCAGCCTGAATCCTATCATATTCTGCTATGTTCCATTCTTACTGCACTATTTGGGCTTCAAGCAATTGTTGCTTTGCTGCAAGTTCTTCTTGTAGCTCTTCTTCACGCTTTTGGGCTTGTAGTTTGAAAGCTACTTCTTCATCATGCTCTAGTTGATGAAATCTGTTCATGACTTTGCTTATATCATCATCTGAATCACTTTCTTCTTCAGATTCAGATTGTAGTACCTTTTTGCCCTTATCCTTTGGATATATCTTAGGTAGTTTCTTCAATAGCTTTGAAGATCTTCTTTCTTCATCTTCATATTTGATTGTTGTTGAATGATAATACCTTTAATGGGCTGTGAAGCTTGAACTTTCTTACCTTTATCTTTTTCTTTCTTGGAAAGAATTTCTTGTTGTGTCTTTATTTCTGCTTCTGCTTGTCTTGCTTTTTCAGCTTAGCTCTTTTCCCTAAGATCAAGCAGCACTTGTGCTAAAGTCTCATCTTCTCCAAAGGATGGAGTTTGACTTTCTGCAGAAGAAGATAGTGAAGGTTTTTTACCAGCGGTACTTGCAGTTGGCTTAGCAGTACTTGGCTCTTCAACAGTATTTACTTCACCAGTAAAAGACACACTTGTTTCTTGAATCACCAAAGTATCTCCATATACTTTTCCTTGTTTTAAAGCTGTCTTCTCAATTTGTAACTCCTCAGTCTTGTCTGAATCAACACTCATTATTGATCTTGACAATACTTGGAAAGACTGTTTCTTGTGAAACCAAAATTGTCTTTGAGGTGGAGTTGAAGACATGGGAATTTGAACATTTATTTCCTCTAGCTTCTCATAAAAAATACTCCAATTAACTTGTAGTTGTGGTGATTGAGGTTGTGGCTGAGTTACCAACATTTCTTCATCTTGTGGTTCCTCATGAGCAGATTGTGGTTCCTCATGAGCAGATTGTGGTTCCTCATGTTGAAGCTCCATATTTGTAGGCTCCAAACTTTCTTTATCCACATTAGTCTCTCTATCCCATCAACATCTTCAAAATTTCCAATGGCATCATTAGCTTCAAAATTGATGTCATTACCAGAGATCCTTGTATGAATATCAGAAGAAGGTACTTGTTCTTCATCATTCCTCCCATGTTTGGTTGCATTCAGTTGCCTCTTCTTGAAGTTCCTGAACATTTGCTTCTTAAGAGAAGCTCTCCGAATTACTATGTTTTGCCTTATCCAAGGAGTGAATTTATTCCTTAGCTTGATTAAATTGGATTCCAATTCAACAATTCTTTTATCCTGAGCAAGCTTCTCTTTTTACAATGCATGTACCTGTTTGAACAAGCTAGTGCACAAAGCAGTTAAATTTGCAACATCCACCACCTCTGTTGTTGTTGCCTGTGGTGAACCACTAGCAGCAATTGAAGCAGCAGGTGTGTGGATCATTTCATCAGAATGTGGTTGACCACCAACATTATGAGAAGAAGATTGAGAAACTTCAGATGATTGGGGACTCTGGTGAGAAGGAGCTTGCTAAAAAGCACTAGCTGAGCTAGGTTCCTTACCTTCTTGATTGGCTGGTTGGGCTAACATATTTGCAAATAAGGGTGTAATAGTTCCTGTAAAGGCACTTCCTGGTTTGGTCAAGAAAGAGAAAGTTATATTTGTAAAAGTAAGAACATCCTATGTATTTGTCAATACTGGTAGGTTAGGGATTTGGTCATTAACTAAAGCTTGAATGAATCTAGGATACATCAAAAACTTTTTAACTCCTTCCAGATTCTAGTCACGCCTTCAAAAATTAATTTTGAAAAGTTAAGAACTCTGTTATTTGCTAGAGAAATACCAGTTGATGCCAAAGCAGCAGGGATTTGATCAAAAGATGTACTTTTTGAGCTTAAACAGAGAATAATGGCATGAAAAAGCAATTTCCATTGAGGTGAAAATAAACCTTTAAAGAAAGTAAGACTTTCCATACCACCCTCATAACCTATGGCTGCAACGCCATCATGTATCTCTGTGTTATTCAGCATACTAAGTCCATTATCATCATTAAGACTTAAACTAGCCCATAACAGTATCTCAGTCACATAAATATTTCTATTATTTACCCTAGCCCTAATGCAAGGTTGATCATGACGAGTACCTAGGACATCAGTAATCCAAAATTGTGTAACAATAGGAATAGAGACAATATGACTTACAGTAAGCGCAAAACGAACATGGCTTCGAGAGAGAAATCTAAGTATCTCATGGAAAGCAATAGAATCATCATTCTGAACAAGGTTAGCAACTAGGTTGTGCTTAGAGATCACATGTAGAGCAACCATTAGTATTTTTTATGATAAAAAAATAGAGAGTAGGTTAGAGAATTAAGAGATAAGAATAAAAGATTAGGGAATCAATTGTATAATTGGAGTTAGTATTTATGTAAATAACAAACCCAAGCGCGAAGCAATCGCCAAATTTACAAAATAGACCCTCAACGGTACAACGGTTATGTAGCGGTACATGGAACATACACAGTACTTGGATCTGTACTAGCGGTACTTGGTTCCAAAACGGTACCTCACAAATTAGACCGGTTCATGCATTCCACTATCATTATAACCTCTTTTATCTTATTCTATCAACCTGCAATCACATCAAAAACACAAAACAAACACTATACAATAAAAATTAGCATAAAAATTGTAAAGCTATTACCTCCCTTAACATATGTAGCAGTTTATTGGTTGAGCATACTGTAGAATATTGATAACCTATGAATCTATGAAGTGGGTTGATGTTTTCTAGTGAGAGAAACTAGAGAGAGAAAGTGAGAGAAAATGTGTATGATTTTATTAATATGAAAGTGAAATGTGAACAACAACCAACCCCTTTCCATGGTGGAAAGGGGTATTTATACTCCAAGCATAACATTGGGCTTGGGCCGGTCCATGACAAGCCCATGGACCGGTTCTTACTTAACTTAATAAGTAACATTTAACTAATTGTTAACTACGAGCTATTACAACATAAATCATATTGTGGAGTGACCGATACTTCTAATATACGTTAAAACGTATTTCTAACAATCTCCCCCTAAGGGAGGTCACTCCACGTTACAAAGTTCTAAACCTAGCATACTATACTAAGTCTTCGTTCTTTAGCTCGTAGTCTTTTCTTCTTTTCTTTCTTTTGTTGTGAATATGTTGGTTTGATCTTTTTGGCTTTGACTTGAGAGCATTGTTCTTTGGCCTTTCACGTGCGATCTTTGCCTTTCTTGTGAACTTTGCCTCCTCGTGACTTCATGTTCCACACACTTACGTCTTTTTGTTGAATTCTCGAAAGCTTCAGAGTTTGGTACAGCGGAAGACTTCATCTTGTACTTTCTTGAATTTTTGCTGAACTTTGTTGCAAAAGACATAAGCATGTGGGAACGACTTTTACAGGTACACCGCAACACCACCGTCTTCACTGGTACACAGCAACGCCACCGTCTTCAACAGGTACACAGCAACGCCATCGTCTTTAACAGGTACACAGCAACGACACGAATAAAATGGCTTTGAACATTTTATTCTAATTCGATAGCATTTTACCTCCGGTCGGTGAAGACCGTTGGACGATATTAGATATCGTACCCGTGACGGATAGTTTCAATTAAGTAACTTCCTGACAGGATTTCGCGGGTAAACCCGTTCTCTTTATTCGACCGTCCAAAGCTGACTGCGAACATAAAGAGTGAATCACTTGGATAAATTATCCTTGTGATTTGAAGCCGTCAATTCATGAAACCTGGAACAAGTGAATTTCAATTAAGATTTTCACCATCGTTGCTTTCCAGTTGTCACGAGATCAATTCATAAAGAATCTTGCACGTCACCTACCAAGTGCTGTTTGATGTTAACACTAGAAGGATTTCCACTCGTCACTGTGGTCAATAAAGAGTCACTCTGAGTGTTCTGGCAAGATCATATGATAATGCGAAGAGGCCTGGAACGAGTTTAAGTTCAATTAAGAATTAAACCACTGTTACCTTCCAGTTTTTTCACAAGATTGGTTCTAAAAGAACCGCACGTGTAACCTACCATGAGCTTGTTTGATGTTGGCTCAAGCAGGATTTCCATCTTCATTGTAATACTTGCGTATTACTCGGATGTTCTGGCAATATTACAGGAATACTGCGTAGGACTCATGAAAATCTCTTACTTTTCACAGTGTGTGAGAAAGCAAGGAATAAATGGAAAGTGTCCTAATGAGACTTTTGATGATCTCTTGGCTCTAGACTCGATTGTGCGTTTTGATTTAGTGAGCGATGGCTGGAGAGGAGTGCCACCTTTTCAATACCAGTCTATTCGGAGTGAATAAACCAATAGATAACGTGTTGATCTCCGTGTGATTAAAACAAATACCTTTTGAGAGATATTTGAGTTAGCTGGGAAGGGTTGTGCATTGCATCACTGGGTCCATGATGTCTTTCTTCAATACCGAGAATCATTAGCAAAAATGACCTCAATAGCATATGTATTGACCCGGTTTCTGCCTAAAGTTGTAAGGAGGGCTTCTTTCTTTACACCCTTTATCTTTACAATTCTTTTTCATTCTTCAACCCCTTCAATGCTTACCAATACGTCATCACTAGCACCTTGTTGTGATTGTTCCAGTGCTAGCTTAAGTACTTGGTCGGCATTCAGCTACGTTCACATTCTTTCTCCATCTTTCCTAGGACTTCTAATTCTATCTAGGGAATTGTCCTTGGGAAGATTCCATCGGCTCTGATGAATCATTGGACTAAACCTATTCCTACCACCCTTTTGTCACCACATCCGTCGTGAATTAAGCGTGTTTTGGGAAGGAATTGCCACCATGAAAAATCATTGAAAAATCACTTAAGGTACTTGTGATATTGAAATCAAAAGTTTTGTACCTTAGGTGTTTTGTTCATCAAAAACGCTCCCCCTTAACACGTGCTTTACACATATAAGTTGGATAATCGTTAAGTCTTTTTCATCTTTTAGCCAAGTATCATTTAAATCTCCTTAATCCCATTTTCTCCCCTTATCCAAAATGTTAACCATTAATATTTGGGATATTGAATGGATTAACCGGTCTTTGGGTAAAAATGAAATCGATGTTTGACCATAGAACATGTTCATGCTCCCCCTTAAATTAATAAGGGATAGTTGTAGTGCTTTAGTATGATATATTTTGAAAGATTTAGAATCTCGTGAGAAATTCTTGAAAAATTATCATACCTTAACACTACATCAAGCCATTACAGCACAATATTCACAAATATACATATTCACAATTGAAAACCAATATAAAGTGGACCTGAGATGTACGACCCATTAGATGGATCGTTGCAGTAGCTTGTGGTGCACTAAATATGGTCTACCACCCACGAATCTTTCCAAGCTCCTCATCAATCTACGTTCACGGAGCTTTTGATCGATCTTCTTGATCACATAATTCGCCATCTGTCTATAACCCTTATGCCAATCCTCGGTCATCTCTGGCAAAGTCCCACCCGAGTTCAGATGCTCCAACTTTCCTCTGACTTGTAGAAGAGTCCCATCACTGTACTTGTAAAGCTCTCCCACCCTCATAAACTTCATTAAACCTCGACTGTTCAAGTAGAAAATGCCGCAATTCGGAACAGAGATGCCGGTATAAGGACATCTTTCTACGTGTTGAGGTAGAACTTGATTCACTGGACGGGTTAAGTTGAGCTTCCTTTGATAGCTTTCGACTCCCAACTGAAGATCTTCAACTCTTTTCTTAATAACAACGCTTCGTGTGAACATACGAAGTGTTGTATTCAAGGCAATGAGGTCTTCACGAGGAATATGTGTGAGTTGATCTCGGGTCATCAGAAGCAACATATCTTCAATATCCTCAAGGCGAATGATAGAGAAATCTCCCTGCTGGATTTTGTATTCTCTGTCATCCTCCCTTTTCAAACGAATCTCCGTCACATGATAGTAGCCATTCTTGGCTTCAGTTTTCAACCCTAAGATGCTGGAGATGCGGATATCGGATCGAACGTTACTCCCTGAGTTGACTAGACAGCAGCCCCTGTACGCCCTTCGAACTCGTTCGTCCCAGTGTGATGCACCTATGACAGCATACATATCATAATTATGATTTACCTTTGGGACCCAGAGTCGGTTTACCTTTTCCTAGATAAAGGGTATTGTCCCCCAGTTGGTAGCTTTCAGCAGGGTCAGGGATGTTGCGTACTTTGAGGACCCCTTCAGAAGATACACAAGATCATTGGTGACGAAGAAGTCAAGAGCAATCTGATTATCTTGAGAAGGATCCATTGGAGGTGGAGCTCTTTCTGATTCATGAAGTCCTGGCCGTTGAACGGTATTCAGAGCCTTCAGGATCTCATCGGCATAATACTCAAACTCCATTTGGGTCAACCGGGTTTTGGCGCGTAGTCTCTTATCCTTCAGTGCTTTCTTCACCAAAGATGGAGTAACCGAAGTCTTATACTCATGAGCAAGAAATGCACATAAGTCAATCGGACTGCGGATACGAAGATACAAAACATCTTTGTCAGCGTCGGTGATTGGATCATACTGCACCGCTGCCGTGATCCAAGCCTGTGGTGGTGCAGTCTCGTCAATCTCCAACGTGTCTGCCCAGTCCCTTGTGCTTGGAACAGTAGATTGTGGGTTTTGTTACAGAGGAGTGGAGACGTGAACATCTGCTTGTTCTGTTTCAGGCATGTCGGCAGTGTCATGAATGGGTGAGTGTTGTGCAGCTTCAGGTTCGGTTACCGATTCTGCAATCACAGGAACAACAACAATAGAACTAACAGGGTTAGTGGTAAAAGGTATGGATGCAGCGATAAATGTACCAGGAATAGATGACCCTGTAGTGGCATTCACATCGTGGCGCCACTTCGATCGTCTGGATTCCGTGGAAGTAGATTTTTCCTTTGTTGCTGCATCTTTCTTGGACTTGGTGCCAGATTTAACAGGTTTCTTTGAGCTGGCACCCTTATCCCCTTTCTCAGGCTGTTTACCCCCATCATCATCCTTATCATCATCCCCGTTGCTCCCCCGAACACTCTCCTCATTACCATTACCGCCATCATCGCCATCATCATCATCGTCATCATCATCCTCATCATCATCATCATCATCCTTATCATTATCATCCTCATCATCATCATTCTGATCCTCATCATCCTCATCATCATCATCATTCTTATCTTCTTCTTCTTCTTCTTCCTCTTCTCCACCAGTACCTTCTTCTTCGTCACACTCTTCCCTTTCTTCCTCAGGGAGAATGTGGTAGGGTACCACACTTCCAAACGTCTTGAACAACCTATCATCCTCCATGATAGCGTCATTCAGGGATTTGAAGAGAGCCCGTTGAATCCTCGATTTATCAAACGATCCAAGTTCCCTCATTCGAGCTTTGAGGATCTTCTTAAGTTCAAAATCCGTCAAGTCATAAGCAATCTTGTAGGCGGCTTCTGAAGGATTGGATGATTTGATCATCAAGTTGTCAGCAGCAAGTGTCTTCAACTCATCACGCAGTTTAGGCATTAGGGATTCAACGGAGTCTTTCACTCTCTGCTCAATAGAAGCTTCAAGAGCTTCTTTTTGCTCTTTAAGGTCATCCTTAATAGCTTTAAGTCTCGTAATTCGTGCTTGATGCCTATCAGCTTCAGCCTTTTTAACCCGAGCAAGTTCTTCTGCATGAACTTTACGTGTAAATTCCATATCTGCAGCGAACTTAGCAATCAACTCTTCTTGAGCTTTCTTAGATGCTTCTTCACTTTGAGCTCGTCTAAGTAACTCTTGGCGAAGTTCATCCATTTCTCTCTTGTGATTATCCACATGTTTATCCAACATTTCGGCCATCACCAATGCTGCCATTGCAGACGTTGCAGAGCTGCTCTGGGTTGATGGAATAGGCTCGGTTGTAACTGCGGTACTAAGGATGGGGTTTATTGGTGGTGGAAGAAATGGTGTTGAAACCGGTCTGGTTGGTACGGGTTGAGTTGGTTGAAGTTGAGTTGCTAAAGGTTGAGTAGACTCTTTTTCAATACTAGCTGAAACAGGGGGGGTGGATGTCTCCTTCGAAGTAGAATACTTTTCAGGTGATCCAAACTCAAACACATCATCTGGTTCCACGTACTCTTCTTCAACATTTACCCGTGCACCCGAACCACTACCTCCAGTGTCTTTCCTACTCCTTTCCATAGCTATCTTCATCGCTTTTCTCTCAGTCTTGTTAAGAGCAGGATCATCAATATCTTCTTCATCATGGAGAACTAACTCATCTGCCGTACCCTTTCCCTTCTTAACTGCCATCTTCTTCTTTTTGGCTTTGGGTTCAGGTAAATCTGTTTGCTTCCGTTTACCTTTGCTCTTAACCGTGGTGGAAGAGTCTTCACCTGCTAGAATGCTTGCTCGTTGATTCTCAATTTCGGTTAGCAAGTTCTTGTAATCATCAGATGCTATAATCTCATCGGTCAAAAGATGACCGGGAATGGGACCAGGAATAACCGTATTCGAATGAGTCTCCTGCCTTAAGTCTACCAAATCATCATCATCCATCGCGTGGTGACGACTACCTGCACACTTATTAATGGATGCATCGTGTTCCATAAAGTAATGTATGATCAGCTTAATGAACCTAGGGTACTGGTAACTTTTAACCTTACCCTTTGTGTTTGTGAAGAGTTGAAAAGTAAACTCCTCCCACAGCAGTGATGCATAATCAATACCCATACCTTTAAACATACCATAAAACATCTTGATGATTGGTGGACGAACAACATCGAACCCAGTTGTTTTGGGTGTTAAACATCGGCTTAGAATCCCCAAAATAGCTTTCCATGGTTGACCAACTTTGGCAGTAGTAAACTCAGACGGGGTTCGTATGTCAAGACATCCAATGGCAGTGAACATCTCCATGATCTGGTCCTTAGTCGGGTTGGCTGAGTATGATAGACCTTTGAGTGTCGGTCGAAATCCAAAGATCTTCCTAAAGTCTGACACAGTAAGCGTCTGCTGCTTGTTGTCCAAGGAAAAAGTGATTTTGTTCGACGTCCTCTCTTTGGTAGCCCAGAACTCGTAAAGGTATTCATAGGGCACTGAAGCACTTCTCCTTAGCGCATGCTTGAGATGAGATTTATCAAGCATGGCTGTACCTACCTTAAATCCATTATGGGTAGAGTGAGATACCTCCTTCAAACGGAAGTTGTTTGGAATAAACTTTAGAGTCTTGGCTTCAGCAATGGTGGCGGCTCTGGTGTCTTGTATTTGTTGTACGGTAGGGTTAGTCATCGTCTCTGCTTAAGATAAAACACAAAGGTTGATACATACAAGTATGAATATCATTATGACTTTAAACCTAAGCATTGTACATATGACATAATCCCTTAAGCTTTGAAACCATTCAAACATCTTCTATACAGAATAATCATTCAATTCGGAATAATAGGTCTATGCTGAATATAAATCCTATGCGGAACATAAGGCCTATTCGGAACATATAGCCTATGCGGAACAACATCCCTATTCTGAATAAAAAGGCTATTCGGAACATTTATCCTATGCGGAATAAAATCCCTATTCTGAATAAAATGTCTATTCGGAACATTGGGCCTATGCGGAATAAAACCCTATTCGGAACATTGGGCCTATGCGGAATAAATTCTCTATTCTGAATATTGGGCCTATGCGGAATAAAATCCTATTCGGAACATTTGGCCTATGCGGAATAAATACTCTATTCGGAAAGAACAGTCTATGCGGAATAAATTCTCTATTCGGAAAGAACAGTCTATGCGGAATAAAAATCCTATTCGGAAAGACTTGGCCTATGCGGAATATTCAGTCTATTCGGAAAAAGTTCTCTATGCGGAATATTCATTCTATTCGGAAAGATTTTGGCCTATGCGGAATATTCAGTTCTATTCGGAAAAAATTTCTCTATGCGGAATATTCATTCTATTCGGAAAGATTTGGCCTATGCGGAAAGATCATTCTATTCGGAAAAACTTCTCCTATGCGGAAAGACCTCCTATTCGGAATGTTTTTCAACACTTATATATTTTCTAATTTAAGCACGAAATCCGTTTGAATCAAGTGATCTAAAGGCCAAAGCAGTTCAATTTGTTCTATTCCGAATGCAACCCAGGCGAAACCCCCAATTTAATTAACCCTAATTGAAGCAAAAACTGATTTCGATTGTTTTCAATTAAAAAAAGTTAATTAACTTGTTTTGCATGAAAGATTAATCCGATTGAATACCTTTTGAAGATCTTGAACAAGAAGATTACTGAATTGATTCGTGTTTGTTTGATTTCGTGAGTGTTTGTGTGTTTATTTGTTAATGGCGGCAAAGAGATAGAGGAACAGTGAGATGAGAGAAAGAAGAAAAACGGGGGGGATGATTGACTAGGTCAAATTTTTTAGCAAGTTTGAAACATAGTCACATTTAACCCCTCACTTTTCTTTTCACTCCAATCAACATGCTTTTGTTTTTCCAAGTTTTAATACTTGTCATTTTGACCCTATCTTATGTTAAATTCCCGAGCCTTAGTGATTAACCTATCTTAACACACACACAAGTCTATTCATGACAAACTTATAAGCAACAACAAGACAAATGCCAAAGCAATCCAACCATTAACCATTAAGCTTTTTGAGTTTCCTTGAAAACTTTTGAAGATCTTTTTGATGTGAAAGATGATGTAACATTTTCTCCCCCTTAAACGATGACTCGTTTTCTATTTTAAAGAGCTGTAGTCATTGTTTAACGAGGCACATGATGATGAAAAACATTTCCCAATTGATATCTTGAAAAGTTTGATTCGTGGTGTGAATAAGATTTCTCTTATTTTAACAAATTAATGCACTGAGACGTACATTAATTCGTGTTAGACCAAGTTGTAAAGTAAACTTGATCCCTTTGCATGATTTGGCTTGTAAATCACGCCCGAGAAAATTAATTCCCGTTCTGAGCCAACGTTTTCCAAAGAAATACGTGACTTTAATATGAAAACCGGGTTGCAGTCAGAAATAACTACAAGCCATTATGGGCATGTTTTAAAAATGTACAACTTTTATACGGACTCTATTTATGGCACCGTGTCAATATTGATCGACATTTCTAAGGCCGTAAATATTACCGTACTAAAAGACATGCCCGATTTAAAACGAAAAATATTTTTGGTTTTTCTTGATTTTATAATTTTTATGGTTTTTGTAGGTTTTATATTTTTTATGGTTTTTCTTGGTTTTATATTTTTGTATTTTCTTTTTGTGGTTTATATATTTACTATAATATACATGATCACGAACAAAGGATACTCTGAATAGTTTACCACGACTATTCAGCTGATTCTTCTGCCAACTCTTTGAGAGTCGCTGGAGTGAATGATTTCATGCCAAGCTTGTCGATCAAAAACTCGATTCGTCCTCGATCTAAGGCTTTGGTGAACATATCCGCCAACTGGTACTCAGTAGTGACAAAATACAGCTCGATCACTCCGTTCTCCACCTGCTCCTTAATGAAATGGTAGCGAATGTCTATGTGCTTGGCCCGGGAGTGTTGAACATAGTTGCAGCAAAGGGCAATGGCGCTCTTGTTGTCACAATACATCGGGATTTTGTTGAATCCCAAACCGTAGTCAGTTAATTGTGATCTCATCCAAAGGACTTGAGCACAACAACCGGACATGGCGATGTATTCAGCCTCCGTGCTTGATATTGCAGCGCTTTTCTGCCTTTTTGAAGACCAACTGATCAATCTATCTCCAAGGAGTTGCACAGATCCAGAAGTGCTACGCCTCGTGTCTTGACATCCAGCATGATCGGCATCTGCGTATGATATTAAAGCAATAGAGGAATCTTTCGGATACCATAGACCACGATGAAGTGTTCCTTTTAGATACCGAAAGATCCTTTTCACAACATGTAGGTGCTTTTCGGTAGGCCGAGCCTGATACCGGGCACACATGCATATAGCAAATTACAAATCAGGCCTGCTAGCAGTCAGATATAGAAGGGTGCCGATCATCCCACGGTAAAGTTTGGGATCGACAATAGTCCCATTCCTATCTTCATCTAACTTGGATTTCTCCACCATTGGAGTGTCCACGGGGTCACAATTTTCAAAGTTATATTTCTTAAGAGATTCTAGAGCATATTTGGATTGATTAATAAAGATGCCTCTGGGATTTTGAGAAATCTGTAATCCTAAGAAAAATGAAATTTTTCCCATCATCGACATCTGAAAGCGTGTGGACATTATCTTCTCAAATCGGTTTGACAATTCTATGTTAGTGGCAGCAAATATTATATCATCAACATAAATTTGTACCAGAATCATGTCGTTGCCTTCTTTGAGAGTGAATAGAGTGGGGTCCACTTTGCCTTTGGAGAAGCCTTCCGAAATGAGATATGTTGACAGGAGATCATACCACGCGCGTGGAGCTTGTTTCAACCCATAGAGAGCCTTCTTAAGCTTGTACACATGATTAGGAAACTCCGTACTGACGAACCCATCCGGTTGACTAACATAAACTTCTTCCCTTAGTTCACCGTTCAAAAATGCCGTCTTCACATCCATTTGATAGACGATCATGTTCATATGAGCAGCAAACGCAAGGAATAGTCTAATCGCCTCCAATCTAGCCACAGGAGCAAAAGATTCCTCAAAGTCTATACCCAAGGCTTGTTTATATCCTCTAGCGACCAATCTAGCCTTATTCTTCAATACTGCACCCATCTCATCAAGTTTAACCTTATAAACCCATAACAAGGTAAGGATGTTCACCTTGTCAGGGAGAGGAACCAATTCCCATACTTCAAGTCGTTGGAATTCATTTAGTTCCTCCTGCATAGCTTCAATCCAAGATGTTTGAGTCATAGCTTGCTGCCAATTTTTAGGTTCAACTTCGGAGAGAAATGCATCAAAGTAGCAATAGAGTGCACTCTCTTGTAATTGATGGCGTGTAGAGACTGGTCGATCTAGATCTCCAATGACATTCCTAATTGGGTGATCTTTTGTCCATTTAGTGCTATAGTTTTCAATCCTAGGTGGTCTGGAGTGAACAATAGAAGGAGCTTCTTCTGAGGTAGACGCGGCTGAAGGGTTTTCAGGGATCGCTACACCAAAGAAAGGAAGCTCTTGCAAGTGAGCATATTCCAAGTCGTGATCAGTAGAATCCTCTTCCACATCATTAGGCTCAAGTAGGGGTGATGATTCAGGTGTAGTTTGAGAATCACTTGGTGAAGGTGCATCCGGTTCAATGTGAATTGTAGATGCATTAGATAAAGGTTCATTAGCTTGAGCAACCACTTCAGGTATTGGAGCAATTACTACAGGTGCTGGAACTTCATCAGTCGAGGGATCGAAGAATTCATCAAACAACGGTTGAAACAGTTTATCCCACTCGGGCCTTGATGGTGGTAAAAATGATGTAGAAGTAGGATTATTGGGAACTAATCCAGAACTAATAGCACCGGTTCCCATCTCATGAAGCGCGGGTTCAGAGCTGTGTTGCTCAGAAGCCATCGCTGTCAGCTCATCGAAATCTGCGTCCATAGTTTCTACAATCTTGCCAAGACGACGGTTATAGATTCGGTATGCTCTCTTGGACGGTGAGTAACCAATGAAAATACCTATATCGGCTTTCGGTTGAAGCTTACCCAAGTTCTCACTATTGATGTTTGGATAACAAAGAGCACCAAACACATGGAAAAATGAAATATCGGGTTTTCGGTCATGTAGAAGCTCATAAGGTGTTTTTCCATGGCGTTTCCGAATGATAGAACGGTTTTGGGTGAAACATGCAGTAGATATAGCCTCTGCCCACAAGAACAATGGAGCGTTCGCGTAAATAAGCATGGTCCTAGCAGCTTCCATAAGTGTACGATTCCGTCTTTCAACGACACCGTTTTGTTGTGGATTACGTGCAGCGGATGTTTCATGTGAGATACCAACTCCTTCATAATAATCACGAAGAGTCTGGTTGACGAACTCTGTACCATTGTCTGTACGAATACGGCGGACAGTAGTATTCAAACGTACCTGAATGAATTTCAGAAAAGTGATGATAGCCTTCGGTGCTTCATCCTTTGTACGTAGAAATCTAACCCATGTAAACCTGGAAAAATCATCCACAATGACGAGAATGAATTTCTTACCGCTCACACTTTCAGTTCTCATTGGTCCACAAAGATCCATATGCAAAAGATGAAGTTTTTCTTGATTGGTGTCTTCAGCTTTGGGCTTGTAAGATTTCTTGGTGCTTTTCCCCCTTGAACACGCGGAACATAAATGGTCCTTGTGAAATTTAAGCTTTGGAAGACCACGAACTAATTCGTTTTTAGCCAGATGATTAATAGCATCAAAGTTAAGATGAGATAATCTGCGATGCCATAACCATGACTTGGTCTTAGATGCTTTAGAGAGAAGACATACTGGAGAGGCGGCCATCATGTCTTGTAGAGACAACGTATAAAGATTTGCACCACGAGATCCCTTCAACAAATCTTTTCCTTCCAAGTTGCGGATGAAACAAGTGTGTTGTCGAAAAGCAACCTCTAGGTTGGAATCACAAAACTGTCCTACTGAGAATAAGTTATGACCAAGACCTTCTACATAGTATACCCTAGAAATCGTCACGTTTCCAATCTGATATTCACCATACCCCATAATCTTTGCTATATGATCATTCCCGAATTTAACCGTACCAAGAAACTTGCTGACGAAATTTCGGAGCATCGAGCGATTTCCGGTCATATGTTTTGAACAACCGGAGTCCAAATACCACAGGATGATTTGGACCACCTGAAAATATCACCACACGAAGACAATGTAGAGGTATCGGAATCTGAGTGTTCCTTGTTATTAGCAGGTACAGATTTAATAATCTTAGATTTGCTAACTCTAGGTTTCTTAGATTTCCTAGCCTTTTTCTTCCTAATTGGTGGTGTAGATTCTAGTTGGCTTAAATCCTGAGGTATTTCTTCACTGATAGGCACTATAGTGGGGGCTGACCTAATTAAAGGGCGCTGTTTCCATACTTGAGTGCGAGAGTTCCTAACTAAAGGACGCTCAGACCTAACCTCAATGGATGCATTCCTAGTTAAAGGGCACATTTTTCCATCTAATGTAAAGGTCCTACCAGTGGGACGCCATTGCCAGCCAACTTGGGCACGAGTTCTACCCGTTGACTTCCATTCAAGACCATTCTTAATAGCATTCATTTCATTCACGTGATCAATCAGACACAAATCATGACGCTGGGAAAACATACATTCATTACAATTCCAACAATTCAAATCAGAATTCACGAATGGTTTAGGCTGCTGCACAGGCGCAGAGCTTTTAGTCTTAACATGATTCTTTTTATTTAAAACTGAACTAGCATTCCTATTGTGAACTTCTACTTTCTTCTTTTTGGCACTACTAGTGGAGGGCTTGATCTTATCTTTCTTGAGTGGCGATCCTTTAGCCTTAGTAGTCTCTTTTAATCCTGTAGAAGGCAAAGTGGGAATATTAGCAACAGATTTTAAAGGTGCCTTACTTGATTGTGCCAATGACGGTTTTGCTCCTGGAGTCTTATTAAATGGAGTTACAGCAATGGGCCTATTATTAAGTAGTGCAGAACCTGGTGTACCTATGTATTGCAAATATGCCAAGCAATATTGAACTCGCTTAATATATTCATGAGCCGAATAATAGTCGCTACTTGAGGGATCTAAGGCATAAAGATCGTCTAAAATATCCCTAAGAAGATCGACATGCTTAATGGCATTCCTCATATAATCATCATAGGTAACTGGGTTTCTCTTATGAAGCGGGTTCTTATAAAGCACTACTGACTTGGTTGTTGGAGCACTAGTGGACGGTGCAGAGTCGGTAGCTAAGTTATCAACAACTTCTTGTCGGGTGAGAAGAAGTGTCTCCTTTAACTCAGCCAAAACCATATTTTTGTCAATGAGCAGGATGTTCAAATCAGAGATTTCCTCGCATTTTTGGTTCAGTTGTTCAACATAAGATTGTTGCTGTGCCGCATTAAAAGCGAAGCGTTCTTCTAGTGAACCATAAAGAGCGGATAGTCCTTGTCTTGTCCGATCCATCTCCCCTAGAACAGACGAAAGTCTAATTTCTAAGACCTGGTTTTTAGACTCTGCAGCCTCTAGTTCCATTTTTAATGTTTCATTTGATGACACATCTCTCTTCAATCTCATTATCTATTCCTCTAATGTCTTAACAATTGCAATCATCTTGTCACTTGTCTCAACACCGTTTTCACAACCATTTGATATCAAAAGATTCTCATTTTGAGTTTGTTGTTTTAATTCTAAAGATATACAATGTTGTTCTAGTTGATTAAAGCGTTTTGAAAGTAAATTGTAAGAATCTTGTAGCTTTAAAAACTCAGCGTTAGATTCGTGACAAGAATGATTATCTACCTCATTTACAGTATCAGCAACATTTACAGAGAGATCACAAACATCATCACAAATATCATTACAAATATTCACAGCATCACAATTAATCATAGCAGATGTAAGCTCATTCGAATAATTAACATTTACAGTCGTAAGCACATCACACGAGATTACTGCAGACAAGAATCGGTCATATTCGGTTAAAATCTTTTCTTTTTCAATTAGTTGTAGTTCGTAAGCGGTGTCCATTTCATAAAACACTTTTTGAACTTCACCAATTTCAAACACAAGATTTTCCTTAAGAGAAGCAAAACTTCCTTTTAGACTTTCGACAAATGGATTGATCTCAGTTTTAAACACCTCGTTCATGTGTTCGAAAGCCCATTCTCCGGCGTTTAGGCCATTTGAAGTCGTACAATCCAAAATGACCTTGTCAAAATTAGTAAAGTATTGATTAATCTCTTGCAAGTTTAACCATACAGTGCTAACCGGTGGAAGATCCTTTGGAATTTCCTTAGGACCTTCCATGTTGACAAGTGTAGGAAATGTACTAGGGCTTTCTTCATTCAACATGTAGGTTGGTGCGGTAATGAGATCTTTGTCCATATGGAAGCGAATTCTAAAATCCGTTTTAGCAATCTCCTTATTCAATTTAAAATAATCACACTCGGGATACTTTGCAGAATTGTATGACCGATCCTCATCAACTAGATCCTTACTTGTTCGATCATCAGGAAAAACAAACGGGTCTAAGGCCAAACCTAATTGAGTTGCATTATAAAGTCTAGGACTATGTCTTAAAGCTTGTTTTGCATACCGTGGATTAGGGGGAAGGCCTTTTTGACGTGATAAGTTAAATTCTCTAAATGAAGCATCAAATAAGTACACTAGTTGAGAAGCAGAGTATTGTCTTAAGAGCAAGTAATCTAGACTTCTAATCTTATTAGTAGCATTAATCTCCATTTCATTCTTCTTAGACTCGAGTGACTCAAAATCTGTTTGAAGTTTTTGAAAATTAGTGACCACTAACTCCTTTTCGCTAAGTTCTTTAGAAAGATTTGCTCTTAATGTTTCGATTTCTTGCAAGTGACCCATTTGTTTGTTTCTAAAATGATCATATTCGAGATTAGTTAGAACACTAGACGAAGGCACTAATTCCAAGGTTTGAACTTTCTCGTTGCTTAAGGTAAGCTCATCAGACAAATTCTTATTCTTAGCTAAGGTTTCTAAGAGTGCAGCATTCATTTGGCTAAGTAATGTAGCAGGAACCATGACCAAATCTTGTTGAGCAGGAGTAGGCGTTTGTGAAATGGGTCCCGGTTGTGATTCACTCAAAGTCTGGGGACTCACATTGATATTGCTATCATTGTTTGTCTCCTCATTTGAAAGACTCACCACCGAAGATTCATTCGAGTCGGCACTCTCTTGCACAACTTGATGTGGTTGAATACTAGCATCAGTGGTATTATCGGTGGTATTAATAAGTACCTCAGATCTCTTTTCTGGCCCTAAGCTGGAGATAGTTGCCATGAGAGCAGCCTTTGCAGATTGAAAGTCATCACAGTCTGAGTCATACGCATCAAGATCATCGGCTTGGTAAGCTGCATTTTATGTAGTGACAACGTCTTGTTCAGCAATCCCTGGATCAGCAAGAAATGCAAGCTCCTCTTCATCAAGTTCCCTTCCTTGTGCCTGAGCATTAACCAGATAGATCTTCTCTGCAAACCATTGTCCATCCCTTCTCCTCTTGGGTTTCTTACAATCCCTGGACATGTGACCCTCTTCCTTGCAATTGTAACATGTAATCATTCTCAACTTGCCCGTGGAATTAGCCCGTGGAGCAGGATTGACCATTGGTGCTTGATTGACCGTGCGAGCATTGGTAGTGGATGTGGTAGGTCTCCCCTGATATGGTTTAATAGGCTGAACCATTACCCTGCCATTCTCAATAGTAGCTTGTTGACGAGAATTGGATGAATTCCTCAACTGATTGTTGGTTGGAGCTGATCCTCTGTATCCTCGTTTGCTTAAATTACTTGTGAGATAAGCAGACATAGTAGTTAGCACTTCAACTGGGTCAGCTCCTTGTTGGAATACAGGAATGGGGACTTCCTCATCATCACAATACATTGCTTGGTCTTGATGAGCTGCATAATCACTAGAAGGAATACTCATTTGATCAGGGTAGCTTGTTGGATATGCTGCATTCTCTTGATAAGACGAATATGACTGCTGAGCATAAGGTGCAATATTTGCTTGATGAAGTTGTGAAGCATACTGTGGTGAAGGTGCATTGAACCGATATTGTTGCTGATGTGAGGTGGGTGGTTGCGGTAGAATCGAGTATTGGGGGAAGGTTGGCGTCATGTAAGGTGATGGATGATAGGCTTGATGTCCCAAAATATAAGGTGTGTTGTTGTGTGACAAGCTTGGTTGATTCGCCATCAAAGCTAAGGAATCTGGGTACATACCGCGAGGAGAACGGTGCATAATCACATGCTTCTCATGCTGCTGAAGAAAAGCATAGATTTGATCTAAGTTGCACTTATGCAAATCCCGGGTTAACTTCACATCGGTAATATACTCACCCCATTCAGCTTGAGGTAAAGTATTCAAGAACTTGGTGTTAACCTGGAATGGAGCAATCACGAGATTGTATACATTCAGATCATTCATTAGAGTGGTGAATCTGAAGTAATAATCGTGTAGTGTTTCCCTTGGGCTGTACGTGAATCTATCAAACAGATCATACAACTGACACTCCCTTTCCTGTTTGGTGAGAGACGTACCTTGTAGCAACATCTTTAGACGTTCCCATAAATCTTTGGCAACCGTATATTGACTAACCATACGATAAATATCATGCGGAAGAGCTTGGAGAAGTGTCTGTAGAGCCTTTTCATCAGCATCAGCAATGAGTTGTTGTGCCAGTGTGAGTTCTTCATATTTTCTTGGTCGAGACACGTTATTTGCCACAATGGTACCATAGTCGAGTGGACCATTCAAGATCGATTTGACCATAAGCCTTCCGTATGTTGGTTTGCCCTTCAAGTATTGCATCATACGGCCCTGCCATGCCTCAAACACCTCTTTAATAAGCATCGGTGGACGACTATCAGTCCCCGTTATAATTGAGATATCCGTAAGAGATGTCATCTGAGGCATTTATGAACTTGGATTCATTGTGATCACTTAAAAGACTCAAAGATTATCGGTTGATCGAGCAGTGAAGAAAGGTTGAGAATTTGTGTTGTGTTGGTTGTAATCAAGATTAAATCCACTAAAGATCGTCGAAAAAACTCAAATACCCCTTGAACTTGCTTATACGGAATAACCCTGAATCAGAATAAACCCTATTCGGAATAATACCTATTCGGAATAATCCTATGCTGAAAACCCTTATACTGAATAACCCTATGCGGAATAACCCTATTCTGAAAATGCCTTATTCGGAATAACCCCTATGCTGAATAACCCTAATGCGGAAAAACCCTTATGCGGAATATTTCTTCAATTCGGAATATCTGGCTATTTGGCTTATTCGGAAAACCTGCTATTCGGAATGATGGGCTATTCGGAATATTTCTCCTATTCGGAAAAATTTTGGCTATTCGGAAAAAATACTGGCTATTCGGAAAAATATTGGCTATTCGGAAAGTTTTTGGCGATTCGGAAAGTTTTTGGCTATTCGGAAAATATTGGCTATTCGGAAAGAATTGCTATTCGGAAAAATTCTGCTATTCGGAAAAATTGCTGCTATTCGGAAAAACCCTTCTATCCGGAAAGTCTATGCGGAAAATTCTGCTATTCTGAATATTGCTCCTATTCGGAATACCTATTCGGAATGTTCTGGAAATATGTTTCCGAGACTTAGAAAAACAGCTTTAAATCCGATTTTTGATCCAAAACCACAAAAAGTTTTATGATTTTTACCAAAATAAGCTAAACCCAATCCTTATCAATCAATCCCAATAACAAAAACACCAAAAACAACAAGATTCAAGATTGATTTTTTCTAAAGATCACTAATTGATTCAAAAACTAAAAAAGCAACACAATCCTTACCTTAAATCACCCCATAGCTCTTGATACCAAATGTAGAATATTGATAACCTATGAATCTATGAAGTGGGTTGATGTTTTCTAGTGAGAGAAACTAGAGAGAGAAAGTGAGAGAAAATGTGTATGATTTTATTAATATGAAAGTGAAATGTGAACAACAACCAACCCCTTTCCATGGTGGAAAGGGGTATTTATACTCCAAGCATAACATTGGGCTTGGGCCGGTCCATGACAAGCCCATGGACCGGTTCTTACTTAACTTAATAAGTAACATTTAACTAATTGTTAACTACGAGCTATTACAACATAAATCATATTGTGGAGTGACCGATACTTCTAATATACGTTAAAACGTATTTCTAACACATACCAATATGTGTTACCAAGAACTCAAATCTCTTTGCATCAAATGCCTTGGTTAATAAATCAGCTACATTGTTATCTGTATGAATTTTCAAGACCTGAATAAGCTTTTTTTCATAGGCATCCCTTATAAAGTGATATCTTGTCTCAATGTGCTTGGTCTTGGAGTGAAAGACTGGATTCTTGACAATGCAAATAGTACTTTCATTATCATTGTAGATCTTGGTGTTCATGAAGTTGAAACTATAGTCTAACAGCTGATTTTGAATCCAAAGTACTTGGCCACAACAATGAGCAGCAGCTACATATTCAGCTTCGGTTGTAGAAGTAGCAACAATAGTTTGCTTCTTACACTGCCATGATATGAGTCTTCTGCCTAGGAATTGACAACCTCCTGTTGTGGATTTCCTATCATGATTGGCTATATCATAATCACTATCTGAGTAAGCTTCCAAATCAAATGTTGATTCTCTAGGATACCATAATCCTAAATTAGGTCGACTTTTAGGATACTTAAAAATTCTTTTCACAGCATGTAGATGTGACACCTTTTGATTGACTTGGAACCTTGAATAGCCACACACAACAAACATAATATCTGGTCTTGAAGCTCTAAGATACATCAATGAACCAATCATTGACTTATATAGGTGAACTAGCTAAATGACCCATCAAATTGACGGGTTTTTCTTAGAAGAGGTGAAAATAGAGGTTTGTATATTACGTATATGAACCTGCCAGAAAAAACAAATGAGAGTGTAAGTTGTGAGAAAGCTCATTAACATTGTATTAATAAAATATACATGTAATCAAACAAATGTTAAATAACAAAAAAGAAACATAAAATTAATTTCTTTTAACGGATAAAATATCCTCTTATTTTGTTGCCTATCCTGGACATTAATGATTGCTCCATGAAGTTAGACAGGTAAAAGCTATACTAAACCAATGTACTTATTCAAATGTATCGACTTTAAACACATACAATTTAATTGCTAGGCTTTACCAATGAACTTTAATAATTTTTCGGTTTAATCAATATAATCGTAAAATAACAACATTACCTTTATCTTCTTTTACATAATTACATACAATACCATATCTCATATCTTAAAAATACCACAACCCCACAACTCCATCGAATCATCACCGTCCATAACAACAAACAATGCCACTGAATTACTTGGTTTAAATTCAATTAAAGATACTCATATTTGTCTAAATTCAATTAAATGTACTCAATTTTTTTTTTCAATTTAAGGTATCAATCATTTTCCTTGTTGCAATGTTGGGATAATTAGCGAATTTAAAGGCGACCTTTTACTTTCTTATTGCATCGTTAGTCCTTTATATTAACGACACTTTATAACAAACTCAAAATCCGTTGTTTTTATAATTTTAGACCATTATCTACCTTTTTCGTCTAATTTTTATCGTTCTCGGTAATAAACGGTAAAGAAACAAAAACGTTAAAAAACTGACGAGAAGTGTAAAAAATAGATGAAACTGGTAAAAATCATACGAAAAACGAAAAAAATGATGGAAAACTATAAAATAACCAATTTTGAGTTTATTAGAAAGTGTTTTCAATATAAAGAACTAACGATACAATTGTAAGTAAATGATCGTTAATAAATAACCATTAAATTTGTTAATTGTTCCAACATTGCAATGAGAAAAATGATTGATATTTTAAATTGAGAAAAAAATGTTGGATACCTTTAATTGAATTTAAACGTAAGATGAGTACCTTTTTATGCTATTTAACTTTTATTTAATGATCGATAAGCTACCAATCCAATTGAATCAATGTTTTTCTTGTCCGTATCATCAAATCACTACTGCGGCTAGTCAGCTAGACTGATTGACTGTCTTTTTTATTATTCTCTCAAGCTGTTGATGTTGGACTGACGTGTGTTGATGGAATCCTTGATTATTGCACAACTTTTAATTAAAAAGAAAAAAGACAAAGAGTATTTAGTCATCTAAAATGGTAATACAGTCATTTCACGGTCATATTGGTGAAAACGAAACAAATTTTGAAAGTTCATTGGTAAAGTCTAACGATTAAATTGTAAGTGTTTAAAATTTGTATATTTAAATAAGTACGTTGATATTGTATATGTTTTACCCCAGTTAGAACCTACTACGAATAACATTCTATTTTTTTGAAACAAAATCCAAATATACATATTGTTGGTTGTGTTGTGAAACAAAATAGGTGGTTAATATGCATTTGAATGATTGTTATGGTGCTTATTTTAAAATTATATGAAGAACCTTTACTAAAACTCAAGTAGCTTTAAATAAAATTTTACATCAATTCATATGTGATATAAGTATAAGATATTTTTTGAAAACTACATTACAAAAAAGTTTTCAAAAGAGACCGATTTACTAAAAAAATACACACGGAATATTTTCAAAATTTTACACCGATTCTTTTTTCGTAAAGTTGCACGTGCCCCTTGTGCCTGTCTCCGCTTATGCCCATGTGTTTATCTACTTACACTCCCTTCCATAACAACAACATACATTTTCGTACCCCATCATTGATGATTTAAAACTCACAAATTCGTGTAAAATCAAACACAACCTAATGCAAGCCCAATTCAGTGAACCATCCCAAAAGATTTTGGTTATCGTTTTGATCCATCCTGATGGACCTCCCACCAAAAACAAATTAAATAGTGACCTGCCGAATTCTGAATAACACTAAACAAAAGCAAAATGAGTTGCGTTAAAAAAACTAAAAATAAAACGGGTGACATGGGTCAGTTTATGACACAAAAAACCAAAAGTTGCCCAAAAAATTTGAATGCACGGAACTTATATCACTTAATATGAAAATGAAAAAAAGATTATTGTCAAAAGAGTAACCATGTTTTGTTAAGGTGTTTTAATTTCTTAGAAATACACTTAGATGACTTAATAACATGTTTGGTTCAACCATTTGTCTCGTTACCTTTTTAATTCAAAACATTAAATTTCTTGAATATAACCCATAGCATTTACAATGAATCAAGTCATAAAAACTTGATGTATTTAATGCCATAAATACCAAATTTATGCAATGAGTTAAGCTTTTACAAAAAAAATTTGGTGTATTGCAAGTCATTGTAAAAAGTTAGTTTAAAAAGTGTTTGGTAAATACCAAAATAGCTTTTTAGAATAATAAAAAGTCTTTGAAGGATTTTTCCATTGCTTATGCTCTTAGGCAAAAAGACTTGGAACCTTGAATAGGCAAAAAGACTTGGAACCTTATGGTATCACTTTTAGTTTTTGTTATTGTTTTCCTTTTCGTTTTTTCCATTGGTAGACTTAGACTTTTAGGATACTTAAAAATTCTTTTCACAGCATGTAGATGTGACACCTTTTGATTGACTTGGAACCTTGAATAGGCACACACAACAAACATAATATCTGGTCTTGAAGCTGTAAGATACATCAATGAACCAATCATTGACTTATATAGGTGAATATCAACATTTTCACCATGTTCATCTTTTGACAAAGATTTCTTAGCTTTAAAAGGTGTGCTTGTACTCCTTGTATCCATACATGAAAATTTATTTAAGACTTCAGCAACATATTTATCTTGGCTGATAAATATTCCATCCTTCCTCTGTTTGACTTGTAGTCCTAAAAAGAAGGTAAGTTCTCCCATAGAACTCATCTGAAATCTTCCTTTCATCAAAGCTTCAAACTCTTTACACCATGATTTCTTGGTTGAACCAAAAATAATGTCATCAACATAAACTTGAACTAGGATAATATCCTTAGCATTCTTTTTGATGAAGAGAGTTTTGTCAATGGTTCCTCTCCTATATCTATGTTCTAACAGAAAAGTGGATAAAGTTGCATACCAAGCCCTTGGAGCTTGATGTAGACCATAAAGTGATTTACTGACTTTGTAGACTCTATTAAGGAATTTAGGATCTACAAAACATGTAGGTTGTGAAACATATACCTCCTCAGAAATAGTACCATAAAGAAAGGCACTTTTCACATCTATTTGATAGACTATAAAACCCATATATGATGCAAAAGCAAAAAATAACCTAATGGCTTCTATTCTTGCCACTGGTACAAAAACCTCATCATAATCTATCCCTTCTTCCTATCTATAGCCTTGAGCAACAAGCCTTTCCTTGTTCCTCACAACAACACCTCTTTCATCCTTTTTTATTTTTGAAAACCTACCTAGTACTAATAACTCTTTTTCCAAAGGGAAGATCCACAAGAATCCAAACCTTTTGTAGTTCAAATTGTATTAATTCTTCTTGCATGGCATCTACCCAACTTTCTTCATCATGAGCTTGAGAAATGTTCTTAGGCTCTACTTATGATAAGAAACAAGCAAACAAACAATGTTAAGTATCCTTATGATTTGTTCTCTGCTATTGTTTGACATAGCTCACAAGTGCATGAGTTTTAGTATTAGCTTGAAGTTATCTTCTGGTTTACACAGCAGACTTTGGGTCTCCAATAATTTGAGCTGTAGGATGGTTGTTATTGACTTTATGAGTGGGAATAGAACTTACTGGAATTTCAGTTTCCAAATTATTGAAATCAGTTATTACACCCTGCTCATCATAGGAAACTTTAGAGAAGATTCCTTCATTTGGACTAGTATAAGCGTCTTCACTCTCCATTTCTTGCAAACTATCTTCTAATGAATCAATAGACTTTGCAGAATTTAGCTTAGTGGTACTTGTAGATGAGGTACTGCTAGGGTTAATATGTCCGGCTGAGTGTTGTGATTCCAAAGATTCTTCTCCTAAATGCTTATTAGCAGTTGTAGCATTCCTCTCTTGATCTTGAAGCCTCTGAAGCTCTTGTGAGGCTTGATCATTAATGGATGGCGTTGGTTGCTTTTGTTGGGGGCTGGCAACCATAGGAGAAACAATAGGCATACTGGGTACATAAATGTGAACATCATCATCCTGAGAATCTGATGAAGAGGGTCCTAGTTGAGTACCTAACTTTGTTGTACCAGTCTCCTCACCTGCATTGTTAGTTTGACAATCTTTTTGCATAGAATAGTAATCCATGGAGTTAGTTAAATAATCTAGATCAAACATCCAAGCATAACCTATTCCTGGGACATTGGGCTTATTTTATAAGAAATTAACATGGGCGTTTTCTTCAACTTTTCTAGATGCCAAGTTATAAACCCTATATGCTTTACATTGCAATGAATATCCTACTAGATATCCTGAATCAGATTTTCCATCAAACTTCCCCAAATGATCAAGAGTATTCAAAATAGACACATGACATCCAAAAGGTCTCAAATGACTTATGGTTGGCTTAACACCAGTCAAAAGTTCATAAGGTGTTTTGTTTTGAGGCTTGGTCACTAAGACTCTATTTAACACATAACATGCCGTATTGATTGCTTCTTCCCAAAAGGTATTTGGCAAAAGAGAATCAGCTAACATAGTCCTAGCAGCCTCAATTAGTGTCTTATTTTTCCTTTCAGCTACTCCACTTTGTTGTGGAGTCCTAGGATTGCTAAATTGTCTCTTGATTCCTTTAGACCTATAGAATTCATCAAATACAGCATTCTTAAATTCTATCCCATTATCTGTCCTAATGCTTATGAACTAAAGTGACAAAGTCCTTAAGTAATTCATTGGTTTCATTCTTATGTGCTATAAAGATAACCCAACTGAATCTACTATAATAATTAGTTATAACTAGGCAAATGGTCTTATGACTAATACTTCTAACAGAAACTGGGCCAAACAAATCCATATGCAAAAGTTGCAAAGGCTTAGTCACAGAATTGACAGTTTTGGTCTTACAAGAGGCTCTATGTTGTTTACCTTTTTGACAAGCAGTACATGTGAAATTATTTTGAAAAGATTTGTTAGGTAACCCTTTAACCAAATTTCCATTACCCAATCTATTAAGGTTCTTGAAATTCACATGACCTAACCTCATATGCCATAGATTAGACTCATCATTAGAAGCTTTAGCCAGCAAACATGTAATGCCACCTGTTGGAGTAATAGTATGAAGATTAAAGGTATACATATTTTCTTGCCTGGATACCATAAGCAGTACTTGAGATTCCTTTGGCATCTCAAAGTATTTGGAAAGCACCAAGCAGTCTGTATCTGTAAAGAGCACCTTGTTCTTTTTATCACACATTTGTGATACAGAAAAGAGATTGAATTTATTCAATTCTTTTACAAAGAACACATATTCAAACTCCAACTTCCCTGTATTACTTTTTCCTTTTCCTGTGATTCTACCTTTGCTACCACCAAAGGCTACTGGTCCACCTCTGAATTCTTCAAATTCAGCAAGAAAATATTTGTTCCCTGTCATGTGCCTTGAGCATCCACTATCTAGAATACCTTTATCTTTCAATTCATCAATTAGATGCCCCTGCACATACACAAAACTTATTAGTTTTTAACAGGGACCCACGCCACATTTGGCTCGAATCTTGTGGGACCTACATACTGAAGAGTTTGATAGGTAGTTTTCCAGTTAGACTACACACACACTCTTATACTTCATGGTTCTAGTTAAATAGTCAAAGACATAAGTGGGTTTATCGTCCTTGTACCTTTTTTACTTAAGTACTGTTTTAGCAGTACTTGCTTGAACACATGGTTTTTCTCCTTTAGGGACCCACATTTGCATTGGTTTGTTATTATATTTACTTCTAGGTGTTTTAGCTTTCTCAACTACACTCATAGAAGATTTGTGGGACATTTGTTTACCAGACTTTTGACTAGCGGTACTTGCTTCTAGTCTAGCAGTACTTGCAGTTCTAGACTTGCCGGTACTTGGCTTACCAAACTTCAAAGGTACTATACCTTGTTTCATAAGTAATGCTCTTGGAACAAAGTCTTTGTAGAGAGCGGGTGTTTGCCATTATTAACCTTATGAGGTTTATTTACCCTTTTAGCATGATCAAACTTAGGTTTTTCATCTTTAGATCCTATTTGCCTATTTACCTTTGCATTTTTCACATTACCTTTCTTTGTGACTTTTTGTGCAGCCTTCTGTTTTGCAATTTTATCTTCATGTAAAGTGCAATCTTTGATAAAGTGATTTAGACTACCACAAACATAACATCCTTTTCTTCTTAAAGAAGACCCAAAAGGTTGTTCTGACTAAGTTTTCTTAAAACCTAGCCCACCCCTCTTGGTATCATTATTATGTTTTGCATTATTATCCAATGCCTCACTAGGAGTTTTTACCTGCGTGGGAGCAGAACTAGTTGTAGACACTTGTCCTTCAAACACAAAGTTGCTCATTAAAGGTGGATAAATAATGTTTTTGGTCACAACAGATTTATCTTGGGTCAAGGTACTAGAGTTTGATTCTGAATCATTTGACTTAATATCAATAACAGCTTTTGACTCATCTAGCTCTATACCTATATCATTATTAGGGGGCATGAAAATTCCTGATAATGGTGGAGGAACTGCCTTCATTCCTTCAACATATCTATCATTTTCAGGAGTATCAACTGACTCATTAGAACTATCAAAAATCCCATCTGATAAGTCCTTGTCAGTTAAGGTTATCCCAGGTTGGTCCTCAATATAACCTTGGCATGTTTTATCATAATATCCCATTTGTGAATTAATCAGCTTACCCAATCCCTTAGAGGATTTTTGTCATTGATTAATCACTTCCCTTTCATTAAAAAGACTGGCTTTTAAAACTTCATTTTTTGCTGTTACTTTTATAAGTTGTTTTTCAAAAGCTTTAATTTCCACATCTTTTTCTCTCATTTGAAGAGTCAAAATTCTAATTTTCTCTTTATAGTTTTGTTGACCCTTTTTATACAAAACTATATTTTCCTCTAACTTAGCAACACCTTGTTTAAAAGCATTTGCTTCTACAGTACATGTGTTAACTTTTTGATACTGTTCATCAAGTTCTACTTTTAGACTATTAAATTTAAGAACACAATCTTTAGAAAAAGGATGCACCTCAGTATCTTCATGAGAGAGAGCCATCAAACCAAGCTCTTCTTCTTTCTCATCTTCATCCCAGTTCACCACTCTATCTACAGTTACCAATGCTTTAGTTCCTTTGGGACTCCTACTATCTCCTTTTAGAAAGATTTCAGAGATTCTTGGACTGGTTCTTGTTGGGAATAAAATGAGCCAAGACACTTAGACGCTGACAAGAGTTATATGGACGCTGATAAGAAGAAATCAAACGCTGAAAGATTAAGCATGGACAAGAAGTATCCAAGCGCAAACAAGAAGAAGTCCAAGCACTGATAGGAAAACTTAGTCAACACGTTTGTTATTTGAAGAAAAGATATACTCAAATATTATATTTTCTATATTTATCTTTTCCTAAAATAGTTGATAGGTTATCCATTGTACACGACTCCTTATGTTATAAAAGGAGGTCGTAGGGTTTATAGAATAGATACATTGTTATTTTGTATTCAACTTTCATTGTAATCAAGTTTGTTTCATCAATCAAAAGTGAAAGTTTGTTTTACTTGTTTTGCTTGTTCTTTATTCAAGTGTTAATTCCGCATAACACTTGAATTGTTCATACAACAACAAAGTTTCTCTAAGTGTTTAACTTGATTTAATCTCGTTAACACAAAGCTAATCGATCTAAGTTTGGGATCAACAAGTGGTATCAAAGCTTGTTGAGGAACTTTGATCTTGAAGAACAGTAAACCCTAAAAACACCGAAACCCTAAAAACCAGACAAGATGTCTACTCCAGATATGACCTCCTCTTCATCAAGTCACAACCTAAAAATCCCCATGCTAGAACCTGACAACTTTGAGCTATGAAAGTTCAATTTTGATTAATACCTTCAAATTCATGATCACACTCTCTGGGAAGTTATTGAATATGGAAACACATTCGATAAAGATGCTAAGATTGCTGCTGCTATTGGTTTAAGATCAGTTGAGGGTTCAACTGAAGAGGATCGAAAAGAAATACCTACGGATGGGAGAGCTGTCTCAATTGAGGATATTGCAAATAGAAGGAATGACATGAAAATTTTAAGCATTCTCAAACTCTCTTTGGGACCAAGCAATCAACACAAGTATAGAGGTTTTGAGTCTGCCAAAGAACTTTGGGAAGCTCTTCAAGTCAACTATGGTGGTAATGATGATACTGCCCTAGAAAAGAAGAAGAAACTTTTGCATGAGTATGATGTGTTCAAGGCTCTTCCCAATGAGAAGCTAAGTGAGGTAAGAAGCAGGCTTCTAGACATCACTAGCAAATTGTCCTTTATGGGAGTGGAGTATAATGATGCTGATATCATTACTACTTTCCTTAAAAGTCTTGGTGATGCATGGAAAATTGAAGCTAGGTCTATCATTAGTACCAATGCTCACAAGAGTTCTACTTGATGACGTCTACAATAAGCTAAAAATTGTAGAGAATGAAATCCTAATGGATCATAGAAGCAAATCTGCCTCTGGGAACATGGCTTTCATCTCACATAGTGAAGCTCAAGTTGGTAAGAGAGAATCATATGTGCATCCTGTTACTAGATCACCTTGTGTCAACGGTGGATCAACCTTTGTCAGCGCTTCACATTCATACACTGACAAATGCAATATTGACTCACCAAGGATTAAACCTGCTGGTATTGATCTAGATACAGTGTGTGCATACATTGCTGCATTGCCCAATGGGTCAGTGATTACATATGAGTACCTTGAGCAAATCAGTGAGGAGAATTTGGAAGAGATGGATATTAAATGGAATATGGCACTTGCAAGCATAAGGGCCAACATATGGAATAAGAGATTCAGAAAGAAGATGACCTTCAATGCTAAAGACACTGTTGGGTTTGATAAATCCAAGGTTGAGTGTTACAACTGACATAGGATGGGTCACTTTATGAGGGAACGCAGATCTCCAAGAAGACATGATCTTGGAAAGCCTTCAAGCCAAATCATCAAGGTTGAAGACACAAAGGCTATGGTCGCCATGCAAGACACTGAAGGTGTTGGATGGGACTGGAGCTTTTTGGCAAAGGATGTTGAAGAGAACAAGGCCTTGATTGCAGAGAAGGAAAAAGAAGAGCATGTTCACTTTGCTCTCATGGCACATTCTTCGTCTTCATCAGATAATGAGGTATATGATGATGCTTTCTGTAGTAAAGGTTGTCGTTTAAACACTGAAAAAATTAACAAAGAAATTTTAAAGTTAAAATCAGATGTTTTTGATGAAAAATGCAAGCTATCTAATTATCAAATGGCACTTGTTCAAACTGAAAAGACTGTAGAAGAATATAAGGAAATGGAATTTGACCTAAAAGATCAAATTAAAGTTTTGTCTCATGACCTCAAAGTTAGTGTCGAACTTAGGGACATACTGATGAGATCCAAAGGAGTAATACAAACTAAGTTAGATGAGGCCATTAAAGACAAAGAGAATGTAGGGCTTAAAATTCAAAAGTTTGATAAAGCCACTCAAACCCTAGAAAAATGTGTAAGTGAGCAAAGAGACTCTAGGGATATGTCGGGGATTGGGCTAAAAGAGTATTTTAATGTTCCACCACTTGCTGGAAACTTTCATGGTGTCCTGAGAAAGGATTTGTCTTGGACTGGTATTCCAAAACTCCAAGAAAAGAAATTCATTCCTCCACCAAGAGTTCTTACTCTAGTAGAGGATTATAAGCAGAAAGTGACTAACTTGGAACAATAGAAGAAAGCCAATCCTACATTGTTTGGTAAAGGTGGAATGCTTAGTGAGAGTCCACTTGAGTCTACACCCATAACTGTGACCAACCCTTCTACTGGAAAACCTGTTGACCTTGGCTCATCTAGTAATAGAAAACCTATTGTCAAGTATGCTAAAATGTATAGGAAACCTAGGTCACCACAAAGCCAAGCTAGTGTTAATGGGACAAGGTTCTTTCAATCTAGACCTAAGGTTATGTCTATAAAAGCTTGTTATATATGTGGGAGTTTTGCTCATTTGGCTTATAAATGTGTCAGTGCTTTAAAAGTCAACGCTGACAATAAGTCAACCATGGTCAAACCCAGACCTTTTGTCCAATCAAGTCCACAAGTTACTAGACCAGCTCCATTCTTTACTAAAGGGACTAATACTCATGGACAAAGGCCCTTTCAAAAGACCAATACATGGTCTAACAGACAATGGGTTCTTGTAGCAAACCCTAATTTTGGCGCTGATAAGTACAAATTCAGCGTTGACAAGAACAAATTTAACGCTGATAGGAATGTTTCCAACGTTGTTAGACCAGGTAATAACAAGTACTTGCAGCCAAAGGAAAAGGGGTCTAAAGCTTCATATAGTTTGACATGGAGACCCAAACAAGACCAAAACTCTAATTCCGATGGGATTTCTATGACCTGTAACAGATTTCAATATATTTCAAAGGTCATAACTAAACCAATTGGGGTCAACTAGGTGTTCAATCCTCAAAGGGATGAACAAGGGGTTGTTATAAGGACTAAATCTGTTCTTGTTGAACAACCAAATGAATCCAAGTCTGCTCAGGCTTGGGTTCCCAAAGAAAACTAATTTGTTTTCTTTATGTGCAGAGCATTCAAAAGCAGGTAAATGATTATGGATATTGGGACAGTGGATGCTCTAGACACATGACAGGGAAGGAATATTATTTGACTAACTTTACCCCCACTAAAGATGGTGACAAAGTGTACTTTGGAGGAGGATATGGTACAATTTCTGGCAAAGGCACTCTTATCACCAATAATCTGCGTTTTGAAAACATATTTCGGGTAAAAGAACTTGATTATAATTTGTTTAGTGTGTCACAAGTTTGTGACAATAATAATAAGGTTCTTTTCACTGATACTGAATGCTTGCTGTTAAGCAAAGACTTTAAGATGCCTAATGAGAAGTTTATTGACTATAGAACACCTAGTGTGAGAACCCGTATTTTTCCTGGTAATTAAAAACCATTTCTTTATTCGTAATTTTTATTTTTATCTTATTTTACATGCTATTCACTTATTACATACCTTGCTTACGTAAATCCCGGAAATTTCGAGAAATTTTAATTTATTTTATATTAATTATTTCTCTAATGATTTAATATAATTTATGGGAATTTTAGAAAATTTTATTTCTTTTCCATGTTTAACTTAAATCTAAATTTTTGATTTAAATACATTCTCGTGTATTTTATAAAGTTCTCGAACCGACGGAATGAGAACCGGCAACTTTTATACTTCGACTTGAAGAAGGCAAAATATTATTTTCAATAAATATTTCGTTTTTAGAATTTAACTTGCACCGAGTCGGATCGAGTAGAGTTTTTAAGAATTTAGACGGGCTAGAACTAGTTATATTACAATTGGGCTAAGTTTTATTCAAGATTAGGTTATTGGGCCAAAAAGCCCCAAATATTTTCTCTTGCTGGATATAACCAAAACAAAACACAGACAAAAAAATAAAAAATAAAATTCTTCCCTCTTCTTCTCCCTCTGTGGGACGAGTTTCACCAAAACACTACTATCATCATCTTCAATTTCTTGGTTATTGACTAGTTAAAGCACACCAAATTCAATCTTGGCAAACCCCTATCAATCCCTCATAATTATTTTTCACATGCACTTGAGTTTTATGAAATCATAAATTTTATAAGTTAAAGTTTTTGTATGTTTGATCAAGGGATTAAGCATGCATTGTGTTAATTAGTGTCAAGCCTTGTAGTATTGCTATAATAATTAGTGTGATTAGCTAGTTTATGGTGATTAGGTTTATTATTTTGATCATTCTTCTTGGATGAATTTTGATTTTGACCATTCATATTATAGAAATTTAGTTCCTTGATTAAGATTTATGTTAGTCATGAGTATTTTGATGTTTGGATTGAATTAGAGTTTATTTGGCATAGTAATTTTATACTCTAAATTCGGACATCAGGTTTGTGAGCCCAAAACTCACACATTTTCCCAATGTAGGCTGTGTTTTTATAGCTTAGATGGATTCATTGACCCTTTTACATGTTAGTAGCGAGTTGGATGGGCGATCAACTCATCCTAATGAAAAAGTTATGGCCAAAATAAGATTTTAGCTCAAATCTAAAAGTGTAGACTTGTTTAGTCTTTTACAGCACCTTAGGTCCCCTAAACTTGAAATTTCAGGTTGTGAGGACTTATTAGGACTTATAACTTAAATTTGGCCGCTGACCTTGCGTTAATAGCCATCACCAATTGAATTTTATGACTAAAACGGTGATCGCCAATTTTATAACCGATTTTCTAAAATTTTAACCTTTCTCTAAGATGGATTTTTTTTCCCATTTAGAAAACTGAGATAAATTCATATGTCTAGGAACGTCGGGTACGAAAATACCTTTCCGGCGGTATAAGGTTCATCGTCTATCTCTTTATAATGAAGAAATGGCGGGCATTTTTAGAAACTAGTCTAATAAGTAGCAACCGACCTAAACTAGCGTTTGGTTTAGCGCGTTTGATATGGGTATCGAGTGTTTAGCCATGATTTCTCACTTGAATCATTTGAGAAACTTATAAAGATGACTTTTGATGCAAAGGTTTAGTGTCCGTTAGTTACATCTAAGTTTTTGACACATAAGTGGGTATAGTTGACTAACTAGAAAATTTATAAAGTTTGCTGATATAGCTGCTGTCCTAGGTTTAAGTGTGTCGAAAAGGTGTTTTCAGCCTTCGGATAAACTACAAAGTTGTCCGGAATGATGTTTTTAGTCACCATCGCGGGAACGGAAGCTTTAAAGTGGGCATTTGACCCTCAAAAATGCAAAATACAGACTGTGATGTTTGACTTTTTCGTGCAGAATGCATTTTGGTTTTATTTTTAAAAAGGCATCTAGACTTCAAAACTTTTCTTGAAATTCACAGGATATTAACTTCATGATGTATATGACTTCTCTGGATTTTTTTGAATTTTTTCCAAGAGTCTAGATAGGATTTTTAGGCTTCGCGAAAAGGAGTTTTCTGCATTTTTTTACTAAGCGGGTAGATGACTAGTTCATTACCCGAACGCCCCTTAGGCAAACCTAAACCTTATGGAATGGACTTGAAATGATCAATACTGATACTTAGGATTTATAAAATCATAATTGAAGTGAAATTGAGGTTTAATGATTTGTTATCCGCCCCAAGTCGGAAAAGGCCAAAAGTTGACTATTTTCTATACGTTTAGTCAAAACTTATAAAAACGAGTTCTAAGCTATATAACTTGATGAAACAAGTTTGTATGACCATATTTTATTGTATTCCAGTAACTTACATATATTATTACAACTTTTCATTATTGAGTCATACTCGGGTCGTACTTTGACTTTTGTTGACTTTTTACGTATTAGATCGCGGTTAACGTATAATTGGCGTTATTAGGTTCCAAATTGTTTGAGAATCTTAGTCTAAGACATTTAGCTTTCATTTTAAGTATTTCTTACAGATTGTGAGCTTTATAGGTCATGTTTACTCTTAGACTCGGTTACTTGTGCAAGTTACTTATGTATCTCAATTTTTACGAAATATTTTGATTCAAGCGTTCTATACTTTTATAAAACAAATATCTAAGATCGTGATCACACTTGTAGGTCGCGGATAATTCTCAAAGTATTAATATTTCCTTTCTTCAGCCGGATCTCTATCTCGTCTCATTTTTTTTTCCTTTAAGGTGAGTTCATAGCCCCTTTTTCTTATATACTTTGTTACAAATTGCGGGGTGAGAATAACATGCGTGAAATACAATCATATAAAACTTTTAGTATGCTATCCGAGAACTGTATGCTTCCCTAGATTATACATTTACTTATTGCATTAGTACCTTAGTCAAAAAGCCCCTACATCATGAACCGTTAATTCACATTTTGCAAGCGCGAATGTTGTGGATGGATCCATCGGGATTAACAATCCCCGTCCCGATTACCTTGACGCACGTACATTTAATTATCTAAGTATTTTGACTAGATACTTACTAGGGGTAAAACATTTATGTTAAAGCTTCGGTGTCGTGAGCTATTGCCATAAATAAATATAAATGATTTTGTACGACGGTACTAAATCATATCATGTTACTAATTTATAAAAATTAATGTTTGTATTTCACATTACTACTTATTAAACCTATGAATTTCACTCATCTTTATGTTGACCTTTTTACATGTTATTTCTCAGGTAATGCTAATGCTTAATTTTGCTAAGGATGGGAGCCCGCAGGATAGCGACACCTTGAAGATTTCATGTCTTGTTGGTCTAATATTTTGTTAATATTGTAAAAAGTTGTCCATTTTGGTATCTACCCCCTTCAAATTTGGTTGCACTAAGACAATAAAAAAAATGTTTGGTACATCTTATAAAACTTATGATGTGTAATATCCGTGTCTGGGACCGTATGTAAAAAGAATAATTTTATCTAAATTCCGCAGCTTTTGAAGTAATTATAGTCTTATGATGTCATTTTTACTTCATTGTCATGTCATTCATTATAGCATGTTTTGGGATATCATGAAGTGGGACCCCCAAGTTGCCTACCTGTCCCGTGTCTGATTCTGGGGGTCTTACACCTAGGCATAAGGACATCTCCTATGTTAATCTTAATGGAATTAGGATGAACAACAATTTGTCATGTTTATATGCTAAAGCTTTAGTAGATGAAAGTAATCTATGACACAGAAGGTTAGGGCACATAAACTTTAAGAACATCAATAGACTTGTGAGACATGGCTTAGTTGATGGTTTGCCTGAAAAGGCTTTCCACAATGATCATTCTTGTGTTGCATGTCTTAAAGGCAAATAGCATAAAGTATCATTTAAGTCTAAACTTGTGCACTCTAGTTCTAAACCACTTCACTTGCTACATATGGACTTATTTGGCCCAACTAATATAGAAAGTTTGAATGGTAAATCCTATTGTTTTGTCATAACTGATGATTTTTCTAGATTCACTTGGACTTTCTTTTTGGCTTTAAAAAGTGAATCTGCTACAGTTTTGATTAACTTTATTACCCAAATTGAAAAGAAAACAGGGAATGAGATTAAGATACTTAAAAGTGATAATGGTGGTGAGTTTAGAAACCAATTGTTAGATGCCTTCTGTGTTAACAAAGGGATTACTAGGGAGTTTAGCATAGCTAGAACCCCACAGCAGAATAGGGTGGCTGAAAGGAAGAATAGAACACTCATAGAAGCAGCTAGGACAATGTTGGCTGATGCTCATTTTCCCATTGCTTTTTAGGCTGAGGCTGTAAATACTGCCTGCTATGTTCAGAATAGAGCTTTGGTCAACAAAATCCATAATAAGACACCTTATGAGCTATTTTGGAACAGTAAACCTAATATAGGTTTTCTTAAACCCTTTGGATGTCATGTAGTGATACTAGATACGAGTGATGCCTTAGGAAAGTTTAGTGCCAAAGGTGATGAAGGCTACTTTATGGGTTGTTCAGTGCAGAGCAAAGGATTTAGGGTTTACAATAAGAAAGAAAAATGTATACTTGAAAAGGTACATGTTAAGTTTTTAGAGAGTAAACCTAGTGATCCTGGGAGTGGACCTAATTGGTTCTTTGATCTAGAGCCTTTATCTAGAACCTTGAATTATATGCCTGTTACTAATCCAGACATTGTGAAAAAGGATTCAAATATTGTGGAAGAACCTATTGTTGAAATTACAGGTAAACAGGTTGACAAGGAAGAAGGATCACATGCAGTCAAATCAGACCACATACTTGAGTATGTTAATATCCCCATATGGACTGATGGATTTGCACAAGCTTCTGCTGCTGCTGGAAAGGAGAAGGAAGGTCCGCAAGAAAAACCAGTTGATGAAAACACGCATGAATCTTCAAGCACTGACAAAATCAAATCCGACGCTGACAGGTCAAATTCAGGCGTTGATGGCTCAAACGCTGACAATTCATTTGACCATTTATTCTCTTCCAACGCTTTTAAACAAGGTGAACCTTTCATAGTTCATGAAGAGATTCATTCTAGTGATGATGGAGGAGGATATGAAGATGATATTGGTAACATGGAGACTTAGATTGAAGACAACACACTCATTGAAGGAGGAACACTTACATCTACTATCAAAAATCATCCTCCTTCTCTAATCATTGGTGATGTTTTGTCTCATATTCAAACAAGAAGGTCTCATCAGACTCAAGGAGGTTTCATTGCCAATATCCACAAGAAGGTTGATGCCCCTCTTGTATAGGCATGCTTGTTTGCTTGTTTTCTGTCACAACAGGAACCCAAGAAGATTTTTGATGCTCTCAAAGAACCAAGTTGGGTGGAAGCAATGCAGGATGAGCTTCACCAGTTTGCTATTCAAGATGTTTGGGAGTTAGTAGATTGTCCAAGATATGGGTAATACCTTTTGGGACACGTTAGGTTCTTAGAAACAAGAAAGATGAAAGAGGAATTGTGGTCAGAAACAAGGCACGTTTAGTTGCTCAAGGCTATACACAAGAAGAAAGAATAGACTATGAAGAGTTTTTTGCACCTGTTGTAAGGATTGAAGCAATAAGGATTTTCCTAGCCTATGCTTCTTGCATGGGCTTCACAGTTTATTAAATGGATGTGAAGAGTGCTTTTCTTTATGGCACAATTGCAGAGGAGGTTTATGTAATGCAGCCTCCTGGTTTTGAAGATTCAGAACATCTAGACAAAGTGTATAGGGTGAAGAAAGCAATGTATGGACTTCATCAATCCCCAAGAGCATGGTATGGAACATTGTCCACCTATCTGGTGGAAAATAGATTTAAGAGGGGCACCATAGACTAGACTTTATTTACCAAGAAGACTGGTAAGGACTTTCTACTTTTTCAGGTCTATGTGGATGATATCATCTTTGGTTCATCAAGTCCAAAGATGAGTGAAGACTTTTCCAAGCTCATGACAGACAAGATCAAGATGAGTGCAATGGGAGAGATGAACTTCTTTCTAGGTTTACAAGTCCAACAGAAAGAAGATGGTATCTTTATCTCTCAAGACAAGTATGTAGCATAAATCTTGAAGAAGTTTGGCTTTTCTCCACATGAAAAACGGGCTAGCACACCCATGGATAGGGAACACCCTTGGGGAAAGACCGGAGATGGAAAAGAGGTGGATGTCAGGCATTATAGATTAATGATTGGATCATTGATGTATCTTACAGCTTCTAGACCTGACATCATGTTTGTTGTGTGTGCATGTGTACGCCATCAGGTGACTCCCAAACAGTGTCAACTTCATGCTGTCAAAAGGATCTTTAGATACCTTAGGTTCTATCCCACCTTGGGATTATGGTATCCAAAGGATTCTCCATTGGAGCTTATTAGTTATTTAGATAGTGATGATGGAGGTGACAAGTTTGATAGAAAATTCACAACTGGTGGATGCCAATTTCTTGGGAGCAGATTGATATCTTGGCAATGCAAGAAAAAAACAGTGGTGGCCAACTCTACAATTGAAGCAGAATATGTAGCCGCGGCTGCTTGTTTTGGACAAGTTCTATGGATTCAGAACCAACTGTTGGATTATGGGTATAATTTTATGCATACCAAGATATTTGTAGATAATAACAGTACATTATGCATTATTAAGAATCCTGTACATTATTCTAAAACAAAACACATAAAAATTAGACATTATTTTATAAGAGATTGTTTTGAAAAAGGTTTAATAGATCCAGATAGGGTAGACACAGAAGAGAATGTGGCTGATCTTTTAACTAAACCTTTTGATGTTGGGAGGTTCCAGTACTTGATAACAAGTATTGGAATGATCAGTCTCACCTAAATGTGTTTTTGAAGTCATTGTATTGTTTGTACAGGATGTGTACTGTTATTAGTCCTTGTACAAAATTAGGTTTTCCACTTTATTTTTCTAACACTAACAAAGGTTATTTTAACGCTGATAAGTGTTAAAATGAACGCTGACAGCAATATGTTAGTTTTGTGGTTTTTGATCTAATCATGCAGGCCTTATGAGCATTGTACAAATGGATACAGAGTTGCTTATGGATCTTTGGAGCTTACTAGGAGTGTGTTCAAGTTTATGGATGATGGTTGGAATGTTTACATTCCTATCTTGACATAAATTTTTATTGCATATTTTATTTTTGGCAACTTTGTATATCATAGTTTAAGGGGAGGTTTAGGAAACCTTTAGGATTTTTGGGTATTCTTATAATACTCTCATCACAATTCTAGATTGTGTCCACTGGTGAGTGCGAGTTAGTTTTCTAAATCGTGAGGCACTATAGCATGCAAAGTTGATATACTGTGCACGCTGCCAATACTTTTTGGCCTAGAATTGGATTTGGTCGGTTGGAAGACTTGGGTACATTTTTATTAGGCTTATCTGGGAAGTTACAAAGGGTTTATATGAGATAACTTCATTTTAAGAACTTCGGTTAGCAAGGGACACTTGAGGACAATTATGTCTATCTTGCTTAAGCAAGTGCGCATGATTGGACAGTGCTTGCCACCCTATAGTGATTTTCAGTCTATGAGTTATCTTTACTAGGATAAATTACTTTGTTAAGGTCCTTTTTCTTTTTAATTATTGTTATCTTTGGACGCTGACATTTTTCCTTCCAAACGCTGATGAGACCAATTTTAACGCTGACATGGCAAATTTCCAACACTGACAAGAATATAGCCGTTGGAAGCTGATACATTATTTTTTACCGTTGACAAACATTGGGTCCTACCCAGTTGTTATTTTTGACGAAAATATGGGTCGTAATTTTAGGAGTTGGTAACTTCTAATTAATGTTTGAGATAAGTTATATATTTTCAAGATTTTTATAATTACTTTTTGAATATAACTACCTCACGTTTTGACCAATCACATATTTTCACCTCTCCTATATATTTGGCTCATTTCTTTTAAATAGGGTAACTGCTTATTCTTGTCTAACTAGAATTTCTCAAACCTTCATCTTCCATAACTTTTATAACAGCTTTCTTACATCATCAATGACACCTAAGTTTAAACCTACATAACTAGAATTGGGGTTCAGGAGTCAACACAACATGGTAGCTTATTTGCAAGCTGATAATGCTCTGTTTCCCCAATATACTCAGATGGTTGAGTATTTGAATGCGTCCCCATTAAGGTATGCACTTTCACATACTCCTCTTATCCATGTCACACACATTAAACAGTTTTGGAACACTGTACGTTCTTCAACAGTTAATGAAGTGACTACATTGACTGTTATTGTCCATGGGGTTCCATGGGTGGTTACGGAAGCTTTGGTTCGCCAAGCTTTGAATCTTAATGATGCATATGGTACAACCACCCTACCCATTGCAGAGCTAGAGCAAGGACTCCAAGCCTTGGGTTATCCTTTGCCTGAAGAAGGCCATTTAAACAAATATACAAAACAGCAATTTCCCCCGGCTTGGAAGTACCTAATACATGTCATTCTTCAATGTTTGAGTCCCAAATGCTCTTCACACAATGAAATCAACCGATCAATTGGGAGTGCCATTGTGTGTCTTGCAACTGGGCAAAAGTATAACTTTTCAAAAATTATTTTTGATGGCATGTGTCATAATAAGGGTAACAAGATGACTCTTGCTTACCCTAGGTTTTTGCAAATGGTTTTTGATTTACAAGAATACTGCAATAGGGATCATAACGATTTTTATACACACCCTGTTCAAAAGAAAACAATTTTAGGGAAGATGAACACTGAACCTTATAGAGACCTACCTCTCACTCAAGCCATGCTTGTTGTTATTGAAGCAGCTGCAAACCCTCAACCTCACCCACAACCTCAACCAGACCCATTGCCTTAACAACCTCCATCACCCTAGCAAATGGAAATTGACCAAGAACATTTCCACGCTGACACTCCAAATGTTAGCGTTGATACTACAAATCTAAACACTGACACCCTTTTGCCACAAACCCCAACACCCCTTAACCTCCAAACAGACCCTCAATCCACTTGCTCTTCTACACCACCAGACTATAGGTTGGAAAAACACCAAAGGACTACTAGAGTGTTCTCCTCTAGTGGTCCTAGCCATGTAACAGAGAGAACCACCACCACAAGTGTGGTTGGTGACATGGGTGGGGCTGGGACTATTGGTTCTAGCTTAGATGCATGCCAAGACAGTCCTAACATCCTTAAGACCCCATCCATACCCCATGAATCCACTTTGGGAGGTCAAATTCTCATTCTAGAGGAGGGCAGATTGGAACCTTACACCCTTTTGGAATTAACGGCGGTCTGCATTAGCTTGTAAAAGCAAAATGCAGACCTTGTACAGGTTGTCAAGTCACAAGGCCTTGAACTCAAGCAATTGAGGGAGAGGATAGTTCTTTTGGAGGGTGCTAACACTAGGCGTAGGGAGGAGGATTCTTCCAAAGGGGAGGATGAACAGGTCTATATGAGTGACAAAGGCTCACAAGAAGGTACTTCTTTTGGTGATTCTTTGGGTATAGCTGAGGCTCTTACAGATTTAAAGAGGCAACCAGGTTTTGATGCTTCATTAGTTACTCCTACAAAGTTGTATTTTACTGAAATGATGAAGCAGTTCATAAAGTCAGCCATTGACAAGAGCAAATCAAGCGATGACGCTCATAGTTTGGACACTGAGAGACTTGTAGGCATAGTTGGTGTATCTCAACCATCAGCTATCATTAAGGATGTCTCTACACAGGTACCCTCAACTACTTTACCAACCATTAGAGCAAAGGACAAGGGTAAAGCAGTCTTGGTGGAAGTTAAGAAGCCAAAGAAGAATGAAGCCCAGATTAAGTTTGCTCAAGTTGTGGCTACATAACTGCAAGAAAAGGATTGGGCTACTACAGAGAAAGAAAAAGATGGTAGTGATGAAGAGAGCTCAGATTCTAGTGTTGTGATTAATGAAGATCCAAAGAGGCTAGAATATGGTGAGGAGTTGGCTAAGGAAAGACTTGAGGATTTGAAAATGCAAGTAGATTATGAAATGCCTGAAGTGGTGAGAATGTATTTTGCATGGGAAAATAAAGTTATAGAAAATCTAAACATGACAATTTCTGATCAAATTTGGGGTTTGGAGATTCTATTAAGAGTTCAATGAGATTGCAAGGTAATCTTGAAGTATAAGGCTAGCAAGGTTCTTTCACAGCTTAAGAGGGATAGAAGGGAGCTCTATTACATGATTCTCAGATGTCATCAAGGGGGTTGGACTTTCAAGAAATTGCAGAAATTATCCTTTGATGAATTAGAGTTTCGTGCCTATCCTATTTGGGCACGTGTTGAAGAGGAAAATACTATCAGACTCCTTTCTGATGAAAGAAAGGACGAAATGGAAGAAGAAATGCAGATCCAAAAGGCTTCAATTGCACCAAGGCCAGTGAAGAAGGGACTTCCTATTGAGTTCCCAGCTTTGGATAGAGTGAATCCTAGTGAAGCAGTTACTAGAAGGAGCATTAAGCTCTCACCATTGGAAGCTTCACATGTTGCAGAGGTATTACCTTTAGATTACAGAAACCCTATAGTTCACTATGAAGAAGATGCATGTGGGTTCTGGATGATCACCAGATATGGAAAGAAGGTACATACTTTTACTTCTTTCATCTCTTTGTTTGCAAGCCTGGATAGAGAAGAGTTGGTAGATCTTTGGGGATTGATGAAGGCCAAGTATGAGGCTGAAGGACCTACTTCAGTCAATTAAATAAAGATATGGACATCCTTCAAAAGGATGATTGAACCAGATGATGCAGATCTAATATGGTTGGATTTGGATGATATCAGTGGACTTCAATGGCGTCTACATTCAGCAGCTGGTGTTTACCATTTGAGTACTACAAAGTTTTTAGAATATCTTCTTGTGGATGTTGAATATCCTATGTCTAAGGAAGTTTTGAAGCAGATGGTGTCAACACAGTTGGAAATGGATTATACAAGTGATGTTGGCAAAGATTTAATTAGATTTATTTATTATCTAATTAACAAGTGATTTGTATTTGTAAGAATCCTCCTTGTACTTAGTTTTTATTCAGAAACTTGATTACTAGAGTAGATATCAAGTTTAGGGGAGGATTGTTGGGAATAAAATGAGCCAAGACACTTACACGCTGACAAGAGTTATTTGGACGCTGATAAGAAGAAATCAAGCGCTGATAGATTAAGCATGGACAAGAAGTATCCAAGCGCTGACAAGAAGAAGTCCAAGCACTGAAGGAAAACTTAGTCAACACGTTGGTTATTTGAAGAAAAGATATACTCAAATATTGTATTTTCTATATTTATCTTTTCCTAAAATAGTTGATAGGTTATCCATTGTACACGACTCCTTATGATATAAAAGGAGGTGGTAGGGTTTATAGAATAGATACATTATTATTCAGTATTCAACTTTCATTGTAATCAAGTTTGTTTCATCAATCAAAAGTGAAAGATTGTTGTACTTGTTTTGCTTCTTCTTTATTCAAGTGTTAATTCCACATAACACTTGAATCATTCATACAACAACAAAGTTTCTCTAAGTGTTTAACTTGATTTAATCCCGTTAACACAAAGCTAATCGATCTAACTTTGGGATCAACAGTTCTATAGCTGTTCTTGGACTTTTGACTGCTTCATCCAGCCTTATCCCTATTGCACTCCCTTTCAAAATGTCCATTCCTTCCATAGTTATAGCATGCAACTTTGGACTTGTCATATCCTAATGGTTCATTAGGGTCAATAGCCATCTTCCTTCTAGTCTTTTTGTAGAACCTATTAGATTTTACAAAGATCACAGCAGCTTGCCATTTGAGGTCCATCTCTTCAACATCAGCATCATCTATTTGGAACAATTCATTGAGAGTTAACCTTGTTCTTTTGTCTTGTCCAGCAAAGTATGAGAAGGAACATTGTCACTAAACAATGGTGAGGATCTTCCTTGTAAATTCTGAGATGTAATTGGACTGCCTTCAGTACCTTGAGAGTAAGTACTGCTTGTTAGTCCTCCAACGGTATTTTGGAAGTAAGTACCGTTACTTGATCCACTAGCGATATTTTGGACGTAAGTACCGCTGCTTGATCCACCAGCGGTATTTTGAGAGTAAAGACCGTTGTTTCCTTCTGACACAAAAGCCAAGTTAGACTTTGTTGTTGCTGTTGCTGCTTTTGTCACTTCAATGCCTTTAACATCCATCTCTTAAAGTCTAAGATTGTTATAGTGATGATCAAAAGGAGTTGTATCCAGATCATCTCTTGTGATGAAGTGCATATCCATTGCTTTCCATTCTTGTGGAACACTTCTTAAGAATTTTAGATTGACTTCTTCATTAGGAATTATTAGTCCATAAACTGCCAATTGAGTAAGCAACTTACTGAACCTTCCATAACCACTATGGATTTCTTCAGTACTGGAAATTGAGAAGTTATCAAATTCTTGTTCAAAAACAGTCTTCTTCATCTTCTTAGACTTGTCGTTGCCTCCAAATCTAAGTTTGATGGCATCCCACATAGCCTTTGCATCCTTGTAGAGATGAAAGCTAGGTAAGATATCTTCTGAAAGTGTCATAGCCAAAGCAGTTCTGGCCTTTCTTTCTCTGATCTCTGCGTGTAGATGTTCAGCAGTCATAGCAGGTAAAGCATAGCATGTACCATTAGGTAACCAATGCAACTTCTTAGGTGTATTCCCATTCTTGATAACCTGCCACAAAGTATGATCTGTGTGATTCAAGTAATGTTCCATCTGCATAGCCCATGTCTCATAGTTATCTCTTTTGATAACTGGGAGTTTGACAACAGAGAGTATGGGAAGAAGGTGTAGTTGTAGAAGTAACTACAACATCTATGGCTTGAACACCTTGTGGTGGTGAAGGATGCACAACTTGAGGTTATCCCTGTGGTATGGGATCGGGATCTGGAATTTCTTCCATGTGAGGGTCATCACCGGCTTGAGACATTGAATTTGGTGTGAGTGGGGATTTTAGGGATGTGTTCTTCTTATTCAGAGTTTCTCAACAAGCTCTGATACCACTTGTTGATCCCTTTGAATGGATCTATATTCTGCTAAGAATTAGTATAATAGTTTGCAATCAAACTAGAACACTTTAAGAACTCTTACTCAACTAAATAAGTTATGCGGAATCTAACTTATAAAGCAAAGAAAAACATAATTACTTTTAACTATTCGATTCTCTTATTAATCGACTTGAATGAGGTATAATAGACTCATTATACCTATGTTCCTTTTATAGAGTAAGGAACCCTAGAACCTTTAGAATATTCTATAAAGATAAGTATATCACACACGATATCTTATCAATATTCTAAACTATTAAGTATATCACATAAGATATACTCTAACTATAACTATGACATATCTTTTACAAAGATATATTCGTCCTAATCAATATAGCAGTACTTGTATTTACACTAACAATACTTGTTATGTACCGCGTTAACACTAACGATATTTGTCAACACTAACAGTACTTACACTTATACTAACGATACTTGACACATTACAAATTATTCCCAACACATAAAAGCAACAAGGTTATAATTATGAACTTATTCTGAATGTTGATCATGTTTTACATTATGTTTCTGTAATTTCTAATGCATTTTATGTTCAGGATTATGATGTTGCTTGGTGGGTTGATTTGGGTGCAACTAGTCATGTTTGCAAGGATCTGCGTTGGTTTCAAGTCTGTAAATCGATTGAAGATGGATCATTTATAAAGATGGGAAATGTTGCAATTGAACCAATCAAAGGAATAGGGCGTGTTTTATTAACTTCCACTTCTGGGAAAACTTTATGTTTAGATAATGTGTTGTATGTACCCGAAATTCGTAAGAATCTCGTTTTTGAAATTGTGTTGAATAAGTGTGGCTACAAACAGGTGTTGGAAAGTGACAAGTATATCTTGTCAAGACATGGTTCATTTGTTAGATTTGGTTATGTATGTAATGGTATGATCATATTAAATTTGAATTATCCTTTATTAAATGCTTATGCTTGTATGATTGCTTCTAGCCATAGTAATGATTTAAACAAATATGAATTGTAGCATGCTAGATTAGGACATGTTCATTACAGGAGAATGATAGATATGGATAAAATGAGTTTAATACCTGCTTTTGACATGACAAATAAAAGTTGTAAGACTTGTATGTTAACAAAGATTACTAGACAACCTTTTAAGGGTGTTAATCGTGAAAGCAAAGTATTAGAGATCATACATAGTGATTTGTGTGGTTTTCATGCCAATCCTTCACTAGGACATAATAAGTATGTTATTACTTTTATTGATGATACTTCTAGATATTGTTATGTCTATCTATTGCATGTTAAACATGAAGCTCTAGATAAAATTAAAATTTATAAACAAGAAGTAGAACTTCAAAGACAAGATTCAATAAAAGTATTTCGTACCGATCGAGGTGGTGAGTATTATGATCCAATTTATTTCCAATATACTGGTATAATACATCAAACCACGGCTCCTTACACACCACAACTGAATGGGGTGGTTGAAAGAAAGAATAGGACTTAAAGGAAATGGTGAATTCTATGTTGTCTTATTCAGGTCGAAGTGAAGGGTTTTGGGGTGAGGCAATGTTGACAGCCTGTTATATTTTGAATTAAACTCCAAACAAACATAGTAAATAAACTCATTATGAAATTCGGACCAAGAATGTAAAACCCGCATGCTTTTACCATGAATAGTACCCTTATGATCGTACGTACATGATTAGAACTTTCCTTATTTAACACGTTTACGTTTCACGAATATGAATTACAAGTATTACGTACGTGTTATTACACGATAAGTATTTATTACGTATTAAGACACGATAATTATTATCAACAATAATTATAATCACGAACATGAAAATCATGAACGTAAATAATCACGAACCTAATATTATGTATTTACATATAGTTATTACGATCATGAATAAACATATTTTACGACGCGAACGAATAATAATTAAATCACGTAAACACGACACGTTAACACGTAAATAATAGAACACGGGAAAAATCAACGGGTTTCCCATGTGGGGCCCACATAGGCGCGACATAGAACAAGGAGTGGGCCAAGCCCACTTTAAAATTTAACAAAAAGGGAAAAAGAAGGAAAGGGATTTTTCATATTACAGAATAATTAGAAAAATCAAAAAACCCTGCTCCTCCTTTTCTTCCTTGTAGCCGCCGCCTATACACCAGCATAAGGAGGTGTTTGTTGATCTTGGTTAATCCAATTTATTGCAAGGTTGTTCGTGTTAGTATTTTCCTTTTGATCCATGAATCGGTAATCCTCTTAAACCTTTTCTTTTAATTGTTTATTAGATCTAAGAACATGAAATCATGGGGTTATTAAAAACAAGTTAATAAACATCTAGATCTAATCAAGGGGTATTAAAAATACATGGTTTAAGGGGTGTTTGGTTCGGCTAGTGGGTAAACCGAGAGCAAGGGCTCTTGGTGGTTGTGTGATCACCACCAACCGAGACCACAAGGTCTCGGTTTGGTTTGTGAGGCTCGGCCGAGAGGAACCAAGGGACCCCGACACATGTCAGGGTTATCCTTGGTGGTTTAGGGGGTCTCGGCTGGAACACCACACGCACCACCGGTTAGGCCGATGGCGGTTGCCATGGTTAAGGGTGTAGATCCGGTTCAAGGGGTTCACGGACCGGTTCATGACATGTTTAGTTTTAAAACACGGGTTCGGGTCACGGTTTATTTTTGAAGATTAATTATTTATTTTTACAAGTTAAATAATTACAAGATTTATTAAATTAATTTAACATGCTATGTAATTAATTTAATTTGGACATGACTTAGGTTATATTATTATTATTAATAATACATGATTTTAACCTAAGTATTTTATTAGTTAATTTAGACTAAGAAATTAATTAATTATTAATACATGACTTGTAATTAATTAATTTTCATGACTTAGGTTATATTAATAATAAATATTAATACATGTTTTAACCTAAGTATTATTATCTTTTATTTAATTAAATCATATTATATTTAATTAAATCTTATAACCTATAGTTTATTTAATTTACATGTAATGATTAATAAATTATACTATATATCACATGACTTAGAATATTAATCAGTAAAACTTAAGCTTTTATATGATTATCTTAATAATCCAGCTTATTTCTATTTATAGAAACTTTCTATTTTTAGAAACTTATTTAATTAAGGCGGCGAATCTATTTATGGAAACTTTCTATTTTTAGAAACTTATTAATTAAGGCAGCTAATCTATTTATGGAAACTTTCTATTTTTGGAAACTTTCTTTTTTGGAAAATTTCTATTTTTGGAAACTTTCTATTTTAGGAAACCTGCTATTTTTAGAAAGTTACGTATTATTACACAACAAGTATAATAATACAAGAAATACAAGTAATACTTAATCAGAATAGACAGAATACATGATAAACACAGCATAATGTTAGAGTCAGTAAAACAAGACATGAACATCTAAAACAAGCTAAGACATGATATAAAACCAGTTACGTACTCAGTAATCAGATACTTATACATGTATATTATTTATGTAGCATTAGTGATATCGAAGTAGGACTCTCTTCTGTTCGTCTTCTTCGTTCACTGGACACAAGGTACGGATTCTCCGTCCTTTCAGTATGGACATTCTTCCTTATTAGGATTCCCCGTATGCAGCCAACTGTTTTCCTCAGTATATGTTTCATATGTTTTGATTGCTTATGTTTAATTAGATACCTAAAGCCATATACATGCATGACCAGTTTCACCTAGTTATGGAGGTACCATAACCATAACATTGGAGGCACCAGTGTTATGACTTCACCACAGCGGAGTGATAGCTCGTGGCGTCCCTTCAGCTTTTGGCCATATTATTATTATCATGTGGGGCGTATGGGTGCATCCTAAGTTACATGTTTTTATAGATTATCCAGGTGAATGTGGTGTGTGCCTTGCATCCTTCACAAGGAGATGATCCCTCCTACCCAAAAACTTATATTAATTAGAGGCAACCCCTCTAATTGCATGACGAGGTCACCCCTCCAAGTATTCATGCACGTTGATATTTCATGACCTATATTGGCTAATGTTAAACATGTTAAACAGTTTTTATAAGATAAACATAAGGCTTTTCAAACTATAAAACCAGTTTTACTAAGATATACCAGGTTATCCAGGACTTAGTCTTTTCCGCTGCTTTATGCTTATATGCTTATATTATTCATGCTATACTTGTATATCCGTGCACTGAGCGTTATGCTCAGCCGTTTTCCTTTCATGTTCTCAAAACAGCAGGTACTCAAGGACGCTCGTAGACTTTAAGCGTACGTGCATATGGATTAGAAGCTTCCTAGCCTTCATTACTTATTGCATTTCTTTATGCTTTTGATACTCATTTCCATGGACATTGTTTAGTCCTTTTCATTTACAGTACTTATGTTTGTGTGTGATGAGTTCTACTTTTGGGGTACCGATATTTGTTTCCGGTATTTCCTTTATGGTCATGTGATGTTTTAATACATTTATCCTTGTATGCTTTGATGACACGCCATAATCACGCGTGACATTCCATTTACCAAAATGGGGTGTTACAAAGAAGGTACCGAATTTGGCTTTTTAAAGGTTTGGGGCTGTAGAGCAGTCCTAAGGTTGACTCAACCCAAGATGAAAAATCTAGGTAAGAAAGGTATAGATTGTATATTCATGGGTATGTTGAGCATTCCAAGTGTTATAGGCATCATGTTATATAACCTAATGATTATGTGTCGATGAACTCTATAATAGAGTCAAGAGATGCTATATTTGATGAGAATGATTTACGTCTATACCTAGACCAAGAGGTGTGATTTAACCATCTTCAAGTAAGATAGCTGAAGATGAGATTGAAGGTACGGATGATGTACCTGGTCCATCGGTTCATAGGAAAAGCACTAGAACAAGAAAAGCCAAGTCTTTTGGTTCTGATTTTCAACTTTATTTAGTTGAAAGAACGAGAGATAAGACTGTATCTCTACGTGAATATTGTTGGTCCACGAATCTTGTGCACATAATGAATCTATGAAGAACCATGAAGAACATTTGCACAATTAAACCAATTGACTAACTAATAACACAAGCTTGTACTTTTCATCGTATGTATATATTATTAATAATGAATCAACAAATATACATGACTTGCCCGGTTGTTTGCGGAACAACAACCGGGCGATGAATGACAAACTAAACTCCCATGTTCATAGCTAGCTAAGCTTATGCAACAATGGGAGGATGAAACCCTAAACCACTAAAGTGTTACATGTTTGTTTCTGTGGGTGGGAATCATTGACTATTCTATTACAAAGACCACATATATATAGTGGGAGTGTGAAGCTTCCTTGAGAAGCTTTACTAAAGTACAAGTAACCACCTTGTACTTTGTTGTCTTCATCTTTTGCACCTTTGACAAAGTAAGCCTTCCTCTTGAACCTTTGTCTTCATTGCTAATAGACATGTGCCCACTAATACATAAGACACTTCTTCAGGTCTTTTTAACATCTTCAGGTCTTGTAATCAGTAATAGTCTTGAGGAGTTAGTAAGCTATTATGTCATCACTTACTAACTCCATCATCCTTGATTCTTTGCACACTTACTGAGATCCGCCTCAGCTAATGACGAGTCTATCTCGTAGACTCTAAAGAACTCTAAAGAATGACACACTGAACTTATAACATACGTAAGTTCAGTGACTAACACTACTTAGGATACTTTACATCCAAATCCTGTGCAAGGGACAAATCAGGCACTGAATTGACCCAACAATCTCCCCCTATTTGGATAGAAAAGTAGCCTAAGTTAAATAGCAGTAAGTGAGCATAAAGGCTTCTTCTTACCTGCTATGTTACAACAATGAATACCAAGAATAACTAGCTTTACTAGTTCAAGTCATCCGCTAACTTGTATCGTCTTGTACCTGTTGTAGTTGTTACTGAACTGCAATGTCTGATCTTGTACTTGAGAAACACTTGAACCCATTCCCTGATGCTTATATAGAACTCATAAAGGTAACTTCACTTTAGGTCATCAGTGAAGTATATTATATGCTTTGCCATAAAGACCATATGCTTCACCCTAGCATATATTAAAGTAGCATATTATATCAATGTAGATCACGAGTTCATTTACCTTCAATCAGAGAAGTATGGTCAATGGTTGATGCAGCAACCATAAAAGATCAGACAATGCAACTTGTTCAGCAACCCATCTTCAGTGACTTTGCTCAATCAGCCAAATGTAAATATTCTAAGTCCCTGAAGGTTATGTGTTGTGTATGATAGTATGTATGTAGCTTGAGTAAACTTGGTGTTTCTTCACATAAACACAAGTTTACCTCTGTCCTCGCTTCTCTCCCCCTCAAAATTTGCTAGGGAACCAAGCAAGTTTTGACCGGCTACATACTAGTACACAAGCATAGCGTGATGGTCTTCATCTCGCCTGAAATACAACTCCCCCTGAATTTCATCTCCTATCAACCACCTGATGTTATCAAACCCCTGTATAATAAATGTTTCATCAAACCACTGTACCACAACCTGGTCTCTCAAAAACTCTGTGGCTGTGGTTACAACGGGGTAGGGGAGGGTGACAACTGCTGGGGTGGGGAGGGGGGCTGTGAACATATCTTCTTTCTTTGTCTTGGTGTGAGAAAAAAATTCCTGAGTGACCAAGTCCTTCAACAGCTGAAGGCTCTGAAGATAGCAAGTTGATCAGCTGGTCATCTTGCCAGCGAATCCCTGTTAAACTGATTTTTTTTTTTTTTTTTGTGTTTTGTGTATGGTTTGGGTGGGTATAGGTTTGGTGGGTATATCACAGTTGCATGTGGATCACAGCGGCATCAATATCACAGCGGTGTGTATGTCTGTGGTTCTCTCCCCCTCAAAATATGCAGCTTTAGCAGCATCTTTTGACACGGGTTCGCTGTTGACAGGGTTTTGCTGTTGACAGGGTTTTAGTGTTGCTGGAAAGTTCACAGCTGCTGAAAGTTCACAACTGCTGGGTTCAGAGACTGAAGTTCAGCTTGTTGGGTTCATATGTGCAGCGACATGGGTTCACAGCTGTGTGAGGGTTCAGCGTCTTCAGTGACCTCTAGGGGTTTTTGACACCTGGGTTCATTTTCCTCAGGGATTCAGTCAGCTGACCAGGAGTTCAGATCATTGTTGATAGACAGGGGTCATCCTTTTAATTTAATGAGTTCGCTGTGCATAAGTTCTTTTCAGCGACCTGGGGTTCAGCGACCCTGAGGGTTCAGCGGCCCTGGGGGTTCAGCGGCCCTGGGGGTTCAGCGGCCCTGGGGGTTCAGCGGCCCTGGGGGTTCAGCGGCCCTGGGGGTTCAGCGTCCCTGGGGGTTCAGCGTCCCTGGGGGTTCAGCGTCCCTGGGGGTTCAGCGTCCCTGGGGGTTCAACGGCCCTGGGGGTTCAGCGGCCCTGGGGGTTCAAAATGCTGATGGCCTTTAACATTTGGACTGCTTCAAGAAATGGGCTTCAGTACTTGGTTTCGATGACCAGTTTCAACAATTTGAAGCTCCAATATATTACTGATTAACCAACTGATTATTCTTAATCAGTTCACCACACATCAACAGATATCCATTTGGGATATACTCATTATTTGTCTTCATCAGCAACGCCACTTAACGCTATCCAACTTTTCATTAAGCTGAGCAACCCAACCCCCTCGTCAGCTTCTTTTAATAAGACCCAAGTAAATTTAGCTGATCTTTATCCTTCAAAAAGAATTTAGCTGATCTTTTATCAGCTTTCTTTTCCAAACATATCAGGCCATGAACTTCTTACTCATATACTAATAATCTGATGAACCAAATTCAGCTGATTTTATCAGCTACCACTTAATTCACTATAGCCAATAGATTTATCAGGCGACATAGAGATTCACTGCCAAAATTCGGCCTGATTCTTTTGACAAGCACTCAATAACACAGCTCATCAACTGTAGTAACCATCAGCTTTCTTTTGAAAAACTGGATAACCAAATACTCCAACAGCTGTGGGTTCAAAACCTGAGTTGTGGGTCCAACATCTGTGTCTTTCTTGAAGCTGATGCACACAACACCCCTTTTTTTATATACTTCCATCATCTCAGCTATCTTTTTAGCTGATTAACCATAATCACAAACTTGATACACCTGATGAATGAAACACCCTGCCTGAAGTTCCACCCTTAAGCATATCAATAAAACGCCTGAGGTTTGGGTCTAGGTACTCAGCATATCGAATCAATCTCTTATTAATCAACCTTTTGTCCTACCACTGATGAATTATATCAGCTGGTGTTAGATAACGCCAGTTGAATAAACCACTCAATTTTTTATACACCAAATACATCAGCTCTCCAAACCCATCTAACTTCTTTATTCCGTTTCTTTTTAAAACGAGCAAAGAACAATCACTGATTTTTAATCAGTACCACTTAAGAAACTCGAATACCAACGAATCTGAATACCTACGAAACCATTATCCTTCGAAATCAACAAGTTGTCTTCATATCAAAAACCAAAAACCATGAATATATTATACGCCGACTTCAATAGTCTCACTGCTTCGATTAGCAAACAAAGGAAAATCGATTTACACTGAAGATTGAACCCATTCCAGTGGCTACATGAAATGATTCCGTGTTTTTTTTTTTTCGATTTAATTTGATGAAGATAAGATTTTGTGGTGACGATAATATGTGGGTTTGATGTTTATGATGAAGATGCTTTTGTTATAGATCCGGTAGGTATTGAGATGAGGGTGAGGGTGGGTTGAGATAGAAACAGAGAATGGAAAGAGGATACAGGATCCGGTTTGTTTGAGGTTGTGAGAGAGAGAAATAATAGAATGAGATGGTGATGTTAATGAATAAGAGGGTGGTGGTGGATACGAGATTTTTATTTTGGATCTTGTGTTGTTGTGAGATGCGAATGTGAGAAATAACGAGGGTGGGTATTTGGATCTGATTTATGTTGATTGAATTGGTGGGGATAAGATTTAGATAGATTGGGAAGAAAGAATGTGACGAAGGGATTAGGGGTAGAAAACGATGAAAGTGTCGGTGGTGGGTTTTGGTGAAGGTTTTTGGTTGGTTATTATTCTATCTGGGTCATCAGCAGTGTTCATCTCCCCCTCAAAAACTGCTACTGCTGTGCAGATTTTTTACCATACACTGCTGATTTTGACCAAGTAAAAAGTTATTAGCAGTCGTAATATGAACGGATCTGGATAGAGAAAATCTAACCCTCTCTGATACCAATTGTTGAGTGTCGGTGGTGGGTGTTTTATTGGTATGAGGATAAGGTTTGGTGGGTGTTTTGTTGCATAAGTCAATATCAGTGTTTATCTCTCCCTCAACAAACTGCTACTGTTATAGCAGTTTTTGAACCTACTGATGAAATTGACGATGCTAAAAAAAATGTTATTAGCAGCCATACGAACGGATCTGGATAGAGAAAATCCAACCCGCTCTGATACCACTTGTTGGTCCACGAATCTTGTGCACATAATGAATCTATGAAGAACCATGAAGAACATTTGCACAATTAAACCAATTGACTAACTAATAACACAAGCTTGTACTTTTCATCGTATGTATATATTATTAATAATGAATCAACAAATATACATGACTTGCCCGGTTGTTTGCGGAACAACAACCGGGCGATGAATGACAAACTAAACTCCCATGTTCATAGCTAGCTAAGCTTATGCAACAATGGGAGGATGAAACCCTAAACCACTAAAGTGTTACATGTTTGTTTCTGTGGGTGGGAATCATTGACTATTCTATTACAAAGACCACATATATATAGTGGGAGTGTGAAGCTTCCTTGAGAAGCTTTACTAAAGTACAAGTAACCACCTTGTACTTTGTTGTCTTCATCTTTTGCACCTTTGACAAAGTAAGCCTTCCTCTTGAACCTTTGTCTTCATTGCTAATAGACATGTGCCCACTAATACATAAGACACTTCTTCAGGTCTTCTTAACATCTTCAGGTCTTGTAATCAGTAATAGTCTTGAGGAGTTAGTAAGCTATTATGTCATCACTTACTAACTCCATCATCCTTGATTCTTTGCACACTTACTGAGATCCGCCTCAGCTAATGACGAGTCTATCTCGTAGACTCTAAAGAACTCTAAAGAATGACACACTGAACTTATAACATACGTAAGTTCAGTGACTAACACTACTTAGGATACTTTACATCCAAATCCTGTGCAAGGGACAAATCAGGCACTAAATTGACCCAACAAATATCCTTTCACTATTGAGGAGGATCCAAGGACCTTGAGTGATGCAATGGCTTCTATGGATGTTTCCTTCGGGAAAAAGCAATTCAAAGTGATATTGATTCCATCATGCATAATGATACTTGGGAATTAACTAAGTTACCTCCTGGATGCAAGACATTAGGATGTAAATGGATCCTAAAAAGGAAGATGAAAGTTAATGGAAGCATAGATAAATTTAAAGCCAGATTGGTGATCGGAGGCTTTAAACAAAAGGATGGAATTAACTTCTTTGATACTTATGCTCTTGTTTCCAGGATTTCTACTATTATATTGTTATTATCTCTTGCAGCATGATCTTGTTATTCACCAAATGGATGTGAAAACTGCATTCTTGAATGGCGATTTGGATGAGGAAATTTACATGAAACAACCTAAAGACTTTGTGATGCTTGGACATGAAAACAAGGTATGTAAATTGAAGAAATCATTGTATAGTCTAAAACAAGCACCAAAACAATGGCATCAAAAGTTTGATGATGTGGTGTTGTCTAATGGTTTTTCTTTAAACCAGTCTGACAGGTGTGTGTATAGCAGATTTGATGCTTCTGGTAAAGGAGTAATAATTTGCTTATATTTAGATGACATTTTGATCTTTAGCATTGATCAAGATCAAGTTGATAAGACAAAGGAATTTTTGTTATCTAAGTTTGATATGAAAGATCTGGGGGAGGCTGAGGTGATTCTTGGTATTCGAATCAAACAAGAAAATAATGGTATCTCGATTTCTCAATCTCATTATATTAAGAAGACATTAACAAAGTTCAACTTTTTTGATTGTACTCATCCTCATACTCTTGTAGATTCTACTCTGAAGTTGATACCTAATGAAGGAACTTCAGTATCTCAGCTAGAATACTCTACAGCTATTGGATGTCTTATGTATGCCATGATTAGCACTAAGCCGAATATAGCTTTTGATGTAAGACAACTTAGTAAGTACACTAGCAATCCTAGTGCTCTACATTGGCAAGCTCTGTCTCTAGTATTTCAGTATTTGAAAGGAACCATAGATTTTGGTTTGACGTATAGCCGTTACCCTTTTGTTATAGAGGGTTATTCAGATGCCAGTTGGATTAATAACATGGACGATCACTCGTCTATGAGTGGCTGGGTATTCCTTCTTGGAGGAGGTGCTATTTCTTGGGCTTCTAAGAAACAGACTTGTATTACAAGCTCAACAATGGAGTCTGAGTTTGTGGCTTTGGCTACAGCTGATAATGAAGTTGAGTGGCTAAGTAATTTGGTTTATGAAATTCCTTTGTAGCCTAAACTGATATCTACCATTTCTATCAGATGTGATAGTGCTGCTACCTTGGCTAAGGCTTATAGTCAAGTGAAAAATGGCAAGTCTAGACACTTAGGTGTTAGACATAGTATGATCCGTGAGCTTATTATGAATGGTGTGATATCTGTGGAGTTTGTAAAAACTTAGTTGAATTTAGCCTATCATCTAAGCAAAGGGTTAGTAAGAGATCTCGTACGCAAGGCGGCTATTGGGATGAATTTAAAGTCCACCTAATTAAATCCTTGTATCAAGATACCCAATTCCCATCTAACGTAATGTTTGATGTTGAATTCAATGTGTCAAGCTTGATATTTTTGGATTGGAACACATAATTACATCATCCCACGGTATGTTTTCTGAACTGCAAGATAAAGGAGGTTGAAATTATATTTCTTAATTATTTTTTGACAAATTGCATGTGCAGGTGCAAAAGTAAAAGATCACCTATATAAGCATGAAGTTTAGCTGCTTCAAGAAGCTCGTGACTTGGCTTTGATATGCTTATTCAAGGATAGGACATAAGCTAGTAAAATATAGTGTCAAGTAGAACATGTGAATGTGTAAACTGTTGTGTATATTATCTTCAGGTATTCACTATGAATAGAAAGAGTTCAATCCTTAGTGACACTCTAATATTTGAATATTTGGAATGCTAATATACTAATGTAAAATTCAATCATGTCAGATATTTCATTTATGCATCAGCTTGTTTGTGTTGTGATTTTGCTTTAATTTAATCAAGATTACACTTAAATAGGGGAGGATTGTTGGTGATTTTGTGTTACCAATATGATTTAAGTGTAATAGATTGACTTAGTTGACCAATGTGTAATCGTGATGAATGCTCATGAAGTCAGGGTTGTGCGGTTTGCACACTTGTATGACGTTATTGTGATTATCATATGAGGGCTTCGCCCCCGTACGACGGGGGTCCGGGGGCAGCGCCCCTGGTAGCAGGGTCCAAGGGGCAGCGCCCCTGGCTGGGGTCGAGCGGCAAATGAAATTCCCGTTAAATTATGGATTGTTCCTGTTATTTTTACTTATTGGACAATTAAAATAACTGCTATAGCAGTTAATCAGTTATAACTGTTATTCCACTTTTGGCCATAAAACACATATGTGGTTGTCTGGTTCTGTTCATAACAACAAAAACACGTTTACAGTTCGTAATCTGAGTTTTATCAGATTGAAGATTTTGATATAACCATCGAAACACTTTGATCTGAATTTGTGTGACATGACTCTCAGATTAATGTGATCCACCAAATTTCTAACATTACATAAAGTATTTGTTTATTATATAATTGGAAATATAGTTTTGTAATTTAATACTCAAAATTTATTTTTTAAATCTTTTAAGATTGAGAAAATAAAATCTAAAATGTATTATAAATAGTTCAGATTAACCATTTTGTTTAAATCCAATAATTAATTGCACTTGAATAAGCGTATAAGTATCAAAATGGGTGGGTTGGATCAATTCATAAGTCTACAAAGAAAAAAGTGATAGAATTCTCGTTATCTATGTCGTATAGCCGGCGAACCAAGGTTCAGCCAAAAGTGACGACAACCATGGTGTAGTGGTGAGTATGCGACGTTTTCTAATGATTTCACATAAGATCATCATATCGTTGCCACACCCATTCCATTAACAACATTTTTACGTGTCTTATAACGCATAATGATGCAAAATTCCATAATAAGTGTTGTTCGTGAAATTTCCTGCTATGGTCCAGATCGTAGATCCGGATGATGAGATCCTTCGGACTAGGTAGGCTTGTCCATCGGATATCCTGAAATCAAAGTAAACGCATTAGCCTCGTCTGGGTGCAAGAACCCAGACCAAGCTCTGGCGTGAGAGTAAGTAAAGTGACAAATGATCCGGAATGATTATAATAAATAATTATATTATATTAGGATAAAAGTCTTGTCAAACCTGAGTCCCTTTAGGGGTATTTATACTGCTCAAATCTCTTAAAATCTGGAGGGCCCAATGGGCTTTGGTCGGCGTCCTGTTGGTCCGAAGGGGACAACTTCCCTGAATTTGGGGGCGCTTGTCTGTTGACTTGTCTTTGACCTATGCTTTATCTTTTGGACCGATGATGGGCTCAATGGCTCAGTTATGGATTTCGGATTTGGGTCTCAGATTCGGGTCAGGTCAAACCGTTCAGACTTATACACGAACAAGTCCCCCCAAGTGTTGGTTTAATCGTTCTCCGGTACGGTTAAACTAATACTTCTAAAAATCCGCCTGGCTTGCTATTTCATGGATGGGCTCACCCATGGCTGAGCCCACTTTGCTCGTACAGCCCACTAAGGCCCAATTCCCTTGTTTACCTCGTGGATTGCTGCCACGTGTCCTCTCATAGCCTTGATTGCTGCCACGTGTACAATCACTTTATCTTCACGGCTTTCCAATTTCCAAACCACCCCTATAAATAGCCCCCCTTCGTCATTACTTACTGTGTGTTTTTCACTGTGGAAATTTTTACTTCTCTCTAAACCCCCGGACTTCTTTTGCTCTTCTGATATTTCACGTAAACTCTTTGCCTCTTTTGTTAATACCCTTTCGGATTTTCCATGAAAATAATGACAGACGATCAGCCTGGTCCGTCCGAATATCTTCCCAAGTTTGATATGCAGAAGTATACGTCCAATCTTTCGGATGAATATGTGGAATACTTAATTACCACTTAGAACATTCCCAGAAGCTTGCATCCCCGCACTCCTCCGGAGGGGATGACTATAGATCGGATTCCCTCTAACTTTATAGGTTTATATGAACAGTTTTTTAAGTTTTCCGGACTATGAGTCCCCTTCTCCACCTTCCTTTTGGCTGTAATAAAACTTTTTGGTGTACATATTTCCCAATTTGTGCCGTTAGGATTGAATAGGGTAATAATTTTTATAGTATATTACCGAAGCCTCTTGATCGAGCCTACCGTTACTCTCTTCCGTCTCTACAATAGGCTAAGTAGGCAAGGTCACTGGTTCTCTTTCGAGAAGCGTTCCGGAAAAACTGCTCGGAAACAAATTTTTAAGGATGTCTTACTTGTTTAAAATGTGGAAATGGGAATTCTTTTTTATAGACCGAAGAGCCATCCTGGACTATATGCCTTGAAGGCATGTGGATTCCCAGATAGATGATGTTATCCCTCAAGATGGGTATAGGGAAAAAGATGCTCGTTCCTTAGAAGAGGGGGTTGTGGTCTTAACCAACATTCTGGTTGGAGTTCTTTTCTTAGTCGTGCTGTCTTCTACTTGGGAGTGTCTGAAATACTTGCCTAGTTTCAAGGATTCGGAAGGGAATGGTACCCATCTCCCTTGTTTTACATATATATTTTTGTTTTGTCGTGCGTGTATTTGCCCTTTTCTTTTTACGTTGTTATCATAAAATCCTTTCTTGTTATTTGCAGCTATCGCCATGTCGGAATATCTTTGATTTCCTACTACCACCGCTGCTAAGATTGTTAGAGGTGAGAGACTCGCAGATGCTAATTGAATTAGTCCTCGAATCACCAACGCTCTCAAGGAAGGTGAGCGGTTGAGTTCTCCTACTCAGGAGCAAATAGCTGTCGAGAATGAGAGCGAAGCTGTCAAGGCTAACCGAGAAAAGAAGAGGCAAGCTGCTCTTCGTGCTACTGAGGGAAATAAGAAGAAGGAATCTGAAGAGGTAACTAAAAATACAAAAGATAAGAATACAAAAATGAGAAAGGTGGTGCATTCGGATTGCCTAAGGACAAACAGAAGAAGGTTGACAAAGCCGCTAGCGACTTACTCCGAAGCATGAAAAGGATGGCTATAGAGAAACCGGATACCTCATCCGGATACCATATCCGGACCTCAATCCAAGAGGAGTCGCATTAGTGTGGCTGATGAGACTGAAGATGGGGATTCTACGTCACATGATAAGATTATAAGTCCTAAACCTATTTGGTTCCTTGATCTAAAACTGCTTTCAACCAACCCTGTTGGTGCTTCGTCCACTCCTTCTGATAATAAAGAGTCGAAAGAGAACCCTTCTATCGAAAATACTGTTAAGCTGACTTCTGACTCCAAGAATACTGATGATGTCTCGACCAAGAACTTAGAAAATCCGAAAGAGAAGGTCCCCTCTCCTCTCTTTTCCCCTCTTTGACATGCTTATTTTGTCAGGGGAAGCACCAAGGGTGTATTCTCTCCGAAGAATGATGAACCTCCCAAGCATAGGGATGGGAAAGGTCAAGATCATCCTCACCACTTTAGTTCAAATCATAAGTTTCCTTTTCGCCCTTTTCCTTTTAATGTGTTTTATTGTCATTATTTTCTATCACACCCCTCTTTTTTATAATACTGACAGAAGTGTTTTCTGCTGATGAGGGTGTCTCCGGTACGAGAGCGAAATATGTTCCCGATTGGCTTATAAGTGCTAATAGTCGAGTTGAGACCCCTGCCGAATGCAAAGATTTAATGATGAACATGGTCCCTCCAGCTATGCAGCGAGAATTGAGCTCTTACCTTTCGTCCCTTGCCTTGGATAGGTGTTGGTTTCAACTTGCTCGGAGCACCATGGGGATGGTGGACTCCCTTCGGAGATTGGAGAAAGAGCATGAAGACCAAGATGTCCTTCGTGACAAATTTGAACAGTCTCAAACCCTCTTGAAGGCTTCGGAAGTAAAGTTGTTCGAATAACTCAAAATTAATTCCGAGCTTGCTTCTTATTTAAATACTTTAGAAGGGATTTGCAAGTCCAAAGATTCTGAATTAACTTTGGTTAATCGCGCCAAATAGGAATTGTCCGAAGAGCTAAAGGGTCGCGATATCCGAATTGCTGACTTGGAAGCTACTTTGGCTCGTCATAAAGCAAAACTAAAAGGCTATGCTGAGCAGGCTGAAAGATGGAAAGTCGAGAAAGAACTTAGGAGCATGTTGAAAATCTCCGAGATGGGTCGATATAATGTTGTTTAGATCTTGCTTCCATATGTTGTCTCCAAGCTTTTAAACAGTCATGAACATAAATCCAAGATAACAAAATGCTTTAACATGGCTATTCAGGCTGGGTGGGTAGAAGGTGTGAAAGTATAGAAAACTGAAGAAGAAATGATGGTCGTGGTTTCAGCAACCAAAGGTTTCGACCCTTATTGTGACAAGAAGATGAATGCTATGGTCGACAGGTTGCCGGAAGCTAAATATCCTGTTGGGAATAAAATTAGCTAAGTCACTCAGACGTTGACAAAGGGATTCTAGACACTGACAAGTAAAATTGAGGCGCTGACAGGTGAGACGCTGATAAGAATTATCAAGGCGTTGACAAGAAGAATCTTAACACAAAGACAAGGACTAAATGTGCCAATGATGAATGCTTCAAGCTGGTGGACAAAATATGAAGATAAGAATTCAGAATATATTCTTAAATGTTTAAAAGATTTAGTCAATAAGTTATTTGAGTATGTTTATCTTGTGTCTCTTCCTAAAATAGTTGATCTTAGCTTTTTGTACAAGGCTCCTTAAACCTATAAAAGGAGGCCTTAGGGTTAGACATAAGACACGTCTTATATACACCTCTTCCACATATTTCATAACACTTTCATTGTAATCATTCATTGATATTATTAATCAAAGTGAAAGTTTGGTTTACTTTGTTTTGTTCTTTGTTCTAAGTGTTAAATTCCGCATAACACTTAGTTTGTTCAATACAACAAAGTTTCTCTACGTGTTAAACTTGATTTAATCTCGTTAACACAAAGCTAAATCGATCTAAGTTTAGGATCAACAAGTGGTATCAGAGCTTGTTGAGAAACTTTGATCTAAAGAACACAAAAACCCTAATTTTCACAAAACCCTAAAAACATCATGTCTACCCTAGAAGTGAACTCCTCCTCCTCCTCAACCCACAATATCAAGATTCCCATGCTAGACCCAGACAATTTTGAGCTATGGAAGTTTAACTTTGAGCAATATCTACAAATCCATGACTACACCCTATGGGAAATTATTGAATATGGAAACACATTCAATAAAGCTGAAAAGATTGCAGCTGCCATCTTACAAAGAACAAATTTTCAAGGTTCTACTGAAGAGGATCGAAGAGAAAAACCTGAACATGGTAGAGCTGTCTCAACTGAGGATATAGAAAAGAGAAGGGTTGACATGAAAACCCTAAGCATTCTGAAACTCTCTTTGGGACAAGAAAATCAGCACAAATACAAAAGCTATGAGTCTGTAAAAGATCTTTGGGCAACTCTTGAAGTTGCTTATGGTGGTAATGCTGATACTGTGTAAGAGAAAAAGAAGCAACTCTTGCATGAGTATGCTGTTTTTAAGGCTAAACCTAATGAGAAGCTAAGTAGTGTGAGAAGCAGACTTCTTGACATTACAAGCAAACTGTCCTTCATGGGAACAGTGCTTGGTGATGTTGATATTATCTCCACTTTTCTTAAAAGCCTTGGTGATGCATGGAAGATTGAATCAAGGTCTATAATTGCTAATAACACTCACAAAAGTTCTACTTTTGATGATGTTTACAATAAAATAAGGCTGATAGAGAATGAAACTCTTTTGGATCATGGAAGCAAGTCTACCAATGGAAACATGGCCTTCTTCTCACATAGTGAAGGTCAATTAGATCAAAAGGAGTCATACATGCACCCCGTTACTGGATCAACTTGTGTTAACGCTGGATCATATCCTGTCAACGCCTCACATTCAGACGTTGACACATACAAAATTGACTCACCAAGAGTTAAGCCTGCTGGTATTGATCTAGATACTGTGTGTGCATACATTGCTTCATTTCCCAATGGTTTAGTGATTACATATGAGGACCTTGAGCAAATTAGTGATGAGCATTTGGAGGAGATGAACATAAAATGAAATATGGCTCTTGCAAGTATAAGAGCAATCATATGGAATAGAAGATTCAAGAAGAAGATGACTTTTAATGCTAAGGACACTGCTGGATTTAATAAATCCAAGGTTGAGTGTTACGATTGTCATCGTATGGGACACTTTATGAGAGAATGCAGATCTCCAAGAAGATCTGATGCTGGAAAACCCTCAAGCCAAATCATTATGGCTCAGGATCCCAAAGCCATGGTTGCAATGCAAGAAATTGATGGTGTTGGATGGGATTGTAGCTATTTGGCTAAGGATGAGGAAGAAAATAAAGCTTTGGTTGCTGAAATGGAAGAAGAAGAGCATGTTCACTATGCTCTCATGGCACACTCCTCATCTTCATCAGACAATGAGGTATATGATGATGCTTTTTGTAGTAAGGGTTGTCGTCTAAATACTGAAAGACTTGACAAAGAAGTTTTAAAATTGTCAACAGATGTGGGTAATGAAAGATGCAAGTTGTCTAACTATCAACTTGCTCTTAATCAAACTGAAAAGACTGTAGCTGAGTATAAGAAAATGGAGCTTGACCTAAAAGATCAAATAAATACCTTAAAACATGATTTAGATGCTAGTACTGATATTAGAAACATCATGGAGAGGGTCAATTATGAATTACAGGCTAAGTTAGATGAGGCTATCAAAAATAAGGATAATATAAACCTTAAAATTCAGAGATTTGATAAAGCCTCACAAACCCTAGAAAAATGTGTTACTGAACAAAGGGATTCTAGGGATATGACTAGGATTGGGTTGAAAGAATATGTTGTCGTTCCACCACCTGCTGGGAACTTCTATGGTGTCCATAGAAAGGATCTCTCTTGAACTGGTATTCCAGAACTCCAAGAAGAGGAATTTATTCCTCCACCTAGAGTCCTTTCCCCAGTTGAGGAATATCAACAAAAGGTTATTGACCTAGAAGAGTGGAAGAAGGCCAACCCCACTTTGTTTGTTAAGGGTGGGATGCTTAGTGAGAGTCCATTTGTGCCTACACCTATTGAGAGTCCAGTAGTATCTACACCTATCACTGTGACCAATCCCGTCACTGGAAAAGTTGTTAATCTTGGCTCCCCTGCTAAGAGAAAACCTAGTGTTAAATACGCTGAAAGGTATAGGAAACCTAGGTCATTCAAAAGCCAAGCAAGTGTTAATAGGACAGGGTTTTATCAGTCTAAGCCTAAGTTTATGTCCAAAAAGGCTTGTTACTCATGTAGGAGCTTCTCACATTTGGCCTATAATTGTGTGAGTGAATGCAATTCATTCGCTGATAATAGGTCATCCAATGTTAACCATAGACCTTTTGTCCACACTAGACCATAGGCTACTATACCAGCTCCTTTCTTCTCTAAGGCAGCTAATACCCATGGACAAAGGCCCTTTCAAAAGACCAACACTTGGTCAAACATGCAATATGTTCCTATAGCAAACCCTAATCTGGGCGCTGACAAGAACAAATTTAGCGCTGACAAGAACAAATTCAGTGCTGACAGGAACAAATTCAACGCTGACAGGCACAAATGCAGCGCTGACAGCTCTAAGTTTGGTATGAGACCTTATTTTAGACCATATAAACAAAGATACTTGGTTAATAAGGGTGAAGGGTCTAAAGCATCATCCCATTTAACATGGAAACCTAAACAAGAGCAAAAATCCAATTTTAATGGTATTTCAATGAGTTGTAATAAATTTAAATATCTTGAGAAGGTCATTACTAGACTCATTGGAACAAATTGGGTGATTAGGTCCCAAAGGGATGAACAGGGATTTGTGGTAAAGAATAAGTCCACTCCAGTTGAACAACTAGACAGATCCAAGTCTGACAAGGCTTGGATCTCCAAAGAAAACTAATTTTTTTCTTTTTGAGCAGCCTATCCAAAAGCAGGTTAATGATCAAGGATTTGGGATAGTGGATGCTCAAGGAACATGCATTGTTGGTCTTTCCACTGTTATTATTTTTTATCCACTGACATGTTATCTCTACCCATTATTGTGCGAAAGGGTAGCCTCTGTTGGTGTGTTTTTGTGGTTTTTGTCTAACTATGCAGGAAAATGGAGCTACATTTGGATGGATACAACAAACTTTTATTTATGATGGTTGGAGTGTTTACATTCCTATCTTGAGATAAATTTTGCTTCTTCACATATAATGATTTGTATGCTTCAGTTAAGGGGATGTAAACCTTTAGGTTTTTGGGTACTCTTAGAGCACTCTTGCACAATTCTAGATTGTGTCCACTGGTGAGTACGATTTAGTTTTCTAATTCGTGAGGCACTGTAGTATGCAAAGTTGATATACTTTGCATGCTGCCAAGACTTTTGACCTATAATTGGGTATGGTCGTATGGGTGACTTGGGGTAGATATATATTTTTGGGCTTACTTGGGGAGTTACAAAGGTTTTATATGAGTTAACTTTCTCTTTGGGTCATTTGTGAACAAAGGACTCTAGAGTTCATGTGTGTCTATCATGCTTTTGCATGAGTGTATGTCTAGTGTAGTCACCACCAACCAGTACTTGGAGTCAACCTGTGTCAGCTCTGTTTCCCTAAAGCATTATGGCAGACTACCAAGAATAGAGCATCTTGTGATAGAGGTTTGACAAGTGTCTGTCTAGTGTAGTCACCATCAACCAGTACTTGGAGTCAACCTCGTACCACTATAAATAGGTTATGTAGCCTAGCGTTAATGTTCAACACTTTGATAGAATTCACACATTAACTCTTAGAACTTATAGAACCAAACAGCTGCGACTGTGTTCATAAGTTAGGTTTTAGTTTGTTCAAAGTGTGTACAACACATTGTCATCAAACAATGTTATCCATAACACTTGTAATTCTTTATTATACAATAATAAGTATTATGTTTGAAAAGTAATTAAGTGTGTTGATTAGTTAAGTTTATTGTTTCAAGCATAGTTTAGGGACTTTCAATTGGTATCAGAGCGGTGTTTGATATTAAAACCTTCATAAACATCGTTCTAAGTTTTATAATCAAGATCCACCATGACTGAAACAAGCAATACACCACCGTCTTCTGGGAACAACAACAATGCACCACCAACATCACCAAGACTCACTCCTCCACCTCCAAATGAAGATGATTTACCTTAACTTCTTGACTCAAGAGGCGGATCTCATGTCACCAATGTACCAGTCTTTGATGAAGAAGATTTTACAAGTTGGAAGAGTCAATTCCTCGTATATCTCGACGGACTTGAACCATTTCTTCTAGAAATTCTAGACAATGGACCATATGTTCCCATGGCGCTCACCTCTACTGATGAGAAACCTCTTCCCAAACCTCTCAAGCAGTGGACTCCAGCTGATAGGAAATTGGCAAACCAAGACAAACGTCTCAAGAGCATCATTATATCATGTCTTCCCAAACACATCATGAAGTCTGTAAATCATTGTCCTACAGCCAAACAAATGTGGACAAACCTTATCCTTGGTCATGAAGGACCCTCTGAAACCAGAGAAATCAAGATTCAGGCACTCAGACTTCAGTTCAGTGCTTTCAAGGCACTTGAAGGTGAAAAGGTTCATCAAACATATACAAGGCTGAAGATTATTCTCAATGACCTTGCTATGAATGACGTCACTATTGATCAAGCTGAAGTTAATGCCACATTTGTCAACAGCCTTCCAATAAAATGGTTGAGTATGAATCAGACTCAGAGAGCCAATAACTCAATCAAGAATGACACCTTAGCTCAGCTTTATGGAAAGTACAATTATGAAGAAGGGCTGATTGATACCATATACAAATCAGAGACTGAAAGATTTGTAGTTCAGGGAGCAACTTCCAAAGCTTTGATTTCTACCCCCACACCCTCATGACAGCGACTCTGATGTTGAAGAAGACACGCCCCAGCCAATAGTTCTTGACAGACCTTAATGCTGAATTTCATGAAAGAGCCTTTCTAGCTAATCAAAGGAGATTCTACAAAAGATCAGGGAGAGTAGGATCAGCTAGCAAACAAACCGACAAATCAAAAGAAACTTGCTTTTCCTGTGGAAAACTTGGACACTTTCAAAAAGACTGTCCTTCCACAAAGACATCCTCACCTTCTTATCTATCATCTTCCACCAAACCTTACAAGTTCAAATCACAACATAACAACTCATCTCGCCAATTACTCCTCAGACAATGAGAAGAAGGATTACAAAAACAAGTATAAGGCACTTAAAGCTGAGTTAGAACAAATGAATTTGAAGCTTGAAGCTCTGTCTAAGAAGAAAGGGGGTGATAAAAAGACAGAGAAAGGGTTGGTAGCTGAAGAATATGATTGGAATGATGAGCCGCTGACCTCAGATGAGGAAGATACTACTAGAGTCAGGGCTTTCATGGCAATAGCTGAGGATGAACCAACTGTTGGGAAAGGAGGTGCAAGATCAGGACAATGGGTTGACATCACTGTGAAAAAGGTACACAGGCTTCTATCTATGTCTGAAAGTGATGAACGCAAACATGTCCTTGATTACACCATTGTTGATTTACACTTTGTTGAGGAACAAAGAAAGAACTTGCTAGATAAGTTTCACTCTGTTAAACATGAACTGTTAACTGCCAAGGCTGAATGTGAAACTCTCAAACAGGTTAATTCTGAAAAGATATCTCTTCAAAACAAAGTTAATAGGTTAACCTTAAAGAATAGTGCCTTAAATGATCAAGTATCTGAATTAAATAAGGTTATAGAAAAATGGTTGTGCAGTAGGTTCACTATAGATGAATTGCTTAATGATGAACTACCTGCTGATATTAAAAGGGATATCTCTACCAAGAAAAATAAGTTGAAAATTCTCACCAAACCTAAAGAGATTGTTTTCAAATCTACAGAGACAATTCATATGTCAGATCCCCTCTTGACTAATGTCCCTGTCTCTGTAGATGTGGTTGATTTACCACCCTTACCAAAACTCTCAGGAGTTGAACCCAACAGATCTTCTAGAGGAGCTAAGGCTGAACCCAAAGCAGAAGTTGAGAAACCACCAGCTAAGGTATTCGTTGTTCCTGCTAAACAATCAGTTAAGCAAGTTGCCTTTAAGCCTGTCTCAACTAAATCTGCTAACAAAGTTGATTCCTCAACTGAAGAACGCCTGTTGTCATTAATGAAAGAAGTATAACTCTTGAAACAACATATTAAGCCTTCCGCTGAATGCTCTACTTCCCATGAACCTAAGTCTATTCTAGGTGAACCAAAAGGTGAAAGGATAGTCAAACCTTACTACAATATTTGTAAAAACTCTCATCACATGACCATAGATCATGATAGACAAATGGCTTTTAAGAGAGCTCAGACACCTTCTAGGGAGAGACAATAGGCTTCTAGGAGACAAATAGGTAACTACAGACCTTATCCTCCTTGTAAATTTTGTGGATTCACAGACCATCACTCAGATGAGTGTAGTGACTTTCCAGGATGTGATATCTGTGGAAGGTTCACCCATGAGACAGCTAACTGTCCTTCCCATCGTCAAAAGTTCTACAGGAACTCAACAGTTGCTAATCAGCACCATAGGAACTAACTTGTTTCTATGTATCTGTGCAGAAACATCTTAAGGAATTGGTATGGTATCTAGACAGTGGCTGTTCTAGACGCATGACAGGGATTCGACAATAACTGCATAGATACTCAAAGGAGCCAGGTCCTAAAGTAGTGTTTGGGGATAATTCTCCAGGCGACACAGAGGGATACGGCTCAGTGAACTGTAATGGGATAACTTTTACAAGGGTTGCATATGTGAATGGTCTTAAGCACAATCTTATTAGCATCAGCCAATTATGTGATGCTGACTACAAGGTTTTGTTTACTAAGACTCAGGGAACCATATTCAACAAGAACAATGATGTGGTGCTTATTGCACCAAGAAGGAGAGATGTGTATGTCATCAACATGGCTACTTTCTCTGATGACAGCTCCAACTATTTTCTAGCCAAAGCCTCTGAAAGTGTCAATTGGCTATGGCACAAAAGACTGTCTCATCTCAACTTTAAGAACATCAACAAGATAGCCACACAAAACCTGGTTGTTGGTCTACCTTCAGTAATGTTTTCTAAAGACAAGACTTGTTCAGCTTGTGTCAAGGGAAAGCATCATAGGTCTTCTTTTAAGACCATGCAATCATTCTCTATCGACAAGTGCTTACATCTACTTCACATGGATTTGTTTGGACCTGTCAACCACAGACCATTAATCACAACAAATACACCTTGGTCATAGTTGATGAGTTTTCAAGGTATACATGGGTTTTCTTCCTCAGAAGGAAAAGTGATGCTGCTGATACCATCATGTCCTTCATCAGACAGGTTGAAAATATGAATGATGTTAGAGTCAAAGCTATAAGAAGTGATAATGGTACCGAATTCAAGAATCAACAACTTGAAGTCTTTTGTGATGAAAATGGAATATCACAAAGCTTCTCTTCAGCTGGCACCCTTGAACAAAATGGTGTGGCTGAAAGAAGAAACAGGACTCTGATTGAAGCAGCCAGAACTATGTTAAATGGTGCAGCTTTACCAAAGCAATTTTGGGGAGAAGCTGTTCACACTGCTTGCTACACCCAAAATAGGTCAATCATTGTCAAGAGACATGGCAAAACTTCCTATGAAGTTTTTAGAAATAGAGCTCCAGACGTCAGCTATTTCCAAGTTTTTGGATGCCCTGTGTTCATTTATAACTACAGGGATAAACTTGGAAATTTTGATGAAAAAGCTAATGATGGTTTCTTAGGATACTCTCCCACTGCCAAGGCCTTCAGAGTATTCAATACTAGAAGACAAGAAGTAGAAGAAACCTTTCATGTCTGATTCAATGAAGACGATGATGTCATACAGAGAACAGGAACAGAGGGTGATGAAATTGATTTTAATGAAAACGTGTCCTTCCCAAGTGATGAATTCTCATAACCAAGACCTCCCTGTCATCACCATCATCACTCCAACACTCTCACTCCTTATGTTCCTGCTTTTGACCCTCTGTCAACACACAACTTTAAAGTTCCTTCTTCTCAGGAACTTGATGAAGAAGAACCACAACCTTCTTGTAGTCCTTCTTCCTCAACTGCTGAAGATGCATCACCAAGTCTTCAAATCCCTGAAGAATCTCATGCTGACAATGAATCTGTACCCCTTGATATAGCTGAAATTGACACAGATACTGAGGTCATCTTTGAAGAAAGTCCTCCTATTCAGCAGGATGAAACTCAAATAGTGCAAGCTACCCCCACAGACGTCCCTGTCCATGATTCCCCAGCTCCTCAAACTAAATGGTCAAGAGATCAACACATTCTTCTTGTCAACATTATTGGGGAACCTAATGTAGGGGTTACTACTAGATAGCAAATTCATGACTCAGAGTCAGCCTCAACCAACGAATGTCTCTTTGCTGAATTTCTCTCTCAAATTGAACCTAAGAGAGTAGCTGAGGCTCTGATGGAAGATGGGTGGGTAGGTGCTATGCAGGAAGAAATTAATCAGTTCAAAAGGAACAAGGTATGGACTCTAGTGCCAGCTCCACCTGGTAAGAAAATCACAGGCACTAGATGGATTTATAGAAATATGATGGATGAAATTGGAAACATCATCAGAAACAAGGCCAGGCTAGTGGCACAAGGGTATACACAGACTGAAAGGATTGATTATGATGAAACGTTTGCTCCTGTGGCAAGACTTGAAGCCATCAGAATCTTCCTTGCTTATGCTGCATATATGAACTTCACTGTGTATCGATGGATGTTAAGAGTGCCTTCCTCAATAGAGATCTGGCTGAGGAAGTATATGTTGCACAACCTGAAGGATTCGAGAACAGCGATTTTCCTAATCATGTGTACAGACAACACAAAGCCATGTATGGGCTGAAACAAGCTCCAAGAGCATGGTATGAAACTCTTTCTGATTTTTTAGCTGAAAATAAATTTGTCAGGGGTTCCATTGATAAAACACTCTTTACCTTCAAGGACAAGAGTGATTTCATCATTGTGCAGATTTATGTGGATGACATCATCTTTGGGTCAACTAATGTTAATCTTAGTAAATGTTTTGCTAAATTAATGACCAAGAAATATGAGATGAGTATGATGGGTGAATTAACTTACTTTTTGGGTTTTCAAATTAAACAATCTCCTAAGGGAATTTCAATTTGTCAAGAAAAGTATGTTAAAGATTTACTTAAAAAATATGACTTAGCTGATTGTGCATTAGTGAAATGTCCCATGCTTCCACCCAACAACTTGGGTCCTGATGAGTCAGGGGTCTCTGTTAATGAGACTTTATACAGAGGCATGATTGGGTCACTCATGTATTTAACAGCTAGTCGTCCTGATATCCAATTCTCCACATGTCTCTGTGCAAGGTACCAAGCTAACCCAAAAGAATCCCATCTAGTGGCTGTTAAGAAAATTTGCAGGTATCTTAAAGGAACAACCTCCCTAGGTCTATGGTATCCCAAGGAATCAGGCTTTGATCTCAAGGCCTATTCATATTCAGACTATGTTGGATGTTGTATTGACAGGAAAAGCACCTCAGGTAGCTGTCAAATCCTAGGAGGAAAATTGGTTGGATGGAGTGCTAAGAAGAAAAACTCTGTGGCCATGTCATCAGCTGAAGCAGGATATGTTGCTGCTGCCAGCTGTTGTGCTCAGGTGCTCTGGATGAAGAGTCAATTGGCTGACTTTGAGATCCTATATGATAAAGTGCCAATCTTCTGTGACAACACCAGCGCCATTGCCATCTCCAACAACCCTGTTCTTCACTCTCGAACTAAACACATGGATATCAGGTATCATTTTATCAGGGATCACATAATGAAGGGAGATATTGAGCTGTATTTCGTTCCCACTGAGCTGCAACTAGCTGACATTTTCACAAAGCCTTTGGCTGAACCTTCGTTCAACAGGCTAGTTGCTGAGCTAGGGATGCTTAATATCTCAAAGCCTGTGGCTTGATAATTAATGCGTTCATTAAATGTCTGATTAAATATTAAATGTTTTTCACATGAAACTAGGTAGTTATTTTTCAATTAAATGCTAAAAAACATTCCCTATATTTAATTATTTTCTTTTCTGAATAACGATGAGACAAATGGTTTTAAAAGGTCAAGAGACCCACTTGTGCAGTCTTTTTTCCACTACGCATTAAATGCGTTTGAATAACTGTTTCAAATTGTTGAATATAAATATTGTCTCACGTTTCTTCTCACCTACCACTATTCTCATTTCTCACATCTCGTCTCTCTCTCTAAGATTTCTCTCTCTAAACCCTTCCACCATTTTTGTTTTTCTTCAACCTTGAATCCATGGCGTTCCCAGTTCCCAAGGCTTCAAACGTCACCTTCGAACTCAATGAGAGCATCCTTGCTTCTAACAACTCGATTGGATGGCTCAAGGCTCCTAACTATTCCTACACAGATCTGGTGAACTTTATGAAGAATTGTGATGTAAGTGAATCACTCACAAAGACCCCAATCGTCTTCTACCAAGAATACCTTAGGGAATTCTGGTATTCTGCTGAAGTTATTGACTACACCATCACTTTTAGCCTTTCGTGCAATGAACACCCCTTCGCCTTCTCTCTTAAAGACTTTCCAAATGTGGCTGGGCTAATACATGGAGATGAATTCCTGAAGGTTGTAGACAAAAAGGCTGTAAAGGACGCCCTTGCCACACTTAAACATATTCATGATGTAAACCCAGCTCTTACTCCTGCTGGAGTTCTGTCCAAGTCTCCCCTGAAAATCAAATATTTTCCCCCTATGTGGCGTGTCCTCTTCACTCACATAGTCAAGTCCCTGGGTGGTATGCAGGTTTCTCAAGACCAAATGTCTTTTAATCACAAATCCGTTGCTTTTGGGCTGATCTGGGGCACAAACGTTGATGTTGGAAGCATACTTTTCTCAAACCTTTTGGAAAAGCTTAAGGGACCAAATCAGGTCAGGGAGAAAAATATCTGCTATGTTCGTTTCCTTTCTCTTCTCTTCGAAATATTATTGGGTGACAACTACCCTACAACTCTGCACTCACATCCCTGAAGCCTTATCGTATTACTGGAGCTATCTACAAGGAGATTGGATTTGAAGATGTGCATGCTACTTCTCACATGTTGAACATTGCCAATAAACAACCTTCTGTTGTGAAGTCCTTGCTCCCTTCCTCTGAGAAGGTGATTACCTCTGATGTGTCTGGCAAGTCTATGTCTTTGACCTCTGGGTAGCACACCACGACGTCCAAGGCAACAACTGGCCAACAGCCAAAGAAGAAGAAAAACCCATCTTCTTCCCAAACCAAAACTGTTGCAAAGGCCAGGGTAAAGAAGAACGTGAACCTCTCATCCTCCTATGTTCCAGATATTCCTGTAGATTCAGAGACTTCAGCTGACCAACAACAAGGGTCTAGTGTCTCGATGTCAGCCGAGACAACAGGGAACCTACCAAATACTACTGATCTCGCATAGGTAATCAGTCTTATCATTTTTAGAGGTCCACAAGCAGCCACTCTCAAATGTCTGTAGGTGAGAGTGGTGAAGTTAGGGTTATCCTCGACCCATAAGAGTCATTGTATGCACTTAGAAATCATTTAAGACTTCTGTACACCCTGTCTATGCACCAGGGAGTGATTTATTTGTGTTTATAAAGCACCCCGATGACCCTACACCCTCTAGACAGTATTTAGGCAAACAACAAACTGAATACATATATGTCTCGACCTAGAGTAGTTGTACCTCCCACAGCCTCTTGGTTCCCTCAGAAAAAGAATCCCTAAAGTTTTACTTTTAGGGGAGCTGAATAATCATCCTCGGCTCTCCTAGGGACAGCGTTACAAGACGACCTTACCCTACATCTTTTTCACACATAAAAGAATCCCAAAGGATTTATCCTTTCATGGGGGAGCTGAATCATCACCCTCAGCTTTCCTAGGGGCAGCGTAACAGGCGATCTTTACCTACATATGTTTCACACATAAAAGAGTCCCAAAGGTTTCTTAACCTTTTGGGGGGGCTGAATAATCACCCTCAGCCTTCCTAGGGGCAGCGAATGGATCCTTAACAACATATGTTTCACAATCAAAAGAGTCCCAAAGGTTTTAACCTTTTGAGGGGGCTGAATAATCACACTCAGCTTTCCTAGGGGCAGCGAATGACGACCATTAACCTCATGCTTTTCACTCTTAAAAGAATCCCAAGGATTTATCCTTTGGAGTGGCTGAATAATCACCCTCAACCTCTCTGAGACAGCGAACTGGCGACCCTTCCCCTTATTTATTTCACTGTTACTAATTTAAAACAACTTGCAGGTTGATGTTGTACATCCAAACATTGAATCTCTGGAGCAGCCAGATAAAGAAGCTGATACAATGATTCAGGATCAACCAAACGAGGAAGAGCCCATGCCTGATGTTGAAGAGGATGTGCTCTCCTTAGTCAATGACTTCTCTAAACCTGAATCCATGCCTGATGATGAGATTCTCCCTGAGGGGATGATTGAGGAGGAGGAGGATGAAGAAGATGATGACCAACAATCCCTGTCTCCTCCAAAGGATATCACTGTGTCTACACCAGCTGTTGATACCACTCCTCCTCCCAAGGAAGCTATAGTAACTCCCACCTCTGCTACCTCTGTCACTAAAGTCTTCCAAAGACCTGCATATGATCCGACAGCTGAATTTTTATTGTTTGATCATCCTACCCAAACCAACTTTGATATACTGCCAAGGAAGGATGATTATGCACAACAAAGTCTGAACATCCATGATCTTAAACCTGAACATCATCAATCAGATATGGAATGCTTGTCGAGAAAGCTGGACATCATAAAATCTGAAATGCATTCTTTCACTGTCAACTTTCCAAATATCATCACACAGGCGGTTAGGGATGCAGTCACTGAACCTATTAAGGATGGTGCAAGAAAGGGAGTGTCCCAAGGACTTAGTCATTTGTCTACACGTATCAAAGATGTCATCGTCACAGAGGTCCCTGTACTTTTCAATGCTCATGAGTTAACGATGCATAGAGAGTTTGAAGCTGTACGAAACAGGCAAATTCGTCACATCAACTTTATAATTGATCGTGTTCATCGCAACAGAAATGGCAATTGCAACCACCTGCTGAAAATTGCCAGAGCTACAAGAATCAGGCAACGAGAAATGGTTGTGTCTGTTGAGCAGATTACTAAGCACTTTCAGGCACGTTCATCCAAACGTCTGAAAATACAAGTTGAACGTGAGGGGGAGAAGGAAACGGTACTTAACCTTGAATCTTCCAAACAAAGCTCAGACTCTACTGACAACACTATCCCTTCACCTGTCCCTATCCAAGTCATCACACCACTGATTATACCTGATGATGAGGATGAAATTAAGGGGAGCAACAGACAAAGGATAGAGTTGATTCATTAAAATCCCTGGCTCTGGTTAACACCAGCGAGGCTGTGGATGATGGTGAACCAGCTGCCAAGAAACTCAAGTTCATTGTTAGCTCCCTACCCAAAGTTGTACAAGCCCAAGCTCAGATGGCTTTTCTTAAACAAGCTGAAGAGCTAAAAAACACAAGCGTGGTATCCTGTGTCTCAAAGAAAGGAAAGGAAATAGTTATGGTAGACTCAGACGCCAAACTAAAGAAAATAACTGTGATGCTAGAGACAGGAGGATCAACCACAGACCCATCCCAATTTACAACCTTCACAGCTTCAAATGAGAATCCTCTAACACTTGAAGAAATTGAGAAACAGGCTATTGAATTCAAGAGGTTGAATGAAATCAAGAAAGCCAAGGAGCTTAATGAGGAAACTCTGAGAAAAATGACTCCACTTCAAAGGGGGAAACAAAGACAAAGGTTGAAAGAGATGGATGTCAAACGCACAGAGGCACTGAATAAGGTAAAATCTGATTATGATGCCTGCGTCAACAACAGGTTTGCACCTAGAAAAATCACCAAGTTTAAGTATACTATTTACAAGTCTACTAACACACCACAAATGATTTTGTGGAGAGATAACCAACATGCCAATATGAATATCTTTGAAGACTTTAGGTTAAAGCAACTTGGCTTGACTGAATGGTTTGAACTTGAGGCTTTGGCTGCTAAAAGAACTGGACAGGAAAATTTTACTCTGCTTAAGACCCTCAAAGCTAAGTTTAATTGGGTTAAAGAAACAGCAGCCAAGCTCAAGATAGATCCCCCACCACAGCTGTTTGAACAAGAACCTCCAAAGTCTGGAAAGAAAAGAAAAAGGATGACTCAATTTGTTAAGGAAACCTTCGTTACTAATGATGTTCAAGTGGATGGAATGCACAGGGATTTGGTATTACCAAATGGAATCATAGGTCCTATTGATGGCCAGACTTACACTGAGCCTGAAAGAGGTATGGCCTTCATGAATAGGGCTTGTCAATATGCATTCCAAAGGGAAGATGAGCTAGGATTTAGCATCAACCATTCATCTGATTTGTCTCAAAAAGGCACTTAAAATCAACACAGAGTATTCCAAGGTATTTGCACAAGCTTTGCAGGCCGAATTGGATACTAGGACAGACTTAGCTGAAGCTGAAGAAAGAACCAAGAATGATGACTATTGAAGGATTTCACAGCTGAATTTTACCTTCATGTTTTATTTCACTTTTGTATTGTACTTGTAATTTCCTTTAAGTACTAATAAAATCATGAGGTATGTTTGTTTAGATATGTTATGAGTAAGAAGAAGTTGTCATCTCACTTACCTTAACTTAGATAGATCTAGTTGTATTTATGTTTAATTAGGGGGATTGTTGGGAATCTATGTTTAGTAGATTCCCTGTATCATAGATTTAAACACAAATCAAGCTGTTAGATATTAACTTGCCTGTGCCTAGGAGGCAGGCAAGTATCGCAAGACTCATAGAGATCTAAGTCTCTTTGAGCAACCTTAGAGGGGTCCATGTCAGAGACATTGTCAAAGAAGTCGAAGATTACTTGAAGACATACTCATTGGCTGTGATGGATAACAGCCAAGATGTATCAGGGACTCTGAGGGGTTGAGGGTTAATAGGGGTGGCAATACCCTGTTAACACTCAACACACTTTGGACATATTGTTAGCTATATATTTTATAGAGTCGAACAAGAATGTAATAGGTCATCTTAGTCGTAAATGGTCTTGTATTGTAATAGGTTAGTCGGGAAAACTGGGCTTGGACTTTAAGCTAATATTGTATAAGTTAGGGGCGTAAGCCCAAAACAAAGCCAAGCCCGGCCCAAGTCACTTAAACCCACGGCCAACAAGCCAAGGGTATATATACCCTCTTCCATGTGTGGAAGAGGGTGTTGGTTACCATTTTATTTCTCTCTCTAAAAGTGTTTAACCTTCCAAATTCTCTCTTGTTTCTCTCTCTACTTTCTTCTCTTTCTCTCTCTAAATATCAACTAAATCTTGTGTTATGGATTGATAAGGGATTAACATTTGGTATCAAGAGCCTATAGTGGATAGGTGATTAAAAATTCGTGTGTTGTGTTCTTGATTTTTCGTGCCTATCTTGCTCTAAAAGTCTCGTACCAAAATTTTTTTTGGTGTTTTTATGGTTCATTCTTGATAAAAATCATCTACTTACTATTGGTAGTGATTTGGTATTGTTATCTTGGTTAAAAACACAAAATTTTTTGGTGCTTGATTCATTTTTAGGCTAAAAATCACGAATTTGTTGTGTTCTAGTACTATCCGAGAAAAGGGGCATTTTTGATTCCTTGGTACGATCTGTGTATTGCGATCGCATAAACCTGGGGTTTCTACTTGCGATCCAATATCACGATCACTGGTTACGATCTAGAGTGCGATCACTCACTGCGATCTAGAGTGCGATCACTCACTGTGATCCAGAGTGCGATCACTCACTACGATCCAGAGTGTGATCACTCACTGCGATCACTCACTACGATCTGGAGTGCGATCACTCACTGCGATCAAGGAGTGTGATCATAGGCTACGATCACTTACTACGATCCAACGTTACGATCAGAGTACGATCAAGGACTACGATCTAAGAGTACGATCTGAGAGTGCGATGGGTATTGTGATGGACATCTAAATTTTTTTTGAGTACTTATTAGACTTAGCCACTATCTAGACTAGTCTCGGAAAATAGTTTACACGAAGATTAAAAAAAAGAAAAAAAAATAGTTAAAATTTTTAGGTCAAGTAAAATCAAATTTTTTCCCTACTAGTTTTTGGCTATTTCTAACTCAATTTCAAAATTTGGCGATACAAATTTTTTCGGCTTACCGTTATGTCGGACTGAGGAATTTATTGTCGGACTGGAAAAATTTTTTTTGGAACTTTCGAAATTTCAACCACAATCAAATCACAACAAATCCACTAAGATCCGTAATCCATTCACAAGTAATCACCATGTCTAATAACAACAACAACAATGCAACGGCCAATCAAATTCGTCTGGAACAAGGTGGTAATGGAAATCCACCTGTGCTCACTGCCGGTTGCTACGTTCAGTGGAGATCTCGCTTCCTTAGATTTCTCGACACTAAGGAGAACCGAACCGCTCTTCGTCATTGCCTTGAGAACCCACCTCCAGTTTTTGAATTCAGACCCTTTACCACACAAGCAAAGGATGGTACTTCATCAACTACACGAGTTATAGAGAATTTCGACACATGTCCTGCAGAGAAAAAGAAACTCCTCCAAGCTGAAGCTGATGCCGTCAACTACATACTCACTGGGATTGATAACGATATTTATTCCACGGTTGATGCATGTCCTAATGCTATGGAAATGTGGAATGCAATTCATCGACTGAAGCAAGGTGAGTCGATCAATGTTCAAGATCTCGAGACTAATCTGCTTTGGGAGTTTGGAAAATTCACATCCGAAGATGGTGAATCCATTGACTCATATTACTCGAGATTCTACAAAATGATGAATGAGCTTGTCAGAAATCAGTGCACCATCTCTAATCATCATGCCAATGTTCAGTTTCTACTTCAACTCAAACCGGAATGGCAAAGGTTTGTGACTTTGGTCAAACAAAGGGAGGATATCGAGACTATATCTTACCAAAAACTTTATGATATATTAAAACAACATCAGAATGAAGTGAACGAACTTAGGGCTGAAAAGGCAGAACGATCTGCTAACTCTATTGCTTTTGTGGCTGCTACTTCAACAAAACCCGTTCCCCGTCAACAACCAGCTACACATTCCTCAAGGTCATCAAGCTCATCCACCAAACCTCTAGCTACTGCTAGAAACAAAACAAAAGAAATTATCCCCAATCCACCTCCAAAGTATGACACCGAGTCAGATAGAGACAGTGATGATGAACAAACTTCAAGGGACAAGAAGATTGAAGAACTCATGTCTTTACTTACCACAACTTATAAGAAGATCTAGAAACCTACCAACAACAACCTCCGATCATCATCCAATGCCAGATATAAGGAATTGATCATGCACCTAGGTATGATCGTGATGCTAGGTATGATAATCAGAGGATGCCGAATCAAGTTGGGGCTAGAGATACTGTAGGCACTCCGGTTGTGTAGAAAACTGGGATTTAATGCTTCAACTGCAAGGGATTTGGGCACATGGCTAGGGAATGTAAGAAGCCAAAATGGGTTAAGGATTCGGGATATCACAAGGAAAAGATGTTGTGTAAGAAAGAAGAAGTAGGAATTCCACTCACAGTAGATGAAGTTGACTGGCGTGATGACACTGATGATGAAGCCGATGATCAAGAGTTGGAGGCACATTATGTATACATGGCAAAGATTCAAGAAGTGATCCTAGAGACTGCTGATACTTCTGGACCCATCTATGATCTGAGCCACATGAAAAGGTACCATCACATGATAACTATAATGTGTTTGCTAATGAACGACGGCATCCTGAGCAACCCGAAAGCATCAATGACACATATGTAATGGACACGGAGGATAGCAATATCTCTACGGATTCACAGTATATGTGTCTCGGAAGAGGACCGTGATTTGCTTGCGTCTATTATTGATTCTTTAAAACGTGAAATTGATGAAAACAAAGAGGCTAATAAACGTTTGAAGCAAGCAAACGCATCCTTAGCCGAGGAGATAGACAGGCTTAAAGAGTGTGATTATGTAAAAGAAGTTGATCGACGAGTTGCAATAGCTAATGGTTTGGTATATGAACGTAAGGTGCTCAACGAACAATATTGTTCTGAAGTAACACACGAAATTCATATGTCAAAACAAAAGATATCGGAACTTGAAGAACAACTGCTGCTACATAAACTCCAAATTACTGAGTTAGAGTCGGTTAACAAAGAACAAACTGAGCTTTATAAAACTCGTGAAGAAAAAGATATTGAAAAAATTCTTGATTTGGAAAAGAGAGTCGAAACGTTAAACAACATTGTTTACAAAATGGGTCAGTCCATTTAAACCATGAACATGCTCAATAGAAATATGAAAACGTGTTTTGTCAAGCCTGAATATCTCAAGAAAATTCAAAGTACCAAGCCCGCTCTTTATGATATCGGTTGTTATGTTGATAATCTTGCTCTTATGCTTTCACCGGACTGCGACGAAATCATTCGTCATCAAGAAGAAAGTCGATCAAACTTAAGTGATTTAATAAACTTTTCTGATTCTGATAATTATATTAAGTTTGTTCCTCAAAAAGAACTTTCCAAAGAACAAAGATGTATAATAGTGTTCCACCACCAAGTGATGAACCCCAAAAGAAAGTTTCTTTAAAAAGGAGTTTCAAAAAGCAATCAATTTTGTTAGAAAAACAAATTTCGGATGAAAAACGTAAATGGGATGAAAAAAGCAAAAGTGTTCAGCAATTTGAGTTTATAAAACAAGGCGTTTTAAATTTGTACAAAGGTGTCGTCGACTATGAAAAAGTTTCTAGGGATACCATTTGGAATATTAAACCTAACCCACAAGTAGAAGTCGCCATTCAACAATGAATTGTTCCAACAACTGATGATCTTTCAAAAAACGTGGAAATGTTTTTTAAAGCTCTCACTGAGGAAATGTTAACTGATTTAAGTTATGTTAAATCTCTTGAAAATGAAGTTGATTTTCTTCAAACTAAATTAAAGACACAAGAACACCAACTTTATAACGAAATTGGTCGACTTTCTAAGGTATACTTTTATGCTGACCATATGAATGCTATACTTGGTGTGTATACCGATCTTGATCAATATTGTCATGTAGCATGTCTAGTGTCAGAATCGGACGAGAAATGTCGCAATCTTGAAGTAGAGCTTTCGAAACAAATTCAGTCATATAACAAACTTTCGAAAAGTTTTTCCCAACTTGAGAAACACTCCATTTCTCTTGAATTTGCTTTACAAAAAGGTGATAAATCTTGTAATCATAAAAAAATGTCAAGAAATGGCAGCTTCTTCGTTTCGACAATTAAATGAAAAAGGTTTCGAAATAAATGATTTGAAAGCTCAGCTACAAGAAAGGGAAATAGCCATCAGTGAGTTACAAAAACTCATTGAGAAAATGAAAGGAAAGTCTGAATTGGGTAAACCATCCGCCGTTCGTCAACCGAATGCGGTTAAATGCCCTAAATCGTCTATTTTGGGCAAATCCCCACAGACTTTGCCTATGATAGGAAATGATAAGAGCTCAAATGTGATAGCACCAAGAATGTATAAGATGAACACTAAGCCTACTCAAACTGGAACATCGCGGTTACCTGAGAATATTAGGAAAACTAATCAACGTGTGTCTTCTTCTACAGGAGTAATCCCCACTACTAGCGTAAGCGGACCACAACTTAAGAATACTAGAATGCAAGATAAGGTCATGCCTAACAATAGTCAAGGAAAGAAGTTGAATGTAGAGGACCACCGTAGGAATTTTAAGCTTTCTAAGAATAAAACGTCTGTAACTGCATGTAATGACAGTTTGAATATTAAGACTTCGAATGTTGAATTTGTTTGTGTTAAATGTGGAAAATGTGTTCGTACTTTCCATCATGATGCTTGTGCTTTTAATCATAATGGCGTGAATGCTAGAACTAGGAAGCCTATTCTTGTGCCCACTAGTACTAGAGAACCCACAAGCACTTTGAACCAATCCACTGCTCAACCACTTAAGAAACTAAATGCGTTAGAATCCACTACTCTGTGAAACAAAGCATGTTAAAGAAGCTTTATGAGAACATGAGTAAGACATGTAAACGGGGGTACTCCAGATTTACACCACCCGGATACAAATGGGTACCTAAGACAACCACTATTCTAATTGGTTCTATGAATGTTAGCTTGCCTTTAGAATCTAGGCCTACTAATATTTTGGAACCCACTTCTATCAAGGGCTCCCATTTGTCAAACTCTACATTGTCTTCTAATTCTTATGCAGCTCGTCGAGATCATTCTCTTCATAATGGACTCTGGGTGCACAAAGCACATGACAAGCAATCTCAAGCTTCTCATTAACTTTGTGGAGAAGTTTCTAGGTACGGTGCGGTTTGGAAATGATCAGTTTGCACCGATACTTGGATATGGCGATTTGGTTCAAGGAAATCTCACTATCAAACGGGTTTATTACGTCGAGGGACTGAATCACAATTTATTCTTGGTTGGTCAACTTTGTGATGCGGACTTGGAAGTGGCTTTTTGGAAATCTACTTGCTATGTTAGAGACTACGATGGGAATGACCTTCTTACAGGTTCTCGTGGCTCTGATCTCTACTCAGTAACTCTTCAAGACACATCTTCATAAAATCCAATTTGCTTAATGGCTAAAGCTTCATCATCTCAAGCATGGTTATGGCATCAACGATTGTCACATCTCAACTTTGACACCATCAACTTGCTTTCGAAGAATGATATTGTGACCGGTGTTCCTAAGTTGAAATTCGTCAAAGACCATCTTTGTTCTTCTTGTGAGTTGGGGAAAGCAAAACGGAAGTCTTTCAAAACAAAGACTACCCCAAGCTCAAAAGGACGATTGGAACTTCTACACATGGATTTCTGTGGTCCCATGCGTGTAGAGAGTATTAACGGGAAAAAGTATATTCTCGTGATTGTTGATGATTACTCTAGATACACATGGACTTTCTTCTTAAGGTCCAAAGATGAAACACCAGAGGTTCTCAAAAACTTTCTCAAGATGATACAACGCAATCTTCAAGCTCAAGTCTTAACCGTAAGAACGGATAGGGGTACTGAATTTTTGAACAAGAACTTGCAATCTTACTTTCAAGAAGAAGGCATCGAACATCAAACGAATATTGCTCGAACTCCTGAACAAAACGGCGTTGTCGAAAGACGGAACCGTACTTTGGTTGAGGCTGCTCGAACAATGCTTTCTGCTTCAAAATTACCGCTATTCTTCTGGGCTGAAGCAATTGCAACTGCCTGTTATACTCAGAATCGTTCTCTCGTCATCCCTAGACATGAAAAGACACCTTACCACATCATCAATGGCAGGAAACCTACTGTCAAATTCTTTCACGTATTTGGATCTTTATGCTACATTCTTAAGACGGTGAGAATCTCGACAAGATGAAAGAAAAAGGTGATGCATGTATTTTTGTGGGGTATGCTACATTGTCGAAAGGATATCGGGTCTATAGCAAGAGAACAAAGATTATTGTCGAAACAATTCATGTGAACTTTGACGAATTGCCACAAATGGTACTTGATCACAATAGCTCAAGTCCCGCTCCTCAATGTCCAGCATTGGTACCTACACAAAACAGTGTACGTCCCGTGCAAGAATGTCAAGAAAGTACTCCTACAGCAGACTCGACGGATACAACACAAATGAATGAGTTGGTTGATTTATATGATCCGATGTTTGATGAATATTACTATGGAAACAATCAAGTTGTGTCAAAGCCTTCTGCTGTCAATACTGCTCATGCACCCGAACAAAGTCAACAAGACATGATATGTGTGAAAACACACATCTTTTCTACCACTTAATTACAATAATAACCGGACCAAAACGTGTATTTTATGTCTTTTATGTCAGAATTATGCGTGGTTTGTGTTTTTGTTGTGATTTAGGACGAAAAGGTGAAAAGTGGAGAAAACACGGGAATTCACGGGCATTTACGGACTTTTATTGAAGAAAAAGACGAAAGACGAAGTCAAGAAGTCAATAGTGCAAAAAGAACGGAAGTCCAAGACCAATTCTGAAGATTTATCGAAGAAAAAGTCGAAAGACGGAGGTTTACTTAAAGACGAGGAACTCAAGTCTTATTTATCGAAGAATTAAAAGACGAGTCCAAAGAAATCCCGAGCCAAAAGTCATCACATTCCAAGATTAACAAAAAGATTAAGAAGGAAGGACTTAATGGGCAATTAAGAAGAAAAGGAAGAAGGGGAGGAAGCTTCCTCTAACCACTCCTCTAATCACCTATAAATACCCCTCTTATTCATTCATTTACTCTTGTTGGCTAATCGTGACAATTAGTCCTTCCACCATTTAATTACCTTGTCATTTACTTATCTTGTCAATTTAAATACATGTTATGCACCTTAATTACCTTTTAATTTCAAGTAAGTGTTCTTTAATTTTCTTGTTTTAAATTTCTCATTCTACCTTTCTTTCTTGCTTAATCTTTGATTTATATGCTTTTTATCTTGTTAACTTGTTTAAAGATTTCATTTTTATGCTTTTGATTGTTTTAAATCTCTTATTTTCATAGCTTATTTGATTTATTTTCAAGTTTATATAGTTTTTACAAAAGTTATTTTTATATAAAAAGTTGTTTTTCTTAAAGTTTATCTTTTTCGTGTCTTAAGAGTTGTTAACTTTCAGTTTCGTAGCTTATTTTTACACGGTTTTACCTTAGGATTTAGTCTTGTGCTTATTAGAATCATAGCTTATTAGATTAGCTTAATTTGTGCTTTTTCCACCTTATTCCGATCTGACCAATCGGAAAAGGGTTTTACATTCCGACCATAGCTACGTAGCTTGGTCGGAAAAGGGTTTCTATTACATTCCGATCTGAAGGATCTTGGTATTCCGATCAGAGTGGGTTTTCAGTATTCCGATCAGGTGTTGTGACAGCATTCCGATTGATACTCTTTTCCTCATTCCGATCGAGGTGCTACTTTGGTATTCCGATTGGGTAGGTGACAATATTCCGATCGTAGGATCCGATATGCATTCCGACCAAGTCCATATTCCGATCAAGAGGTAAGTTAAGCATTCCGATCAGAGCGTTTTGGATATTCCGATTGGTAAGTGACAGCATTCCGATTGGGTTCCGACCAACATTCCGATTGGACAGGTTTGACATTCCGATTGTGGCTAATCGGAATATATTCCGATAGGAGTTGTTTTCTTATGCTTTGTCTTGTTTAATTTTTACGTTATCATTTTTATACTTGTCTAATTTTAATTCTCGTCAAGTTTTAATTTTTAGTCATTTAAATTAATTTACTTTTCAAAAAGCTTTTAAATATCGCACCTTTCTTTTTAATTAGATTTAGATTTAATTTCACGCTCTTTTAATACTTGCCCTTTACTTTAACGACATTTACTTTTAAGTCTTGCACATTTAAATTAAAAACCAACCAAAAATATTCTTTTTCACCAAAATAAAACTGAGTCACATAGAGAACCTAGATCAATTCGATTAGACATACTAAAACGAATCTTTTTACCTGGCCAAAAGCTAGTTATCAAATGGCGCCGCTGCCGGCTCTTTTCGTAAAGATTAACGGTTTTCTGTGAGAGACGCGTTGCTTTTTGGGATCCGTTCACTTGTGAGCGTTATTTTTCTTGCATAAAAATTGATAAAAAATCATAAAAATTAAAATTTTCAAAAATCCAAAAAGATTTTATCTTTCTTATGTATATATATTGTCTTTGTGCTTGGTTTCTTTTTCTTTTGCATTTTCAGGTGTATGCGTACTAGATCTTCTAATTATCAAGAGCCCGAGCCTCAAGAAGATTTAAGTATGTCAGGTGTTAACAACAACAATAATCCACCGCACCTCAACAATAACAACAATGTTCTTCCACAGCCCGATCTTCGGACCATGGAGGAACTTTGTCAACCAACCATGTTTGGACGAGGAGGACCGATTGCGCCGATGCAAATCAATGCTCCTGAGTTTTCGTTGAAGCACCACATGATTCAGCAAGTGCAAAAAAAAACCCATTTCGTGGATTGCCTGATGATGATGCCAACAAACACCTCGACAGTTCATTACAATCACCCAAAGCATGAAGTTGGCTGGTGCCACAATGGATGAACTTCGCCTACAACTCTTTCCACATACTTTATTACATCATGCCGAGAAATGGTTTGATCGTCTCCCGAAGAATTCTATTCACACTTGGGATGACATGACTCAACGCTTTTTGTCGCGCTATTTTCCACCATCCATGGTCACGAGCCTTCGCAATCAGATCAGCGGTTTCATGCAAGATCCCGATGAATCTCTTTTTGATGCTTGGGAGCGATATAATGTCTTGATCGATAGATGTCCAAACCACAACATGCTCCCTGTGACCTTAATAGATACTTTCTACAACGGATTGACTTTTTGAGATCGTGATACGATCAATGCAGCCGCCGGTGGCACATTCATGAAAAGGAGACCCGAGGAGTGTAGAGAGCTTATTGAGAACATGACTACTCACCACAAAAACTGGGATTCCTCTGCTTCTTCAAGGAATAATCCGAGAGTCAATGTTTCTTCCACCTCAGCAAACCCTGATATGACCGAACTCACCCGTGTGCTGACTGAAATGAGCAGAAGCATGCAACTCTTGGCCTCAAACCAACAACAACAACAAGTTAAAGCTGTTGCTACTCTTTGTGAAACATGCGGCGGTCCTCACTCATACACCGATTGTCCTTCGACACAAGGAAATCCGGAAAATGTGTATGCAGCTTACGGTAATTTTTCACCGGAAAATTACCAAGCTCGACAAGGGGATAGAAATCTGCTGAGTTACCGATCCAACAACTACCTTTCACCCGGTTTTTCTCCTCAAAACCAAAACCCCGCCAACAACTACACTAGAAGCAACCAAATCCCACCTAGAGCTTCTAATCCCTATCAACCACCCACCCAACAAAACCCACCCATTAACCCCGATGTTGAAGCCATCATGAGAACTCAAGGTGAGCAAATCAAGAATCTGCAGAGCCAAATAATCAATTTGAAAGGAGATATCACGAAGCAAGGACATGAGATAAGATCCGAGGTTCGCGATAATATTCAATCCTCTTTCAGCACTCAAACGAATGAATTAAAGAATATGTTGGCTAGTTTCTTGCCCCCTGCTCAACTTTCTACTTCAAGTTCTCTACCTTCAAACACCGTCACTAATCCGTGAGCCAATGTGAGTGCTATTACTACTCGTAGTGGAGTCACCATCGTAGGACCACCAACCCCACCCCCATCATCTACACCTCCTCCACCACCATTTATCCCTACTCCTCCTACACCTAGTATTAGTGCACCATTACCGTCTCCGCCTCGACGTGATGAAGTTCCCACGAATGAACCCTCAACACCTCAACCTTTACCTACACCTGCACCTTTACCATCCAAACCCAATATCCCTTATCCCTCTCGTTTAGGCAAGACCAAAATGCTAACCAAGGAGGACTCCGAAGTGGCACGCTATGTGGAGATGATTTCTCAAATGAACTTCAACATTAGCTTTCTTGAAGCACTTGTCCACATGCCCAAATTTGTTAAAGCATTTAGGGAATTGCTTAATAAGAAGGAGAAGCTGATTGAACTCGCCAACACACGCTTAAATGAAAACTGCTCTGCATTTATTCTTAAAGAACTTCCGGAAAAACTTGGAGATCCCGATCGTTTTGTGTTGCCTTGCGTGTTCAACAAAACTGAAGAATTTACTGCCCTTGCTGATCTCGGGGCTAGTATTAATTTGATGCCTTTGAGTGTTTGGAAAACACTATCATTGCCCGACCTCACTCCAACAAAGATGACTCTTGAACTTGCAAATCGCACTCTCGCTTACCCTGTTGGTATAGCCGAAGACGTGTTCATTAAAGTTGGCGCATTCACTTTCCCGGTCGATTTTGTCGTAGTTGATTATGAAATGGACCCTCATATTCCTTTAATACTTGGTCGGCCATTCTTGAGAACCGGACGAGCTTTAGTGGATGTTGCCGAAGGTGAGTTAATCTTAAGAGTCGGGGATGATGCACAAGTTTTCAAAATGGGGAAGCTTACTAGTATAACTTTTGGAGGCCGAGAATCAGTGAATATGATTAATGTGCTCGATGCCTTTACCGTCTACGACAATCCTCTATTCGACTCTTGCATCGATAATCCACTTTTTCATGATGATGTGGATGATTCTCTCCCTACTTTCGAAGCTTCTCCCATTTATGATTCTCCACCGATCTTTGATGCTTATGATGATGATGATTCTAGCTCAGATTCGGATGATTTTGATGATTGTACTTCTGAGTATCCCGAGCTGCCCACATATGATGATTTTGATGAGGCAGATACTCTTTCGAGCAATTCTTCACACGATGAAGATCCTCCGCCATCACTCGATCCTACTTTGAACGATTACTCATTTGAGGAAGATTTCTCTGAATTTCTCAACACTTACTTCCCTCATGAGAGTGATGCACCTCCTTTGGACTTTGAAGATTATCGTCTTGATCCTACTTTGGATTTGAAGAAAGTTTTGTCAAAGGAGAAGAAACCGGTCGACACCGAAATCCGTTGCACATATGATTTGACACCTCTTTGTCCCCCTTCTGAGGACGAGGTTGTGCTTCTTTGTGGATCTTCTTCACACTCGGCTGAGCCTGAGTGCTATTTTCCCTTAAAGGAAAAGGTGTTCGACCCTGGTATTGAAATTCTGCAGCCATCTCAGTATCCACCTGATGAAATAAAAGGAAATATCTTTGGAACTTATGGAAATCTGCTTGCACCACTTCAACCTTGCTTCCATCGTGCTCCATTGCTGCTTAAGGGAACCTTGCCTACTCTTCTTTGGCTTGCCTTGTTCGCCTTAAGCCTATGCTATTTTCTCGATGAAAACTATGTCTTTGATCCTGGTGGATATGTCTTATGCTTCTTCCGTTGATGATCAAGGTCGAGTCAGGCTAATGACTCGGCTAACAAAAATCAAGCGCTTCTTGGGAGGCAACCCATGCATCTATCTTTTCGCTTTCTTTATCATAAGTGTAGGGGAGACCCGTTGGTGTTTGCTCTCTCCTCTCTTCTACTAATCAGGGATTCGAGCTTCAATGATCCACTCCTGATGATTCTTGACGACCCGTGATTCCGTGTTCTACTTCTTCCCGGTTCCATCCTAAACTCTTTTCGATTCACTATTTTATATTTTCTCAATATTAAAATAGGAATCTCTTTAGTCGTCCTTTCCCTTAGCGAGATTTAAACAACGTGCACAATGTCCTAAGTGTAGGGGAGTTTACTCCCACATGCTTAAACATTGAGGGCAATGTTTATCTTAAGTGTAGGGGGACTTCTATAGAAGTTAAGTGGTCTTTTCCTTGTATTTGTCCTCATTTTAACCGGAAAATCAATTTTTCGACATTTTTCAAAATTTTTGATCTATTTTGGCCTATTAGTTTATCCCTTTGTATAGTTATTTTCTTTCCTTGCTAGAATAAATGTTTAAATAAGTGGTTTTAATTTTCCAAACGTTGTGAATCTTTTGACTCAACCCGAGTTTACTTATCTAAGTTACTCTAGCTAATATCCTTAACGTGTTTAAGTCAAGTTTTGCTAGGCTTTTATATAGGGAGCTATAAAACGCGAAAGTCTTAACTCTCACGGGTTAAGAACAAGAACTTTTCGCAAGTTCCTATAATTGATCCTAGAGAGTCGTTTATCAAGGAAACTTTAAAACGCGATTTCTAAACTTGAAAAAGGCTAAGAATTTGCAAGATCCTATAGGCGACTCGAAAACCCAAAACTTTGATTTAATAGGCTAAGCATCCACGAGTCTCATTACTTGAGATTTTAAACTGTGGAGAACGAGAGATGATAGAGCCAATTATAAGTCCGGTATTCTTTCGTGAATTTATGTGAGTTAATTATGAGCCTATTCTCCCATCGCTTGCTAAATAATTTATTTGCTAATAAATAAGGTTGTACGATTTGAAAAGTTACTTAGCTTCTAGCCCCAGATCGTTTAAAAGTTGCTCGGTATGGATTAGAGTTCATAGCCAAGGCATAACTTATTGAAGCGGGACGCGAAGATTGGCGAGTCCGAAAAGGCCCTAACAAGGCATGAGGGCTATGTTTTGTTGCTAAAGATCCAAAGTGATGTGAAGAATCATTTATCGAAAATCAATATGAAGGATCGAGACACACGACGAAAAGCAAAAACTCCCCAAAAGTCATGGAGAAGTGTATCCGAAAAGACCCTAACAAGGTATGAGGATGAATAGATCCAAGTCATAAAAGGAGGCGGATCGTTTTATATCAAAGTCCAAAATAAAGATTGGAGAAAAATGAAGAATTCGTGGTCCAAGTATGAATCTCTCAAAAAGTTCAAGTGAAGAAATTCCAATTATGAAGAGAAGACCACTATTTCATGAACGTCTCTCAAGATTTGAAGTATGAAGTCGCTGCCAAATATCGGTCCGAGAAAGGTCTCAAATCGCGAAGCGAGTTATGCCAAGATATGAACTTTATGAGGTCCCGAGAAGCAGTTTTAAAAGATTTGGTCCTTTAGCTAACTATTGATTAAATTGTTCACTTTATTTTCAGACTAAATAACTATCGAAATAAGTCAAACAATGCATCCTCGTGATCATTCAAGACAACAATAAAATATAAGAGATACCCCTAGAAATAAGGGAGTCTAAGTGAATAATTGGCCCACATGAGTTCGTGTTAGTTTACTAACTTATAATAACAATGATCTCGTTTTTAAGCTTGGTTTGGAGAAAGTGAAAAGTTGAGGATGATGATTATTCATGACATTTCCAAAACCCAAGGTATGCTTTTTAATTTCTTTGCTTTGAATTTTTGTAATTTTCTATCTCTTTAATAAAGGCCAACATGGATTAATTATGATGAAAAATGTAAACGTGCTTTGTAACTAATGCATTGCATGAGGACATTGCAATGGTCAAGTGTAGGGGATTTGATATGTGTGAAAACACACATCTTTTCTACCACTTAATTACAATAATAACCGGACCAAAACGTGTATTTTATGTCTTTTATGTCAGAATTATGCGTGGTTTGTGTTTTTGTTGTGATTTAGGACGAAAAGGTGAAAAGTGGAGAAAACACGGGAATTCACGGGCATTTACGGACTTTTATTGAAGAAAAAGACGAAAGACAAAGTCAAGAAGTCAAGAGTGCAAAAAGAACGGAAGTCCAAGACCAATTCTGAAGATTTATCGAAGAAAAAGTCGAAAGACGGAGGTTTACTTAAAGACGAGGAACTCAAGTCTTATTTATCGAAGAATTAAAAGACGAGTCCAAAGAAATCCCGAGCCAAAAGTCATCACATTCCAAGATTAACAAAAAGATTAAGAAGGAAGGACTTAATGGGCAATTAAGAAGAAAAGGAAGAAGGGGAGGAAGCTTCCTCTAACCACTCCTCTAATCACCTATAAATACCCCTCTTATTCATTCATTTACTCTTGTTGGCTAATCGTGACAATTAGTCCTTCCACCATTTAATTACCTTGTCATTTACTTATCTTGTCAATTTAAATACATGTTATGCACCTTAATTACCTTTTAATTTCAAGTAAGTGTTCTTTAATTTTCTTGTTTTAAATTTCTCATTCTACCTTTCTTTCTTGCTTAATCTTTGATTTATATGCTTTTTATCTTGTTAACTTGTTTAAAGATTTCATTTTTATGCTTTTGATTGTTTTAAATCTCTTATTTTCATAGCTTATTTGATTTATTTTCAAGTTTATATAGTTTTTACAAAAGTTATTTTTATATAAAAAGTTGTTTTTCTTAAAGTTTATCTTTTTCGTGTCTTAAGAGTTGTTAACTTTCAGTTTCGTAGCTTATTTTTACACGGTTTTACCTTAGGATTTAGTCTTGTGCTTATTAGAATCATAGCTTATTAGATTAGCTTAATTTGTGCTTTTTCCACCTTATTCCGATCTGACCAATCGGAAAAGGGTTTTACATTCCGACCATAGCTACGTAGCTTGGTCGGAAAAGGGTTTCTATTACATACCGATCTGAAGGATCTTGGTATTCCGATCAGAGTGGGTTTTCAGTATTCCGATCAGGTGTTGTGACAGCATTCTGATTGATACTCCTTTCCTCATTCCGATCAAGGTGCTACTTTGGTATTCCGATTGGGTAGGTGACAATATTCCGATCGTAGGATCCGATATGCATTCCGACCAAGTCCATATTCCGATCAAGAGGTAAGTTAAGCATTCCGATCAGAGCGTTTTGGATATTCCGATTGGTAAGTGACAGCATTCCGATTGGGTTCCGACCAACATTCCGATTGGACAGGTTTGACATTCCGATTGTGGCTAATCGGAATATATTCCGATAGGAGTTGTTTTCTTATGCTTTGTCTTGTTTAATTTTTACGTTATCATTTTTATACTTGTCTAATTTTAATTCTCGTCAAGTTTTAATTTTTAGTCATTTAAATTAATTTACTTTTCAAAAAGCTTTTAAATATTGCACCTTTCTTTTTAATTAGATTTAGATTTAATTTCACGCTCTTTTAATACTTGCCCTTTACTTTAACGACATTTACTTTTAAGTCTTGCACATTTAAATTAAAAACCAACCAAAAATATTCTTTTTCACCAAAATAAAACTGAGTCACATAGAGAACCTAGATCAATTCGATTAGACATACTAAAACGAATCTTTTTACCTGGCCAAAAGCTAGTTATCAAGACACAACTGCATCTACTTCAGCAACCATTGCTCAAGAGACAATTCCAGTGGATACTCAACAAACTCAAGAAACAGCCATACAACCAACATCACCAACTGTCAATGCTGAAGGAGGAAACAACAATCAAGCAGTCGATGCACAACTTGACGAAGAAGAATTTATCAATCCGTTCGGTACACCGGTACACGAAGTCGGAGAGTCTTCTACTCAACATGTTGATCCATCCAACATGCATACATTCTACCAACCATATCCATCCACTCACCATTGGACACGTGATCATCCATTGGAGCAAGTCATTGGAAATCCTTCACAACCGGTTCGAACACGCAGACAACTCGAAACCGATGGCGATGTGTGTATGTATGCACTCACCGTGAGTTCAACTGTACCTACAAACATCAAACAAGCCATGACTGATCATGCATGGATTAAATCAATGCAAGACGAAATTCATCAGTTTGAACGTCTAAATGTTTGGGAACTTGTTGACCGACCCTATGGAATGTCAATTTTAGATTTCAAATGGATCTGGAAAAACAAACTGGATGAAGAACAAACCATCATCAAAAACAAATCTCGTCTTGTGGTTAAGGGATACCGTCAACAAGAAGGCATAGACTACGATGAATCATTCGCTCCATTCGCTCGTTTGGAAGCAGTCAGGATATTCCTTGCTTATGATGCACATAAGGGCTTCACGGTTTTTCAGATGGACGTTAAAACTGCTTTTCTCAACGGTCATTTGAAGGAAGACGTGTATGTAAATCTGTCGGAAGGATTCATCGATCCTCATCATCCTGACAAAGTCTATCGTCTCAAGAAGGCTGTATATGGACTTAAACAAGCTCCAAGGGCATGGTACGAAGAACTTTCAAACTTCTTGGTGTCCAAAGGATTCTCCAAAGGTTCTATTGATCCTACTCTCTTTATTAACAAATATGGGGATGACATACTGCTGGTGCAAGTTTATGTTGATGACATCATTTTTGGTTCTACGAACCCAAAACTTTCAAAACGTTTTGAAAGATTAATGCACATCAAATTTGAAATGTCAATGATGGGGGACCTAAAACTCTTTTTAGGCCTCCAGATTCATCAATCCCCACGTGGTATCTTCATTAACCAAGCTAAGTATACTCAAGAGATACTTAAAAAGCATGGTATGAGCTCATGTGCTCGAGTTGGTACACCATTGTCGACCAAATCCCTAGACGCTGACTTGTACTCATATCCCGTAGATCAAACGCGATATCGTAGTATGATCGGGTCACTTATGTACCTCACAGCCAGCAGGCCTGATATTCATCATGCCACATGCTATTGTGCACGATATCAAGCTAGACCTACTCAAAAGCACCTCAAAGAGGTTAAACGGATCTTTCGGTACCTTAAGAATACCATTCACATGGGACTCTGGTATCCGAAGGAAACCGGTTTTCATCTAACAGCTTTTTCAGATTCTGATCACGCAGGTTGCCTTGATAGTCGAAAAAGCACTTCTGGTAGCGTACAATTTCTAGGGGAAGACAAACTTGTGAGCTGGTCGTCAAAGAAGTAGGATTGCACTTCGCTCTCATCAGCTGAAGCAGAATATGTGGCTCTATCCGCGTGTTGTGCTCAAGTCCTCTAGATGCGAACTCAACTTACGGATTATGGCTTCCACTTTGATAAAATACCTATGTATTGTGACTCAAAGTCTGCCATAGCCATCTCATGCAATCCGGTTCAACACTCCTATACCAAGCACATCGCAGTCAGATATCACTTCATCAAGGAACAAGTGGAACGTGGTATCGTGGAATTATACTTTGTCAAAACTGAGTACCAGATAGCAGACTTGTTTACTAAAGCCCTATCTCAAAATAGGTTTCATTATCTCGTTGCCCGTCTTGGTATGAAGTATATGACTCTAGAAGACTTGGAGGTTTTGGCAAATGAAGCTGCTTGATACTCTCTCATAATGACTTCTAAGCGCATCACAGCTTAGGACTCGGACCTCAACTAAGGAAAGTTTATCTCGGACGATAACTTATCCTTCTCAATGAGAAATTCATATTTCTCGGTCCTGAGCTTCTCACAAAAACATTCAAAGTTTTTAAGTTCATGAAAAACGATTTCTAAGTAAATGTTAGCTTAGACCTCGAACTTCAACTTAAGGAAAGTTTATCACAGATGATAACTTATCCTCCACAACGGGAAATTTATTTTTCTCGCTCATGAGCTAGTCACAAAACAATCAAAGTTTTGAGCTCATGAAAAACGGACCCGAAAGGGACGTGTACGTTTCAGTGCGATTTCCCTATGCAATAGAAGAGAAGTCTTCTATCCTGATTATTTTAAAACCGTTGAACACAATTTTTCAAGAATTTCTCAAAAGGTTTTTCTAAATCTTTCAAAATTGTGTGTTCAACACTCCCTTCCTCATATGTGGTTTTTATATCTCAAAATTGTCATATGTTGTTTTGATCAATTTTTGAGGGGGAGTTAAAATCAAGCCTTTAATGTTGTTGGGTACATCTCAAAAATTGTCATATTTTATGTATCCAACACATTCCGAAAATGATATGAAATTGTCAAATGTAATATATTATATCGGAAAAGGCATTTCATCTCTGTACCTCAACATATTTTGTGGTGTCGTTTTTCCAAAATTTTGTCAAATTTTGTCTCAAGACACACATATATTGTTGAGGGGGAGCCACCCGACTTAATGTTCCATGATTCATGCGTGCACACATGTTTCTCTCCCAATCGGTTTTCAGAAATTGTCATATTTTAATCAATTGATATCTCTAATATGATATTTTTATATTAGAGATAGGGGAGAAAATATGATTAAAATGTAATATATCGCAACATGTGATCTTAAAGACTCAAGTGCAACTCTTTCCTTCAAATGCTAAACCATTTCGTATATCGATGCATGTGTGTAGGGGGAGCTTTTCGGAAATGTAAAACTTTCGAAGTGTTAAAATTTTTGATTTTTATCAAGCACTTTGAATGTTTTCAATGGTTTATGGTTACGATCTATACCCAAAACAACCTACTATCCACGACGGAACGATGGAGTCAAAAGGTGGTTTAGGATAGGAAACTAAGTCCTATGATCCAACCAGAACCGGATGGATCTACCCAAGGACATTCCATAGCTAGAAATAGTTGTCCTTAGGAAAGATGGAGTTGAATGAAGCTGAATGTGGACCAATTACTTAAGTTAGCACTGGAACAATCACAACAAGGTGCTAGTGATGACGTATTGGTACGCATTGAAGGAGTTGAATATTCTATGCAACTTAGGCAGAAACCGGGTTAACACATCTATCGAAGACAACTGTCATGGACCCATTGATGCGATGCACAACCCTTCCCCAGCCATTCGAGTTTCTCTAAAAAGAAGCTTGTCTCATTGTCATGGAGATCAACGCGTATCTATTGACTTTCTCACTCCGAGTTAGTTGATATTGAAAAGGTGGCAGTCTGCTCCAGCCTCCGATCACCAAAAATGCACTTATTGAGTCTAGAGCCAAACGAGATCTATATATCATCTCATTAGGACACAGTCGAGTCCTACACATTATCCTTGTGATATTGCCAGAACATCTGAGTGATACGATTCACAATGAAGATGGAAATCCTTCTTGAGCCAGCATCAAACAAGCTCATGTTAGGTAACTTGTGCGATTCTACACGAATCAAACTTGTGAGAACTGGAAAGCAACTAAGTTTGAATTCTTAATTGATTCAAACTTGATTCCAGGTTTCTTCGTAAAATCCGTGTGATCTTGCCAGAACATTCAGAGTGACACTCATTAGTGTTCACAGTGACGAATGGATCCTTCCAGTGTCAACATCAAACAGCACTGCGGTAGGTGACTCGTAAGATTCTCTATGAATCAAGCCTGTGACAAACTGGAAAGCAACAATGGTGTGATTCTTTTAGAATCAAACTTGTTCCAAGAACTCTGAATTGACGACTCTAATCAGACGGATAATTTATCCTTATGATTCACTCTTTACGTCCGCAGTCTGCTTTGAGACGGTCGAGTAAAGAGAACTGGCTACTACCGCCAGGAAACCCTGTCAAGGAGGTTCCTAATCGAATCTAACCGATCACATGTACGGTATCTAATACTGTCTAACGGTCTTCACCGACCGGAGGTAAAACGCTACCGAGTTAGGGTGAAATGTTCAAAGCCATTTCGTCCGTGTCTATATATGTTGATGCATATCAAGAAGGTGGCATAGCTGTATAACCGATGTCGATTCAGGATTCACAAGAGCACAAGATGGCGATAATCAAGATACTCAAGAATGTAAGAATGTAATAGGTCATCTTGTTACAAGAGCTCAAGATGAACACTATCAAGAATAGATTGATGATCTCAAGCACTCAAAGTCAAATGACAAAGGCTAAAGATAAAGATCACAAAAGCATGAAGGAACAAAGCCGATACAAACAAGATTAAGACCAAGATACAAGACCAAAGCAAGAAGATCTCCTCTTCAAGAATGTATTCACTCAATCATCTTATGCTTTTTAAGCTTTTTTAGATGACCGATACATTGGGGGAGATTGTTAGCCCTATACTTTATATAGTCGAACAAGAATGTAATAGGTCATCTTAGTCGTAAATGGTCTTGTATTGTAATAGGTTAGTCGGGAAAACCGGGCTTGGACTTTAAGCTAATATTGTATAAGTTAGGGGCGTAAGCCCAAAACAAAGCCAAGCCCGGCCCAAGTCACTTAAACCCACGGCCCAACAAGCCAAGGGTATATATACCCTCTTCCATATGTGGAAGAGGGTGTTGGTTACCATTTTATTTCTCTCTCTAAAATTGTTTAACCTTCTAAATTCTCTCTTGTTTCTCTCTCTACTTTCTTCTCTTTCTCTCTCTAAATATCAACTAAATCTTGTGTTATGGATTGATAAGGGATTAACACATACCTTAGTGTGTACGAGACTATGAAGAAAAGGGAAACTGTGTCAGCTCTATTTCCCTAAAGCATTGTGGCACACTACCAAGAATAGAAGAGCATCTTGTGACAGAGTTCTGACAAGTGTCTGTCTAGTGTAGTCACCATCAACCAGTACTTGGAGTCAACCTCGTACCACTACAAATAGGTTATGTAGCCTTACGTTAATGTTCAACACTTTGATAGAATTCACACATTAACTCTTAGAACTTATAGAACCAAACAGTTGCGACTGTGTTCATAAGTTAGGTTTTAGTTTGTTCAAAGTGTGCACAACACATTGTCATCAAACGGTGTTATCCATAACACTTGTAATTCTTTATTATACAATAATAAGTATTACGTTTGAAAAGTAATTAAGTGTGTTGATTAGTTAAGTTTATTGTTTCAAGCATAGTTTAGGGACTTTCCGTTTTCCTTCCAGATAATGGGTTTGCAACAAGGTGGAATCGTTTCCTTCAAAAAAGATTAACATATTTATTTGGAGGACTCTTCATGATCGTCTTCCTTCTCGTTGGAATCTCAGTCGGAGAGAAATATAAGTCTCCTTTATTACTTTCCCGACCTGTAACAATGGAGTCGACACTTCTTATCAAACGTTGTGGGTCTGCTCGCTTGCCACTACGGTTTGGATTCGGGTTTTTAAATGTCTAGACTTGCTACCTCCTACCATTCCAAACATACGAGAGTTGTACATTTGGATAGAGGAACTTCAAATTTCATCTAAGAAGAAAGAAATTATTGAGGTGATTTGTGGCGGCGTCCTTTGGTCTTTATGGATTTTTGTAACGAGATGATCTTTGGCTCCTAAACACCTAAACGCGACATGATATTTGATAATATTGTAGAGTTTTTTCGTTGTTATTCAAATTGTCTTCCATTTCATGGAGCAATTGGATTCAAAACCCTCTTGTGGTTTACACTTTGTAATTTTTTCCTAGCTTCTTGCTAGTTTAATACAATTATGTCGTTCTAAAAAAATGTGTCACATGCAAGTTTCAACGATCGTGCTTGCCGCCATACCATGGATTTTCGCTGTCCCAGCTCGGCGAGCATTTTCCTGTGGCAGAGAAAAGAAAATAAGAAATGGTTCCTTTTTTTCCTTCGATTTAAATGTGTGTTTTTGTGTGCGATGGGTTTAGAAAAAAAAGCATGGTTATGAAGAAGAAAATGTAATGCAGGTTTCTTAAGAATATCAAGATTTTTTATTTGTTTTTTTTATTTATAAAAATAATATTTACATTCTAAGCTTATATGGTTTTTTTTATTTGTACTTTTAGATTTAAACAAGATGGGAAAACCCGTGCTTTGCTGCGGGAGAGCACTTTTTTTGTTTCGCCGTTGTAAACATAGGCTCAGATAGGGCAATCTTCACAGAAAGAGGATATACGCACCCTGGCTGCAACCGTAGTATGTTGCCATGCCTAGGTACGCGCGATCTCCCTTTTAAGCGGCTGCTTTGATTTCATCATAACGTGAAAAGAACGAAACATAGATACAAAGCCCAGACCAAGAACGTTAACACGAAAAGAACGTTAACACGATGCCTGGCCAAGAAACGTGGCGTCTCGCCTTTACGCAGCCTGTCTAAATTCATCATAGCCATTACAAACGCATGACCCTCTTATAGTTTTCTTTGCCTTTGGCGGGAAAAAAAGAACGACATGTGTGTGTACGTGGGTAATATACACATTGTTTTTATCGCCATCCAATTATCAATCAGATCTGGATAGAACCACAGACACACAAACACTTTTTGTCAACATGGTCTGAAAACTCTTCTATAAAACCAATAATGATAGGCTCAGGAAGTTTTTTTTTGCGAAAAGGGTACAAAGCGCCATGGTTGCAACGCTAACACGTTAACCAAGAAACGTGTCATCTTGCCTTTACGCGACCTGTCTATATTCATTATAGCCATTATGAACGCATCACCCTCTTACTACGCTAAATTAAACATAGCCAATATTAACGCGTCACCCTCTTACCGCGCATATATAAACACGCCATCGATTGTTTCCCGACCAAGCATAAGGAAACTAATAAAGAATCACTTACTGAACAACACACTTTGATGAAACAGATATGAACCTCGCATAAGAAACGCACCATGGCTGCAACGTTAACACACTGCCTAGCCAAGATACGCGCCATCTCGCCATTAGACAGCACGTCTTAATTCATGGAAATCAATCAAGTATTAGTCATCGTAGCAAACTCCTCACAACACACCTTCCAAAAACATATAAAAGCAATAATAATAGGCTCAGGAATTTTCTTTGCGAAAAGGAGACAAACGCGCCATGGCTGTAAATTCAACACGTTGCCCAACCAAGATACGCGTCATCTCGCCTTTATGCGGCTTCTTTAAATTCATCATAGCCATTGCAGACATATATAAGTAATAAAAGCGAGTATGTTTTTAGCGGAAATGAGACATAGACGCCAAGACTGCAATGTTACGACATTGCCCAGCCAAGGTGGTGTCGTCTCACCTGGAAATCGCCATAAGACAATGTCAACAAATGTTTCCCTATCCCAACGATTCACCTCAATCACTAAAAAGGCAGAACCTTTTTTTATTCATTTGGGGAAAACAAAGACAATTAACAGAATCAATCAATAAAGCAAAACTCAATTTCCCATTCTTGTCACAAGTGACACATAATGTACCAAGATTCGAAGCGAACCAAGAAACTATAATAAACTATACATTATACTTATTATACGTTTAAAAAAGGAGTGTTGTGAGGGGGTTTTACCTGAGGCACAATATGTAGGATATGTAAATCTTGCTTATGTTTTAGAGAGAGAAAGAGATAGAATGATTGTGGATTACACACAATTCTAGAGAGAGAAACTTAATAAGAACTATGTGAAAAATGATTAACCACACACCCTCTCCATCTAAAGAGAGGGTTTATATACCCAAGCCTTGTAATGGGCTTGGGCTTACATGTTTGGGTCGGCCTACACATGTTGTAGGCTAGGCTTGTTCTTGTTTGTTTAATAAAGATAAATGACTAAACTACGAGCTATTACATGGACTATTGTTGGAGAGACCGATCCTTCTTAATACGTAAAACGTATTTCCAACACAATACCAATTAAAGCTGACTGCGAACATAAAGAGTGAATCATTTGGATAATAATATCCGCATGATTTGAAGTCGCCAATTCATGTTCCTGGAACAAGTGAAATTCAATTAAGAACCGCACCATCGTTGCTTTCCAGTTGTCACAAGCTTGATTCGTATAGAATCTTGCAAGTTACCTACCAAGTGCTGTTTGAGGTTAACACTAGAAGGATTTCCACTCATCACTGTGAACACTAAGGTATCACTTTGAGTGTTCTGGCAAGATCACTAAGATATTGCGTAGAGGCCTGGAACGTGTTTAAATTCAGTTAAGAATTAAACAGCTGTTGCTTTCCAGTTATCACAAGTTTGATTCATAAAGAATCGCACAAGTCACCTACCATGAGCTTTTTGATATTCGCTCAAGAAGGATTTCCATATTCATTGTAAATACTTTCGTATTACTCGGATGTTCTGGCAAGATCATGAAGATTTTGCGTAGGACTCTTAAGATCTTTCTTACTTTTCACAGTGTGTGAAGAAGCAAGGAAATATGAAAGTGTGTCCTAATGAGATATTTGATGATCTCAAATGGCTCTAGACTCGATCGTGCATTTTGGATTTTAGTGATCGGAGGCTGGAGAGGAGTGCCACCTTTTCAATACCAATTTATTCGGAGTGAATAAATCAATAGATAATGCGTTGTCTCCGTGTGATTAAAACAAATACCTTTTGAGAGATATCTGAGTTAGCTGGGATGGGTTGTGCATTGCATCACTGGGTCCATGATGTCTGTCTTCAATATCGAGAATCATTAAAATGATCTCAATAGCATATGTGTTGACCCGGTTTCTGCCTAAAGTTATAAGGAGGGCTTCTTTCTTTACACCCTTTATCTTTACAATTTTTTTCCATTCTTCAACCCCTTCAATGCTTACCAATACGTCATAACTAGCACCTTGTTGTGATTGTTCCAGTGCTAACTTAAGTACTTGGTCGGCATTCAGCTACGTTCACAATCTTTCTCCAACTTTCCTAAGGACAACTATTTCTAGCTATGGAGTGTCCTTGGGAAGATTCCTCTGGTTCTGGAAGAATCATAGGACTTAACCTATCCTACCATCCTTATGTCACCACAATCTTCATCGTCGTGAAATAAATGGGTTTTGGGTAAGTATATGTCACCATGAAAATCCATTTTGATATGCAAATCCATTTTGCTCCCCCTTAACATATGCCACGATATTCGAAAACATTTCGCACATGTCGGGATGAGCCAGCACATTAAGTCAAACCATTTGTGATAATATCCCATATTAAATCACATTTTCTCCCCCATATTAAAAATATTAACCCAATCGATATTTTTAATATCAATTGATTTAATGAAGTTTTAACAAAGGTTTTGGGAAGAAAAATGTGAGTCTGTTTTATCTTCATGATATCAAACGCATGAGATATGATACCGATTTGTAACATGATCACATATTCACCATATTAAAAAGAATTGACAATGTTGGACCTGATTGATGAGAACATCATATGATGAGATCAAATGGTTCTTGTCGGCATATGTTGGTCGCCTCGTCACTGCTGAAGTCATCTCTTGACACCACGTGTACGATTGGTATGGTTGTCTTGACACCAATTAGTGAACTTGGCACGTTCGGCATCAAAGATTCTGAATGCTGGATAATTGCTCCCCTCAATTGTTGACCCGTGTTCTATTGAAAGAGCTGTAGTCATCGGTTGAGTAGTCGCATCGTCGAGTATGTAGATACCAATTGTAGATTGCTATGGTTGTAGAGATGATAGCTTCATAAAAACAAGACTTCTCTTGTTTTAACAAATAAATGCACAGAGGCGTACATATATTTGTGTTAGACCAAGTTATAAAGTAACCTTGATCCCTTACAAGGTTTTAAAGTAAACCTTGCCCGAGAAAATTAATTCCCGTTGTTGAGCCAAAGCTTTCATAAGAAATACTTGACTTTAATGTGAAAACCGGGTTGTAGTCTGATATAACTACAAGCCATTTAGGCATGTTTTATGAAATATTTACAACTTTTGTACGAACTCTATTTATGACGCCGTGTCAATATTAATCGACATTTCTAAGGCCGTAAATATTATCGTACCAAAAGACATGCCTTTGAAAAATAAAGTAAAAAATATTTTTGGATTTTTATGAAATTTTTCAATTTTTATGGTTTTTATATGGTTTTATATTTTTGTATTTTGCTTTTGTGGATAAAAATATAAACAATATATACAGATGATCACCAAGGATACGGATAATAGTTTACCATCACTATTCTTTCACTTCATCTGCCAATTCCTTTAGAGTCTCAGGCGAGTAGGTTCTCATTCCTAGCTTGTCGGCCAAAAATTCAATTCGAGCGCGATCTAAAGCCTTCGTGAAAATATCTGCCAATTGATACTCAGATCGGACAAAGTAAAGCTCGATTACTCCATTTTCCACTTGCTCTTGATGAAGTGGTACCGAATGTCAGTATGCTTCGACCGGGAGAATTGAACGTTGTTGCAGCATAAGGCAATTGCACTTTTGTTGTCACAGTACATCGGAATTTTGTTGAAACCTAGACCATAGTCGGTTAATTGCGATCTCATCCAAAGAATTTGAGCACAACAACCGGACATAGCTATGTATTCTGCTTCCGTACTTGAAATTGCAGCGCTTTTCTGCCTTTTCGATGCCCAACTGATTAGTCGATCTCCTAGTAGTTGCAAAGTTCCACTCGTGCTACACCTTGTATCTTGACAACCCACGTGATCCGCATCTGCATATGCCATTAGTGCAATAGAAGAGTCCTTCGAATACCAAAGTCCCCGATTAATGGTTCCTTTAAGATATCGAAAGATCCTTTTAACAGTAGCTAAGTGTAACTCAGTAGGCCTAGTTTGATACCTGGCACACATACATATAGCAAACTGAAGATCAGGTCGACTGGCTGTGATATACAGAAGAGTACCGATCATTCCACGATAAAGTGTCGGATCAACGGCAACTCCATGTGGATCTGCATCAAGCTTAGATTTTTCCACCATTGGAGTATCCACAGGGTCGCAAGATTCCATCTTATACTTCTTAAGCGATTCAAGGGCATACTTGGATTGATTGATAAAGATGCCTCTAGGACTTTGAGATATCTGAAGACCTAAGAAGAATGATACCTTGGCCATCATTGACATCTTAAACTTGGAAGACATGAGTGTTCCAAACTCATCCGATAATGTTTGGGTCGAGGCTGCAAATATAATATTATCAACATATATTTGTACCATAATCATATCTTTACCTCGTTTTTGAATGAACAACGTGGGATCCACCTTGCCTTTAGTGAAGCCTTGCGTAATGAGGAATTGTGACAATAGATCATACCATGCGCGAGGATCTTGCTTCAACCCATTGAGAGCCTTCTTAAGCTTGTACACATGATTAGGATATTTAGGATTCACAAAACCATCCGGCTGTTGAACATAGACCTCTTCCTTGAGTTCACCATTAAGAAATGCCGTCTTCACATCCATCTGATAGACGATCATATTCATGTGGGTTGCATAAGCGACGAATAGTCTAATAGCTTCCAAACGGGCAACAGGTGCAAAGGATTCCATAAAGTCGATGCCCAATAATTGCTTGTATCCACGAGCTACTAGTCGAGCTTTGTTCTTCAATATTCCGCCTAACTCATCGAGTTTCACCTTGTAAACCCATTTCAAAGTGAGTAACTGCACTTGATCCGGGCATGGGACAAGTTCCCATACTTCAAGACGTATAAATTCATTAAGTTCTTCTTGCATAGCTTCTATCCAACATGATTGAGTAAAAGCTTGTTTCCATGTCTTAGGTTCAACTTCAGTGAGAAAAGCATCAAAGTGACAAAACATTGCACTTTCTTGTAACTGACTTCGTGTGGATACCGGACGATTAGGGTCACCAATAATAGAATCTATAGGATGATCCTTTGTACACTTGCTGTCATGTTCACGAATCCGTGGATTGGAGTAAACTGTAGAAGGAGCTTCCTCTGAGGTAAACGACCCGGCTTGATTAGGGTCGAGAATTGGTACACCAAAGAATGGAAGTTCACGCATTTGAGCGAATTCTAAATCGTGATCATCATCCTCCTCTTCATCATCAATAGGCATGACATGGGTAGTTGAAACAGGTGTTGGTTGAGAATTACTTGTTGATGGTATATCTTGACCAATTGTAGGTGCAGATGTGTCTGATTGTGCTTCGGTTGCTGGAGCGACAACTTCGGTTACCGGAGCTATTACCTCAGGTACTGGAGCAACAATACTTGGAGGAGTAAATAATTCATCAAAGAACGGTTGAAACAACGTATCCCATTTATTCCTAGTAGGTGGTATAAATGATGATGAAGTAGGGTTGTTTGGGACAAGACCAGAACTAATGTTACTGGGTCCTATTTCATGAAGTGCAGGTTCAGAGCTGCTTTGCTCAGAAGCCATTGCTGTCAGCCCATCAAAATCAACATTCATAGTTTCGAGGATCTTGCGAGAGTTACGGTTGTATATTCGGTATGCCTTCTTTGCGGGGGCGTAACCAATGAAAATACCAATATCAGCCTTTGGTTGAAGTTTTCCCAAATTGTCACCATCATTATTTGGATAGCAAAGAGAACCAAATACATGAAGATATGATAAATCTGGTACTTTTCCATGGAGAAGATCATAAGGTGTTTTACCATGGCGTTTACGAATTAGTGACCGGTTTTGGGTGTACACTGCTGTAAATACTGCTTCCGCCCATAAAAACAATGGAGCCTTTGCGTAAATTAACATCGTTCGAGCAGCTTCCATAAGTGTGCGATTTCGCCTTTCAACGACACCATTTTGTTGTGGAGTGCGTGCAACGGATGTTTCATGAGATATGCCAACTTATTCATAATAATCACGCAAAATTTGATTCACAAATTCGGTTCCATTATCTGTACGAATGCGTCGGACAGTAGTGTTGAGACGCACTTGAATCATCTTGAGAAATCCGATGATGAATTTAGGTGCCTCATTTTTTGCTTTAAGAAATTTCACCCACGTAAACCGAGAGTAATCATCGACAATGACGAGGATTTACTTTTTGCCACTAAGACTTTCAACACGCATTGGCCCACAAAGATCCATATGCAACAGATAAAGTTTCTCTTGGTTGGTGTCTTCAGTCTTGGGTTTGTATGACTTCTTAGTGCTTTTCCCCATTGTACACGCGGAACACAAATGATCCTTGTGAAATGATAGTTTAGGAAGACCACGAACAAGTTCGTTTTTCGCCAAGTGATTAATAGCGTCAAAGTTAAGATGAGATAACCGTCGATGCCATAACCATGACTTAGTCTTTGATGCTTTGGAGAGAAGACATACGGGAGAAGCGGCCATCATGTCTTGTAGAGACAAAGTATACAAATTATTCCCTCGAGTACCTTTCAATAAATCAACCCCTTCCAAATTACGAATGAAACAGGTATGCTCTCGAAAAGCAACTTCTAGGTTTGCATCACAAAATTGTCCCACAAAAAATAAGTTGTGACCAAGACCTTCCACGTAATACACTCTTGTAATTATAACATTCCCAATATGATATTCACCGTAACCCATTATCTTTGCAATATGATCATTACCAAATCGAACCGTACCAAGAAACTTGCTGACGAAATTTCTGAGCTGAGAGCGATCTCCAGTCATATGCTTGGAGCAACCACAGTCCAAATACCAGAGAACAATTTGGACCACCTGTTTTCAATAACAACAGTAGACAATGCATTGGAAACTATTAGTTCCAGAGTGTTAGCAGATACAGATATAGAATTATCAGAATTGCTAACATTTTTGAGACCCTTAGATTTCCTACGTTTTCTAATGTGAGTTTTAGCACTAACAGGTTTTACTGTTCCAACTTTCTTAGGTTTTGGATTATTCGCGGGCACTACAGTGGGGGTAGACCTATTTAAAGGGCACTTGGTTCCTAAAGTAGTGTCAGTGTTCCTAGTTAAAGGACACGCTTGTGTTTTGGTAGCCTTGGTACTCCTAGTTAAAGGGCACGCTTTCTTCGCTGTAGTGGGAGTGATCCTAGTCAAAGGGCACATATTTCCTACTATAGTGAAAGTTCTACCAGTGGGGCGTCACATCCAACCAACTTGGGTTAACACTTTCCCAGTCGGTTTCCATTCTAATCCATTTTTCCGGGCATACATCTCATTCACATGGTCAATAAGGCAAGAATCATGACGACTAGAAAACATACATTCATTGCAATTCCAACATTTCAAATTAGAATCCACACTAGGCTTAGAATGCTGCACAATCGCAGAGCCTTTAGTTTTAGCTACATGATTCTTTTTATTCAAAACAGAAATAACATTCCTAGGATGGGCTTCTACTTTCTTCTTCACTTGACTACTAGATGGGGGCAAGATCCTATCATTCTTCTTGTTTCTTTTAAGCTTAGATCTTTGAGCCTTAGTATTGGTGCTTACTCCTGTAGAAGGCAACACGGGAATATTAGAAGCGTGTTTTGATTCCGCCTTATCTTTAGTGACCAAAGTTTGAGATGGTTTAGTCCTAGGGCCCTTGTTAAGTGGTGTGACGGCTATAAGGTTCCTTTTGATTGCACTAGAGGACGATGATGAGATAGTGGCTGCGTTATCCACAACATTCTTACCTTTTAGAGTACGAAGTGTTTCCTTTAACTCAGCCAAGACCAGATTCTTATCACAAATTTGTTCCCTCAAATCAGATATTTCCACCGACTTTCGATTCAATTGTTCAATCAATGATTGATTCTGTGCAGTGGTATTAGCACATGCGGGCATTACTGAATCGAAAAGTCATGTATTTTTCTGTTTTAAGTTATCAACTTTGGACAAAATCTTGGAAACTCGATTATCTAGATCAAGTTTAAAATTCTCAACAGCCTCAAGTACGTTCACACAGTTAAGCTCCTTAGATTTCTCTATGTCTATCGGCAAGGATTGAGCAACCTTGTCACTTGGCTGACGCTGTTTGGATTGTAAATTCAATCGAAAATTCTTTTCAAAGTTTGCATCATCGATATTAACACCTTCGAATGACGTTTCAAAGATTTCTTGAATAAATTGTTTCTTGCATTCAAGCGAAATACAATGTGTTTGAATCTCATCAAAATGTTTTGAAAGCGAAGAATATGAATCTTGAAGCTTTAAAAATTCAGCGTCAGATTCGTGACAAGTACTATCTACCACATTATCCACATATTCAACATTATGCACAATAGAATCATTATCAACACTTGTATTCACACAGACAGAAACTATATCATGAGACATCACTTGATTCAGAAGCAGATCATTATGGCGTGAAACCCATTCTATTTCAAGTAAATTGTTTTCATAAGCATCATTCATTTCATTGAAAACACGTCTAACTTCTTCTATTTCCAAAAGCAAATCTTGCTCAAGATTACTAAGACAAGCCTTAACATTGTCTACAAACGGAACAATTTCATTTCGGAACGCAGCTCTAGTGTGCTCAAAGTTCCATTCACCTTCCGTTATGGCCGAAGCCGTCGTACGTTCCAAAATGACCTTGTCAAAATCGGCTAAGTGTTGGTGAACCGCATTTAAGTTAACGGACGCCTTACTTACCGGTGGAATTAACTTTGTTAAATCCGTTTTGACAAGTGTAGGAGACGTACTAGGAAGGTTTTCATTTGAAAAACTTTGGGGCACAAGAACTGTCAATTCTGCTAATTCCTTTTGTAAGCGAATGCGTGTCTTTTTCGAAAATTGATCTTTGTTATGTTGATCATAATCAATTGTATGGAATTTTGAAAGCATTTTAGAATGAGTTTCATCCGCAAGTGATTGTGTCTCCTCAGTACTACGAACAAAAGGTGCTTCTTTCGATTTGCCAATTATGGTCATATCATAAAGACCGGGAATATATTATATTCCTGAGCTTGTTTTGCATAACCGGGATTAGGTGGTAAATCTTGAAGACGTTTAAGTTCGAGTTCTTTAAATGATTTAGTTAAAAGATGAACCTTTTCTATGGAAGCGTATTGTTTTAAAAGCTGTTGTTTCTTGAATTTAAGAAGTTTGGTAGCATTAATTTCTGATTCAACCTTTTTAGACTCGAGAGTTTCGAAATCCATTTTAAGTTTCTGAAAATCATTGACAACCGACTCCTTTTCTTTTAATTCATTAGAAAGATTAGCTTTTAATGATTCTATTTCTTTCAAGTGTTCAATCTTTTCAAAACGAAATTGGTCAAATTCAGAACATGTTATTTTCTCTGCTTGAGGGACCATTTCAAAAGTTTTGACCTTTTCTTTATGCAACGCAAGCTCAGCAGTTAAGGTGGAATTCGTATCTACGGATTGTCTGAGGGCCATATGAATTTGATCAATAATATGTTTAGGCACCATGACCAAATCATGTTGAGCATAAGATTCCATACCCGTCGTAGCATTTGGTTGAGGTTCACTCAAATGTGTAGGATTGGGTACCACATCATTTGAGTTACTAGTTCCCGAATGCTGTTCGAGGTTGTCATTTTCATGCCCAACTTGATGTTGGTTAGCATCAATATTATTAGATGTGGTTGGTACCTCACTGACGACATCAGAACCGTAGTGAGAGAGATTAGCAACGAGAGCAGCTTGGGCAGAGTGAATGTCATCACAATCCGAATCATATGCGTCAAGATCATCAGCTTGATAAGCTGCATTAGAAGTGGAAACGACTGCAATGCCTTCAGTATCTGCTGCCCTTGGGTCTGAAAGAAATGCTAACTCCTCTGAATCCAAAATCTTCCCCTTAGACTGAGCATCAACCAAATACATCTTCTCACGAAACCATGCATCATCCCTTCTCCTTTTCGGCTGAGTGAATTCCCTAGCCATATGACCTTGTCCTCGGCAATTGTAGCAAGTCACAACCTTTTTAGGACCAATTGGACATCCATTTCTACTAGCTTGAGAATTCATAGTTTGATTGTTCCCAGTCCTTGTAGGAGGTCCATATGAATTTTGCCTTCCCTGAATAGGTTGCACCGTCACTTGACCATCTTGAACAGTGGCTTGTTGTCGAGGATTTGAAGAGGTGCGGAGCTGATTGTTTGTTGGTGGAAATCCTCTAGTTGCAACAAGTTTTGACAAGTATGCAGTAAGATGGTTTAGTACATCAGCTGGCGTATCATTTGGAGTAAAGACCGGTGCTTGGATTGGTGGAAGTTCATTAGAGTAGAAAGCTTGTGTTGGTTGTGCTTCAGTAGGAAAGTATCCTTGCTGAGGGGTATAGCCCATTGGAGAAGTGTTGGCTTGAGATGGTGATGTCTGATATGGTGGTTGCGGTGAAAAAGATTGTTGATGAACACTTTGTTGAAATGCTTGCTGTGGCATCATTAGTGGTGGATAAGATGGTTGCTGATAGTTGTGTGGTGGTGGCTGCTGCAAGTATGATGGTTGCTGATAAGTATAAGCCATGTTTTGTTGAGAAGCATACATTGCAAGTGGATCATGAACTTGAGGTGTAGACAACCGAGCCTCGATCACATGGCATTCGTGTTGTTGAAGAAAAGCTTGAAGTTGATCCACATTGGTGTTATGCAAGTCCTTAGCCAATTTAACATCCGTCACTTATTTTTTCCATTCTGGAGGAAGAGTGTTCAAATACTTGGTGTTCAATTGAAAGCTAGGAATTGCCATGCCATAGATATTAAGCTCATTCAACAATAGGGTAAATCTCAGATAGTAATCATTGAGAGTCTCCCCTGGCACATAGGCAAACTTATCAAAAGTATCATAAAGCTTACACTCTCGTTCTTGTTTAGTTAACGAGGTGCCTTGCATGAGAACAAGAATTCTATCCCATAACTCTTTGGCAACTTTATGTTTGCTGACGAGTTTGTAGACATCTGGAGGAAGGGCTTCGAGAATGATGTTTGTAGCATACTTATCACATTTATCTTGAATCTTCATATCTCCAGTCAATTCACCCGTTGTGCGAGGACGAGTAGTTGTGCCTTCCATCACTGTACCATAGTCTAATGGTCCATTGAGCACCGATGCCCAAATAAGATGTCCGTTCTCCTTGTTCAACATATAAAGTTCCATTCGGGAAGTCCAATCCTCGTACATAGACTTCTCCAACATTGGTGGACGATTATCCGTACCCGAGAGGATGGACTTATCCGTAAGAGATGTGTACTCCATTTCAATAAGTGAAGATTTACAAAGTTGATCGATCAATGAAAGAAAGTAAATGTGTTTGTTGTAGTGTGTTAAAACCGAGAAATAATGTTAAAATCCGCTAAATTATGTCCTCGATAAACCAAAAAATCCAAGTCAAAATTACACATTCAAAAACACGTTTTTGAAAAAATGTTGGATCGTACTCACATCGCAGTGGTGATCGTACTCAGATCGTAGTTGTGGTCGCACTCCCTATGATCGTACTCAGATCGTAGTTGTGATCGCACTCCCTATGATCTCACTCAGATCGGACTCCCAGATCGTACCCAACGATCGTACCCTGATCGCACTCCCTTATCGCAACAAGTGATCGCAGTGAGTGATCGTACTTTGGATCGCAACTAGTGATCGTACTATGGATCGCAACGTGTGATCGTACTATGGATCGCAACGAGTGATCGTACTCTACAATCGTGGTGATGGATCGTACTCTGAGCTAAGTGAGCTATCGCACTGAGCACTCTTACCTTGATCGTAGTAAACTATCGTACTGATGGATCGTAGCGAGCTATCGTACTGAACAAACTTACCTTGATCGTAGTGTGGATCGTACTAAGCAATCGGACTGATGGATCGTACTAGGGATCGTAGAGAGCTATCGAAGTCAAGATCGTAACTTGGATACCAACTTACCTTATTTCTCGGACAGTACAATAACACAATCAAATCAAGATTCAAGGCCAAAATATGAATCAAACAACCAAAAAATTTCGTGTTTTTAACCCAAATAACAATACCAAATCACTATAACAAGTAACAAGATGAAGTATATCAAGATTAATCCATAAAAACACAAAAAAAAATTGGTTCGTGTGAAAATGGATAAAAAATGGCGAGAATCAAGAACACAAACACAAGAATTAAACAATCATCCCATGGCTCTTGATACCATTTGTAGGATATGTAAATCTTGCTTATGTTTTAGAGAGAGGAAGAGATAGAAAGATGGTGGATTACACACAATTCTAGAGAGAGAAACTTAATAAGAACTATGTGAAAAATGATTAACCACACACCCTCTCCATCTAAGGAGAGGGTTTATATACCCAAGCCTTGTAATGGGCTTGGGCTTACATGTTTGGGTCGGCCTACACATGTTGTAGGCTAGGCTTGTTCTTGTTTGTTTAATAAAGATGAATGACTAAACTACGAACTATTACATGGACTATTGTTGGAGTGACCGATCCTTCTTAATACGTAAAACGTATTTCCAACACAATACCAATTAAATCGCAAACCCCCAAAACGCCTTAGGCGCAACGGTTTGAGGAAAAATCCAAAACCCTAATTCAACAATTTACTTGAATCAACGAAAAATAAAACCCCCAAAACATCATCGGCGCAAGGATTTGGAAAAAATAAATCTAAAACACTAATTCAATAGTTTACCTCAATCAACCCAAAATTCAAAGTGCACAATCGAGACGACGTTGACCGTAGCCAACCCGACAAATATTAGGGGCAACGATCGCATTCAGAACAAACCACGAACCCGGTATGGATTTACCACTAAGGCAACAATTAATTATAAGAAAACCGTCACCAACCCAAGAAAGTATGAGCGCAACAATCGTCGACCGGAATCACATTCAATAAATCATGTGTGTGTGGTTCTTTCTAGATCTGTTTTATAATTGAATGACGATAAAAACTATGTGTAAAGTATATGTGTGTGTGTTGTTGTTTCCAAATCTGTTTGATAATTGAATGGCGATAGAAACTATGTGTATATTGCCACGTACACAGACACGTGTCCTTTTTCTCGCCAAAAGCAAAAGAAACTAATATTTTATTAGTTACTGTAGCAGACCCCTCACAACACCCATTCTTTAAACGTATAATATGTATAATTTACTAGTTTGTTTATAAAATGTGTTTTATAAAAATAAATTTTGAATATTGAACTTCTAAGTGTTACTATATATTTATTTTAGTGAAATTAATTTATTTGATGTGAAAAAACAGAAACTAAAATTCAAATGAAAAAGTTAAATGTGTCATGTGAAAAAACACGACACTTTTAACTGTTAGAACATGAACAATATATCAAGTTTTTAATGATTTGATGTATCAAATGCATTTAATGTGTAACACATAAATAACTAAGGGGGTGTTTGGTTCGTCGAATTCGATGTAATTTAGTGTAATTATAATTCGAATTACAATTACTTAAGTTGTTTGGTTGATAAATGAGTGTAATTGCAATTGTTTAAATTACATTGGCCCCACCATTTTGTTGTAATCCCAATTACATCAATATTGTAACGTAAAATTTAAATTACAAAAGAATTCACACTTATCTATAATAATAACTTAATATATATATTTTTTTATTAATTCTTATCAACTTTTAAATTTAATATTACATTTCTTTGTCCTTCAATTAATATCACCCATTTATATATTTTATTATTTTATACTCAATTACATTCCCTTTTACTAACCAAACACATTTACATATTTCAACAATACAAATTACAATTCATACACATTACAATTCCTTTCACAAATTACAATTACATCAAAAAACATTCCATGAACCAAACGGCCCTAATAGTTTTAAGAAAAAACTTGAGAATTTACAAGTCTTATGAAAAAGTTTTGGTTGCAATGGTAAAAATCACTAAAAACACTTTCATTAAATGGTAAAAGGATTTTGCTCATTTGATGTATTGAGCATGCTTAGAAATGGCGACGGGGTCGGGTTTGCTGGGAATAGTTGCTACCATCTTCATCCCTAAAGTTAAATATCTATCCCCATCCCTATCGGGGATTACAAGTTACATACCATCCCCATCCCCAGCGGAGAACGGGATCCCCAATGGGCAATCGGGGATTTTTTTCCCCGTTACACAATTAACATTTAAACTATGTTTCAAATGACGAAACCATTACGAATAACACAATACGGTAATATCAAACAACATTAACGAGATTAACATTTATGCGATCGTGCTCAGTATTAAAAATAACAAAATTAATACACAAGAGTTCATCCTAGAAGATTAGTGTCAAAAGAGATATTAACCATCGATTGATAGTGTTTCTAATATCTAATAGATATTTGAAACATACAAGATATATAAATGTATATGTAGAATATAGATATTTGGGGCGGGTTTGGGGAACCAAGGGTATTACCATCCCCGCCTCCATACCCGTTTTTTATTATCGGTGAATCCCCACCCATTCCTATACCCGGTCAACTCGAGAAATCTCCGGTCAAATCGGATTCGGGTATCGGATTCTTCGCCAGGTTCAAAGTATTTTTTTTTCCATCTCTAAACCCGGTAACAGGCGGATGATTGCATTTATAAAACTAACAAATATTTTGCATGTCCTGATATTTTAACTATATAGCCTTTAAAGCTCGGTATCAAAGTCCATATGAGAGATCATTATTTACATCAAATTTTCTACAAACTTGATATAAAATGGATTTATAAATTATAATCTATTCATACGACGACATTTTTATTTGTGAGAATAATAAGTTACTAGTGAATACAAGAACAGAAGTCAACGACGTAAATTATGTGGTCAGCCGTGATGTCAAGTTGATTTGGACCTGGTGCCAATACAAAAACAGAACCAGTAGTACCCACATCCAATAATTCATGGAAAACTCGTTTTAACTATTACTTGAGGAACAAGAACTCATAAAGAGTCGTTTGGAATTTGCAATTTATATAATATTACTTGGAGAACAAGAACAAGACTACAAGAGTCGTGTTGGAACGCAAATTTTAAAACATGATATTTTAAGTGGAATTATGTACTTCTCTAATAAAAGTAGCTATCATAGAAGTTTTTCATTTGTTGAATAGTGATCACAAAATCATTACAACTTGTTCTGTGTTTATGTGTTTTTTTTCATATTTTAAAAAACACGAATTTTATTTTTAAAATATTCATATTTATGAGTGTTAATAATTATTTTTAGACATACGAATTAGGTCCGTTTATCATTTTTCTTTTAAAGTGTTGATAGATGGACCTAATAAGAAGATTTAAAAATAGACCTAACTTTACGTGTCGCTTTGTGATTGGTGAAATGTAGGAGGCCGGTATTTTATATTTCCTCTTTTCTCGTCTCAGCTTTTTATTCTGACATTTGTCTTAATCATGTGATTAGGCCTATTTTAAACATACGAATTAGATCCGTTTATCATTTTTCTTTTATAAATTATACTTGAAAGTGTAAAAAATTATTTTAAAATTTTCATATTTAAAAAAAAAAAGTTCACTATAAATTTTCATACTTTTGAATGTGAAATTATTTGTTATACCCAATTTGTTTACATCAAAAATACTAATAATAAAATGAACTTTTTAAATCCATATATTTTAAAATGTAAAAAAATGTCATAAAAAATGTGAAAAATCAACTTATTTGTTGTAGTATTTTTTCATGTTTTAACAAATATCGATACGATCAATTGTTTCGGGAAGGTCCAAATGTAATGCCGCTGGGTTGAACCACGCGTGAGGTGCAGATGTGTATCTTAGATTCTTAGACCACATGCATAAAAGTGAAGTTACGTTCGGTGTATTTAGTCAGGTTTAAATGTACATGTAATGAGATCGGAGAGTAATTGTTACTCCTCATTCTATAATTATAATCTACTAATAAAAAATATTTAATTTAATAAAATATTATTATTTTATTTTTTATTTATATATAATGACAATTTATTTTTAACTAATTAATTTATAAGTTTTTTATTGTTTGTGATAACACTCTTTCGATTAGAATGTTATGATATTCTTTATTTATTTTTAAAAGTAAAGTATTAATTTAATACTTCAAAAAATAAGAAACTAAACTATAATTTCAAAACGGAGAAACGAGATTTGAGTCTAAATGAGTGAGAGAGATGGATTGATTTAACGCTAAGGTCAAAGTTCCAATGATAACCAAACTAGTACTTTTAGGATAGAAAGGTATATGCGATACTCAATGGCGGACCTCGAACATTTATTTTAGGAGGGCCAAGTTATTTTATACTTATCAAAATAATAAAGTGGACAATAATTTTAAGACGGAAGTTAAAATTTTACACTACTCGTCACAAATTTTAGGAGGGCCGAAGCTCTTCTCAATCTTTTAAGAAATCCGCCACTGGCGATATCTATTACACACCCTTTTTATGATTAATGATTTGGTTGTTCGTAAGACATCATATCAAACAAAGATACAACCCAACAAACACTTCGATTTTATACCTTTTTCTTGTATTACGTTTCTAGTACTGGCCATTCAAATTTCATTATTGGAAGATGATGGACATGATTAAAAATGACACGTCGTGATGTAACCCAAATAAATCCACGATTAAGATTTTATTCAAGTACTCTCCCCCAATAAGATGTTAATTATGACATTCAGATAGAACAACTTTATTTAGTAAACACTCCTTAAACTTAAAAGAGAGCTCGCTCTAGTCCACATGTCATGCATTATAGTGCTTTAAGGATCAGGGACGAAGTCAGGATCAAATGTGACTGAGGACACAATTTTTTTTAACTTAAATATCGTGTAGTTCAATTTTTTTAAGTATATTAACTATATAAGACTAGAAACAAATATCGATGCACCGGGTGTATTTAAAATATATTTGAGAGAAACTGATGTTTTTTCAAAAATTAACACTATATCGAAAAATTCATATGTGTCTCGGGCACCCACTAGATCCTCTATCTCCGTCCTTGTTTAGGACACCTGTGAGTCAAACTGCACCCCTTGGGCGCAGTAGGGGCGTTCTCCGTCCTAGTGCAAGCCCAACAATGGGCGTTTTTCCGTTTTTTTTTTCTTTTGAGGGGTATTTTTGGTCGTATGTTATACAGTAGGATTTAATTGCAGAAGTTGTTTATGTTATAGTGGTGTTGATACATGCTGAGTTGACTGCGCCTATGAAACTTATAACCTAACTCTATTATGGCGAGAGTGACTCGCAAAACCAGGATTCGCGTACTCTGTTCCAATTATAGCGGAAAACAGGTTCTTGGACAAGGTTCCAACGAGGTTTCTACAGGAATCGGCCAGAAGATTGGTGGACCAGTTTGGGACTGAACCCGGTTCTAGATCAGTTCAATTCTCTCCGATTCTCGTACAATCTAGTTCTCAGTTCTGCAAACTTTTCAGTTTCAATTTAGTACTGTATGATTTTGTACCGTTGCATTTAGAACAACTTCTATACGGGCCATTAGTACCCCTTTGCCAACTATCTATACGCCATAGCTAAACCCGGAACCTGGTTAAGATAGAAATACTATTATGCAAATCCATAGCTTATTATAGAATGTGAATAAATGTGTCAAGTACGAGAATGATTTCTTTCAACCATATAAACTTTTTAAGCAGAAGTTAAAATTTTCTGCCTCAAATGACCAAAAAGCTTGCTTGCCCCATCCAGAAAAAGGAGCATTTTTAACAAGCTACAAACAAGTTATCGAGCATTAAAAATGGCTCTTCCAAATTCAACTGCATACAGTAGTTGGGTCCGCTATACGCCTTCTAAAATAGTGGCAAAAGCAGCACCGGATAGTTGTTTTAGACCTCTACTTGTTAATACCGTCCACGCCCTCCACCTGTAACAAGAACCAAACCGCTTTGTGTAAAGACTAGCATCGATAGAATTAATTAGAAAAAGGATCCCAATGAATTATAATTTTGATTAAGTACCTCTGGCCCCACCAGTCCTGCCACCAGGCCCACCCCTGCCCCGACCTCCTCTGCCATTTCCTTCATTTGCAAGTCGCCCACTGGTGCCATCCTCTCTACCTCTTCCCCTGCCACGTCCTACTACAGGAGGTTTCCTATCTGCAATTGCAATACACAAAATTGAAATCATAATTGCATAGTTGAGATATTTGATGCTCTCGTATAGAATGGATCTAGGGTAAGATCTGTCTATACCTGCACGACTCTTCTCATCTTGAACCTTATCAATAACCTATAAAATTGAAGGGGAAACAGAAATATTACATATGTGTGCAGCCATATAAGTGTGACCCAAAATAATGTAATAGTCGGTTAGAAGCCCTTAAAAATCTCTTGGTTTATATACATGTCACAGCCATCTTTCAATTTATAAGATGTGGACTTAAACAAACATCTAAGTATAACGATTACATGATAAAACATGGAACCAACAAGCACATTTAACCAAGGGGCTGCAAAATCCCTGCGTCAGATATCTTTCACCTTATAATGCATGTGTCTAGAAACTAATATCATCTATTAACGAGAGTACACTATAATCTGCTTATAAAGCTAAATCTATATATAACGACCATTATCTGGTCACAGCTCATGTTGAATATCATTATCCTTATGGGACCTATTTACTCACTTAGTTGTACAGCATAGCTAGAAGTAACAATTTCATATCATAATTTGAACTCTAATAAGTCGCATGTGCCTAACATATATCGGATGGGTCACGTTAGTTGAAAATCGTCCAGAATACTATTTGAATGAATCCAACATCCTAAACTGACTTATCCCATCACTGTGCTCAATTTGTGCGCAAGTATTCTTGTTTGTAGATTGAATCTCTTCCGCACTTCTTTTTTATAATCTCCTATATGCATATAGCAGTGATATGCAACACAAGTATTGCAACTGATCTCTTTGCTTGGTGAATTAGTTCAATATTTTTTGATATTTCAACTTCAAGCATCTAATATTTTCCTAATCAATGTGAACCGTTCTCATTTAGAGCTTCAATAAAGGAATTATCATGCGTGCAAAACAAAATCCATCAGAGGATAGTATAATCATTAGCGTGATAGCAGTTAAATAAATGACATCAAAACTTACCTCATCGGGAACTCTAAGATACTTGATTGTATTGCCACGAACGTAGCATTCAGGCATTCGCCAAAACCTATCTCCATCCTACATATACAAAAGTTACAAAATTAGATGAAATAGTGGTGTAAGTATAAAGATACTCGTATACTGCTAACAAAATACCTTTGAGGTACAGATAACTTCACGGAGATGAATGTTCATCCACGTGTCACAGTTAACTAAATGCCCATTGTATGTCTCCCCATTTTTCAGTTCTACCAACTGTTGCATAAGTGAGAGAATTCATAAGAAAACGGACACAACATAAGAAGCAGCCTTATAAAACCCAAAATAACATTAGGTGTATGGCATTGCATTCTGAAAGTGATTTATACGATATGAACTATATATACAACAATAACATAAATCCCTATAAAGAAGAGTGTTATAACTAGTGTTTGGATGTGCTTCATCTTGTTTAAAGCTGTGTAATCAGATAATAAGCTATTTGAGTGTTTGGAAGATCGATTTGTATAATTTAAGAACCTATAACAAAGTATGCAATGACCCCTAAATAACCAGTTAATGACTACCTGTTGCGTTAGAGCTACTCCTGAACTAATTATCGAAACTAGTCACATGACACCTACAAACTCGGATAATGTACCCCAAACACTAAAAACTAAGGGAGCGAATAATTTCAAACCGCGTATCGTCTAATTGCTTTTTGTAACAATCAGTTTAGACTTTAGAATAAGGCACACCAAACTTATTATTCATAACTCTTTCTTTCATTCGCAATATAATTAGATAAGTAGTCTATATAATCAATCACTAAGAGCACACGGCGTGGAGTACCGTAGGGCACACTATAGCCATATGGTGCAACCGGGACCCCCTCGGCGTTAAAGCCATCACCACCGTCAGCAAGATCCAAAACTTAGGCATTTTTTTTATCTTTTTGGTGTTGTATTTGTGTTTTATTGAGTTATGTGCGGGCAGGGTGTCATATATCTTAGTGAAGTGGGAGGTTAAGTTATTCAATCTGAGTTATAGGGGAAGGTGACAACAAATTTTTGCTATAACACGAGCGTATGGCTACATCTTATGCCCTAGCAACCCACAAAACTTTTATATGATCGTCAAAACCGTGTTAGCAAATAAGCAACCACAAATAATCTCCTAATGACCTAATTAGATAATGACTTTAAAAACGCAAATCCAAACACAAACAAGTAACACTAAACAAACTCATATAACTGGAAAGAACACCGAAAAGAATCATACCATAGGATGCCCTTGTGCAGTCTTTAGCAAAGATAAAGGAAGCTGTTACAAAAACAAACATATTAAAAAAAACACATTATTATTTTCTACTATATAAAAAAAACATAATCTGCAGTAAATAACTAACATACCATGTTTGTAGGATTCAGAATGTAACACAAACCTGCGATCAAAAAAAAAAAAAGGAGTAAGTATTAAGTCAACGGGTTTGGTTTAAACATAATATAACAGGCTGTACAGAAGCATGTGAAGGCTAGATCTACTAGAGGTTATTTATTTAATTATCTGATCAGATAATTACTACTGTATTTGTTACAGAATAAGATACTTACAATAATGGGAGGATGACAAAACTGGTTGCAAATTGCAAGTACGAGTTCAAGTACAATGTGTGGGATTAGTGTTATTATTTGAGTTCATTTACGTAAATAGTCCATGATGTTTACACATTTTTTCACTAGTTGTCCTATAGCTTTTAAAATTACACCGCTCATCCACGAGTAGTTTTCTGTTATGTCCTTGTCGCGTGAAGGCATATTTTTTTTATTTCACCGGCATTCTTATCCTAATGCTTACGCCAGATGGAAATCCCTTTAGCAGTTGTGGCTCTTATATATATGTAGTTGGGACTTGTCATTTCTTCATGGTCGTAACAATCAATTCAAATAGTGTAAACAACAAAAGATACGCTACAAATCATTGGGTTGTTGAACAGAGTTCAATCGCACTGGAATGAATGATACAAAGTCTTTTAGTTTTTCATACGTTTGGAGCACTTATGGTTATCAAGGAGACGAAAAGCTTTATGAAGTAAAAGAAAAAAAAGGATCACTAATTAGTACTAAGAACCTAACAACTTTCAAACATATAAGAAATTCTCGGTAAGCAAGATATATAGACCGATCGAGAGAGTTGAAGGGCACTTAGTCGCTGAACCAACAGACAAACGATGCAAAAGAAGATTAAATATGAGATTTCACATATATTTTTTTAAATCCTCCATATGTAGGGCACATGAAGTCATTTTTGGAGTGTCCGGGAACCTGTGAATTTTTCGTGTCGTAGTGTTAATATTGAGAAAAAATCAACTTTTCTTAAATTTATTTAAAATGCATCCGGTCCATTAAAATGTCTAGTATCACGGTTCAAATTTTATGTGCATCCGACGATATTTAGTCTTTGTTTCGTCCCTGGTTGAGATAACTAGAAATCCAAAAAACCGACAAGTTAGTAGCATTTGTCATTGGTGAGTTTTGGATTTCTCGAACAGCTGGATTCAAATTGTCCTAGTTAACTTCTTTTTTGGGGGGTAAAGCTCAAAAAATAAATTGTTTAAATAAAATAAAATGAAAAAATCTAAAAAGTATGTATATAACAGGTCCAAAGTCAAAACACATTACAATTTCTATACTATTTCCTATTTCCTTAGTTGTTTTACATGAAAAAAATAGTCAAGAAACCAAATTTTCCATAGATTGCACTACGAACTGCAGAACTGAAAACCTTTGCTAATAATACATGCACTGCCGCAAGCTAAATCTGCCACCTGCTTTTAAACAAGTTAGAACACTGAACACGTACCAATTTAATCGCTAAAATGTTGAAAATTGATTAATGTTATTCAAAACTAGATCTCAAATAAAAGACATATGGCCGATGATTAGCCAAAAAAAAAGTTTAAATACTATTTACAAGTGTAGCAGGGCAAAAGGATCAAACATCACACTAACATAAAGCTAGACTTCCTGAATCCAAGGATATGGAAAGCTCGACCTCAATAGTTGTCTCTGGCGCTAAAATAAGAATGTACACGGATGGTTGGATAAAAGATGTTTGTAGCGTCACAAGGCTGAATCGTCCTCGTCTCTATATTTATATTGTTCATGCACAGTTGTTAAATCCACCAAGTGACGCATTGTTGGTCTTCCATGTGGACAATTCCATGGTGATCTTAGACCCCTCAAATGTGCAACTATCTACAATCAGAAAAAGCATAAAAAATTTGCTAAGAGTTGAGAAGCCGGAACGATTAAAATGTTAAATGCAGAAACAAAAGAATATAAATCTTAAGCCGAAACAAAGTACAGAATTTTAACTTAGTAGGAGGAAGAGAAAGCTACCTTTTGCATCTCGTTTCTTCCAAGTGGATCTCCAATCATAACCGATGATCTGCAGGCACGTGATGCCAGCATTGCACGTACTCTTGGAGGACAGACTGAATCAGCAGTGTCCATCTTATACGTACCCATCATTGAGCATTCTCCTTCACTATCTGCCAAGATAGATATGAGCTCCTTCACGTCTGCAAAACAGAACAAATACATGATATCCAAACCTAAACTATAAACAAAAATTTAGGGGAAAATCAACATAAAACTAATGTCAAATGTATTTAGACTCGGCAAACTGCAAAAAGCACCCATTATGCAAGGAAATAACATCGGGGGAAACAAACATTTACCGGGTTAAAAGCCTTTACCCACGAAAAACATCGTAGGAAACAAGTTAAGGTTTCAGGGATGCACGCTACCTGAAACACCAAAAGTTATGTTTTTACTGAAAGGGACGGCTTTTAGTCTATAACGGTGCCCAGGAGGAGCATTCCAGTCCTCTTCTAATGAAAACCCATTTTTCCTGAAATTTATAGAAGATTGCATATAAGCAGTGATGATAACAATAAGGTGGCTCTCAAGCCATGATTTGACAAAGCTTGAGAGATTGTCACATATTGTAACTGAATACAAGAAGTTCCATTTAAGGTACTATTAGAATCAAACTCTTGAATTACTCGTAGCAGAAGCTGCAAATTTGTTAGGCACCTGATAGTATCCATATGCATAGAGACAGTGACTTCTTCTTCAGGTGATAACTCCACCAATATTGGCCTTTTATCAAATAAAAAAAAAGCAAGTCAAATTCACTGTTATCAGACAAATATAAGCAAATGCACTGCAAGTAACAAAACAGCCAGAATTGAATAACTACGACGGTACTTTTGATTTCACCAAAACAATATCTGTGTATCTTATATAGTTAAATCCATCACCTCAGCAAAGGTTGTTGGTTCAAGATGGTGGACTGTGACAAATGCTCATAGTTGTATTTCTCGTCTGCAGCATGCTGATAGGAAGATAAAGGTTTAAAACCGTCAGCCATTAAGTACATCCTACATGCTAGAAAGTCGTGCAATGAACGATCTTAGAATAAGATATGGTATTGGACCCTCATGTAAGATTAACTATAGAGAGGTGGTGGTACAGATGCAAGACCTGATCCACAATAAAGAGGTCTTGGTCCAACTTCCCAATGATGAATCCAAGATTGAACTGTCCAATAACCTAGAAAAAGACAGAAACAGCTAACTTATGACATATTCTATACTAATTAGCTCTAATGTTAACACTAAAACAAGCAGGTAAGATAAACAACCTTCATGCGACCAAAATCTTCTTTCTTAAATAGCTTTTCCAGTTCACTTGTTGCAGCAGATAAGGCTATTGCCTTAGCATCCTCTTTTACCACTTGAGAATGTTCCAATGTTGCATCAGCATAACATCTGTATGTAAATAACAAGAAACCGTCATAAAGCAGAGCTTCGTAAATCCTTACCACCGGGATTTTACAGTTGCATACCCTTTAGTCGGTGAAAATCTGAGTGTGCTTTTGCTTGCTTGATATGCTGATAGTTTTTGCTGCCTCTTCTTCTTTAGTTCCTCAAAACTAAACCGCATTGTATAACACATCTTCGGATGAGAAGGATCTGATGCATCTAAAGCTGGCTGAGAAGAGTTTGGTGGAGTAGAAATTTCTATTACTTCTGAGGCGTCATTGGTTTTCTCGGGAGATGTAGGATCTAATGCTGATTTTGTAACAGGTTCAAGTTCTTCTATTGTTATTGGGTCCTGATAAGAAGCAAGATATTGTAGTATAAGATAAAATCAAACAATAAGCAATGAAGAGGTATCTTATTTTTATTCTGTTAAAGTTCCTATTACATGATATGTCAATTCAATTATCGGCAACCATTTATACTTCATACAATAATACGGTAAGTTAACGTGTATGAGTTTTCAACATGAACTTATCAGAAAGGGAAGTACCCAAAACCTTCTATAGATGCGGTGTAACTTAACAATATAGATAAATATGTTACTCGGCAATAACCTAAATGACTCTTTGGTGGACCTATTAGAAATTATACCTACATCCAGGGGCGGAGCCAGAAAATTTGGTTCGGGGGGTCAAACTTTGACATATTTTATAAGCTAGACTATAAAATGGTTTTTAGGGGGTCAAATTATAAGGAATCGGGAATGTTTCGAAAATTTACACTACAATTTTTTCGTAAGGGGGGTCGGACGACCCCCTTGACCCCTGCCTACCTCCGCCACCTCCTACATCTCGTATATATCTTAAAATGATCGTAATAATTCAGAAAATATATATATATTTTGTGAAACACCTAAAATCGCAGATCACCGAAAATCGTCAAAAACTTGCTTAATTTCCCCAAGTACCATTAAAAACCGCAAACTAATTATATAATTTGCACCAACTTTATTGTTAAAAAACTTACGCAAAAAAAAAGCCAATATTCAAAACATCTGCAAAATGTGTAGATTTTCCCAAAAACTTGTGCCTTATCTGACATTTGCAAAATGTTTGTGATTTTAGGAGTTTTTTACTATTATTTCGCGAATTACGAAGTAAAATGAGGATTGAGGTAATCCACCAACTCTTTTTCTTAATATAATCTGTCCTCTTTCCAACTGTCATACCTATGGAAGATTTATTAGGAGGAAATACAATTCCGTTTACAGATATACATGAAAAATAGATATAGAATGATGTAGTATGTCACACACCAAACTCAATTAGATAACTTGTTCAAAATTAAACCACAATATCTTAAACTTTGACATACCTCATCAACCTTTCCAGAGTCTTTAACAACTTTAAGAGGAGTGACATCTAATACATCATAGTCTTCATCCATCAGAGTACGCTTTAAAGGCTTTGACTCATTCCTGTCAACTTCATCAGAACCACAAACTACGTGATGGTTCACCGGAGATTTTGCAAGCTTAAAATGTGCATTTAGATTTTTAGTAGCCGATTGAAGAAGGGTAGGTCCATTTCTAAGAATTGGCACCTCGGATAAGGTATTGTTGATGCTTTCATGCTTCCTCTTGTTTACAGTAACAAAAGATGTAAGAAGTGACTGAACACGACCTCCGGACTGAGGCGAGTCTGTTTCTTCGATAACATTTTTCTGCATTGTTGAGTTGTATGATGACACCTGTCGATTGTAAGAAGATTTGTTGCTGATAGAGGTATGTTTCCTACTATAGCTCCCGGAAAAGGTGTCATCTTTCTTCACGCTATGAGTTTTAAGTGTAAATTCTTTCTTTGATATACAGTAATCCTCAACGTCAACCAAATTAACATCAGGTGATGATTTCAAGGTCTCTTGAGGTTGTTTCTCACCGGATGCTTCTTTTTTACTATCACTGACATCGGTCGATACTTTCCTTAGTGAGAACTGTGAAAGAGACTCTTCATTTTGAGAACAACATTTAGAATTTTTTCCCTCCTGACTGAGCCCCTCAGATTTTTGTACCGAGAAGCTAGCAAGATTTGGGGAATAAATCTTCAATAAAGCTTCTTTCAATGACATCAAAAGTGAGCCTTCATCAGTGAAAAAGATTTTTCTTTTATCTGGGGTCACATTGACATCACAAACATTGGTCGGAACAACAAAATTCATAATTGCGATTGGATATTGTTTTGAGTTTGCAGATCTATACAGTTCATTCACAAGCTTGCTGACCTTTGGCATGTCAACAGGTCGGCCATTTACAAAATAATATTGACGATCACCTATATTTCGTCCACTGCCATAACCAGACTTAGAAAGAAATCCATCCACCTGACAAGTGTCTGATATGAACAGATTCACAGGGTCCAAGCTGTTGAAAGTGGTCATGCCGAACAATGTAATGATGTTATCTTTGAGGGAACCGCTTCCCTGTGTTTTGATTACTCCTGAGTTTTTATTTTTCCCAATCGTATTTGTACAAACCAATCGAACCCCTTTTGCAGTAAGAGCATAAGCCTGGAATGGTAATAGGAGCCTATTATAAAAATTCGGTATAGTTTGAGCACTAGATAGTTATATAAGATTTTTACCTACTAGACTAACATCATGACCTTGCATAGAGATTTCCCACAATTCACAAATGCCAATAAAATAAAGATAGCCACCTTCCTTGTCTAAGATATCAAATTAGATTGATAGCCAACCAAAAATAGTTTCTACTCATAAAAACGAATGAGGTTTTCCAGTTTTTGACAGGATACTATCAGGCACATTTTAACGGAAAGCAAGCATAAATTAAAAGCATCCAACTTTCTTATTCAGGCATTCAGCATAGGCAGAGTCCTCAAGAAGTAAAGATTGAAGTACTTTATATGTTTATAAATTATAAAATGCAGAGTACAAGTTTCAATCAAAACATGATAGTAAACTAATAATAAATGAACTCTACGCCATCTAGATTCACATTGTGATTTTATGCTAGAAAAATAAGATATATAGAGCCATGAGCATCAAGATAGTAATAACTTTAAAGAAGTTGACGATTGTAAATCAAGCAAAGTGACACATTCTTTTACAATTATAAGGAGTACTAGTTTAAAGGGCAACATGCATAAGCCAGAGTTCCATTATATAAATAGCATTACTAAGCTGCATATGAAAACTTAACAAGAATAACTCACTTGCAGTAAGGAGATTAACTTTCCATACTCCTTTCGGATGTTGCGGTGGAACTCTTTGCATCGCACAGGCAAGTTCGAGAACAAGTTCTTCACTGTTACAGTTGTACCAACTTGACGAGCCGTCTTTTTCTCATCGGTAAGTGAACCAGAACGGTCATACGTCAAGTGAGTAGCAACTTTCTCGGTTTTTGTTCTTGTTTCTACAGTTAGATCTCCTAAGTTGCACAGAGCACTAAGAGCTTCCCCTCTAAATCCAAAAGTTGTCAACGATTGAAGATCAGGAAAATCTGACAATTTCGACGTATGATGCTTAAGCGCTAGAACCTACCATAAACAACAGACATTCAAACAACATAAAAAAATACACTCACAAAATCACAATATATATGCCATGGAGTATATTATAAAGCACTAGTTGGATAGCATAATCAAATGATAATTATCTCCCTCACTCGCTGTCTTGACTGAATATGGTTTGCACAATCTCGTATTATATCGATAATTCAGTTCAATTTAGTAGGTAGCCCCTTAAACTACACATATATCATGATGGCCCAATATAACCTGAATGGTGGAGATCAAAACTCTTAGCTTTAAAGTTTTTATAAGGTAAAGACCTAAATCGCATATGATATATGTAGATCCGTGTCTTCATGTTACTGGCTTTAAATCATGCCATCCATTTGGGGGGTGTTTGGGATAGCATATTTAAACAGCTTATTTTTACAGAAAATTGCTTAATAGCTTTTAGTTGTATAACAACACAATGCAGGATAAAGCTTTTGCTCAAATCAAACGCTCAAACAAAAACACTTACTAGTTATACCAAAACGTAAAAAACTAATAAGATGGTTAAAGCCTGTTTCAATAGCTTATTCTGTTTTAAATCAACTTATTTGAGATGGTCACAGCATAAAAGTGGTTAGCACTTAAATAAGCACATTCACTGATAAACTATGCGATATTTAGTAACAAGCAGCAGCTCTAACATCTCTCTAAGCAAATACTACTCCATTACTAATGTGGCGGATATCCTACTATTATTCTACTACTCCATTGAGGGGGTGTTTGTTTGGGTTATATAGCGCCTTATGGCTTATTTGGTTTTAAGCTTATGTTTGATAAGCTCACTTTTTTGTGGCTTACTTTTAAAAGTTTCGTCTTACATAAGTTTAAAATGACATGATGAACTTAGGGGGTGTTTGGATTAGCTTACTCTATGGGCATAACAGCTTATTGAAATTTGAAAAACCCGATAAGCCCACTTTCTTGAGCTTATGAGCAGATAAATATAAGCCCATGGATTATATAAGCCATGTGCTTAACCTCATAAGCCTAAAAAAGTGAGCTTATTGGATTTTCCAAATTTCAATAAGACGTTAAGCCTATAAAGTAAGCTAATCCAAACACCCCCTAAGTTCATTATTATGTTTTAAACTTATATAAGCCGAAAAGTTTCAAAATAGCCAGAAAACAGTGAGCTTATGAAACAGAAGCTGAAAACCAAGGGGGTGTTTGTTTTAGCTTATGTAAGCTTATAAGCCGAAACCAAACACTTAAAAAAGGCTTATAAGCTTATTATATAAGCTTATTATAATACATAAGCCCAATTCATAAGCTTAACCAAACACCCCAAAATAAGTGGAAATGAGCTTACGTTGTATAAGCCTGCTATATAAGTCTCCAAATAAGCCATAAAAAGGTTAAATGAGCAGATAAAGATATATATAAATAATAGATACCCTGAAATTATGGGGCGAAATGCCGCAACCGTTATCGACAACCTGGAAAGACTCCTGACCATACTCTTTTAAGGAAACCTCGATACACGTGGCACCGGCATCCAGACTGTTCTCAACTAACTCCTTAACGGCTGAAGGAAGGTCTAGTATGACTTGGCCTGAGCATATCCTGTGTATTGCGCTCTTGTTTATCGGCTTTATTATCTTCGGTGATGATTCCATTTTAATCAATTGTTTTTTTTTAATTGATTGATTGGATGAAAAGGGGGAGATTTAATTTTATATGAACCCTAATTGTTTTTTACTGTAACAATTTGCCGCCAAAATGACACAAGTTAGAAGAGCGTTTAGAGCCACGGAATTGAAAGAACAACAACAATGGTTTCGTGGTGTAGTTGGTTATCACGTCAGTCTAACACACTGAAGGTCTCCGGTTCGAACCCGGGCGAAGCCATATCAACTTTTTACTTTTTTTTTCTACTTGAAACAAGAGATGTGTAATGTATTTTGGGATTAAGTTGTACAATAGCAATGTATTTTTGCAAATGTATCATTTTGGTATGTGAACTATTTTTTGTTCTACATAATGTAACGTACTTTCAGATTCTGTGTCGATTTGTACCAAGTTTTACCGGCTACCGGTCAAAAAGTTTAGAAACCGGAAAAAGATTCCACAGGTCATATATTCTAAAGAGATTATGTCGTATAATAGCAACGAACTTTTCTAAATGTACCGATTTATACCTGAATTTTTTTTACTTACGAGAAATTACGAAAAACTTTAAAAAATTTAAAATTACAAAAAGTTTTATGAACACTTTTAATTACCAGAAAGGGTAAAAAAAATCTTGGTTAAAACTACAAATTTTTAAAAAAACCAATTTTAAAATATAAACAAAAAATTTATAATTATAAATTTTCTTTATAAAGTTTTTAAACTTAAAATAATTTCTACGAAAGATTATAAAAATTTGAAAGGTTTTTTTTAACATAAAAGATTGAAAGATTAAAAACAAGCTAAAATAATTGAATTTTATATAATTTCCCTAAATACATAAGCCATGGATTTTTAGAAAAAGAACTATAAGAAATTTTAAAAAAATATTAAAAATTTTAAAACATAAATTTTCATCAAAAAGTATATCCCAAAAAAATTTAAAACTATCAGAAAGTTAAGAAAAAGATTTACAAAAAAAAAATTCTTTTAAAAGTTTTAAAACATTTTATATTTTCTTAAAATAAAAGTAAAACTTAAAACTCTTAAATTTTTTAGAAAAAGCTTTAGTTTTATCTAAAGAAAAGAAAAAAATAAAATGTTAAATTTTGAATTTTTTTTAAGAAACATGTTTAGTTACTTTTAATCGTTTTAAAAAAAAGTTTCAAAGAAAAACTTCTTTAGTTAAAAACTAATTTTGTAAAAAAAATAAAAAAGGAAAAAAAATGAAAAAAAAATGTAATGTTCCCGGTAAACAAGTTTTAGTGTGCAAATCGACACAAAATCTAAAAGTGCGTTACTTTAAGTGGAACAAAAAATAGTTCACGTATCAAGATGGTACATTTTATGAAAATATGTTGCTTTTGTACAGTTTAAGCCTTTCTTAAAAATTTGTATTGTCTCCGGTTTGAATCTGCGCGAAGCCATATTAATATTTTTTCCTTTTCTAGTTAAAGGAAGAGATGTGTTATGTATTATGCTATTCTTAAAAATTTATATTTCGTTTTTAAGTTAGATGTTTTCTAGTTAAAGGGGGGGGGGGGGGATATGGGACGGTGGAGTATTTTGGGATTGTGTGTGTGTGGTGGTGTTACAAGTGAGACAAATTGAGAGTTAATATTACCCTCCACCTTGTTTGTATCGACTAAACATGGGCTGGGCGGGTCAAATAACTAATGGGCCGAGTCTTGGACTCATGTCATGTTGGGCTGGTCATTGTATTGGGTTAAATTAAGCCTACATAAAAATCGTGTATAAAAGGTATTTTGGAGCCCATTTGATAGCCGGGTATAATTGTCGTGCTTTTCCCGTAAACAAAACTTATTGTCAAGCACAGATAGGAAGTCATGCATTTTATTGGTAAACTTTTAGTCGTCGTGACACGGTCTTTACATTCATATAGGTTGTGGATAACCTAGTCGTATTCTCGAGCTTCTTTGCATTTTCATCCATTTGCTTGATTTACGTAGTGAGTTTATAGCCCCACTTTTACTTACTTTTAACTCTTTGGGGTGAGAACATTGTTTGTTTTTACGGATGAACATAAGTACCATAAAAACTCATACGTGCCTACATGATGTCTAAGTAGCGATACCCTTAGATGCTTTAGCCCACTATCATGAACCGTTAATTATTTTGTGTAAGCACAAAGGTTATGGATAGATATATTGGGATTGGTCTCCCTATCTAATGTTGGTTGTGTGACCAAATTGGATACAATTACATTTGAGGTGTTACGAATACTTTGGTGTAGTATTTGTTTGGGCTCTTTTATATAAACTTGTTGGTACGGTTAACGCTTCGGTGTCATGAGCTTAGACGTAGGATATCATGAACGTATGCTATTTTTTGATAGTCTTGTATTTGTTATAAGATTATTTGTCGTTTGCCTAACTAAAATCTTATGGTTCATCACACTACTTATACTTAAACCTATAAACTCACCGACCTTTGTGTTGACGTTTTAGCAATGTTTTTCTCAGGTGTCAAGATGGAGGAGTGACGTGGTTGTGCTATGGAGATAATAAATTATCATGATTTACTTTAGAGACTTGATTTAAATGTTATGACATTTGGAAACTTTGATTTATGTTATCATGATGTGTAAAACAATTTCCTTGGAACAAATATTATTTCTATGTTTTATGAATGAAAGATGACTTTTAATAGTCGTTCTTATATCTATGTCTCCTGGTTGTCATGATAGTCACATCCTCGTGTAATTATACACGTGGGCCAAATTGAGGGTGTGACAGATTGGTATCAGAGCCTTAGTTATAGAGAACTAGGTTGCTTTTATAAAAATCGTTTTTACAAAGGTTTTGGTCAAAAATAAATTTTTTGGAAAAGAGTAACACTAAACTATAACTATCTCTCCATCTCCATGGACCGCTTCACTTCACGTCTTCGACACAAGTAAGTTGTAAGTTATAAGATTAAGTTATATTACCTCGTTACATTTATTACCATACTATTACATCGTTACAAGTACTAAATAACGTAATTTATGAGTCTATGCTAAATGGTTTGTGCCATGATACATAAATGACATATCGATTTTATTTCGACACTACTTGATACTCTATGCTTAATGGTTTGTGCCATGCTACATGAATGCAAAATTGATTTTTATTCCGACACTACTTGAAACTCTATGCTTAATGGTTTTTGCCATGCTACATGAATGCAAAATTGATTTTTATTCCGACACTACTTGAAACTCTATGCTAAATGGTTTGTGCCATGCTACGTGAATGTAAAATTGATATTATTTCGACACTACTTGAAAACCCTATGCTAAATGGTTTGTGCCATGCTATGCGAATGCAATATTGATCTTATTTCAACATGTCTTGGAAATTTTGTGCTAAATGGTGTGTGCCATGACAAATTAAAGTTACAACATATTGCAAAATTGATTTATTCTTACACATGCCTTTTCTTAAATTGGCAGTGACATGTATACCTCGCCCAAAGATTCGTTGTACCTCATGAGTTCATCCACGAATGGAGCACGACGCGTGACCATTGGAGAGTCCTCCACTAGTGGTGCCTTACCTTTGTCATCCACTCGAGGAGAGCCGATTGTTCGAGCACCTACTCGCTCCTCACCACCACCACTCATTTGTTACACGAGGCGTGGCAAGGCACCGATAATTCCTCCATCCACCTCATCCTCTCATGCCCCAGGGGCCCCTCGCCAACACCGTACCGCGAGGATGTCCGTGAGATCCTCTATGTTTGGGAAGAGTTTAGCCGCAAGACATTTGGACTTTACGCGCACTACACGCAAGTCTCCAAAGCTACCATCCGTGAGAGTGCCCGTAGGCATGATGCCCCTTTTCGACCCACTATGCCCATACCACCCCCACCTTGCGGCTTTAATAGAGCCGAATGCTCCGCGGCCGCCGAGGCGCGTGGAATGCCCCCTCACCGTTTACTAGACTTGCTACCTTGCGAAGAAAGGTGACACATGTGCTTCGCAGCATGGGTGGACTATCTTACGAGTCATTGGTGAGACTCGAGGCTTGTTATGAGGCGGTTATCGTGGATCTAGGTAGGAATGCCCACCCCCACCCGACCGTTACGCGGGACTTGCTAGGAGGATTGAGGACCAACACTATGAGATTGGAGCATTGCTTACCCTTGCTTTGATCGACATGTCTGAGAGGATCGCGACTCTCGAGCATTGTTTCTATTAGGGTTATGTTTAGTTTACTTAGGTGCACGTCATCCCAAATTTTCCCTTTCATGTGATTGTAATCTTTAAAACTCCTAAGACTATGTGTTGACTTCTTTGTACTCATTTTTATCATGGAATGAATTATTTTGTGCACTACATAACTTGTTGATCATCACATCATTGTTTGCTATATTGTGTTTTATGAAATACTTGTACTCTCTAGCCGTTGAACTTGTGATTCTAACCTTACAATGAACTTTGTTATGGTTATAGGACTATGGCACATAAAACCCGCAAGAATAGAGTCGACCCGACTCTGGCCGCACCCATCACTATCGACCTATCGGTATTGAGCCAAATGATAGCCGATGGAGTTGGCGCCGCCCTTGCCGCCAACGAGACTAATCCAAGTACGCAAGAAGAAACGAATCAAGCGCCAATTCCGGTACCCCCTACTCGTGCGTGCTCATACAAAGAATTTCGCTCATGCTTCACTAGCACTTTTAATGGCACCGAAGGCGCCGTGGGCCTTGCACGATGGATTGAGAGACTTGAACCTCAATTTAGTGTGAGAAATGTTGTCGAAGGTGACAAAGTGAAGTTTAGCTCTAGCACCTTGGTTGATGGTGCATTGACTTGGTGGAATATTCATGTGAAAGCCGTAAGTTTGGAAGCGGCCAATGCTACTCCTTGGGCTCATTTCAAAGGAATGCTTATAAAAAAGTATTGCCCTAGGAATTAATGAAAAGATTGGAAGCCGAATTGTGGAACCTCCGTGTACATGGAGTTAAATTGATGGCTTACACTCAACGATTCCAAGAGTTGAGATTGATGTGTCCCGAAATGATACCAAGTGAGACACGAGCCGTGGAAAGATTCATCGTTGGACTACCACCTTCAATCCGAGGAGATGTAATCTCTTCAAAACCCAATGATTTGAACGAAGCCGTTGAAATGGCGGATGGTTTGATGGACTCCGTCACCTTGGAAAGTGGTGATAATAAACAGAAATGGCAAGGAAACCATGGCCTAAATCATGATGACCACCCTAACAAACGCCAAGATATGGTAAAAGTGTTCAATGTGAACGGTGGATCCGGTTACAAAGGAAAACTACTGATTGTGGTAAATTACACCTTTTAGGAAAAAGGCGTAAAAGCGGTAAGTATTAAGTGATGATTTAGGAAAATGAAACACTAATGACCCAATGAAGTTCGTTTCCCAAGGAGGTATATGTGTGTGAATAATTCGTAATTGATTTGAGATTAATATTAGCAAGAAGGGGATGAAAAAATAGAATGACGAAGACGTGAAATAAATTACTACGACGACTAAACGTAAAACCGTAAAAAGAGCTAAAATAAAAATTAATTCTAAAAATTCCCAAAAAATTATCAAAAATCAAATTAAATAAACCAAGAGTTTACCAATGATCAAAAATTTTTCAAACCTTTTAATTAATTAAATAATAATTTTTAAATGCTAATTAAAGCCCTAAAAATCAAATTAATTATCAAAAAGCCCAAATAAAGATTTTTCAAATGGTAAACCTCTAAAATGACCTAAAAAGATTAAAAATTATTTTTATAAAATTTTAAACTAATTAAAACTATTTAAAATGATTTAAAAACTACTTAAACTTAAAATAATTATAAAAATTAATCTAAATATGATAATATTAATCTAAGAGTTGTAAAAATCCTATTTTAATGTATTAAACCTAAGAAAAATATAAAAAGTGCAAAAATGTGAAATTTGAAAAATAATAATAAAATAATATTAAAATAATATTAAAAATCCAAAAATTATAAAAAATTCTAAAAACTTGCAAACTAGTTTATTTTAACCTAAATAATAAGAAAATGAAAGTGAAGTTACCAAAATACCCCTAATGGGCCCCCAAATGGGCTAAACCAAAAACAGTCAACCTTAATGGGCTTTTGGGCCCAATAAGTCAACCTAGACCCAAATGACCTGAAAAAGCCCTATCTAACTCAAAATTTAATTCTAAGAACAAAAGTCTGAAGGCCCAAAAGCTGATTTTAAGCTTATCACAGCTTAAAAGGTCAAAGCTTATTCTTATTGGGCCAATAAGCCTATTAAGCAATAAGCCAATGCCATAAGCTCTGCTTAAACACACAACCTTCTTTTGAGATGCCTAAGAGATCTGTGAAAAGAAATTTTGAAAAAGCACACTCAATAAGCCAGAAACAAGCAAAGAAAAATTTCACAAAAGGACAAAATAGTCGACTTGGAGTTCTAGACCACCTCAGGACTTGATTCAACTTGCAAAAGACTCTAAACAACTTAATTAAGCCAAATCAATCAAGAAAAGTTCAATAAGCAAAGCCAAATAAGCTGGATAAGCCAATAAGCACAAATAAACTTGTTTCAAGCAATGGATCAAAGTAAATAAGCAGATTCAAGCACCAAAAGTTACTAATTAGCAAAAGTGATTATCCAAAATCCTTTTGTTGATCTATTTGACCACCAATCCAATTTTAAGCCTTAAAATCTCTTTCCCTGATTAAGTTAACCAAAATTTAACACTTGTTAACCCTAGTCTACCCCTATATCTAGGTGTCCCTAAAATTTTAGCCAAAATACCCAAGAAAAACTGATTTTATGACCCTTTGATTGATTTAGGTGTTCAAGCCCACAAAACTTGCAGATAACCACCCCTTTATAGCAGATAAACAAGTAGCAAACCACTAGAACCAAGAACAACAACACAAGCTGCCTTAAATCCCTTTGAATCAATTAACCCAAACACCCCTTTGGAATCTGATTTTGCAATCTTCCAAAGGATTGTTATGATTTAACCCTTCAAACAAGATCTAATCAACCCTAACAACTCCTAATCAACCTCAGAAACTCAAATCAAGCCACAAAACACAGATTCACAATAAAACATGCAAAATCACCAAAAATCCAATAAAATTCAGAAAAATGCAAAAGGAAATAGATGCAAACCTCCAAGACTCACATCCAAGCCTTGGAATGTTTGAGCTGAGGTGCTAGCAAAACAAGCACCAGCTTCCTTGTACCTGCTAAGATCAACAAACCACAAAGATGAACAAATAATAGAAAATCTGATTTTTTTGAAAACAAGTGTTCTATCCCATAAAACCTTTCCTCAAAAACAAACAAATGATAAATTGGAACTCAGATCTTAGCTATTCAGATACCAAACTATTATAAATAACACAAGAGAATTAAAGATTTTTAGAAATTCAAATTTTATTTCATAAAAAGGGATTACAAAGAAGATAGCTAAAATCTGGAACAAAGGACTCTCACAAGTTGAGGTCTCCTTATATAGGCACTAGTAGACGATTCTGAAAATACAAAGAAACCCTAGCTATAAATTTCCAGGAATGCCCTTGAGTACTTGTTGTTGAGCTGTCCATTTTGATCAAAACCGTTCATTTTAGCTTTGGGGCCAAGCATTGAGTCTAAGCTGTTGATTTGGCCACGTCAGATTCCTTGGAGAGGAAGTTGTATTTTCATTGGTGGACGAGGTTAAGTTTGGGGTCACTTGGGTAGTGGGATTGAGGGTTTTGTGTGTGAGATGTGTTTCTGGGCGTGTGAATCAAGTGTGGGTATGGGTAATTTCAATTTACCCTTTGTTTAAGTGGGTGGTAAATCTGGGTGGATGAATGGTGAACAGTAGAAACTTTGATCCGATTTTTGTGGGATAAAGTTGTTTGGCGCGTATTTGTCTAGTTTAAACTTAGGGAAATGACACAATAAGTCCTTGTGTTTTGGGAAAGGTGGTAAAACAAGTTTTTCAGCCTTTAAACCCGTTTTCCTTTGTTAATTAAGTTTTCAACTTCATACTTTTGGCATAAAACTTTGTAATAAGGGTTTTAAGGGTTTGTTTTGCCAATTTTGAATATTTGAGGGACTGATCTTGGACATTCTTGATATTCAAAGGTCTTCATTGTATCTTTGACTTCATGAGGGACCATTATTGGCAATTTAGAATTGTTGAGGGACTAAACTTGCCAATTCTTCAAAGTTGAAGGACCATTTTGTAAGTCACCGAATAAATGTTCAAAGTTGAAGGACCATTTTGCCAATTCTTCAAAGTTGAAGAACCATTTTGCCAATTATTCAAAGTTGAAGGACCATTATTTTTATTAAGAAAAATAATGGTCCCTCATTTTGTAAGGACCATTTTGCCAATTCTTCAAAGTTGAAGGACCATTATTAGCAATTTAGAAAATGTTCCCGAATAAAGGTGGCAAGTCACCTGTTAAGGAATTGCTCGATAAATCCAATTTCCAAATAGTGGATGACGACAAGAGGACCCGCGAAAATGATCCTTGGAGTCTGGTTTTAGCCATCCTCAAACTTCTGAGGTTTAGTTTGGAAAACCATTTTGGTAACGTGACCAAGTTAAGTGGATTAAATGACAAATCTAAATAATATAACTCTTTTGATCTAGCAAGCTGAGATGGAATCGGACCCGTAAGTTTGTTTCTCGACAATTCAAGGGACCCAAGCGTACCTATTTTAGCAAGCTGAGATGGAATCCGACCGGTAAGATTGTTTGTGGATAAAATAAGTGATTGAAGATTACTTAGATTCCCAAAACTTATAGGAATACTTCCTGTAAATTGGTTATTATTCAAGAATATGTCGGTTAGAGTAATCAAATGACCAATAGAAGCTGGTAATTTTCCTGACAGCTTATTGTTATCAAACACTAGCTTTTGAATGTTACGAAGCTTGCCAATGGAATAAGGGATAGCACCAGTTAATTCATTATAAGACAAAAGTAAAAATCAGCAACTACTAATCCGCCAATTGAGGCAGGGATGGATCCCGAAAGTTTGTTTTGTTCGAGTGATAATCGCTTTAACTTAGACAATAATCCAAGTGATTCTGGAATCGAACCCGAGATATTGTTATTGGATAAATAAAGATACACAACGTTCTTTAACTTACCAATTGTCTCAGGTATGATTCCAGAGAAATGGGATGAATCGAAATAAAGGTCTGTAATTGAAATCATATGGCCAATTGACGAAGGGGTCTGCCCGAAAAACTTGTTTCCATTTAGAGCAATTTGCCTCAAGGATTTGAATGATCTAAAAATGACATCCGAGAGAGTCCCGGATAGATTATTATCAAACAAAAGGAGGTGAGTTAAACGTGAAAGTTTACCAAACTCAGGCGGGATCGGACCCCTCAACTCTTTAAGATTTCCAAGGTTAAGAACTTGCAAAAATGTGAGGTTAGACAAAAAAGGAGAAAGGGTACCAGCCATAGTGGTTTCTACATGGTCGTCCTCGGTGACGAAGACACCAGGCCGTGAGACACTACAATATTCGACCCCTTCCCTGGCCAAATTCACGATGTTTCCCTGGCGACATGTCGCCAGGGAAGGTGAATCCCTGGCGACATGTCGCCAGGGAAACGTCGCCAAGAAAGGCTGGTGCGGGATTGTTTCCCTAGCGACTAATTAGGGTTTCCCTGGCGACTAAGTGGGCCCCGCAACTATTTGGTTCAAAAATTGGTGCCACGCTGGAGTTGGTGCGGGATAGTTTCCCTGGCGACATATGTCGCCAGGGAAATTATTCGTAACGTTGACAAGTCAACGCCTGGCGTTGACAAGTCAATGTTCTTCTAGAGTTTCCCTGGCGACATGTCGCCAGGGAAACTTGGCTGACTTTTTAGAAAGTCAAGTGAGCCCAAGTTTCCCTGGCGACATGTCGCCAGGGAAACTTGTCTGACTTTTTAGAAAGTCAAGTGTGCCCAAGTTTCCCTGGCGACATGTCGCCAGGGAAACTTGGCTGACTTTTTAGAAAGTCAAGTGAGCCCAAGTTTCCCTGGCGACATGTCGCCAGGGAAACTTTGACATTTTTTTTAGCTGCCTGCACAGCAGGCTGTTTCCAGATTTTTTCCGGAATTTTTCCGGAAAAAATCTACCAAAACCTGGAAATACAAATACAAAACCTGAAGATACAAATACTAAAAATCTACCACGAATCTAGTACCAAAACACAATAACATGTAACCTCTCGATCAATACAAATACATATGTCACAACTTGAGTACAAAGTTCCTAGTTACACTTATTAAACTTGCAATTCGGGGTTTACAATTATTAAACTTGCATGCTAAGGTAGGAAAAACAAGACAAGCATACTAACCATTATTGCCATTCTACCCGTCGACATTATCATTACCACTCCCACCGGCGCCACTACCGCTGCCTCCCGTGCCACTCCCGCTAGCACCACCCGATAGAAATGCTGAGAACGCATCGGCAAACCTATCGTCACTTCTCATAAAGTTAAACACTTGAGACGCTTGTTCCAACCGTGGGTCGATGGGAGGAGGAGGAGGAATATAGTGAGCAGTCCTTCTCGGCACTATCTGGCCGACACCGGGCATGTGGCCTCGGTGCTTTCCACCTCGGACGATACGGTTGATCTCGTCGTCCGTATATTTGCCTACAGCCTTCATCGCAAGCATCTCCTCCTAATGAAGTGACAAAAATAAACGACAGTTAGTATATTATTTATTAGTCGGGTTGGTACATTATTTATCGGCAGGGAATAGTAAAAAACCAAGGCATATCCAAAAATTAATTAATTAATTAATTAATTTAAAAAAAATACTTACATACATAACGCGGTCCGCATCGTAAGGAAAATTCCCATCTTGGTCGGTGTGCGCAATGAAGAAGTGATCAATGACAGTCGGGGGTGGCACATCAGCTTCAATTGCAGCTTGCGTCTGTACATACATAGACACGCATATATAGAATGAAGCAAATTCAAAACAAAAAATCACAACACACCAAAACATATTATCAAAGACATATATGTATGTAAATTAATTATAGAATTTCTCACCACTTGGTATCGAAGGCGTGCCAACGATCGGGATCCCTGCCGACTCGGTGTCTTCTGCTTAGACCGGTTCTAGGAGTTCGTCAGACATCTTTTCTCATAATCCGGATTACTCCAAAGTGCGATCTGTTTTCCCAGTCCTCTGGAGTAATTTCCTCTGGACGCTCGCTGCGGACTCTGCCGATATCTACCGTGCCGGTATCGATGTCTCAGACCCAATGCTTTGTCTTGAGCGTATTTTTTCGAGAATTGTAACTCTTTGTAAGCATTTGATTGATGCCGCCACGTATATCCTTCCATCTAGCACGATCAATCTTGTGTGGCGTCAAATTAAACTTATCCTGCATTCATATACAACAAATAAAACAAACACGGAGTTAGAGTTAGAGATATAATTTATACATTATTTTGTTTATTTATTTAATGGCTTATATATTTATTTAATTTTTTATAATAAAAACAACTTATCCTGATAAGCATAAGCTTCTTGAAAACAGCTTGTTCTGATAAGCTTATCAGGACAAGCTGTTTGAAAACAGCTTATCCTGATAAGCTGTTTGAAAACAGCTTATCCTGATAAGCATATCAGAACAAGCTGTTTGAAAATAGCTTATCCTGATAAGCATATCAGAACAAGCTGTTTTCACACAGCTTGTTCTGATAAGCTTATCAAGATAAGTTGTATTCAAACAACTTGTTCTGATAAGCTTATCAGGATAAGTTGTTTGAAAACAGCTTATCCGAAAAGCTTATTACATTATTCTCATCAAATATATATTTATTCGAATTTTTTTATTTATATTTAAAAAAAATTATATGATATAAATAAATAAGATACAATTTGTATATTTATTTAAATCTGTTATTTATTTATATGATATAAATAAATAAACAAATTTATTTAAATATATACACCATTAAATAAATAAACACAATAATGTTATGAACATAAAAATGATAACTGACCTCTATGTTCGCCCAAACCAACGTATTGATCTCATCAGGGACATCATTCCAACTTGGGTAGTACAGTGGCACGAGCCTCCTGATACAATCCCCGATGTAATTAGATAAATGCTGAGCATGCGCGCCGCGAGGCCGGAAAGATTTTTCTTCAAAATCTATCGGGACAGGGCCATGCTCACCAACTTCCTCCAACAAATCGATACATCGGCTAATGCCCCGAGTCTTTCTACCGGCCTCTCTGCCGCCCAAATTTTCTTTTCTTTTGCCTTTGCCTGAAAAAATCAAGTGAGTGACAAAGTCATAAAAATTCAAGGCAAGCAACATATATATGCACCAAATTTTTGATTGTGTTACAATAATCCAAATATTCTTACCTTTATTTCTAAATAAGGCAAAACAACCGTTGCGGATGTTTGGCGTAGGAGGTTCATCCTCACCACCACCATCACCACCGTGTGATCCTGCAACATCTGTACAAGTACAATTAGCATAACATAGACAAATTCATGACCAAAATAATATAAGCATGCACAAATCCAAATACAACACATCCAAATAAATATACACATTTAAAAAATCCACAATAATTAGATTCATTAATTCAAACAAATAAGTGTCTTTTGCAAGTTACAACTAAAGGTCAATCTTCTTCTTCACTGGAATAAACTCTGTCTTCACCATCATCATCATTCACACGTTCTTCATCACTTAAATCATGAGGGACGTCTTCATCATCAGTAATACCATCGTCTTCATCATCAACATCAATGATATTTGGCGGTGCATCAACCTCCGTTTCGTGGCCATCTATATTCAAGGTCACATCACCCAAGTCATTCAAATCAGTGGAAAGTGGTAGATCAGATGAGTTGTCGAAATGTATAATATCAGGAACGGCATCTGACACTATGACACCCCGTTGGAAAACTTTTTATGATTAACATGTTCAACGACCTTCCAGTTGGGTTTGTTCTTATCTTCAATGTAGAAGACTTGTTTGACTTGTGTTGCGAGAATGTATTGTTCATCTTTCCAAAACTCAGCTCTTGTGTCGGTGAGTTGAGTCATGTTGTTTCTATAGATAAGACGTTTTTTACGTAACATGGGGCGAGTGTCGAACCACTTAACTTTAAACAACACAACACTGAACGACAAATAACGAAACACGAGGATCTGTTGATGCTGACCATAAGCCATTGTGTTCTCAGGGCCAGGCGCACAAATGCCACTGTTTTGAGTTGTACGACGTTCATCGCGACTGTGCACGACATACCTCACATCGTCGACTATGCAAGAGTTTATTGAGATTGGATGCGGTGATGGTCCACAAGCCAAAGCGAATAACTCGCTGGTCTGGATAACCTCTGGGTCTTTGTCATTGTCTACGTGACGTTGACGGATCTATGAGGAATAAAGGATTAGGTACAGAAAACTATTTATAATAATATTATTTTTTTACTGGTAAGTACACAAGATATGTCTAAGTTTACCATTTTCCCAAACCACGCGGAGAATTCTTTTTTCTTGTCTTTGTCATGATATAATCTGAAAAACGTTCATGGTATTAGAATAAGTCGCTATTGTTAAGAAAAAGAAGTTTCAAAATAAAATAAAAAACGCGTACCTCTTGAACTCGGAAATATACTTGTCGATTTCAGGACTGTTGTTTAGTACATACCATTCCACTTTCTTGAACTCTTGATAAGGGAACGGAATATACGACTTTTTCCCAAGCGGGTTACATACCGATCAGAACACCTGAAACTGAAACGTTAGGGGAGGGGGGTCCACATTACGGTCGAGACGATTAAATTTAGTGGTAACATCATCCCGAAAATACTTAGAACAGAAAGTCAATGCTTCTTGTGCAACATAACCCTCCGCAATCGAACCTTCTGGCTTAGCTTTATTTCGTACATAACCTTTTAGCTCTTTCATGTATCTTTCAAATGGATACATCCACCGGGGGCGGATAGGCCCACCTTCAATGGCCTCATCAGGTAAATGGATAACCAAGTGAACCATAATGTCAAAGAAATCAGGAGGATATATGAGCTCAAGATCACACAAAATGTCAACCACCTTTTTACAGCAGTCAACATGTCATCCACCGTTAAAGTTGCAGAGCAGAGTTGCTTAAACAAGTTACATAGGTCGATCAGTGGTCTTGCAATCTCAGCAGGCAAGTATTCCTGAAGTGCGAAAGGAAGTAAACGTTGCATCATTATATGACAGTCATGAGACTTCATGCCCGTTATATTGGTATCGTTATCGGTCACTTTGTGCTTGAAGTTGGATCCGAACCCATCTGGTAGTTTAACACTTTTGATGTACTGACAAAACTTTTTCCTGTTCTCTGGTGTGAAGGAATACGAAGCCTGAGGCTTCTTGCACTTCCCGTTTTTACTTTGGGTGAGCCACAAGCTTTTTCGAATGCCCAACTTTTCCAAGTATTGTCTTGCCTTGACAGTGTCTTTAGATTTGTCATTCATCAACAAAGTGTTCAGGATGGCCTCCAACACATTTTTTTCGATATGCATGATGTCTAAATTGTGTCTTAGTGAAAGAAAAGGCCAATACTCAAGCTCGTAAAAATAGACCGTTTAGACCAGTTAGGCTCAACACGAAAATTGCGTGTTATCTTCACACCCCCAAAATTCTTATGTTTACCGGGCAGTCGATTTGGCAGTGAAGCGTGTTGCTCGTTAATCCGGTCCATGGTAAATGTTCTAGGACGGGGCTGGTGTTCGGGTTTACCATTGAATAAACGTGAAGTCCTGGATTTATGGCGGGGCGGTAAGAATCTTCTGTGGCCAACATAAGCTATTTTGCTTGCCACATGAAGAGATGGAGTGTCGTCATTACATGTAGGGCAAGCCTTGTAACCTTGCCCACTATACCCAGAAAAACTACTTCGAGCCGGAAAATCATTGATGGTCCATAAAAGCATCGCTCTCATGGTGAATGCCTCGCCTGTAGCTTGGTCTATAGTACTCACACCATCCCATAAAAGTTTTAGATCATCAATTAAAGGTCTTAAGTAAACATCAATGTCCTTGCCCGGGGATTTAGGGCCAGGAATTAACAGCGTCAGCATTAAAGAACTCTCTTTCATACACAACCACGGAGGCAGGTTGTATGTTGTCAATATCACCGGCCACATGCTGTAAGTCTGACTAAGGTTGCCGAATGGATTGAAACCATCAGCATCCAACCCTAATCGAACATTTCTTGGTTCTGTTGCAAAATCACCATACTTGGCATCAAATTTCTTCCAAGCCGCACCATCACACGGGTGTTGCATCTTACCGGGCTCCGTACACTTTCCAGTAGCATGCCAAATCATATCCTTTGCACTTTTACTAGACTTGTACAAACGTTGTAGTCTAGGAATGATCGGAAAGTAACGCAGCACCTTCTTAGGAACTTTCTTCCCCGGCGTGTTAGTGTCTTTCCATCTACTTGTATTACACACCGGACAGAAATCCAAATCGACGTATCCTTCCCGAAATAAGCAACAATCGTGTTCACAAGCATGTATCGAATCGTACCCTAACCCGATCGTTTTAAATGTCTTCTTTATTGCATAGTATGACGGTGGGAGCTTGAATCCTCTGCTTGGGGGAAAGATAGTTTGGAACTACTCTAGAATATCATTGAATATGGTATCGGTGATTTTACCTTTGGCCTTATAATGTGTAAACTTTGCCATGAAGTCTAATCGAGTCGCTTCTACACAACCAGGGTACAACGGCTCATTGGCACTACGATATAACTCTTCTTTGAGTTCGTCTGTTACTTGAGTTGGGAGGAGGTGGAGGAGGAATATAGTCCGGAGGCATATAGGTAAGATCATCAAGTAACGATGTCATGTCAGTTATAAAAGGTTGTCTTGTGTTATCTATTATTGGCAGTGGTGGCGGTGGTGATGGTGGTGGTGGTGGTGGAGGAGGTGTAGGTGTAGGAGGAGCCGGTTCACCATGGTGTACCCATGTTGTATAACTGTTGTCAAACCCGGACTTCATAACGTGGTTCGAAAGAAGGTCAATATCTACCAGGAGTCTTGTTCGACAACGCTTGCATGGACATGGTATCTCATTCAAACGATTCACAAACTTCCTGGAATGCTTGACAAAACTGGCAAGACCCAATATATATTCTGGCTGATGACGCTCTAACCGTGTCCTACTCTTATCAATGAGTACCATAACTGTGTTTTAACGATACATTTAGTTATTATATGCAACTTAATTAACAAAAGGATTTTAAAAAATAATTATTATATATTTCATAAATAATAATATGTATTATATCAAATTATAAAAAATAATTATAAAATATATAATTATTATTTATAAAGTATATAATTATATAATAATATTTATTAAAAGATATAATTATCAAGTATATAAAATAGTATGTTCACCTAGTGCAACTATGGAAGGCAATCCTAACCCACCCTTTGAATGTTTCGTCTCATATATGAATGCGTATAACCGATTTACTATTTGAGAAAATTTCGGCAGCATTTCCCATCAACTCCCCAAATATGTGTTTAAAGACATATTCGTAGGAGTAAAGGAGAAACACTGTCGAAATCATCTCAAATACTAAATCGGTTATACGCATTCATATCCTAAATGAGACAAAACATTCAAAAAGCAGTCCCAAACAGGGGACTTTCCGAAGTTAATTCCTAATAAATTAACTTCGGACGGGTTTTCTATAGGTTGATCAATTTCAGACGGGAATTTTCCGAAATTAATCGCTAAAATCCTAAAACATTCCTAAGGCTTAGTCCAATAAAACATTTATATCATATAATAAAAACAGCTTATTCTGATAAGCTTATCAGAATAAGCTGTTTGAAAACAGCTTATCCCGATAAGCTTATCAGAATAAGCTGTTTTCAAACAGCTTATTCTGATAAGCTTATTAGAATAAGTTGTTTGATAACAGCTTATCCCGATAAGCTTATCAGAATAAGCTGTTTTCAACCAGCTTATTCTGATAAGCTTATTAGAATAAGTTGTTTGAAAACAGCTTATCCCGATAAGCTTATCAAAGTAAGCTGTTTGAAAACAGCTTATCCTGATAAGCTTATCAGAATAAGCAGCTTATTCTGATAAGCTTATAAGGATAAGCTGTTTTTAAACAGCGTATTCTGATAAGCTTATCAGGATAAGCTGTTATCAAACAGCTTATCCTGATAAGCTTATTAGGATAAGCTGTTATCAAACAACTTATTCTGATAAGCCAGGTTAACCTGTTTGAAATCAGCTTATCCAAAAAAGATTATTAGAATTTATTCTCATCAAATAGGTAACATAAGGAGTGTTTGGATTTACGTTTAAAAAAATTAACAAGTTTAAACATCCCGGACGACATGTCGCCAGGGAATCTAAAAAAAACAATATGTATTATCAATTACAATTAAAAGTTAAAAAAACATACCGTTAAAGAGTGGTCGGGTCTCGGCTGTGGTCGGGGCGCGGGTGTGGTCGGGGCTCGGCTGCGGTCGGGTCTCGGCTGTGGTCGGGCTCGGCTACGATCGGGACTCGGCTGCGGTGACCGGATATGTAAAAACAAAACCAAATATACTATCAATTATAATATAAGTTATATAAAAAATCAATTACAATATAAATTATAAAAAAATTATATAAAAAAAACCTTAACAATTACAATATAAATTATATAAAAAACCTTAATATATATTGCGGTGGTGCCGGTGAATGTAGATGGCGTGGTGGTGGTGTTGGCGACTGGAGATGGTGGTGAGTGGTGGTGAGTGCACGTGTGCAGGTGTGGAGGAGAGTGATGGTGAGTGGTGGTGGTGAGTGGTGGTGGTGGTGATATAGCAGCGAAGGGTGTGGAGGAGAGTGGTGGTGGTGATGATACAGCAACAACAGCAGCGAAGGATGTGTTTTTTTTATAAGTGTCATGAGAAAAGAGAAGCAGATCTGGTCAAAAAGGTCTTTTTTTTCCCCGGCGACAATCCCTGGCGACATGTCGCCAGGGATACTTTTGACTTTTGTCGTTTAGCCAAAAGCGCGCGTGATTGAAACATTTTGGAGGGGCGTGACAAATTTTCCCTGGCGACATGTCGCCAGGGATACCTTTGACTTTTCAACGCATATACACGTACCTATAACTTTTGTCGTATCTCCCAAACCTTCCCTGGCGACATGTCGCCAAGGAAACTATCCCTGGCGACATGTCTCCAAGGATACCTTTGAATTTTCAACGCATATACACGTACCTAAATTGTTTTGTCGTATCTCCCAAACCTTCCCTGGCGACATGTCGCCAGGGATAGTCAAAATAATAATAATTATTATTATTATTTATAATTAGTAATAAAATAATAATAATTATTATTATTATTTATAAAATAATTATTATTATTATTACAATTTATGTAATAATAAAATTTCTTGTTACTTATGTATTATTATAATTAGTAATAAAATAATAATAATTATTATTATTATTTATAAAATAATAATTATTATTATTACAATTTATAAAATAATTATTATTATTTATAAAATAACTATATCATCCCGGTCAGTTTAATTTCTAAATTCATTCCGATTTATTCCGTTTAGTTTCTCGATTTATTCTAATTCGGTAACCATTTAACATCTAACGTTTAACAAATGCATACCGACTCATCCATTGAACATCTAACATGTAACCAAGACATGTCGAGTCATCCATTAAACATCTAACGTGTAACCAAGACATGCCGACTCATTTATTGAACATCTAACGTGTAACCAACACATACCGACTCATCCATTGAACATCTAACGTTTAACAAATGCATACCGACTCATCCATTTAACATCTAACGTGTAACTAAGACATGCCGACTCATTTATTGAACATCTAACGTGTAACCAACACATGTCGAGTCGTCCATTGAACATCCAACATATAACCATAACAAACCGGATCATCCATTGAACATCAAACGTATAACCATAACAAACCGGGTCATCCATTGAACATCTAACGTGTAACCAAGACATGCCGACTCATCCATTCAACATCTAATGTTTAACAAATGCATACCGACTCATCCAATGAACATCTAACGTGTAACCACGACATGCCGACTCATCCATTGAACATCTAATGTTTAACAAATGCATACCGACTCATCCAATGAACATCTAACGTGTAACCAAAACATACCGACTCATCCATTGAACATCTAATGTTTAACAAATGCATACCGACTCATCCATTGAACATCTAACGTCTAACCAAGACATGCCGACTCATTTATTGAACATCTAACGTGTAACCAACACATGTCGAGTCGTCCATTGAACATCTAACGTCTAACCAAGCTTGGTTACATGTTCTTCATTCTCACACAACATCCCGTCCGCTATCACTTCACTAAACTGAGAAGCATATGTCATAACGTTATGAGTGAAAGTTGAGACAACTGGCAACCAACCGGCATCCGCTGCTGATATCAGTTAATATTCTTCATCAATGAACGGACCATCACTGCAATTCAAGAAAGGTTCCCATTCAGAAGAGAACATCAAGCAATAAACTTGTCAGCATCTTTGAAATCGATAGTCACACCTAACTCCTTTAACTCCAATCCGTATTGATGTATCCGACTTCTGTAAGAATTATCACTGTCATCGATGAAAGGAAGAAGTGCAATTGAAGAAATGGGTAACCAATCTGTACCGGAAAGAATGCAATCATTGGGTGATCTGTAGTCACCTAATTCTGTTCTTAGCCACTTCTCTTCCGATATGCAATCCTTGAGTTCTGAAGGGAATTTGACCTCCATCTTGTTCAACTTTCTACAACACTCCAGAAACGAAAAAACATTTTGGTTACTAATTGAAGATGACGAAGCCTGTCGCTTGAAAGTTCGAGTAAACTCATCTACCAATGGGATATCAACAAGCACCGATTCATTATGAAGATTATACACCAGTGATGATTCAAGCATGAACGACTCAGAAGGTGGTTTGTACCCAGAACAACCATTCAAATAAATCTTTAACCAGCTTCCGTTTTGAATCGATGACAAAAAGAGTTTCGGCAAACAAGTCCCGGTTGTCCTTAAAATCTTAAGCCAGTTTAGAAGCAAGAACGTATTTGATTTAGTTAACGGGGATGACATAGTAGGAACAACAGCATTAGGTGGAGATAAATAAGGGATATCAGAAGCTTTCGCGTAAGTTTGAACAAAAGAAAGAAGCTTTTCATTTGATGTAACCTCACTAAAATAGCTTACACAACGAGTATAGTCATTTGCCAGCTCAACATAGCTATGTTGCCAGCTCATCTAACGTGTAACCAAAACATACCGACTCATCCATTGAACATCTAATGTTTAACAAATGCATACCGACTCATCCATTGAACATCTAACGTCTAACCAAGACATGCCGACTCATCCATTGAACATCCAACGTATAACCATAACAAACCGGATCATCCATTGAACATCCAACGTACAACCATAACAAACCGGGTCATCCATTGAACATCCAACGTTTAACTATTGGCGGGAAAACGTTGGCGGGAAAACATTGGCGGGAAAATGTTAACCATTTCCCTCACTTTTTGACCATAAAAGGATTCACCACCACCACCAACTGATTTGGTAGCAGATGGATCCCCGTGAAGCTTATAAGTGTACATGTAGAAAGGGATATATTGTGTTGAGACAGTCACATCAACCTCATAGCTTTGGTAAACTCTACTATGCATGTCCTTTTTCGAAGGTAAAGAATCAAATGTTTTAGTTATGTAATACGTGTGATTATTAAAATGACATGTCATGTTATTTGTTTACTTTGTAACAGCCAAAAACAGATGATTATGGATGTAAATATTTTAAATGGAAGGATGATTTTGATCTCGAACTCCGTATAAGATCTTCCCCTGGATCTTCAACACCTCAAGGTTCACATCCAAGTTCTTCTACAGGTCCTTCTCAATCTGCACCAACTGAGTGCTCAAATTGCAAGATCAAAGATCTAAAGATAAAGATGTTAGAGGCAAGACTAGAAATAGAAAGGCATCCTGAAGACCACGCATGTCAATCGGCTGCAATACTTCATGAGCTTTTAAATGAAATGGAAAATCTTAGCGTTGAGTAGTAATCGGCTGCACTACTTCACGAACTTTAAGTTGATTAGTAATGTCTGTTTTTAAGTTTTCCATTTGATTCCACAAGGGCTATGTATAATATTATGAATAAATAAATGTTTGTTTTATAAATGTCTCATTTTTATTATATAAATGTCGCAAAAATAAAATAACATCGGATCGATAGTTAAAATAATAATTATTTGGAATAAATAAATATTTGTTTTATAAATGTCTCATTTTTATTATATAAACGTCGCAAAAATTAAATAACATCGGATCGATAGTTAAAATAATAATTAACAAGCAAAAACTAAATAAATATATGACAGGGAATTTCCCTGGCGACATGTCGCCAGGGAAACATTTGGGATTTGGCGGGTAAAAGCCCGCCACACATTTTGTGTTTAATTTTGAAACTAATCACAAATGGCAAAGGTTTCCCTGGCGACATGTCGCCAGGGATAATCTTGACAGGTAATTAGCAAACTTAGTTTTTGTTAAATACGATGGACGAGTTTTCCCTGGCGACATGTCGCCAGGGATAAGTTGGGACAAAGTATCCCTGGCGACGTGTCGCCAGGGAAACTTTGGAGGGAAAATTTCGCGCTCTTTCACTTGGTATCTGATTTTGGACCGATTATCCCTGGCGACATGTCGCCAGGGAAACCCTAGTCAAACTTTGACCAAAAAGTAAATCCACTTTACCGTCACGTCAGCGTTGTCGCCAGAGAAAAGGGTTATCCCTGGCGACATTGTGTCGCCAGGAAAACCCCCGTCATATGTTCTCAACTTTCTTGTAGTGAGAGATCAACGACTCTCCCGTGGGAATTACATGCGATTCCATCCCATGATTTGCAGCAATCAGTTTGAGTTGTCCATGTTTTCAAGAGACCGTAAGGGTCAGAAGTGATTCCGTGTTTAAACTCAAGTAACGCTTCTTGATCGACAGGGTGACAAGCTTGTGATGTTAATGGTGAAATGAGGATGATAGAGAGGATGATGAAGAAGAGAAAATGAATATCCATCATGGTCATGGAATGAAGAAGAATATGAAGATGAAGTTGGACGTGCATGGAGATTATATAGTAGGAATAGTTAATGCACCGAGCAATGTATAGTCACTTTTCGGATATTATGGGATATGCTGTACATAGTAAGCATGTGCAATATATAAAATACTACGAGAACTAAACTCACGAGGGTTTAAGATCATTCTTTAATAATTAACATATGTTGATTATACGTTAAATCCATGTTAAGCCTTTTAGAAGTTCATTACTAATTTACTGAATATTGTAAGCTCGAACTGTACGATGAAGATCAAAGAATGCATATATAAAGTGTGGCCTGGTCACAGCCACATGGCATTGTTTAGTTAATAATTTAATATACCTTCTAGTAGTATTTTTACGTAAAAACAAAACTTTTCCGACATAGGATTGAATACCATGCAACACCATTTTATATAAGGCTATTTTTATTAAGAGGGTGTTTGGGAGTACGTTTTCAACCTAATTTTTTGATTATTTCAGTTTTCAAACGGAAAAGAGCAAAAATAGGTGTTTGGGTGGAGAAAGGTAAAAATAGATTATTTGCGTTTTGAGGAGTCTAGAACGGAGTTTTAGATAATCTATGAAGGACCTACAGCTTGGAAACGTAGTTTGATATTACTAGGAAAATTACAAAAACACCCTCAACATACATGATTAGTATTATATTTGATGTCCTTTCTAGTCATTTCATTATATAAGTCATTATGTAATATAATTTGCCAAACACTAAAATTACTGATTATCTGATTATTGCGATGTTAAACAACATAATCAAATCCAAACACTATATTTCAAAATCACGTTTTGTAACAACTGATTATCTGATTATCCATTTTAAAAACGAATAATCTATTTTGAATAAGCAATCCCAAACACCCCCTAACTAGCATGAACCCGCGCAATGCGACGACAAGTACTCATAATTTTTATCGAGGCTAACAAATATTAATCTCTTATTCATTAAATTATATTGTTAAAGTTGTAAAAAATAAAAATAAAAACTCTAAATTTAAAAAAAATTAATAGTTAATAAAAATATAACAAAATGGATATTGAATTAAAGAGCATAAAATTTTAGAAAATATGGTGAAATTAGATTATAAAAATAATAAATAAATAAAAAGATTCTCTAATTTAAAAGAAAAATGTTATTTAAGTAGGTTGTTACCAAAGTTTGTTACGTTGTTAGAAAGTGTTATAGTATGTAATGTTGATGAAGATATCAACAACTTGCTTTATTTAGTAAAAAAAAGTCTGAATTTTCAGCCTTACTATTTTAAAAAGGTCTCAAATGTTTTATAAAGTAGTATAGATTATCGCAGATTATACACTTTCATCGAACATTTTAGTATTACATTAGTTTTCTCTCACCTATTTTTCACTCTCACTTCCTCTCACAATTCAATCTTATCAGTCACCATACAACTTCATCGGAAAAATTAGTTTTTTATTTAAAATAATAATTTTGTTAATTAATAAATAAAAACATTATATTAAAAATATAAAAACATTACATTAAAAATTAAAACACAATACGAAATTTGAAATAGCTCATAATCAGCTTGTTCGGCCCTAACTTTCTCCTCCCACTCCTTTTTACCCTTAGCTTCTTCTTACAATGTTTCCCTCAATACATGTTCATCTAGATATACTTGCTTTAACTCTATGTAAGTAAGATATCCATTTGATTCGTTTACCGTTAGATGAGACGTAACGGAAGAAACATATTGTTGTGTACGTTGTTACGATGAAGAACCACCTATATGAGTTTGTGAAAGAATTTCTTCATTCCTGTCGGGGGTGATGTTATCCATCCACCCAATTTTATTTTGTATTTGATGTTCCAATTTTGCCGATTGTCTAAACAAGACGCTCTGCATCTCAAAATCGATCTTATTCTTATTTTAGGAAACTGTCAAACAAACGCGTGTCTCTTGCGAACAATCAAGGCAATTCTCATATGCTTTCATCACTAGCATAACCGAACTTATAGGCTAACGTCGTAAGTATTAGCTGACCACGTCTATGTTTATCAATTTGTTTCTGAACATAGCTCTGATTTCATCAACGCTATGTGGAACGGAGTACGCCATTATTTTTGAAATTGTAAAAACTAGGAGTAGTTTGTGATTTATGAAGTTGTGTTAAAAAAACTAAATTTATGAAGTATTTATAAAGAGTAAATGGGTAGTAATTTTTGTAATAATAAGTTAATACATGATACAATGGACCATAATATACACATAATACAAAAAGTGAGTTGCTCATGAGTAGTACCTTTTTTTTTCCTTTCATGACGCGCCATCAACCCCTCTCAGCAATGCTCACGTGTGAGAGAGCACTGTTTTTTGGTCACGAAGCTCTCACTTGTGACTGCTAAACATGGCCCAACTGATATGTATAACATAGCATATACGGTAATAAACGTTATAATGTTTGATTTATAACAAACGTTATTAATGGTGTGTTAAATAGAAAACGTATAAGATAAAGTTGATAGTTAGACATAGACTTGATAGACGTTTACTTGATTACAGGTAGATACAGTTGTTAGTGGTAGTTGCATGAGCTTGTTTACTTTGCTATGTAAGTTACGTTACATAGTTGTCATGTAATAAATTAAACATTTTCCCATAAAAATGGTTCTTATCATAAGTGTAAATTAAATTGATGAATATTGTGGATTCTTATATGTACGGATTTAAAATGAATGACTAATAGCGCTTTCAAAATTGGGCGAAACCGAATTATATGTAAATGCTTAAAAATATATCAAAGCTGGTGGTTTTGAGTCAAAACGGATTATTTTATGATCCACGTCGGGTTAGAAAATATATATTTTCCGGAAAGTCACTTAACAAGATTTTTAATACACCTTTAACATATTAGCGTTAACTATTTTTTAACTTAAAAGTAGTGTTTGTTTAGAGTTGCGAGCTGCATCTTGGCGTCTTTTCTTGAAAATGAAGGTCGGATGTCGTTGGACACTTATTAAGAGACTTAAATAAAATGGGAATACTTGTAACATAAGTTTGTTGTGTTGCCCATTTAGTTCCTAGTGAAAACGGATATTTTTATAGATGAGTGTCGAAATCGAATGAATTACTCGTATGACTTTCATAAGACACATCTTTACTTATAAAACACAACTTGAACAGGTGATATAAAGGTTATTATAAACTAGATATGCGTTTTATTTGGTTTTTCTTGTGCCTAAGTTATAGTATTATCATTAGACTACGACTAGGACTTTTGCATTGTTTATGCGCTTGTTGATTATGTGAAGTGGTTGATTTTGCTTGAGGTGAGTTTATAGCCCCGTTTAACTTGTTTATAATGCTTTTAAAAATCTCATGACGAGATTTGATTGTTTTTACATATAGACGCAAAAACTGCTTTCTAAATGATTAATGGGAGTATTTAAATGATTACGAATTAGCTTAAGTAGTGTTGGACCACTAGTTCCCACTATCATAAATCATTAATTATTTTTGGAGGTTCCGTGATGTGAGCACTTATGATGTTTAACCATCATATCAATGAAGAAGTTAGCGACGTTTGGTGTGTTGAAACTGGTATCAGATTTTCTATGCTTTGTTGTTCTATTTCTGTGTAATTTTTGAGTTTTTTTAAGCTTTTGATGAAGGTTTTTCGTTGTTTTTATAGACCGTTAGCATTTGATATTTTTATAGAGAGAAATTAAGCTTTCAAATTTTAGAAAAGGGGGAAAATGCGTTATGAGACGAAAATGGCGGTCGATTAAAAGTTTCGACATAATTTTATTTTTTGTCCTTACGTTTTTTTATTTGAATTGTTAACTTAAGCCTCTTCGTGTTTTTTTTATGTGATATGGTCTTGTATAATGGAACAAATTTTGATATTTATGAAAGGGGTGATTATGGTGCGGGGTGGTGCGAATTTTGGCAAAAATCAAATTGTATCTGCGATTGCGGTTTTTAAAAAAATGTGAATCTGCACCGCCCGGTTTTATGCGGTTGTTTGCGGGTTTTGCAGTTTTTGCAGATTTTTAACCGCACTGCACCACCACATATAATTTATATGATTAATGTGGATTTTTACGGTTTTTGGTTCACAATTAGGTATTTTTTATTATAATAATACATATATTTAATGTAAATACACACATTACTTAAAATACTTTTGATAATATGCACTAAAATCCTTATAACACACATTAAATAATTGATATGTAATTTTTTGGTTTTATATTATTCATGTGCGGGGCGGGGCAGATTTGTAGTGCGGTTTTTTTGGAAAAAAACCAACCGCATCACATTTTGCGATTTTCCTTTTCCTTTAAGCCGATCCAATGGTTTTTGTCGTAGTTCGGTTTTTGTTGTGCGATTTATTTGTGATTTTTACGGTTTTTCGGTGCGGTGTCTGTTCGGACTTCTGATAGCTTCATTTCTATAAATGATGTCCATCAACCGTAGACTTTATTGTTTTCAACTTATTGTCGGCGCGAACGCGGAACAGTACAATACCTGTTACAAACAAAATATCAAAGGGAAATATTACATTGTGGATGAGGAGTCCCACACAATCCAGGGTTACCCAAAAATGCAGAAGTAGTAAAACTAATACTATGCACAGGAATTGCATTTTCAAAATTGGGCAAAGTCGGACTATATAAAATTGTTTAAAAGCTGTCAAAAACTAAAATGGGTCAAAACAAGTGATTTTTGGTGAAAACAGAGTATTTCTTGGTCTACGTCAGGTTAGAAATATTATATCTATATCTATACTACATTATAAAGGGTGTATCTCTTTGGTTGAAAGTTGAAAATGTTGAATGGTTGAAAAATGTGGGTCTCACTAATGTATACTACATTTGTAATTCAAACATCTTAACGCATATATAAACTATATTATGTGAACACACTAAAGTCATTTGGAGATGAATTGTTGACGTGCAACGAAAATAATAAACATATGAAGTTATGAACGATGCCATTTTTCAATGTTTTGAAACCCGGTTTTTAAATCGACCTGGTCGAGTCATCGGGTAAACTCGGATTAACCCGGTTTTCTACATTGTTTACCAACTAATATAATATATAGGGTTTACGTAATGAGTAACGTGTATTATTAGTTAGCTCATAAACTCTGATGTAATGTTTTTTACTTTCAGCTTTACTAAAAGTTTTTATAGGCTTTTTGATACACGTTTATTTAATATTTTATCTAGCATTGAATTGTCATATATTAAAACATTCTATAATTTCAATTTGATCTTTTCATGCTTTATTTTGAACGTACACGAAACACTTACCACAATATCGCATACAGTAAATTATTTGCCACTAACCAAATTCTGCCGCTATGCGCGAGTACTCGTCTAGTCTTTCATTAAGTCACTTAACGATATATTTAATACAATTTTAACAAATTGGCGTTAACCATTTTCTAACTTAAAAATAGTGTTTGGCTAGAGTGGTGCAGTTCTTCGCAAGCTCGCATCATGGTGTTTTTTCTTGCAAAATGAATGGCGGATGTTGATTAGGCGGGTTAAATATAACGGGAATACTTGTAAAATAAGTCGTTATGTTGCTCGTTTGATTTCGCGTCAAAGTGTAAATTTTTGCCTTTGAGTTTTGAAAACGGATAAATTACTTATATGACTTTTATGTAAGACACACCTATATTTATAAAATTTAAGCGCAACTTGAACGGATAATCTAAAGGTTACCATAAACCACATATGCGTTTTATTTGGTTTTTGCTCGCGTCTATTAGATCGCGGATATGACTTTTGCATTATTTATGCGCTTGTTGATTATGTGAAGTGATTGCCTTTGCTTGAGGTAAATTTATATCCCGCTTTAACTTGTTTTACAATGTTTTTATAAAACTCAGGGTAATATACATTGCTTGTTTTACAAGGACGCACAATCTGTTTTTAAATGATTCACGGAAGTAGTTACATGATTACAAATTAACCTAATTAGTTTTAACCTAGTAACTGCCACATGAATCTTGAATTACTTTCGGAGGTTCCGTAAAGTGAGCACTTATTATGTTTAACCACCATATATTAGTGAAGAATTTAGCGATTTTTGGTGCGTTGAAACTGATATCTTTAGCACCCCCAATTTATATTGCGCAACGAAAATACACAATTGGGTGCTAAACACAAGTATCATCACACAAGGTATATTGAACGACTCAAAATGAGACGTTTACACATAAAAAATAAATAAGATTTTGCCACATTGTCTAAAACATACTATTCATCCCATAATATAGTACCAAAACAACATCAGAGTAAAGTGTTTAGTGCCCCTTAGATCTCGATCATCAAACCACAAAGTTTTAGTACATTACACTTATCATTAAACAAACTGTTCAAAAGTAAAAGGAAAAGAAAATGGTTTAGACCGCAACACTTCAAAATCAAACCCACAACATCCACAACAATGCTCCACCATCGTTCACCTTCGATTACCTGAAACACATGCAACGAGTCAACAATAATGTTGAGCGAGTCCATAGGTTTAACAAATCACATTTGAACACAAGAGGAAAATCAATTATAATCATTTAATAGAATTGTCGTGCATAAAATCTATATATAGGCAACTCATCTTATAGCCGAAGCTATACAATTGTTGTAAAACCCGCATGCTTTTCCCATGAATAGTACCCTTAAGATCGTACGTACATGATTAGAACTTTCCTTTTATAGCACGTTTACGTTTCACGTACAAGAATTATTATTATTACGTACGTGTTATAACACGATAAGTATTTACTACGTATGAACACACGATAATTGTTCCAATAATAATTATAGTCACGAGCATACGAACATGAAATCATGAACGTAAATTAATCACGAACTAATATTACGTATGTATATATATTTATTACGAACATGAATAAATATATTAAGTCACGATCGATAACTAATTAAAACACGTAAAACACGAACACGAGAAGAACACACTTATTAATTAGACACGGAAAATGTTCGGGTTACCCCATGTGGGCCCCATACCCACGAAATTAGGGAAAGGAAAGGGCCTAGCCCATCAATTTTACTAAACAAGAAAAAAGAAGAAAACTTGTTTCATTATAACAAAAATTAGAAAAACTAAGAAACCCTAATTCTCCTTCTTCCTCTCCTTTTGGCCGCCACTTTTAATCACCATAAAGGGGTGTTCGGGTTGATTTTGATCTTGGAAATTTTACAAGGATCGTTGTGTGTTCGTCCTTATTCGATTCACGTATTCGGTATAACTTTTAACCCTTTCTTTTATGTTTTGATTTAACTAATCACATAAAATCATGATGTTTTTAATTAACTAATTAAAAACAATTATTTTAAACATGTTAATGATCATGGGGTAAATCAAACAAGGGTTTTAGGGGTGTTGTGGTCTAGCCGACGCCTAACCGAGCCCTTAAGGGGTCTCGGCTTGGCTTATTACACACCACCGAGACCATATGGTCTCGGTTTGGTGATGATGTTGTCACGGCAGCAGCAAGGGGAAGAAACCCTGACCTAGGTCGGGGTATGGTGGTGTTTCGGGCCCGGTTCATGGGTTTTAATCACGGGTCCGGTTCACACATGTTTAGAATAAAAACACGGTCCGGTTCATGAGTCATTTTTCAAGGTTTATTATTTTTACAAGTTATATTATTTTTACAAGACTTAAAATTAAATTAATTAAGGCATGAATATGATTAATTTAATTTACATGACTTAGGTTATTAATTTAATTATTAATTCATAAATTTTAACCTAAGTATTTTATTATCAATTAGACTTTATAATTAATTAATTATTAAAAACATGACTATAATTAATTAATTAACATGGCTTAGGTTATATTATTAATAAATAATAATACATGTTTTAACCTAAGTATTTTACCTTATTTAATTAAAATCATGATTTATTTAATTAAATACTTTTAACCTATAGTTTATTTAATTTACATGTAATAATTAATAAACTATACTTTATAACTACATGACTTAAAATAATAATCAGAAAACACTTAAGCTTATATAATTAGCTTATTTAACCAGCTTATATCTATTTATGGAAACTTTCTATTTTTAGAAACTTATTTAATTAAGGCAGCTAATCTATTTATGGAAACTTTCTATTTTTAGAAACTTATCTATATTAAGCAGTAATTCTATTATTAGAAACTTTCTATTTTTGGAAACTTTCTATTATTGGAAACTTTCTATTTTTGGAAACTTTCTATTTTTGGTAACTTTCTATTTTTGGAAACTTTCTAATTTAGGAAACATGCTATTTTTAGAAAGTTACTTATTATTACACAACAAGTATAATAATACATGAAATACAAGTAATACTTAATCAGAATAGACAAAATATATGATAAACACAGTATAAAGTTTAAAACAGTAAAACATGACATGAACATATAAAACAAGCTAAGACATGATATAAAACCAGTTACGTATTTAGTAATCAGATACTTATACGCGTATGTATTTATGTAGCATTAGTGATACCGAAGTAGGACTCTCTTCCGTTCGTCTTCTTCGTTCACTGGACATACGGTACGGATTCCCGTCCTTTCAGTATGGACATTCTTTCCTTATTAGGATTCCCCGTATGCAGCCAACTGTTTTCCCATAGTATAAGTTTATATGTTTGATTGCTTATGTTTAAATTAGAATACCTGAAGCCATATACATGCATGACTAGTTTCACCTAGTTATGGAGGTACCATAACCATAACACTAGAGGCACTGGTGTTATGACTTCCCCACGGCGGAGTGATTGCTCGTGGCGTCCCTTCAACTTTTGGCCATATTATTATATTTATCATGTGGGGCGTATGGGTGCATCCTAGCTACATGTATTTCAACAGATTACTCAGTGTGAATGTGGTGTGTGCCTTGCATCCTTCACAAGGAGCTGATCCCTCCTACCCAAAAACCAGTATATTAAATTAGAGGCAGCCCCTCTAATTTGCATGACGAGGTCACCCCTCTAAGTATTCATGCAACGTTGATTTTCATAACCTATATTGGCTAATGGTAAAATATGTTAAACAGTTTTTACAAGATAAACATAAGGCTTTTCAAACTATAGAACCAATTTTACTAAGATATAACCAGGTTATCCAGGACTTAGTTTCTTCCGCTGTTTCAAGCTTATATGCTTACATTATTCATGCTTTACTTGTATATCCGTGCACTGAGCGTTATGCTCAGCCGTTACTTTCCTTTCCATGTTCCAAAACGGCAGGTACCTAAAGTTAGACTGGAGCATTTGGAGGACACGCATAGGATGGGAGCTACCTTAGATTTCTTCTCCTCATGCCTTCATATTTATGCTTGTTTAGTCTTCCTTTTTGTTCATTTACTTTATTTATGTTTTGGGCTTATGTTTAGGAACCGATGTTTGATTCCGGTTTTTCCTATGGTCATGTATGTTTTAGTACATATTACCTTGCATGCTTTGATGACACGCCATAATCACGCGTGACATTCCATTTATCAAAATAGGGTGTTACAATTATGGTATCAGAGCCAAGGCTTCGACCTGTAGGCTCTAAAACTTGACATGCGACTAGTGGGTAGTCACCAGGAGCTTCCTAAGCCAACACTTGTTTTTCCACGTATTGATGTGTTCAGCGCATTGTTGTTTTAACCATGATGTTTTCAGCACCTTGATGTTTAACCTTGATGTTTTCATCGATATTGTTTCACTAATATGGATGGACAACCGTCATTCATATTTAGTTATGTGTCATTGTTTCATGCATGATGTTCCTCGTGAACTGTGATTAATGTGAACTGAACCCAAGTAGTTCATAATTAGTCACATAATTTTTTTTTCTGATAAGTTTTGGACATATGATTTTTTTACTTATTTATGTTTCATGTATCATTGTTGCAGTAATTATGACTAAGTAATGGTTGGTACATGACTGGCCCTATTTAGTCACATGTGCTTTTATCGAAACTTTTAACTTTGGGACCGACCCATAGGCGTCCCCTCACCATGTCTTTTGTTTTGGGACCGACCCATAGGCGTCCCCTCGCACATATAAAAAGTTTTTATAAACTACATCATGCATTCATGCACTGTTTTTCATGCATAAAATTTTTCTCATGATTTATTGGCATAAATTTTTTTCATGTCCCCTCATAAATTATTATGTTTTATGTCAAGTATGTTTTCATGCTACCATGGTTAACTTCATTTTCATGCTGATTATGTTTATACTCCTTTCATGATTATTTTCATTCCAAAAATTTTATGTTGATTTCATCTTCATGTTAAGTACGTCTTAAGTCTACTTATGTTGATTATGTTCTCATCATGTCGATCATGCCCTCATGCTAGACATTGAAAGATTCCAGTAAATCCTGCTTTCATGATAGTCATGGTTGGTTTTCATTGATCATGCTTTCAGGCAAATCATCTTGAATTTTGTGTAACCACACTTTAACGTTTCTCTATGCAACCAGAATGAGGTATATACTGGCATTGCCAGGTTATCATGATGGGTTTTCTAACCGTTTAACCGATTATAGTTCCTTTAAAATCATGACAAAAATATCGACCACATACCGATCATTTCATGTGCATTCCATGTGTGCTCCTTGTACCGTATTTCATGTGTATTACACGTACCTTAATCCATGTGTATTTCATTTGCAATACTTCACGAGTATTCGCTAGTCAATTCTGAATCATCTCAGGCGTATTTTCAATTGCTGATATTCTACAAGATTGCTCATGCCGCTCATAACTTGGAGATGTTACTAAAGGTTGATGATGCCGACGTTCGGAGACGCTAAGAGATGCGGATGTTGTTCACAGCCTGGAGATCCTACAAGACGAAGACAAAGGCGTCAGAGCAAAGCAATTGGACGAGAAGATGCTTCACCATTAGACGATTTTCATCAATCATTGTCCCTAATTCTTAGTTACATGTCACACGTCATTCAGTTGTCGTTTCAGTCATACGAGTGCAAACCGGTACCAGCCGGCCACTCAGCTGAATAGTACACGAATCACAGTCATGAGAATGACCGTCATGGAACTGACAGACAGGACGATAGTAACAACTACTATGACAACAGCTATCCTAGCAATCGCAACCGAAGCTCTGGTCACGGACGTGATCGGAAATACAAAGGATCAGTAGTCCAACCAATCCGCCAATTTTGGCATAATAACCTAATAATGTAGATCTATTGTTTCACATCTCGAGACACATGTCAAGACCTCAGTCAAGACACATGTCTTACGTATACTTTCTGAAGACACATGTCAAGACACCAGTCAAGACATATGTCATGCTTATATTTCCAAGACACGAGTCAAGACACATGACTCACATCCAATTATGGAATAATTCTAAGAAATTTAGGGTACCCTCCCAGGGTATATCCATTTTGTTGTGCCATGTATTAATCAGGCCACAAGAATTTCAGTACCATTACCGGCGCATCAGTGAGAATTGTCACGTTGTCGATGACACTTTCATTTCTTTCACCATATTTCATATATTCATGACCATGAAGGACGCCATTCGTATTCCCCAACTATATGAATGTTTTCCTTCAGCCTAATGATAAGATTCAAGCTGCGAACGCATTACCTCGGACAGATGCGAGTTAAATTTAATCCTAATTATGGACTACGAACAACACACCATGCTACGATTCATGATTATGTACAGTGATGTGCAGGCTCCTGAATACATTCAGCATGGTTTTCCATCAGGAAAATCTGTACAAATTATCTATGCTTTACAAGCACGTGCTTGGTTAGCCATGACTACTAAAATTTTTAGCTGTCAGTTAAGACATGACCACCGAAGTTCCTTTTTACGCATAACCAGACGAGTATTCCAAAATCTTCCCATACATTCTAGAAGAACCTACAAGGAGAAGGACGGTACCATGAGATTATGTGTCGAATACCGTCGATTTAAACAAATCACCATTCATAACCGTTATTCTCTTCCACATATTGACAAGATCGGATTCATGATCATGCTGCCAACAGTGACTAGAGGAAGAGCAGGACATGTCCATGACTGCCATTCGTACACGACTCGGTTATGCTAGATTTATGATTTTAAATTAGTCTCATCAATGCTCCAGCAGCATTATAAGAATGAGTTTCCATGAACTCATAAGCAAATTCATCAGTGTTTTCATTGAGGATAACCTGATTTTCTCTAAGTCTAGAGAAGAACAGGAAGACCATATTTGCACTATGTTGCAAATTCTACGACAGGAGAAATTTCACCTTGGAAATTTTCCAACATCAATTCTATTTGATTACAGTGACACGCTGGATCACATGGATTTGCATGGTTAATCTTACCATGACTCAGCTTATGCGCAAAGATGAGAACCCTACACTACATTAGTGTTCCAGAAAACCCTACGCTAAGAGAAGTATAAATTTGGAGACTCATAGTTCCGCAAATTTCTATGTATCGAGTTTCTACGAAGCAAGATACAGTTACATTCATATCTAGGTACCTGACATACCAACAGGTTAAGATAGGACACCAACAGACTGGGATGTTTTCATCATCTGAAATTGTGAATTGAAATAGGACAAGGTCTTCATGGATTTTGGTTACCAGATTAACGCAAAATCAGAAGAAGCACGATGCTATCTGGGTTATTGCAAACAGTTTGATCAAGTCTGCAGAATCCTTACATCCGTAAGGATTTCAGAACCAACAATATTGATCAGACATGTTCTAGCTAAGGCTCATCCGATCACTTGGCAATCCCTCAGTTATCGGGTCAGACAAAGATTCGCAATTGTGCTCCTTATTTACTTCACGTCTTCATTCTAATTCCACGACTTGCTTTCACGCTCGCGTTCATGACACTATTCATGTTCATGATGGTATTGGCTTACGATTTTACGTTCATTTTTTTCTCATTCTGGGAAGTTTTGCAAGAACTTGAGAGACCAGACCCAAGTTTAGTATAACTCTCTACCCTCAGATAGACGTTTCACGTCATATTCCACGTCTCACCTTGTAGCGTTTGGCGTTACCGCCATTATATTCCATGTTCACGATATATTTCACATGCCATGTTCATTCCATGTTCCTCATATCACGATCAAGATATGTTACACGTATCATGGATCACGATATGGTTGCTCAAATTACATTCACCATATCTCCACGCATCACGTTCAAAATTTTTGACGTATCACGTTCAAAATTTTCCACATATCACGTTCAAAAATTTTCACGTATCACGTTCAAAAATTTTCACGTACTACGTTTCTTTATCTCTCGTGCATCATTGCTAATTATCAGTTAAGTTAGAGTGTTTTGCACGATAACGTTTCAGTTGCGCTTACACGTTAATTCTTATTCCCTAGATCAAATTTAGGGGATCTACCTTACGTTGATAACCAAGAACTTCTTCGTATTTCAAGTCAAGGTCAGGAGGACCAAGATTTATCATTTGTGTCAAGATCTTGTGAAGGAACCATTCCAAGAGGGAAGCCACTTGGAAACGAACAAGTTCATCCGGACTTCTTATCCGTTTTTCTCTTATCAGTTAGATATGTCCTTTCAGTCACGTCACGTTCCATGTCCTTTCAAGACATGTCACGTTCCACGTTCCTTCTACCATGTCACCTGCACGTTCATTTATCTTACATACCCTCTCAGGTTGATTCGGGTATGTTTCTCTTTCAGTTTACGTTATCTATAATTCGGGGACGAATTATTATGGGAAGAGTTGTAAAACCCGCATGCTTTTACCATGAATAGTACCCTTAAGATCGTACGTACATGATTAGAACTTTCCTTTTATAGCACGTTTACGTTTCACGTACAAGAATTATTAGTATTACGTACGTGTTATAACACGATAAGTATTTACTACGTATGAACACACGATAATTATTCCAATAATAATTATAATCACGAGCATACGAACATGAAATCATGAACGTAAATTAATCACGAACTAATATTAGGTATGTATATATATTTATTACGAACATGAATAAATATATTAAGTCACGATCGATAACTAATTAAAACACGAACACGAGAACACACTTATTAATTAGACACGGAAAATGTTCGAGTTACCCCATGTGGGCCCCATACCCACGAAATCAGGGAAAGGAAAGGGCCTAGCCCATCAATTTTTACTAAACAAGAAAAAAGGATAAAACTTGTTTTATTATAACAAAAATTAGAAAAACGAAGAAACCCTAATTCTCTTTCTTCCTCTCCTTTTGGCCGCCACTTTTAATCACCATAAAGGGGTGTTCGGGTTGATTTTGATCTTGGAAATTTTACAAGGATCGTTGTGTGTTCGTCCTTATTCGATTCACGTATTCGATATAACTTTTAACCCTTTTCTTTTATGTTTTGATTTAACTAATCACATGAAATCATGATGTTTTTAATTAACTAATTAAAAACAATTATTTTAAACATGTTAATGATCATGGGGTAAATCAAACAAGGGTTTTAGGGGTGTTGTGGTCTAGCCGACGCCTAACCGAGCCCTTAAGGGGTCTCGGCTTGGCTTATTACACACCACCGAGACCATATGGTCTCGGTTTGGTGATGATGTTGTCACGGCAGTAGCAAGGGGAAGAAACCCCGACCTAGGTCGGGGTATGGTGGTGTTTCGGGTCCGGTTCATGGGTTTTAATCATGGGTCCGGTTCACAAATGTTTAGAATAAAAACACGGTCCGGTTCATGAGTCATTTTTCAAGGTTTATTATTTTTACAAGTTATATTATTTTTACAAGTCTTAAAATTAAATTAATTAAGTCATGAACATGATTAATTTAATTTACATGACTTAGGTTATTAATTTAATTATTAATCCATAAATTTTAACCTAAGTATTTTATTATCAATTAGACTTTATAATTAATTAATTATTAAAACCATGACTATAATTAATTAATTAACATGGCTTAGGTTATATTATTAATAAATAATAATACATGTTTTAACCTAAGTATTTTACCTTATTTAATTAAAATCATGATATATTTAATTAAATACTTTTAACCTATAGTTTATTTAATTTACATGTAATAATTAATAAACTATACTTTATAACTACATGGCTTAGAATAATAATCAGAAAACACTTAAGCTTATATAATTAGCTTATTTAACCATCTTATATCTATTTATGGAAACTTTCTATTTTTAGAAACTTATTTAATTAAGACAACTAATCTATTTATAGAAACTTTCTATTTTTAGAAACTTATCTATTTTAAGCAGTAATTCTATTTTTGGAAACTTTCTATTTTTGAAAATTTCTATTTTTGGAAACTTTCTATTTTTGTAAACTTTCTATTTTTGGAAACTTTCTATTTTTGGAAACTTTCTATTTTTGGTAACTTTCTATTTTTGGAAACTTTCTATTTTAGGAAACCTGCTATTTTTAGAAAGTTACTTAATATTACACAACAAGTATAATAATACATGAAATACAAGTAATACTTAATCAGAATAGACAAAATATAAGATAAACACAGTATAAAGCTTAAAACAGTAAAACATGACATGAACATATAAAACAAGCTAAGACATGATATAAAACCAGTTACGTATTTAGTAATCAGATACTTATACACGTATGTATTTATGTAGCATTAATGATACCGAAGTAGTACTCTCTTCCGTTCGTCTTCTTCGTTCACTGGACATAAGGTACGGATTCCCGTCCTTTCAGTATGGACATTCTTTCCTTATTAGGATTCCCCGTATGCAGCCAACTGTTTTATCATAGTATAAGTTTATATGTTTGATTGATTATGTTTAAATTAGAATACCTGAAGCCATATACATGCATGACCAGTTTCACCTAGTTATGGAGGTACCATAACCATAACACTAGAGGCACTAGAGTTATGACTTCCACACGGCAGAGTGATTGCTCGTGGCATCCCTTCAGCTTTTGGCCATATTATTATATTTATCATGTGGGGCGTATGGGTGCATCCTAGTTACATGTAATTCAACAGATTACTCAGTGTGAATGTGGTGTGTGCCTTGAATCCTTCACAAGGAGCTGATCCCTCCTACCCAAAAACCAGTATATTAAATTAGAGGCAGCCTCTCTAATTTGCATGACGAGGTCACCCCTCCAAGTATTCATGCAACGTTGATTTTCATGACCTATATTGGCTAATGGTAAAATATGTTAACAGTTTTTTACAAGATAAACATAAGGCTTTTCAAACTATAAAACCAGTTTTACTAAGATATAACCAGGTTTTCCAGGACTTAGTTTCTTCCGCTGTTTCAAGCTTATATGCTTACATTATTCATGCTTTACTTGTATATCCGTGCACTGAGCGTTATGCTCAGCCGTTACTTTCCTTTCCATGTCCCAAAACGGCAGGTACCTAAAGTTAGACTGGAGCATTTGGAGGACACGCATAGGATGGGAGCTACCTTAGATTTCTTCTCCTCATGCCTTCATATTTATGCTTGTTTAGTCTTCCTTTTTGTTCATTTACTTTATTTATGTTTTAGGCTTATGTTTGGGAACCGATGTTTGATTCCGGTTTTCCCTATGGTCATGTATGTTTTAGTACATATTACCTTGCATGCTTTGATGACACGCTATAATCACGCGTGACATTCCATTTATCAAAATGGGGTGTTACAATTGTATTTAAGCTCATGACACCGACCCCTTAACCAATTAGTTATCCACGCCAAATGCCAACATGACTAGATAAAACCAATGCCCCTCTTGGGTATTAGTTGCTAGATATATACACACATCTCATTCATCATAATTACCCCTCCAAGAAATTACTCAACGTACAACTCTTGACCGAGATAGGGTGGTTAACCACGTAGTACTACCATTTAAATAAGCGGCTATTCCTAACTCACAACATCAAGTCAGAACATAGTTAACGGTTCATGAAATTAGAGTCTTTATCAACAATGTACTCAATACATTCAAGGAAACATTAGGCAACATTCGGGTCCACACAATCAATCATGACTTGTGTTCATTTTATTTCAAATAGCATGTATCCCCCTCGCGTGTATTAAAACATTTAGTAGCTAGCATGAAAGCGAGGTACAGACTCACCTTAGTATAAGAGACCTAGCAAAAGGATCGTCGATGATAAGTGATGCTCGTCAAACACGAGAACCGCAACCTATCAAATAAGACGCGTTCATTAATATTAAACTCGAGTAATAATCATACATAATAACATCAAACTCAAAATCATAAAATCACGACAAACCCGAAAGAAAATAATTCAAGTGATACTAGTGCACTCTTCTATATGTTTACTTTATTAATCTATACTTTCTATAAAAATCTACCGACACATACTAAATGTACTAGCTCATTTACCCCACTTAGACACGTCAAAAGTTTATGAGACGACTCGAGGAACTCACTTACTATCTATAGAAAGTCCTACAAAAATTTTGTTAAAAGATTTTACTTCTAAGACTCCCTGCCCAACACATTTGTGTACTACAAAATTCGGACAGTTTTACGTCATCGACTCATACAACCATTTTGACTTCTCTAATCAACTTCATTTACAAAACCGACACTTAGGTTTGAAAACAGACTCACAACCTAGGGTTTACATGTTTAAAACAGCCCTTGAATCATTTTAAGACTCATTCTATAGTCCCTGAGATTCGATCCATCGACAACAACTTCAAAACTCATTTTCCGGTACACGAATAATCAAACTATCATAACTTCTTCATCGTTTTGAGTTAGAAGCTCTAATTTACGCCAAAACGAAGATAATCAAAATCTATATAACACTATCCCATTAGTTTAACAATTATCAAAATATGAGACATCTAAAAACAGCCTCAAACCCACTGCCCTAATTTACCCTCTAAAATCTCACATAAAATCACACTTTTAGCCAATTCTAATCATTTTTCTACTCATCCTAATCCCCTAGCATCAATATATATCAATCCTAACACTTGTATAATTCATAAAAATAAAAACCCAAAATCAAAAACCAACTTTCATCACCAAAACAACATGATCTACACATGATCATAACTAGATCATCACATGCATACTCACACCAACCCTAGTTCATAACCAAAATCAAAAACCTAATGCATGTTGGAAATTTTAGTATCATAAGAACCACCTTTTGATTTTATGATGTGGTCTTGTGTTAGTTTTGTAAGATTCTTGCTTGAAATAAAAAAAAATAGGGTTTGGGGGTTGTTTTCGCTCACGGTAAAGAGAAGAAAAGAAAGAGGTGGGACAAATTTTTGGTATACTTGTTTATGTGTGTGTTTTTGTTAGGTAAGAAGTATATATATGGTAGGTGGAATGGCTAGTTTTGCCATTCTTGCATAGTTTTAGACCAAAATGTAAATAGTTAGTTAAAAAGTGGGAAATGACTATTAGTCAATTTGGAAAATATTCACGAGGCTCGGGTTTCATAAAAATACTTCTCAAAAGTTAAAACATATCACAAATATAATAATATCGTCTCCCGACTCGACTTAACACGTCATTAAAAAGAAAACATCGAAAACGACAAATATCGAACAATCGGCAATAAAACGTAAAATATTAGGCATCCTAATATTCGTTTTTTAGTATATCGTTTCTTCTCGAATCGTGTCGAATTGATATCCAATTTTATCGTTAAGACTTAATTTGTTTTTGGTTAATAAATGAATATTTGGTATCTATTTCTGCTTGGCAAAAAAAAACACGTAAAAAGTAAAAATAATATCTATTTGGGTCAGGTTATAAAGACCCCCCAAAGCTCCCATATAGACCCCCCTGATTTTTATTTTTTTTATTTTTATTATTTTTATAATTTTGGTTTTGTTATAAAACTGTGAATCGGAAAATACGGAATCAAAAAAATAAAGTTTAACAGGTTAAACTGTTAAACGGTAAAAAATACGGAACAAAAACTGATAAAAAACTGTCCAGAAAAAAATTGGGAGACAAAAAGTACACAAATAGTGTATTTTTTGTACTTTTTGAGTGGGGTAGGAGGGGTACCAATAGGGGTACCTATCTATTTATGTATACGTACTATACTAAATTTGTACTTTGTGCATTACTTGTGGTACTTGCTGAAGGACCGTGAGTGTAATGAGTTTATACAAGATAAATGTTCTAATGTGAATTAGCACCAAACTTGAACAAAATTGCAAGCACCACAAATACTTGCTAACACAGGTGCGAATTTGTGAATTGCAATTTGATATTCAACTTGTCTATTCAAAAAAAAATTCTTTCTACAACTAATATATGAACTTATTGATCAAGTGTGTCTAAATCAAATCTTAATATTTTCCATGTAAGAATCAGTACAAAAGCTCTTTATTAAACTCTAATGAATCATCAAAATTCAATAATAGGATAACTATGCACAGCTTTATTCCTATTTGTTTTAGACCAAATAAGACTGTTGATGCAATGAAGACATATATAATGAAGGGCTGAAAGTATACTTCTACCAAACTTGCTACAAAGTAAAATGCACAGACTTAGTTCGTTTCATACTTGCTACTTTCCTATATTTTTTTAACTTTTTGTGAACAAAAAGCTGCAGTTCGCTTGTTACAACCAAAAGTAAACGTGTTCTATCGAATTCAAACAAAATTCTATCCTAAACTACTAGGCTTGCATCAATAAGCTGTATACTATAAAGTCTCAAACAGAAAATCGATACTAGTTGAAGACTAAGTAAAAGTGACTTGTAAAGCCTACTATAAGAACTACGAATGCTTCTGAAATGGGAGATGATTTGCACACTCAAAAAAGTTATTGGGACACTCACAGTACAAACAGATAAAACACATTATAAAACACAGTACAACTCTGTAATGCACAAGTTTGAGTGTCCCAATCAATTTCATGAGTGTGCAAATCAATTCCCTTCTAAAATTGAGCTGCAATTCTTACCCAATTAAATCTCAACAAAAACATATACTGTTTAACTACTTTTGCACACAAAAATTGAATGATCTCTAGTACTTATTCGAATTTTATCTAATTTGGAATGCTTAATACCCCTATTTCGACTAACCACAAATTTGAGTCTAAACTTACATGATTACAATCAGTCTAAAACTACTAGTACCAATCACTACTATTCAGGCAGAAAACAGAACATTTGAATCAAGGCTGCTATGAATAAGAGATAAAGAACATATAACAGGTAGCAATCCAAGCAAGATTTCACTAGAATATACTCTACAATAACAACTAGCAATACTACACTACAAACGCAAAAATTGAAAGAGAAAACTTCCTACTTCCAGGCCAGTTCGCTGATGGCCGAGTAACGACACTATCGAAACTGGACGAAAAACTGATATCGAAACTACGAACCGATCTTGAACCAAACCGAACCCAAACTCATCTCGAATGAACAGCAGACGTGTACGAAAAGTATTTGTAAAACCTCTGATTTTATCTTATTGACTTTGTCAACTGTTGTACTCTCTATTTTTGGAATCTATAAAATTCCACTTTTATATGACTCATTATCCTTTTTGTCATACTATTATTTCATATTTATTTGTACATTTCTATTAACCTTTAGTCTTTACTGACTACGTTGGCAATAGACTGGCCACATGATTGAACAAGGACTCACCACCTCAGTACATACTTTTGATAAACTGTAATATTATCTACTTAATTTATTAAGTACCTGGATTTATATTTATATGTATATAATTACATATACCTCATACTATGAACAAACATCTATCACTTTAAAACAGTGTCTATTATTACACATTGCCATTTATTTATTTTGTTCAAGTAAAATAATTATAATGATATACTCATTATATACTTTCACCAAGTGACCTAAAGGTTTAACCAAAATACCTAGAAACCTTACAAATATCTACACTATAATACATGGACTATTATTAACTCCCAATTTGATACAAGTCAACACATTTTTACCCAAAAATGCATACATAGCCGTGTATGTGTGTGCATATACACCCATAATTGCTTGTAAACTTGCAAGCAACCTCATACATTAATCCTATGTACACTATGCTAAGTACTATGCTACTTACTTGCCTCATACATACACCATACATGTTACTATACTTGTCATACTCTTGTCCCCCCTTTGACCTTGCAAACACACGACAAGAACACAACATTGAAAGGAAAACAAGTTACTATTTTTGGCATGTGCCTAAACACCTCAACATATCTTACCATATCTTCCATGTATCTTGCAAAGATACATAGTACTAAAAATAGATACATCAAATCTCCTCCTAACTAAACACTTGAACTATCCTCACATCTCTCTCTCAAACTCACGGCATCCATTATAGTTCTTCACCAAGATTCACAAAACTCATTTATTTCTCCATTTATTAACCTTAAATCATGTCTCATGCAACTTGAATGCAAACCATTACACTTCACTACTCTTAACTTACTTGACAAGACAACAAAAAAACCCTAGGAGCATCAAGTGAAGGCCACAGCTAGGTTTTGATATAAGCAACCACCATTATTGAACACAAGTCCAAGCTACTACTAGTTCACTTATTCACTCCTAGGATTATCTAACAAGTAAGTATCATGAAACCTACCTTTTTCTATATACCTTCATTAGCATACACTTGAACACACACACACACATATATATATATATATATATATATATATATATATATATATATATATATATATATATATATATATATATATATATATATATATATATATATATTACTTAACCTAAAAACAAATCTAAGGAGAACCTAGACCATAGAAGGTCACGGCAAAATATGATGTATCACTTTATGTGATGAAAAATCTTGTTAACTATAGTAACCACATCCTCATGAACATGCTAAACTAGAAATCACAAAACCTGTGCATGGTTATAATTTTGGACGTGGGGTTTACCCTACATTTTGGGTTGATGAATAACTTTGAAATATTGTTGTAAACCTAGAAATCATTAGATCTATGTTGCTACTAAAAATGTTAACTAGTTTGCCTTAATGGATTATAAGGCCTAATGAATAGTGTTTAATATAGTTAGACCCATTAAGCCTACTATGTAAGCCTTATAGAAACTAGGAGCCCATTAAGCCCACAAATGCTTCCTAAAGCCCACTAGGATAAATATACTAAAAGTAAACTTTATTTATGTTAAATAAAAACATTATAAAACTTTTTGTGTGAAAAATATGATTTAATAAAGTTTCGGACTAAAAGTGTAGTTTATAAAACTTTCGGATTGGTTTGTAATTTAAATAACTCTAGGGATTTAAATGGTAATTTTTGGAAACTCATTTTAACAAAAGTTAACACATAAGGACCTATTTTTTAAAATGCCGAGAGTCTAAGGGTGGTTTATACACCATTCGAGACTTAAAACCAAAGTAGGAGGACCATTTTGTAATTTTTATAAGTCGTGTGCATTTGTGTAACTTGAATAGAACCTTAAGGACTCCTTTTGCCACTAACCGAAACACATAGGAGCCCTATGGGCCTTTCTTTCCAAGTAGTTTAAGTTAGAAAAACCTAAATAAACCCTAGGGACCATTAAGTTCAAAGCCGAAACATATTTGGAGCCCTAGGGGGCATTTATGAAACTTCTCCTAACCCTAATTCTAACCGGATACCACAAGGACTAAAAATGACACCATATGAAACGTTTATAAGCCCTCGTTACACGTGTAACTAGGGAGGGACTTGTTTTGTCAATATTTGAAAGTTAAACAAACCCTAGGGGTATTTTAGTAATTCACCGCGGGTAAATATATAATCAAGGGACTAAAATGTAATTCTATTAAACTTTAACGAACCCTAATTTATTATATATAAATACCCAATATTATAAACATAAAACTTAAATAAATACAACACTCGTTATTTTTCCAAACTTATAATTTAATAATTATACAAACTTCGGGAACGTTATACATTTTATAAACATTATTTATATATGTTATATAAATTAATTATGATTAACTTATAAAAATAAATATATTAATTATATCTATTTCTTTTCATCTTTTAAATATATATAAAACTTCCTTTTATAAATATTTAAATTACTTTATAACGATACAAGTACGAGAATATTAATTAAAAATAATAACTATTTAAACGATATTATTTATTTTACACTTAAAAATAAATACTTCTATTACTTGTACAACAATGAACTAAATTATAGATACCGTAATAAAATGCTTAAAACCAGCATAAGCATGCAAAGACTTGTTCAGAAACTTTTATGCATTATGTTATACATTTACTGAGACCGTATAATTATTTAGGTTGTTGACTGTAACGTGAGCATCACATCAGATTTTCTTGTGACTTACTGTTGTACTACTGAGGTGAGTTCATGGCCCCACTTTGTATATTGACAAACTTCTAAGCCTTTTATGGGGAAGAAAACATGCAACATATTTTATTTGATGGACATAAACTGAACTACAAAACCTTTGATTACATTTGCCTATTATAGATGAACCCGCATGACCCTTGCATCTGAAACTGTTAAAATTATTGAATTGCCTTAATGTATAAATAGATCTATTTGGGATTGACCATCCCCATCTAGGTGAGTAGCGCTCACTGTGCCTAGGCCAGGACAACAGATGTTTAACATGTCGGAACGGAATATTGGGTGCATTTTTACTAATGCGAAGGGTCCTCATTTGTTGTGGACTTAACGTGTCAAGTATCAGTTTCGAGCAATAGGGAATGTAATTACCTTTAAGTATTGATGCTATGTGCATTACTACTT